>CM042973.1:10796120-12247616 GCA_023678885.1 Pogostemon cablin | reverse complement strand
AAATGAGCATCATGATGAAAGAAATGAGCATCATGATGAAGAAAATATGCATCGTGATAAAGAAAATATGCATCATGATGAATAAAATGAGCATTATGATGAAGAAAATGGGTATAATGATGAAGAAAATATGAATCACGATGAAGAAAATGAGCATCATAACGAAGGAAATGAGCATCATGATTAAAAAAATATTTATCATGATGAAGGAATTGAGCATCATAATGAGTAAATGAGCATCATTATGAAGGAAATGAGCATCATGATGAAGAAATATATTTCATGATGAAGAAATTGAGCATCATGATGAAGAAAATGAGCATCATGATGAAGAAAATATGCATCATGAAGAAGAAAATGTGCGTAATGATGAAGAAAATATGCATCATGTTTAAAAAAATACATCATGACGAAGAAAATGAGCATCATGATGAAGAAAATATGCATCATGATGAAGGAAATGAGCATCATGATAAAGGAAATGAACATCATGATGAAGAAAATGAGCATCATGATGAAGAAAATATGCATTACGACGAAGAAAATGTGCATCATGATGAAGTACATGAGTATTATGATGAAGAAAATGAACATCATGATAAAGAAAATATGCATCATGACAAAGAAAATGAGAATCATCATGAAGAAAATGAGCTTCATATGAAGAAAATAATCATCATGATGAAGGAAACGAGCATCATGATGAAGAAAATGAGAATCATGATAAAGAAAATATGCATCATGATGAAGAAAATATGCATAATGTTAAAGAAAATGAGCATCATGATGAAGAAAACGAGCATTATGATGAAGAAAATGAGAATCTGGATGAAGAAAATATGTATCATGATGAAAAAAATGAGCATCATGATGAAGAAAGTATGCATCATGATGAAGAAAATGAGCGTTATGATGAAGGAAACGAACATCATGATGAAGAAAATGAACATCATGATGAAGAAAATATGCATCATGATGAAGGAAATAAGCATCATGATGAAGAAAATATGCATCATGATAAAGAAAATATGCATTATGTTGAAGAAAATGGGCATCAAGATGAAGAAAATATGAATCATGATGAAGAAAATATGCATCATGATGAGGGAAATGAGCATCACGATGAAGAAAATGAGCATCACAATGAAGAAAATTAGCATCACGATGAAGAAAATATGCATCATGATGAAGGAAGTAAGTATCATGATGAAGAAAATGAGCATCATGATGAAGAAATTGAGAATCATAATGAGGAAAATATGCATCATTATGAAGAAAATGAGCATCATGATGAAGAAAATGAGCATCATGATGAAGAAAATACGTATCATGATGAAGGAAATGAGCATCATGATGAGAAAATGAGCATCGTGATGAAGGAAATTAGCATCATGATGAAGAAAATGTGCATCATGATGAAGAAAATGAGCACCATGATGAAGGAAAAGAGCATCATGATGTAGAAAATATGCATCACGATGAAGAAAATATGCATCATGTTGAAGAAAATGAGCATCATGATGAAGAAAATGAGCATCATTATGAAGAAAATATGTATCATGATAAAGAAAATATGCATCATGATGAAGAAAATATGCATCAAGATGAAGGAAATGAGCATCAAGATGAAGGAAATGAGCATCTCGATGAAAAAAAATGAGCATCACAATGAAGAAAATTAGCATCACAATAAAGAAAATATTCATCACTATGAAGAAAATTTGCAACACGATGAAGGAAATATGCATCACTATGAAGAAAATGAGCATCATGATCAAGAAAATGAACATCATGATGAAGGAAAAGAGCATCATGATGAAGAAAATATGCATCACGATGAAGAAAATATGCATCATGATGAAGAAAATGAGCACCATGATGTAGAAAATGAGCATCATTATGAAGAAAATATGTATCATGATGAAGAAAATTAGCATCATGATGAGGAAATGGGCATCATGATGAAGAGAATATACATCATGATAAAGAAAATGAGCATCTTGATGAAGAAAATGAGCATCATGACGAAGGAAATGAGCATCATGATGAAGAAAATATTTATCAAGATGAAGGAAATGAGCATCTTGATGATGAAATGAGCATCATGATGAAGGAAATGAGCATCATGATAAAGAAAATAAACATCATGATGAAGAAAATGAGTATCATGATGAAGAAAAATGAGCATCATGATGAAGAAAATATACATTATGATGAAGAAAATATGCATCATGATGAAGAACATGAGCATCATGATGAAGAAAATGGGCATCATGATGAAGAAAATATGAATCATGACGAAGAAAATATGCATCATGATGAAGGAAATGAGCATCACGATGAAGAAAATGAGCATCATGACGAAGGAAATGAGCATCATGAAGAAAAAATATTTATTATGATGAAGGAATTGAGCATCATCATGAGGAAATGAGCATCATGATGAAGAAAATGAGCATCATGATGAAGAAAATATGCTTCATGATGAAGAAATTGATCACCATGATGAAGAAAATGAGCATCATGATGAAGAAAATATGCATCATGAAGAAGAAAATGTGCATCATGATGAAGAAAATATGCATCACGTTTTAAAAAATGCATCGTGATGAATAAAATGAATATCATGATGAAGAAAATATGCATCATGATTAAGGAAATGAACATCATGATAGAGGAAATAAACATCATGATGAAGAAAATGAGCATAATAAATAAGAAAATAAGCATCATGATGAAGAAAATATGCATTATGACGAAGAAAATGTGCATCATGATGGAGTAAATGAGCATCATGATGAAAAAAATGAACAACATGATGAAGAAAATATGCATCATGACGAAGAAAATAAGTATAATGATGAAGGAAATGAGCATCATCATGAAGAAAATGAGCTTCATGATGAAGAAAATGAGCATCATGATGAAGAAAATATGCATCATAATGAAGAAAATATGCATCATGATGAAGAAAATGAACATCATGATGAAAAAATATATATCATGATGAAGAAAATGAGCATCATGATTAAGAAAATATGCATCATGATGAAGAAAATAATCATCATGATAAAGAAAATGAGCATCATAATGAAGAAAATGAGAATCATGATGAAGAAAATATGCATCATGATGTAGAAAATATGCATCATGTTGAAGAAAATGAGCATCATGTTGAAGAAAACGAGCATCATGATGAAGAAAATGAGAATAAGGATGAAGAAAATATGCATCATGATAAAGAAAATGAGCATCATGATGAAGAAAATATGCATCATGATGAAGAAAATGAGCATCATGATGAAGGAAATGAGCATCATGATGAAGGAAATGAGCATCATGATGAAGAAAATATACATCATGATAAAGAAAATGAGCATCACAATGAAGAAAGTATGCATCATGATGAGGGAAATTTGCATCAAGATAATAGAAATGAGCATCACGATGAAGAAAATGAGCATCACAATGAAGAAAATTAGCATCACGATGAAGAAAATATGCATCACGATGAAGGAAGTAAGCAACATGATGAAGAAAATGAACATCATGATGAAGAAATTGAGCATCGTAATGAGAAAAATATGCATCATGATGAAGAAAATGAGCATCATGATGAAGAAAATGAGTATCATGATGAAGGAAATACGTATCATGATGAAGAAAATGAGCATCATGATGAGGAAATGAGCATCGTTGATGAAGGAAATTAGCATCATGATGAAGAAAATGTGCATCATGATAAAGAAAATGAGCACCATGATGAAGGAAAAGAGCATCATGCTGAAGAAAATATGCATCACGATGAAGAAAATATGCATCGTGATGAAGAAAATTAACATCATGATGAAGAAAATGAGCATCATTATGAAGAAAATATGTATCATGATGAAGGAAATGAGCATCGTGATGAGGAAATGGGCATCATGATGATGAAAATATGCATCATGATAAAGAAAATGAGCATCATGATGAAGGAAATGAGCATCATGATTAGGAAATGAGCATCATGATGAAGGAAATGAGCATCATGATGAGGAAATGAGCATCATGATGAAGGAAATGTGCATCTTGATAAAGAAAATATGCATCATGCTGAAGAAAATATACATCTTGATGAAGGAAATGAGCATCAAGATGAAGGAAATGAGCATCACGATGAAGAAAATGAGCATCACAATGAAAAAAATTAGCATCACAATTAAGAAAATATGCATCACTATGAAGAAAATTTGAATCATGATGAAGGAAATATGCATCATGATGAAGAAAATGAGCATCATGAAGAAGAAAATGAGCATCATGATGAAGGAAAAGAGCATCATGATGAAGAAAATATGCATCACGATGAAGAAAATATGCATCATGATGATGAAAATAAGCATCATGATGAAGAAAATGAGCATCATTATGAAGAAAATTTATATTATGATGAAGGAAATGAGCATCATGATGAGAAAATGGGCATCATGATGAAGAAAATATGTATCATGATAAAGAAAATAGGCATCTTGATGAAGAAAATGAGCATCATGACGAAGGAAATGAGAATCATGATGAAGAAAATATTTATCATGATGAAGGAAATGAGCATCATGATGATGAAATGAGCATCAAGGAAATGTGCATCATGATAAAGGAAATGAACATAATGATGAAGAAAATGAACATCATGATGAAGAAAAATGAGCATCATGATGAAGAAAATATACATTATGATGAAGAAAATGTGCATCATGATGAAGAACATGAGTATCATGATGAAGAAAATGAACATCATGATGAAGAAAATAGGCATCATGACGAAGAAAATGAGCATCATATGAAGGAAATATGCATCATGATGAAGAAAATGAGCTTCATGATGAAGAAAATGAGCACCATGATGAAGAAAATATGCATCATAATGAAGAAAATGTGCATCATGATGAAGAAAATGAACATCATGATGAAGAAAATGTGCATCATGATGAAGAAAATGAGCATCATGATGAAGAAAATATGCATCATGATGAAAAAAATAATCATCATGATTAAGAAAATGAGCATCATAATGAAGAAAATGAGAATCATGATAAAGAAAATATGCATCGTGATGAAGAATATATGCATCATGTTGAAGAAAATGAGCATCATGATGAAGAAAAAGAGCATCATGATGAAGAAAATGAGAATCAGGATGAAGAAAATATGCATCATGATGAAGAAAATGAACATATGATGAAGAAAATATGCATCATGATGAAAAAATTAGCGTCATGATGAAGGAAATGAGCATCACGATAAAGAAAATGAACATCATGATGAAGAAAATGAGTATCATGATGAAGAAAAATGAGCATCATGATGAAGAAAATATACATTATGATGAAGAAAATATGCATCATGATGAAGAACATGAGCATCATGATGAAGAAAATGGGCATCATGATGAAGAAAATATGAATCATGATGAAGAAAATATGCATCATGATGAAGGAAATGAGCATCACGATGAAGAAAATGAGCATCATGATGAAGGAAATGAGCATCATGATGAAAAAATATTTATCATGATGAAGGAATTGAGCATCATGATGAGGAAATGAGCATCATGATGAAGAAAATGAGCATCATGATGAAGAAAATATGCTTCATGATGAAGAAATTGAGCATAATGATGAAGAAAATATGCATTATGAAGAAGAAAATGTGCATCATGATGAAGAAAATATGCATCACATTTTAAAAAAATGCATCATGATATATAAAATGAGTATCATGATGAAGAAAATATGCATCATGATGAAGGAAATGAGCATCATGATAAAGGAAATGAACATCATGATGAAGAAAATGAGCATCATAATGAAGAAAATGAGCATCATGATGAAGAAAATATGCATTATGATGAAGAAAATGTGCATCATGATGAAGAACATGAGTATCATGATGAAGAAAATGAACATCATGATGAAGAAAATAGGCATCATGACGAAGAAAATGAGCATAATGATGAAGAAAATATGCATCATGAAGAAGAAAATGTGCATCATGATGAAGAAAATATGCATCACATTTTAAAAAAATGCATCATGATATATAAAATGAGTATCATGATGAAGAAAATATGCATCATGATGAAGGAAATGAGCATCATGATAAAGGAAATGAACATCATGATGAAGAAAATGAGCATCATAATGAAGAAAATAAGCATCATGATGAAGAAAATATGCATTATGACGAAGAAAATGAGAACCATGATGAAGTAAATGAGCATCATGGTGAAAAAAATGAACTACATAATGAAGAAAATATGCATCATGACGAAGAAAATAAGCATAATGATGAAGGAAATGAATATCATCATGAAGAAAATGAGCTTCATGATGAAAAAATGAGCATCATGATGAAGAAAATATGCATCATAATGAAGAAAATACGCATCATGATGAAGAAAATGAACATCATGATGAAAAAAATATACATCATGATGAAGAAAATGAGCATCACGATGAATAAAATATGCATCATGATGAAGAAAATAATCATCATGATGAAGAAAATGAGCATCATAATGAAGAAAATGTGAATCATGATGAAGAAAATATGCATCATGATGTAGAAAATATGCATTATGTTGAAGAAAATGAGCATCATGATGAAGAAAACGAGCATCATGATGAAGAAAATGAGAATCAGGATGAAGAAAATATGCATCATGATAAAAAAATGAGCATCATGATGAAGAAAATATGCATCATGATGAAGAAAATGAGCATCATGATGAAGGAAATGAGCATCATGATGAAGTAAATGAGCATCATGATGAAGAAAATATGCATCATGATAAAGAAAATATGCATCATGTTGAAGAAAATGAGCATTATGATGAAGAAAATGGGCATCATGATGAAGAAAATATAAATCATGATGAAGAAAGTATGCATCATGATGAGGAAAATTTGCATCAAGATGATGGAAATGAGCATCACGATGAAGAAAATGAGCATCACAAAAATAGAAAATTTGCATCACGATGAAGAAAATATGCATCACGATGAAGGAAGTAAGCAACATGATGAAGAAAATAAACATCATGATGAAGAAATTGAGCATCATAATGAGAAAAATATGCATCATGATGAAGAAAATGAGCTTCATGATGAAGAAAATGAGTATCATGATGAAGAAAATACGTATCATGATGAAGAAAATGAGCATCATGATGAGGAAATGAGCATCGTTGATAAAGGAAATTAGCATCATGATGAAAAAAATGTGCATCATGATAAAGAAAATGAGCACCATGATGAAGGAACAGAGCATCATAATGAAGAAAATATGCTTCACGATGAAGAAAATATGCATCATGATAAAGAAAATGAGCATCATTATGAAGAAAATATGTATCATGATGAAGGAAATGAGCATCGTGATGAGGAAATGGCATCATGATGATGAAAATATGCATCATGATAAAGAAAATGAGCATAATGATGAAGGAAATGAGCATCATGATTAGGAAATGAGCATCATGACGAGGAAATGAGCATCATGATGAAGGAAATGTGCATCTTGATAAAGAAAATATGCATCATGCTGAAGAAAATATGCATCATGATGAAGGAAATGAGCATCAAGATGAAGGAAATGAGCATCACGATGAAGAAAATGAGCATCACAATGAAGAAAATTATCATCACAATAAAGAAAATATGCATCACTATGAAGAAAAATTGAATCACGATGAAGGAAATATGCATCATGATGAAGAAAATGAGCATCATGATGAAGGAAAAGAGCATCATTATGAAGAAAATATGCATCACGATGAAGAAAATATGCATAATGATGATGAAAATGAGCATCATGATGAAGAAAATGTGCATCATTATGAAGAAAATTTATATCATGATGAAGGAAATGAGCATCATGATGAGAAAATGGGCATCATGATGAAGAAAATATGTATCATGATAAAGAAAATAGGCATCTTGATGAAGGAAATGAGCATCATGACGAAGGAAATGAGAATCATGATGAAGAAAATATTTATCATGATGAAGGAAATGAGCATCATGATGATGAAATGAGCATTAAGGAAATGAGCATCATGATAAAGGAAATGAACATCATGATGAAGAAAATGAGCATCATGATGAAGAAAAATGAGCATCATGATGAAGAAAATATACATTATGATGAAGAAAATGTGCATCATGATGAAGAACATGAGTATCATGATGAAGAAAATGAACATCATGATGAAGAAAATAGGCATCATGACGAAGAAAATGAGCATCATATGAAGGAAATGAGCATCATCATGAAGAAAATGAGCTTCATGATTAAGAAAATGAGCATCATGATGAAGAAAATATGCATCATGATGAAGAAAATATGCATCATGATGAAGAAAATGAACATCATGATGAAGAAAATATGCATCATGATGAAGAAAATGAGCATCATGATGAAGAAAATATGCATCATGATGAAGAAAATAATCATCATGATGAAGAAAATGAGCATCATAATGAAGAAAATGAGAATCATGATGAAGAAAATATGCATCATGATGAAGAATATATGCATCATGTTAAAGAAAATGAGCATCATGATGAAGAAAATGAGCATCATGATGAAGAAAATGAGATTCAGGATGAAGAAAATATGCATCATGATGAAGAAAATGAGCATCATGATGAAGAAAATATGCATCATGATGAAAAAATGAGCGTCATGATGAAGGAAATGAGAATCATGATGAAGGAAATGAGCATCATGATGAAGAAAATATGCATCATGATAAAGAAAATATGCATCATGATGAAGAAAATGAACATCATGATGAAGAAAATTAGCATCATTATGAAGAAAATATGTATCATGATGAAGGAAATATGCATCATGATGAAGAAAATGAGCATTATGATGAAGAAAATATGCATCACGATGAAGAAAATATGCATCATGATGAAGAAAATGAGCATCATGATGAAGAAAATGAGCATCATTATGAAGAAAATATGTATCATGATGAAGGAAATGAGCATCGTGATGAGGAAATGGGCATCATGATGAAGAAAATATACATCATGATAAAGAAAATGAGCATCATGATGAAGGAAATGAGCATCATGATGAGGAAATGAGCATCATGATGAAGGAAATGAGCATCATGATGAGGAAATGAGCATCATGATGAAGGAAATGAGCGTAATGATGAAGAAAATGTGCATCTTGAGAAAATATGCATCATGATGAAGAAAATATGCATCATGATGAAGGAAATGAGCATCAAGATGAAGGAAATGAGCATCACGAAGAAGAAAATGAGCATCACCATTAATAAAATTAGCATCACAATAAAGAAAATATGCATCACTATGAAGAAAATTTGAATCACGATGAAAGAAATATGCATCATGATGAAGAAAATGAGCATCATGATGAAGAAAATTAGCATCATGATGAAGGAAAAGAGCATCATGATGAAGAAAATATGCATCACGATGAAGAAAATATGCATCATGATGATGAAAATGAGCATCATGTTAAAGAAAATGAGCATCATTATGAAGAAAAATTGTATAATGATGAAGGAAATGAGCATCTTGATAAGGAAATGGGCATCATAATGAAGAAAATAAGCATCATGATAAAGAAAATATGCATCTTGATGAAGAAAATGAGCATCATGACGAAGGAAATGAGCATCATGATGAAGAAAATATTTATCATGATGAAGGAAATGAGCATCATGATGATGAAATGAGCATCATGATGAAGAAAATGAGTATCATGATGAAGAAAAATGAGCATCATGATGAAGAAAATATACATTATGATGAAGAAAATATGCATCATGATGAAGAACATGAGCATCATGATGAAGAAAATGGGCATCATGATGAAGAAAATATGAATCATGATGAAGAAAATACGCATCATGATGAAGGAAATGAGCATCACGATGAAGATGAGTATCATGACAAAGGAAATGAGCATCATGATGAAAAAATATTTATCATGATGAAGGAATTGAGCATCATGATGAAGAATTGAGCATCATGATGAAGAAAATGAGCATCATGATGAAGAAAATATGCTTCATGATGAAGAAACTGAGCATCATGATGAAGAAAATGAGCATCATGATGAAGAAAATATGCATCATGAAGAAGAAAATGTGCATCATGATGAAGAAAATATGCATCACATTTTAAAAAAATGCATCATGATATATAAAATGAGTATCATGATGAAGAAAATATGCATCATGATGAAGGAAATGTGCATCATGATAAAGGAAATGAACATCATGATGAAGAAAATGAGCATCATAATGAAGAAAATAAGCATCATGATGAAGAAAATATGCATTGTGACGAAGAAAATGTGCATCACGATGAAGTAAATGAGCATCATGATGAAAAAAAGGAACAACATGATGAAAAAAATATACATCATGACGAAGAAAATAAGCATAATGATGAAGGAAATGCGCATCATCATGAAGAAAATGAGCTTCATGATGAAGAAAATGAGTATCATGATGAAGAAAATATGCATCATAATGAAGAAAATATGCATCATGATGAAGAAAATGAACATCATGATGAAAAAAATATACATCATGATGAAGAAAATGAGCATCATGATAAAGAAAATATGCATCATGATGAAGAAAATAATCATCATGATGAAGAAATGAGCATCATAATGAAGAAAATGAGAATCATGATGAAGAAAATATGCATCATGATGTAGAAAATAAGCATCATGTTGAAGAAAATGAGCATCATGATGAAGAAAACGAGCATCATGATGAAGAAAATGAGAATCAGGATGAAGAAAATATGCATCATGATAAAGAAAATGAGCATCATGATGAAGAAAATATGCATCATGATGAAGAAATGAGCATCATGATGAAGGAAATGAGCATCATGATGAAGAAAATATGCATCATGATAAAGAAAATATGCATCATGTTGAAGAAAATGAGCATTATGATGAAGAAAATCGGCATCATGATGAAGAAAATATAAATCATAATGAAGAAAGTATGCATCATGATGAGGGAAATTTGCATCAAGATGATGGAAATGAGCATCACGATGAAGAAAATGAGCATCACAAAGAAGAAAATTAGCATCACGATGAAGAAAATATGCATCACGATGAAGGAAGTAAGCAACGTGATGAAGAAAATAAACATTATGATGAAGAAATTAAGCATCGTAATGAGAAAAATATGCATCATGATGAAAAAAATGAGCATCATGATGAAGAAAATAAGTATCATGATGAAGAAAATAAGTATCATGATGAAGAAAATGAGCATCATGATGAGGAAATGAGCATCGTTGATGAAGAAAATTAGCATCATGATGAAGAAAATGTGCATCATGATAAAGAAAATGAGCACCATGATGAAGGAAAAGAGCATCATGATGAAGAAAATATGCATCACGATGAAGAAAATATGCATCATGATGAAGAAAATGAGCATCATGATTAGGAAATGAGTATCATGATGAAGGAAATGAGCATCATGATGAGGAAATGAGCATCATGATGAAGGAAATGTGCATCTTGATAAAGAAAATATGCATCATGCTGAAGAAAATATGCATCATGATGAAGGAAATGAGCATCAAGATGAAGGAAATGAGCATCACGATGAAAAAAATGAGCATCACAATGAAGAAAATTGGCATCACAATAAAGAAAATATGCATCACTATGAAGAAAATTTAAATCACGATGAAGGAAATATGCATCATGATGAAGAAAAATGAGCATCATGATGAAGGAAAACAGCATCATGATGAAGAAAATATGCATCAAGATGAAGAAAATATGCATCATGATGATGAAAATTTGCATCATGATGAAGAAAATGAGCATCATTATGAAGAAAATTTATATCATGATGAAGGAAATGAGCATCATGATGAGAAAATGGGCATCATGATGAAGAAAATATGTATCATGATAAAAAATAGGCATCTTGATGAAGAAAATGAGCATCATGAAGAAGGAAATGAGCATCATGATGAAGAAAATATTTATCATGATGAAGGAAATGAGCATCATGATGATGAAATGAGCATCAAGGAAATGAGCATCATGATAAAGGAAATGAATATCATGATGAAGAAAATGAGCATCATGATGAAGAAAAATGAGCATCATGATGAAGAAAATATACATTATGATGAAGAAAATGTGCATCATGATGAAGAACATGAGTATCATGATGAAGAAAATGAATATCATGATGAAGAAAATAGGAATCATGACGAAGAAAATGAGCATCATATGAAGGAAATGAGCATCATCATGAAGAAAATGAGCTTCATGATGAAGAAAATGAGCATCATGATGAAGAAAATATGCATCATAATGAAGAAAATATGCATCATGATGAAGAAAATGAACTTCATGATGAAGAAAATATGATCATGATGAAGAAAATGAGCATCATGATGAAGAAAATATGCATCATGATGAAGAAAATAATCATCATGATGAAGAAAATGAGCATAATAATAAAGAAAATGAGAATCATGATAAAGAAAATATGCATCATGATGAAGAATATATGCATCATGTTGAAGAAAATGAGCATCATGATGAAGAAAACGAGCATCATGATGATGAAAATGAGAATCAGGATGAAGAAAATATGCATCATGATGAAGAAAATGAGCATCATGATGAAGAAAATATGCATCATGATGAACAAATGAGCGTCATGATGAAGGAAATGAGCATCATGATGAAGGAAATGGGCATCATGATGAAGAAAATATGCATCATGATAAAGAAAATATGTATCATGATGAAGAAAATGAACATCATGATGAAGAAAATCAGCATCATTATGAAGAAAATATGTATCATGTTGAACGAAATATGCATCATGATGAGGGAAATTTGCATCAAGATGATGGAAATGAGCACCACGATGAAGAACATGAGCATCACAATGAAGAAAATTAGCATCACGATGAAGAAAATATGCATCACGATGATGGAAGTTAGCAACATGATGAAGAAAATGAACATCATGATGAAGAAATTGAGCATCGTAATGAGAAAAATATGCATCATGATGAAGAAAATGTGTATAATGATGAAGAAAATGAGCATCATGATGAAGAAAATACGTATTATGATGAAGAAAATTAGTATCATGATGAGGAAATGAACATCGTGATGAAGGAAATTAGCATCATGATGAAGAAAATGTGCATCAAGATGAAGAAAATGAGCACCATGATGAAGGAAAAGAGCTTCATGATGAAGAAAATATGCATCACGATGAAGAAAATATGCATCAAGATGAAGAAAATGAGCATCATGATGAAGAAAATGAGCATCATTATGAAGAAAATATGTATCATGATGAAGGAAATAAGCATCGTGATGAGGAAATGGGCATCATTATAAAGAAAATATGCATCATGATAAAGAAAATGAGCATCATGATGAAGGAAATGAGCATCATGATGAGGAAATGAGCAACATGATGAAGGAAACGAGCATCATGATGAGGAAATGAGCATCATGATGAAGGAAATGAGCATTATGATGAAGAAAATGCGCATCTTGAGAAAATATGCATCATGATGAAGAAAATGTGCATCATGATGAAGGAAATGAGCATCAAGATGAAGGAAATGAGCATCACGATGAAGAAAATGAGCATCACAATAAAGAAAATATGCATCACTATGAAGAAAATTTGAATAACGATGAAAGAAATATGCATCATGATGAAGAAAATGAGCACCATGATGAAGAAAATTAGCATCATGATAAAGGAAAAGAGCATCAGGATGAAGAAAATATTTATCATGATGAAGGAAATGAGCATCATGATGATGAAATGAGCATTATGATGAAGGAAATGAGCATCATGATAAAGGAAATGAACATTATGATGAAGAAAATGAGCATCATGATGAAGAAAAATGAGCATCATGATGAAGAAAATATACATTATGATGAAGAAAATATGCATCATGATGAAGAACATGAGTATCATGATGAAGAAAATAAACATCATGATGAAGAAAATATGCATCATGACGAAGAAAATGAGCATCATATGAAGGAAATGAGCATCATCATGAAGAAAATGAGCTTCATGATGAAGAAAATGAGCATCATGATGAAGAAAATATACATCATAATGAAGAAAATATGCATCATGATGAAGAAAATGAACATCATGATGAAAAAATATGCATCATGATGAAG
Organism: Pogostemon cablin; assembly: GCA_023678885.1. Taxonomy (NCBI): domain Eukaryota; kingdom Viridiplantae; phylum Streptophyta; class Magnoliopsida; order Lamiales; family Lamiaceae; genus Pogostemon; species Pogostemon cablin. The sequence continues at coordinate 12,233,354 of CM042973.1, read as the reverse complement.
AAAATGAGCATCATGATGAATAAAATATGCATCATGATGAAGAAAATGAGAATCAGAATGAAGAAAATATGCATCATGATGAAGAAAATAAGCATCATGATGAATAAATTTACATCATGATGAAGAAAATGAGCGTCATGACGAAGGAAATGAGCATCATGATGAAGGAAATGAGCATCATGATGAAGAAAATATGCATCATGATGAAGAAAATGAGCATTATTATGTAGAAAATGGGCATCATGATGAAGAAAATATGAATCATGATGAAGAAAATATGCATCATGATGAAGAAAATGAGCATCAAGATGATGAAAATGAGCATCACGATGAAGAAAATGAGCATCACAATGAAGAAAATTAGCATCACGATGTAGAAAATATGTATCACGATGAAGAAAATATGCATCATGATGAAGGAAATATGCATCATGATGAAGAAAATAAGCATCATGATGAAGAAAATAAGCATCATATTGATGAAAATATGCATCTTGATGAAGAAAATGAGCATCATGATGAAGAAAATGAGCATCATGATACCAGTTCAAATCTGGTTCCTGGCACATGGTTAAATTGTGTGAGGTCTTTCTTTTAAAAATTCATTGTTATGGAGCAAGATATTGATTTTGAATCTGGATCATAATACATACTTTTATCTATCTTGGCGAGATATACCCCATCTATGAAGGAAATGAGCATCATGATGAGGAAATGAGCATCGTGATTAAGGAAATTTGCATCATAATGAAGAAAAAGAGCATCATGATGAAGAAAATGAGCACCATGATGAAGGAAAAGAGCATCATGATGAATAAAATATACATTACGATGAAGAAAATATGCATCATGATGAAGAAAATGAGCATCATGATGAAGAAAATGAGCATCATCATGAAGAAAATATGTATCATGATGAAGGAAATGAGCATCGTGATGAGAAAATAGGCATAATGATGAAGAAAATATGCATCATGACAAAGAAAATGAGCATCATGATGAAAAAATGAGCATCATGACGAAGAAAATGAGCATCATGATGAGGAAATGAGCATCAAGATGAAGGAAATGAGCATCATGATGAAGAAAATATGATTCATGATGAAGAAATTGAGCATCATGATGAAGAAAATGTGCATCATGATAAATAAAATATGCATCATTATGAAGAAAATATGCATCATGATGAAGGAAATGAGCATTAAGATGAAGGAAATAAGCATCACGATGAAGAAAATGAGCATCACAATGAAGAAAATATGCATCACGATGAAGAAAATATGCATCACGTTGAAGGAAATATGCATCATGATGAAGAAAATGAGCATCTTGATGAAGGAAATATGCATCATGATGAAGAAAATATGCATCACGATGAAGAAAATATGCATCATGATGAAGAAATGAGCATCATGATGAAGAAAATGAGCATCATTATGAAGAAAATACGTATCATGATGAACTAAATGAGCATCATAATGAGGAAATTACCATCGTGATGAAGGAAATTAGCACATGATGAAGGAAATATATATCAGGATAAAGGAAATGAGCATCATGATGAGAAAATGAGCATCGTGATTAAGGAAATTAGCATTATGATGACGAAAATGAGGATCATGATGAAGAAAATGAGATCATGACGAAGGAAATGAGCATCATGATGAAAAAATATTTATCATTATGAAGGAATTGAGCATCGTGATGAGAAAATGAGCATCATGATGAAGAAAATGAGCATCATGATGAAGAAGATATGCATCATGATAAAGAAATTGAGCATCATGATGAAGAAAATGAGCATCATTATGAAGAAAATATGAATCATGAAGAATAAAATGTGCATCATGATGAAGAAAATATGCATCATGATGAAGAAAATGAGCATCATCATAAAGGAAATGAACATCATAATGAAGAAAATGAGCATCATGATGAAGAAAATGAGCATCATAATGAAGATAATATGCATTATGATGTAGAAAATGTAAATCATGATGAAGAACATAAACATCATAATGAAGAAAATGAACATCATGATGAAGAAAATATGTATCATGACGAAGAAAACGAGCATCATGATGAAGGAAATAAGCATCATCATGAAGAAAATGAGCTTCATGATGAAGAAAATGAGCATCATGATGAAGAAAATATGCATCACAATGAAGAAAATATGCATCATGATGAAGAAAATGAACATCATGATGAAGAAAATATGAATCATGATGAAGAAAATGAGCATCATGATGAAGAAAATATGCATCATGATGAAGGAAATAAGCATCATGATGAAGAAAATGAGAATCATGATAAAGAAAATATGCATCTTGATGAAAAAAATATGCATCATGTTGAAGAAAATGAGCATCGTGATGAAGAAAACGAGAATCATGATGAAGAAAATGAGAATCAGGATAAAGAAAATATGCATCATGATGAAGAAAATGAGCATCATGATGAAGAAAATATGCATCATGATGAAGAAAATTAGCGTCATGATGAAGGAAATGAGCTTCATGATGAAGGAAATGAGCATCATGATGAATAAAATATGCATCATGATAAGAAAATATGCATCATGATGAAGAAAATGAGCATTATGATGAAGAAAATGGGCATTATGATGAAGAAAATATGAATCATGATGAAGAAAATATGCGTCATGATGAAGGAAATGAGCATCAAGATGATAGAAATGAGCATCACGATGAAGAAAATGAGCATCACAATGAAGAAAATTATCATCACGATTTTGAAAATATGCATAACGATGAAGAAAATATGCATCACGATGAAGTAAATATGCATAATGATGAAGAAAATGAGCATCATGATGAAGAAAATGAGCATCATAATAAGGAAAATATGCATGATAATGAAGAAAATGAGCATCATGATGAAGAAAATGAGCATCATGATGAAGAAAATATGTATCATGATGAAGGAAATGAGCATCATGATGAGAAAATGAGCATCGTGATGAAGGAAATTAGCATCATGGTGAAGAAAATGAGCATCATGATGAAGAAAATGAGCACCATGATGAAGGAAAAGAGCATCATGATGAAAAAAATATGCATCGCGATGAAGAAAATAAGCATCATGATGAAGAAAATGAGCATCATGATGAAGAAAATAAGCATCATTATGAAGAAAATATGTATCATAATGAAGGAAATGAGCATCGTGATGAGGAAATGGGCATCATGATTAAGAAAATATGCATCATGATAAAGAAAATGAGTATCATGATGAAGAAAATGAGCATTATGACGAAGAAAATGAGCATCATGATGAAGAAAATATGCATCATGATAAAGAAAATATGCATAATGATGAAGAAAATGAGCATCGTGATGAAGGAAATCAGCATCATGGTGAAGAAAATATGAATCATGATGAAAAAAATGTGCATCATTATGAATGAAATGAGCATCATTATGAATGAGCATCAAGATGATGGAAATGAGCATCACGATGAAGTAAATATGCATCATGAAGAAGAAAATGAGCATCATGATGAAGAAAATGAGCATTATAATGGGAAATATGCATCATGATTAAGAAAATGAGCATCATGATGAAGAAAATATGTATCATGATGAAGGAAATGAGAATCATGATCAGGAAATGAGCATCGTGATGAAGTAAATTAGCATCATGATGAGGAAATGAACATCATGATGAAGAAAATATGCATCACGATGAAGAAAATATGCATCATGATGAAGAAAATGAGCATAATGATGGAGAAAATGAGCATCATTATGAAGAAAATATGTATCATGATGAAAGAAATGAGCATCGTGATGAGAAAATGGGCATCATGATGAAGAAAATATGCATCATGATGAAGGAAATGAGCATCAAGATGATGGAAATGAGTATCACGATGAAGAAAATGAGCATCACAATGAAGAAAATTAGCAACACAATGAAGAAAATATGCATCACGATGAAGAAAATATGCATCATGTTGAATGAAATATGCATCATGATGAAGAAAATGAGCATCATGATGAAGAAAATGAGCATCATAATGAGAAAAATATGCATCATGATGAAGAAAATGAGCATCATGATGAAGAAAATATGTATCATGATGAAGGAAATGAGGATGATGATGAGAAAATGATCATCGTGATGAAGGAAATTAGCATCATGATGAAGAAAATGAGCATCATGATGAGAAAATGAGCACCATGATGAAGGAAAAGAGCATCATGACGAAGAAAATATGCATCACGATGAAGAAAATATGCATCATGATGAAGAAAATGAGCATCATGATGAAAAAATAAGCATCATTATGAAAAAAATATGTATCATCATGAAGGAAACGAGCATCGTGATTAGGAAATGTGCATCATGATGAAGAAAATATGCATCACGATGAAGGAAATATGCATCATGATGAAGAAAATGAGCATCATGATGAAGAAAATGAGCATCATGATGAAGGAAAAGAGCATCATGATGAAGAAAATATGCATCACGATGAAGAAAATATGCATCATGTGTTGGGCAATTGGATCGTGTGGCTCAAACGTGATCGTTAGTAAACAGGCAAACAAAACAGCGGAAGCAATTTAAATGTGTTTACCGTACTTCTGGGTCGATGTAGAGGATGAACAGCAGTGAAGAACACCTCTGATCTTCTACCGTATGTCCCAAAGTTAACTCTGGTGTTGGGTGGTCAACAATCCCCAGAGTTCTCTCAATCTGCTCTCTATTCTCTCCCGTGTGTCAAAAGAGGCACAAACTTAGGTTTAACAGGAACTGAGATGACTTATATACTTGGGCTACAGCAGGGACCAGGAGGAGAAATTGGGCTGGGCCTCAATTGAATTTAATTAACCAAGCTTAGCCCAAAGCTTTTAATTAAATCCAATAATAATAATATAGTCCACTAAATATTATTGCTGCACTACCCGTCCAATCCCAAAATTATGTTCTGGGCTCCTTCTTATTATAAGCCCGACAGTCTCCCCATGTTTAAGATATACAATGCCCATTAATTAATTAAGTTACTGACAACTCAAATTAATTAATATCTCATCCGAGAGTAGTACCACTCAACCTTTTTATCATGCCGGAATTTAATCCACTTGCAAGATTTACATGATAAACCTTATGAGCTCCTCAAGGGGACATCATCAACCTATGTCGGACATGGATTCCTTCTACAATCAACAGCACACCATAGATACAGCACTACTTCCCAACTCACCGAGTTTGTTGATTTAATACTTATAAATCTCACCCATTGATGAATCAAAGAAATACATACTGCCCTACGTGTCGAGGTTATTGTATAGGGATTAAGAGCACGAACTTCCATAATAACAGAGATCAAGTTCTTCTATAAGTCAGTATAAGTCGAACGATCTCAAGCGGTCCTACTCAATACACACAAGTGCACTAATGTGATTCTATAGCCAAGACAAGCTAATACCAAACCACACTACAACCATACCGATAGAGAGTCCCCGTCTATCTCAGTTGTGAGCATCTGTTTATACTTTATAAGGAAACCGATAATATGATCTTCCGCGTGTTGTCGCACAACATATTATCTACAGTATAAAGTAAATGGACTATTGCATCATGCATATAAAATAAATTATAAGATGCAATCATTTGATCAATGATTCTCATTTCAAATATTGTTATGACATTGTTCATACTAAAGCTAGACTTTTAGTATACAATCCAACAATCTCCCACTTATACTAAAAGACTATGTTGTCATGTCTTCTGCCATACATCTGATTCCTACTTCCACTACTCGACCATTAAAAGCTCTCGCCTTAATGTCCTTGTAAATGGTTTACTAGATCATCATCCGATGCAATCTAGGCGACAACAACCTTCGCCTCATCATACGATTTCTCGTAACAGGTGGTACTCGCGCTCTATGTGTTTAATTGCCTTATGGACTTGTGATATTTCAAGTTTGCAACTGCACCAATATCATCAATGTAAATTGTGATTACCTTGGACAAACTTAGAACCACTTCAAAGTCCATCATGAAGTCTCTAGAGTCATATAGATACTTTGGCTGCCTCATAGGCTCCAATTCATCATCTTTCCATGATGGAGTCCGGAGTCTGAAATATATTTCTATATAACACTCCTCCACATTATGACTCTACTTCCTAAAATTAAACACATAATAACCTTTGAGGAGAATTTACTACCGTCCAATCTAATTAAAAATCCGAATCTACGTAATCCACAAGAAGCAGTGAATCTGTCCAGTAAGTTCATATATAATTTCCAGTCCTTCTCAGGCACTTTATATATGTCTTACTACAGTTCATCATTCTTGATCCGGGTTACGTTCATACCCACTGTTCATGCGTTAATCAAAACAGATATCCAACTTCGTTCATAGCATTCCATGAATAAACTCATCCGATGGGGAGGAAGGCTCTAATGCCGACGCGCAAGTCTATTCACATGCTAAATGAGTATGGACTGTATCATTTTATGAAACTTGAGATAAGCATAATATCCTTTCTTGTGATCCGTATTACCGTGATCAAAAGGATATATTTTGCCTTTCTAAGTCCTTCATTTCTACCGCTTTATTAACCGTACCCATACGCCCGATAATACTCTTTCATTGTCTCCAATGAGCAAGATACTATCTACGTATAGTACAAAAAACACCACTACGTTTCCGTCACTCTTTACAATACACAAGATACATCCGCTGATTGATTTAAATCCGTGCTACTGGATTACCTAATCAAAACAGATGCTTCACTATCTTAAAGCTTGCTTTAGTCCATCGCTGGACAATTTTAAGCTTACTATCAAAACGCTATTAGTACTTTGCAATGAATTACTCTGGTTGCCTCACATAGATGTTTTCCTCAAGACTTCCAATCAGGAAAGCTGTCTTGACATCTATTTGCTGTCCCTCATAATTTAATATGAGCAGCAATAAATAAAAGAATCCGGATCAACATAAGCATAGCTACCAGCGAATATGTTCCCTCATAATCGAACCATTTCTTTCTGAGTACACTTTTTCGCAACAAGCTTTGTTTCCAAGGTTTTCACCTTTCCATATGATCCTCTTTTATTTCCTTTGACCCTTGCAATGGCTTTTACACCATTTAGTGGTCATACAAGTTCCCAAATTTAATATAGAACCCGTAGATTCTATTTTAACATGCATTGCAACTTACTAAGATTCCGCATTTTCATCTTGTAGTGTTACGTCGTATCCGTGGGACAATACCATGTTTACTAGGGATCAAGTCTTACGACTCTCCCAAAACATATATTTATGGGTTGCCATACAACCCTCCCACTACGACAAGGCACTACATGTAATTGTGTATCAGACGTGACACGCGTTGCAGTTTACCTTGTGGTATATCCTCTTGTACACTTGGTACTTATACTTTAGTGTTTTCCTCTCACTTCCTTTAGAACAACTTATACATGGGCTTGTGATTTATTACATAGTCCTTTTCCACGAAAATCTAGTGTTTGTATTGACAATCACCCTTCGATCTTTTGGACTAAATAAATCACTCTCCATTTTTCTAGGATATCCCATATACAGACAAATATTTCACGAATTACTGTATCTAGGGTATATCCATAAAATGAATTTAATTATTCCAAATAATTCATCATCTATCTAATCATAACCATAAGAGCCTCATACCTTCTACCCACCACACCATTCAGCTGGGGCTTGCCCGGTGTAGACAACTTGAGATTTAATCTCAACTTCTGATCAATAGCTCCTAACTATCCCAAGAGGTATTCACCATCATGATTGAATCATAATGACTTAATATATTTTCCATGACGCTTCACTGTACCAGCCTTACAATTCTTGAATTAATCAAAGAATTTAGACATGCAGTGCATCATATAAATATATTGGTTTCCAGAATAATCTTCGAATATTCATAACCACCTCTCGCCTGGATAATTTTAAGTTCGCTTGAATCAGAATGAACTAATTCCAACATATATATCTTTGGCTCTACACCCCACAGCCTTGAAAAGGCAGTTAATCATTTTTACTTCCAAGCAAGACTCGCAAGTCCGATAGTTTCCACTTCAGATAAACCTTACGGTCTATCGGCTATCAACTTTTGAATCATACTCAAGTAAAATGAATTAATCTTAGACGCCAAATGTATGTTTAGTTCATTTTTGAAGGTTCATTTCTCTTACTAATATTAGAAGATGCATTATTTAATTACTATTTATTGCATCTGTTGGATGTACATGATTCAAGAGTATACTTTTTATCCACCAACGTACTTTAACGGATTATAGTCTCATTCCTCATTACTATGACCATGTCATTTAAATGAAATGAAGTATCCATCCGTTAATGCATAGCATAGAAACCGAAATTAAATTCTTTCTATGAAACGTACGTAAAGACAATTTCTCATAATCAATTGTTTATTCTTATCATGAGATAAATAAACAACTCCCACTGCAATAGCCACTACCTTTGTAGTTTTACCCATGTTGTTAAAAATCTTATCCTTACTAAGTGATAAACATTTAGTGATTCCAGTATCTACATACTTCGTATCAGTAGATGCCATCACTAATCATGTTTGAACCATTAGTAAATGAGATATTAAACTTGTTCACATCATGATGAAAATTGGCTTTCTTTTGCCACATGTTTTATTAGAAGTTTCCCACCATATACAACCTTTCGTATTTCAGGTAGAACTTGCTCAAAACATCCAGGCAAATTGTGAAGAATAAATTGATTTAGGTTTCCCTTTCAATTTCTATTCCAAGCTCTTCCAATTCATTCATCAATTCAACCATGATCTTCTGCCTTTTTAATTTACTCAAGTATCCGAAGAGTTACATGAGATCATCATATTTCTATGAAGCTCTCATCTCTTCACTAGAGACTTTAATAGGCGTCATGAGACGTCCTTTGTGAGAATACACATGTATTTTCTTAAGCAGTAATTTTCAAAACCAAGATTCTTTTCTAATCATCTAATTTGGACAAGTAAATGTAATGTCTTTTAGTTAATAATTAGTGAAATAAAACCATCCGAAATTCAGAGAATCACAAATAAATTTACCGATCAAATCTTCGAATTTTATTCTTTTATATAGATTCCCTCAAAACAATATAAAATAAAATTCACCGACATCTCAAGCACCGTGAGTCTGCAAGCCACGATAGTGTGGACGTTTACAAACCCGAACATTTACAAGAGAAGGTTTTACCCATTAATTTCATTTGTCAACCTAACTTTATGACAAAATAATTAATAGTCGGTTCCTCTTTAGCCATGCAAATAAAAGCAGTGACTCCGATGGGGAGGATACTTATTATTTACATCTAAGTGTACACCATTATTTGACCCCAAGTCCGCGGCCCAAGCTTGTGTGCCTTACAGATGGAGAAGTACACACGCGCTCGGATAACTTCCTACAGTCATCAATTACAACTTTGTACCAGTGAACCGCATATAAACTCATCCGATAGGGAGGAAGGCACTATAGCCAACGCGCAAGTTCATATGCATCACATTACAAACGTAATTATTTAATGAAGTCTGTTCCAGCAATCCATGAATAAACTCATCCGATGGGGAGGAAGGCTCTAATGCCGACGCGCAAGTCTATTCACATCGCTAACAAACCAATAATGGAGGCCGCGGGAATTTATTACCAATCCCCTCTCCCACTTAGTTATTTAATTACCGAGGGTTTTTCACATGCATATAATATTCAGAAATAAAATATACATCCTAGACATGCTTCTATTAACAGCAATTTAAATAAATAAATCACATAGAACATGCTTACATATATAACAATTAATTGTCAAGTTAAAACAATTAAATCAGTTATATATCATAATTAATTGCATAAATAGTTGGATCATTTAAATAGGCCCAGCTGACCCAAACATTATTAGCATAAAATGAACAGCCCATTATTAAAATAATTAAGCCCATTTATCTTGCCAATTTCTGCATTAAGGTCTAGCCCATTATTTAAAATTAGGCCCAACATTTATCCCACAATTAATTAAATAATTAGCCCAGCAGCCCATAGTCCATTTAATTAAAATTGGGCCCTAAAAACAGTTGAATTAATAAAAACAACCCAGGCCCAAAACCAAATTAAATAAAATGAGCAGCCCAATTACCATTTTAATTAAAATTGGGCCCATAATCACAGCCCAAAACCATTTAATTAAAATAAAAGGGCCCAGCTGCAGAGACAGCCCAATAATCCAGTATGTGTACAACCCATATGGAAAGACAAGCCCAAAACAAATGAAAAAATGAGCAACTAAGCCCAACTGCAACAGCCCACAACATTTTAATTAAATATGGGCCCAATAGCCCATAACCAAATAAAAAAAATTGGGCCCAGCTGGTACAGCCCACACACAACATTGCAGCCCATTCCTTGCCATCTGATGTTGCCCTATCCTTCGAGCCGCTGAAGCTCCATCCTCTCAGGCAATTACCGGCGCAACCAGGCGCCGCTGCCGCCGGTGGCGCCGCCGACAGTCCATGGAAATCTCGCCGTTAGCCCGCCGCCAATCGCTCCGCAGCCACGCCCGCCCTACACCCCACCATCGATCAACAGCCGCCAGTAGCAGACTGACCAGATCGAAGGTCGTGTCTTGCCGGCAAAATGCGACGCAGTCCAGCGCCGCCGCGCAGCTGCGTGATTCCCACACGCCAGCCTCCGTTCCCGATGATCGCCGACCATAGCCCACCAGATCCGGCCGAAACCTTCAGCATACGCTTCTCAACGTCGCGCCTCGGAATTACCCAGATCCTATCGTAGGGAGAAAAACAGAATCCATGGCGAATTGCCAGAAGCAGCTCCGTCAGACGCTGATGTTCTGCTGTTTCGCCGCCGTCAATTTGTGAGCTTCCAGGCAGCGACGACGCAGCGCCCAGACACGCCTTGCCATGAAGTCGTCGCCGCCGCACCATTTTCGTTCATAACCTGCCGCCGTCAGTCCGTGTGACTCCGATCCATTCGAAGCCTCTCGCCATACCAGCGCCGCCGTGACAGATTTGGTCCAACCGAAGCCATCAGCCGTCGACTTACGGCCCCGGTCAGACTCCATCGTCAGAACCAAAGTCGGCGCGCCGCCACATGCAGTCCCATCAGCAGGGTGTGGCATGAGATCTTTATGTATACTGTCTTACTGACTTTTCTAAATAGCTTCATGATTTGTTATGAAATCATGTCCAGTAAAAAAAAAGAAGAACAGTATACATCCAAAGAGATACACAACAGCCGATCACAAAGTAATATGCGATAACAAAGATAAAACTTCTATCACATAATCACATACTTCCAGATCAACAACTATGCGATTAATTCAGATTATTTCAATTAATCAAATAATCACAACCCACCTAACGACTCACGTTTCACCACGAAACCAACGCTCTGATACCAATTGTTGGGCAACTGGATCGTGTGGCTCAAACGTGATCGTTAGTAAACAGGCAAACAAAACAGCGGAAGCAATTTAAATGTGTTTACCGTACTTCTGGGTCGATGTAGAGGATGAACAGCAGTGAAGAACACCTCTGATCTTCTACCGTATGTCCCAAAGTTAACTCTGGTGTTGGGTGGTCAACAATCCCCAGAGTTCTCTCAATCTGCTCTCTGTTCTCTCCCGTGTGTCAAAAGAGGCACAGACTTAGGTTTAACAGGAACTGAGATGACTTATATACTTGGGCTACAGCAGGGACCAGGAGGAGAAATTGGGCTGGGCCTCAATTGAATTTAATTAACCAAGCTTAGCCCAAAGCTTTTAATTAAATCCAATAATAATAATATAGTCCACTAAAATATTATTACTGCACTACCCGTCCAATCCCAAAATTATGTTCTGGGCTCCTTCTTATTATAAGCCCGACAGTCTCCCCATGTTTAAGATATACAATGCCCATTAATTAATTAAGTTACTGACAACTCAAATTAATTAATATCTCATCCGAGAGTAGTACCACTCAACCTTTTTATCATGCCGGAATTTAATCCACTTGCAAGATTTACATGATAAACCTTATGAGCTCCTCAAGGGGACATCATCAACATATGTCGGACATGGATTCCTTCTACAATCAACAGCACACCATAGATACAGCACTACTTCCCAACTCACCGAGTTTGTTGATTTAATACTTATAAATCTCACCCATTGATGAATCAAAGAAATACACACTGCCCTACGTGTCGAGGTTATTGTATAGGGATTAAGAGCACGAACTTCCATAATAACAGAGATCAAGTTCTTCTATAAGTCAGTATAAGTCGAACGATCTCAAGCGGTCCTACTCAATACACACAAGTGCACTAATGTGATTCTATAGCCAAGACAAGCTAATACCAAACCACACTACAACCATACCGATAGAGAGTCCCCGTCTATCTCAGTTGTGAGCATCTGTTTATACTTTATAAGGAAACCGATAATATGATCTTCCGCGTGTTGTCGCACAACATATTATCTACAGTATAAAGTAAATGGACTATTGCATCATGCATATAAAATAAATTATAAGATGCAATCATTTGATCAATGATTCTCATTTCAAATATTGTTATGACATTGTTCATACTAAAGCTAGACTTTTAGTATACAATCCAACATCATGATGAAGAAAATGAGTATCATGACGAAGAAAATGAACATTATTATGAAAAAAATTCGTATCATAATGAAGGAAATGAGCATCATGATGAGGAAATGAGCATCGTGATGAAGGAAATTAGCACATGATGAAAGAAATATGTATCAGGATGAAGGAAATGAACATCATGATGAAAAAATAAGCATCATTATGAAAAAAATATGTATCATGATGAAGGAAACGAGCATCGTGATGAGGAAATAGGCATCACGATGAAGAAAATATGTATCACGATGAAGAAATTATGCATCACGATGAAGGAAATATGCATCATGAAGAAGAAAATGAGCATCATGATGAAGAAAATGAGCATCATAATGAGGAAAATATGCATCATGATAAAGAAAATGAGCATCGTGATGAAGAAAATATGTATCATGATGAAGGAAATGAGAATCATGATGAGGAAATGAGCATCGTGATGAAGGAAATTAGCATCATGATGAAGAAAATGAGCATTATGATGAAGAAAATTAGCACCATAATTAAGGAAAAGAGCATCATGATGAAGAAAATATTCATCACGATGAAGAAAATATGCATCATGATGAAGAAAATAAGAATCATGATGAAGAAAATGAACATCATTATGAAGAAAATATGTATCATGATGAAGGAAATGAGCATCGTGATGAGGAAATGGGCATCATGATGAAGAAAATATGCATCATGATGAAGGAAATGAGCATCAAGATGATGGAAATGAGCATCACGATGAAGAAAATGAGCATCACAATGAAGAAAATTAGCATCACAATGAATAAAATATGCATCACGATGAAGAAAATATGCATAACGATGACGGAAATGTGCATCATGATGAAAAAAATGAGCTTCATGATGAAGAAAATGAGCATCATAATGAGGAAAATATGCATCATGATGAAGGAAATATGCATCATGATGAAGAAAATGAGCATCATGATGAAGGAAAAGAGCATCATGATGAAGAAAATATGCATCACGATGAAGAAAATATGCATCATGATGAAGAAAATGAGTATCATGATGAAGAAAATGAACATCATTACGAAAAAAATTCGTTTCATAATGAAGGAAATGAGCATCATGATGGGGAAATGAGCATCGTGATGAAGGAAATTAGCACATGATGAAAGAAATATGTATCAGGATGAAGGAAATGAACATCATGATGAAAAAATAAGCATCATTATGAAAAAATATGTATTATGATGAAGGAAACGAGCATCGTGATGAGGAAATAGGCATCACGATGAAGAAAATATGTATCACGATGAAGAAATTGTGCATCACGATGAAGGAAATATGCATCATGAAGAAGAAAATGAGCATCATGATGAAGAAAATGAGCATCATAATGAGGAAAATATGCATCATGATAAAGAAAATGAGCATCGTGATGAAGAAAATATGTATCATGATGAAGGAAATGATAATCATGATGAGGAAATGAGCATCGTGATGAAGGAAATTAGCATCATGATGAAGAAAATAAGCATTATGATGAAGAAAATGAGCACCATAATTAAGGAAAAGAGCATCATGATGAAGAAAATATTCATCACGATGAAGAAAAATGCATCATGATGAAGAAAATGAGAATCATGATGAAAAAAATGAACATCATTATGAAGAAAATATGTATCATGACGAAGGAAATTAGCATCGTGATGAGGAAATGGGCATCATGATGAAGAAAATATGCATCATGATGAAGGAAATGAGCATCAAGATGATGGAAATGAGCATCACGATGAAGAAAATGAGCATCACAATGAAGAAAATTAGCATCACAATGAAGAAAATATGCATCACGATGAAGAAAATATGCATAACGATGAAGGAAATATGCATCATAATGAAAAAAATGAGCTTCATGATGAAGAAAATGAGCATCATAATGAGGAAAATATGCATCATGATGAAGAAAATACGCATCATGATGAAGAAAATATGTATCATGATGAAGGAAATGAGCATCATGATGAGAAAATTAGCATCGTGATGAAGAAAATTAGCATCATGATGAAGAAAATAAGCATCATGATGAAGAAAATAAGCACCATAATGAAAGAAAAGAGCATCATAATGAATAAAATATGAATCACGATGAAGAAAATATGCATCATGATGAAGAAAATAAGCATCATTATGAAAAAAATATGTATCATGATGAAGGAAACGAGCATCGTGATGAGGAAATCGGCATCATGATGAAGAAAATATGCATCATGATAAAGAAAATGAGCATCATGATGAAGAAAATGAGCATCATGACGAAGGAAATGAGCATCATGATGAAGAAAATATGCATCATGATAAAGAAAATATGAATCATGATGAAAGAAATCGACATCATGTTGAAGAAAATATGAATCATTGTGAATGAAATGAGCATCATTATGAATGTGCTTCAAGATGATGGAAATGAGCATCACGATGAAGAAAATGAGCATCACGATGAAGAAAATGAGCATCAATATAAAAGAAAATGAGCGTCGTGATGAGGAAATGGGCATCATGATGAAGAAAATATGCATCATGATAAAGAAAATGAGTATCATGATGAAGAAAATGAGCATCATGACGAAGAAAATGAGCATCATGATGAGGAAATGAGCATCATGATGTAGAAAATGAGCATCATGATGAAGAAAATATGGTTCATGATGAAGAAATTGAGCATCATGATGAAGAACATGTGCATCATGATAAACAAAATATGCATCAAGATGAAGAAAATATGCATCATGATGAAGGAAATGAGCATCAAGATGAAGGAAATGAGAGTCACGATGAAGAAAAGGAGCATCACAAGGAAGATAATTAGCATCACAATGAAGAAAATATGCATCACGGTGAAGAAAATATGCATCACGATCAAGGAAATATGCATCATGATGAAGAAAATGAGTATCATGATGAAGAAAATGAGCATCATGATGAAGGAAAAGAGCATCATGATGAAGGAAAAGAGCATCATGATGAAGAAAATATGCATCATGATGAAGAAAATTAGCATATGATGATGAAAATGAGCATCATTATGAAGAAAATATGTATCATGATTAAGGAAATGAGCATCATGATGAGGAAATGGGCATCATGATGAAGAAAATATGCATCATGATAAAGAAAATGAGCATCATGATGAAGAAAATGAGCATCATGACGAAGGAAATGAGCATCATAATGAAGAAAATATTTATCATGATGAAGGAAATGAGCATCATGATGATGAAATGAGCATCATGATGAAGGAAATGAACATAATGATAAAGGAAATGAACATCATGATGAAGAAAATGAGCATCATGATGAAGAAAATATGCATTATGATGAACAAAATGTGCATCATGATGAAGAAAATGACCATAATGATGAAGAAAATGAACATCATTATGAAGAAAATATGCATCATGATGAAGAAAATGAGCATCATGATGAAGGAAATGAGAATCAACATGAAGAAAATGAGCTTCATGATGAAGAAAATGAGCATCATGATGAAGAAAATATGCATCGTAATGAAGAAAATATGCATCATGATGAAGAAAATGAACATCATGATGAAGAAAATATATATCATGATGAAGAAAATGAGCATCATGATGAAGAAAATATGCATCATGATGAAGAACATAATCATCATGATGAAGGAAATGAGCATCATGATGAATAAAATGAGAATCATGATGAAGAAAATATGCATCATGTTGAAGAAAATGAGCATCATGATGAAGAAAACGAGCATCATGATGAATAAAATGAGAATCAAGATGAAGAAAATATGCATCATGATGAAGAAAATGAGCATCATGAAGAAGAAAATGAGCATCATGATGAAGGAAATGAGCATCATGATAAAGAAAATATGCATCATGATAAAGAAAATATGCATCATGATGAAGAAAATGAACATTATGATGAAGAAAATGGGCATCATGATGAAGAAAATATGAATCATGATGAAGAAAATATGCATCAGGATGAAGGAAATGAGCATCATGATGAAGAAAATGAGCATCATGACGAAGGAAATATGCTTCATGATGAAGAAACTGAGCATCATGATGAAGAAAATGAGCATCATGATGAAGAAAATATGCATCATGAAGAAGAAAATGTGCATCATGATGAAGAAAATATGCATCATGTTTAAAAAATGCTTCATGATGAAGAAAATGAGCATCATGATCAAGAAAATATGCATCATGATGAAGCAAATGAGCATCATGATAAAGGAAAAGAACATCATGATGAAGAAAATGAGCATCATGATGAAGAATATGAGCATCATGATGAAGAAAATATGCATTATGATGAAGAAAATGTGCATCATGATGAAGAGCATGAGCATCATGATGAAGAAAATGAACATCATGATGAAGAAAATATGCATCATGACGAAGAAAATGAGCATCACGATGAAGGAAATGAGCATCATCGTGAAGAAAATGAGCTTCATGATGAAGAAAATGAGCATCATGATGAAGAAAATATGCATCATGATGAAGAAAATAAACATCATGATGAAGAAAATATGCATCATGATGAAGAAAATGAGCATCATGATGAAGAAAATGTGCATCATGATGAAGAAAATAATCATCATGATAAAGGAAATCAGCATCATGATGAAGAAAATGAGAATCAGGATGAAGAAAATATGCATCATGATGAAGAAAATGAGCATCATGATGAAAAAAATATGCATCATGATGAAGAAAATGAGCGTCATGATGAAGGAAATGAGCATCATGATGAAGAAAATATGCATCATGATGAAGAAAATGAGCATCATGATGCATATTTTCTTCATCATGATTGTAATTTTCTTCATCATGATGCTCATTTCCTTCATCATGATGCTCATTTCCTTCATCATGATGCATATTTTCTTCATCATAATGCTCATTTTCTTCATCATGATGCTCATTTTCTTCATCATGATGCATATTTTCTTCATCATGTTGCTCATTTTCTTTATCATGATGCACATTTCTTTATCATGATGCTCATTTTTTCATCATGATGCATATTTTCTTCATCATGATGCATATTTTCTTCATCATGATGCTCATTTCTTTCACTATGATGCATATTTTCTTCATCATGATGCTCATTTTCTTCATCATGATACTAATTTTCTTCATCATGCATCACTACAAGAAAATGGACTTATAATGACAAAATTTTAATGAGAGGATGTAAATATCATCATTAAAGATGATTTTTATGAGAGGGAAAAAAGAAATACAACCCTTTTAATGAGAACGTTGTATTCCTCTCATTATTGTTAGAAAATCCCCCTCATTAAATACTAAAAATTGGAATGCCTCTCATTATTTGTTGGTTAAAAAAAGTGGCGGTCATTTTCCCCTCTTTTCATTTTATTTTATTAATTAAAATTAGAAAATAAAATTATATTCTCTCCTCTATCCCAAGTTGACAGAGCCAAACACAAACCCTATTTTCTCTTTTCAGAATCGAAAATGAGAGAAAATTTCCACCATCTCATCTCTTCATCTACGTGAGGAGCACCTTGCGTCTGAAATAAAGATAAGGAACTTTCAATTTCTTTGTTAAATATTTGACGACAATTGGATTTTCTACTTCTGTAATCGAGCAAGTTCAACAGGTTGAAGTCACTGAAATCGGAGCTAGTTCACGATGTTGAAGGTTAAAATTAACATCCAGGTTTTATAGGAGATGAACCAGATGGTATAATTCCTTTCCATCTCTAATGGTGAAGATCGCTCCCCACCCATTTTATGATCTTGTTCAATTGGACTCCATTCATCTGTTTTGTTTTGCTTTCACTGTTTTCTAAGTTCATTTTGTTGGGTTTTGATTTGGGAATGCAATTGTTTTCTTGAGTGACTTTTTTTTTCTCGAAATGTTCAATTTTGTTACTTCTACTTTTTTGTTATATTTAGATGTGAGCAAACATGTTATATCTAATTGAATGATATGTGTAACAATAAATATTGTATTTATATTAAAATAAATACAAAAGAATTACAATGATAATCCAGAAGGATTAAACTTGATAATTTAGGAACAATCTCTATCAATCCTCTGATTCTTCTCTCGAACCAATTTGGCTTTGACTTTGACTTTGACTTGTGTATTGAGTCGGATCTTCAGTTGAAGCTTGTCCGAACTTGGATTTGGATTTTATAACGTTAATCCAGAGGCGTCAAGCCTTTGTTTGGATTAAACGTACTTGATCCAAAGAACACTCGATCTGGGGGGCTTAGCACTTTAATCCCGGGTCGTATGCTGTTCTTGGCGCGAAGAACACCGAAGAACTCAGTTTATGAAGAATGCTTTATTTGGGGGGGGCTCCGCACCTTAATCCCGAATCGCTTTCCGTTCTTGACTTGAAGATGCTTGAAGATCTCAAGGGAGCGCTGCTCGTGTTCTTGATCTCTTCAGAGCGTTTATGTCTTCAAGTATTTTTTAGTGTGTCTGGAGTGAATGAAGGTGGGCTCCTTATATAGGTGAAGGAATGAGCATGCCCCATAAATAACTTGCAATCTGATTGGTCTATGACAGATTTGGCCTGGTTCTGCGGGCTTGGGCCGTTCCAAATATATCACAGCTTGATTGGTCATTGCTTATTTTGACCTGATTCTGGAACCTTCCATGCTTTACTTAACTTAGGGGTCAAGCTTTACTTAATTTAAACCCTACTTAATTTGTTGGGTATTAAATTAATTATCAATTATTTATTAATCTATTTTAGGAATTAATTTATTAAATCCCCAAAATAAAATATAATAAATTAAAATTGATATTTAATCAATAAAATCCACGTGTCGCCATTTGATTGGACCGTGAATTTTAATTGCTTACAAATGCCCCCTTGCGATTTGTTCACGGACAGTATATCTTGATGTGAAGGAATCGCAAAAGATTTGTTTCTTATCCACCAAGATTTCATGCACCTTACTCAAAATTATCAAAGTTATTTGTAGTAAAGAATCTCCTACAATTTTGTAGAGCTTGCGCACCTCACAATAATCTCCATAATTATCCATAAGTCCACTAGTAGCTTCTATAATTATCCACAAATAATTTTCATAATTATCCATGAGTCCATAATTATCCATGAATCCACTACTATATAATGGTACTTCATGAACTCAATTTTTTTATCAAAGCTATCCAACAAACAAGATATTCACTTCAATTCGTGGTTCTTCCTTCTCTTATTTGAATTTTTTCTTTTTCTTTCCAAAGTGTAGCAAAAGTGTTTCTAAAAATTTTTTTTTTTTTTTTCAGCATCGGTCCAAGAAGCTGTCAAGACAAAACACTCAATCGAAACACATCATCCAAAGAATTCAATCTACAAGTGTAAGCTCTCAATTCCTTAATTTGCTCTTTTTTTTTGAACTGTTTATTCGTCTTGTTTGCTTGTTGTTCCTGTCTTCGACCAAGAACTTAGTAACATGCTTGTCCTCGCCCCTCTTTCTCTTCCGAGAAATCGACGGTGAGCCTTGTCCTCGCCCCTCTTTCTCTTTCGAGAAATCGACGGTGAGCCTTGTCCTCGCCCCTCTTTCTCTTCTGAGAAATAGACGGTGAGCCTTGTCCTCGCCCCTCTTTCTCTTTCGAGAAATCGACAGTGAGCCTTGTCCTCGCCCCTCTTTCTCTTTCGAGAAATCGACGGTGAGCCTCGTGTCTTTTGGCAGTGGTTTTGAAAGGGTTCGAGTTCGCTTGTTATTGGTGCTTATGCTTACGAGAAGGGCGGTGAGCGATGCTCGGCCATCGGCTATTTAGCGTGGTTGAGGATGTACGCCCGATCTGGGTAAGAACCTCGGAACAACAGTGACGGCTGATGCTCTTGGCGATGATAGCCGGTTCGCGTGCCTCGGCACCGTGAGATGAGACGGTGGTGGCTTCGCGTGATTATGACTGGGCAGCACATGGCTGCTATGTTTTTTGAAGAGGCCGACAGCGCGTCGACGATCAATAGTCACGACGGGCGACAGCTGCACGCGATGGCGCGGTGACACGGGGGACCGGCGGTGGCGTCCTTGCGTGGTTCGTCGCGCGTTGGCATGGGGCGGCGGAACGCGCGAGCTGTTGCTCGACGACGGGCTGTGGCAGGGCGCGCTGGACAAAGTAGGAGTCATCTCCGCTTTTGGCGGCAGGGACGCGCACGGACGGCGGCTGCTATTTGCTTGTGCGGCAGCGCATCGTACGGCAGCAACAGTCGGCGCTGCTGCTCGCTTACGGCGACAGCGACGAGCACAAGATGGCGGGTTTCGGCAGTCACCGATTGCTGCAGGCGTCACCGAGAGTTCCGATCGGTAGAGAAAGGAGAAGCCTTCTTTGAACAGATTCACGCCTGGAATGCTAATACCCAATTTTGACTTTCAACATTAATTTTGACCTTCCTTTGTGAATTTGGGCCCTTCCCACATGAAAACAACTTTTGACTACTAATAACATGAGCCCATGGGAAGCTATTTCTTGATTTTGGGCTTCTATATAAATTGGGCCCACATTAAATTCAAAGTTCATGATCTTGGGCTTTCAATTTCCAACTAACTTCAATTCATGCTTTAAACATGAATTAATTTAGTTGGTCACTTTGATATTTTAAATTTCTCTTCATCATGGATTTAACTTACAACTTTGGAATTCAACAATTAATTGATCCCATGAATTTATTTCAAATTCTTTTAATTATCAAAATTCTTAAACTATTATTTCCAAGCCATACTCCTGTTCTCTAACATTACTTTTGCTCTTTTTTTCGCAGCCAATCTCAACTTCAGAATGGTTAAATTTAAGAGTCATACAACAGATTCCAAGGAGCGTCAATTGCTAATCCTTGATACCCAGCGTCCACTATCAGACATAGTAACCCGTCTTCCCATTGAAAGACCTCTCATGGGCCAACCTATAGAGAAATTAGCTCAAGAAGATAATGTCTTCAATTTAACGACTTGGACCAGAGACATGGAGCTGGACGAAATAGGAGTCGTAACTTTGAGATCGGCTAATCATACCAAGAAGAAGCTACAAACTGGCCATTTGCCAACACTAGGACACCAAATAATCAGAGGTAATGCGGCATGGGGCGACCCAATAAATTTTATCGGGGAATTTCATTACATCCCAGGGTATTGGGAATGGACCGAGGCTGTCTTAAGCAGATATCGCTCTATTCTTGAGAAAACAATGCTTTATGAACCTATTTTCGCATCTTTATTTACATATGACTGTAATCGTGAGATCATCAAAGCTTTTTGCGAGGCGTGGTGCCCTACCACTAACACCCTACTTACTTCCTTTGGAGAAATGTCGATTTCTCTATGGGATTTGTATAACTTGGTAGGATTGCCGCTAGCTGGTCACCTATATGAAGAATTTGTGCCTGACAAGCCAGAACTTTTGAATGAGCGTGACGCCACTGGCTTATGTATCCCACCTAGTTGTCAGCACTTACTTCATGCTTATCATAGAATTCGTAGCCGTGATGGTACTGACTTTGTTTCACTTTCTCGATGGGTGAGCTTTTGGTCTCGTAGAACTACGAAGCATAAACAGCCCCCTCCACGTGCAGAAAGTAAAAGGAAAGCACGCCTCAAGAGTACGCATAACCCCAAGGGCATTATCGACAACTGCAAGAAATGGACTTCCATAGAGATGGCCCCTTTTAAAATGCTTCACGTTGATGCCAAAGAACAAGAGGAAATGTATCTAGCTGCCCATTTAGCTTGCTGGCTTTGCTCTTTCATACTTCCTAACGATGAAGTAGACATGATACGTCCTGGTACCTTCAAGGTAGCAAGTTTGATAGCTGCGGGAAAATCAGTTTGCCTTACTGTTCCAGTTCTGACAAGCATATACCGAGGTTTGAATGAAATCTCTAATGAACTTAGACCCTCTGAAGTGAAGTCAACATTTCCAGTGCACTTCGTTTACACTTGGTTGGCTCATTATTTTCAAACTCATTACCCAAACCCTCATGAATTGAAAGTACCTTCAATGGTGACCTACTCAGGCGAAAATGGAGCAAAATTCTTTAGTGCAATTGGTGCTCGCAAACAAATTCAAAATGGAAACAAAGCTTCCTTGTCTTGTAATGTTCTCCCGAAAACAGACCCCATGTGGTATATTGACCATGACAAGGCACCTTGGCGCGACTGGGCCTACTTCATTGCTATTCGCACTAATTATCTTACCTTGCGACAGAATGGAAGCTTTCTTATTGAACCCTACAGCCCACATCGATTTAGCCGCCAATTTGGCTTTTATCAAGATACTCCGGGGAAAATGAAAACAGACATTCGAGAAACCACCTTGGAGCGAGGGCTTCAGTATTGGAGGCAATGCACCTTGCGTAACTCTCAATCTACAGCAACTTTTCCATGTGCACCTTCAGAATTTAAAAATTCCTGCTCATCAGAATACGAACAGTGGTTATCTCAGATTCATGGCACTTACTTCTTAGACAACGTGTTGAACCTAGCTGAAGCTATCCCAAACCAGGATGTGGAAGAAGAAGTTGACATCGTTAATAATTCAAATAATGCCAAAGCTGATGAGGAAGCTGTATCACTAGAGGCCCCGCCCCTTCGAAAGGTGATTGTAGGGAGGTCTAATGGAGCCGGAAAGAGAAAGAACGGTCTCTCACATTCAAATGAGAGCACAACCGACCACAGCCCGAAGCGGATCAAAAAAGCCAAATCTCCGATGCTTACCCCGACAACTAAGGCTAAGGTTTTAATCCCTTCTAATCATGATTCATATACATCCATTCTTGCACATATTTTCTTACCATCTCTTTTACTCCTTTTTTTTGTAGTGCATGCATGATGTATTTGGTTCTGATTACGATGACTCGGATGAAGAAGGATCAACCTCTGTTGCAGCCCCCGAAATCTTAATTGATGATGACCTTTCGGATCATATTTCTCCTATCATGAATGAATCTCCCCCATTAATTTCTGCGGCCCAAGCTCCAGACATTACAGAATTTGTCTTTGATAAAGAGATTATGGACGCTAGGAAACTAGTTAACTTGGCAGTGTGGAAACGCTTTCAAGAAAAACTAAGAAGAACCCCTGTCAACGCATTATCTTCTGTGAGGAATGAGGGGCTTAAGATGGTGGACACCTTCAAAAGCGCTCAAGGAATTGACGGATCCGCTCTAGAACAATCATTCAATTTCTTACTCTCTAAAGCCGATGCGTATGACACCATGAAGATAAAACTTGCTGATGGGATAACCAAGAAAAACATTGAAAAGCGTCTAATTGATGCAAAGAAGCGCGCTCATGAATACAAAGACCAAGAGGCTACAGAGACCAAGCAACTGCAAGAATCTGAAACTAAGTTAAAGCAGATTGAAACGAAGATCGAGACTCTACTGAAGGAGAAGGAAACCATGTCACAAACAGCTGAACGTCTCCGCCAATCTATTCAAAGCGCAAAGCTTGGAGCTCAAACTGCTGCAAGGAATATTAGTGTACTGAAGAAAACACCGATCTTAGAAGATTCCATCGTTGATGAATTGAAGAGCGTTACGCAAGCTTTGACAGACGCTCGAGAGGAGCTATCCACTATGGATATTTTCATTAATTTCTTTTGAAACCAATTCACCTTAACACCCCCATTTTGTTTTGATCACTTAATGATATTATCAATAAAGTGCTTTTTATCCCTTATTTCTTATTTTTCTTCTTATTATCCATCATTAACTCCTTAATTTGCATCCCTATGTCTGATACTCACTCACTGTTTTACATACTTCAACTTATTGCTTTGCTTCATAAACTTGATGTGAACAAACCGAAACATGACTGAACTTAACAAAATGCTAAGCTGCCTACGTACCTCTTTGAAGAGGATCAAGTCATAACGTAGTTCAAAAGGACACGATTTGGTTTTGAATGGGGGGGGTGCCGTACACAGTTTAAACTCATGCGGGCCAGGAGTGACTATTCTTTAACCACTTTAGACAAAGTAGGATATTTAATGCTTTAACCACTAAAAATATCTGAGTGGGGTGAATTAATAGTTTAACCACATATAATTACCTTTGGTGGGTGTCATGCACAGTTTATACTCATGCGGACCAGGAGTTTGTCGTGCACAGTTTATACTCATGCGGACCAGGAGTAACATGCAGTTTAGGCTCGTGCGTCAAGGAGCGTTGGACTTGAATTTATTGACAGTTTATACTCGTGTCAATGAGTTTTGAATTTGAACTTGTAGACAGTTTATACTCATATCAAGGAGCCTTGTGTGGACATTTTTCACTCGTGTCGAGGAGTATTGTATGAACAGTTTTTGCTCGTGTCGATGAGCGTGTATCAAGGAGCCTTGTGTAAAGAGTTTAGTCTCTTCTCAAGGAGATTTGATTTGATGTGTAGACAGTTTTAACTCATGTCAAGGAGCGTAACTTGAGGATTTTAGATAGTTTAAACTCATATCAAGGAGTGTGACTTGTAGATAGTTTTAGCTCATGTCAATGAGCGTGATGTAGACAGTTTTCGCTCGTATCGAGGAGCCTTGAATTTGATTTGTGTTAGATAGTTTAGGCTCGTATCAAGGAGCATGACTTGAGGCTTTTTAGATAGTTTAAGCTCGTATCAAGGAGCATAATGCAGACAGTTTTAGCTCGTATCAAGGAGCATTGTGTATGGGGACTTTTAGATAGTTTAAGCTCATATCAAGGAGCGTCATGCAGACAGTTTTAGCTCATGTCAAGGAGCATTGACTTGATTTATCAACAGTTTATTGCCCCCAATCATGGGATGCACTATTTTCTCTTGCTTCAACTTCATTTCTATTAATCTTTATAGAAACTGCAGCCTTTGTTTGTGGTTCCTCTTCCAAGGGCTCATTGAAGGACATGTATTCAAACTCGAAAGAGTCTTGAATAGAGGGCCATTCGATGTCATTTGATGTCAGGCTTAACTCCATGTCGTGAGCTCTTGAAGCCAACTCTTCAAAAGTTTTAGGTCGAATTCCTTGGAGTATGTAGCTAAGATTCCATTGCATCCCTTGAATGCACATTTCTATAGCTGAAGTTTTTGATAGCCTTTCTTTGCAACTGAGCCTTAGACTCCTCCATCTATTGATGTAGTCGATGACATATTCTTCATCCCTTTGACGAGTATTTGTTAGCTCCATCATGCTAACAATTCTTCGTGTGCTATAGAAGCGGTTGAGGAATACTTTTTCCATTTGCCCCCAACTGTCAATGGAGTTGGCTTCCAAGTCGATGTACCAATCAAATGCATTTCCTCTTAAAGATCGGACGAATTGTCTCACCATGTGATCTCCGTTGGTCCCAGCATCATTGCATGTCTCGACGAAGTGCGCCACATGTTGTCTCGGATTGCCTTTGCCGTCAAATTGTTGAAACTTGGGAGGTTGGTAGTCAGTTGGCATCCTCAAGTTGTCAATCCTCTTTGTATATGGCTTGGCGTATCTTGAAGAAGATTTTAAGCTTCCTTCAAACTTGTCTTTTATCGTCTCTAAAATGATGTTCTTTAATTGGTTGATAGGAAGCATTCCGTCAGTTGAAACTTGTATCATATCCTCAGCTGACTTTTCTTCAGATAGATGATGCTTCATTGAGTCTTCCTCCCCGTGTTCATCCTCAACTTGTTTCTCATTTGTACGATTTGTCTCCACATTCTCCATTTTCTTCATAAGTACAGAGATTTTTACGTCTTGAGCTTCCATATGCTTCGTGAGTCCTTCAATGGCCCTCATCATACTTGCTAGTTGTTCCTCAATGGTCATAGCATTTGTTGTCATCACTGCAGCTGCAGCTGAGGTAGATGGTGAGCTTGGTATTGAGTGAGGAGTTGAGTAGGTAGAATCATCTTCACTATTTTTGTCTCCGTGCAATGGCTTGTTGAGAGCATTCCCAACCACATGGTTTGTCTCTGAGGAGGCTTCAGACATACTTCTTGTAACGAGTTCAGCATTTTCAATTTGCAACTCTTGAGGCTTTGATGCAATTTGCCTTTGTATTGCAATCTTTAGCGGAGTCATAACTTGCATCTTCGCAGCTTGTAGCTCTAAAGGCTTTGAGGTAGATGGTCTTTTTATCGCGATCCTAAGAGGAATCATATTTTGTATAAAGGCTTTGAGGTAGATGACCTTTTTATCGCGATCCTAAGAGGAATCATACTTTGTATCTTCGAGCTTGTTGAGAGAAGAGATGAGAGGTAGAGACTGTCCCACTGGGCGTGCCAAAATTTGTAACAATAAATATTGTATTTATATTAAAATAAATACAAAAGAATTACAATGATAATCCAGAAGGATTAAACTTGATAATTTAGGAACAATCTCTATCAATCCTCTGATTCTTCTCTCGAACCAATTTGGCTTTGACTTTGACTTTGACTTGTGTATTGAGTTGGATCTTCAGTTGAAGCTTGTCCGAACTTGGATTTGGATTTTATAACGTTAATCCAGAGGCGTCAAGCCTTTGTTTGGATTAAACGTACTTGATCCAAAGAACACTCGATCTGGGGGGCTTAGCACCTTAATCCCGGGTCGTATGCTGTTCTTGGCGCGAAGAACACCAAAGAACTCAGTTTATGAAGAACGCTTGATTTGGGGGGGGCTCCGCACCTTAATCCCGAATCGCTTGTCGTTCTTGACTTGAAGATGCTTGAAGATCTCAAGGGAGCGCTGCTCGTGTTCTTGATCTCTTCAGAGCGTTTATGTCTTCAAGTATTTTTTAGTGTGTCTGGAGTGAATGAAGGAGGGCTCCTTATATAGGTGAAGGAATGAGCATGCCCCATAAATAACTTGCAATCTTATTGGTCTATGACAGATTTGGCCTGGTTCTGCGGGCTTGGGCCGTTCCAAATATATCACAGCTTGATTGGTCATTGCTTATTTTGACCTGATTCTGGAACCTTCCATGTTTTACTTAACTTAGGGGTTAAGCTTTACTTAATTTAAACCCTACTTAATTTGTTGGGTATTAAATTAATTATCAATTATTTATTAATCTATTTTAGGAATTAATTTATTAAATCCCCAAAATAAAATATAATAAATTAAAATTGATATTTAATCAATAAAATCCACGTGTCGCCATTTGATTGGATCGTGAATTTTAATTGCTTACAATATGGTTCCTAAAACCTCCTTTTCTATTAGAGCACCACTATTACATTTTTCTTTGTGATATATTTGAAACACAGGATGTAATGTTCTTGTCAAATCAACTGGCTAGCTACCAAAAGTAAAATTTTACTACTTATTGAGATCAACTCATTCAAAGTTTATGCATACCAGAATGATACAGATTACATGAAAATAACCCTTAAGTGAAGTTTTGACCAATTTTTAGTTTCCATATTATTTTCTAAATCTTGGATTGAAAAATGATCTTGATTAAGTTGCTATTATTAATATTTTGATTACAAAGATTAGGCTAAATATAGTGTGCACCCACGTACAAATATAAGCAAAAACATATACAATTATGAGTAAAAATGTATACAATTTAATTGTTATTTTTTTAATAAAAAATTGAGTGTAAAAAAATGTACAATTATTAAAATACATGTATACACTATTGAATAAAAAGTTATACACATATGAATGCTTTTTTTTAATGAAAAACTTAGTGTGAAAAAAGTATACAATTATTACAAAACACGTATACAAAAGAGAATAACATGTATACAAAATAAAATAAAAAGTTATACAAATATGGGTGCAAGGGTGCACCCGGGTGCACCTAATATACACTCCAAAGATTAACGTACATTAAAGAAATATCAATGTTTAAATTTTTACATTCACGTCAAAATCCTCGCTTTTCATTTAAGAAATATTTCAAAAATAATAGTATCCGATATTACAATGCCTTAATCCTTTTAATTATTTGACTTGCTATGGGGTATAATTAATAATTGACCTTTGTTATTGCTATATAAGACGGATTAGTCTCTAGAAGTCAGAAATCCGACTAGAATCCTAAATCTGCTACTATCTTTATGTTTATTAGAGGTGCACCCTTAGATTGCTCCCACGCTCATCGAATGAATAGTTCTCTTCTTTGTCATTCCTTATTGTATGAATTTCATTATGTTCTAGATAAAAGAGAGTAAAGAGGTTTAGCTCTTTATTACCCCTCTTTTTATTTCTATTGATTATGTTGTTTGTTACTCCATATATGAGGTTTTGATGTTGTTGCAGCTAATGATTTATATTCATATTTATTCATATTTTAGATTACCTAATTATGAAACTTTTGGACGTTAAACTGATATAAAAAATACTTTTTTTAGGTATTTTTAAAAGTTCCAGAAAAATCTTTATTCCTTAACAAATTTGGAACTCCTCGTATTTTCATTTTTCCTATATTTTATTTACTAAAAAAAAATTCTCTCCAAATATATTTCAATTCTTATTAACTATTTTTGCCATTAAAATAACATATGATTACTTATATTAGGCTGTTTTTGAAAGTTCCAGAAAAATCCTTATTCCTTAACAAATTTGGAACTACTCGTATTTTCGTGTTTTCAATTATTTATTTACTTAAAAAACATGCTCCACACCTATATTTCAATGATTCTTTGACCATTAAAATAACATAATAATATTGTTTTTGGCTTTTTTTAAAAATTTCAGAAAAATCATTATTCCTTAAGAAATTTGAAACTCCTCGTATTTTCATTTTTCAATCATTTATTTAATAAAAAACATTCTCTGCACATATATTTCAAATCTTATTAATTATTTTGGACATTCAAATGACATAAGATTACTTATTTTAGGCAATTTTTTGAAATTTCCCAAAAAAAATCCTTATTCCTTAATAAATTTTGAAATCCCCGTATTTTCATGTTTCCAATAATTTATTTAAAGAAAAATATCACATTTGGTCTCATAAGAATTTCTTTAGTTCAATTATAGTTCCATAGGATTACACTGGTCTCATAGCTAGCAGTTTTGGTCCCATAAGAATATTATAATCATAATTTTTGAAAAATTTCATCCCATATTAACTTATTTTTATTATAAATTACCAGATTTATATTATTTTATGTCTTTCAAAATAGACATAGTCCATTTTGGTCTTGTTAATGGTTTAAAATATTTCGTCAACTATTAATAGATTTTGATAAAAAATTCTTATGGGACTAAATCTGCCAGTTTTGGGACATTTTTGGCATTGAGCAATTCTAAAGGGACTAAATCTGAAATTATCCCATTTATTTACTAAAAAAATATTCTCACAATCTATATGTCAATGCTTAACTATTTTGACCATTAAAATGACATAAAAAAATACTTCTTTTAGGTATTTTTGAAAGTTCTAAAAAAATTCTTGTTCTTTAACAAATTTGGAAATCCTCGTATTTTTATTTTTCTATAATTTATTTACTAAAAAAACATGCTCCCCAAATATATTTCAATTCTTATAAACTATTTTTGCCATTAAAGTGACATATGATTACTTATATTAGGCTATTTTTGAAAGTTCCAAAAAAATCCTTATTCCTTAACAAATTTGGAACTCCTTGTATTTTCATGTTTCCAATCATTTATTTAAAAAAAAACATGCTCCCTACCTATATTTAAATGCTTCTAATTTTTTCTTCCCCTTTCTCAAAAAATTATTCTTCCTGATTACGTTTTGATAGTGCGTCCCGGCATGGAGGCGCCGCCGCTCGTCGAAGGCACTTCCCAGCCCCCTCTTCCTCTGATCAATCTCTTGATCAGAATGACTTCTCCTCGAATCCATGGTTTGAGGATCTATTACATCGCAATCGAGCCTACGCCGGATGACAGATGTCACCCAGTGATGGTACCGACCGTATCAGTCTCGGCTCTTACAATAACGCCGCAAGAAATCCCAACCGTGTGGCTCCAGGGGTAGCGTCGAACACTATCTTGCAGGATAAGTCAAACCCTAGCTTGCATGACAAATATGTTAGAAACCCTAATTTGCAGGGGTTTTCCTCAAACCCTTTAACATGGGATGGCTCTTACGTTCATGATCGTTCCTCCCCGATCAGATACCGAACTGATCCTAGTTCATACACAGCGAAGGTTGGTAGTGATACCGATCCTATTTCGCTAATCAAATCAGCCATATGCAAGGGGCCTTTCCCCGGCCCTGTGGCAAGGCCAATCGACAAAACAGGTGATATCCTTACTTTGACAATTTCAAATGAATTCTATGAGAGTTGTAAAAATATATTCTCGCAATTTGTTATTGTTAGGGTAATAAACGCCAAGGGAACCAAGCCTCTCTCTCAAATGGAGGTCGAGAATCTATTTCGCAAGGTCTTCTCTCTGAAGGAGATACTCGCAATATTCGAAGAGAATATTTCACTATTCTTATCCCGGATGATAATATGTAGGGTAGGATTCTCAAGAAGAGATTTTTCGAGGACGTAACATACAGCTTCGGGTTCAAAAGTGGACGCCAACATTTAATCCTTACAAGACTAAATCATCGTTGGTGTCTGTTGGGTTCGCATCTATGAGCTACCAATAGAGCTATGGCATGAGGAGGCTTATAAAAAATGTTGCTTCGGCTGTAGGTACTCCAATTCGGGTGGATGATAGGTCGTTAAATGGATCTACTGGTCATTTTGCAAGGGTGCTAGTGGAGGTAGATATCTTGGAGGAGCTTCTAGAACTCATGAATATTGATACCTCTGAAGCTGTCATTCGTGTTTCTTTCGAATATGAAAGCATACCAGAATTTTGCAGATCATGCAGGGAAAGAAGGATAATCGCAAGAGGAAGCAGGAGGCTCGTGCAGCAAAAAAAACCTATTGTCTCGGGGGGTTTCACAGTTCCAAAAAAATCTTGGACAAGGAAGGACTCTATCCCGACTCCAGTGGATGTTTCTAACACATTCCAGAATCTAGAGGAGGATTATGAAAAGGAGGATCGAAATCAACAAAACACTGAGAGTGAGGAGAAGAACGAGCTCAGTGACATCAATGAGGAGTCAAACAAAAATATGGAGGCTAGTGATGAGGATGAGAGGTCTGATCATGAAGTTTTTGATGATAGTGAACTGGAGGAAGATCAGGATGATAAGAATGATAATCCGAATGAGCTGAATTTAGTGGTTATAGAGGAGGAGCCTATTCCGGTAGCGGTGGTTAGTCCAATTAGAAGTGAGGATATGGTGTTGACTCTGGTGAATCAACCTGCTTTAGTTATTGGAACTGAAATCAGTGCTTCCAAATATGTTAGACAAGAGGCCCCTATTACCAGATTGCACACGCCAGGAGTGAAGCATGTGGAGGCTAAAACTACAAAAACTAAAAACATGACAACATCTGCAAGGAAGACATGGAAAGATTTGTTCAAAGGCCCTCCGAAGCAGGGGAAGAATACTAGAAAGAAATGAAGCAGCTTTTCTGGACTATTCGAGGAATTGGGAATGAAGGCTCCCAGGAGGACCTTAAAGAGCTTTGTCTTCGCCATAAACCTTTATGGTTAGCCATTGCCAAACCCAAGGTTCTCTTCTCTTCCATCCTCTCACACTATTGGCATAGTTTGCATCTTACTTTTGTTGGCTCCAATGAAAGGGAGTGACTGCGACCTAATCTTTGGGTGTTCTGCAACCCTGTGCTTGTATCAAATATCAGAGGGATTTTTTCATCCTCCCAGGTTATCATTTATGATTTTACTTTTTAATCTGTTGATTATAGATGTGGCTTTGTGCATTCTAGTACTGATCACATCATCAGAAGAAAGCTTTGGCTAGATATATATGCATTCTTAAATCAATCCATGATCATTATGCGGGATTTTAACACCTCCGTAGGAGCGCATGAAAGATTAAATGCCATAAGGAACGATAATCTTAGCTTTGTTGAATTTTGAGAGTTTCTTGAGATCACATGATTTGGAATTGAATGACACTCGATACACATGGGTCAGTCGCTCAGCTACTTGAAATATGAGGGCCTCTAGAATTGATAGAGTCCTGGTTGCTGATAGGGCTCTTGACAAATGGGATTCAGTGGTTGCCAACGCTTAAGCTAGATACTCCTTAGATCATAATCCTATTATGACTAGTTGTAGCAACAATATCCTCTCTCCGAGGCCTTTTCGCTTCCAAAACATGTGGCTTAAAGATACGGGATTCTTTGTCATGGCTGCTACTTCATGGCAAAAACCCATACTAGCAGCAAATCCGATCTCTCGATTTGCATCTAAGCTTAGAAGAATGAAACTCGATATCAAACATTGGAATTCGAGTGAGTATGAAAATATTTTTGATGTGGTGGAAGCTGCTTTCGATCAACTGAGAAATATTCAAAATCGTATAAATTTGGATAGAGACAGCTCGGAGCTTTTTGCGGATGAGGTGGATGCTCACCTGTCTCTTAATATTAAACTTTTGGAGCAACACCAATTTTATTCTCAAAAACACAAATCTTCATGGCTTAAGGATGGGGATCGCAACACCGATTTCTTTCATCGAAGTCAGCGAGCTGCAAAAACCAGATCGAACATCATTCTATGATGATTGATGGATATTGACGGATAATATGGAGGTTATAGAGAAGCATGTAGTGGAGTTTTACTCTAAACTCTTTCAAAGCCCGATTGACACGCCCTGATTTTGGAGTTCTGGACTTCATTCAGAAAACTATCGACACCTCAGAAAACATTGCTCTAACTCGTACCCCTTTTGAAGATGAGATAAAAAGTTTTGTGATGGAACTATCGGGGATAGTTTTCCAGGCCCTAATGGATTTGGAGGCAATTTCTATCACAAGGTGTTGGCATTTCATTGGTGACGACCTTTGTTTGGCAGTGCAATACTTCTTTAATCACGCGTTTATCCCTACAGGGATTAACTGCAATTTCGTGGTGCTTGTGCCTACAGCTGGAGTGAGCCAACAAGGTTGAGGATTTTAGACCTATTAATCTCTGTAACTTCTTTTTTAAAATGTTCATAAAGATTATAGCTAACAGACTCGGTCCTATCCTACACAAGAAGTTGGGATCACATCAGTTTGGTTTTGTTCCAAATTGCAGCATCCATCACTGTACTGCCCTTACTTCGGAAAGTTTTAATTGTCTCGACATCTCTAGGGAAGGTAGTGCGGCATTCAAAATTGATATTAGAAAGGCGTTCGATACGATCAGATGGGACTTCCTTCTCGAAGAGTTTAGACGTATGGGTTTTTCTCCGAAGTTTGTGGAATTGATCAAAACTATCTTCACTTCCTCCAGAGTATCTATTTTGATTAATGGCACTCCAAAAGGTTTCTTTGATTGTGGAAGAGGGGTTCGTCAAGGGGATCCTCTATCCCCTTTATTGTTTTGTATTGCAGAAGAAGTTCTTAGCTTATGAATACTAAATTTGACTAATAGTGGCATTATATCCAGAGCCAAAGGAAGTCACAACTGTCTTCTTCCTTCCTACTTGTTTTATGCCGATGACATTATGTTGTTTTGTAAAGTAGATAGTAACTCTATTTAGGGTTTGAAGCAGACCCTTATTGGTTATGCAGCCATTTCAGGACAGGTCTTTAACCCTCGCAAATCAATGGTGTTCTTCGGCAAGTATAAAAAGAAAGAGATCAAAGGCAGAATTAATGAGGATCTTGCCATACCTGAGGGTGTTCTCCCCTTTAAATATATAAGAATTCCTATCTTTCGTGGGGCTCCTAAATCCGCTTACTTTAAGGAGGAAACTAACTCAATCATTTCTAAATTTCTGAGATGGAAGGGCAATACACTCTCTATGGCAGGTAGAATTTGTCTTGTAAATTCGGTGATTATTTCTTTAGCAGTGCATGTGATGATGATATATAGATGGCCAAGATACCAAATCAAAAGAATAGAGACAGCCTGCAGAAATTTCATATGGAGTGGGGATGCATCCATGCAGCATCATTTCACTGTGGCATGGAGTAATATATGTAGCCTAACTGCAGAGGGGGGATTGGGTGTTCGATCAATTAAAGCTGCAAATGAAGCATGCCTTATGAAAATATCTTGGGACATCATTAGTGGTGTTGATTCCTAGGAGTTTCTTCGACAAAGATGGTTTGAAGGGGGTATATTCAGACACTCTTATTTTTGCTCTTTCTTTAAATCAGCTTGCTCTCCACACATTTCACATCTCATGACGGAGGAGGTATGGATTGTTGGCTATGATTCAAAGGTTCATTTTTGGCTCGATAATTGGATTGGCAGGCCGATCGCTGATATAATTGGAATTCCTAGTATAGGAAACACTATGAACAAACAATTAGAGACTACTTTTATGAAGGGTATTGGCACTTCACTCTTGAGTTCACGGATGCCTATCCGTTTATAGTTGATGCCATTCTTGCCACCCGCATCTCGCCTAATCTGGAGTATCGTAGGCTTTGGAAAAGATCTTTGCATGGGACAGTTACATCCAAGCTAGCTTATGCTCATCTCGGCCTTTATTCACTGCTACAAACTGGGAGTCGTGGATCTGGGTGAACTATATACCTGCTCGACGATCTATTACGCTTTGGAAAGCTATAAAAGGGGTTCTTACTAAAACATGGGATGTATTGATGCATATAGGATTTCATGGACCATCTTGTTGCCATCTATATGAATCAGAGTCAGAAACTATTGACCATTTATTTATACATTGCAGGATATCCTCCGAGGTGTTGAGATATTTGCTAGCAGGCTTTGGCTTTGAGGGGCGTATTCCATTGGATCAAAGCTTCATTGGAGTGCTCCTAAATGCCATGCAGATGACTGGCAGCTCCCAGGTTTTACGTTTATGGAAGGCTACTATGGTGTCCTTTTTTTGGATCATTTGGACGATGAGAAACAACATGCAAAATATGGAACTTGATTCGGAAGGAAGGCACAGGCCACTGAGGGTGTCAAACATCATTGCGGTTCTTGCATCCTGGATTAAAGAAGTGGGCTTGTCGCCCATGGGCACGATGAATACACCATGGAGGACTTTACAACTCTCAATTTCTTTGGTGTGAAAGGAATACCCAGTAAAGCTCCTAATATTATCTCCCTACGTTGGCAGCCTCTTCCTCCAGGTTGGATCAAAGTTAATACGGATGGGCATGCTGCAGGTTCACTAGGTACTATCTTAGGAGCAGGGGTTTTTCGTAATAGCAGGGGGTTTGCTAGAGGCAGCTTCACATGTGGATATGGGATTGGATTTGCTTTTGAGGCAGAATTGGCAGCGGCCTTCACTGCAGTTGAGCTAGCAAATTATAAGGGCTAGAAATCGATTTGGTGTGTTTCAGGACCAATCCCCAAGGATCCCTTGGCGTCTATTAGCTAGGTGGAGAGGAGCCAAAGACATTGTTGCTTCCATGGATTTTCATGTTTCACATATCTTTAGAGAGGGTAATACTGTGGCTGATATTCTATCAGATATTGGTGGGGATTTGGATTGGCATGATTCGTGCCAGCTTTCGTTCACCATCTTATGTTCAATGACATGAATTCGGAGTATTTTCGTTTTAGATTGACTTTTTCATAGCCGCATGTGGCTATTTCTTTTATAACATCTTCTGCACTTTGTAATTTTATTTTTTATTTTTAATATCATCATCTATTTGCCTATATTTAAATGATTCTTAAATATTTTGACCAATAAAATTACATAATAATACTTGTTTTTTTCTATTTTTTAAAGTTCAAAAAAATCATTATTCCTTAACAAATTTAGAATTCCTCGTATTTTCATTTTTCAATTATTTATTTAATAAAAAAACTTGCTCCCCACCTATATTTCAAATCTTCTTAACTATTTTGGCCAATGAAATGATTTAAGATTACTTATTTTAGACAGTTTTTTAAATTTCCAGAAAAATTCTTATTCCTTAATAAATTTGGAACTCCTCGTATTTTCGTGTTTCCAATCATTTATATTCTAATAAAACATGCTCCTAACCTATATTTTAATTCTTTTTAACTATTTTGTACATTAAAATGACATAAAAAATACTTTTTTTAGGTATTTTTTAAAGTTCCAGAAAAATCCTTATTCCTTAACAAATTTGGAACTCCTCGTATTTATGTTTCCAATCATTTATTTACTAAAAATCATGCTCCCCACCGATATTTAAATGGTTATATTGCTTCTTTCAACTTACAAGATGTTTTCTCTTTAGGGTTTTTTCTCCCACCTCTCTCTAAAATCGTCCATGGCTAATCCATGGTATTCACGTGGGGCCTTGCTGCCACTTAATTGTTGGATTGTATACTAAAAGTCTAGCTTTTTGTATGAACAATGTTGTAACAATTAATTTGAAATGAGAATCATATGATCAAATGATTGCATCTTATAATTTATTTATATGTTCGATGCAATAGTCCACTTACTTTATACTGTAGATAATATGTTGTGCGACAACACGCGGAAGATCATATTATCGGTTTCCTTATAAAGTATAAACTGATGCTCACAACCGAGATAGACGGAGACTCTCTATCGGGATGGTTGTAGTGTGGTTTGGTATTAGCTTGTCTTGGCTATAGAATCACATTAGTGCACTTGTGTGTATTGAGCAGGACCGCTTGAGATCGTTCGATTTATACTGACTTATAGGAGAACTTGATCTCAGTTATTATGGAAGTTCGTGCTCTTAATCCCTATACAATAACCTCGACACATAGGGCAGTATGTATTTCTTTGATTCATCAATGGGTGAGATTTACATGCAATTAAATCAATAAACTTGGTGAGTTGGGAAGTAGTGCTGTCTCTATGGTGTGCTGTTGATTGTAGAAGGAATCCGTGTCCGTCATAGGTTGATGATGTCCCCTTGAGGAGCTCATAAGGATTATCATGTAAACCCTGCAGGTGGAATTTATTCCGGCATGATAATGAGGTTGAGTGGTACTACTCTTGGATGAGATATTAATTAATTGAGTTGTCAGTAACTTAAATTAATTAATGGACATTGTATATCTTAAACATGGGGAGACTAACGGGCTCATAATAAGAAGGAGCCCAAAACGTAATTTTGGGATTGGTATGGTAGTGCAGTAATAATATTTTAGTGGAATATATTATTATTATTGGACTTAAGTATAAGCTTTGGGCTAAGCTTGGATACTTAAGCCCAATGTAGGCTCAACCCAATTTCTCCTCCTGGTCCCTGCTGTAGCCCATGTATATAAGTCACCTCAGCTTATCTGGAACCCTAATCTAATTCATTATTCACGTGTGATGAGGGTTGAGAGCAGATTGAGTAGGTCTCGTAGATCGTCGCCCACACGACGTCGAGATCGGACTTGGGACATACAGCAGAAGACCGGAAGGTCGTTTGCTGCTGCAGTTCGTCATGTTCCAAAATTCATATAAAATCGTACAGTTCTTCGATTTTGATGTTTTATATACTGATGGAAAGCCATCGAAGAGAGGATCGTCTGAGCACAAAGATAACTCAATTCCGACATCAGAAGAGGAACTTATGGCTATTCTCGTGGGACTGCGCAGACTACCAGCGAGAATTCAACCTCTACATCAACCCTTGGTGAAAGGTAATGCGTTTCATGTTTACTTGCTTCCGCTGCTTGTTAGAAATACATGGAACCCTAACGGGTCATGTTAACCAAACGATCGAATGCCAACAATTGGTATCAGAGCTTCGGTTTCGTGGTGAAGCGTGACACGTTAGGCTAGGGTTTATGTGATTAATTTTTCGGAATTAGGATCACATGTTTAGGGTTTTGGTTTTATTGCGCAAACCATGAATATCCCTATGTAATATATACCCTATATCATATCTATTCGTCCATGGTTGTGTGTGAGAGGATTCGACGAAAACTGTTCGTCAATTTCACATGCAAGGAAGAAAGAGAGGGCAAAAATAGAATCACGCTTTTGAGAGAAAATCTAGCATAGTGATATTGCAGAGGCAATAACCAGAGTTTCAACGGTTGGATTGATCTGTAATTTGGTCAGCACGTTCAAAATTGTCGATGTACATTCTGAACGGTGGAGATCGAATTTGGAGCTTTTTCTTGCTGGGAGTACGCTGAAAACAGAAGCAGATATTTGGGCGATTCTGTTTTGCGCAGTCAAGGGAAAAGTGCCGTTTCTGACAAACTAATCGTTGGATCGAGCTGTAATTTGGTCAGCACGTTCAGACCTTGTAGATATACATTCTGAACGGTGGAGATCGAATTTTGAGCCTTTCCTTGCTGGGAGTACGCTGAAAACAGAAGCAGATATTTGGGCGATTCTGTTTTGCGCAGTCGAGAGAAAAGAGGCGTTTCTCACAAAATAACCGTTGGATCGATCTGTAATTTGGGCATAATGTTCAGGACTTACATTAGTAGATTTTGGACGGTGGAGATTGGATTCTGAGGTTCTTTCAGTTTCGAACTACGAACGACAGTTGGTGTAGTTTGGTGTTGCGCGTTGGGCTGAACTTGGTTCCATGCAAGTAGGCCCTTGGACGAGCGACAGTCCGGGCGAGGGGCGCTCGTCAAGGTACTTGGGGCGCTCCCTGACATGATTGGCGGTGGGATATGACGATGGACGTCTTGGGGCACAAGCAATCCTGCTTGTTGCGTAAGGCATCGATTCCACAGTAGGAGTGTCGGACAAGACATTAAAATTTAGAGGCGTTTTTATTCCTAATATATATAACTGTCATAATTGATTTAATTGTCTATTATTGTTATATATATATATGGATGTCTGATCTCTATGATTTATTGTCTTATATAGAAGCATGCTAGATTGCGTATTATATTTGGTATATTATATGCATGTATTGCTAGAGTGTTGGATAAGACATCCAATTTTAAGAAAACTAATTCCTAATATATAACTGTCATAATAGATTGTATATTATTGTTATATATGGATGTCGAATTAATTCCTAATATATGACTGCTATAATTGATTTAATAATCTATTATTGTCATATATGAATGTCGAATTAATTCCTAATATATAACTGCTATAATTGATTGTCTATTATTGTTATATATGGATGTTGAATTGATTCCTAATATATAACTGACATAATTGATTTAATTATCTATTATTGTTATATATGGTTGCTCATCGATATCGATGATTTTGATAATCTAGACGATATGTCGATCGATATCAATAGTTTCGAAATTTTGATAATCTTGATGTTTTTCGAATATTTGATAATCTCGTCGATATCGATGATTTTGATAATCTGGACGACATCGACGGTCGATATCGATGGTTTCGAAAATTGGACAATCTGGAAATTTTAAAAATTTGATAGTCTGGAAGTCTTTGCTGATATTCGTGCCTGGTGGCGAACAATCGAATTCGGTGATATATAACTGTTAATGATTGATTTAATTATTGATTATTGTTATATATGTATGCATGACTCTCTGTGATTTACTGCCTTATGTGCCGTAATAGAAGCATGCTAGCGTTGCGTATTTTATTCTGAATATCATATGCATGTAAAAACCCTCGGTGTTAAATTACTAAGTGGGAGAGGGGATTGGTAAATATTCCCGCGGCCTCCATTATTGGTTTGTAAGTGATGTGAGTAAACTTGCGTGTTGGCAATAGGCCTTCCTCCCTAACGGATGAGTTTATTCACGGATCACTGGTACAGACTTCATTACATAATTATTGTTTATAATGTGGTACATGAACTTGCATGTTGGAAATAGGCCTTCCTCCCTAACGGATGAGTTTATGTGGGGCTCACTGGTACAAACTTATAATTGATGATTGTAGGAAGCTATCCGAGCGCGTGTGTACTTCTCCAACTGTAAGGCACACAAGCTCGCGCAGTGGACTTGGGATCAAATAATGGTGTACACTTAGGTGTAAATAATTAGTATCCTCCCCAACGGAGTCACTGCTATTATTTGCATGGCTAAAGAGGAACCGACTATTAATTATTTTGTCATAAAGTTAGGTTGACAAATGAAATTAATGGGTAAAACCTTCTCTTGTAAATGTTTGGGTTTGTAAACGTCCACACTAACGTGGCTTGCAGACTCACGGTGCTTGAGATGTCGGTGAATTTTATTTTTATATAGTTTTGAGGGAATCAATATAAAAGGATAAAATTCGAAGATTTGATCGGTATATTTATTTATGATTCTCTGTAATTTCAAATGGTTTTATTTCACTTATGGTTGACTAAAAGAAATTATATTTACTGGTCCAAAATTAGATGATTAGAAAAGAATCTTGGTTTTGAATTTTACTGCTTAAGAAAATACATGTGTGTTCTCACAATGGACGTCTCATGATGCCTATTAAAGTCTCTAGTGAAGAGATGAGAGGTTCATAGAAATATGATGGTCTCATGTAACTCTTTGGATACTTGAGTAAGTTAAAAGGCAGAAGATCATGATTTAATTTGATGAATGAATTGGGAAAGCATGGAGTATAAATTGAAGGGAAACCTAGATCAATTTAATTCTTTGTGAATTGCCTAGATGTTTTTGAGTAAGTTCCACCTGAATTACAATAGGATGTATATGGTGAAAAACTTCTGGCAAAACATGGGGCAAAGGAAAGCCATTTTCATCATAATGTTAACAAGTTTTATATCTTATTCACTAGTTGTTTAAAACATGATTAGTGATGGCATTTACTGACACGAAGTGTGTAGATACTGGAATCACTAAATGTTTATTACTAAGTGAGGATAAGATTGTTATGACATGGGTAAAACTACAAGAGTAGTGGCTATTGCAGTGGGAGTTGTCTATTTATTAAATGATATGAGTAGACGTTTGATTTTATGAAATTGTCTTTACGTACATTTTCATAGAAAGAATTTGATTTCGGTTTCTATGCATTAATAGATGGATACTCCATTTCATTTAAATGATATGGTCATTATAATGAATGATAGAGTTGTAATCTGTTATGGTACGTTGGTGAACAATTTGTACACTCTTAAATCATGTTTATCCCCTGGATGCGACAAATAGTAATTAATAATGAGTCTTCTAATCTAGTAAGAGAAAGGTACCTTCGGAAATGAATTTCCCACCTTAATGGTGTGACGAATAGAAGGAATAGCACTCTTATGGTAGTGATTAGATAGATGATGAATTATTTGGAATTACTAAATTCATTTTATGGATATGCCCTAGGAACAGTAATTCGTAAGAATGTTTTTCTATTTGTGGGATATCCTAGAAAAATGAAGGATGATTTATTTAGTCCACAAGATCGAAGAGTGATTGTTAACATAAACACTAGATTTTTGGAAAAAGGACTATGTAATAAATCAAATACCCATGTATAAGTTGTTCTAAAGGAAGTGAGAGGAAAACACAAAGTATAAGTACCAAGTGTACAAGAGGATATACCACAAGGTAAACTGCAACGCGTGTCACGTCTGATATACAATTGCATGTAGTGCCTTGTCGTAGTGGGAGGGTTCTTCGACAACTTGTAAGATACATGTTTTGGGAGAGTCGTGAGGCTTGGTCCCTAGTAAACATGGAGTTAACCCACGAATACGACGAAGAACTACAAGATAGAAATGCGAAATCTTAACAAATTGCAATAAATGTTGAAATTGAATCAATAGATTCTAAATAAGATCTGGATGATTGTAGAACCACGGATGGTGTGAAAACTATTGGAAGTGGTCATACAAAATAAAAGAGGATCATACAGTAAGGTGAAAACCTTAGAAGTAAAGCTTGTTGGGAAAAGGTATACTCAGAAAGAAAGGGTTCGATTATGAGAAAACCTATTCGCCAGTAGCTATGCTTATGTTGATCCGGACTCTTTTATTTATTGCTACTCATATGAAATATGAGGGATAGCAAATAGATGTCGAGACAGCTTTCCTGATTGGAAGTCTTAAGGGAAACATCTATGTGAAGCAACCAGAATGATTCATTGCAAAGAGCTAAGAGCATTGTGATAGTGAGCTTAAAAGTGTCCATTAATGGACTAAAACAAGCTTCAAGATCATGAAACATCCGTTTTGATGAGGTAATCCAGTGACATGGATCTAATCAATGATCGGATGGGTCTTGTGTATTGAAAAGAGTGATGGAAACGTGGTGGTATTTCTTGTACTATACGTAGATGATATATTGCTCATTGGAGACAATGAAAGAGTATTGTCGGGCGTATGTGTATGGATAATAAAGCGGTATGAAATGAAGGACTTAAGAAGAGCAAAAATATCCTTTTGATCACGGTAATACGGATCATAAGAAAGGATATTATGCTTGTCTCAAGCTTCATGAATTGATACGATCCTTACTTGTTTTAGCAAGTGACTTTATCTAAGAAAATATGTCTTGAGACATAAAAGGAAGATAAAGGTGATGAAAGCGGTTCCTTATGCTTCGGCGAATAAGAAAGCTTAATCTTAGGAATGCTATGCGCGAGAATGGATATCTATTTTGCTGAACGCATGAACAGTGGGTATCAACGTAACCCGGAACAAGAATGATGAACTGTGGTAAGACATATATGAAGTGCCTGAGAAGGACTGGAAATTATATGTAAGCTTACTGGGCAAATTCACTACTTCTTGTGGATTACGTAGATTCGGATTTTTTAGTCAGATTGGACGGCAGTAAATCCACCTCAATGTTATGTGTTTAATTTTAGGAAGTTGAGTAATAATATGGAGGAGTGTTATATAGAAATATATTTCAGACTCCGGACTCCATCATGGAAAGATGATAAATTGGAGCCTATAAGGCAGCCAAAGTATCTGTATGACTCTAGAAACTTCAAGATGGACTTCGAAGTGTTTCTAAGTTTGCCCAAGGATATCACAATTTATATTGATGATATTGGTGCAGTTGCAAACTTGAAGGAATCACGAGCCCATAAGGCAATTAAACACATGGAGTGCAAGTACCACCTGTTACGAGAAATCGTATGATGAGGGGAAGGTTGTTGGCGCCTAGATTGCATCGGATGATGACCTAGTAAATCCATTTACAAGGATATTAAGGCGAGAGCTTTTAATGGTCGTGTAGTAGGAGTGGGAATCAGATGTATGGCGGAAGACATGACAGCATAGTCTTTTAGTATAAGTGGGAGATTGTTGGATTGTATACTAAAAGTCTAGCTTTTTGTATGAACAATGTTGTAACAATTAATTTGAAATGAGAATCATATGATCAAATGATTGCATCTTATAATTTATTTATATGTTCGATGCAATAGTCCACTTACTTTATACTGTAGATAATATGTTGTGCGACAACACGCGGAAGATCATATTATCGGTTTCCTTATAAAGTATAAACTGATGCTCACAACCGAGATAGACGGGGACTCTCTATCGGGATGGTTGTAGTGTGGTTTGGTATTAGCTTGTCTTGGCTATAGAATCACATTAGTGCACTTGTGTGTATTGAGCAGGACCGCTTGAGATCGTTCGATTTATACTGACTTATAGGAGAACTTGATCTCAGTTATTATGGAAGTTCGTGCTCTTAATCCCTATACAATAACCTCGACACATAGGGCAGTATGTATTTCTTTGATTCATCAATGGGTGAGATTTACATGCAATTAAATCAATAAACTTGGTGAGTTGGGAAGTAGTGCTGTCTCTATGGTGTGTTGTTGATTATAGAAGGAATCCGTGTCCGTCATAGGTTGATGATGTCCCCTTGAGGAGCTCATAAGGATTATCATGTAAACCCTGCAGGTGGAATTTATTCCGGCATGATAATGAGGTTGAGTGGTACTACTCTTGGATGAGATATTAATTAATTGAGTTGTCAGTAACTTAAATTAATTAATGGACATTGTATATCTTAAACATGGGGAGACTAACGGGCT
Source organism: Pogostemon cablin (assembly GCA_023678885.1). NCBI lineage: Eukaryota > Viridiplantae > Streptophyta > Magnoliopsida > Lamiales > Lamiaceae > Pogostemon > Pogostemon cablin. Next base: position 12,188,899 of record CM042973.1, on the reverse strand, counting down.
CATAATAAGAAGGAGCCCAAAACGTAATTTTGGGATTGGTATGGTAGTGCAGTAATAATATTTTAGTGGAATATATTATTATTATTGGACTTAAGTATAAGCTTTGGGCTAAGCTTGGATACTTAAGCCCAATGGAGGCCCAACCCAATTTCTCCTCCTGGTCCCTGCTGTAGCCCATGTATATAAGTCACCTCAGCTTATCTGGAACCCTAATCTAATTCATTATTCACGTGTGATGAGGGTTGAGAGCAGATTGAGTAGGTCTCGTAGATCGTCGCCCACACGACGTCGAGATCGGACTTGGGACATACTGCAGAAGACCGGAAGGTCGTTTGCTGCTGCAGTTCGTCATGTTCCAAAATTCATATAAAATCGTACATTTCTTCTATTTTGATGTATTATATACTGATGGAAAGCCATCGAAGAGAGGATCGTCTGAGCACAAAGATCACTCAATTCCGACATCAGAAGTGGAACTTATGGCTATTCTCGTGGGACTGCGCAGACTGCCAGCGAGAATTCAACCTCTACATCAACCCTTGGTGAAAGGTAATGTGTTTCATGTTTACTTGCTTCCGCTGCTTGTTAGAAATACATGGAACCCTAACGGGTCATGTTAACCAAACGATCGAATGCCAACATTAATCCCTTGTGTTCTTCTACCATACACACTGAGTCAACAAGAATTCAACCCCCAATTCTGTGCCGCCTGATTTTTCCCCTTTTTCGGTCGGTGCTGAGATGCGTAGGGCCCCCGGCTCCAATTCCAAATCCTTCAGTGACATGGCTCGTCATACTGATCCCTTCTTTTGGATTGATTCTCTTTTGGAGTCCACGAGAGACCTCTCTGGTCCAGCACCGCTCTTCCTCTGCTCGCTGTTGGGGGAAGATGTTGTCATCCCTATTGATATCTCTTACTACAAGGAGCGTGTTAAAGCTTGTGCAACATTCCTCACCATCAGTTTCCTTTTAAATTGTGGTCAAAAGCTGATTGCAAATTCTGATCTTTCTCTATATTTGAAAAACTTGTGGAATTTGTCGACAGTCTGTATAATTCCTCTTGGACGGGGATTTTTTAATTTGTTGATTGATGATTCTGAAAAAAGGGCCTTCCTCCTGAAAACTCGATTGTTTGAGTTCAATACTGGAAAAATCAGGGTGCAAAAATGGTTGCCCAGTTTCAATCCTTACAAAGTCAAGTCTTATGTTGTTTCGGTTTGGATGCGTATTTACGAGCTCCCTTTTCGAGCTCTGGACTGAGAGGATTATTATGTCTGTTGCTGCAGCAGTTGGGACCCCAATTTGTGTAGATAAGAGGGCTGTCAATAGCTCCTTAGGCCATTTTGCTCAGGTTTCGGTTGATGTTGATTTGCAACATAACTTAATTAATCATCTCAATTGGGATACTGATGGGTAGATTTTTGCCATATCTCTTGGTTTTGAAAACATTCCCGCCTTCTGCAACTCATGCTATGTACTTGGTCATTCTGTTGAGAACAGATAAGAGTACAGATAGATAAATTATAGATGGTGACGAGAATCGTAATAAGAAACGTCAAGATGGTGTTACCAACATTGGAAAGCTAAGGAATCTGTTGCTGACACTGCGCAGCCACCTACTGTACAGGACGCAGATGGGGTTCCAGAATCTACTACTCTTCATGATACTGCTCAGTCACAACCTACTGCTCAGCCTGCTTCATCAACAGTCGTGCCTTTATCGAATAAGTTTAATTTGCTGATAGATGAAGATGATGCTATCTCTGAGGATGCCACTCATGTGACTGATCAGGTTAGTGGGGAGACCAAGTCCTGCTTGCTGACTGCACTGATCAGTTTACTAATAAGGAAGATGTTACGATGGATGCGCGGGGTAGGAAGGCACAAATCAGCCTCAACTGGCTGACTTGACTGCATCTCCCGATATCCCTGTTGATACTGTTTCTGAGCCTTTCTTCCATACTCAAATTCCTGCTCTAATTCTGGTGTCACCGAAGACGGCTCCAGCTTCTATGAGCCTATCTCCCGACTGGGTATCTACAAAAATGAGGAAGACCCAACTGGCTGACCTAGCTGCTTCCTCTGATACAATCAACGCATCCCTACGAATTTTAGCTTTTTATAAATCGTATTCAAATGTTCTACTCTCAAACAAGTTTAGTGCACTGAATAACTCCGGTGCCGCGCTCGTTGGATCTTGAGAGGGTTCTTTCTACGGCACCGGTTATTGAGGAGATTCATAATTACATGGATGAGCAAACGACGTCCAAGACCTCTCAAGTCAGGGCATTGAGCACAGATATTATGACTGTTAATCCTGTCGCCTATCATGACTGTTAATCCTAGCGTTCAACGGACTCCAGGTATTATTCATGTGGAACCTGAGAGAATATAAACAAACTACTCAGAGCTCCCTTCTAAGGAGAACATGGAGGAATTCCCAACACTAGAAAACAGTATTAAACCTAAAAGAGGCAGGCCTCCAGGCAAAAAGTTCTTCCAATCGGTCACCTCTAAGCCCAATAACCGCCTACAGGCAAAGATCAATCCTCCAAATAAAAATTCGCAAGCCTCGGTTGATAAGAGCATCTGACTACAATCATGGAACTAAAAAGTCAAGACACAATTGGTTGATTCTATTCATAGGACAGTCTGTTTTGGTCCATTTTAAAGCCACATGTTTGGTTATTTTACTAACGTTGTCATGTTGTTAAACATCTAGTAATTTCATTCCCCCCTCTTTTCTTTTAACTTTTAATAAAATATCACTTATTGGCCTATATTTAAATGCTTCTTAAATATTTTGACCATTAAAATTACATAATAATACTTATTTTTTGCTATTTTTTAAAGTTCTAGAAAAATCCTTATTCCTTAACAAATTTGGAGCTCCTCGTATTTTCATTTTCCAATCATTTATTTAATAAAAAAAACATGCTCCCCACCTATATTTCAAATCTTCTTAACTATTTTGGCCAATAAAATGACATAAGATTACTTATTTTAGAAAGTTTTTGAAAATTTCAGAAAAATTCTTATTCGTTAATAAATTTGGAACTACTCGTATTTTCATGTTTCCAATCATTTATTTTTTAATAAAACATGCTCCCAACCTTTATTTCAACGCTTCACCAAGGGTCACCAAAATCCGCCCCGGCTTCTATTGTCCCCTCTCCTAGGGAAGACTCAATTGTGAGGACATCTGCTATTGGTGTCGGGGCTTCCCCAGAATTCGTAAACTCTGTCATGAGTATTTTAACAACTCCGGTGCCACGATCATTGAATTATGAGATTGAAACGTCTACGTCACCGATGACTGAGGGCACACACTCTCACGATGCCCCATCAAATCCGCGTACTTTGCTCACGAACCCTAGCGTCGTTAATGTGGATACTCAGAACAAATACTTGGATTCCAATGAACTCCCTTCCAAGGAGGAAATATAGTTCCCAACTCTACATAGCAGTATCGCGCAAAAGAAAAGAGGCAGGCCAAAAATGGGTTTTTATCAACCGACAGCTAAGCCCAACACTCGTCTACAAGCAAAGTTCAATACTCCAAAATTGAACAAGCATGAGCTTATGAGTATTCCAGGTCTCAAAAAAATGCGAGATGAGTTACATGATATGCGAGAAAAATTCGATGATTTAGATTAGATTCATTTATGGGTCGATTGTTTGACCCTTTCTTTCAGCTACTATTGGCTTCTCACTGATTTCATCAGTCTTTTAAACATGTTTACTTTTCATGTCTACCCTCCCCTTTCTTTTTTATTTTTATTTTTATAATATATCATCTATTAGCCTATATTTCAAAGCTTCTTAACTATTTTGGACATTAAAATGACATAAAAAATATTTTTTTAGGTATTTTTTAAAGTTCCAGAAAATCTTTATTCCTTAATAAATTTTGAACTACTCGTATTTTTATGTTTTCAATCATTTATTTACTAAAAAACTAGGTTCCCCACCGATATTTCAATGATTCCTAACTATTTTGGCCGTTAAAATGACATAAAAAATACTTCTTTTAGGTATTTTTAAAAGTTCTAGAAAAATCCTTATTCCTTAATAAATTTTGAACTCCTCGTATTTTTATTTTCCTATAATTTATTTACTAAAAAAATATTCTCTCCACATATATTTCAATACATCTTAACTATTTTTGCAATTAAAATGATATATGATTACTTATATTAGGCTGTTTTTGAAAGCTCCAGAAAAATCCTTATTCCTTAACAAATTTGAAAATCCTCGTATTTTCATGTTTCCAATCATTTATTTACTAAAAAAAGATGCTCCAAACCTATATTTCAATGCTTCTTAAATATTTTGACCATTAAAATGACATAATAATACTTGTTTTTGGCTTTTTTTTAAGTTCCAGAAAAATCCTTATCTCTTTAGAAATTTGAAACTCCTCGAATTCTCACTTTCCAATCATTTATTTAATAAAAAAAATTTCTCCAAACATATTTCAAATCTTCTTAACTACTTTGTACATTAAAATGACATAAGATTACTTTTTTTAGGCAGTTTTTTAAATTTCATAAAAAATCCCTATTCCTTAACAAATTTAGAACTCATCGTTTTTTCATGTTTCTAATTATTTATTTACTAAAACATGCTCACAACCTATATGTTAATGCTTCTTAACGTAAAAAAAATACTTTTTTTAGGTATTTTTGAAAGATATAGAAAAATCCTTATTTCTTAACAAATTTGGAACTCCTCATACTTTTATTTTTCTATTATTTATTTACTAAAAAAATATGCTCCCCACGTATATTTCAATTCTTCTTTACTATTTTTACCATTAAAATGACATATGATAACTTATATTAGGTTATTTTTGAATGTTCATGAAAAATCCTTATTCCTTAACAAATTTGGAACTCTTCGTATTTTCATGTTTCCAATCATTCATTTACTAAAACAAGGTGCTCCCCACATATATTTAAATGCTTCTTAAATATTTAGACAATTAAAATTACATAATAATACTTGTTTTTGTCTATTTTTTGAAGTTTCAGAAAAATCCTTATTTTTTAGCAAATTTGGAACTCCTTGTATTTTCATTTTTCAATTATTTATTTAATAAAAAAACTTGCTCCCCACCTATATTTCAAATATTCTTAACTATTTTGGCCATTAAAATGACATAAGATTACTTATTTTAGACTGTTTTTGAAATTTTCAGAAAAATTCATATTCCTTAACAAATTTTGAACTCCTCGTATTTTCATTTTGCAATAATTTATTTAATAAAAAAACTTATTCCTCACCGATATTTCAAATCTTTTTAACTATTTTTGCTATTAAAATGACTAAAGATTACTTATTTTAGGAAGTTTTTTAAATTTCCAGGAAAATTCTTATTCCTTAACAAATTTGGAACTCCTCGTATTTTGATGTTCCCAATAATTTATTTACTAAAAAAACATGCTCCCAACCTATATTTGAATACTTAAATTTTAGGAATGTGATATATCAATGCTTCAAAAAAGGTGTTTCTCTATCTAGAAATTTTTCTCTCCCTTCTCTCTAAAATTTCTTTTTGATTATCTCGTTTCGCTTGTTTTCCCGGCATGGAGAAGCCTCTGCCCGACGAAGGCACCTCTCGGCCTCCTTCTTCATCTGATCAGACTCAAGACCAGGACTTCTGAATGTGATATTTCAGGATTTCAGCCTTTAAACCCTAACTTGCATGGCAAGTCTGCTACGAACCCTAATCTGCAGGGGTTTTCTTCAACCCCTAATTCTGTCGGGCACAAACCCGCTGATCAATCTCATGGCGGGGCTGAATCTGATCATACTTCACAGGTCAGAAATCGTACAAACCCTAGGTCATACACAGCGAAGGTTGGCTATGATGCTGATCCTATTTCACTAATTAAATCGTCCATATGTAAGGGACCTTTCTCTAGTCCTGTGGCGAGGCCAATTGACAAAACAGTTGATATCCCTACTTTAACTATTTCTAACAATTTCTATGAGAGCCATAAAAAGCTTTTCTCGCAATTTGTTACTGTTAGGGTTCTTAATGCCAAGGAGTTAAAGCCACTCTCCCAGGTGGAAGTTGAAGCTCTATTTCGTCGACATTTCTTGTTAAAGAAAATTTTAGCAATTCATATTGGAAGGGGATTCTATACTGTCTTTGTCCCTGATGGTAATATCAAGGTTGGTATTCAGAAGAAGAGATTCTTTGAAGATGGTAATGTTCAATTGCATGTTCAATAGTGGACCCCGATGTTTAATCCTTATAAGATTAAATCGTCTTTGGTTCCAATTTAGGTCTGTATATATGAGCACCCCTTGGAATTGTGGCATGAAGAGGTGATTAAAAAGGTTGCAGCAGCCGTGGGGGTTCCAATTCGGGTTGATGAAAGATCATTAAATGGTTCCACAGGCCATTTTGCTCGAGTTCTTGTAGAGGCGGATATTTTGGAAACGCTTCCGAAGGCTATGAACATTGACACATTAGAATCTATCATTAGAATATTCTTTGGCTATGAATGCATACCTGAGTATTGTAAGTTCTGCCATATTCTTGGTCATAATGTTGATACTGTTGGCGTTCGGACCGTTTGGTTAACGTGACCCGTTAGAATATCATGCATTTCTATCATATCACAGCGGAAGCAATAAATCATAGAAACGATTACCGTTCACCAGGGTATGTTGATGAAGATTGATTCTCGCAGGCAGCCTGTGCAGTCCCACGAGAATGGCCATAACTTCCTCGTTTGATATCAGAATTGAATGATCTTTACGTTCAGACGATCCTATCTTCGATGGCTTTCCGTCAGTATATTGATCATCAAATTCTGATCACTGTACGAATTTATACAAATTTCGCAAGGTCGCGGACAGCAGCAGCAAACTACCTTCTGATCTTCTGCTGTATGTCCCAAGTCCGATCTCGACGTCGTGTGGGCGACGATCTACGAGACCTCCTCAATCTGCTCTCAACCCTCATCACACGTGAATAATCAGTTAGATTAGATTAGGGTTCCAGATAAGCTGAGGTGACTTATATACATGGGCTACAGCAGGGACCAGGAGGAGAAATTGGGTTGGGCCTCCATTGGGCTTAAGTATCCAAGCTTAGCCCAAAGCTTATACTTAAGTCCAATAATAATAATATATTCCACTAAAATATTATTATTGCACTACCGTACCAATCCCAAAATTACGTTTTGGGCTCCTTCTTATTATGAGCCCGTTAGTCTCCCCATGTTTAAGATATACAATGTCCATTAATTAATTTAAGTTACTGAAAACTCCATTAATTAATATCTCATCCAAGAGTAGTACCACTCAACCTCATTATCATGCTGGAATAAATCCACTTGCAGAGTTTACATGATAATCCTTGTGAGCTTCTCAAGGGGACATCATCAACCTATGACGGACACGGATTCCTTCTACAATCAACAGCACACCATAGAGATAGCATTATTTCCCAACTCACCGAGTTTGTTGATTTAATTACATGTAAATCTCACCCATTGATTAAATCAAAGAAATACATATTGCCCTACGTGTCGAGATTATTGTATAGGGATTAAGAGTATGAACATCCATAATAACATAGATCAAGTTCTTCTACAAGTCAGTATAAGTCGAACGATCTCAAGCGGTCATGCTCAATACACACAAAGTGCACTAATGTGATTCTATAGTCAAGATAAGCTAATACTAAACCACACTACAACCATCCCGATAGAGAATCCCCGTCTATCTCGGTTGTGAGCATATGTTTATACATTATAAGGAAATCGATAATATGATCTTTCGCGTGTTGTCGCATAACATATTATCTACAGTATAAAGTAAGTGGACTATTGCATCGACATATAAATAAATTATAAGACGCAATCATTTGATCATATGATTCTCATTTCAAATAAATTGTTATAACATTATTCATACTAAAGCTAGACTTTTAGTATACAATCCAACAATCAGAGAGGAGGAGCCAATCCCCATTGCAATGGCTAGTCCTGCAAAACCTGGTGAAATGACCCTATCGACTGTGGTTGAACCCCCTATCAATAATAGGTACTAAGAATAGTACCACACATTATGTCAGACCAGATGTGCTGAATACTAGGTCCCGCACGTCGGGGGTGAAACATATGGAAACAACAACCAGGTAGCAAAAAAATATGGCTGCAACTGCCTCAAAAGGTTGAAAAGATTTAAAAGATCCGCCGAAGCATGAAAAGGTGAAGCGTAAGAAATGAAGGAACTCTTTTGGAATATTAGGGGGATTGGGAATGAGCAATCCTAATCGGTTCTTAAAGAGCTCTGCTTAAGCCATCGTCCATTATGGTTGGGCATTACGGAACCAAAAAGTTTGCTTTCTTCTAGTCCAGTCCATTATTGGCATAGCCTGCGCCTGTCTTTGGTTGGATTTAATGAATGGGGGGTCTTAGGCCGAACCTATGGATTTTTTGTAATCTCGTGTACATCACTAATACTCGTAGGGTTTTCAGTTCCTCGCAAATTATTATATATGATTTTACTTATGATTCCAGGGATTTAAGATGTGGTTTTGCGCACGCTGGCAATGACTATATTAAGCGAAGGGAGTTATGGTTTGATATAGCTCGTTTTTGGGGCATGCTCTGTTCATTATTGGAGATTTCAACACCACGTGTGTGCTGGATTGTATACTAAAAGTCTAGCTTTAGTATGAACAATGGTATAACAATTTATTTGAAATGAGAATCATATGATCAAATGATTGAATCTTATAATTTATTTATATGCATGATGCAATAGTCCACTTACTTTATACTGTAGATAATATGTTGTGCGACAACACGCGGAAGATCATATTATCAATTTCCTTATAAAGTATAAACAGATGCTCACAACTGAGATAGATGGGGACTCTCTATCGAGATGGTTGTAGTGTGATTTAGTATTAGTTTGTCTTGACTATAGAATCACATTAGTGCACTTGTGTGTATTGAGCAGGACCACTTGAGATCATTTGACTTATACTGACTTATAGAAAAACTTGATCTTTGTTATTATGGATGTTCGTGCTCTTAATCCCTATACAATAACCTCGACACGTAGGGCAGTATGTATTTCTTTGATTCATCAATGGGTGAGATTTACATGTAATTAAATCAACAAACTCGGTGAGTTGGGAATAATACTGTCTCTATGGTGTGCTGTTGATTGTAGAAGGAATCCGTGTCTATTATAGATTGATGATGTCCCCTTGAGGAGCCCATAAGGATTATCATGTAAATCATGTAGGTGGATTTATTCCGGCATGATAATGACGTTGAGTGGTACTACTCTCGGATGAGATATTAATTAATGGAGTTGTCAGTAACTTAATTAATTAATGTACATTATATATCTTAAACATGGGGAGACTAACGGACTCATAATAAGAAGGAGCCCATAATGTAATTATGGGATTAGAACGGTAGTGCAGTAATAATATTTTAGTGGTATATATTATTATTATTGGACTTAAGTATAAGCTTTGGGCTAAGCTTGGATACTTAAGCCCAATGGTGGCCCAACTCTAATTTCTCCTCCTAGTCCCTGCTGTAGCCCATATATAAGTCATCTCATCTGTCCGAAAACCGTAATCTATGAGATTAATCATGCCTAACACTGTGAGGAGGGTGAGGGAACAGCAGATTGAGAAGATCTCGAGGATCATCGCCCACACGACGTCGAGATTGGACTTGGAATACAGCAGAAGATCGGAAGGTTATTTGCTGCTGCTGTCCGCCACATTCTATGATTTTTATAAAATCGTACTGACATCATAATAGGACGTGTGATATACTGACGGAAAGCCACGAAATAGAGGATCATTTTGGCGTATAGATTACTCAAATCTGACATCGGATGAGAGAGTTATTCTCAAAATGGTGGGGCTGCGCAGGCTGGTGGCGAGAATTCATCGTCTTCAATATACCCTGATAAACGGTAATACGTTTCTTGTTTACTTGCTTTCACTGCTTGTTAGAAACGTATGGAACCCTAACGGTTCATATTAGCCAAATGATCGAACGCCAACAGTTGGTATCAGAGCTTCTGTTTCATGGTGAAGCGTGATACGTTAGGCTAGGGTTTATGTGTGTACATGATGTTAGGGTTTTAGAATTTGATTTCATGTTGAAAATCCTATCTTGTACACGATGGCACACTACTGCACCGGTATTGATGGCTGATCGGACTTGGTGGCGATGGTGCACGACGGCGCCGAAAGTGCCATGCGATTGCCAATAGATAGCAAGGTCTGAACCATCATGGGTGTGGCACGGAGAGTGCGGATGAGTTCTTGGATGCCAAGACGATGTTACTGGGGTTGGAGAGTGTGTGCAGTATGGTTTTCGAGTGGTGGCATGGGTGACGGGCCAAACAGCAATTCACGCAACTAGGGTTTAGCGAAACATCATCAGAGGGTTGTTTCACTGGCGGCCCAATGAGGCTGATGGCTAACCCAGAGACAGCGTGAGACTGAACGCCGGCAGTGACTGTCGCGCACTGTGCGACTCCGGCAAGCGCTGACGGGAGCATGAAGGGACGAGTCAGAAGGCATTCCGAGCGTGTCTGGCGGTGTTCCAATCAAGCCCTACAGCAGGCTGGGTCGAGTCTTGTGGATTTCCTTGAGTTCTGGGCATTCCAGTCGAGTCTTCTGCTAGGTTCGGGCGAGTCCATCACGATTTCGGGCGAGCATTGCAGATTTCTGGGCGAGTCTCTTTTGAGGCTGGGTCGAGTATGCTGGCTCCTGCGATGTGGTGGACTGTACCAGTAGGCTGTCGAGCAACTTGATGATGCTGGAAGTAGACTGCAGCTTGGCTAATCGCTGGTTGGTTGGGTGCTGTTGGCTACGTGTTGATGGGAAGCACGGAGGTTAGCCTTTGGCGCATGAAACTTGTGCGATGGCGAAAAGGTAGGTAGTGGCTGGCGCCTGCAGGCTGCTGTAGTGGTGGCTTGACGCGGCCCATGGGAAGCTAAAGGCTTAACCACAAGGATAGCACCGTGCTGCGGGAACTACCAGGCTGTTGTCAGCATGTTTGCAGAGCAAGGTCTGCGGCGGTTTCGGGCGACTGGTGTTCTTAGTCGCATTTCTAGTAAAAATGTGTAAGAGTAAGAGACTCTATCATTGAGTAAACGCGTGACTAAGTACAAAATTTATAATAATGTCGTCCCAAGGGAAAGGTAACTCTAGGTTGTATCCGGATTTTTCATTGATTTGTGCTTTGTAAGGATGATAGATTTAAGGTTTTGTAATTAAGACTATTACTTACTTATCTACTCAATTAACTAAAAATTTAGTCTAACAAAGTAAATGATCAATAAAGACGCAAATGATGAATGTAATGGATGTAGAAATTCACTTGAGAAGAGAGCAAGGCTAATCATACTCATGGTTAAGACTTGAGCTAGATATGCAAAACCCTTGATGGTAATTTTCATTAACTTGTGGATTAAAAGCAATCACAATTTTACCCCTAGTCCCTATGACCAAGGCAACTAGGTTCTTGACTCTTTTATAAGTCTAAATCTCCTAAGATTATCTTACTCTCAATTGCCTTAAGGTGCTATGATCATAAGTTGGTTCTTTTCACTCAATTTCTTAAGTGTCCCCCTATGAATGTTCCAAGCCTAAGGAGGGTTTGGCTTACCTCTCCTTATACTAACATACATGCACAATTCAATATATGATTCAATTAAAAATCCACTCACAACATTGGAATGACCATCCTAATACTATGAATAGAGAATTTAATAACACAAACATTGAAATGAAACATGATTGATATATCATAAAAGGAAATCCACAAATCAATTCAAATCATTACTCAAGTTCTACATATCTGACTCTTCACCTCAACCAATCATATGATTAGCCCTACTATAGGACTAGCCACTAAACATGACTCTGCATTCTGGATGGTTTTTCGGAGGTTGCTCGACTCGAGTTGCAAGTCGAGTTGGACCTTGCAACTCGAGTTGGACCTCACAAATAAAGACACTAAAATCTAGGTGAAAATGACGACGATCAATCCCCAAACTTAAAGTATTGTTCGTCCTCGAACAATGAAAAATGATAAACAAGAGGAGTAATTTTCACCTAGGAAAACACCTAACGAACATAAACCACAACACATCACAAGTAATAAGGACTACAAAATCACATTAAGTATCCCTACATCATCAAACTTATAACATGAAAAATTAACAAGTTCAATATTAAGTATGACAAAAGAGTAATCAAATCCCTTTCAATTCACGCCTCTCATAGGTTATCAATTCACTCAACACTCTATAAAGTAAGGTTTTTAATCATCACTCATCAACCGGTTAAAACCGACTCACCATAGGCTTGCTCATGGACTATGTTCACAAGCCACCCTAGTTTCAATGAGTGATCAAATAGGTCTTTATCTTATGATGTAATGTTAGGCTTTTTGGTAATGTAGGAAAATTTGGATAAAAGTGACTATTCAAGTGTAGATAATCGAAGAGATGATTAGCTTCTTCAACTTCTTCACATTTATATCTTCCTTTCTTTTCTTTCTAATCACAAGCACTAATCATTATCATTCCTTTCATTTCTTGAGCTTCTTTTAATTTCATGCTACCTTCCTTTGACTTGGCATTTTCTTGAGCATATTTTTATTGTTTTTGCTCCTTTTTCTTATGTTGAGGTTGCTTGTGTATTTGCTTGAGCTCTTTTCATTCTTTTCTTGCTTGTCTACCATTTTCTTTTTTCTTTTGGACAATTCTCACATCAAACCTTGTAGATCATCATCTCCTCAATCACCCACACATAGGTTATATATATGAGGCTTAAGTGGGGTTTCAAGGCTTGTATTATGCTCAAATCATAAAAAAAGGCTATAGGCTCAAAGCGGCTCACTAGGACTAATGTTTTTTGGTAAGAAATTTTATGGCTATGACTTCATTTAACAAGGATCGCCTAAGATCATATCACAAATTTTAACTTTTCGGGCTTCGTTCCTATAGTCTATGAGCAAGTTCTAGTTTGTCTAAGTACAATCGTTCCTCTCATCAAGAATTTACCATGGAGGCACGGTTGTGGCTCAATTCTCACAAGCTTTTGCTTGGACCAAAAGAAAACTAATTACCCTTCATACTTCTCAAAATTGAACAAATTATGTAATTCATGTCACAATTTCAACAAGTAGAAACCATTAATATACTTGCCATCACCTAGAAACCATTAATATACTTGCCATCACCTATCACAAACAATGCATTATAGCTCACATTCAAAAACATTTAACACCTTCCTAAAATATACCACCAAGCATCCCTATACAAGAATAAGAATTCAAACATAACTCATAAGAAAAGGCTTACCAAAATAAGAACATAACATAAGCACATAACATACATGACCAAAATCATCCATCATTAGAAATCAAAGCATATCACCTCATCATCCATAACAAATAAACTCAACAAACATCCCATCTTTTATTGAAAATGAAATCCTAGATTACGAAAGTAAACTTACCACAAACATAACACATGAAGTAGCATGCTAATCCAATACAATCTAAATCAATATCAATTCATGTCAATCAATTAGAAGTGATGAGATGTAGAGTGAACTCCCTTAAACATTTGAGAATGGCAATGGTTGGCATGAGCTTCCGAATCACATTCACAACGATTTCTCAATTTGATCTTATGCTCAATTCATGCTTCCACACTACTTCATTTATGCTCCACAACTCATCAAAAACCATTAACTCAACACTTGCCATAAAAATAAGGACTATAATTCACTTCAACACAATCAAACGAACCAAAATCAAACCAATACTCTTGAGAAAAAAAATTTAAAAAATTAACTCAATTTTACACAAAACAATCAAGATAATCACTCTATCAACATGATACATCAAGCATACACAAGTGATAAGGCACACCATGCATTTTCCCCCCAAACTTAAATCGAAACAAGTTGAGAATTAAGTTTGCAAAAAGTGGTGAGTCTTACCCTTGTAGTGTCCACCAATGATCATCATTCAATTACCTTGTGATGACGAATATGCACTTTCCAAAATTCAAGTATAGCCACCACGCACTCTCCCCCCAAACTTAAATTAACACAAGTGTTAAATTTAAGTTTGTAAAGAGTGGTGGGACATACATCTTCATTCCAAATCAAACACATTTCGTCTTCTCCATATGTATTTTTCTCCATGAGCACAATCCACCTACATACAAAAAATACAAGAAGAATACAACTAAACAAGCAAACTTACAAGATGGGTTGCCTCTCATCAAGCGCTTGAGTTAACGTCGTCGAGCTAGACGCATTGAAACTCGTAACAATCGGAGAAATCCAATACCCTATCGAGCCTCATCTTCACTTTAAACATTTCTTTAACAATCTTCTTATCCACACTCCATGCTTCTTTACTACTTGAACTCACTTCATTGTCTCTTTTTCTCACGTTTTCAAATCCCGGAGGCCCTTTATCAATCTTCCAATCAACTTGTGGATTTCCCCCAAGCTTGTTCCTCTTTGAAGAAAAATTTCCTGCAAATTCAAGTAAAAAGTTAGTTAATTCTTCATCTTTTAAAATCTCACTTACCACTCGATCTCAATCATCCGGATGCTTAATGGGTGGCTTCAAATGAAGATCTCCCCTTTTCAAATTCTAGCTTGATAACACCAATTCTTTTTCATTTAATCGGATTATGAGTTTCTTCCTATCCATGTCAAATTTTGCTCTTCCGGTTGCCAAAAATGGCCTTCCAAAAATCAATGGGATCAAAGGATCCATTTGCTTCTCAACTATCATAAAATCCACTGGAAAGACCATATCCTCTATTTTCACAAGCATATCCTCCACAACTCCATGGGGCTTTATCCTTAAACCATCCATTATTCCAATTTCTACATTCGTTTCCCTTAACCTCCCAATGCCAAGTTTTTCAAACATTTCTAAAGGCATCACATTAATGCTAGAACCAAGATCACATATAGCATTAAAATATCCCCCATTTCCAATTTTACAAGTAAGAACAAATTTACCGGGGTCTTCAACCTTTGATGAAGCATTAACTTCAACTATTTCATGATCTTGTTCCAACATCACCTCTTCATCATAATTACTTTCATCATCCAACAAAGACAAAAATTCACCAATGATCTTCTCATCATCAAAAGACAAATTTTTATCAATGGCAATTTTCTCCTCAACTTTTGACACAACTTCATCACAAACTACTTCTTCAACCTTAGAAACAATGTTTGTTGTTTCCACCAACCCTTTCTCCACCTTACTTTCCATGTTGCACACGGTAACATACAAGCATTGCTCCTTAGGATTAGTAACGGTAGTAGAGGGAAACTTACCCTTTCGATGCATTTCACCTTGCTCGGTTGCCATTTGGCTCATTTGTGTCTCCAAGGCTTTGAATCTATTATCAATTACTTCATCTCTTTGCTTCATAAAATCAAACCTTTTTTCATTTACCTCTTTCTCTTGTTTCATAAAATTAAATCTTTTATCATTCACCTCTTTCTCTTGCTTCATAAACTCAAACATCTTGGTCATTTGATCTTCCATCGAAGACTTTCCTTCACCATTTGGAGCTTTCTCCCCCGGATTGATGTCCGGTGAAAGAGTAAGTGCATTCCCTTGATTCCCATATGACAAATTCTCATACCTACAAGGTTGGTTAAAATTTCCTTGAAAGTTACCTTGCCCCCATCCTCCTTGCCTTTGTGGATATCCTCCTCCATGACTTCCAAAGTTACCACCATAATTTCCTTGGAAGTTCCTTCCTTGTATGAAGGCAACTTCCTCAAGTGTCATCTCCGGTGGACACCATGTATCTTGAATTCCAAAATTAGAGGACATACCTTGTTGATGCATGGATGTAGGCATTTGACAACTTTGAGAAGATTGACCCATATTAGGCATCGTCATGCCTTGTTGAAGATTAGGAAACACTTGTTGATTCATCAACAGCAATGACATACCTTGTTGAGGACTTGCAAGCACTTGTTGATTCACCATAGGTATCGAATTTGGAGACACTTGCATGTTAGCATTTATCCTCTTTAATATCTCCGTGATCGCCTTGTCGGTCATATCTTCCTTAGGCATTTCCACCTTTTTCACTTGTTGCAAGCACACTTCTTCCATCTTAGCAATTTTCTCCCTATCATACATTCCCGGTGCACGATCCATGGGCCATTAACCCGTATTCAAAGCTACTTCCTCACATATGGTAATTACTCTTTCCGGAGTTTGTCCCAAAATCGAACCACCCGCCGAAGCATCAATGAGCATCCTCTCACTTCCATGTAAACCGGCATAGAAAAATCCTATTTGTTGTTCCTCGGGAAATCCGTGTTGTGGACACTTTCTTAGCATCTCTTTGAATCAGTCCCATGCTTCACTAAATGTCTCAAGTGGCAATTGCTTGAATTGAAAG
Source organism: Pogostemon cablin (assembly GCA_023678885.1). Taxonomy (NCBI): domain Eukaryota; kingdom Viridiplantae; phylum Streptophyta; class Magnoliopsida; order Lamiales; family Lamiaceae; genus Pogostemon; species Pogostemon cablin. The sequence continues at coordinate 12,172,420 of CM042973.1, read as the reverse complement.
ATTTGCCCTTTGAGATGCAACATCTTTGAAGGGGGAAAATACTTGCTCAAAAATCTTTGTGCCAATTCTCTCCATGTGGTGTAAGATCCCGGTGGTATAGTATGATACAAAGCTTTAGCTCTATCTCTTAATGAAAACGAGAAAAGCTTTATTTTAACAACATCCTCACTTACCCCATTTATCTATATCGTGTTGGCTAACTCCGTAAGTTGGGCTAAGTGAGCATTCGGATCCTCCATAGCACCACCACCAAATTGATTTGCTTGCATCATGTTGATCAATCCCGTCTTGATCTCAAAATTATTCACATTCAATGGCGGGCCCATTCCATAATTCCCATATTGCGGTTGGAAATGATCACGGACATTTATTCCCGCTCCATTATGTCCATTTCCACGGGATTGATTTTGCACCACCAGAGGATTATTCCTTACTTCTTGTTGTGCCAACAAATTTTGAATAATAGCTTGCATTTGTTGGTTTTGCAAGTACATTTGTTGAGCATAAGCTTGTGGCACAAACTCCGGATTATTGTGTCCTCCTTGAACATTATCAACTCCCTGAAAATTCCTCATATTGCCTTCTTCATCAACCATGTTTGCATTATTCCTCACTTCTTCCATATTTTCTTCCGTGGGCTCTAATACTCCTCTTCTTTGTCTTCTTAAGGTAGCTTCCAATTCCAAGTTCAAAGGTTCAATAGATTGAGACCTTGAACGCGTTTGCATGTACCTACAAGAATTTCCAAATTAGGTCTCTAAGTAACCAAGACAAGTAAACAAATAAACAAATAAAAAAAATATCCTCATCAAAACTAATCAACTTCGAACTCGTTATAACCAAAAGTTTAACATATCCCCGGCGAGCGGCGCCATGTTCTTAGTCGCATTTCTAGTAAAAATGTGTAAGAGTAAAAGACTCTATCGTCGAGTAAACACAGGACCAAGTACAAAATTTATAATAATATCGTCCCAAGGGAAAGGTAACTCTAGGTTGTATCCGAATTTTACATTGATTTGTGCTTTGTAAGGATGATAGATTGAAGGTTTTGTAATTAAGATTATTACTTACTTATCTACTCAATTAACTAAAAATTTAGTCTAACAAAGTAAATAATCAATAAACACGCAAATGATGAATGGAATGGATGTAGAAATTCACTTGAGAAGAGAGCAAGGCTAATCATACTCATGGTTAAGACTTGAGCTAGATATGCAAAACCCTTGATGGTAATTTCCATTAACTTATGGATTAAAAGCAATCACAATTTTACCCCTAGTCCCTATGGCCAAGGCAACTAGGTTCTTGACTCTTTTACAAGTCTAAATCTCCTAAGATTGTCTTACTCTCAATTCCCTTAAGGTACTTGATGAGCGTTTTCTCAACGCACAATTAATCCCCAAGTATGAAGGATATCAATTGTAGTTTCGAAGGTGACCAAGTTAAATATCGAATCCACGGGATGGATAAATATCAATTTAATTATGTTCTAGTAGATTATGACTATTTTGAGAATTGTAATTTTGGTTTGTAAATTGAGTAATAATTGAAATAGCAATTAAATAAAAAGAACAAGAAAATAGTAGTTGTGATCAAATAAGATAATAGGTAGTTCGTCAGGCCATCCAGTTTCATTCGTTAATTCATACTTTCGTGTGTCGATGTCCGACTCTGTCTTGTGGTTTATGGACGCATCGCTAGACCATACAAATCTATTCTATAGACACAAATAGATAAGCTTTTGACACGTGTGAGTATCCTCAGAGCAAGATGTATACTTTACCCCCCTTTCTAGGTACTATCATAATCAATTATTTCCCGTGCACTTAGTACTCTAACCCGATTTGATCTCTATTTTTAGGTACTATAAAGTTATACTCTTTATCCTACTTGTTAACCTGAATTCAATTCAATTAACAAACATTCATATAAGACAGTTCTAATAAGACTTCGGAATCCCTTCACTTAGAATTATAACATTAAACCCTGCTCATTAGTGAACACACTCAATCAATAACCATGTTATGCATTCAGACTCTACACAACGATTATTGATGCACAAAACAACTATGAGTATGGATTAAAAATGTGCAATCTTATATAAACTAAACCACAAGTAGTGTTGTACGGAGTATACACACGAAATACAAATTTAACTCATGAAACCTTCATAACCCTAGGAACTACCGGAGTGGCTCTAGCCCATGATTGATCTAAGAACAATCATGGTTAGATGGACCAATCTTACTTGAATCTCCCGCTACAACTCTGTCACCACCCTCCGGATGGACTCCTCTAATGATTCACGCGTCGTCCTTCTTCGTGCTCCGTTCTTCGATGTGGACTATGGTGTTCTTTGTGGACTGCATGAGCCTCCTTTTATACTTGTAATCACGTCTCTAGGGCTTGGAATGGGCTTTTCAAGTGATCCCATGCGTTTTGGCCTCGAAAATCCAAATAAGATAAGTTTTCGCATTTTGGTTCGACCTCGACAACAGGTCGAACCACTGGCCAACAGGTCAAACCCCAGGTCAAACCCTACTACTGGACACATTCTGCACTTGGTTCGACCTCTTGTACAGGTCGAACCACTCCCTCACAGGTCGAACCACGCTACTGGATAATTTCCGCTCCTGGTTCGACCAACTATCAGGTCGAACTCCAACGTCGTGGTCGAACCCCTCTTCTCGCGAATTGGTTCGGCCATGGTTCGACCTGATCAAACAGGTCGAACCCCTTGAGTCGTGGTCGAACCCTCCTTCTGCTATTTCGCAATGCCGATTTGACTTGTAGGAGAGGTCGAACCCTACTCTTTCCTTGGCGGTTCGCGTGGTCTCGACTTCGTCTCTTCGATTCTTGGTACTTCCACTCCGTTTTTGCTATGAAAACCACTTAAATAGCTCCACTAACACCTGATTCATGCTAATTCACAATATATATAGGTTTTCCACCTATTTCCACCTCAAAACTCTCCAAAACTAGCACAAAACATGATGCCAAACTTGTGAATTTACACACTCATCAAACCCCCAAATTTACATGTTGTTCGTCCTGAGGCAACCAAATCAAATCACAGGAGTCGTGTATACTTCACCAAGATCAAGTACAACACATATCACACATGCAACTTCATTCAATCAAACAAGTATTAATTGCTTCATATATATCACTCATGCAAAACCAATCCAATCACATACCATTCGGAGTACTAAGTAATTTCACTCACATGATAAGTATTTACTCTCTTTCACTCAAGTGCATGAGGCACTATATAGGTTAATATAAACACTCATATCAATCCATATTCACGCATAACCATAAGCTTGGCCAAGGTCTAAAAAATCAACTTATAATCAACTCTTCACCAGGATCACAAAGGACTTGTTTATGAGTTGTAATGTTGGCTCTTTGGAAAAAGGTAGGAAAATTTGGACTTAGTGACTTAAGACACTAGTAGAGAGTTACCTTGGAGGTTCTCGAATTCTTCTTCTTACAGCAAGTTCTCCTCCAATTGCGTCTCTTGAACTTGTAAAATTCCTCAATTTCCTTCTTTTCATGGCATTAACATCATCTTCTTAAACAATTCGGGTACCGGTTTCAGGCACTACCCTTCTCATATATAAGCCATCAGCTGCTAAGCTTCACACACCAAGTATAAACACAATCGGGGTACCAGTTTCGGGAACTACCCCTAAACAAGATTTAACCATATTCTTTTCATCCAACCATATTCTATCTTCCTTTCTTATTGCAACACTTACTCACCTCCACTCTCTCTACCAAGGATTAGGTTAATCAAGGCTCAAGTAAAGGCTTATAAGGTTATTCACTTCGGCTACCAAAGAAAAAGCTTTAACGGCTCAACGGGGCATCCAAAGGTTAATAAAATCATTAGGAAGGATAAATTTGGCTAAGTAGCTTAATCACAAAATAATGGCCTAAGATCATGTCCTAGCAATTTATCAATCACAAGTCTCACACAAGACTCCAAGCCAAGTTCTAGAATATGTTCATATGAATGATCCTCTCAAGAATAAAATAATCAGGATGCATGATTAAAAAGCTCAAATTCTCACATAGGTAATCCTAGTACTCCTCATAGCACATAATTAAGATCAATTCCACAAGAACTCAATATACTTATCAACTAAACATGCTTTTCATCAATAGAAATTAACACATGAACATATGAATGCACAAAAATCAATAAGCTTATACCCAATCAATCATACAAGATATCACTTATACATTCCACTCACGCATGAATCATACCCCAACCTAAAGATAAAAGAAAAAATAATGTAATCAAGATGAATCGGAGGAAACCAAAGAAAACCTGAAAAACTACTCCTCCGGAGCATCATCACCCTCATCATCATCATCCTCATCATCAAGCCTTCGCTCCACAATCCGGTGTAGATCATCGATGTGTCTATCCAAGTAATCAACTCGATCACCCAACCTACCAACTTTCTAATTCAAAGCTGTATACTTCTCATTCAACGTAGCATAGTTGGCGTTGGCGAGTGTGAGCTGTCGGTTCGTCTCCTACTGGCTAGCAACGATCGCGACCAGCTGCTCCTGAATAAGGCGAAGCTGCTCCCGTATATCATTCGGGATAGCCCGCTACTGACGCGGTGCTGGCTCATGCTGAGGTGCGTCGTGCTGCTACTCTTCCGGAATCTCCATCTCTGGCTGCTCATCTACCCGATGCTCGACCTCGGGCTGTTGTGGCCACTGTAATGGCTGGTGTGGTGGCGGATGGTACTCTCTCTGTTCCACAATTTGCTGTAGCTTCTCCAACCTACCTTCGACACACAATCTAGCCACGGCTCTCCAATCCCCATTGGTCTTCACAGTCACGGACAGAGCAGTGTATCCTAGGGAGTTCATCAACAAGTTCAACACCTCCCGAACAGTGGTCAAGTTACTCATGTCAGAGGGAAACATAAAGTCGAATGGCTTTGGTCCTCTCATGAAGAACCAATCACCATCTCTAAAGTGTGCAAATCCTCCCTTTACACATGTGAGCATCACCAAGTCGGGCTCTCCTCTAACAGGTGTAATGCCAGTGAAGTCCATGTTGTAGTGCTCAGCTACAATCGTCAGCAACCCTCCAATGTTCACCTTCTAAAATCCAATGGTCCTGAATCGATGCAGCTGCGCGATGAAATATGTTCCCACATTGAACTTCACCCCATTCATCATGCACCATAGGGCATAAAGCTCTCCTTTAGACACACAGCCTCCCTCCGAATGAGCAAACAGTGTGTTTCTGAGCACTCGATCCATATATTTCAACATTGGATTCTTGATCGAGGTCGCACGAGCCTGCCTAATCTTATAGTCTCTGATCTCCCCGGTTATCTCCCTCCAAAACCTATTAGCGTTGAAGTGTCCATTCTCCACTCGAGAAATCTCTAGAGGCGTCTGAAAAAGCTGATTAAAATCCTCAACCGTCCATCTCCTTCGGACTCCTCCTAACTGAAATGAGCACTGATACGGGTAGCCAAGTGGGTCATTCTCCATCTCAAATGAGAAAACTACCTCCGCTATAACGTGAAAGTAAGTCGGCTTCTTCAACTCCATAAATCTGCGAATCCCCACTCGATCGAACAACATCGTCATATCATCCCTAATGCTCATAAGTTTCATGGCCTCATCATCTTGGTATCTTGTCCGAGCTATCTTGTCTGAGACTTCTTCCCACTTTTCTTTAATCTCATCCCAGTTTTGCATTTGAATTTGAAAATTTTCGGGTAAATGATCTTGTAACCTCAGCTTTCTCATCACTGTGTCCACATTCGAAGGCCTGTCTTGCCTCTTCTTCGATCTTGCTTCATCCACCTTACCTTTCCCTTTATTTGATCCTTGTCCCTTTCCTGAAAACAACTATTTCAACACAACCAACAAGACAAGAACACAAGTATATGACTAGCATATCCTATACTCTACTCAAGACTTCAAGCATCCATGCTTAATCAACCCACTATCATCTCAACACCACTTGCTCACTCATCATGCTCAAAACATCATCAATCACACTCTCTTTAATCTTCAAATCATAATCAACAAGCATGCATCAACCAAATCAAGCCATTCAACATAAATTTCAACAATTGAACTTCATGAACAACTCAAACTATCAAAAATTCAAACCTAATTAACATGCTCATTACTCTAGATGCATCATATCCTTGATCAATCCACATAAAACTCAAGTTCTATCCATAATCAAGCAATCTCAAACCAATAAACATGAATTCATATGAATCAACTCAACAATATCAATTATCACCATGAATTTCAACCAAAATCAACATCAATCAACTTACCCACAACACATTTCTTGCAATAAACTTCAATCCTAAGGTAATTGAGTTGAAAGAACGTACCTTTAGTCTTGCCCATGGTTAACAATCGATAACTAGCACACAACACTCAAAAATGCAATCGAAGCACTAATTCGCGACGAAAATCACCCAAATCCGCGCCCAATTCAAGAATTAAGAGTGTAATGTTGTGTAATTGGTGCAAAATTAAGTGTAATTGACGAATTTGTGCAAGGGTGTTAAGGTTCGGGGAAGGTTCAAGGTTTGGTGAACACGAAAAATGATCAAACCCGTCTAAAAATCTAACTTAAAACGCGTACCTGATCGGGTTCGACCTCGGGTTCGACCTGCGGAACAGGTCGAACCACTATTGGACAGGTCGAACCTGCCTTCTGGACAACTACTCCTCGTGGTTCGACCTGGGTTTGACCTTTTGAACAGGTCGAACCATGAATGTCGTGGTCGAACCTATCACCTGAAAAACAGAGTGCTCTGAACGGACTGGTTCGACCTCAGGTTCGACCTTCTGATCAGGTCGAACCATAACTGCTCAGGTCGAACAACCCTACTGTAAATTTAAGTCACTGGGTTCGACCTTGGTTCGACCTGTTAGACAGGTCGAACCTAGAATGATCAGGTTGAACCTCCTCACTGGATGATTTTCTGCGTCGGTTCGACTTCCTCTGCTCGGTTCGACCTCCTGGCACTAGTCGAACCACCCTTTTAAGCTTCCAAACTGAGTGTTCTTCAATCCCTATTCACTTCAAACTTTAATACGAATCATTAGGTATCAACTAAAATACAACTTCATCCAAAATTTGTTCCACAAAATATCATTCATGAGTAACTCCGTAAGAGAAAACACAACCAAAACCCACTAAACATTAAGCAAGTTGTAAAAAATTGTCAAATCAAAATCGATTAAAATTTTAATATGGCGCAAAAACCAACTCCCCTAACAAACATCACAAAGAAAATATTATACTATCGGTGCTTATCAAGGTAAGTACATCACACCCCCCCAAACTTAGTAGAAACTATAGTTGAAACTAAGTTTGCAAAGAGATGTAATTGCCGATAAGTAAGCACTTCAAATATAAAAATTTCTTACTCACATGAATGAAATAAAGCATTAAAACGGGAGGAAAAGCCCCCAACAGGCGCTTATGTTTAACGTCGGAGAGTCACGACGGTACCCAATCAGATCAAGGTATCCACAAAGATGACACAAACATCATTCGGTGACCTATAGTGCTTCAAGCGATGTCCATTCGCCGCAAAAATATCTCCATCCTTGTCAATAAGCTCAAAACTCCCCCTCCTAAGACTCGATGAATCATGAACGGTCCCGTCCACTTTGATTTCAACTTGCCTGCAAAAAGCTTTAAACGAGAGTTAAAAAGTAATACCTCATCTCCTTGCTTGAACTCCTTGTACGAGATCTTCGAATCATGCCACCTCTTAATCCTTTCCTTATAGATCTCTGAATTCTTGTACGCACGACTCCGAAACTCATCCAAAAGATTGATGTAAGTAATCCTCAACTCTTTCACATCCTTGAGAGTCAAGTTCAAGCTTCGCAAAGCCCAAAATGCTTTGTGTTGAATCTCTATAGGTAAGTGGCACAGCTTCCCATAGACAATCTGATACGGTGACATATCTAACACCGTCTTGTACGCGGTCCGGAACCCCCACACGACATCATCGAGCTTCAAAGCCCAATCCTTTCTATTGGTTCCGACCACTTTCTCCAAAATCTATTTGACTTGACAGTTAGAGACCTCCGCCTGCCCATTTGCTTGAGGATGATAGGGTGTAGTGACCCTATGCTTAACATCATACCCTTTAAGCACCTTCTCAAGAAATTTATTTACGAAATGCATACCTCCATCACTAACAAGTGCTCTAGGGACTCCAAAACGGGCAAAGATATGCTTCTTCAAGAAAGATATAATAGTTTTCGAATCATTTAAGCGAGTAGAAATCGCTTTCACCCACTTAGAAACATAATCCACCGCAAGTAGAATGTAGAGAAATCCATTAGATGGGGGAAAAGGCCCCATAAAATCGATACCCCACACATCAAAAATCTCGACCACTATGCTTGGCTGAAGCGGCATCTCGTCTCTCCTACCGATGCTCCCCATGCGTTGACATCTATCGCAAGACGCCACATAGGTCTCACAATCCTTGAACAAGGTAGGCCAATAAAGAGTGGACTGAAGTACCTTGGCTGCTGTCTTGTGAGCACCGAAGTGCCCCCCATTAGGTTGTGCATGGAAAAACTCGAGAACACTCTCCATCTCCATCTCGGGCACACACCTACGGATGATAGAATCCGTGCAAATTTTGTACACAAACGGATCATACCATATGAAAGTCTCAACATCCCTTTTGAATTTAGCAAGTTGGCATCGGTTGAGATCCCTTGGAATTTCTCCCACAGCAATATAATTCACATAATCCGCATACCATGGATCAACTCCCTGCGCAGTAACCACACACGCTCGCTCAGCCCCTTCAACAAACACGGCCATGATCTTCTCATCCGGGAACATTTCCTCAATATACTCGAAAGAATTATCACAATGTTCCCTAGTCTCCAACCTCGAGAGGTGATCCGCTAGCACATTATCAGAACCTTTCTTATCCCGGATCTCCATGTCAAACTCTTGAAGTAGAAGAATCCACCTTATGATCCTAAGCTTCGTCTCCTTCTTTTCCATCAAGTACCGAATCGCAGAATGATCCGTGTACATAATAGTCTTCATGCCAACCAAATACTGACAAAATTTATCGAATGCGCACACAACAGCCAAAAACTCCTTTTCAGTCACCGTGTAATTCTTTTGTGCCACATCGAAAGTCTTACTTGCGCAGTAAATAGCGCAGAACTTCTTATCCTTCAGCTGCCCAAGCACCACTCCAAGTGCTACATCACTTGCATCACACATTAGTATAAACGGTTGAGTCCAATCCGGTGTGATCAAGATAAGTGCAGTGATAAGCGCCTCCTTCAAAACTTGAAAAGCTGTTAAACATTCATCATCAAACACAAAAGGAACATCCTTTTCAAGTAAGTGAGATAAGGGCTTAAAGTATTTTGAGAAGTCCTTTATGAATCTCCTGTAAAAACCGGCGTGTCCAAGGAAGGACCGCACTCCTCTTTCATTGGTCGGTGGTGGAAGCTTCTCAATCGCCACCACTTTAGCACGATCTACCTGCAACCCTTTAGCCGAGACATGATGCCCAAGAACAATCCCATCCTTCACCATGAAGTGGCACTTCTCCCAATTCAAGACAAGATTAGTCACTTGGCATCTCTTCAAAACAGTAGCTAGGTTAAACAAACAAATATCAAAGGAGGGACCAAAAACAGAAAAATCATCCATGAACACCTCCATGATCTTCTCTATCAACCCATCGAATATTGCCATCATGCATCTCTGAAAAGTAGCAGGCGCATTACATAACCCAAATGGCATTTTCTGAAAAGCAAAGGTCACGTAGGGGCAAGTAAAAGTGGTCTTTTCTTGATCCTCGGGGGCAATCATGATTTGGTTGTACCCCGAGTATCCATCCAAGAAACAATAAAACTCATACCCTGCAAGATGATCTAACATTTGATCCATGAAAGGAAGAGGAAAATGATCCTTACACGTGTTCTCATTCAACTTCCTATAATCAACACATGTACGCCATCCCGTAGGAATCCTTGTGGCTATCACTTCTCCATCCTCAGCTTTTACTACAGTCATACCCCCCTTTTTAGCAACTACATGAAATGGACTCACATGGGGACTATCACTAATAGGATATATGATTCCGGCATCCAACCATGTAAGGATTTGCTTCCTAATTACCTCTTGAATCGCGGGATTAACTCTCTGCTGATTCTGAACACTTGCCTTCGCCTCGTTTAACAATCTTATCCTATGCATACAATACGAAGGACTAATTCCTTTCAAATCCTCAAGAGACCAACCAATCGCAGATTTATACTTAATAAGAACGTTCAATATCTCCTCAAGTTGATCATCATCAAGAGAAGAAGATACAATTACCGGATATTTTTTATTGTCGCCAAGAAAGACGTACTTCAAGTGCTCCAGCAAAAGTTTCAACTCCTCTTTCCTCACCTCCATCGGAGGGCTCTCGTTATCCAAAGGCAAGTACTTCCTAGTCCACTTGACTTCTTCCACCTTAGTTCTTTCCGATTCAAACCTGTCATCACCCAAAGCAAGTAAGTTTTCAAGAAAGTCAATACATACCTCGTTCGAGAATCCGTCAAGCTCCGTAGTGGGATAAGTAAGAGATTCCATCAAACATGTCTCAAGAGGATCCTTTGACAGGATCAGAGACATGTCCTCTTTCACAATCTCCTCCACCATGTCAATACTATGACACTGCGACTCCATGGGCACCTTCATTGCTTTGTCTAAGTTGAAAAGAACTTCTTCTTTGTCCATCCGCAATCTAAGCTCTCTTTTCTGAACATCAATCATAGCTCCAGCAGTAGCAAGGAAAGGTCTCCCCAAGATTAAAGGGATATTATCCTTGTCTTCTTCCATCTCTAGCACAAGAAAGTCCACAGGAAAGACTAGCTTCTCCACTTTGACGAGAACGTCTTCAATTATTCCTTTTGGAAACGTCATCGACCTATCCGCCAATTGGAGAACCACTGTTGTAGGAGTAAGCTCCCCCAAACCAAGCCTCTGAAAGATGAACAAAGGCATCAAATTTATGCTCGCCCCTAGATTGCACAAAGCTCGTCGTGCCGGCCCCTTTCTGATTTCACATAGAATAGTGAAGCTCCCCGGATCCTTCATCTTTTGTGGCAGCTTCTTTTGGATGATTGAGCTGCAATTCTCAGATAAATTCACCGTTTCAATTCCGGTTAAGCTCCGCTTCTTCAACAATATGTCCTTTAAAATCGGGCATAGTACGGCATCTCCATGATTGCCTCTGAGAAAGGAATGCTCAAGATTATTTTGTTCATTATCTCAGAAAACTTCTTGAACTTCTCTTCCAATCCCTTCTTCACAAGCTTTTAAGGAAACGGCGGAGGTATCTTTGTTTTGGGAATCCCCCATTCATCACGATCAACCTTCTCCGCTTTCTCCTTTTCGGCTCTCAAACGCTTAGCTCTCTCCCACTTTTTCTCAGCTATAATCTCAGTACTTTGTTCATTCCGAACCACTGGAGTAGCATCAACATCATCGAGAGTGTTCGGAGGGAAAACAGGCAATTTCTGATGGGGTTCGACCAGGGTTCGACCTGTGGAACAGGTCGAACCTTGCTTCTGGACAACGGCTCTCTTTTTAAATTTGAGGTTCGACCTGGGTTCGACCTGTGGAATAGGTCGAACCATGGGTACCTAGGTCGAACCGGCCTACTGTACTCCTTCCGCCATCCGGTTCGACCAAGGTTCGACCTGTTTGATAGGTCAAACCATGACCGTCGTGCTCGAACCGTTGTTGTGACAAAACAGAGTGCTCCAAGTGGTGCAGTTCGACCTGGGTTCGACCTGTTGGATAGGTCAAACCAAGATTGGTTTGGTCGAACTGGTGTTCTAGAAAAACAGAGTGCTTCGAGTTGTAGGGTTCGACCATGGTTCGACCTGAAGGACAAGTCAAACCATCAGCAGTTTGGTCAAATCGATACTGTAATCTCTCCTGATCGTGTCCAGTGTGTTGGTTCGACCTCTCCTATATGGTTCGACCTTCAATGTTGGTCGAACCATGTTCGAACCTCACCTTAGACATGTGCAAATTTGATTCCAGCCTCATTGGTCCCTCGTACTGCGTTCCCGACTTTAATGTGATGGCGTTGCAGGACCTTGGATTCTCAATACTTTGAGACGGGAACTTCCCTTTCTCAATAGTTTGAGTAAGTTTGTTAACACTTCCTACCATCTCCCCCATCAGTAATGTAAGTTCCTTCACCTGCTTAGATATAACCTCATGGTTTGCATCGATTTTCTTTTCAAGTTTGGCTTCAAGGCAGTTAACTCTTTCATCATTCTTGGCCATATACCTGTTCACAGTATCCTCAAGACCCGGTTTCCCTTCTTCCACCTTAGCACCCGGATCAACACCCATCGGCGGTTGAATCGCATTATTCGGATTGCTCCATAAGAATTCCGGCCTCCTAGGCTATTGATAACTACTCGGGGGACCACGATTATTAAAGTTTTCTCGATAGTTCCCTTGGTAGTTCCGGTTTCCTTGGTCTGGATACCTAGTCCCTTGAATACTCTGACCCATGGCATAGTGTGCCTCTTCCAACTCCTCTTGGATTGGTCCCTCATTCTTTAGCTCCTGCTGCATGATTGGCACGCGCTGAGATAATTTGCTGATTTGCTTCTGTTGGGATTCAAGTAGCTTGTTGATATTGGACAATCTAGAGACGATCTCATCCTCTCTACTTGTTTTCACCATTGCTTGTTCAACCTTAGCTACCTTACCAAGGACATAAGTACCTCTAACTCTATCAGTTGGCCAATCCCTCGAATTCATCGAAATATCTTCAAACAACTTCTCGGCCTCTACGGATGACTTTGTAAGCAATGCTCCATTAGAAGAAGCATCTAATAAAACTCGTGAATCACAGTCCAATCCATTGTAGAATATACTGATATATTGAGCTTTAGATAGCCCATGTTGAGGACACTTCCTAAGCATGTTTTTTGAATCTATCCCATGCTTCATGAAATTTTTCTCCTCCACCCATAGCGAATTGGTTAATGTCTTGCTTCATCTTAAACACCTTTGAAGGTGGCATATACCTCTCCAAGAACCTTAACTTCAGTTGCTCCGAAGTGGTGCACTCAGCTGCGTTGATAGTGTAGTACCAATCTCTCGCCTTCTCAGTAAGCGAGAATTTGAACAAAAGGATCTTCCTAGCATCTTCATGTTCTCCTGCGTCTTTTTGAGTACTTGCATAGCCCAAGAACTTGTTCAGATGCTGCTGCGGATCCTCGAAAAACCCTCCTGAAAAGGAGTTCCTTTCTATCATGCTAATAAGAGCGGGATGAAGATCGAACGCTAAATTAGTTCTCCTTGCTCCTAGAAGCCCAAAATTTCCAGCCCCATTGTTTCTGAAAACCTCTCGGATGGCTAGATTATCTGGATTCGCTGCCATGTTGACTGTTCTTACTCCCGAATTAACTTCAGTTGTAGCTTCAATCGTCTGCGAAATCTGCTCGTCAACTTCAACTCTAAAATTCAGAACTTCAGTTGGATTAATAGTCTTTGCCTTGCTCTTCTTCTTCTTCTTTCTTGACGATGCTCCAATCTCAGGATTATAGGGTTCAAGTTCACCTTTCTTTGATCTCGTGAGCATGCACCTAAAAAGAACTAGAATTAAAACAACAAAACAAGAAAAATAGCCTTAACAAACTAGAAATAACAAAAAGATATTTTAAGCCATTCCCAGCAACGGCGCTGATTAGCTATAGTTTAGTGGTATGACCAACTAAAAATTATCGAACCTCAGGGAGGACGGCAGTAGAGCTCAAGCGATCTCACGTTTATCACAATTTTATAGAGACGAATCATCAATGGGGGTTGGTTGATCAAACAAGAAATTAAATCAATTAATGCAAGTGAACAAGCAATGATCTAGCAAATAAGATAGATGGATGGAAGGTGGTTTACCAAATTGATTAAAAGTGAGATTAACAACAATCAAGAAGTGGTAATTCTAGGAATTATGTATCAAATTCATATGTATCATGGATTGAAGACTAAGGGCCAACACTAAGATCACCTAAACTCCCTCTTGAGATGGATAGGATATGGATATCAAATAGCTCAATGGATTGGTTCTCACTTAAATAATTCCAACTAGGTACTAAGCTTAAATGAGAGTCCCTTCACACAATTAATCAATCTCTCGATCAAACCAATCACATATCCTACCAAAGGGTTCTAAACTATGAAGGACTTCTCAATCTCTTCACAATCTATAATGCACATGAAGTGTTTGATGAAATGATTCACTTAATTATCCTAAGCATATAATTGATTTCTCAATCTAATCACATATCTAGAACAACCAAACACACAAATCATCAATACAATTCAAGCAATTAATAATCAATGGTAGAAAATCATAGATCCAATAAACATATGAATTCAAATACACAAATCCCCAAAATTATCCAACAACTATCATTTTGTTAATCTTACAAGGGAGATTAGCCTACCATATTAAGAAGGAAATGAACATAGACATTAATATCCTTACAAAACATAATGAAACTATGAGGTTTAATACAAGAAATGAATGGAAACTCCCTTGATGTCACTTCAATGGTGAGTTCTTTCCTTCCCTTGTTATCTTCCTCTCTTCCTTGCTTCTTTTCTTCAATTGGATAATGATTTTGATGGTAGGATAATTGTAGATCCAATGGATGGTGAATGGATGAAGATGATGGTGTAAAATAGAAGAAATTGTGTGTGATGTGTGTGTGGAAGGGTGGATTTTGGATCTCCCTTTCAATTGTTGAATAAATGGGTATTTATACCCCTTGGGAAGCTTCTAGAAGTTTCTAGAAATTTCAACAGTTTTGACACCTACACGGCTCGTGTGCAGCACACGGCCACAGGGGTGGCCGTGCTGTGTTTTCTGATGTTGTCGCACGGCTTTCTGGACAGGCCCGTGCGCGGTGCACGGCCCGTGTTCCTGCACACGGTCCGTGTCCTGCACTCGGCCAGGGATGGCCAAGTTGGTGCTTCTTGCGTCCGCACACGGTCACTTCTTACAGGGCCGTGTTCCATACACGGCCCGTGTAGGTGCACGCCCTGTTTTACTTCTTCCGTTTTTGCCCGTTCTCTCTCGTTTCAACTCCGAATTTAGATCCGCTTTTTCCTATGCCTTCCTTATCATATCTAGCATCCAATAAAAAGTGAAAATCATAGGTTTAAGCTCATTCACACACATTTCAATAAAAACACAAAACACAACCAAACAACACATAAAATACGGATAAAAATATATGAAAAGACACATAAAAAGATACTAAAATCTAGGTGGAAATATCACTCATCACACCCCCAAACTTAAAGTATTGTGCGTCCCCACACAATGAAAATGATAAACCAAGGAGAGTGATTTTCACCGAGGAAAAGACTAAACGAACATAAGTAACAACACATCAATAATAATAAGAATCACAATTTATGCTAAGTCATCCTACAACATTAGATTCATGACATGAAGAATTAACAAGTTTAATCACGAGAGAATATTAGTGTAATACAGTCTCTTTTTGGTCCAAGCCTCACATAGGTTATAAATGTCACTCAACACTCTTTAAAGTAAGGTAAATCAACACTCATCAACCGATTAGCTCGACTCGCTATAAGCTTGCTCGTGGACTACATTCAAAAACCACCAAAGTTTCCATTAGCGATCAAAAAGGTCTTTAATTTGGATGTAATGATAGGCTATTTGGTAAGGTAGGAAGAATATAGGTAATAGTGACTAAACAAGTGTAAGTAATCGAAGAGATGATCAAGTTCCTCAACTTCTCCACTTTTCTTTCTTCCTTTCTTGTCTTTGGTACTCACAAGCTCTACTCATCAACTTTCCTTGGATTTCTTGAGCTTCTTATGATTCATGCTTCTTTCTTTGGATTTTTAAGTACTTGAGCATATTATTGTTGCTTTGCTCATATTTCTTGTTTTGAGGTTGCATGTGCATTCTTCATTTTTCTCTTTTCATCCTTTTTCTTATTTATTTACCATTTCCACTTTTTTTCTCATCAAACCTTACTAGCTACCATCTCCTCAATCACCCACACAAAGGGTATATATATAAGGTTTAAGAGGGTAATCAAGGCTTGTAATGTGCTATATTCACAATAAAAAGGCTTAAAGGCTCAAAATGGCTAACTAGGGATGATGTACATGGTGGGAAAATATATGGCAATGACTATGAATAACAAGGATGGCCTAAGATCATTTCACTAATCTCCACAAATCGGGCTCGTTCCTATAGTCCTTGAGCAAGTTCTAGCTTATCAAACACAACCAATCCACTCATGAAGAAAAACCATGTATGCACGGTTGAGGCTCAAATTCTCACAAGTTTATGCATTGGACCTTAAGAAACTTATTACACCACATTCATCTCAAAATTGAATAAGTTAAGTAAAACATGTCACAATTCGAAAGTGTATAGATTCTTAATCATAACTTGTCATCACTTACTACCACAACATATCACCACTCATGTTCAAAAATAACTCACAACATTCCAAAACAAACCACCAAACATACTAAGACAAAAATAAGAAAACACACAAAACATAAAATAAAGACTCAACAAACAATAAACAACCAAAAACACATAACATGCAAAAACAAAAATCACCATCATTAACAATAAAGCACACATTCTATATCATCCATGATCAATTAAGCTCACAAGTATCCCCATCCTTGATTGAAAAGGAAACCTCCCAAAGACATAACACATAAAGTAGCATGTTAATCCATCAATCCAAATCAAAATATGTCAAGCAACTAGAAGTGATAAGGTGTAGAGTACTCCCACAATAGGCATTTGATAATGAAAGCGTTAGCTCCAAGCTCCATTCATACTTCCAATACCTTTCACTCATGCTCAAAGACTCAACAAACACCATTAGCTCAACAATTTCATAAAAATATGGACAATCATGAACTTCAACACAACCAATCATACCAAAATCCAATCAAAACTCATGAGAAAAATTTTAAAATTGACCAATTTTTTCAAGAAGACTTATCATTATCAAAATATCATCATATCAAGCACACTCAATTGGTGAGTCACACCATACACTCTCCCCCCAAACTTAAATCGAAACAAGTTGAGACTTAAGTTTGCAAAAAGTGGTGAGACTTAACCTTGTAGTTTCCATTGATGGTCTTCTTGTGGAGAAGCCATGAAACACTTCTCTTTTCTTCGATATGCTTTCTTCTCACGAGCTCAATCCACCTACATGACCAAAATCAACAAAAAGCATCAAAATATAAGAAGAATGGGTTGCCTTCCATTTAGCGCTAAGTTTAACGTCTTTAAGCCGGACGGAATTTTTATGTTCATCGAACCAAAGGATGGTCCATCCCACTTTCTCCTCGCATCCTCACTTTGAACATTAGTTTTGCCCTCTTCTTGTCAACAAGCTCAACTTCTCCATTCTTTCTTACAAGCATCAAATCTTCATCAAGGAGTGATTCTAGTGGACTTCCTTTTTCTCCTTTATCGATTTTCCAATCAAGCTCCGATTCTTTCATCCTATTAACATCATAAGAAGATAAGTTAGCATTTGAAAATTTCATATAATCATGAAGAAATGAATTTAAATTGTCAAAGAGAAGAGAATCATGATCATCGAAATCATCCGGAGGCCTTGTATGATGAGGCTTGATCCCTTTATCTTTCTTGCACAAGAATGTGACATTCTCTCCATTTGAGCTCAAAGAAAGCTCTTCTCTCCCAACATCAATCTTTGCTCTTCCGGTGGCTAGAAATGGTCTTCTCAAAATGAGTGGAACTCGAGGGTCCACCTTTACTTCCAACACCATGAAATCAACCGGGAAAGCTAGCCCCTTCACTTTCACCTCCACGTCTTCAACAATCCCAAGTGGCTTCACAACTTCACCATTTACCACTTCAAGATGGATAATCGTAGGCTTTAGCTCTCCAATTTCAAGGTCTTTAAACGTGGCATGAGACATCACGTTGACACTTGCCCCTAAGTCACACAATGCATCAAGGGTGCTTTTTCCTTCAAAATCACAAGGAATTATGAACTTCCCCGGATCACCAACCTTCGTAGGTCCCCCTTTTTGCATTGACTTACTCATTTCGGGTTGCTCCTCTTTTTTTTTCTCTTCATACTTCTTCTTGAGCGACATGACATACTCCTCAAATTCCTTCTTCTTCTCCTCCTTTACAAACATTTGTGGATAGGGAATAGGGAATGGAGTGATCGGGATACCCCAATAGTCACGTTTGTACTCTTCTTCTTTGACCTTCTCCTCTACTTTCTTTTCCTCTTGCACCCTCTTCCACTTGGGTATCCATTTAGGCCCCTTCTCTTCTTTCTTACATACTTCTTCCACTTCTTCAACAAACTTGCTTTTCATCAACCCTTCTTCAACCTTTCGTTCCTCTTTCATATCAACCAACAAACATTGAGCCTTTGGATTAACTTCGGTTGTGGCCGGAAACTTTCCTTTTTGTTGAGCACTCAATGAACTTGCCATTTGTCCAACATTATACTCCAAAGCTTTGCATCTTCTATCACTATTTTCCTCAATAGCTTTGAATCTTCTTTCATTATTTTCCTCAATAGCTTTGAATCTTCTTTCATTAGCTTCATCTCTAGCTTTTTCCGATACTTCTCTAGCTTTGTTTGATGCAATCAATTGTTCAAGTAGCTCATCGGTTGATGCTCTTCCCTCATTGTTCGGTGCCTTAGCCCCCGGTTGATATCCCGGAGGATACGCAACTGCATTGCTCGGATTAGAGTAGGAAAAGTTACCATGCCTTTGTTGTTGTTGTGGGTATGAGCTTCCACTACTTTGACCATTGAAACCTCCTTGCCTTGGTAGATAGTTTCCTTGACTTTGGTTGAAACTACCTTGGAAATTATTTTGGTAATTCCCTTGGTAGTTTCTTCCTTGCATGTATTGCACATCCTCCACACATGGCATTGTCATAGCCCATTGTTCCCCACTAACACCATTTGGAGGAAGCACACTTTGATTCATTTGGCCATCAACCATATTAACTCCTTGATTAGTCACTCCTTGTTTCAAACTCATTTGCTTCATTACCTCCGCTACTATCATTTCCATGCTTGACGTTTGTGGTTCAACATTCACACTCTTCACACTCGAGTGTTGCCCTTGATCATAGCTCTCAAATCCGTAGCATCCACTAACCCTCTCCGATGGCCATTGGTAGACATTTGTAGCAATTTTATCAAAAATCCTTATAGCCCTTTCCGGAGTCACTCCAAGTACGGATCCACCCGCCGAAGCATCAACAAGCACTCTTTGACCATTTACCAAACCTTGGTAGAAAAACCCCACTTGTTGATATTCTGGAAATCCATGTTGAGGACACTTGCGTAGCATTTCCTTAAATCTTTCCCACACATCGTAAAAGCTCTCTTGAGGCATTTGCTTGAATTGAGTGATCAAGCTCTTCATTTGAAGCGTCTTAGAAGGTGGGAAATACTTGTTCAAAAATATTTGTGCTAGCTCGTCCCATGTGTTGCACGTACCCGGAGTAAGAGTAGAGAGCCATGTTCGAGCTCTATCCCTCAACGAGAACGGAAATAACCTCATCTTGATACAATCTTCACTCACCCCATTCATCTTCACGGTGTTAGCAATCTCAATGAATTGAGCTAGATGAGCATTAGGATCTTCATTCGGAGTTCCACTAAATTGTTGCTCTCTCACCAATGAAATCAAGCCCATTTTAAATTCAAAGTTGTTGGCATGAATTGGTGGTCCCATCATTTGTGGCATTGTCCTCGGCATGAAGAAATCTCGGATCACCCTTTGATCATTTTATATTCCATGTTGCACCGGAGGTGGTGGTGGTGGCGGCATATAAGCTTGTTGTGGAGGAGCATAAGCTTGTGGATATCCTTGTTGCCTTAGAACTTGTTGCACCATTTGTTGAAGCAAAGCTTGGTTGTTCATAGCTCCATGATTTTGATAGGCTTGTTGAGGAAGATTTGCATTGAATTGAGGTGCGTTGTCATGCACGTTCATATTGTGTCCTCCTTCCCCATCATGCTCTATCTCCACATGATTATCCTCTTGAAAGTTCTCCATTCGCTCACTATTTTTGTTCTCCTTTCTTCTCCTTCTCAACGTATGCTCAATCTCCCAATCGATAGGTTCTACTTGTTTCCCCTTGGATCTTGTTTGCATACACCTCCAAAGCAAAAGAAGTTAGAACAAGGTTTCACAAAACAAATACAAGTAAACAAATAAAATTAAAAAAAAATATCTCTATTAAGATTACTCAAAATGATCCTTCGTCAAACTCTAGCGACCGTTATCTCCCCGGCAATGGCGCCATTTGATTAGCCATAGTTTAGTGGTATGACCAACTAAAAATTATCGAACCTCAGGGAGGACGGCAGTAGAGCTCAAGCGATCTCACGTTTATCACAATTTTATAGAGACGAATCATCAATGGGGGTTGGTTGATCAAACAAGAAATTAAATCAATTAATGCAAGTGAACAAGCAATGATCTAGCAAATAAGATAGATGGATGGAAGGTGGTTTACCAAATTGATTAAAAGTGAGATTAACAACAATCAAGAAGTGGTAATTCTAGGAATTATGTATCAAATTCATATGTATCATGGATTGAAGACTAAGGGCCAACACTAAGATCACCTAAACTCCCTCTTGAGATGGATAGGATATGAATATCAAATAGCTCAATGGATTGGTTCTCACTTAAACAATTCCTACTAGGTACTAAGCTTAAATGAGAGTCCCTTCACACAATTAATCAATCTCTCGATCAAACCAATCACATGTCCTACCAAAGGGTTCTAAACTATGAAGGACTTCTCAATCTCTTCACAATCTATAATGCACATGAAGTGTTTGATGAAATGATTCACTTAATTATCCTAAGCATATAATTGATTTCTCAATCTAATCACATATCTAGAACAACTAAACACACAAATCATCAATACAATTCAAGCAATTAATAATCAATGGTAGAAAATCATAGATCCAATAAACATATGAATTCAAATACACAAATCCCCAAAATTATCCAACAACTATCATGTTGCTAATCTCACAAGGGAGATTAGCCTACCATATTAAGAAGGAAACGAACATAGACATTAATATCCTTACAAAACATGATGAAACTATGAGGTTTAATACAAGAAATGAATGGAAACTCCCTTGATGTCACTTCAATGGTGAGTTCCTTCCTTCCCTTGTTATCTTCCTCTCTTCCTTGCTTCTTTTCTTCAATTGGATGATGATTTTGATGGTAGGATAATTGTAGATCCAATGGATGGTGAATGGATGAAGATGATGGTGTAAAATAGAAGAAATTATATGTGATGTGTGTGTGGAAGGGTGGAATTTCAGATCTCCCTTTCAATTGTTGAATAAATGGGTATTTATACCCCTTGGGAAGCTTCTAGAAGTTTCTGGAAATTTCAACAGTTTTGACACCTACACGGCTCGTGTGCAGCACACGGCCACAGGGGTGGCCGTGTTGTGTTTTCTGACGTTGTCGCATGGCTTTCTGGACAGGCCCGTGCGCGGTGCACGGCCCGTGTTCCTGCACACGGTCCGTGTCCTGCACTCGGCCAGGGATGGCCGAGTTGGTGCTTCTTGCGTCCGCACACGGTCACTTCTTACAGGGCCGTATTCCGTACACGGCCCGTGTAGGTGCACGCCCTGTTTTACTTCTTCCATTTTTGCCCGTTCTCCCTCGTTTCAACTCCGAATTTAGATCCACTTTTTCCTATGCCTTCCTTATCATATCTAGCATCCAATAAAAAGTGAAAATCATAGGTTTAAGCTCATTCACACACATTTCAATAAAAACACAAAACACAACCAAATAACACATAAAATATGGGTAAAAATATACGAAAAGACACATAAAAAGATACTAAAATCTAGGTGAAAATATCACTCATCAGGCGCCAAAAAACTTGATGAGTGTTTTCTCAACAAACAATTAATCCCCAAGTATGAAGGATATCAATTGTAGTTTCGAAGGTGACCAAGTTAAATATCAAATCCACAGGACGGATAAATATCGATTTAATTACGTTCTAGTAGATTATGACTATTTTGAGAATTGTAATTTTGGTTTGTGAATTGAGTAATAATTGAAATAGCAATTAAATAACAAGAATAAGAAAATAGTAGTTGTGATCAAATAAGATAATAGGTAGTTCGTCAGGCCATCCAGTTTCATTCGTTAATTCATACTTTCGTGTGTCGATGTCCGACTCTGCCTTGTGGTTTATGGATGCATCGCTAGACCATACAAATCTATTCTATAGACACAAATAGATAAGCTTTTGACATGTGTGAGTATCCTCAGAGCAAGATGTATACTTTACCCCCCTTTCTAGGTACTATCATAATCAATTATTTCCCGTGCACTTAGTACTCTAACCCGATTTGATCTCCCTTTTTAGGTACTATAAAGTTATACTCTTTATCCTACTTGTTAACCCGAATTCAATTCAATTAACAAACATTCATATAAGACAGTTCTAATAAGACTTCGGAATTCCTTCACTTAGAATTATAACATTAAACCCTGCTCATTAGTGAACGCACTCAATCAATAACCATGTTATGCATTCAGACTCTACACAACGATTATTGATGCACAAAACAACTATGAGTATGGATTAAAAACGTGCAATCTTATATAAACTAAACTACAAGTAGTGTTGTACGGAGTATACACACGAAATACAAATTTAACTCATGAAACCTTCATAACCCTAGAACTACCGGAGTGGCTCTAGTCCATGATTGATCTAAGAACAATCATGGTTAGATGGACCAATCTTACTTGAATCTCCAGCTACAACTCTGTCACCACCCTCCGGATGGGCTTCTCTTATGATTCACGCGTCGTCCTTCTTCATGCTCCGTTCTTCGATGTGGACTATGGTGTTCTTCGTGGACTGCATGAGCCTCCTTTTATACTTGTAATCACGTCTCTAGGGCTTGGAATGGGCTTTTCAAGTGATCCCATGCATTTTGGCCTCGAAAATCCGAATAAGGTAAGTTTCCGCATTTTGTTTCGACCTCGTCAATAGGTCGAACCACTGGCCAACAGGTCGAACCCCAGGTCGAACCCTGCTACTGGACACATTCTGCACTTGGTTCGACCTCTTGTACAGGTCGAACCACTCCCTCACAGGTCGAACCTCAGGTCGAACCACGCTACTGGATAATTTCCGTTCCTGGTTCGACCAACTGTCAGGTCGAACTCCAACGTCGTGGTCGAACCCCTCTTCTCGCGAACTGGTTCGACCATGGTTCGACCTGATCAAATAGGTCGAACCTCTTGAGTCGTGGTCGAACCCTCCTTCTGCTGTTTCGCAATGCTGGTTCGACCTGTAGGAGAGGTCGAACCCTCCTCCAACCAGGTCGAACCCTACTCTTTCCTTGGCGGTTCGCGTGGTCTCGACTTTGTCTCTTCGATTCTTGGCACTTCCACTCCATTTTTACTATGAAAACCACTTAAATAGCTCCACTAACACCTGATTCATGCTAATTCACAATATATATAGGTTTTCCACCTATTTCCACCTCAAAACTCTCCAAAACTAGCACAAAACATGATGCCAAACTTATGAATTTACACACTCATCAGTACTATGATCATAAGTTGGTTCTTTTCACTCAATTTCTTAAGTGTCCCCCTATGAATGTTCCAAGCCTAAGGAGGGTATGGCTTACCTCCCCTTATACTAACATACATGCACAATTCAATATATAATTCAATTAAACATCCACTCAACATTGGAATGGCCATCCTAATACTATGAATAGAGAATTTAATCACACAAATATTGAAATGAAACATGATTGATATATCATAAAAGGAAATCCACATCAATTCAAATCATTACTCAAGTTCTACATATCTAACTCTTCACCTCAACCAATCATATGATTAGCCCTACTATAGGACTAGCCACTAAACATGGTGTTTAAATCATTACAAATCAAGCTTTCCTCCATTTGAGCCAAAATAAGAAGAAAATCAGCAAATGAAAAGTAGATTGACTTCACTTTCATGGAGAAAACTTCCTTCTCTTCAATATGCTAACTCTTTCAATCCTTGAAGTTTTCCTCTTCTCAAATGGTGGATGGATGGATGGAGTAATGGATTGATGAAGATCAAGTTGAGTGGATGGATGAATTGAAGGGTGAAATAGATGGATCAGATGGAGTGTGTGAAATGGTGGTGTGTGTGTGTTGTTCTCCAAAATAACTGTCAAATGAGGCTCTCCTTGTAATTTTCGCACCAGTTGTGCATTTATACCCCTTGGGGACCTTCTAGAAGCTTCCAGAATTTTTCTAATTTTTCCTGCCTTTTAACCCAACTCGACTTGAGTAGCCAACTCGAGCTACTTCCTGTTAAGTCAAGTTGCATGGCTCTGCATTCTGGACAGTTTTTCGGAGGCTGCTCGACTCGAGTTACAAGTCGAGTTGGATCTTGCAACTCGAATTGGCTCTCTGGTCACTTTCTCTGCTCCGCACAACTTACGGCTCGACTTGTCCTGACCCAGCTCGACTCGAGTAAGGTAACTCGAGCTCTCGCCTATCTACTCGTGTCAGAAACTAAAATTTCCTCGGCATCTAACTCGACTCGAGTTGCAAGTTGAGTTGGACATTGCAACTCGAGTTGAGCTACTGGACACATTCTGACCCTAATCGTGCTTCAACTCGACTCGAGTTGCAGGTCGAGTAAGACCATGCAACTCGAGTTGGGTGTTTTCAGCCTGTTTCAGCTCCCGACTCCGTTTTGCTCTATTTTTTACCTGTTTCACATACATTTAAGCTCATTTCCATACATTTATTAGCCTGTACACATATCTCCTAATTAATACAAATCTCCACCAAAAGTTACACAAATACAGATAAAAATATACGAAAATCACAAATAAAGACATTAAAATCTAGGTGAAAATAACGACGATTAGCTGGCCTGTTCGCGATGCTTCCGGCAGATTGCAGCGACGCATCTGATGGTGTCCAGGCAAGTCATGCAAGCATGGGCTGGAGGCTTCCAAGCATGCTGGAAGGCTGCTGCCGAGCATGCTGGAAGGCTGCTGTGAGTGTGCTGGTGATTGGGTTGCCGTGCAGATAGGTGTGCAATGGTCGCACGGTTGATGAGAAGCCCTTGGCACATGACACGAGGCGGGCGCATGCGCGCACGGTGCAAGGCGGGCTGGCGTATGGATTGGCACACGGCAGGAAGGCATGCGCACGTAGCATAGCACTAAGGCGTGCGTGAAAGCACATGGACGAATGATGCTGCCGAGCGCTGGAAATCCATGGCGGGCATGGGCACACTTTGGCGTGTGGATCAGCGGGTGATGGTGCCCGTTGGCACACATGAGGCTAGCGACGAAACTTGAGGTCGATCCCCGTCTGTGTTCCCCGTATTCATTCTTAGAGGCGAACAATCGAATTCGATGATATATAACTATTAATAATTTGATTTAATTATCTTATTATTGGTATATATGTTTGCATGATTCTCTGGGATTTACTGTATTATTTGTCGTAATAAGAGCATGCTAGGATTGCTTATTTTATTATGAATATTATATGCATGTTAAAACCCTCGGTGTTAAATTAATAAGTGGGAAAGGTGATTGGTAATTAATTCCCGCGGCCTCCATTATTGGTATGTAAGTGATGTAAGTAAACTTGCGTGTTGGCAATAGGCCTTCCTCCCTAACGGATGAGTTTATTCTCGGATCACTGGTATAGACTTCATTAAATAATTATTGTTTGTAATGTGGCACATTAACTTGCGTGTTGGCATAGACCTTCCTCTCTAACGGATGAGTTTATGTGCGATTTACTGGTACAAACATATAATCGATGATTGTAGGAAGTTATCCGAGCACGTGTGTACTTCTCTAACTGTAAGGCACATAAGCTCGCGCAATGGACTTGGGATCAAATAATGGCGTACACTTAGATGTAAATAATTAGTATCCTCCCCAACGGAGTCACTGCTATTATTTGCATGGCTAAAGAGGAACCGATTATTAATTATTTTGTCATAAGGTTAGGTTGACGAATGAAATTAATGGGTAAAATCTTCTCTTGTAAATGTTCGGGTTTATAAACGTCCACACTAACGTGGCTTGCAGACTCACGGTGCTTGAGATATCGGTGAATTTTATTTTTATATTATTTTGAGGGAATCAATATAAAAGGATAAAATTCGAAGATTTGATCGGTGTATTTATTTATGATTCTCTGCAATTTCAAATGGTTTCATTTTACTTATTGCTAACTAAAAGAAAACATATTTACTGGTCCAAAGTTAGATGATTAGAAAAGAATCTTGGTTTTGAATATTACTGCTTAGGAAAATATAAGTGTGTTCTCACTAAGGATATCTCATGATGCCTTTTAAAGTCTCTAGTGAAGAGGTGAGAGGTTCATAGAAATATGATGGTCTCATGCGACTCTTCAGATACTTGAGTAAGTTAGATAGGCGAGAAGTCATGGTTGAATTGATGAATGAATTGGAAATCACTACAACATAAAGTGTTATTAAGTAACATTGTTATTAAGTAACACCCAAAAAAATGTTACTTAATAATAGAAAAATATTATTATAGATCATAAGTAACACTTTTTTCGGTGTCGCTATTTCCCCTGTAACCTAAAGTCTTATGTTACATTTTTTTAGCTTATAGTAACACTTAGATTATGAATGTATCAATTGTAAGATTTTGTTGTAACACTTATAAAAATATTACATATACTCTTATTGTAACATTTATTTTTCCTAATGTAACATTTATTTTTTAACACTTTTAAATATAATGTAACACTAAGTAAATTATTTTGGTAACACCTTATTGTAACATTTATTTTTCCTAATGTAACATTTATTTTTTAACACTTTTAAATATAATGTAACACTAAGTAAATTATTTTGGTAACACCTTTTAATGTATTGTAACATTATTTACATTATTTTGCTAACACTTTTGAATATTATGTAACATTAATTATATAATAATTGTATCACTTTTAAGAATGTAATGTAATACTTTTGCAAAACAATTATGTAACACATATGTTAACATTTTAGTTATTTATAAAATATTTAATAATAATATTAATAATAGTAACGGTAATTATTATTATTGTTATTATTATTATTGTTAATATTATCTATTCATGCTATATGTGTAAAATAGAAATAGACAATAAACTTAACTAAATACACATTAATAACAATCAAAACTGAAATTTAAATCATAAACATTAGTAAAACATGGTCTATATTTAATAATCTCTAAATTTCATGTACTACAACAAAGTACGTACTAACAATAATAAAATAAACTCTAATATCTAGTCTTCTTCACTTTTCTTTTTCCAATATCAACCATCACCATGTGCATTCATCATCCTGGTTCACTTCATAATCTTTGTTTTAATGCTCTGAAAACAAGAACCAAGGGATAAAAAGATGAAAAAACAATACATGGTCAGGTATAATATAGCAACTAAAGCATTAAAATTAAAGTTGTGCCTCCAAAGAAGGTGACTAATGAAATTAACAGGATACTTAAAAATCGCCCATGTGGAATCATATTTGCTAATTTTCTTTTAAAGGACATCTTTCATGAAAAAACAAGACTTTCCTTTGATCAACTACATTAACTCAAGACTATAATCAGGCATCACCTACAAATTAAGCAACATATCCAAGGATTCTAATAAACAAGTACACTCCCCCAATATACGAAAGAATAAATTCTATATCAATACCAAAAAATAATAAACATGCATTCTGCAAAAAATTTGGTGGGTGTTCATGTAGTAAATGGCTCCATATGTGGAAAGTAGGAATTACCTAACATGACTCCACATTATTAATGCTGTTAGTAGATTGTCCATTGAGAAGATAGTTCGATGGATCCTCGAAGGATGGGGCGACACGTTCAAGAATGTCAAAGGGAAGAATTTGTTGTAAGACTTCATAATTTCAGTGACGGTATCCATAATGACATAAGTTTTATATGGTTGTAGAAACTCATCTGGAATTAACACACTTGTATTAATTGATGATCCCTTCGGTCTCTTGGTACACCTGCCCGTAAGTCAACCACGTTTTTGGAGTAGAACCGCCATCTAATTTTGATAAACTTTATCATAATAATGTCATATTATTAAATTCAATAATATAAAACACTTGTTCTTACAGTGTCATGTTCAACCAATTCCTTAGTTGTTTTGTATCTCTGTCTTCTTTCCTTATATGAGTTGATTTGTACAATGCTGCTTCCAATGGAGAGTTCTTTTCACTTTGTTCCTGCTGCAAAGTATCCACAAAATCATGGAAAAAAATAACAAAAACATATTATAATTGAACAAAGTCAAGCAAATATATATTCCACTTAAGATACACAGGAAGGTTGTGGAAGTGAATCAACAGTTGACTCGCAACCAATAGTCCTGTGTTATATTAAATGGAATATTTACTGACACATGATATCCAGCAACTAGCTTCTTTTTAGATGCATTTTCGATGTAATATAAGTTCAATGTCACTTTTTGTCACACCCCAATTTTAATAAATAGCGATTATGCGTAAAATTTCTTAATAAAAGCCTTTAAAATGGAGTATGACCAAATATTTGAAGGAATAAATAATAATAAAATAATTATAGTACTAGATAAATCTGCTAAGAACCTTTTATCCACAAGTAAATATGTATTTAGATAAAGTTTGCCGTGGGATTAAGGACAAACCCCCAAAACATAAAGGCAATTAGTAGAAGTCCGTTTTACTGAAAAGAATTTTTATAAATAATAGTTGTACCTCAAAGTACAATACCATGTACTGATTCATGACTAGAAATTTTAAAACAAGACATCCAATCTCTAAATATTATTCAAATATTCACTGAATCCCCTCTTGCCATCACATCCTCCCCTCGTACGCCACATTAAACTAAAAGAGGGTAAATATGGGGGGTGAGCAAACCACAACTCAGTGGAAACCACGCCACTGTCATAAATTAAATAATCTCATACATGAAAATTTATGTGCTCACATATGACACATAACACATATTCCATATGACGTATATTAAATCTCAATATAATAGTAAGGCACTTGTATGACATATATTTCAAGTATCATTGGTAGGGCACCATTACGGTCCCAACCCGTATTGCATATATTCCAAATATCATTGGTAAGGCACCATTACAGTCCCAACCCGTATTGCATATATTCCAAATATCATTGGTAAGACACCATTACAGTCCCAACCCGTATTGCATATATTCCAAATATCATTGATAAGGCACTATTACTGTCCCAACCCGTATTGCATATAATTCATATCTCATAATTTCTTAATAAATTACATCTAATAAATTCATAATAAATCATACCTCATAAATTCATATCATATATATCACAAAATCTCATAATCATCTCATTCACACATCATATCACATAGTTTCATAATCATCTCATTCATATCATGACATATCATATCACATAATCTCATATAAATCATATCTCATAATTTCATAATAAAGCATACAACATGATACATAAATTAACACATAATGCGAAAATTTAATAAACAACCGTACGTAAATTCCCACCTTAAATCTCTTACTGTAAAGTTCGAACTCTATGAGTCTCGGTCCGATCCTCCTCTGAAGCCTCTCTCTCTCTAGAGGGATCTCACACAGACTCTCTCTCTCTCTCTACGGTGCTGGTGATGATCCGAATGGAGAATATATGAATTAGGACATGAGTATATATAAAGTAGACCCTAGGAGTGATTGCAGGATTTTTCAAACTTTCCTTCATTACCAAATTAATTGAGGAATTTTACAGCAGAAAACTTTCCTCCTTTTAAGAGATTTGATTTGATAGGTACCGAATATTTGATTCAATTGAAAAAGATATTGAAATAATAATGTAGGGAAGACTTTCCCTTTTTAAATAAGATTGCCAATCAAATATAGTTTAGGAAAATAATCAAGTTAATTTGGAGGCTCACAAGATATCTGAGTTTTAAAATGAAATTACAGGAGGAAGAATTTATTTGGGTTAAAAAAAAAACATAAATATATATATAATAAATGTGGGGTGTTGCATTCTACCCACCTAATAAAAATTTCGTCCTCGAAATTTTAAATAAACTATCTTCCCGATGAGGTCAATACTCATATTACTCCATTTGACTTAATAATTTCCAATAAACAACTCAAAATTTCCAAGTCCTAACCTTCACCTTCTCAAATCCATAACTTAATTCTCTAACAGAAGCATTCTCATTCTCAATTCTCATAATAAATTATTCTCCGGACATAATTCACAAATACAAGTGTAATAACATAAATCTCCAATCATATCACTCACTAAAAATAATTAAATCAAACTTGAAATACATCATGTACATTTATGTCACGTAAAAAAAAATATCATACCTTTTTGAAGCGGGAGTCGTACTCGGTGGATGCATAGCAAGAGACTTTACTTTCAATTAAAAATTTTTATTCAAATTTTTAAATCATATCATGTATATGCGGAATTTAATAAAAATAAAAATTTTGAACAAGTATGCAGAACCGCATACCTGCTCTGATACCATTCTGTCACACCCCAATTTTAATAAATAGCGATTATGCGTAAAATTTCTTAATAAAAGCCTTTAAAATGGAGTATGACCAAATATTTGAAGGAATAAATAATAATAAAATAATTATAGTACTAGATAAATCTGCTAAGAACCTTTTATCCACAAGTAAATATGTATTTAGATAAAGTTTGCCGTGGGATTAAGGACAAACCCCCAAAACATAAAGGCAATTAGTAGAAGTCCGTTTTACTGAAAAGAATTTTTATAAATAATAGTTGTACCTCAAAGTACAATACCATGTACTGATTCATGACTAGAAATTTTAAAACAAGACATCCAATCTCTAAATATTATTCAAATATTCACTGAATCCCCTCTTGCCATCACATCCTCCCCTCGTACGCCACATTAAACTAAAAGAGGGTAAATATGGGGGGTGAGCAAACCACAACTCAGTGGAAACCACGCCACTGTCATAAATTAAATAATCTCATACATGAAAATTTATGTGCTCACATATGACACATAACACATATTCCATATGACGTATATTAAATCTCAATATAATAGTAAGGCACTTGTATGACATATATTTCAAGTATCATTGGTAGGGCACCATTACGGTCCCAACCCGTATTGCATATATTCCAAATATCATTGGTAAGGCACCATTACAGTCCCAACCCGTATTGCATATATTCCAAATATCATTGGTAAGACACCATTACAGTCCCAACCCGTATTGCATATATTCCAAATATCATTGATAAGGCACTATTACTGTCCCAACCCGTATTGCATATAATTCATATCTCATAATTTCTTAATAAATTACATCTAATAAATTCATAATAAATCATACCTCATAAATTCATATCATATATATCACAAAATCTCATAATCATCTCATTCACACATCATATCACATAGTTTCATAATCATCTCATTCATATCATGACATATCATATCACATAATCTCATATAAATCATATCTCATAATTTCATAATAAAGCATACAACATGATACATAAATTAACACATAATGCGAAAATTTAATAAACAACCGTACGTAAATTCCCACCTTAAATCTCTTACTGTAAAGTTCGAACTCTATGAGTCTCGGTCCGATCCTCCTCTGAAGCCTCTCTCTCTCTAGAGGGATCTCACACAGACTCTCTCTCTCTCTCTACGGTGCTGGTGATGATCCGAATGGAGAATATATGAATTAGGACATGAGTATATATAAAGTAGACCCTAGGAGTGATTGCAGGATTTTTCAAACTTTCCTTCATTACCAAATTAATTGAGGAATTTTACAGCAGAAAACTTTCCTCCTTTTAAGAGATTTGATTTGATAGGTACCGAATATTTGATTCAATTGAAAAAGATATTGAAATAATAATGTAGGGAAGACTTTCCCTTTTTAAATAAGATTGCCAATCAAATATAGTTTAGGAAAATAATCAAGTTAATTTGGAGGCTCACAAGATATCTGAGTTTTAAAATGAAATTACAGGAGGAAGAATTTATTTGGGTTAAAAAAAAAAACATAAATATATATATAATAAATGTGGGGTGTTGCATTCTACCCACCTAATAAAAATTTCGTCCTCGAAATTTTAAATAAACTATCTTCCCGATGAGGTCAATACTCATATTACTCCATTTGACTTAATAATTTCCAATAAACAACTCAAAATTTCCAAGTCCTAACCTTCACCTTCTCAAATCCATAACTTAATTCTCTAACAGAAGCATTCTCATTCTCAATTCTCATAATAAATTATTCTCCGGACATAATTCACAAATACAAGTGTAATAACATAAATCTCCAATCATATCACTCACTAAAAATAATTAAATCAAACTTGAAATACATCATGTACATTTATGTCACGTAAAAAAAAATATCATACCTTTTTGAAGCGGGAGTCGTACTCGGTGGATGCATAGCAAGAGACTTTACTTTCAATTAAAAATTTTTATTCAAATTTTTAAATCATATCATGTATATGCGGAATTTAATAAAAATAAAAATTTTGAACAAGTATGCAGAACCGCATACCTGCTCTGATACCATTCTGTCACACCCCAATTTTAATAAATAGCGATTATGCGTAAAATTTCTTAATAAAAGCCTTTAAAATGGAGTATGACCAAATATTTGAAGGAATAAATAATAATAAAATAATTATAGTACTAGATAAATCTGCTAAGAACCTTTTATCCACAAGTAAATATGTATTTAGATAAAGTTTGCCGTGGGATTAAGGACAAACCCCCAAAACATAAAGGCAATTAGTAGAAGTCCGTTTTACTGAAAAGAATTTTTATAAATAATAGTTGTACCTCAAAGTACAATACCATGTACTGATTCATGACTAGAAATTTTAAAACAAGACATCCAATCTCTAAATATTATTCAAATATTCACTGAATCCCCTCTTGCCATCACATCCTCCCCTCGTACGCCACATTAAACTAAAAGAGGGTAAATATGGGGGGTGAGCAAACCACAACTCAGTGGAAACCACGCCACTGTCATAAATTAAATAATCTCATACATGAAAATTTATGTGCTCACATATGACACATAACACATATTCCATATGACGTATATTAAATCTCAATATAATAGTAAGGCACTTGTATGACATATATTTCAAGTATCATTGGTAGGGCACCATTACGGTCCCAACCCGTATTGCATATATTCCAAATATCATTGGTAAGGCACCATTACAGTCCCAACCCGTATTGCATATATTCCAAATATCATTGGTAAGACACCATTACAGTCCCAACCCGTATTGCATATATTCCAAATATCATTGATAAGGCACTATTACTGTCCCAACCCGTATTGCATATAATTCATATCTCATAATTTCTTAATAAATTACATCTAATAAATTCATAATAAATCATACCTCATAAATTCATATCATATATATCACAAAATCTCATAATCATCTCATTCACACATCATATCACATAGTTTCATAATCATCTCATTCATATCATGACATATCATATCACATAATCTCATATAAATCATATCTCATAATTTCATAATAAAGCATACAACATGATACATAAATTAACACATAATGCGAAAATTTAATAAACAACCGTACGTAAATTCCCACCTTAAATCTCTTACTGTAAAGTTCGAACTCTATGAGTCTCGGTCCGATCCTCCTCTGAAGCCTCTCTCTCTCTAGAGGGATCTCACACAGACTCTCTCTCTCTCTCTACGGTGCTGGTGATGATCCGAATGGAGAATATATGAATTAGGACATGAGTATATATAAAGTAGACCCTAGGAGTGATTGCAGGATTTTTCAAACTTTCCTTCATTACCAAATTAATTGAGGAATTTTACAGCAGAAAACTTTCCTCCTTTTAAGAGATTTGATTTGATAGGTACCGAATATTTGATTCAATTGAAAAAGATATTGAAATAATAATGTAGGGAAGACTTTCCCTTTTTAAATAAGATTGCCAATCAAATATAGTTTAGGAAAATAATCAAGTTAATTTGGAGGCTCACAAGATATCTGAGTTTTAAAATGAAATTACAGGAGGAAGAATTTATTTGGGTTAAAAAAAAAAACATAAATATATATATAATAAATGTGGGGTGTTGCATTCTACCCACCTAATAAAAATTTCGTCCTCGAAATTTTAAATAAACTATCTTCCCGATGAGGTCAATACTCATATTACTCCATTTGACTTAATAATTTCCAATAAACAACTCAAAATTTCCAAGTCCTAACCTTCACCTTCTCAAATCCATAACTTAATTCTCTAACAGAAGCATTCTCATTCTCAATTCTCATAATAAATTATTCTCCGGACATAATTCACAAATACAAGTGTAATAACATAAATCTCCAATCATATCACTCACTAAAAATAATTAAATCAAACTTGAAATACATCATGTACATTTATGTCACGTAAAAAAAAATATCATACCTTTTTGAAGCGGGAGTCGTACTCGGTGGATGCATAGCAAGAGACTTTACTTTCAATTAAAAATTTTTATTCAAATTTTTAAATCATATCATGTATATGCGGAATTTAATAAAAATAAAAATTTTGAACAAGTATGCAGAACCGCATACCTGCTCTGATACCATTCTGTCACACCCCAATTTTAATAAATAGCGATTATGCGTAAAATTTCTTAATAAAAGCCTTTAAAATGGAGTATGACCAAATATTTGAAGGAATAAATAATAATAAAATAATTATAGTACTAGATAAATCTGCTAAGAACCTTTTATCCACAAGTAAATATGTATTTAGATAAAGTTTGCCGTGGGATTAAGGACAAACCCCCAAAACATAAAGGCAATTAGTAGAAGTCCGTTTTACTGAAAAGAATTTTTATAAATAATAGTTGTACCTCAAAGTACAATACCATGTACTGATTCATGACTAGAAATTTTAAAACAAGACATCCAATCTCTAAATATTATTCAAATATTCACTGAATCCCCTCTTGCCATCACATCCTCCCCTCGTACGCCACATTAAACTAAAAGAGGGTAAATATGGGGGGTGAGCAAACCACAACTCAGTGGAAACCACGCCACTGTCATAAATTAAATAATCTCATACATGAAAATTTATGTGCTCACATATGACACATAACACATATTCCATATGACGTATATTAAATCTCAATATAATAGTAAGGCACTTGTATGACATATATTTCAAGTATCATTGGTAGGGCACCATTACGGTCCCAACCCGTATTGCATATATTCCAAATATCATTGGTAAGGCACCATTACAGTCCCAACCCGTATTGCATATATTCCAAATATCATTGGTAAGACACCATTACAGTCCCAACCCGTATTGCATATATTCCAAATATCATTGATAAGGCACTATTACTGTCCCAACCCGTATTGCATATAATTCATATCTCATAATTTCTTAATAAATTACATCTAATAAATTCATAATAAATCATACCTCATAAATTCATATCATATATATCACAAAATCTCATAATCATCTCATTCACACATCATATCACATAGTTTCATAATCATCTCATTCAT
The DNA here is from genome assembly GCA_023678885.1 of Pogostemon cablin. Classification (NCBI taxonomy): domain Eukaryota; kingdom Viridiplantae; phylum Streptophyta; class Magnoliopsida; order Lamiales; family Lamiaceae; genus Pogostemon; species Pogostemon cablin. The sequence continues at coordinate 12,136,584 of CM042973.1, read as the reverse complement.
ATCATGACATATCATATCACATAATCTCATATAAATCATATCTCATAATTTCATAATAAAGCATACAACATGATACATAAATTAACACATAATGCGAAAATTTAATAAACAACCGTACGTAAATTCCCACCTTAAATCTCTTACTGTAAAGTTCGAACTCTATGAGTCTCGGTCCGATCCTCCTCTGAAGCCTCTCTCTCTCTAGAGGGATCTCACACAGACTCTCTCTCTCTCTCTACGGTGCTGGTGATGATCCGAATGGAGAATATATGAATTAGGACATGAGTATATATAAAGTAGACCCTAGGAGTGATTGCAGGATTTTTCAAACTTTCCTTCATTACCAAATTAATTGAGGAATTTTACAGCAGAAAACTTTCCTCCTTTTAAGAGATTTGATTTGATAGGTACCGAATATTTGATTCAATTGAAAAAGATATTGAAATAATAATGTAGGGAAGACTTTCCCTTTTTAAATAAGATTGCCAATCAAATATAGTTTAGGAAAATAATCAAGTTAATTTGGAGGCTCACAAGATATCTGAGTTTTAAAATGAAATTACAGGAGGAAGAATTTATTTGGGTTAAAAAAAAAAACATAAATATATATATAATAAATGTGGGGTGTTGCATTCTACCCACCTAATAAAAATTTCGTCCTCGAAATTTTAAATAAACTATCTTCCCGATGAGGTCAATACTCATATTACTCCATTTGACTTAATAATTTCCAATAAACAACTCAAAATTTCCAAGTCCTAACCTTCACCTTCTCAAATCCATAACTTAATTCTCTAACAGAAGCATTCTCATTCTCAATTCTCATAATAAATTATTCTCCGGACATAATTCACAAATACAAGTGTAATAACATAAATCTCCAATCATATCACTCACTAAAAATAATTAAATCAAACTTGAAATACATCATGTACATTTATGTCACGTAAAAAAAAATATCATACCTTTTTGAAGCGGGAGTCGTACTCGGTGGATGCATAGCAAGAGACTTTACTTTCAATTAAAAATTTTTATTCAAATTTTTAAATCATATCATGTATATGCGGAATTTAATAAAAATAAAAATTTTGAACAAGTATGCAGAACCGCATACCTGCTCTGATACCATTCTGTCACACCCCAATTTTAATAAATAGCGATTATGCGTAAAATTTCTTAATAAAAGCCTTTAAAATGGAGTATGACCAAATATTTGAAGGAATAAATAATAATAAAATAATTATAGTACTAGATAAATCTGCTAAGAACCTTTTATCCACAAGTAAATATGTATTTAGATAAAGTTTGCCGTGGGATTAAGGACAAACCCCCAAAACATAAAGGCAATTAGTAGAAGTCCGTTTTACTGAAAAGAATTTTTATAAATAATAGTTGTACCTCAAAGTACAATACCATGTACTGATTCATGACTAGAAATTTTAAAACAAGACATCCAATCTCTAAATATTATTCAAATATTCACTGAATCCCCTCTTGCCATCACATCCTCCCCTCGTACGCCACATTAAACTAAAAGAGGGTAAATATGGGGGGTGAGCAAACCACAACTCAGTGGAAACCACGCCACTGTCATAAATTAAATAATCTCATACATGAAAATTTATGTGCTCACATATGACACATAACACATATTCCATATGACGTATATTAAATCTCAATATAATAGTAAGGCACTTGTATGACATATATTTCAAGTATCATTGGTAGGGCACCATTACGGTCCCAACCCGTATTGCATATATTCCAAATATCATTGGTAAGGCACCATTACAGTCCCAACCCGTATTGCATATATTCCAAATATCATTGGTAAGACACCATTACAGTCCCAACCCGTATTGCATATATTCCAAATATCATTGATAAGGCACTATTACTGTCCCAACCCGTATTGCATATAATTCATATCTCATAATTTCTTAATAAATTACATCTAATAAATTCATAATAAATCATACCTCATAAATTCATATCATATATATCACAAAATCTCATAATCATCTCATTCACACATCATATCACATAGTTTCATAATCATCTCATTCATATCATGACATATCATATCACATAATCTCATATAAATCATATCTCATAATTTCATAATAAAGCATACAACATGATACATAAATTAACACATAATGCGAAAATTTAATAAACAACCGTACGTAAATTCCCACCTTAAATCTCTTACTGTAAAGTTCGAACTCTATGAGTCTCGGTCCGATCCTCCTCTGAAGCCTCTCTCTCTCTAGAGGGATCTCACACAGACTCTCTCTCTCTCTCTACGGTGCTGGTGATGATCCGAATGGAGAATATATGAATTAGGACATGAGTATATATAAAGTAGACCCTAGGAGTGATTGCAGGATTTTTCAAACTTTCCTTCATTACCAAATTAATTGAGGAATTTTACAGCAGAAAACTTTCCTCCTTTTAAGAGATTTGATTTGATAGGTACCGAATATTTGATTCAATTGAAAAAGATATTGAAATAATAATGTAGGGAAGACTTTCCCTTTTTAAATAAGATTGCCAATCAAATATAGTTTAGGAAAATAATCAAGTTAATTTGGAGGCTCACAAGATATCTGAGTTTTAAAATGAAATTACAGGAGGAAGAATTTATTTGGGTTAAAAAAAAAAACATAAATATATATATAATAAATGTGGGGTGTTGCACTTTTTATAATAGCAATCAGGTTGGAAGTATGTGTCTCTCAATTGTGCATAATTTTGGATGGGAGCAGGATACTTGGTGATTAAGGTGTTTAGTAAGGGTTTTGCATCTTCCATACAAGTAAAACTAGTTAGTTAGCAGGTAGAAGTTGGTTGGAAGTAATTTAAACAACAAACCTATGAAATTTTCACTTTCTTGATATTTTTTCTAGTGTGATTGTCTATTATGAACAGTGTGTACTGCGTTTTAAATGATATGATCAATATCAGTAGCTTAGATATTGATCTGGGTTGTTTTTAAGCTAATTACTTTTGAAGCTTGACAGCATATAAGAGTTCAAGAGTTCAGCTGATCACGTCATTCTTCTTTGACAGCTTTTGAGTTTTGATATGTTTAAAATGTATTCTAGCTCCCTTTGTATGAATTTTTCTATTGCACTAATCTCCCACTAAGTTTTCATCAATAATATCAGCTCATGTATATCTAAGATAGATGAAGCACTATAAACCATTAACCATCCTTACACCATCTTAATATAATATTGTAGACAATAGTAATGGATCAAAGTGGATATAGATCTAAGTTAGATCGAAGCACAATGGTAATATTGGACTTAATATAATATTCATTCAAAAGGAAATTCATTACTTTCAATAACAATGATAAAACATTCAATCTAAGAGTTAACACTAACAATGTGGATAGTAATGGTATAGGATCATGACATAATCCCTAATATTTCAAGAAGAGACTAAGCTAGATGTAACCAATAGATTTACCATTCATATCATTAAGCAATAGTGCTCATATAATATAAGAAACATATGCATTTTATTACCAGCTCATGACGCATTCTTGCAAAAGAAACAGGAACTGCAGTGTGTCTGTCCTTTTGAGTTTCTCTAATTTCTTTTTCTTTTCACTAACATCCTGCAAGTTATTCAAGTAAATAAGTTCATCATAACATCTCAATTCTCAAAACTCATACGCCAATTACCTGAACAAGGTTTACCTAAATGTAAATGTATGTGTGTAAACAATAATAGGTCACATCAATTACCTGAATTCGGACGATTGGCCCATCTTGTTCTATAAGCCTGGTTTGTTTACGCCTTGAAGTGATTCTTTTTTACTCTACATTTATAATAACGCCAGAGATCTGCAACCATTTTCAAAGCATGGCCTTTTCCTTCTGCAATCAGGAACTTTTTCTGCAAGATAGGAATCAAATGTTACAGAATGCAAGTATTCCTGCATAACATATTTGGTAAATAAAGATAATATGATTAGTTAAAAAATGGTAACTCAAATTAAAAGGATTTTCATCAAGCAGCATTCTAAAGAAACACTTATCTAACTAAGAAATTAGTGTAAGATAACAACAAAATAATAACTAGTTGTAAACTGTTCAAATTTCGTTGAGTGTAGACTTCCATAGGAGTTGGGGAGACTTGATAATCTGCAAATTCTAGCCACGAAAGGCAATCATCTCACAGGTGTTATACCATCAGCCATACACAACATATCTAGCTTACGAATAATTGCTTTCTCATTAAATGAACTGAGTGGCAATCTTCCCATTGACATGTGTCAGAATCTTCCATTACTTGAAGGGATTCACCTAGCCAACAATCAACTGAGTGGCCAAATTCTGTCAAATCTATCCAACTGCACTCAACTTCGATATCTCGCATTGCCCTACAACTCTTTGAGTGGGAAGATACCCCCTGGCCCCTGCAATCGGAAACCTGATATCCCTTCGATATTTTCATCTTGGGAACAACCAATTACAAGGTCTTTTTCTACATGATATATTGTTTTGATCTTTATTTTATATTAATTAGTTTACTTCAAATGTTAATTCAGGTGATATAACACAAGAGATTGGCAATCTTCAAAACCTGGTCAAGATTACAATGATGGGAATCAGGTTACAGACACACTAGAACATATTTTCAAGAATGTCTTCTTTGCAACTATGTGATTTCAGGAATAACTAGTTGTAACCTGTTCAAAATTCGTTTTCAAAGAAATACAGGGGCACTGATTAAAGTAGTGTACATTCATAACTCTTGGGAGTATTTTTTAGACATATATTTCAATTTATTGTTGTCTTGTACAATGTAGTGGCTCTACTCTCATTTGGGCAGGGAAAAAGATATTTTAATACTGAGTAAAGCTAAACATAGACAAATCCTAATTCTTCAAATTGACTAACATGAATGGAAGGCAAACTGATTATAAAATGCATTCAAGTTAAAAGAAGCACAATTACATAGAACATATTTTAAAAGAACCAGGGCATGTAGATCAGTATACAAATGTATGCAGTCCTAAGCATATTCAATATTTAATCAAGATATTGTGAAATATTGCTGCCAGTTAAACACATGCTCCACACTATCAATATGTAGACATAGCATCTAGCTCTTATAAAAATTTATAGAAGTGTGTTCCCTAAAAAAGAAGTATTGTCCTCTTGGGATTGAGGAGTTTGGCAGTAAAATCCCCTCAACCCAGCAATAAAACGCAGACAGATTTACTTAGTTGAATGTTAAGGTATTGGAATCTAAAGAAGTTTAATATTTTTTGCTATAAAGCATGGAAAGGAAGGCAAGTTACTAATGAGAAGTGCATCTATGGGAAAATTCAAATGGGAAAATGAATATGAATTTTACTACAACTTTTTCAAGGAGGATTCATTGCTTCACGGATATTGTTTACATAGCTTCAAGTATTCTAAGCTAACCAAAGACAAATCTCAAATCTTCAATTGACTAATCTCAGTAAACGCATTACAGGTTTTTAACATAGGATAGATACATATCAGTTAAGATGATGAGATAATGATTGAGATGAATAGGGCTCCATTATTCCTACCAAAAACAATACACAAACAGTAAAATGTTGAACTAAACCAAAACACTGACATATCAGCATGCCATTCTAAAACACAGTTCCACATAATCAAAGTTTCATGGCATAGGCATTACTCGTATGTCATAGATGTGGGTAAATGTATTGATATATTATCATCACAGATTTTACACAAAGTAGTGATCCATAATAGGGGCGCCCAAATAGGGGATGAATAAATTTGGTCATATTCAATGGAGAAAGGAATAACAGTGATTCAATTTAGTCTACATCCTATTCCAAACCTAGGCGCATCGGTCTCCTCCTGTTAGTTCTGGGCATATTCCGACTAGACTCTTCAACAGCGTTGTAAATCCAACATTAGTCTGCAACAGCCATTGGTTACCCAGGGCAATTTATTTAGATCGTACGAAGCAGGAGACTCATCAATGAATTGAAAACACAAATTATTGTAATTGAATATTCATACCTTCTTAGCACGACGTCAACAATTCTTGAGGGTTTCTCCTTAAATCAAACTCTACATATACCCCCTGTATGTATGAGCTCTGAATTCCGATCTTGCCTACACCACTGTCACGGTTTTCTTCGTCGAATCTGTCTCATATTTTGGCGGAAAATTTTTATGAAAAGCCCGCTCCCTTTTTTATTTTGCGGCGTACGGGTGTCCTCCCCGCTCTTTTTTCAGCTTTGGTGATAAAGGTGTCCACTCAAATGGTATGAAGTTTAAAACGTATAAAAATGGAGTATCTTTAATTTGCAATAAAAATTAAAAATAAAAATCCTTACATAAATAACACGTTATTGTTTGAAGATTGAGAGAGTTATAAGATTAATTCTATAATAATTTATATGATCTCTCAAAATTAATGCTATTAATTTTTGTTCTATTATATTTATTTAATCCATTAATATTCTATTATATTTAATTCATTAATAATTACTGTAATATAATACAAATTATAATGATGTTTAATTTTAATAAATAAATAAATAAATATTACATAATAAAAATTTTAAGTTATTTCAATTAAAAGATTAAAATTAAAAAAAAATTAAAAAACCTGAAATTGGAATTTATTTTGTTATTTATTATAAACTTGATTCGTTCTTATATTTTGCCTTCTTTATTATAGAGTATATATCAAAAAAAGTTTTCACAGTTGTTTTTGCACACCGTAGTAAAATATATACACTAAAAACTTGCGTATTCATGTGATATATCATGTCTTTTAATCCCATATTTTTCAAAAATTAGTACTCTTTAATAATAAATGTTACTATATATTTTTTGAATAAGAACTTATACTTTTAATTTAAAAAAAAAACTTAATTTTTTTAATTTAATATTTATATTAGTGTAAATCATATTTCACCCAACATTTTCAATATATAATTTTTAGAACAAAATATTATATACTTGTATACCTTCTCCTTATCAGGACTCAAGATACCAACTCATATATATAAATATATAATAAAGTCTACTTCCTCCACCCTGCACAAATGTAGCAATTGTTTTTTGTGTGACTATTAAAGAATATAATATTTTAATATATATAGTGAGTTTAGAGATACTTATAATATTTTAATTTATATATTAAGAAGTTGTATTAGTAATATTGTATATGACAGTGTGAATTTCATAAAAATATATTAATTATTTTGCGTGTGTCTCATTTACTATAAAATGAAATGTAAATATTATAATAAGATGCTTAATTAAGTGAAAGTACATAAAAATATATTAATTATATGTGTCTATAAAATATAAACTATAAAAGGAAATTTAAATCTTATGATAAGATGCTTAAAATGAAATTACATAATTAAACTTATGGTGGGATAAAAATAATAGCCTAAAATAAATAAAATTAAGTGTAGAATGGGTGTAAAAAGAAAAAAAGAAAAAAAAAGAATGGGAATATCTCTTATGAATCAAAGAGTATGGTGAATTTTTTATTTTATTATTATTAATATATATTTAGTATGTCATGTAAAATAACTGTATTACTAATATTTTGAAATATTTTGTTAACATATATGAAATTTTACTTTGAAGTTCTTATTTTTATGCATTAGTATTTACTTAGAATATTATCAATATATATATTTATATAAATTGGTGCATTCAATCAGTTGTCCGGACCATAAAATCATTGTAATGTTGGGTTTGAGAGACAATTATGTAAATAATAATAATAATAATAATAATAATAATAATAATAATAATAATAATAATAATAATAATAATAATAATAATAATATATTCTAGGAATAATCCTTGTAATTTTGTTTAAGGATTATAAATTATGAACCTCACCAAATAATATATTATTCGGTCTAGCCTTCTAATTAACTATATTAAAATTGTTATAAATTACTTGGGATCTAAGCGAACCAAACCGTTTGGGAACTATTCGTATCTCGATTCAATAAAGTGTTCGTTCGAGCTCGTTCGTTAACCTTAACAGGTCAAATCAAGATTGAATTAGCTCGAATAATCTATCAAACCAAACTCAAACCTAAGCGTTTTTGGCTCGAAAACTCGCGAATATATTCGTTAATGAGCTTGTTAATGACTCGTAAACGCGTTCGTAAATTTTATAATTATTCTTTAGCATTATATATTATTTTATATTTATTTATTAAAATTCAATAATTAAATATTTTATATTAAACTGGGTCACTTACTAGGAGGTACATAAAATAATGCATAATTGCTGTAAACTACATGACTCAAAGTACTATTACTCATAACTACATAATTATGATTGTGATACCATTAATATCCCTATGTATTTGCACAATTTGTTTGCACAATTTGGTTTTGCATAATTTGGTTTTGCACAATTTGCTTTGCACAATTTTATTTTTGCACATTTTGTTTGCACATTTTAAATTCCGGTAGCATGCGGCAGCGGTCAATGGCGGTCAACGCCGGTCTGGCGGTAGTCAACGGTTGGTCACCGGTCGGTCAACGCCGGTCCGGCGTGTACATGGGTGAGGGATAGGTTTGGTGATTTAAAAGTGTATGGGATTATAAGGTTATATTTGGTATTTTACTTTAATATTTTGTATGTGAGAGTAATTATTTAAATTTCTTGTATCTAATAGTAATTTAGATTAAAAGTGTGTATCTATTAGTGATTTTTTCTTATATTAAACCATACAAATATGATAATAACTTAAGTGATTATTTAAATATTTAAATATTTTAAACATTTATTATTATATTTTGTTAGTTTGTTTATTTAATATTATGAATAACATTAGATGTTTATAAACAAAACGTTCTTTAAATATTTACGAACACAAATATTTAATTGTTCATGAAAAAATATTCATGAACAAGTTACTTTATGTGTTTGTGAAAAAGTTCACGAGCCTTTAGCCTTTTACAAATAGTTTGAATTCAAGCTCGAGTTTGATATTTTTTTTCTTAATAAGTTCGAGCTCAGACTTGAGTTCAATAATTCTTTAATAAATGATACTCAAATCTAGTAGTGTTCGACTCGACTCAATCCGATTACATCTTATAAATTACTAAAGCATATAGTACTTTGATAAAGTATATTACATAGAGAAAACATCAATACATTACTAATATTGATATCATAGTTAAAGTGATTAACATTAATCTTATTATCAATATATTTGAGTGAATCATCTCATATGAGACCATTTTTTGCTTTTATAATAACTATCATTTTCATTATAAATTTTATTATTTTTTATTATATAAATTGTTAATAAAATAATATTATTATTTTTTATTAATTGAATATCACTTTTAATTATAAAAATTATCTTTTTTATTCATATATATCATGTAGTGACGGTCTCACAAAAAATTTTGTCTTTGGTAAAATATGATACATAAGTAATATATTTTCTAAGTTTTTTATTAATTAATAATAATTGATATTTTCGTTGGACATAAAATGTTCACTAGGATTTAAAAAAAAAATCTTGTTAACATTTAATTTATAAATGCCTTAATTTTAATTGGTCCAAAGTTGAGATTCAATTAAGTAATTTATTTCATAGATATTATTAATTTATGAAGATCTAATGTACATGGAACACAAACATCTTTTTATAAATTTTAATGTACAAACTTTTAAATTATTGAAAAGTGCAATTTAAAAATATAAATAATATCAATTCAACTTAAAAAGAAAATATACACTTAAAATAAATATTCAAAAGAAAAGTTATATTGTAATAAAAAATTATACTACAAATTGAAATGGTGGGATCTGACTTTTCATTTTTCAATACATTCCCTCTCCCTCCACATTGATTTTGGCGGAAAAAAAATGATGGACCGCTTCCCTCCACCTACCAAGATGCACCCTGCTTTTCTCCTTTTAAATTTCTAATTTATGCAATAATCCCTGCGATTTCTCCCTCTCAATTTCTAATTTATGCTAAAAATCCTCGATTAATCTCTGGAAAAAATTGATGCCCAGACTAAGCCAGATATGTGCGAACTGGAGCTGCTGGTGACCGGAAAGATGGATTGCTGAAGGATGTGTCATTATATCGGGATGGGTTGGCCAAATCGGAGCTACCGAGCAATCAATCAGCTCTGCTGCCTCGTCAGATGAACGACCACACTCTGCCGATAAAGCTAGGCGGTTAGGTATCTTGCCTTTCTTATGTTCTTTTATTGGAATGTTGTCCATTGAGGATGGGTTTACTTTGAGCTTCGTAAAATCCAACAAAATTGCAATTCTTTGGTTAGCTTGAGTTTGCATGTAATTTTTTATTCTGATTTAGGTGTGATTTTAATTCATTTGTATGAGGGACAATTAGTCAGATGTCATTTTGACATTGATATAGACCATATAGGAATTATACAAATTTTAGTCTGCTCTGGTGTCTATTGTGTTCTCAAACATACGAGTGATGCAATTTGGTTTTTTGATCAACATTTATGGATGTGATCTAGTATATGTTATTGATATAGTTTTATCTGTATTTAACGGAGTGCACCAACGGCTCGAGGTTGTGTTTTTGAATTTTTTTTGTTGCATTATTACTAGTAGCAGTATCCCTTTTATGATTAAATGCTGGATTCTATTGTTGGAGCATAGATACTAATTCATGATAGTTTTAGTACAGTTAAAGAGGAAAACCAACGGAACATAAGAAACCACTTTAAGCTTGAGAAGGTTGGGTGTTAGTTACTGTTTTGTGATTATTCATATGTTCTCTGAAGAATCAGTTACTCAGATATAATACTCTTTATTTAATCTATAGCTCCATGTTATATCACATGTATAACTCTGTCTTCATTGCGCCGCCTAACTACGACTCTTATTGACTGAGTCATCTTAGATGTCCATACCCTTGTGCAATAGTGGAAATACCCAGGCCTTGACTGTTGTTTTTTATCTAAAAGATATTTCATTATAGCTTTACATTTTGAGTTACATGTTATATTTAACTATTTCTCGCTGGCCTTTTATGAACATGTAAAATGTTAACGAATGTCAACCGAAAGTATCATTTCAGCACATTTTGGAAAGATGCAGTATCCATTGAGTTATACCTTAAGCAAAGAAACAAAAGCAAGTATAATTTCCCCTTTCCATTGCTCTTACTTTGTATTTGTCAAATTATCATGAGTTACAGTGACTTATTGATCATAGAAAGTTCATAAGAGTATTATTTCATTTATTTTGGTATATCCCACTAAAATATGGTTGTCATATTAAATAGCAGTGTGTTATAGTATTAGCATAATCATCCGCTTTGCAAATTTTCATTAATCTTTATACAATGCAGAAAACGATCAATTTCTGTGAAACTAAGAAACTACTTTTAGCTTGTAGAAGGTTACGTGTATGTGCTTATTTACATTATCTCTGAGGCTAGTGACTCATTTGTATTTGAATTGGTTGTGTATGCCTAGTTATAGCACATAGTTAAATTTGACATAATTGTGCTACCTATACTACGAGTCGTATTGAATTAATCATCTTGGAAGTCCATCAATTTGTGCAAGGCTGGAAAAACTCTATCCCAGTAAAGAAAATGACAGTCCAGCTAGTAGGAGAAATGAGAAAAAAATAAAAACACCCCCAAAAATGTCATACGACATGAGATAAAACAAACAGTGCATTTGTTGCTTTCTTTTTTTTTTTTTGCCTCAGAATGTTGCTTTCCTATGGAGGGTAGGGGTATTTAACAGTGCATTTAAACATCTATCCAGCTGTCATTATAGAAAAACAAATCCAGAAAGTAGGACAAGTGAGAAAAAATAAAAAAAATCAATTTAATACCTAATTTTATAAGAATTTCAGTTTAAGGTTTAACTTTATTTTCATCTCTCAAATTAGGACCTTATTTTTACATTTTAATATTTTTCTTCTCATGTTAAGACTTTTAGTAAAATTTATTTTCTTATTTCGAGTTATAGAATAAAATTCTCACCCATTTGGTTGTCATTCCAACTTGAGTTGCCTTGTGGAACCACTTTAACCCTGCTGCCAGAGTAGTGACATTCCTATACAAGTTTTATTGAAGTTCAAAGTTCATAACTACTAATCCATGACATTAATGATTACTATGAAACCTGTTCAAAGGTGGGAAACTGCAGCAAATCATAAATTTTCTGAGGTCATGCTACAATTTGTTTAGAACTTTTTTTTGAATCAATTGGTTTGATGTGAAGCTCATGATATCAAGTTGTGTTTGTATGCTGTTTTGTTATGTGTTTGTGGGTTCTCCTTTTGTTACATATTTTACAAAGCAGGCCAGTAAGTATCAGCAAAAGGGTGGAAACACTAAATACACTATATTCAATGTGAATCTTTTTATGGCTGATTTGATTGTTTATTTAGAAGGCACGTTGTCTTCTCTGCATCTTGCCTATAAACGAGAATGCCAGAGCTTATTTATTTTTACATGAATATAGGCTCAATGCCAGCTAGTTTTGGCCTTTTAAATATGTACATACATAGCCAGGTGAAGCAGATAATCCCCTCAAAGTATTTCAAAGAGGCGATACATTTTTTAGCTGGTAAGTTGTCATTTTTAAAGGCAAGGGTTTCACTGGATGATTCAACACGCGTAAGAGGTCAGTGATGCTCTTCGACATAACCATTTATGCATTGACAATTTTTGTCGGGGAAGTATTGGTGTGTCTGCTGATAACCACAAGAAAAATATTGTAATATTTATCTTTTGTTGATCATTTGTGCAAGATATGCTCCCATTTTGTTTATGCTCGTCATGTCATGTACATGTTGGTATGTGATGCAAATAAACTTCATTATTTAGCATTTGAGCTGGAATCATTTTGCAATTTTTTTTTTTTGTAAAATATGCTAGTAGTGTGTCTCATTCGATGTCTGAAATTTAATGTATATGTTGGGGAACTCTGATTTGAACTTTTCAATTGATCTTTTTTTTTTTTTTGGTTTTTTGAAAGCCAATCGATCATAAATTAATTTGTATAGATACGACTAAATTTGTCATGATTGAGAAAAGTGACATTTTTTTATGAAAATATCAGTTAAAGAATATATTTAGAAAATTATATTTGAATGCACTTTTTCTTTGTTAAAGGGCTATGTAGGGATGGATTTTTATCATTTTGTTAGGGCCCATTTGTTTCATGGCTCTAGAAGTGTGGAATTGGAAGAATGAAGATGTGATGTTTGTTTGGTTATTTTGATTCCATAGAATAGTAAAATTATATCTAAAAACTCAGGAATCAGGCTGCAAGTTCTGGATATTCTCATCATTTGTTGAAATTGCTGCTGCAATTTTATGGTGCTGCAAGTTCTGCCTTGGTGCTACTCAATTGTGCTCCCCTGCTCTATGTTCTGCATAAACAAAGTTTAGGCTACATATCTTTTATTTGCTCACTCTATTAGTTCTTCCCGCTGCTGATACTTGGTGCCATTCATCCACCATGCAAGAAGCACCTAATCTTTTTTGTAATCCCTTTGTATCTGAATTTTAGCATCGCCCTTTTGCTATTATGATTGTAATTCAACAGTCACTTTGTTGTAATTACGATTCGTTTCAAAGTTGATGTTTATATGATTTAGCCTTGTAATCACTAAGGTGTTAGTTTTTGGGATACACTTTAGAGTTAGAAGATCTTCTATGTGACATATAAAAAGTTCATCCAAGTGCTACCTTTACATTGTCTAATCTCTTTGCTAGGATTTAAATGTTCTCGAGGAGTATTAAAATCATTGTCATGTAAAGATGAGAGATAATATAAGAAACATAAAAAATTTAAGTATTGATACTTCTACTTAGATTGGCTTCGAAACTTAAATTACATCCAAAGTATCTCCTTTCATAAATATTTCAGGTCTTTTCTTGATCAAATTGGTACGAAAAATAGGATAACAAGTTTTTCATGGCTAAATATTGAGAGCAAAACAAAATATATAAAAAATATCGTGCAATTTTGTGCTTTCGACATATATTTACTTTGTAATTTACTTTATATAGTTACTTTCTAAATCTATTTATCTTTTTAAAAATTAAGGAATGGGGATTCCTTCACTTTAGTGCTATTATAAGAAATCAGGGTTGTAAGATATATATAGATATATATATATATACTCCATATATATATATATATATATATATATATATATATATATATATATATATATATATATATATATATATATATATATATATATATATTCTTTTATTAATGTTATTATATTATTGAAAACATAACAATAAATAAAAAAAGTAATTTTTATATTTAAAAAATAAAAAATTAAATTAAATTGATTCTATTTCTAAGTAAAATAAACAAAATTAAATATTATATTTCTATTATCAACCAAATAATACACTTATAAACTACATACCTATTCTTCAATATATATATATATATATATATTTATATATATATATATATACTGTTATTCTAATTGCTATTTTCATTCCTTCTAACATACCAAACACCTCTTAAAAATAATTTTTTGCCTTTAAAATTTTGCATATATACTTTTTTTTAAAATATAATAGAAGATTTATTCCAAATTAAAAAAAAAATATATTTCTTATAAATTAAAAGTACTATTTGAAATATAAAAATATACTCCTATTTACACATTATTTATATATAATAGAATATAATAGTTAATTTTTATTTATATAGATATTTATATAATTTATTTATGTACTTAGTAAATAAAATTAATTAAAGTATAACATAAATATTTCACATGTGTAAAAAATGTTATATACAATTGTTACTTATAAAAAAGAGTTATATAATTGTGTTACATATATAAAAATGTTACATGAGAAGTGTAACTTATTAAAAAGTGTTAAATGCATGTGTTACATATTTAAAAAGTGTTACTTGTTTATGTTACATATATAAAAGGTGTTACAAATGTGTGACATATTATAATAACTTTGATAGCGTTACCAATTTGTGTGTAAATAAAAAAAAGTGTTACTCTAAGTTGTTACTTAATGTCACTTATATTGTAGTGATTGTTTGGAATAGAAATTGAAAGGAAAACCTAAATCATTTAATTCTCCGTAGTTTGCCTAGGTGTTTTGAGCAAGTTATACTTGAAATACAAGATTTTGTATATGGTGGGGAACTTCTGACAAAACATATAGCGAAGAAAAACCATTTTCATCATGATGTCAACAAGGTTAGTATCTCATTCACTAGTCGTTGAAGCATGATTAGTGATGGCATCTGCTAACACATTGTGTGTATATACCGGAATCACTAAAAGCGTGTAACTAAGTGATGATGAGATTATTATTGTGTACATGGGTATACTATGAGAGTAGTGGGAGTTGTTTATTTATGTCACGATATGAATAAACGCTTGATTATGAGAAATTGTCTTTACGTACGTTTTCATAGAAATAATTTCATTTCAGTTTCTATGCAATTTACGGATAGATACTCCATTTTATTTAAATGACATGGTCATAGTAATGAAGGATGGAGTTATAATCTATTGTTGTACGTTGGCGACAATTTGTTCACTCTTAAATCATGGTCATCCCACGGATGCAACAAATAGTAATTAATAACACATCTTCTAATTCTAATAAGAGAAAGACTCTTATGGAAATTGTTAGATAGATGATGAGTTATTTGGAATTATTAAATCCATTTTATGGATATACCCTAGAAACAGTAATTCGTATGAATGTTTGTCTGTTTGTGGGATATCCTAGAAAAATAAATGGTGATGATTTATTTAGTCCAAAAGATCGAAGGGTGATTGTTAACACAAACACTAGATTTTTGGAAAAGGACTATGTATTAAATCATAATGCCATGTATAAATTGTTCTAAAGTAAGTGAGAGGAAAAACACAAAATATTAGTACCAAGTGTATAAGAGGATATACCACAAGGTAAACTGTGACACGTGTCACGTCTGATACACAATTACGTGTAGTGCCTTGTCGTAGTGGGAATGTTGTTCGACAACTCGTAAGATATATATTTTGGGAGAGTCGTAAGGCTTGGTCCCTAGTAAACATAGAATGGACCCACGGATACGACGAAGCACTACAAGATGTAAATGCAAAATCTTAGCAAAGTGCAATGAATGTTGAAATAGAATCGATAGATTCTAAATTAGATCTGGTTGCTTGTAGAGCCACGGATGGTGTGAAATCCATTGGAAGTGGCTCTGTAAAATAAAAGAGGATCATAGGATAAGGTGAAAACCTTGGAAGCAAAGCTTGTTGCGAAAAGGTATACTCAGAAAGAAAGGGTTCGATTATGAGAAAATCTATTCACCGGTAGCTATGTCTATGTCGATCTGGACTCTTTTATCTATTGCTACTTATATGAAATATGAGGAATAACAAATAGATGCCAAGACAGCTTTCCTGATTGGAAGTCTTGAGGAAAACATCTATGTGAAGCAACCAGAGTGATTTATTGCAAAGGGCTAAGAGCATTGTGATAGTAAACTTAAAAGTGTCTATCAATGGACTAAAGCAAGCTTCAAGATCATGAAACATCCATTTTGATGAGGAATCCAGGCATATGGATTTATTCAATGCGCGGATGTGTCTTGTGTATTGAAAAGAGTGATGGAAACGTGGTGGTATTTCTTGTATTGTACGTAGATGATATATTGCTCATTGGAGACAATGAAAGAGTATTGTCGGGCGTATGGGTATGGTTAAAAAAACGGTATGAGATGAAGGACTTAAGAGGAGCAAAAAATATCCTTTTGATCATGGTAATACGGATCACAAGAAATGATGTTATGCTTGTCTCAAGCTTCATGAAATGATACGATCCTTACTCATTTAGCATGTGAATTTATCTAAGGGAATGTGTCTTGAGACACAAAAAGAAGATAAAGGTGATGAAAGCGGTTCCTTATGCTTCGGCGAATAAAGAAGCTTAATCTAAGAAATGTTATGCATGAGATCGGATAGCTGTTTTGCCTAAATGTATGGACAGTAGGTATCAAGGTAACCCGAAATAAGAATTTTGAACTGTGGTAAGATATATATTTATGTACCTGAAAAGGACTAGAAATTATATATGAGCTTACCGGACAGATTTGTTGTTTCTTATGAGTTACGTAGATTCAGATTTTTCAAATCAGATAGGAAAGACAGTAAATCCACCTCAAGGTTATGTGTTTAATTTTAGGAAGTAGAGTCATAATGTGGAGGAGTGTTATATAGAAATATATTTCAGACTCCGGACTCCATCATGGAAAGATGATAAATTGGAGCCTATGAGGCAGCCGAAGTATCTTCATAATGGACTTCGAAGTGATTCTAAGTTTGCCCAAGGTTATCACAATTTATTTTGATGATAATGGTGCAGTTGCAGACTTGAAGGAATCACGAGGCCATAAAAAATTAAACACATGGAGCGCTAGTACCACCTGTTACGAGAAATCATATGATGAGGAAAAAGTTATTGTCGCCTAAGTTGCATCGGATGATAACCTAGTTAATCCATTTACAAGAACCTTAAAGCGAGAGCTTTTTGATGGTTGTAGTGGGAGTGGGAATCAGATATATGGCAGAAGACATGACAGCATAGTCTTTTAGTATAAGTGGGAGATTGTTGGATCGTATACTAAAAGTCTAGCTTTAGTATGAATAATGTTATTAACAATTTATTTGAAATGAGAATCATATGATCAAATGATTGCATCTTATAATTTATTTATATGCACGATGCAATAGTCCACTTACTTTATACTGTAGATAATATGTTGTGTGACAACACGCGGAAGATCATATTATCGGTTTCCTTATAAAGTATAAATAGATGCTCACAACCGAGATAGACGGGGACTCTCTATCGGGATGGTTGTAGTGTGATTTGGTATTAGTTTGTCTTGACTATAGAATCACATTAGTGCTCTTGTGTGTATTGAGCAGGACCACTTGAGATCGTTCAACTTATACTGACTTATAGAAGAACTTGATCTCTATTATTATGGATGTTCATACTCTTAATTCCTATACAATAATCTCGACACGTAGGGCAATACGTATTTCTTTGATTCATCAATGGGTGAGATTTACATGTAATTAAATCAACAAACTCTGTGAGTTGGGAAATAGTGCTGTCTTTATGGTGTGTTGTTGATTGTAGAAGGAATCCGTGTCCGTTATAGGTTGATGATGTCCCCTTGAGGAGCTCATAAGGATTATCCTGTAAACCCTGCAGGTGAATTTATTCCGGCATGATAATGAGGTTGAGTGGTACTACTCTCGGATGAGATATTAATTAATGGAGTTGTCAGTAACTTAATTAATTAATGGACATTGTATATCTTAAACATGGGGAGACTAACGGGCTCATAATAAGAAAGAGCCCATAACGTAATTATGGGATTAAAACAGTAGTGCAGTAATAATATTTTAGTGGTATATATTATTATTATTGGATTTAAGTATAAGCTTTGGGCTAAGCTTGGATACTTAAGCCCAATGGAGGCCCAACTCTAATTTCTCCTCTGGGTCCCTATTGTAGGAAACACTAATCTATGAGATTAATCACGCCTAACGCTATGAGGAGGGTGAGGGAACAACAGATTGAGAAGATCTCGAGGATCGTCGCCCACACGACATCGAGATTGGACTTGGGAATACAGCAGAAGACCGAAAGGTTGTTTGTTGCTGCTGTCTGCCACCTTCTATGATTTTTATAAAATTGTACAAACATCAGAACTGGACTTCTGATATACTGACGAAAATTCACAAAAGAGAGAATCATTTTGGCACATAGATCACTCAAATCCGACATCGGATGAGAGAGTTATGCCCAAAACGGTGAGGCTGCGCAGGCTGGTGGCGAGAATTCATCGTCTTCAACATACCCTGGTAAAAGGTAATACGTTTCTTGTTTACTTGCTTCCGCTGCTTGTTAGAAACGTATGAAACCCTAACGATTCACTTTAATCAAATGATTGAACGCCAACAGTGGGGAGCTCATGAGAGACTGAACATAGCTGCACATGATAATCTCAGCTTGCTTGAGTTCAGTGAATTCTTGGAAGTTACAGGACTTCATGATATTGAGATACATGGTTCTAAGTATACATGGGTGAGTAGATCTATGATGTGCATTTTCTTTGCACACAAAATTAATCCCCAAGTATTAAGGATATCAATTGCAGCTTAAGCAAGCGACCAAGTGAATATCGAACCCAAAGGGCGGCTTATTATCAATTTAATTATTATTTAAATTAATTAAGACGAATTGGCAATAAAGTTATGAATTGGATTATTAAACTACTAAACAATTAATTAAAATAACAAATAAAATAAATAACACTAGAATATCTAAGGTTTACCGTCTCTCCGGCCCCGTTTTGTACGAAAGTTGATTCAGTAGGAGAATAGGTAGCTATAGGGTAATCCAGTTTTACTACTTAACTTCCCTCTTAAGTGCAGGCCGACTCTGCATTGTGGACTATGGACGCATCACTAAACCATGCAATCTACTCTATAGACACAAGTAAATATGCATGTAACACGTGTGAATAACCTCAGAGCAAGAAATATATTTTCACCCCCCCTTTTTTTCACCCCCACTTTCTAAGTACTATCAGTATCAATTATTTTCCACGTCTGGAACCTAACCCGATATGATCTCCCTTTATATGTACTATAAAATTACCCTCTTTTCCTGCTTACTAACCCGAATTCAATTCAATTGATAAACATTCATATATGATAGTTCTAATGAAGCTTCGAAGTCCCCTTACTTAGAATCATAACATGGAATCCTATTCAGCGGTGAACGTACTCAATCTACAACCAAGATATATATTCAGACTCTATATAACAGTTGAAGATGCACAAAACGACCATGAATATGGATTAAGAAAGCACAATCATATATAAAATCAATCCACAAGTAGTGTTGTACGGAGGACACACAAGAGAGTTTAATTAATTCATAAAACCTTCATAAACCCTAGATCTACTAAAACGGTTCTAGCCCATTATGTTGCGAAGAACAATCATGGGGGTTGGATAGATCTTACCCATATGTCTGAAAAATACAAGATAAATTAGGAAATGAATAAAACACTAGATGCGGGAGTCGTCGCATCCTTCTCCGTCTTGAATCCTCCTCTTGGTTCTTCTTTTGATTCCACAGACGAATCTTCACAATGATGGATGGATGGAGGAAATGATGTGGATGATGGTTGGGGGGGTGATCCCCCTTTGGGGTGGTGTAGTATGGATTTGTGGTTCTCTACTCACATGAATAATGAGGTAAAATATATATAGGTGTGAGAAGGGAATTAAATAAGGAAATAAAAGATATAGGTAAATCATGGAGGATTATGTGATAAGGAGATTAATTGTGCTCTAAAAAATAGGTAAATTTCAGATATTTTTGGAAATTCTCGGAAATTCTCGCTGGCAGCTGCACGATTTCACGATTTTAAGCATAACTCCCTCGTCCGATCTTCGATTTTAGTGATTCTTATGTTCTCGTTGGCTTTCTCTGGATATAAATATCTCACCAATAGTCCAACATTTGAAGACTTAACAAGTCATGTAAAGTGGAACAGTCGTGCGGAGTAGAAACAGCTTGCGCGGCGTCACCATTCGATCATAACTTTCCCATTTAGAATTTGATTGAGGTGTTCCTTACACCAAAATGATCCTCTCTTCTGTAGCTTTTGAAAATAAACAGATTGAGAAGAGAGGATCATTTTGGCATGTAGATCACTCAATTTGGAGACTGGATGAGGAAGTTATGCCCAAAACCGTGAGGCTGCGCAGGCTGCGGACGAGAATCTTTCTTCTTCAACATACCCTGGTGAAAGGTAATACGTTTCTATGTTTTCTTGCTTCCGCTGACTATAGAATCATATGGAATCCTAACGGTTCACGTTAACCAAATGATCGAACACCAACAGTAAGTTGTGCATGTTAGGTGGATTTTGTGAAGTTCGCATTCTTTTACCTTTGTTTTGATTTCGTTGCCTCGGGACAAGAAACATGTAAGTTTGGGAGTTTGATGAGTGTGAGAATTCACATATTTTTATCTCTGATTTATGTAGAAATTGAGTACAATTTGGTCTATAATCAAGACAAATCGGGATGTTTATGGAAATATCATGAATCAGATGCTCTTGAGGCTATTTGAACATGTTTATACAGGAAAATAGGTCAAAAGTGCTCAGATTCGGAAAACACGATTTTTGAGGTACCGCTCAACCTCAGAAGGAGCCGCTCGACCATGATAATTTGGTCGAGCGACATCAGAGTTGATCGAGCGGGATACTGTATAGAGTTCCAGCTCTCGGAGATGCCGCTCGACCAAGGTCGAGGCTGCTCGACCAAGACCATTCTGGTTGAGCTAGGACACGCTGTTCTATTTTTGGTAATTTCATACCTTCAGTGCGTGTACTTTTATATTTTTCAAGAAAAAATCCAGTAAAGGTCCGTAAGGAGAGTTTACAAGTACAAAAAGGGATGCAAATCACATTGAAAAGAGAGTTAGATTCCACATTCATCCTACACTACATCCAAACCCTAAGTCCATCCTACGGAGCCATAGAGATAGATTCGTGCAGCTAATCAAGATAGAACCAAGTGAAGATTCAAGATGAAACGAGAAGCGACGGCACCCAAATCTAGGGGTTTTTTAGCAACTTAATATTTCTTGTAATTTCAAGACTATGGGTAAGATCTATCCAATCATCATAAACGTTCTTCGAAGCGTCATGGGTTAGAACCCTTTTGGTAGTTATAGGGTTTATAAAGGTTTTACTAGTTAATTGAACTTCCGTGTGTATACTCCGTATAACACTACTTGTGGATTTATTTTATATATGACTGTGTTTTTAATTCATAGTCAGAGTTGTTTTGTGCATCATTAACTATTATATAGAGTCTGAATATATATCTTGGTTATTGATTAATCGCATTCACTACTGAGCAGGATTTTATATTATGATTATAAGTAAGGGGACTCCAAAGCTTCATTAGAACTATCTTATATAAATACTTATTAATTGAATTGAATTCGGGTTAGTAAGTAGGATAAAGAGGATAATTTCATAGTACCTATAAAGGGAGATCATATCAGGTTAGAGAACTTAGTGCACGAGAAATAATTGATACTGATAGTACTTAGAAAGGGGGTTGGAATTGTATTCTTGCTCCGAGGTAACTCACACGTGTTACACACTTGTCTACTTATGTCTATAGAGTAGATTTGCATGGCTTAGTGATGCGTCCATAGTCCAAAAGGCAAAGTCGGACATTGATATATGAAAGGGAGATTAATTGTGAAACTGGATGGCCCGAAGAGCTACCTATCTTCTCACTTGTTCAACTTTCATTTATTCTCTACTATTTCTATTTTATTTGTTATTTAATTATTTCGTTGAGTAGTTTCATAATATTCCTCAAACTAAATTTCCAAATCATAGTTTTAATTAATTTAGATAATAATAAATTGATAACTAACTATCCTTTGGGTTCGATAATATAACTTGGTCGCTTACCTAAGCTAAAGTTACATCCTTCATAATTGGAGATTAATTGTGTGTTGAGAAAACACCCATAAATACCAGTTTGCTCAAACTTGATCGTCAACCTTGCATCTGCCTTATACTGAGCAACATTGTTGTTGTCGGGGCTTTTGCCAAATGTAGACATGACTGTGATTGTGTTTATAATGTTCTTATCGTCCTCATTCTTTAGGTTAAATTTGAATTTTTGAAATTTCTGCTGGTTTTCTTCTTTTGAATAAACTTGTTCTTCTTATAAGATTTGAATATAAATATGCAAGTGTAAAGAAGAAGAGTTATGATATATTCTATTGTATGGACGGATTGTATTGGTGTTTCCGAACAGTGGAGCAACGATATCTTTGTTAAACCCAAAATGTGTTGAATTTGTTTATAGGATAGAAAGAGTAACACTTTTAATAAAAATAAAACTAATTTATGAAAACATAAAAACTATAAAATTAGCCCAATAAATGTATAGAGTTTACCTAACAGGTTCGTGGTTATGTATAAGGTTCATCAATTTCCTTCATAGTAATATTTTGTACTCTCTCCGTCCATTATCAATATATCTATGTATTTTTTGCTCGTGAATTATAGAATATTATTATTTTATTAGTAGCAGGTGATTGTATTCGTGGGGGTGTGGGTGAGAGGATCACCGATAACCCATGGTCACTTAAGTAAACCTCTATATTTTTATAATTTATTGGTATTGATTTCCCATTTAAGCTATTAAAATAGACCTCGAAAGGATCTTATCTAATGAAATTTTGATGGAGTATTACCTTACACCATCTCACCCAACAAAAATGTCACCACTCCAAAATTCAAAGCTAAGAAAGTTTCAAATTTTTATGGAGAAATCATATGAAGCTCGCTGAGCTTTCATAGCGAGCTTTCATTTTACTTTTTTTTCTCACACACATTTATAATATTTTAATATATAATGAATTAAAAAATATAATATTTTAATGCATACTGAATTGAAAAATATTAGTGTTAGGTGCTCCATGGTAATATATTAAGTTTTTTATGTGTGTGTCATATACCAAATAGGAAAATGTAATGATTGAAGAGAATATAAGAGAATCGTCTTCATTTCAATGCCCCGTGTTGGGTCGATCTGTCAGGTGTGTAAGTGTTTACAGTGATGTTGTCCTTAATATGGTAACACTTCATACAATACCGACTCTTATTAGAATGAAACTTGTATACGATTATGCAAGTTTGTACAACAGATGACTTAACACACATATTACTCAATCTTTCTACAAACTTATGAATAAGTTTGTAATGGCCTCATGACAAAAATATCACTAACTTGGAAAGAGTGATTTACAAAAATCAGATTCAAAGAGATGGAAACATTCCTTCTACTCTTCGAATACGCACACAGATATAAAATCCTAAACAAACTCCCAAATGGCAAGACTTAGATTGTTAGAAATAAGCCCTACTCCAAGTATGCACTTCCATTGCCCGTGAATAATACACACAAAATATATGGGATAATACTATACACGTGATGCAGAATGAGATGTTACAACACTAGTGAAAATACTACAAGAGGAACGTACTCGAATAAACTCTACGTCCAGAGACTCTCTATGCCGTTCGCCGATGTAGATGAATCTAAACTTGGTGCAGACCCGATGGAAACACATCGAGACTCGACCAGAAACTGCTGCAAACCCTCTCGACACTTCGTTGCAGACCAACCAGAAATCATGAAGACCCGATCAGAAATCATAAAGACCCGATCGAAAATCATGAAGACCCGATCAGAACCACGTGTGACTCTCGTGTCATCACATATGCCTACTTCCGTCGCCATCTGTTATGATCTCGCTGCCGCCAGGATCTTTCTGCCACCATTCCGTCGTCCAAAATTGCCGAGCTACTGTCCAACCACGAGTACCAACGGTACCACAACGTCACTAGAATCGCCATCATCCTGATCGGGCCGCCAGCAATATAACCCGCCGTTTGTGTTTCACCAAACACTATCTGCATGAATTGCCGTTTGCCCACCGCCCACGCCATCATTCATAAAACATGCTTCACGCACTCTCCGACCCCAGTTTCATCATCCCGGCATCCCTTCGTGGTTCCAGCGACACTGTCCTATCGTCCAACTACTCATTCATACTCCATATGCAACACCTGCGATGATATAGACATTGTTGTTTATGGGCGATTGTGCGGTGCTTCTAGTGCCGTTTTGCGCCGTCGCCAAGTCTGGTCGACTAACAAAACCGATGTAGTGTGTGTCGTGATCAACAGGGTAGGGTTTTCCAAAATATTAAAATATTCTAAAACCCTAATTTCATGTAACACACATAAACCCTAGCCTAACGTGTCACGTTTAGCTACAAAACCTACGCTCTGATGCCAATTGATAGCATTTGTATCTTTTAATTAACGTGAACCGTTAGGGTTCCATGCAATTCTACAGCAGCAGAATCATAAGTGTTGAATCGTAATACCTTTCACCGGGTTTGATGCAGAGGTTGAACAGCAAGGACAAACGACCTTCCAATCTTCTATTGTATTCCAAAGCCACGCCTTGACGTTGTGTGGGCAACGATCTACATGACGATCTCAATCTACAATCCCTAATCTGCTTTCACGGTTTTGGGCAAGAATTTCATATATCCGGATTGCTGAGATTGGCTATTATATAGGCTACAATAGGGACCAGGAGGAGAAATTAGGGTTGGGCCTCCCATTGGGCTTAAGCATCCGAGTTTAGCCCAAAACTTATACTTAAGTCCAATAATAATAAATCAGTCCACTAAAGAAATATTATTGCACTTTCACCCTAATCTAAAATTACGTTATAGGCTCCTTCTTATTATGAGCCTGTTAATCTCCCCGTGTTTAAAATTCAATGCAAATTAATTAATTAAGTTACTGATAACTCTATTAATTAATATATTTACCGAGAGTAGTACCACTTAACCTTATTACCATGCTGGAATAAATCCACCTGCAGGGTTTACTTGATAATCATTATGAGCTCCTCTAGGGGACATTATCAACCAATTCCGTTAGGACACAAATTCCATCTACAATCAACAGCACGCCATAGAGACAATACCATCTCCCAACTCACCGAGCATATTGATTTAATATTTAAATGTCACCTATTGATGAATCAAAGAATAAATACTGGCTTACATGTTGAGGTTATTGTATAGGGATTAAGAGTACGAACATCCATAATTACAGAGATCAAGTTCTATTATATAGTCAGTATAAATCGAACGATCTCAAGGCGGTCCTGCTCAATACACATAAAGTGCACTAGTACAATTTTATAGTCAAGATAGACTAATACCAAATCACACTACAACCATACCTATAGACAGTCCCCATCCATCTCGGTTGTGAACATCTGTTTATACTTTATAAGGATCTAATAATATGATCTTCCGTGTGACGCCGCACACCACATTATCTACAACATAAAGTAAATGGACTTTTGCAACAATATAATTGCAAACATTTGATCACATTATTCTCATTTCAAATATTGTCAAAAAATTGTTCATACAAAAAGCAAGACTTTTAGTATACAATCCAATAGATTGGACATCAGTATGAGGAGGTTCAAGCATCGGACTTCGATTCGAGACACAAGAATGCCTGAATCGGCGACCTGAGCCTGAAGCGAGAGGAATACAGAGTTGGTAGTACCTTGAGGAAGGACAATATGTCTGGGTATGGCTGACTCTATAATAGGTCCAAGCGGCGGTGTAGCAGCATCAAGATTCACATTCTGAGCAGCATCAGTCGCAACATTCTCGGCCATCGAATCTAGGATTTGGAGTGGAGTGGATTTACGAGAGGAAGCAGAAGGTTTAGATGAAGAGGAATGTTTTGCTTTAGAGGTGGGATGGTTTGTCTTTAGAGGAGACAGTGAGATACGTGAGTGAGACAACAATTTAAATTTTGAAAAACTAAAGTATGTGAGAGAGTGCTGTGAAAAGATTAATCAAGCAAGCAAACTTCACACCATATCAACTCACATATCACACTTCGAGAATATAGAGAGAAGAGAAGGCAAAAGGATTGAAGAATTACTTTCACTATGTGATAACTGCTGAACATGTGATAATGCAGATTAAAATGCAGCAGTTATATATTATGGCCCACTAACTTATATGTCAAATAAAAATCAGCCATAATTAACAAAATAAATGAGAAACAATATGAATAATTAATAAATAAATATACTATGAATTTCATCACTTAATGTATTGAAAATCATCAATTTAATAACACATTTTCATGAGCTAAAAATATTTTGGAAAAATCAGTCAAGGTTTATTTTTTTATGCAAGAACACATACACTTTTTATCCTTTTATGGATTTTTATACACTTTTCAATCTCAAGGAACTTACCACCTTTTGAAAAGATCACATCATGGTTGTCAGCCCTGTGTTTCTGGTTACTCAGTGATAGTCCAGAGTGTTCTTACTCCTTTTTTGAAACTAAACAGCCTTTACAAAAGAACATATCGTGGTTGTCAGCCCCGTGTGCCTAGTTACTCAGTATGTTTAGACCTTTAATTTTTTAGAACTAGTGCTTTCAGCTGTGTATGTCCAGAATTGCACCTCAAGATTAAACTAGAATTTAGTTAGCAATAAGAAAATAAGTTACCAAATTAGTTAACTTCGATATAAAATGACAAAACTTACAGTAGTGTCAATTCGAGTGTTGTCACACTATAAGCAACATTACGCATGACTCATGGAATGCATAGTCTAAGAGATTTCCTAAGTGAAGAAAGCCTCTCAAAATCAAGTGCTTTCGTAAATATGTCAGCAAGTTGTTTCTTAGTGGAAATATACTCCAACTTAACTACTTCTTTCACAACTAAATCTCTAATGAAGTGATGTCTTATGATGATATGTTTAGTGAGTGAGTGCTGAATAGGATTTTTAGAAATGTTTATACCACTCGTGTTATCACAAAAAATCACTAAAGCATCTGTCTCAAGCATATAAACATCTAACATCTTTTTCAACCAAATCAATTGTGTGCAACAACTTCCAACAACAATATATTCAGATTCAGCAGTGGACTGGGATATGCATTTTTATTTTTTACAATGCCAAGAAACAAGATTGTTACCCATATAGAAGTATCCACCACTCGTGCTCTTCCTTTCATCACAATCACCTACCCAATCAGCATCACTGTATCCAACCAGGGAACTGTTTATATCCTTCCAAAACCATAGTCCCATCTCACTTGTTCCAGCAACATATTGGATTATCCTCTTCACAGCTTTCATTTGAGATTCCTTGGGATTGGCTTGGTACCTAGCACAGACACAGACACTATACATAACGTCAGGTCTGCTTGAAGGTAAGTATAGAAGGCTACCAATCATTGATCTATACAGAGTGTGATCAATATCTAAGCTAGCATCATATCTGCACAGTTTCTGTAATGTTTCCATAGGTGTCTTCAAAGGCTTAGCGTTTTAAGGCCAAATCTTTCACCAAGTTCCTTGCATACTTACTCTGTGAGATGAAGATACCACTTTTACTTTGCTTGATTTGGAGCCATAAAAATAATTTAGGTCACCAATCATACTCATCTCAAAAGTGGTAGTCATTGCGTTCACAAAGCTGTCCATCATGACCTGTGATGTTGCTCCAAATACGATGTCATCAACATAAATTTGAGCAATCAAAAGCCATCAGATTCATGCTTAATAAAAGAGTTCTTTCAGCCTCACCTGTAATGAATCCAAACTAAAGTAAGAAGTCAGTTAGTCTACCATACCATGCTCTAGGAGCTTATTTTAGACCATACAAAGCTTTCTTCAATTTATACACATGATCAGGGTGAAATGGATCAACAAAACCTTTTGGTTATTCAACAAAAGCTTCTTCAAGTAAAATACCATTTAAGAACACAACTTTAACATCCATTTGAAACAGTTTGATACCAACAAAGCATGCAATAGCTAAGAGAAGCCTAATAGACTCTATTCTAGCTACAGATGCAAATGTTTCATCAAAATCTATTCCTTCAACTCGTGTGTATCCTTGTGCATCTTGCCTAGCTTTATTTCTTATTATGTTACCAGATTTATTAGTTTTGTTCTTGAAAATCCATTTTGTTCCAATCACATTAGTGTTTGTAGGCCTAGGTACTAGACTCCAAACATTATTCTTAATGAATTATTCAAGTTCTTCACGCATAGCCTCTATCCAACATTCATCTTTTAAAGCTTCTGAAATATTCTTGGGTTCAATAGAAGGGAAATAACATTCAGTACATACCTGATTGCATATGTTAGACATGCATACCGATCGTACTATGTCTTTAAATTTATCTTTTCTTCTGGTTTGAACACTAACAGAAGACTCACCAATGATCTGTAATGTAGGGTGATCTTTCTTATATCTGTGAGCAAGAGTATTTCTCAGAGTTCTGTGGAGTTGGTTCTCATCTTATTCTGAATCAGCACTCGATGTTGTAGGCGATGTGATCATATAAGGCTCAACATTGTTTACTAATTCTGCAATTTCAACCAAGTCAGAAATATTATCTTCCATCTTTTTAACTGCAATATTTTATTAATCATCAAACACAACATTGACAGATTCTTGAATAGTTCTGGTTCTAAGATTAAAGACTCTGTAAGCTTTGTTATTCTTAGAATATCCTAAGAAAAGACATTTATCACTCTTAGAATCAAACTTTGAAAGATATTCTCTATCATTCAGAATGTAGCACATGCAACCGAATACATGAAAGTATTTTAGGTTTGATTTCTTCCTATATAGCAGTTCATAAGCAGTAATAGAACATCCTGGTCTAAAATGAATCCTATTAGACACATGACATGCAGTATTCAATGCCTCAACCCAAAATCTTTTAGACACATTCATTGAAGTAAGCATGACTCTAGCTATTTCTTGCAGTGTTCTATTCTTTCTTTCAGCAATCCCATTCTGCTGTGGGGTTTTAGGAGATGAAAACTCTTGCATAATACCTTTCTTTTCACAAAATTCAACAAACTTGTTGTTTTCAAATTCTCTACCATGACCAGTTCTAATCCTACATACTCTAAGATTGAAAGCATTTTGAACCTTTTGAAAAGAACTTTGAACACATAAAATGTATTCAATTTTTCTCTAGTGAATTCTACCCATGAAAACCTACAAAAATCATCAACAACAACCAAAGAGTACCTCTTACCACCAAGACTTTCAGTCTCCATAGGACCTATAAGATCCATGTGAAGCAATTCAAAACACCTTGAAGACGTGCATATAGATGTGATTTTGTGCGAAGACCTTACCTGTTTAACTTTTGGCATGAACCACATACTGGTGGATCTCTGAAACTGAGCTTAGGCAATCCTTTAACAACCTCAAACTTAACCAATTCTTGTAAATTTATGTAATTTACATGGCTAAGTTTTTTATGCCAAATTACACTTTCATCATGTTGTGAAATGTTGTAGTAAATTTCGTTACCAATCAGATAACAATTATCAGCAGATCGACTACCAATCATCACACAGTCATCAGTTTTATTAGCATAAAACATGAATTCTTATCGAATTTTACATGTAAATTATCATTACATAATTGACTTATTCTTACCAAATTAGCACGCAAACCTTTAACATAAAGCACATTCTTCAGATTTGAAAAACCTTTAACATTTAAAGTTCCTTAATAAACAATGTTACCCTTAGATCCACCACCATAAGTAACTTTACCACCATCAAAAGTTTCATAATCCTTCAAGTATTCAACATTACCAGTCATATGTCTAGAACAAGCACTATCAAAATACCATAGACCAGGTACACATGCTTGTAAAAATGTACAGACAACTTTACAAAGCACTTTTGGTTTTCTGATCCAAGGATATTTAGGTGTGTGTGAATACTTGTGTGGCAATACTACAGGTAACATTTTCCAGACATTATATCATCTTTCAGACAGTAGAGACGAATATGACCAGGGTTTGAACAATAATGACAAATAAGGGTCCTACTGCCTTTTCTATTAGGAAACTTGTTGGAAAAATCATTTAGATCAGATTTCACAAATTTTGAACCAGGTATCACAAACTTAACAGGACTTTCAAAACTAAAAGGCATGCATTCTTCAGTGTATCCAAGACCAAACTTATCAATTTTTCCAACAGATAAAGCTTAATTCAAAACAGATGTACCTTTACTGTACTTTTTGAAGCTCAACATGGAAGCAGCTAACTGACCTTGGAGTTTAGCAATCTCAGCATCCTTCTTAGTAAGATTTACCTCAAGTCTTGTTATGGTCTCAATCAGTTCATCATTCTCTTGGTTGATAGCTTTTAGTTCTTTTAGAAGTTCAGAAATCTTCATCTCTAGAGGTTCTTGTGTAGTACCTACACTAGAAGAGAAAGCATTGGTACAGTTCATATCAATATCAGAAGTAGACATAAACCTGCATGATGTTATTTCTGATGTAGGCACACCAGACTCAACATCTGAGTCACTCTCAGAGAAATCCTCCTTCACACATTGTGTTAAGAACACAAGTTCTTCTTTATTTGCATTTGGATCTCCTTCAGAATCATCATCACTCAAACAAGCCTTTAAGCTCATCATTTTCTTCAGAAGAGTGTTAGCACATTCACTTGCATAATGACCAAAACCAGTACATTCATCACAAATGATCTTTTTCCTAAACTCAGGATCATACCTAAATTTTCTTCTTTGAGTGGGTTTACGAACAGGAGTATGAGGGGAATGTTCTACCTTAGGTTGAATGTTTGCTTTAGACTTGTTCTTCTTTTGTCTAAGATAAGACTCAAATTTCTTAGCAAGTAAAGCAATATTGTCAGTGTCATCAGGAATATTGTCAACATTATCATCAACTTATTTAATATTAGTTATGGTAGACGTTTTACCGGAACTAGAACTAGAACAAGCACTCGTTTCACCTTTAAAAACAACAACACCTTTTCTATCATACACAGAATCTTGTTGAGACAAATTCATTTCATAAGTTTTCAAGATACTTATCATCTCATTATGACTCAACAGATCAGTATTCCTAGACTCTTCTATAGCATAAAATTAACCATTAAATCTCCTAGGAGCGTATGCAGAGTTTTGTTTACTAACCTAACTTTGGAGATAGGATCCCCAAGTGAATGCATCTCATTCATCACCTCGTAGAGTCGCTCATTGTATGATGAGATTGTCTCGTCTTCTTTCATTCTCAAGCTCTCGAATTGCGTGTTCAACATCCTCGCCTTTGTCCTTTTGACACTTCCATATCCTTTGTAGTGCTCTTGAAGTCTTTCCCAAGCATCTTTTGCTAATGTACAGTTCTAGATCAAGTTGAACATCACTGTATCAACCGATAAGTTGATTACATTGAGTGCTCGGTAGTTCAGCATCGATTGAATGTTCTCCTCAGTGGTCCATTCAAGCTCATTCTTGATGATTAGATCTCTATCTCTGTCTTGAACTGCAGGGGGTGTCCAACCTGCTAGAATGGCTTTCCAGGAATGTTCATCCATCGACTTGATGTGACTTCTCATTCGGCTCTTCCATAAGGCAAAATTGGTTCCATCAAGTATGGGAGGACGATTGATCGATCCAGCGGAATAATCCATGATAATACAACAATTAACACCAGGAATCAACACTTAGAACCGTCAAGTGTTGGCTCTGATACCACTTGTCAGGGCGGTCCGTCGAGTGTGTAAGTGTATATAGTGACGTTGTCCGTAGTGTGGTAACACTTCGTACAACACCAACTCTTATCAGAATGAAACTTGTATACGAATATGCAAGTTTGTACATCGAAAGACTTAACACACGAAATTACTCAATCTTTCTATAAACTTATGAATAAGTTTGTAGCGGCCTCATGGCAAAAATATCACTAACTTGGAAATAGTGATTTACAAAAATCAGATTCAAAGAGATGAAAACATTCCTTTCACTCTTCGAATACACACGGATATAAAATCCTAAACAAATCCCAAATGGCAAGACTTAGATTGTTAGAAATAAGCCCTACTTCAAGTATGCACTTCCACTGCCTGTGAACAGTACACACTAAACGTACGGGATAAAACTATACACGTGATGCAGGACGAGATGTTACAACACCAGTAAAAACACTACAAGAGGAACGTAGTCGAATAAACTCTACGTCCAACGACTCTCTATGTAGGAACTCTCCAAGTATTTCCATGCCAGGGAACGAAGTCTGACAACTTCTATTTATAGTCATAAAGCATGCTGCAGCCTTCCTTCAAATAAGTGGTCCACTAGGAGATATGGCAACCACCCATTAATAGTGAATAACCACCCCCACTACTTTGGGTAGTTATTTTCAACTTTTATAATCTTCAGGGCTTCTAGAATTTTCCGGACTGCTCTCTAGGCTTATGGGTCCTATTCAGCATGATCGTCATTCAACTGCCACAACCCTGAAAGCAACATCAAGTACAACACTACACAAACATATTAATGGTTAAATAATAACTGGTGGAGGATCGATGTGATTCCAGATGTGACGACACTAGTCTCAACACTTCACATCAACAATCCGGAATCACAACATTTGTCCATGTTGCGTACACATAAAGCGAACCATCATAAAACGACAGCATGAAAGTATCAAGAGCAAAAAGGTATCATCTTCACAGCAGCAATCACATATCAATTATCGAGCTATGCTTGGCAATGGACAAAATTGCACCTAGTATTGTCTACTGGGAAAATGATGACCTTTTGTAGTCAAACTTGAAAGTAATATTTCCTTTCAGTACAAAACTCTATATCATGCTTCTTTCAAGTTAAAAATCAATTTAGAGAAAAAAATCAGTAGCTTGCATGTAAGCAAATTTTTTCAGATGACCACAAAGATGAAGTAATCAATCACTTAAATAAATTTAGCTCGTTAGTTCGTACTCGTAGTACAAACCATCATCACCAAGCTCTACGCCCTTATCTTCAGATCCACTAAAGAGGGACAGGAAAACTAAAATTACAACAAGTTGAGTAGCAAGAAAGTATTTAGCTCTTCTTTTAAACTTCTTCTATTCCTCTATCTTCTCCCACTTTGTATTGATCGTTGGTTTTGAACCTACATTATTTGTCTGTTGTCACAAATGAAGGTATTTTACAATATTTGCAGCATTGCTGAAATAAAACATCCACTTGGATGGAAGGAAATCATCTTCTAAAGGCAGTACAAAATCATAAATGTAGGACAAAGCAGGAGGCAAATGTGGTTTTGGCATTGATAATATATTTCAAGTTAAATACAAAGATAGCTTGGTTACAAACTAGCCACAAATTCATCATTGCGCACAATCAAATATTCAACTTTTATCCACAAGGAATGTGACGAGATAAATATTCAAGGCTGGTGATAAAAAACAACTATAACCATATCTCTAAGCACAATAATATTTTTGCAATGTTTATCTCTTTCTTATCCGCACTTGTGGGACTCATCAATGTTCTACAATACTTCACTGAATATGAGGTCATAATATACTCCTTATTTTCTCTCAAGCTCTCTTTAGAGAAGGTTCATTCAAGACAAATCAAAAGTAAATTCATACATGTAATCAAACACAGTTCATGGAAATTTAAGCACACAATTTAGAAGGATGTATTGAAGAGTTATTAATACTATATGTAAATCAACCCACATAACAAGATTCATTTTCATCGTTATTAGTAGTAAATCAAATGCACTTTCCATGTGAAAGAAGTAAAAACTAAGAGGGAAGAGAGAGGAAGAAACTTATAGTGTTACGATAATTACTGTTTGCCTGTTTACTAGCAGAAGCAAAATTAAATCATTTACCATACTTCTGGGTCGATGTAGAGGATGAAGATCTGTGATGAACACCTCTGATCTTCTAACGTATGTCCCAAAGTCAACTCTGGTGTTTGGTGGTCAACAATCCCAGAGTTCTCTCAATCTGCTCTCTGTTGTCTCCCGTATGTCAAATGAGGCACACACTTAGGTTTAACAGGAACTGAGATGACTTATATACTTGGGCTACAGTAGGGACCAGGAGGAGAAATTGGACTGGGCCTCAATTGAATTTAATTAACCAAGCTTAGCCCAAAGCTTTTAATTAAATCCAATAATAATAATATAGTCCACTAAAATATTATTACTGCACTACCCGTCCAATCCCAAAATTATGTTCTGGGCTCCTTCTTATTATAAGCCCGATGGGCTCCCCATGTTTAAGAAATACAATATCCATTAATTAATTAAGTTACTGACAACTCAAATTAATTAATATCTCATTCGAGAGTAGTACCACTCAACCTTATTATCATGCCAGAAATTAATCCACTTGCAAGATTTACATGATAAACCTTATGAGCTCCTCAAGGGGACATCATCAACCTATGACGGATATGGATTTCTTCTACAATCAACAACACACCATATAGACAGCACTACTTCCCAACTCACCGAGTATATTGATTTAATACATATAAATCTCACCCATTGATGAATCAAAGAAATACATACTGCCCTACGTGTCGAGGTTATTGTATAGGGATTAAGAGCACGAACTTCCATAATAACAGAGATCAAGTTCTTCTATAAGTCAGTATAAGTCAAACGATCTCAGGCAGTCCTGCTCAATACACACAAGTGCACTAATGTGATTCTATAGCCAAGACAACCTAATACCAAACCACACTACAACCATACTGATAGAGAGTCCCCGCCTATCTCAGTTGTGAGCATCTGTTTATACTTTATAAGGAAACCGATAATGTGATCTTCTGCGTGTTGTCGCACAACATATTATCTACAGTATAAAGTAAATGGACTATTGCATCATGCATATAAAATAAATTATAAGATGTAATCATTTGATCAATGATTCTCATTTCAAATATTGTTATGACATTGTTCATACTAAAGCTAGACTTTTAGTATACAATCCAACAATCTCCCACTTATACTAAAAGACTATGCTGTCATGTCTTCTGCCATACATCTGATTCCTACTCCCACTACACGACCATTAAAAGCTCTCGCCTTAAGGTCCTTGTAAATGGTTTACTAGGTCATCATCCGATGCAATCTAGGCGACAAAAACCTTCCCCTCATCATACGATTTCTCGTAACAGGTAGTACTCGCGCTCCATGTGTTTAATTGCCTTATGGACTCGTGATTTCTTCAAGTTTGCAACTGCACCAATATCATCAATGTAAATTGTGATTACCTTGGGCAAACTTAGAAACACTTAAAAGTCCATCATGAAGTCTCTAGAGTCATATAGATACTTTGGCTGCCTCATAGGCTCCAATTTATCATCTTTCCATGATGGAGTCCGGAGTCTGAAATATATTTCTATATAACACTCCTCCACATTATGAATCTACTTCCTAAGATTAAACACATAACCTTTGAGGAGAATTTACTACAGTCCAATCTGACTAAAAAAACTGAATCTACGTAATCCACAAGAAGTAGTGAATCTGCTCAGTAAGTCTACATATAATTTCCAGTCCTTCTCAGGCACTTCATATATGTCTTACCACAGTTCATCATTCTTTTTTCGGGTTACGTTGATACCCACTGTTCATGCATCCAGCAAAACAGATATCCAACTTCGTTCATAGCATTCCTTAGATTAAGCTTTCTTATTCGCCGATGTATAAGGAACCGCTTTCATCTTCTTTATCATCTTTTTGTATCTCAAAGACACATTCACTTAGATAAATTCACATGCTAAACGAGTATGGACTGTATCATTTTATGAAACTTGAGATAAGCATAACATCCTTTCTTGTGATCCATATTACCGTGATCAAAAGGATATATTTTGCCTTTCTTAAGTCCTTCATCTCTACCGCTTTATTAACCGTACCCATACGCCCGATAATACTCTTTCATTATCTCCAATGAGCAAGATACTATCTACGTATAGTATAAGAAACACGACCACGTTTTCGTCACTCTTTACAACACATAAGACTCATCCGCTCACTGATTTAAATCCATGCCACTGGATTACCTAATCAAAATAGATGCTTCACGATCTCAAAGCTTGCTTTAGTCCATCGCTGGACAATTTTAAGCTTACTATCAAAATGCTATTAGTACTTTGCAATGAATCACTCTGGTTGCTTCACATAGACGTTTTCCTCAAGACTTCCGATCAGGAAAGCTGTCTTTGACATCTATTTGTTGTTCCTCATAGCAGCAATAAATAAAAGAATCCGGATCAACATAAGCATAGCTACCAGTGAACATGTTTCCTCATAATCGAACCATTTCTTTCTGAGTACACTTTTTCGTAACAAGCTTTGCTTCGAAGGTTTTCACCTTTCCGTATGATCCTCTTTTATTTCCTATGACCACTTGCAATGGCTTTTACACCATTTTAGTGATCCTTCAAGCTCCAGACTTAATTTAGAATCCATAGATTCTATTTCAGCATTCATTGCAATTTACTAAGATTCTGCATTTTCATCTTGTAGTGCTACGTCGTATCCATGGGACAATACCATGTTCACTAGGGATCAAGTCTCACGACTCTCCCAAAACATATATTTTATGGGTTGTCAAACAACCCTCCCACTACGACAAGACACTACATGTAATTGTGTATCAGACGTGACACGCGTTGCAGTTTACCTTGTGGCATATCCTCTTGTACACTTCGTACTAATACTTTGTGTTTTCCTCTCACTACCTTTAGAACAACTTATACATGTGCTTGTGATTTATTACATAGTCCTTTTCCAAAAATCTGGTGTTTGTGTTAACAGTCACCTTTCGATCTTTTGGACTAAATAAATCAACTTTCATTTTTCCAGGATGTCCCGCAAATAGACAAATGTTTTACGAATTACTGTTTCTAGGGCATATCCATAAAATGAATTTAATTATTCCAAATAATTCATCATCTATCTAATCATAACCATAAGAGCCTTATTCCTTCTATCCACCACACCATTCAGCTGGGGCATGCCCGGTGTAGTCCACTTGAGATTTAATCTTAACTTCTGATTAATAGCTCCTAACTATCCCAAGAGGTATTCGCCATCACGATAAAATCATAATGACTTAATATATTTTCCATGACGCTCCACTGTACCAGCCTTGCAATTCTTGAATTAATCAAAGAACTTAGACATGCAGTGCATCAAATAAATATATTGGTATCTAGAATAATCTTCGAATATTCATAACCACCTCTCACCTGGATAATATTAGGTTCGCTTGAATCAGAATGAACTAATTCCAACATATATATCTTTGGCTCTACACCCCACAGCCTTGAAAAGGCAGTTAATAATTTTTACTTCTAAGCAAGACTCGCAAGTTTGATAGTTTCTACTTCAGATAAACCTTACGGTCTATCGGCTATCAACTTTTGAATCCTACCTAAGTAAAATTAACTAATCTTAGATGCCAAATGTATGTTTTAGTTCATCTCCGAAGGTTCCTTTCTCTTACTAATATTAGAAGATGCATTATTAATTATTATTTATTGCATCTGTGGGATGTGCATGATTCAAGAGTTTACATATTATCCACCAACGTACTTTAACGGATTATAGCCTTATTCCTCATTACTATGACCATGTCATTTAAATGAAATGAAGTATCCATCCGTTAATGCATAGAAACCGAAATTAAATTCTTTCTATGAAACGTACGTAAAGACAATTTCTCATAATCAATCGTTTATTCTTATCATGAGATAAATAAACAACTCCCACTGCAATAGCCACTACCTTTCTAGTTTTACCCATGTCATAACTATCTTATCCTTACTCAGTGATAAATATTTAGTGATTCCAGTATCTATGCAGTTCGTGTCAGTAGATGCCATCACTAATCATATTTAAACCATTAGTAAATAAGATATTAAACTTGTTCACATTATGATGAAAATGGCTTTCCTTTGACACATGTTTTGTCAGAAGTTTCCCACCATTTACATCCTCTTGTAATTCAGGTGGAACTTACTCAAAACATTTAGGCAATTATGGAGAATAAAATTGACTTAGGTTTTCCCTTTCAACTTCTATTCCGTGTTTTTCCAATTCATTCATCAAATTCTATCATGACCTACCACATTTTAAATTACTCGAGTATCCGAAGAGTTACATGAGACCATCATATTTCTATAAACCTCTCATCTCTTCATTAGAGACATTAACAGGCATCATGAGACGTCCTATGTGAGAACACATTTTTATTTTCTTAAGCAGTAATTTTCAAAACCAAGATTCTTTTCTAATCATCTAATTTGGACAAGTAAATATAATGTCTTTTAGTTAACAATTAGTGAAATAAAACCATTCGAAATTCAGAGAATCACAAATAAATATTCCGATCAAATCTTTGAATTTTTATCCTTTTATATTGATTCCCTCCAAATAATATAAAAATAAAATTCACCGACATTTCAAGCACCGTGAGTCTGCAAGCCACGTTAGTGTGGACGTTTATAAACCCGAACATTTACAAGAGAAGGTTTTACCCATTAATTTCATTTGTCAACCTAACTTTTTGACAAAATAACTAATAGTCGGTTCCTCTTTAGCCATGCAAATAATAGCACTGACTCCATTGGGGAGGATACTAATTATTTACACCTAAGTGTAGACCATTATTTGATCCCAAGTCCGCTGCCCAAGCTTATGTGCCTTACTGTTGGAGAAGTACACACGCGCTCATATAACTTTCTACAACCATCAATTGTATAAGTTTGTACTAGTGAACCGCATATAAGCTCATCCGTTAGGGAGGAAGGCACTATAGCCAACGCGCAAGTCCATATGCATCACATTACAAACAATAATTATTTAAAGAAATTTGTACCAGTGATCCGTGAATAAACTCATCCGTTAGGATGGAAGGCTCTATTGCCAACGCGCAAGTTTACTCACATCACTTACAAACCAATAATGGAGGCCGTGGGAATTTATTACCAATCCCCTCTCCCACTTAGTTATTTAAAACTGAGGGTTTTTAACATGCATATAATATTCCAGAATAAAATATACAACTTAGACATGCTTCTATTAACAGCAATTTAAATAAATAAATCACATAGAACATGTCTTTCATATATAACAATTAATTGTCAAGCTAAAATAATTAAATCAGTTATATATCATAATTAATTGCATAAAATGTTGGATCAATTAAATAGGCCCAGCTGACCCAAACATTATTAGCATAAAATGAGCAACCCATTAATAAAATAATTAAGCCCATTTACCCTGCCAATTTCTGCATTAAGGTCTAGCTCATTATTTAACCTTGGCCCAACATCAATCCCACAATTAATTAAATCCAGCAATAATAAAAAATAGGCCCAGCAGCCCATAACCATTTAATTAAAATTGTGCCCAACAGCCCAAAACCTAATTAAATGAGCAGTCTGCAACCACATCCCATAAATCAAGCCCAATAATTAAAAAAAATGGGCCCAAAGGGGCAGCTAAACCTACAAACTGCTGCCCTATTCCTGCCAAAAACAACAGCCGCAACACTCCTACCATACACAAGCCATGACCGGAACAATTTGAAGCAGCTGCTGCCGGCGGTCGTGCCCCAGCCATCGGAATCGAACGATCAGCTCTTCGGTAGTTGTGCCGATCGCCCAACAACCGCCCGCTGCTTGTCTCCTTGCCAGCCATAGCCATATCGCCAGCAAACACCGGTGATAATTGAAGCCGCTGCTGCAGCCGGCTGCCACGCCCACAGCCCACCGGCTTCTCACCAACAACCAACTCCCATCGACTTCCGAGGAGCCTGCGCGTATCAGCCCAGTGGAGTCGCCCTGCTGCCAGCCGCCAGCAGCACCAGACTGCTGCTCTCACATGCCAGCCATCACCAGCGAAACAAGCCGCCGCTACCACCAACTGAGCAACAGCGCTGCCACCCGCCTAGTCGCCACCTTCCGCCGCTTGCCACTCGCCACCGGTTTGCACTGTCAAGCCGATCTGGTTCTGCCGAAAAACTACCGCACAACAGACTGGGATCGGCCGCTCGCCACCGCGTCATCGCGATCTGTCCGACAGACGGATAGTATGATCCCCGATGGTCGCTGCTCTCAGCTTTAACGTCGTCAGCCCACCGGATGGGATCCGCCACCGATCGCGCCGCCCAAGGCCACCACCACCCACTGTCTCCCAAACGACCGCCATGAGGCTCGCCCAGAAGCGGGTTTGCCATTGACCAGACGCGCGCTGGTCTGTCGATCATAACCGATCTTGCAGGGACTCGCCTGGATCCCACTATTCAGTCTTGCTCGTGGCTAGTCTGATCCGCCCAGATCGTTCAGGTGAGATGCTGATCTGTCATCGAATAGCCACAATCTCATGTCGATGCCAGAATGTCACTGCTCCATTAGATGCCACCAATCGAATCCCGCCGACCAATTCTCGTTGGCCTGACAGCCATGAGGGCTATCACTGGGTTTCACCACTTTCATCCATCAGCCGTGACACCCATCTGCCTTGCCTTCGACTTGTCCAGACTGACTTTCTTTCACCGGTGGATTATCCGTGTGTGTGAGGGAACATCGTATTCATACAGCATGTAATCACACCATGTACAGCAATGAAAAACGTACCAGATTTACCATAACATAGGATATCATGGATTATCTTAGACATACCAAACCCAAATTTCATGCTTTCACCGATAATTAAATCACAAGAAGCACAAAAGAACATGTGATTAAAACCAGATAAAATCATTTAATCACATAAACTAATGAATCATGTTATCACCACGAAACCAACGCTCTGATACCAATTGTTGGCAATTGGATCGTGTGGTTCAAACGTGATCCGTTAGTAAACAGGCAAACAATAATAGCAAAAGCAAAATTAAATCGTTTACCGTACTTCTGGGTCTATGTAGAGGATGAAGATCTGTGTTGAACACCTCTGATCTTCTACCGTATGTCCCAAAGTTAACTCTGGTGTTGGGTGGTCAACAATCCCCAGAGTTCTCTTAATCTGCTTTCTGTTGTCTCCCGTATGTCAAATGAGGCACACACTTAGGTTTAACAGGAACTGAGATGACTTATATACTTGGGCTACAGTAGGGACCAGGAGGAGAAATTGGATTGGACCTCAATTGAATTTAATTAACCAAGTTTAGCCCAAAGCTTTTAATTAAATCCAATAATAATAATATAGTCCACTAAAATATTATTACTGCACTACCCGTCCAATCCCAAAATTATGTTCTGGGCTCCTTCTTATTATAAGCCCGATGGTCTCCCCATGTTTAAGAAATACAATGCCCATTAATTAATTAAGTTACTGACAACTCAAATTAATTAATATCTCATCCGAGAGTAGTACCACTCAACCTTATTATCATGCCGGAAATTAATCCACTTGCAAGATTTACATGATAAACCTTATTAGCTCCTCAAGGGGACATCATCAACCTATGACGTACATGGATTCCTTCTACAATCAACATCACACCATAGAGACAACACTACTTCCCAACTTACCGAGTATATTGATTTAATACATATAAATCTTACCCATTGATGAATCAAAGAAATACATACTGCCCTACATGTCGAGGTTATTATATAGAGATTAAGAGCATGAACTTCCATAATAACAGAGATCAAGTTCTTCTATAAGTCAGTATAAGTCGAACAATCTCAGGCGGTCCTACTCAATACACACAAGTGCACTAATGTGATTCTATAGCCAAGACAAGCTAATACCAAACCACACTACAACCATACTGATAGAGAGTCCCCGTCTATCTCAGTTGTGAGCATCTGTTTATACTTTATAA
Source organism: Pogostemon cablin (assembly GCA_023678885.1). NCBI lineage: Eukaryota > Viridiplantae > Streptophyta > Magnoliopsida > Lamiales > Lamiaceae > Pogostemon > Pogostemon cablin. The sequence goes on along the minus strand of CM042973.1, from coordinate 12,094,166 downwards.
GGAAACCGATAATATGACCTTCTGCGTGTTGTCGCACAACATATTATCTATAGTATAAAGTAAATGGACTATTGCATCATGCATATAAAATAAATTATAAGATGCAATCATTTGATCAATAATTCTCATTTCAAATATTGTTATGACATTGTTCATACTAAAGCTAGACTTTTAGTATACAATCCAACAATTACGACCAACTAATAAATCTACATTATGAAACACATGCTTATAAGCAATTCTAGAGAAACCATGATAATCAATTTTCTGTTAAGGTAGAAAAATCAGAGACGTACATGTGAAAAACATAAACCTTGCAAACTGTAATTGTACAAATTGACATATTATTTCTTCATTCAAAGAATCCACAAACAATAGCCATCTAAAGTTGATTACAGAAAATTCTCCTAGAATCTTTCATGTTTATCAAATAAGAATGTGATGAAGCAATCAAGAACCATAAAAAAGCAAAATAGGAATCCATTAATGGATCAAATTAATCGCAAACATTAGATAAACATAAAATTAAGCAGACAGCAAGATACAATACGGATTGGAGAGTTTAAGCATTGGAAAGGAATAGACCCTGGCGTGCATAGACATATGAGTGCATCCAGGAATAGATATATTAGTGTGGGTTGAGTTCTGCTCTTCCGATCCTGTTGGATTCCTGACTTGATCGCTGTTTTCTTTAACTTTACCCTCAAGTGTAAGGGATCGATTGTAGCACGAGTGACCAAGTAGTTATATCGTCTCCACAGGGATAGCTATAAATTCAAGAAGTAATTTCACGTGATCATTTCATTGCAACACAAAATGGGGTTTTCAAAAGGATGAAATGTTTAACTAAAAATAACTTAAATGAAATGAAGTAAAATGATAATGATATGGAATGAATCGCACAAGAGAGAACGAATCAAGAGTTCAAGGAAGGAGAATTGATAATGTTGTGACTGATTTATCTAGACCCTAATTAATTTCTTGCAAACGTTTATAAGAGGATCGCTAAGCCTAGTTAAATCACCTTGATCGGGTAGGATCTAACACTTGTAATGAGCTGGAAATCCTTGGATCGATAAGAAATTAACTACCTCTCCCTCTATAGGTACTTCATGCTAAATTCCAATTAAGGCTAGAGCACTAGACTTCCCTTTCTAGGTACATGATTGTTAAATCTTTCTCCTTACCAATTACTCAATAATGATGTTTTACCAAGTAATCAGTATTCCAAATTGATTGTCTAACACTCTTAGGCTTTAATGGTCAATACACCTAAGAATGTCTCAGAAAACACATCTAGGCTTTAATGGTCAATACACTTAAGACTTTGTCTCATGAAACACAATCATTATGCGGAAATAAAGATGCCTATTATCTTCAATGATAATTTTAAAGGGATCAAAACTCCAACTCATAATAATACGAAGTTTCAAATAAAATCTTCAATATGGAAATAAACCATTTGCAAGATAATAAGTCAAAATCTAAATTAATCAAGTCACAAAATCACAAATGTATTCATGCCCTAACATTATCAACAAAGAAACTTAGCATCATGATGAGGAACAATTATAAAGACGTAATTAATCCTACCATTTTGCTAAAATAACGAAAGATGAATAACTAAAAAGAAAGAACCCGTGTGAAGGACTCCGTCTCTTCAATCACTATCTCCGTTGGGATCTTCGTCTCCGATCCAAGTAGCAAATCCGTTCGCCTCTCCGGTGGATGGGTGGTGATGATGGATGAATGGTGAAGGTGGTGTTCCTCCCTTCTCTCCCCCATTGGGGAAGAGAAGGGAGTGCAGCTGATGTTGCTGCTGTGTGTGTGTGTTGTGGTGTAAATTGATGAATGAGGGATTATGGTGGGATGATGGTGGGATTATGGGATGTCTCAATTGTGTTCTTGCAGCCCCTATTTATAGTTGTGGAAGGGGAACAACATCACATGCCTCTATTCCACTTAATGGCTGCCCATGTTACTCCATACTCCCACTTTTTCTTGTTTGTGCAATTATTCAAGCTCCACATGCATCCATTTCCCATTGATTCTTGTTGTCCATCATGTTTGCAGCTCATTTCTTGTCTTTTTGCCTTAGGAATCCAATTATATGTTGGATGCTTCATGTGATCCATGTGAATGGTGTATATTCTTGACTTTAGCCCATGTGTGCACTACACCCACTTGCATCATTGTTTCCAGGCTAGTTTTGCACGTGAACAGGTCGAACTACACCCCTCCAAGTCGAATGCAGGTCAACTGACCTTTTTCCCGCTGAAAACAAGTGATTCGACCAGAGGTGCAGGTCGAATCAAGGCTGTCGTGGTCGAATCAAGCCTTCTGGACGCTTTCTGAACCGATTTGACCTCGATTCGACCAGAGCTCTTGGTCGAATCGAGGCTGTCCAGGTCGAATCAACCTTCTGGACATTTTTGCTCATTGGTTCGATCTGTATTCGACCTGAGCTCTTGGTCGAATCAATGAAGCTCAGGTCGAATCGAGGCATTGGAGGCTGCATATGCCTAGTTCGACTTCCATGGTTGCTCGAATCAAGTTGTTGAGGTCGAATTACTTGCACCTCCTCATTTTTTCGTGTATAACTTCCACATCCGAGTTCCAAATTCAATAATTCTTGCTCTCACGCGATCCTCTCTCCCTTGGCTTTCAATCCATATAAAGATCTTTCATAAATACCAAGAGTTGAGTGTGCAATACGCTATGGAAAGTGGCCAGCAATCCTGCTCGGCATCTTGCGCGCGTCGTTATTGTTTTGCTTATAACTTCCTCGTTTGGAACTCGATGGGGGTGTTCTTTGTGCCAAAACGACTCTCTCTTCAGTGGCTTTCCAACCATGTAGCACACCATTACTTTTGATCTTCACATTGAACACAAAATATTTATGAATTTGGACATGCATTTTTCATCATCATTGCATAAATTGCACCTTTTCTTCACACTTGCACTTTTGATCATTTTTTCTATAAAAACACAACAAAATACCTTAGTAGCACCTTTTAATCAATATTAGTCCAAAGTAATAATATATGTGCAAATAATAGCAATTATACACTCAAAAAGGTATTAAATTGGACTCGAAAATACATGAATTTCCACTCTCATCAAACCCCCCAAACTTAAGGTGTTGTTCGTCCTCGAACAACGAAACGACAAACCAAGAGATTAATGAGATGGAAAGTCATGTTCAACGGTAAGGATCAACTATGGCTTCACAAGATGTAATCAATCTCAACTTGGTTCACATAACTTCAAATTCAAGAGCATCTATTCATTCAAAACATGCAAATCATTACTTTACCAATTCAAGTGCTCAATTCACCTATGCTCACAAGATATATATGTAGTAACTCTCACGCTCATGGTGTATAAAGTGTACACCGTTTAAGGTTATATATATATGCTCTCATATTCAATTCAAGTGTATGCGTAACCATAAGCTTGCCCATTGTCTCAACTCTCCTTTTACTTATAGCTAGCAAATTATTAATCAAAAAGGACTTTTCATTTGGTTGTAACATAGGCTCTTTGGACAAGGTAGGAAATATGTGGATAAGTGACTCAAAACTTGGATCAATCAAGCTGCAGTCTATCATGATCTATCACTTTCATTACAGTTCGATTCCTCCGCATTTTCATAGGAATAACAACCATCTTCTTTTTAATTCTTTCACTTTTCAACTCCATCATTTTTCTTTCCTTCACTTTTTCAATGGGATACCAGTTTTAGGCACTACCCCAATGGATCCTCCATAGGGTACTAGATGTAAGCACTACCCTAGGGTGTCTGCTTCATAGAGTACTAGATTTAAGCACTACTCCATGAATTTTATCTTTTGATCATTTCTTCATCATCCTTTTCCACTCCAACATATTCACATTCTTCTTCTAACCACTTTAATAATTACTTAATTAATCCAAGTAAAACAAGAAAAATCAAATACTGATTAAGCTCAAAAAGGGTTATTCGAAGAATGGATATTTCAAGGCTCAAATGGTTGACTAAGGATTTAATGAATTAAGGTAAAGTGTATGAAAAAGATAGGTTAAAATCAAAGTTGGCCTAATATCATTTTCATAATCCACTAGACTATTCTTGAATATTCAAGGAGACTCAAGGCAAGTTCTAGAATACACGCACAAGAACGATATGCTCAAGAAAAAAATATCATGCATCAATGTATCATGATTCATAGGCTCAAATCTCACTTGGCTTCATAGATTGAACGAGCACTTTTCAAGGCTACGTATACATCATAACAAGTACATTACGAACTTCAAGAATTTAATAGTTAAAGCATGTTCCCCTTGTCAATCATAATCAACATCTTATCAAAGGCATCATCAAAGCTCAAAACAATCATTATAGGAGAGATAAAATATCGAGAGACGAAAATTAATGACAGGGCATCACAAAAACAAACAAGATAATTGGATAGTCGTAAAAAAAATTCGAACTTTCGAATAGAATTCCAAAATTCTAAAAAAAATCGACCTCCAAGCACAAGACACAAAATAATGCAAAGTAAACATACCTTGGTGCGGATGGAACGAGGGAAGAACATCACACCCCCCAAACTTAGATGAAAACGGGAGTTGAATCTAAGTGTAAAAGGATGTTATTACCTTATGTGTAAGCACGCACCTTGATATAATTCACTTAGCACAAAACACAAATAAAAATAAAATAAAGCAAGTAAAGTTTAACGTCCTACAATTAAATAAATCAGTATAGAATTAGTTTTAAATCTATAAGCTATCCCCGGCAACGGCGCCATTTACTTTATCGCTGTTTTCTTTAGCTTTACCCTCAAGTGTAAGGGATCGGTTGTAGCACGAGTGACCAAGTAGTTATATCGTCTCCATAGGGATATCTATAAATTCAAGAAGTAATTTCACGTGATCATTTCATTGCAAGACAAAACGGGGTTTTCAAAAGGATGAAATGTTTAACTAAAAATAACTTAAATGAAATGAAGTAAAATGATAATGATATGGAATGAATCGCACAAGAGAGAACGAATCAAGAGTTCAAGGAAGGAGAATTGATAATGTTGTGACTGATTTATCTAGACCCTAATTAATTTCTTGCAAACGTTTATAAGAGGATCGCTAAGCCTAGTTAAATCACCTTGATCGGGTAGGATCTAACACTTGTAATGAGCTGGAAATCCTTGGATCGATAAGAAATTAACTACCTCTCCCTCTATAGGTACTTCATGCTAAATTCCAATTAAGGCTAGAGCACTAGACTTCCCTTTCTAGGTACATGACGTTAAATCTTTCTCCTTACCAATTACTCAATAATGATGTTTTACCAAGTAATCAGTATTCCAAATTGATTGTCTAACACTCTTAGGCTTTAATGGTCAATACACCTAAGAATGTCTCAGAAAACACGTCTAGGCTTTAATGGTCAATACACTTAAGACTTTGTCTCATGAAACACAATCATTATGCGGAAATAAAGATGCCTATTATCTTCAATGATAATTTTAAAGGGATCAAAACTCCAACTCATAATAATACGAAGTTTCAAATAAAATCTTCAATATGGAAATAAACCATTTGCAAGATAATAAGTCAAAATCTAAATTAATCAAGTCACAAAATCACAAATGTATTCATGCCCTAACATTATCAACAAAGAAACTTAGCATCATGATGAGGAACAATTATAAAGGCGTAATTAATCCTACCATTTTGCTAAAATAACGAAAGATGAATAACTAAAAAGAAAGAACCCGTGTGAAGGACTCCGTCTCTTCAATCACTATCTCCGTTGGGATCTTCGTCTCCGATCCAAGTAGCAAATCCGTTCGCCTCTCCGGTGGATGGGTGGTGATGATGGATAAATGGTGAAGGTGGTGTTCATCCCTTCTCTCCCCCATTGGGGAAGAGAAGGGAGTGCAGCTGATGTTGCTGCTGTGTGTGTGTGTGTTGTGGTGTAAATTGATGAATGAGGGATTATGGTGGGATGATGGTGGGATTATGGGATGTCTCAATTGTGTTCTTGCAGCCCCTATTTATAGTTGTGGAAGGGGAACAACATCACATGCCTCCATTCCACTTAATGGCTGCCCATGTTACTCCATACTCACACTTCTTGTTTGTGCAATTATTCAAGCTCCACATGCATCCATTTCCCATTGATTCTTGTTGTCCATCATGTTTGCAGCTTATTTCTTGTCTTTTTGCCTTAGGAATCCAATTATATGTTGGATGCTTCATGTGATCCATGTGAATGGTGTATATTCTTGACTTTAGCCCATGTGTGCACTACACCCACTTGCATCATTGTTTCCAGGCTGGTGTTGCACGTGAACAGGTCGAACTACACCACTCCAAGTCGAATGCAGGTCGAACTGACCTTTTTTTCGCTGAAAACAGGGGATTCGACCTTGATTCGACCAGAGGTGCAGGTCGAATCAAGGCTGTCGTGGTCGAATCAAGCCTTCTGGACGCTTTCTGAACCGATTCGACCTCGATTCGACCAGAGCTCTTGGTCGAATCGAGGCTGTCCAGGTCGAATCAACCTTCTGGACATTTTTGCACATTGTTTCGATCTGGATTCGACCTGAGCTCTTGGTCGAATCAATGAAGCTCAGGTCGAATCGAGGCATTGGAGGCTGCATATGCCTAGTTCGACTTCCATGGTTGCTCGAATCAAGTTGTTGAGGTCGAATTACTTGCACCTCCTCATTGTTTCGTGTATAACTTCCACATCCGAGTTCTAAATTCAATAATTCTTGCTCTCACGCGATCCTCTCTCCCTTGGCTTTCAATACATATAAAGATCTTTCATAAATACCAAGAGTTAAGTGTGTAATACGCTATGGAAAGTGGCCAGCAATCCTGCTCGGCATCTTGCGCGCGTCGTCATTGTTTTGCTTATAACTTCCTCGTTTGGAACTCGATGGGGGTGTTCTTTGTGCCAAAATGACTCTCTCTTCAGTGGCTTTCCAACTATGTTGCACACCATTAGTTTTGATCTTCACATTGAACACAAAATATTTATGAATTTGGACATGAATTTTTCATCATCATTGCATAAATTGCACCTTTTCTTCACACTTGCACTTTTGATCATTTTTTCTATAAAAACACAACAAAATAACTTAGTAGCACCTTTTAATCAATATTAGTCCAAAGTAATAATATATGTGCAAATAATAGCAATTATACACTCAAAAAGGTATTAAATTGGACTCGAAAATACATGAATTTCCACTCTCATCAATTCCACATATGTAGGAGAAGTGAAACCATCACCTTCGCTGCTCACTTCTAATCCCAACCACCGCCACATCGGTGCCGCTTACCCACCTCTTCCAATGCCATCAGAAGGGCAAGACGCGCGGCACTGGTTGAAGTTGGTGGTGGAATTTTGTTGTGGTGCCCTAAATCCTAAATCTAAAAGAAAGGGAGGAGAGAGGGGATGAAGGCTGAAAGACTTTCATATATATATATATATATATATATATATATATATATATATATATATATATATTAAAATACTATATCTGTCTTAAAAAATGAAAACTTTAGGATATGATGAGGGAGTATTGTATACAAACTAGCATCCAATAGTTGTGGCAGTTGCTAAGGACCACAATGCGAATCGCAACTCGAGTGATTAGATTAACCATTTGTGGTAGGAGTTAGAGGAGTACGCCATATTTCACGAAATTGATGATTTATGAGATAAATTTCCAATTTCAATCATATGATTCTTTAATCATGATTGTGCAAGTTCCTTATGTATTTCTTATAGATTTTAATTTTTCTCTTCAATTTTTATCTTAGCATGAATTTGGTTAAGATTGTTTGTTTTGGAGAGAGAGACATAACATCCTCTGAGTATAATCCCTCCATCCCATTTCAGACGATACATTTTCCATTTAAGTCTGTCCCACAAAAGTTTGCTCATCCTAAAAATGGCAAAAAAAATTTACAAAAATATCCTTATAATACACTATAATTTACACATATGCCGCCCACTTTATTACACCTCTTAACTTAGTACTGTACACATTAACCATTAATTAAAATAAATAAAATATATAATTAGCCATTAACTAAAACAAATAAAACACATAATTAAATCATCAATACTGTACTACTCCAACTCAAAATCTGAAATACCCGATGAGATCAAAAGAAATGAAACCCTAGATCGATCTTTTCTACCATGTCTTCTAATGTATCTTCTCTCATTAAGAATGATTCTAGTAGGTTTATAAAAATAGAATTTTGGCTGGAGTTTGAGATATAAAAGGCCATTTAGGCAATTCCGACCTCTTTTTGATGGTCTCGGGGTCCCCTTTACATAATACGGTGGTTCCCGAGATGTGTTTGACCGATTCAGAAGTCCTGGAGTCCCCATTAGTTATGTTGTTCCAAACACACAATCGCCTGAGACGATGATCTCATTTCTTGATTGTGTTATTCTCGATATACAATCGCCTAAATTTTGGTTAGATTTCTATATGGATGGTCCAGTTCATGGTCCTAAGTTGAGTCTCAAATTTAAGTCCTCTATCCATGAGCTATTATGCATGTTCTGTCCCTCGCTAAGGTATTATTCTATTTAAACTTTGCTATTATTGAGATCAATGTGTAAATTTGTGGGATTAAATCTGGCTTCATGAGGTTTTTAATTGCCCAATGATGATAAAATTTATGCTCTTTTCAAGTTATTGTGTTTAATATGGTGTTTGCAAGACCATTGAGGATGTTTATGCATTTCATATAATATGTATGAGACTATTAAACGTTTCTCTGTGTTTCACTTGATGTCTGTTAGACCTTTAACATGATGATAATTTACAGTTACTGAGGGCAGTGATTTATGATACTTCTAAATTGATGGTTTTGAGTGGCTTAAATGAATGTTGGTTGATTAAAATCAGATGTTTGTGTGTGAGGGTATTTCTATCATATGATGGTTATATATATGATCGTACTATTTTGTTGTGCTTGAGGTAATCCCTTTTTCCTATGATGAAACTTTTTTGAGGACATTGGTTTTAATTACTGTTTAATTGTTCCCTATAATGAATTATGGTGATCATTTCTTCACTTTTTTTAACTTTCTTTTTGGGTATGATTTTTACAATCTAGGTATTCAATTTGGAATTTAACAATGAAAATTGTATTTATCTTGGTCAATCTATTCGAATCTAGTCCCATTTGTGTATAGTGCTCTTTGAATCTATGGTTATCTTACTTGTGGTTATTTTACTGTTGTTCATATGGCTTAATGGTGTTGATGTTGTAGTTTGATGGCTTCTAGGTTTGGTATTTAGTCTTGATCGAATGGGCAGTATTTTTTTGGAATAATAGTGACTTTACTTTCTTCTGCCGTGACTTTTGTTTGCTAAATAAGAGAAGTTATAATCAATCGTGAGTTTTTTGCTTGTGATGAGATGAAGAATTTTTGCATGAGTATGATTTTTGCTTGAAATTCTTGGTATAGCCAGGAGTCTATTAATTGAATAGTTTGTGATTGTGAAGAGTAGGATTTATTAAATCCTAATGTTATATGCATATTTTAAAGTCGTAATTTATTGCCTAAATTATTAGTAGATCTCGTTATGTGATGAATGCATGTGTATATAATTTATGGGTGTCATACTTATTCTTGTCATCATGAGGACAATAAATAAGTAATCTAAATCAAGTGGTTATGTGTTTACACTTTGCTGCTATAATATGAAAGGTAAAATTACTATGATCAAACTGTTACCTATTATGTGAATAGCAATAGCAGCAATGTTTTTATACTTAAAAAAAGTTGGAAGTTCTTACACAACTAAAAACTGTTACTTATTCTTGGATGTTTTTAGTTACCTATTATGTTGAATCATTAAATACTAAATCAATAAAAATAATTAAAATAAATAAATATTGAAACTTTTTTGCAAAACTAATTTTATAATTAGGTCTAAGATCCCAACTTCCAACTACTAGTTTTGAATTGAATAAGTGGAATAATGAAGTTAATCATTACGTGCATTCTCATGATAGGTAACAGTTTTACACTTTGCTGCTATGAAACATTTTTTTATGTGCTTTGCTAAGAGTGTAGTCAATACATTACTTGGGGTTAATATTTACTTGGGTTGATATTTTTTAGATGTGGCTTAGTTTTCATTATATGTTTATTACTAGTTGCACAAGATATTTTTAGTGAGCATGTGTAATCATGGATCATGTTCATCTTTAATCATACCCACATCTTTTATACAAAACATTAACAATAAAAGGGACATACATAAAGAACCAAGTTTACACCCTAAACAAGACATAAACAACAAAAGGGGCATACATAAAATTCCATGTTTACACCCTAAACAAAACTTAAACAACAAAAGAGGCATTTATATAATGCCCTGTTTAAGAGTTTTGTTTATGCTGTAAACTTAGAAAGATTCACAAAAAAAAAAAATAAATAAATAAAAACCTTAAATCTTGATTCTAGAAGCCTAAGTCTTGCATCAAATCTGTTATGTCATAGATTGGCTTATATACCTCCAAACCTTCAAGAAGATTTTGAATACTTCTTCTCACAAGAATTTTATTGACCTCTAAATTTATAGGCAAAATATTTGCATTGATTATCCTTCCTTTACCCATATGTGGCAATCGGTATGTGTTACCTCCATTTACCTTCATGATTTCAACTAGACAAGCCTGCGAACTCAAAAACACCTTGTTTAAAATGGTAGGTGATAAGTTTTGATATGAATTCTTCACACTATTGACCAAATCATCAACATTTGTACTCTTTTTCTCCCATTGTAGATATTGTATGGCCCTGAACCACCCCAAATCATTGACATTATTATCCGAAGAGCATGGAGGTTGGCATACAAGTCTGATGTTGAATCCATCAGAACTTGCAGTTGCTCTAAAATTAGGATCATTGTCAAGGATATGAGGTAGGGCATTATCTTGTTCTATAACTATATTCTTGGCCACGGTTGGAGACCATTTTGCCTTAATTTCTTGTCTTACCTATGTAAATTGAATAATAAGCATGTTAAAGACATCTGAATTTTTGTAAATCAAAAGTTGGAAGTTATGGTTGCTAAAAAGTGAATGATCGATGACTATAAAGTGATTGAATACCTTATTAACCAGGCAATCTTTGATGACCTTCTTGTTGACATCGTTTATAGGCTTGGTAATCAAGGTACCTCTCAATCTATTTTTTTAGTTTCTCTGTGCTTGCACTATTTCTATGAAAGGAAAAATTCCTATTTCCCATCAAAGAAAACCAGACCATCATTATCAAATATGGGTCTTGAGACTACACACATGAACATCACTTTAGTAATGAAAATCTTTGACTTGCATGTTCTATATGGCTCTTCCTCTATGGAACTAAGTAATACCTCTCACTTTCTCTAATAATGAAGTACCATTTTTCATCAATCTGAACTACATTCTCCATTAGTCTAAACATAATCTTATTTGTATCCCTATTTATAGTTAGGGCATGCAAACTGAAATTTAACCTTTGAAGCCTATTCTTCGGAGTGAGCGCGGGCTCTATTGCATTTGTGTGTGCCCTAATTTCTCCTTTATTAATTCGTCTATGAACTGTGGATTTGCCGAGCGTTAGTTTAGTTGCAAGACTTCTTACAGTAGATCTCTTCTTGAGTGCAACATTCTTTATAACATTAGGATCAATGATGATTCTTTATAGTAGATCAACATTCTTTATAGTAGATCTCTTCTTTATGTGTGTTAACCTTCCTTGTTTGATTTTAATAACGTTGGATTATATACTAAAAGTCTAGCTTTTTGTATGAACAATGTTATAATAATATTTTAAATGAGAATTATTGATCACATGATTGCGTCTTATAATCTATTTATATGTCCGATGCAATAGTCCATTTACTTTATACTTTAGATAATATATTGTGCGACAACACGCGGAAGATCATATTATCAGTTTCCTTGTAAGGTATAAATAGATGTTCACAACTGAGATAGATGGGGACAATCTATCGGGATGGTTATAGTGTGATTTGGTATTAGTTTGCCTTGACAATATAATCACATTAGTATGCTTTGTGTGTATTGAGAATGACAGCTTGAGATAGTTCGACTTATACTAACTATATATGAGAACTTGATCTCAGTTATTATGGATGTTCATGCTCTTAATCCCTATATAATTACCTTGACACGTAAGCCAGTATGTATCTCTTTGATTCATTAATGATAACAAGATTGAGTGGTACTACTCTCGGATGAGATATTGTCAGTAACTTAATTATTTAATGGACATCGTATATCTTAAACATGTGAAGACTGTCGGGCTCATAATAAGAAAGACCCCATAATGTAATTTGGGATTAGAGTGGCAGTGCTGTAATAATATTTTAGTGGACTATATTATTATTATTGGACTTTAGTATAAGATTTGGGCTAAACTTGAATACTTAAGCCTAATGGAGGCCAGACTCTAATTTCTCCTCCTGGTCCCAGTTGTAGCCTATAAATAAGTCATCTTAACTTTCTGAAATGCCTTGCAAACAACGTCTTGCCTAAAATTCTATCCATACATGCTAACACGGGGTTGCGGATAAAAGCAACCTTGGAAGTATTCGAATTATATCTCTCTCGCCTCCCCGTAATAGCTCTCCAAAACTCATTCGGCTTGATATCATCATGCTCCACATCAACTTCATTCTCACAGCCAATCAACTCATTGAATTCTCAGGCCCACATCATCTGCTCCTGCCTGTCAATCTGCATCCGAATATCATAAGAAAGGTATCGGTCTCCACGCTCAATCCTCAACGTGCATAAGACCTCCGCAGTGATATGAAAATAGGTCTCTCTCTTCATCTCCATGAACTGAGTAATGCCCACTCGACTGAACATCCAACGAATATCATTGATAATGTTCATCTCTATCATCGCATGATCATCCTGATACTGCATCCTCGTGATCTTTTGTGCTATTGCAGTCCACAACTCCTTCTTCTCTTCCCAATTTGCAATTTTGATGCCATAATCAGATGGCCTCCTCTTCTCCATTCTTATTTTTTTGACTATTTCACCCATCAAAAGCGACTTAGGTCCCTTCCTCTTGGATGAAGAAGCAATCTCTTTTCAGGTTGGAATCGGTGCTCGAGAGAAGGTGATGGGAGTATGTCGAATGGAATGAGAAACTAACCTTTTAAAACTGACTCCAGATTCTGTTCAACTTGATCGGTTTAGTCGAACAAGGGGTATAAGTCGAGCAACTTGGATCTGTCCTTTAAAATTAGCATCGTTTGACCTCCATTTGACCAAAATATATTGGTCGAACAAGTGTTGGAAGTCGAGCAACCTGCCTAGTCATGCCCCCTTTTCTTCTCTGTCCCGCTCGACCTTCGTTCGACTAGCAGTCTTTGGTCGAGCAAACCTTGTTTGGTCGAACAAACTCTCTGTAAGTTTTGCACATTTTGTTCGACCAGTGCTCAACCACGACGCCTTAGTCGAACAACATGGTCCAGGTCGAACAAGCTCTCTTGAAGATTTGCACATTTTGTTCAACTTCCATTCGAGTTCCCAATTTAGTAGAACAACCTTGTCCAGGTCGAACAACCCTATTGGAAGAATTACGCATTTTGTTCGACCATTGCTCGATTGAACAACATGGTCGAACAACTTCCTGGAAGTCGCACAACCTCTCGAACTCCATAAATTTTGTACTTTTCTCGTATTTTCCTGCAACAATTAGAACAACATCAAGTATCAATATAGCAATTTCTAAGCTCGAGAACCACTTTCAAACCATATAACATCAAGTGTAACTCCACAATGACACTTAAAAATAAAACACCACTAAACACTAGGCAAATTACAAAAAAATCGATACATCAAAATTGGTTAAAGTTTTAATATACCGTAAAAAATCAACTTCCCTAGCAAACATTACAAAGAAAAGATTATACTCTCCATGCTATGATGAGGTAAGTACATCACACCCCCCAAACTTAGTAGAAACTATAGTGAAAACTAAGTTTGTAAAGAGATGTAATTCCGAATTATAAGCATGTCAAATATAAAATTTCTTACTCACACCAATGAGAATAAAGCAAAACATGGGAGGGAAAGCCACCAACAGGCGCTCTAGTTTAATATCATAGAGTCACAACGATACCAATCTACTGCAAGGTATCTTTAAAGACAATGCAAGCATCATCCGACAACTTGTAATGCTTCAAACGATGCCCATTCACTGCGATGATGTCCACATCTTTGTCCATAAGCTCAAAACTCCCCCCTCCGCAGGCTCTTTGGATAATGAACGGCCCCGTCCACTTTGATTTCAATTTCCCTGCAAAGAGCTTCAAACGAGAGTTAAAAAGTAATAACTCATCACCTTACTTGAACTCCTTGTATGAGATCTTTGAATCATGCTACTTCTTCATTCTCTCCTTAAATATCTCTGAATTCTTGTAAGCTCGATTCCTGAACTCATCCAATTGATTTATATGAGTCATTCTCAACTCCTTCACATCTTTAATAGACAAGTTTGAACTCCTCAATGCCCAAAAAGCTTTGTGCTGAATTTCTACGGGTAGTGGCATGGCTTCCCATAGACAATTTGGTACGGTGACATATCTAATACCGTCTTATACGCAGTCTGGAACCCCCACAAAATATCATCAAGCTTCATAGCCCAATCTTTCCTATTGGTTCCGACTACCTTTTCCAAAACTTGCTTCACTTGTCGATTGGAGACTTCAGCTTGCCCATTCGCTTGAGGATGATAGGGTGTAGTAACCCCTATGCTTAACACCATAATCCTTGAGAATCTTTTCAAGAAGCTTATTGACGAAGTGAGTACCTCCATCGCTTACTAGTGATCTAGGAACTCCATAGCGGGCAAATATATGTTTCTTCAAGAAAGATAAAATAGTCCTTGAATCATTCACGTGAGTGGGAATGACTTCCACCCACTTAGAAAGATAATCCACTGCTAAAAGAATGTAGAGAAATCCATTAGATGGGAGAAAAGGTCCCATAATATTGATCCCCATACATCGAAGATCTCAACAACAATGTTCGACTAAAGTGGCATCTCATCTCTCCTACTTATGTTCCCCATCCTTTGACATCTATCGCACGTCGCCACATATGTTTCACAATCTTTAAACAAAGAAGGCCAATAAAGAGTAGATTGAAGTACCTTCGCTTCCGTCTTTTGAGCTCCGAAGTTCCACTCTTTAGGTTGTGCATGGCAAAAATCAAGAACGCTCTCCATCTCGGGCACACACCTACGGATAATAAAATCCATACAAATCTTATAGAAAAATAGATCATACTATATAAACGTCTCAACATCCTGCTTGAATTTTGCAAGTTGATATCGGTTGAGATCTCTTAGAATTTCTCCTACTGCAATGTAATTCACATAATCCGCATACCATGAATCCATCCTTTGGGCAGCCACCACACATGCTATTTGCGCTTCTTCAACAAACACCGCCATGATCTTCTCATTGAGGTACACCTCCTCTATGTAGTTGAAAGAATCATCAAAGTGCTCCCGCTCCCTTATCTCCAACCTTGATAGGTGATCCTCCAAAACATTCTTCGTACCCTTCTTATGTCGGATCTCCATATCAAACTCCTGCAGAAGAAGGGTCCATCTAATAATCCTTGGCTTCGTTTCCTTCTTCTCCATCAAGTATCGGATCGCAGAATGATTCTATATACTATAGTCTTCATGCCAACCAAATACTATCGAAACTTATTGAATGCATACACCACAGCTAGAAACCCCTTTTTAGTTACCATGTAGTTCTTTTGTGCAGCATCAAAAGTCTTACTCGCATAGTAAATGGCGCAAAACTTCTTGTCCCTCAACTGCCCAAGAACCACTCCAAGTGCTAAGTCATTTGCATCACACATAAGTACAAACAGCTGAGTCCAATCCGGCGTGATCAAGATAGGTGTAGAAATAAGCGCCTCTTTCAAAACTTAAAAAGCTGTTAGACACTCTTCATCAAAAACAAACAAAACTTCCTTTTCAAGTAAATGAGATAAGGGCTTAGAGTTTTCGAGAAGTCTTTTATGAATCTTCTATATAAACTGGCATGTCCAAGGAAGGACCGCACTCCCTTTTCATTAGTAGGTGGTGGAAGCTTCTCAATTGCCACCACATTTGCGCTATCCACCTGCAATCCCTTGGCCGAAATATGATGGCCAAGAACAATCCCATATTTTACCATGAAGTGGCATTTCTCAAAATTAAGAACAATCCCTTCTTTTACCATGAAGTGGCATTTCTCCAAATTCAAGACAAGATTAGTTTCTTGGCATCTCTTCAAAATAGTAGCGAGGTTAGATAAACCAATATCAAAGGAGGAACCAAACACTGAAAAATCATCCATAAACACCTCTATGATCTTTTCTATCAACCCATCAAATATGGCCATCATGCAATGCTGAAATGTAGCAGGCGCATTACATAACCTAAAAGGCATATTTCTAAAGGAAAAAGTTCCATAAGGGCAAGTACAAGTAGTGTTTTCTTGATCCTTGGGTGCAATCATGATCTGATTATAACCCGAGTACCCTGATTAGCCATAATATAGTGGGTATGATCAATTAAAGAAATTATCAAACCACAGGGAGGAACGTGCTAGAGTTTAAGCGATCTCAAGCTTATCGTGATTTTATAAGGGCGACGGAAAGAAGCAGATATGAGCAAATTAATGCAATTATGCTAAAGCAAGAAATAAAGATAAAATGAATGCAAAGATAAGATGGGTTCCAAATGATGCAAGGATGAGATTAACAACAATCATGGCATAGATAATTAAGTAATTATGCAATTAATTCTAATCTCTCATGGACAAGGTATAGAAGCAATCACTAATTCCACCTAAACTCTCTCTCAAGATGGATAGGATGTAGGCCCTCAACAAGACTCCCAAAAGCACATAGAATCAAGACCATAGCAAACGCCTCCCACTAGGTACTAATTACTCTATGAGTTCCCTAATTAGGTATTAAATCATAGGCAATATTCCCTTTTAAGGTACTATGAATTTACTAATGGCTTGGTTCTCCTCACCTAATCAACCAATCTCTCGATTAAGCTAATCAAATGTTCTATCAAAGGGTTCTAAATCTAGAAGGATATCTCTATCTCATTCTAAATTAATACACATGAAGTGTATGATGAAATGATTCAATGAACTATCCTAAACACATTATTGATTTCTCAATCTAATCACATGCCCATGACAATTAATCACACAAAACATCATCAACCTCAAGATATTAAACATCAATGATAGAAAATAATTACCAAATCCACACATGAATTTAAGTACATGAATATCACAAATTACTCAACTCCTATCATGTTGCTAATCTCACAAAGGAGATTAGCCTACAATCATCACAAGATCCATAACATAGACATTTGATTAGCCATAGTTTAGTGGTATGACCAACTAAAAATTATCGAACCTCAAGGAGGATGGCACTAGAGCTCAAGCGATCTCATGTTCATTGTAATTTTATAGAGACGGATATCAATGGAGGGTTGATCAAACAAGAAATTAAATCAAACAATGCAAACAAGATTAAATGATTAGATGAGTGGTTCCAAATTAAGCAAGGGTGAGATTAACAACAATCAAGGAGTGGTAATTCATATATTCATACATTCAAACTCATGTGGTTTAAGGCTTGACTAAGGGCTAACACTAATGTCACCTAAGCTTCCTCTCGGAATGGGTAGGATACGATCTTATAAAGGTTCCATGGTTAGTTCTCAATTAAATCATTCCAACTAGGTACTAGATTCAATTAAGAGTCCCTTCACATAATCTATTGACTTCTCAATCTAATAAATGATATGTTCTATCAAAGGGTTCTAAACTATTAAGGATTTCTCAATCTCCTAATAATCTATAATGCACATGAAGTGTTTGATGAAATGATTCACTTAACTATCCTAAATATGCAATTGATTTCTCAATCTAATCACATGCTTAAAATAATTAAACACACAAAATATCATCAACCTCAAGATATTAAACATCAATGATAGAAAATCAATTACCAAATCCACACATGAATTTAAGTACATGAATATCACAAATTACTCAACTCCTATCATGTTGCTAATCTCACAAAGGAGATTAGCCTACAATCATCACAAGATCCAAAACATAGACATTAGAAATCCTACAAATCATTGTAAACTAAAAGGTTTAACACTAAATCAAGATGAAAACTCCCTTGGGTTGAATCCAATTGAATCTCCTTCCTTCCTTGAGTGAAATCCTCCTCTTCTTTGCTTCCTCACTTGATTTGAAAATGAATTGATGGTGGATTGATGAAAGGATGATGATAGATGATGAATGGATGAAGAAAAGGTGTAATATGAAGAGAATTGTGTGTGAGGTGTGTGTTGGCAGCTCAATTTCATGGGGTGATGATCAAAATGTTGAATGGAGAGGTATTTATACCCCCATGGGCCTTCTAGAAGGAATTTGAATTTTTCAGCACAATCAACACCTACACGGCTCGTGCGCTGTAGCTCAGCCCGAGTCGTGTTTAGGGTTTCTGGTCAACGCACGCTTCAAGCAGCGCACGGCTATTGCGTCACACATGGCTCGTGCGCCACACACGGCCACAGGGGTGGCCGTGTTGTGCGTTCTGGCTTCCGCGCATGGCTAATGGCACAGGCCCGTGCGAGGAACACGGCCCGTGTACGCGACACGGCCCGCCGTGTTGTGTTGTTCCTCTCTTTTTCTCCCGACTCTGTTTTTGTTCCATTTTTCACCTGATTCATCATTTATAAGTTCATTCACACACAAATTCCAAGAAACACATAACACCACCAATAATGACTCAAAATACGGATAAAACAAACCGAAAATAAACATAAAAAGACACTAAAAACTAGATGAAATTAACCATAATCACACCCCCAAACTTGAAGTGTTGTTTGTCCCCAAACAATGGAAAATAAAGAACAAT
Source organism: Pogostemon cablin (assembly GCA_023678885.1). NCBI lineage: Eukaryota > Viridiplantae > Streptophyta > Magnoliopsida > Lamiales > Lamiaceae > Pogostemon > Pogostemon cablin. The sequence goes on along the minus strand of CM042973.1, from coordinate 12,075,134 downwards.
GGATAATTTCATCTAGAGAAACTCCCTAATGATCACAGGTCGCAACATAAACATAGTACTAAGGACTACAACTCATGCTAAGGCATCCTACAATATTAGATTCACAACATAATAAATTAACAAGTTCAATTAGAAGAGGATCAAATATAATATAGCCCTTTTTAGTCCAATTCTCTCATAGGGTAACAATTTCACTCAACTCTCTTTAGCAAGGGTAAATCACACTCATAGATCAATTAGCTAGACTTGTTTCATACTTACTCGTAAACTAAATTTATAGGCCTCCAAGGCTTCCATTAATGATCAAAAAGGACTTTCATTTAAGGATGTAATGTTAGGCTCTTTGGTAGGGTAAGGAAGATTTGGATAATAGTGACTAAACACGTGTAAATAATCAAAGAGGTAGCTACTTTCTTTCATTATTCCACTTTTCTTTCTTCCTTTCTTGTCTTTTGATCCTTGGTAGCACTACTCATCACTTTCCTTTGGACATTTTGAGCTTCTTTTGATTCATGCTTCATCTTTTGAATTTTTAAGTATATGAGCATATTGTTGCTTGCTCTTTTTTTTTTCTTGTTTTTGTGTGGCATGTTCATTCTTCTTTGTGCTCTTTTCATCCTTTTTCTCACTTGTTCACCATTCCTCTTTTTCTTTTTCAATCTTCTCAAACCTTTTTAATCCACACCTCTTTAATTACTTACACCAAAGGTATATATATTAGGCTTAAATGGGTAAGAATGGCTTGTAATGTGCTTAATTCACAAGAAATATGCTTATAGGCTCGAAGTGGTTAACTAGGGATGATATTTATGGCAGGGGAATATTTGTCAATGACTAACAATACAAGGATGGCCTAAGATCATGTCATCAATTTCCACAAATTGGGCCCATTCCTCTAGTCTTTGAGCAAGTATTCACTTATCCAACATAATCGATTCTCTCGTAAAAAGATCACCCGTGGAGACACGGTATAGGCTTAAATACTCACTAATTTGGTAATTAGACTATCGAGGACTTATTACGTTTAATCCATCTCATAATTGAACACACTAAATAGATAATGTCATAATTTCAAAATGTAGATATTCTTACTCATAAATTGTCATCACTCATTACCCATTCACATTACTACTCATGATCAAGACTTACACATTCCCTAAACAAACCACCAAAACTCACCAAACACAAATAAAGATGAAAACAACAAGACCACGAAACAAAAAGATTAACAAACCAAAACACGCAACAAAAGACACAAAACATCCAACTCATCATCAATCTCCCAAAAGTACTACATCCCACCTTAATTGAAAATAAAAGCAAACTAAAGAAATAAATGAAACATCCCAAAACATAACAATAAAAGTATCAAATCCAACAAATGTCTAATTATTCCAAAAGCAACTAAATAAGTGGCGAGCACTAAAAGTACTCCCTCAATTATCCGGGTTCGGAGGAGGAGGAGGAGCTATTGGTCCCCACGGGATATGAGCACGAGGTGTAGATGGAAATTGGAAGTTGAACATCATTGTGAGCATCTCCTCCATGTTGTTCTGATGCCTCCGGAGATCCTCTTCATAATACTCCCGCCTTCTTTGCCCTGCGTGTATTACCCTAATTTGCTCTCCTTGCCTCAGTTGCTCCTCTCTGATTTCTCTTATCAAATCCCCATGTAGAGCTTGAGTTTGTCTGATTCCTCTAATCTCCTCATCCATGAAGTTCCATCTTGGATCAGGTATTCCTCTTTCTTGTTGTTGTGGACCTTCTTCTTCTTCAAACATTGGATTTTCTGGGGCTTGCTCTTCAAATTCAATTGGTTGTTCTTGGTTACCTTCTTCATCGCCTTCTTCCATGGCTACGGGTTCCGCTCTCAGCTGTTCTAGCTCTCTATTCTCCACAACCCGTATTTGCCTCAACACTGCTTCCATCCCTTCTCTGTTGTTCCGAAAAAATTCTCTCACTACAGTAGAGTGTTGAGCACTTGCCATTGCGAAGTTAGCATTGGTCCTTCTGGTGTAAACTGTGGTGAGCTCAGAAGCAGGTAGAGGGAATGGAGCTCCTTTTTCTTGTCTCAAACAATATGTTTGTCCTACCAATGTTAGGAACTCCATTCGCATAAGATATTGATAGTTGAGCCCCTCAGATGTCATTCTATCTTCTCTACCCCTTAGGTTAATCCCGAGGCCTTCAGCTATCATTGTCACAATCCCTCCAATCATCACTCCTTGGGATGCTTGCCTCTTGGCTACTCTCTCAGCATGTTGTATAAAATAGGCAGCCATGTTCACATTAAGCTCATGGTGTAAACAGTACATCAGGTACAACTGTTTTCCCCCCACTGATCCTCCTTCATACCTCCCCAACACTGTGTTTGACACTATCTTCTCGAGGTATCTCATCACCGGATTTCTGATGGCTGTCCCTTTTGAGGCACTGGGGATGTAATCTGGTAGTTCTGTTCCATCATTCACCAATTTGTTCCACCAGTTCTGTTAGTTGAATCCGCCTCCCGAGTAAAAATGGTTATGAAACTCGAAGGATGGACATCCCATGTAACCATTCAATGTATCAACACAAACTTTTGATCTCCATTGATTGTCTAATTGGAAGGAGATGGAGATTGGATACCCATTTCTGTTCTTCTTCACTTGAAGAGTGCTCAAAAACTCCGCTATCAAAGCTTGATAGGTGGGAGGCCTTTTATCGAAGAACTCCTCCATATTTCTTAACCTGAACATCCTTCTCAAGTCTGTCTCTATCCCCAATCCTGTCATTGTTTCAGTGTTTTGAAACCTTGTTGGTCTTATCTTCGGAAAGAGCGATTGCTACCTCAAAACGTACTTCTCCCATCCTTCTTCAAATTCTACGCCAAAATTATCCGGGTGAATTCCAGCCTCCATAAGCTTGGCATCCAAATCAAACAGCTTAGCATTGGTCTCCACAATGATGAGTCTTCATTACGTGTTCACCTCCTTCTTTCCGCCATCTACAAGATCCAATAATTTCAAATCAACTCCAAGTTTACACTAGAACAAACTTAAATGTTAAATTCACAACAACTTAAATCTTCTTACACATGTATCATGCAAATTTTTTCTCAAACTCACTTTGGCATTTCATCGAACACTTGGTAGGCACACTTTTTCAATGCAATTTTCAACAAAATTCTACAAGAGTATATGCCCAATTACTCATTTAGGCAATATCATACCAATGTTCATGACAAATAAACATTTTCAGTTAATCAATTCCATTTCATGAACTTCATCAATTAACATTCAAGAGTTTCTCCATTACACCCAATATGAATAGCTAATTTATACTCTTCTCCATCACAATCCAATATATAAATGTGCATATTCATGTTTCACAATCATGGGTATGTGTCAATTTTTGTACAACAATTTACACCTATGAACATCTCAATTGAAAACTAGGGTTCAAAAGGACATACCTTGGATTTGGAGTAAGAATTGAACGAATTTGTGCTTGGAATTTAAAAGGAGAACCTTCAATCCAACAATCTTACCACACAATGGTGTTTAGGATGAATTTGGGGGTGAAAAGTGGTGATTTGGAGATGAATGGTGTAATTACGGGTGAGTGGAGAATGAAATGGCTTTCGGCTGCTTTAATACTGACTCAGACACGACTCGCCCCTTGCTCTGCTACACGGTTCGTGTTCTGGTTCCGACACGGGGCGTGCGTGGGACACAGCCGTAGGTGTGGCCGAGTTCTACTTGCTGGCGTCTGTACACGGCCAACCGCACAGGCCCGTGTGCAGAACACGACCCGTGCTTGGAAACGCGACACGACCCGTGCTCGTTACTCGGCCTGAATTTGGCCAAGTTGTGTATGAAGGTTGCCACACACGGCCAAACAACACAGGGCCATGTGGTGTACTCGGCTCGTGTCGTGTATTCTCCTGTTCCTCAATTCAATGCTTCCCCATGCTCCCTAAACATGCTCACAACTCATTCACATCATTAGTTCAACAATTTGCATTAAAATAGATGGATTATGACACTAAAACACCACCAAAAACACACCAAAACATACCAAACTCACGAGAAAATTTTGAAATTTAAGCACAAGATACAAGTGTATATAAGTGTATATACAAGTAATATCATACCACTCTATATCCTCCCAAACTTATTTCGAAATTAGAATTTCGATGTAAGTTTGCAAAAAGTGGTAAGATATACCATATTTACCCTATGAATCACGTCTTGTAATCGTAAAACTTCTTCCTCTCATGAGCACCATCCACCTGCAAGACCAAAAATAAAAAAAATAAAAAGAAACAAAACAAACTATGTACAAACCTAAGCTACAAAAGGATACGGATCTCAAGAAAAGAAGGTGTCAACATATACTAACTCCCTTTGAGAGGGAAAATGGTAATGCTTAACCCTATGACCATTGACAATAAAAGAATTCCCATCCGATCCTTCAAGCCTTAAAGATCCATCTTCTCTAACTTCAATCACCGCATATGGACCGGTCCATTTTGAACGAAGCTTTCCGGGAAATAGTTTCAATCTTGAATTGAACAAAAGCACATTATCCCCCAGTATGAACTCCTTTGCTTTGATTCTTTCATCATGCCATCTTTTAAGCTTCTCCTTGACAATTTGTGAGTTTGAATATGCTTCCTCACGAAATTCTTCAAGATCAATCAATTGAAGACATCTTTTCTTTCCAGATTCTTTCTCCTCAAGATTCAACTTCCTCAATGCCCATAAAGCCTTGTGTTCTATTTCGACCGGAAGATGACATGCTTTCCCATAGACAAGTTTATACGGAGAAAAATAAAGAGCGGTCTTGTAAGCCGTTCGATAAGCCCAAAGCGCATCATCTAGCTTAGAAGACCAATCCTTCCTATTCCCCTTGACTGTCTTCTCAAGCACAAGCTTCACTTGCCTATTTGATACTTCCGCCAAACCATTTGTTTGTGGATGATAAGGTGTTGACACCTTGTGCTTCACTCCATAGCCTATCAAAAGCTTCTCAATGATCTTGTTGATGAAATGAGTTCCTTGATCGCTAATGATCGCCTTTGGTACTTCAAACCTTGCAAAAATGTTCTTCTTCAAGAAAGCCTTGACAACTAGAGCATCATTCGTTCTTGTAGGAATTGCTTCTACCCATTTAGACACATAGTCTACCGCAAGCAAAATGTAAAGAAAACCATTGGAAGGCGAAAATGGTCCCATGAAGTCCATCCCCCAAACATCAAACACTTCAACTTCAAAGATGTTCCTTATAGGCATCTCATCTCTTTGTCCAATACTTCCAATTCTTTGGCATCTATCACACCCCTTGATGTATTCTTTGCAATCCTTGAACAATGTTGGCCAAAACAATCCCGACTGTAAGATCTTAGCTCCCGTCTTTTGAAACCCAAAGTGACCTCCACATGGTAAACTATGGCACATCTCCATGACACTTACTTTTTCTTCCTCTGGAATACACCTCCTTATGATACCATCCGGACAATTCTTAAACAACAAAGGATCATCCCACAAATATTCTTTAACATCATGGTTGAACTTTTTCCTTTTTGACTCGGTGAGATGGTTCCGGTCTCACACAAAGTGTACATCCTGTGAAAATCCACTTGAAGTATCTCTTCATTCGGAAACATATCATTGATGAGCTCCATGGTTCCTTTTTCATCAACATTCTCTAAGCGTGACAAGTGGTCGGCTATGACATTTTCGACTCCCTTCTTATCACGTATCTCCACGTCAAACTCCTGCAACAAAAGCACCCAACGAATTAGTATTGGTTTAGCATCCTTTTTACTCATCAAATACCTAATGGCAGCATGATCCGTGTAGACAATGGTTTTCGTGCCAACTAGGTATGGACGAAATTTTTCAAAAGCATAGACTACGGAAAGAAACTCCTTTTCCGTTGTTGTGTAATTCTTTTGATTGGTATTGAACGTCTTGGATGCATAATAGATAGCTCGAAATTTCTTCTCTCGCACTTGTCCAAGCACTACTCCCAAGGCTTGATCACTTGCATCACAATGGAGTTCAAAAGGCTTGCTCCAATCGGGAGAGACAAGGATTGGTGAAGAAATCAAAGCTTCCTTTAACACCCTAAAAGCATCAAGACATTCATCATTAAATTCAAATGGAGTATCTTTCTCAAGCAATTTACACAAAGGTTTGGCTATATTAGAAAAATTCTTTATAAAACGTCGATAGAACCCGGCGTGGCCAAGAAACGATCTAACCCCTTTTTCATTTGTTGGTGGGGGAAGATGTTCAATAGTTACTACCTTCGCCTTATCAACTCTCAAACTTTTTTCCGAAATGTGATGTCCAAGTACGATACCCTCTTGAACCATAAAGTGACATTTTTCCCAATTCAAGACTAGGTTCGTATCTTGAAATCGCTGCAAAACCATAGAAAGATTAGCTAAACAATTATCAAAAGAATACCCAAACATGGAAAAATCATCCATGAAGACTTCCATAACATTTTCAATCAACCCTCCAAAGATAGCCATCATGCATCGTTGAAAGGTAGCGGGAGCATTGCACAACCCAAAAGGCAATTTATAGAAAGCAAATGTGTCATACGGACAAGTAAAAGTTATTTTCTCTTGATCCTCGGGGGCTATCATGATTTGGTTGTACCCCGAGTAACCATCTAGAAAACAATAGTACTTGTATCCCGCTAACCTATCAAGCATTTGATCAATAAAGGGCAAAGGAAAATGATCCTTATGAGTGTTATCATTTAACTTTCTATAGTCACAACAAACTCTCCACCCCGTTTTCACCCTTGTTGCAAGTTCTTCATCAAATTCCGTTTTAACAATGGTTAACCCTCCTTTCTTAGCCACAACATGCAAAGGACTTACATGAGGACTATCACTAATGGCATAAACAATTTTAGCATCTAACCATTTTAAAACTTCCTTCCTAACAACTTCTTGCATAATAGAATTCAAACGACGTTGAGGTTGTATACATGATTTATTCTCATCAATCAACCTAATGTGATGCATGCAAATGGTAGGACTTATTCCTTTTAAATCATCAAGACTCCACCCTATAACACTTTTATGATTTCGAAGTACTCTCAACAATTTATCAAGTTCTCGAGGTGAAAGGGATGATGATACAATTACCGGAAATGTCTTCTTGTCCCCCAAATACGCATACCTAAGGTGATCGGGTAGAGGCTTCAATTCTTCCTTTCCTTTATCGACTTTTGATTCCTCATTTTCCATCTCCAATGGAAGATATTCCCTCTTTCCATAGTACGCCAACTTTGCTCATCCTCTTGCATTTCCCTGCAAGCATTCAATTCATGTAAACAATCATTTATATCTTCATTTTCTAAACAAGAAAAGTTAGATTTTAAAGATAAAGTAAGAGAATGGCTTATGCTCATTTCAAGAAGATCTTTAGCTAAGATGAATGGTAGGTTCTCTTCAACAACTTCATCAATCATGTCGATCCTTCTACATTCTTCTTTCTCATTTGGATACCTCATAGCACTCTTCAAAGAGAACACCACCTCCTCCTCATTTACTCTCAACTTCAACTCCCCTTTTTGTACATCAATTAAAGCTCTTCCCGTGGCTAAAAATGGACGCCCCAAAATCAATGGAACATTTGCATCCTTGTCCATATCAAGCACTACAAAATCAACCGGGAATATAAACTTTCCCACTTTGACTAACACATCCTCCACTATTCCTCTAGGGTAAGTTAAAGACCTATCCGCTAGTTGCAATGTAACGGATGTAGGTTTCACTTCCCCTACACCAAGTTTCTTGAAAATGGACATAGGCATCAAGTTGATACTTGCCCCAAGATCACAAAGAGCTTTATGAACATCACTCTTGCCCATTTCACATGTAATAACAAAACTCCCCGGATCTTTGAGCTTTGGAGGCAACTTCCTTTGAATTATTGCACTACACTCCTCCGTTAAATTGACAGTCTCATTCTCTACTAAACTCCTCTTTCTTGACATGATGTCCTTCAAAAACTTGGCATAATGGGGCATTTGTCTCAAGGCATCTGCAAAGGGTATATTAATGTGGATCTTCTTGAAAATTTCTAAAAACTTTGCAAACTTCTCATCCAACCCCTTCTTCAAAAATCGATGTGGAAAAAGAATAGGTACTTGTGTTTTTGGAATTCCCCAACTATCTCTTTCCACTTTAATTTCCTCCTCTTTCTTTTTCATTGCCTTAGTTCTTTCCCATTTCTTTTCAACAACCTTGTTATCAATCAATTTTGGTTCCTCATTCATTTTAGCCTCAATTTCACTTTCAACTTCTAATTCTTCTTCAACCAAGTTTTTCTCGACCTTTTCCTCTTCCACCTTATCATCTTCCATTGGCATAGAAGGTCCATCATAATTGGTTCCACTCCTCAGGGTAATTGCCTTGCATTGTTCCTTTGGATTTACAATGGTGGTGGAAGGAAATTTTCCTTTCTTATTAGCACTCATTAAGCTAGCAATTTGACCAAATGAATACTCCAAGGCTTTGAATCTTCTTTCATTATTTTCCTCAATAGCCTTGAATCTTCTTTCATTATTTTCCTCAATAGCCTTGAATTTTCTTTCATTAACTTCTTTACTCTTTCTCCTTGTTTCTTCTTGAGTTTTGTTGGAAGCAATCAACTTTTCAAGAAGTTCTTCGGTAGTCGCCTTCCCTTCATTATTTGGCGCTTTAGCTCCTGGATGATACCTCGGAGGATAAGCAACCGCACTACTTGGGTTTGCATAAGAGAAATTATCTTGCCTCCTTTGTTGTTGTGGGTAAGAGCTTCCACTTCCTTGACTATTATAGCTACCTTGCCTTGGTGGGTAATTTCCTTGATTTTGGTTGAAACTACCTTGGTAATTGTTTTGATAATTACCTTGATAGTTTCTTCCTTGCATATATTGCACATCCTCCACACGTGGCCTTGTCATAGCCCATTGTTCTCCACTAACACCATTTTGAGGAAGCACACTTTGATCCATTTGGCCATAAACCATATTAACTCCTTGATTAGTCACTCCTTTGTTCAAACTCATTTGCTTCATTACCTCCCGCTACTATCATTTCCATGCTTGGCGTTTGTGGCTCAACATTCACACTCTTCACAATAAACTGTTGCCCTTTATCATAGTCTCAAACCCATAGCATCCACTTACCCTCTCCGATGGCCATTGGTAGACATTTGTAGCAATTTTATCAAAAATTCGAATAGCCCTTTCCGGATTCACTCCAAGTACGGATCCACCTGCCGAAGCATCAACAAGCACTCTTTGACCATTTACCAAACCTTGGTAGAAAAACCCAACTTGTTGATTTTCCGGAAATCCATGTTGAGGACACTTGCATAGCATTTCCTTAAATCTTTCCCATGCTTCGTAAAAGCTTTCTTGAGGCAATTGCTTGAATTGAGTAATCAAGCTCTTCATTTGAAGTGTCTTGGAAGGTGGAAAATACTTGTTCAAGAACATTTGTGCAAGTTTCTCCCAAGTGTTGCACATTCCCGGAGTAAGAGTAGATAACCATGTGCGAGCACAATCTCTCAAAGAAAACGGAAATAACCTCATTTTTATGCAATCCTCGCTCACCCCATTCATCTTCACATGTTAACAATCTCAATAAATTGAGCTAGATAAGCATTAGGATCTTCATTCGGAGTTCCACTAAATTGTTGCTCTCTCACCAATGAAATCAAGCCCATTTTAAATTCAAAGTTGTTGGCATGAATTGGTGGTCCCATCATTTGTGGCATTGTCCTCGGCATAAAGAAATCCCCGATCACCCTTTGATCATTGTGAATTCCATGTTGCACTGGAGGTGGTGGTTCAAATGCTTGTTGTGGAGGAGCATACGCTTGTTGAAAGCCTTGTTGAATCATAGCTTGTTGCACCATTTGTTGAATCAAAGCTTGATTATTAGGCTCTCCAAATTGTTGATAAGCTTGTTGAGGAAGATTGGCATTGGCTTGATCTTGCATATTTTGCATTCCGCCTCCATCATTCCTAACATTTCCACGTTCATCTTGATTGTTTTCCATTAGATTACTCTTTTTGGTATTGTTCTCCTTTCTTCTTCTTCGAAAAATGTGTTCAATTTCTAAATCAATAGGTTCAACTTGTTCACCTTTTGACCTTGTTTGCATACACCTTCAAAATAAAAGAAGTTAGAACAAGATTTTCAAAGCAAAGACAAATAATTAATAAAAGAAAAATATCTCTATTAAGATTACTCAAAACGATCCTTCGTTAAACTACTAGCAACCGTTACCTCCCCGGCAATGGCGCCATTTGATTAGCCATAATTTAGTGGTATGACCAACTAAAAATTATCGAACCTCAGGGAGGACGGTACTAGAGCTCAAGCGATCTCATGTTCATTGTAATTTTATAGAGACGGATATAAATGGAGGGGTGATCAAACAAGAAATTAAATCAAACAATGCAAACAAGATTAAATGATTTGATGAGTGGTTCCAAATTAAGCAAGGGTGAGATTAACAACAATCAAGGAGTGGTAATTCATATATTCATGCATTCAAACTCATGTGGTTTAAGGCTTGACTAAGGGCTAACACTAATGTCACCTAAGCTTCCTCTCGGAATGAGTAGGATATGATCTTATAAAGGTTCCATGGTTAGTTCTCAATTAAATCATTCCAACTAGGTACTAGATTCAATTGAGAGTCCCTTCACATAATCTATTGACTTCTCAATCTAATAAATGATATGTTCTATCAAAGGGTTCTAAACTATTAAGGATTTCTCAATCTCCTAATAATATATAATGCACATGAAGTGTTTGATGAAATGATTCACTTAACTATCCTAAATATGCAATTGATTTCTCAATCTAATCACATGCTTAAAATAATTAAACGCACAAAACATCATCAACCTCAAGATATTAAACATCAATGATAGAAAATCAATTACCAAATCCACACATGAATTTAAGTACATGAATATCACAAATTACTCAACTCCTATCATGTTGCTAATCTCACAAAGGAGATTAGCCTACAATCATCACAAGATCCATAACATAGACATTAGAAATCCTACAAATCATTGTAAACTAAAAGGTTTAACACTAAATCAAGATGAAAACTCCCTTGGGTTGAATCCAATTGAATCTCCTTCCTTCCTTGAGTGAAATCCTCCTCTTCTTTGCTTCCTCACTTGATTTGAAAATGAATTGATGGTGGATTGATGAAAGGATGATGATAGATGATGAATGAATGAAGAAAAGGTGTAATATGAAGAGAATTGTGTGTGAGGTGTGTGTTGGCAGCTCAATTTCGTGGGGTGATGATCAAAATGTTGAATGGAGAGGTATTTATACCCCCATGGGCCTTCTAGAAGGAATTTGGATTTTTCAGCACAATCAACACCTACACGGCTCATGCGCTACAGCTCGGCCCGAGTCGTGTTTAGGGTTTTTGGTCAATGCACGCTTCAAGCAGCGCACAGCTCGTGTGCCACACACGGCCACAGGGGTGGCCGTGTTGTGCGTTCTGGCTTCCGCGCATGGCTAACGGCACAGGCCCGAGCGAGGAACACGGCCCATGTACGCGACACGGCCCGTGTACACGAAACAGCCTGCCGTGTTGTGTTGTTCCCTCTCTTTTTCTCCCAACTCCATTTTTGTTCCGTTTTTCACCTGATTCATCATTTATAAGTTCATTCACACACAAATTCCAAGAAACACATAACACCACCAATAATGACTCAAAATACGGATAAAACAAACCGAAAATAAACATAAAAAGACACTAAAAACTAGATGAAATTAACCATAATCATACCCATACAAGAAATAATAAAACTCATACCCTACAAGACGATCAAGCATTTGATCCATGAAAGGATGGGAAAAATGGTCTTTGCATGTATTTTCATTCAGTTTCCTATAATCCGTACACACACGCCATCCTGTAGGAATCCTAGTGGCTAATGTCTCTCCATCCTCAGCTTTAACAATAGTTATGCCCCCCCTTCTTAGCTACTACATGCAACGGACTCACATGGGGACTATCACTAATGGGTTATATAATCCCAACATCTAGCCACGTTAGGATTTGCTTCCTAATCACTTCTTGAATAGCGGGATTCACCCTCCACTGATTCTGTATACTATTCTTGGCCTCATCTAACAATCTTATTCCATGCATGCAATATGAAGGATTAATGTCTTTTAAATCATCAAGAGACCAACCAATCACAGACTTATACTTCCTAAGCACATCTAACAATTCCTCAAGTTGATCAACATCAAGGGAAGAAGATATAATTACCGGATATTTCTCATTGTCACTTAGATAGGCATACTTCAAGTGCTCCGGTAACGGTTTTAACTCCTCTTTCTTCACTTCTTGAGGTGCGCTCTCTCTATCCAAAGGCAAGTATTTCCTAGTCCACTTTACTTCTTCAATCTTGGTCCTTTTCGACTCATACCTGTAATCACCCAAAGTAAGTAAATTTTCAAGGAAATCGATACATACCTCGTGGAGAGTTCATCTAGCTCTGGGGTGGGAAATGTAAGAGACTCTGCCAAGCATGTCTCAAGAGGATCCTTTGCAAGGATCAAGGACATATCTTCTTTCACGATCTCCTCCACTACGTCTATATTATGACATTGTGTCTCCATCGGCATCTTTATTGCTTTGTCAAGGTTAAATAAGATCTCTTCTTTATCCATCCTCAGCCGTAGCTCACCCTTTTGCATATCAATCATAGCTCCCACAGTCGTAAGGAAAGGTCTCCCTAAGATTAGAGGGATATTATCCTTGTCATCTTCCATCTCAAGCACAAGAAAGTCAACAGGAAAGACAAGCTTCTCTACTTTGACAAGAACGTCTTCCATAACACCCTTCGAAAAAGTCATAGACTTATCCACCAATTATAGAGCCACCGATGTGGGAGTTAACTCTCCCAAACCAAGCCTTTTAAAAATCGACAAAGGCATCAAATTAATGCTTGTCCCAAGATTGCACAAGGCTCGTCGTGCCAGTCCCTTTTCGATTTCACATAAGATAGTGAAGCTTCCCGGATCTTTCAACTTAGCTGACAACTTCCTTTGTATGATCGAGCTGCAATTCTCTGACAGATTCACTCTTTCAGTTCCGTTCAAGCTTCTCTTCTTCAAAAGTATATCCTTCAGAAAATGGGTATAATACGTCATCTCTAAGATCGCTTCGGAGAAAGGAATATTCAAGCTTATCTTGTTTATGATGTCTAAAAACCTCTTGAACTTTTCTTCCAATCCCTTTTTGACAAGCTTGAAAGGAAACGATGGAGGTATCTTTATTTTAGGAATCCCCCCTTCATCACGTTCAACCTTCTCCGCTTTATCCTTTTTGGCTCTCAATCTCTTGGCTCTTTCCCACTTCTTCTCTACTGTAACCTCAGTGTACTGCTCTTGATATGGTACCATAATGTTCTGATCAACGGGTGTAGCATTCGGTATTGAATCGGGCTCTAAACTAATTTCTCGACCTTTGTTCGACCGAAATTATCTGGTAGAATAGATTGGTGCTGATCGAACAACTTAGCTCATCGCGAGCTCCCATTCTCCAGGTGTTGTTCGACCTCCGTTCGACTAAAATGGCTTGGTCGAATGGCAAGGTCTTGGTCAAACAACTTCGCAGCTCGAGCAATCCCCTTCTCCAGGTGCTGTTCGACCTCCGTTAGACCAAAAGGGTCTGGTCGAACGGAATGGTGTTGGTCAAACAACGAGTCTGAAAATAGAGTGTTATAATTTTGTTTCTCCGGAGTCGGCTCGACCTCTGTTCGACCAGCAGGTCTGGTCGAACAACTAAAGTTTGGTCTAGCAACTCCCCTGCTTCCTTTATTTTCACTTGTCGGCATTATCAAACCTTCGTACTGCATTCCTGACCTCAATGTGATGGCATAACAAGACTTTAGATTCTCAATACTTTGAGATGGAACTTTCCCTTATCAATAGTTTGAGTCAATTTGTTTACGTTTCCAGCCATCTCCCTCATCAACAACGTATGGTCTTTCACTTGTTTAAACAAATCCTCATGATTAGCATCAATCTTCTTTTCTAACTTGGCCTCTGTTGACATTCGATCATTTGGTTAATGTGACCCGTTAGAATATCATGCATTTCTATCATAGCGGATGCAATAAATCATAGAAACGATTACCGTTCACCAGGGTATGTTGATGAAGATTGATTCTCGCAGGCAGTCTGCGCAGTCCCACGAGAATAGCCATAACTTCCTCGTCTAATGTTAGAATTGAATGATCTTTGTGCTCAGATGATCCTATCTTCAACGGCATTCCGTCAGTATATTGATCATCAAATTTTGAGCACTATACGAATTTATACAAATTTCGCAATGTCGCGGACAGCAGAGCAAACTACCTTCTGATCTTCTGCTGTATGTCCCAAGTCCGATCTCGACGTCGTGTGGGCGACGATCTACGAGACCTCCTCAATCTGCTCTCAACCCTCATCACACGTGAATAATGAATTAGATTAGGGTTCCAGATAAGCTGAGGTGACTTATATACATGGGCTACTGATGCGCGTTTTCTTTGCACGCAAAATTAATCCCCAAGTATTAAGTATATCAATTGCAGCTTAAGCAAGCGACCAAGTGAATATCGAACCCAAAGGACGGCGTATTATCAATTTAATTATTATCTAAATTAATTAAGACAAGGCAATTACGTTTGAATGGTTATCTAACAACTAATATGCTGGAAATTAAATAACAAATAAAATAAAGTATCACTTGAAGAATACGAAAGTGGATCAAGTAGGAGAATAGGTAGCTCTAGGATAATCCAGTTTTACTCATTATCTTCCCTTCCATGTGTCGATGTCCGACTCTGCCTTGTGGAATATGGACGCATCACTAAGCCATGCATATTTACTCTATAGACACAAGCAAACATGCGTATAACACGTGTGAATAACCTCGGAGCAAGAGATATAATTTCACCCCCCTTTCTAGGTACTATCAGTGTCAATTATTTCCCCCTAGGATTGATACTCTAATCCGATATGATCTCCCTTTATAGGTACTATGAAATTATCCTCATTATCCTACTTATTAACCCGAATTCAATTCAATTAATAAGTATTTATATATGATAGTTCTAATGAAGCTTCGGAGTCCCCTCACTTAGAATCATAACATGGAATCCTGCTCAGCAGTGAACGCACTCAATCAATAACCAAGATATGTATTCAGACTCTACATAACAGTTAATGATGCACAAAACGACCGTGAGTATGGATTAAGAAAGCACAATCATATATAAAATAAATTCACAAGTAGTGTTGTACGGAGTATACACATGGAAGTTCAATTAACTAGATAAAACCTTCACAACCCTAGTTCTACCAAAAAGGCTCTAGCCCATGGTGTTGTAGGAAACACACATGAGTGTTGGATAGATCTTACCCGGATGTCCGAAAAATACAAGATAAATTAGGAAACGAATAAACCCTAGATGTGGCGTCATCGCGTCCTTCTCGCTCTTGAATCCTCCTCTTGGTTCTCCTCTTTATTCCAAAAACGAATCTTCAAAGTGATGGATGGATGGAGGAAAAGATGTGGATGATGGTTGGGGGGTGATCCCCCTTTGTGGGGTGTTGTATGTTTGTGACCTCTCTTCCTCTAATCTATTGTGTTGTTTATTGATTGGACGTCTTTCTTGACTGCATGAGCCTCCTTTTATACTTGTAATCACGTCTCTAGGGCTTGGAATGAGCTTTTCAAGTGATCACACGCGTTTAGGCCTCGAAAATACGGATTTGGTAAGTTCCCGAAGCGCGGTTCGACCTCCCAAACAGGTCGAACAAACCCCTACAGGTCGAACAAAACATGTCGTGGTCGAACCAGCATTTTTTCCATTGGGTTCGACCTCGGTTCGACCTCAAGCAGGTCGAATCGATTTGCGCAGTCTCTCCGTTTCGCGTATAACTTTCACATACGACCTCTGAATTGAGTGATTCTTGCACTCACGCGATCCTCTCTTCCTTGGCTTTCTATCCATATAAATAAATCACAAAAACTCTAAGAATTGTATATGTAACAGGCCATATAAAGTAGCACTGCAATTCTGTTCGGCACAGCTCGCGCGGCGTCACCACTTTTCTCATAACTTCCTCGTTCGGACTCCGAATGGGATGTTCTTTACGCCTAAATAACCCGATCTTCAATGGCTTTCCAACAATATATCACACCAAGAGTTTCAAGCTACACATCGATACAGAATAATTACACAAGTTTGATGTGCGTTTATCAGCATTCTTGCACAAATTGCATCTTTTCTCAAACTTGGCTCTTTTGATCCTTTTTCCACCTAAAACACAATAAAATACCTCAAGTGCACATAATTCTCACATATATCGAATATAAGACATTTGTGCTCATATAAGACTACAACATCAATCAAAAAGGTGTTAAATTGGATATTAAAACACGCTTATTTTCACTCTCATCAATCCCCCAAACTTACCCATTGCTCGTCCCGAGGCAACAAAATAAAAATAAAGTGTGAGAGAGAGTAAGAAAATCAGCGGGGAAACAAGGACTATGACCAATACCCCATTCAAAATACAATTGTCATCAACTTAGGCTATGCAACTCTCTTTACATATAACAGTCAATTCATAGCATACAAGTTAAGACAATCACCACCAATTCAAATGCTCCATTGACATGTTCTCACGGGAAGTATATATATGATCTCTCACTCAAGTGTAAAATATGTACACTTATGGGTTAAGGTGTTTACGCTCAGATTCAATTCAAGTGCATGCGTAACCATAAGCTTGCCTATTGTCTCAACTCTCCTTTTACTTGTAGCTAGTAAATCATGGATCAAAAAGGTCTTTCATTAGGTTGTAATGTAGGCTCTTTGGAATAGGTGGGAAATATATGGATAAGTGACTCAAAACTCGGATCAATCAAGCTGCAGTCTCTCTCGATCTTTCATTCTTCCTTATCACTTCAATCAAGCACATCATTCTCTTCAAACTCTCCCATCTTTCTCCTTCAAGCACAACATATTTTCTTTTTTAACTTTTCCTAGCTCTTCAACTCCATCATTCTCTTTTTCTTCACCCTTTTTTTTCTCTTTGCTTTCTCTTTCGAGGTACCAGTTTCGGGTACTACCTCTCACATTCTCCATAGGGTACTAGATTTAAGCACTACCCTAGGGTGTTTGATTCCATGGAGTACTAGATTTAAGCACTACTCCACGAATTTCTTCTTGATCCTTAAGATTTTTCTTTCATCATCCTTATCATCCCTCAAATCACCACTCTCTTCAATTAAGCTTTATTGGCTATCAAAAGAATGGATTTAAAAAGGCTCAAATGGGCTGACTAGGGATATAATGAATTCAGGTAAAGTATATGGGAAAATATGGGTTAAATATCAAAGATGGCCTAATATCATTTCCATAATCCGCTAGACTAATCTTGAATATTCAAGGAGACTCAAGGCAAGTTCTAGAATACACGCACAAGAACGATACTCACCAGAAAGAAATATATCATGTGATTATGTACATGATCAACGAGGCTCAAAATCTCACATGGGTTTTTAACAAGTAACAGAGCAATTTTCATGGTAAGCAATATCCCACAAGTACACATAGAACTTCATATCACAATATAATTCAAGTACACTTCCTTCATCAATTTCAAGAGCATATGAATTTCAAAGACAATTTTAAACATATAAGCTCACATGGATCACCACCTTAAACTTAATCCCTCCACTCCATGAATTAAAAGCACATATAAAAATTAGAATAAGGGAACGAGGGCACCTGATTTCTCCTCAACGTATGCACGAGCTCCTCGAGTCAACGCCTCAATGTAGAACTCGTTTTGCCACCTAGTTACCTTTTCTATCATCAAAGCTCAAACACACTCATCATCACAGATTCATCAATAATAAAATAGGAGAACTATACGAAAGAATTAATTGACTATGTAATCGACTCCACACACTAGAAACTCCACTGAACACTAGGCAAATTGCAAAAAATCGACACATCAAAACCGATTAAAGTTTCAACATACCGCAAAAAATCAACTCCCCTAGCAAACATTACAAAGAAAAGATTATATTCTTAGTGCTTTAATGAGGTAAGAACATCATACCCCCCCAAACTTAGTAAAAACGTAAGTTGAAACTAAGTTTGAAAAGAGATGTAATTTCCGAATAATAAGCACGCCAAATATAAAAATTTCTTACGCACACAAAAGAAATAATAAAGCACTAAAACGGAAGGGCAAGCCCCCAACAGGTGCTCATGTTTAACGTCGTAGAGTCACGACGGTAGAGGATGGTCTTCTCGCATCCTCACCTTCAAATACTTTCTTTTCCTCTTCTTGTCTACACTCAACACCTCACCTTTCTTGGTCACAAGTATATGATCCTCAAAATTTCCTTCCTCCCATGGCTGTCTAGACTCCTCCTTGTCAATCTTCCACTTAAATTCAGAATCACCTGTCTTAGAAAAATCAAGATTAAACAAGTTAGAAACCATATCAATGCTCTTGCATGATTGAGTCTCCATAAACGTCTTCATTGCATGATCAAGAGAGAAAATCACATCTTCATTATCCATTCGCAATCTAAGCTTTCCTTCCTTAACATCTATCATAGCTCCAGCTGTGGCAAGGAACGGTCGTCCCAAAATAAGGGGAATGTCACCCTTATCATCTTCCATCTCAAGTACAAGAAAATCCACGGGAAAAACTAACTTATCCACTCTCACTAAAACATCTTCAATTAAACCCTTCAGACAAGTCATGGATCTATCCGCCAATTGAAGAGCAATATTCGTGGGTTTAAGATCCCCCAAACCAAGCCTTTTAAATATGGACAAAGGCATCAAGTTAACGCTTGCCCCCAAATCACACGAGGCTTTATGTGCTGACCCTTTTCCAATGTCACAAAGAATGGTGAAGCTTCCCGAATCCTTTAACTTTGTAGGCAACTTCCTTTGAAGGATCGAGCTGCAATTCTCTGATAGGTTCACCGTCTCCACTCCGTTCAAGCTTCTCTTCTTTGATATAATATTCTTGAGGAATCGGGCATAGTATGGCATCTCCATGATTGCTTTAGAGAAAGGAATGTTCAAGCTTACTTTGCTCATGACATCGTGAAACCTCTTGAACTTTTCTTCCAATCCCTTCTCGGCCAATCTCGAAGGAAACAGAGGAGGTATCTTGGTCTTTGGTCTTCCCCATTCATCACATTCAACCTCCTTCGCTTTATCCTTCTTGGCTCTCAATCTCTTTACTTCTTCCCACTTGTTCTCCATTGTAAGCTCAGTATTATGTCCTTGGGATGGCATGGGAGTAGCATCAACATCATGCGGAGTATTCGGCGCTGAAAATGGTGCATTTTGGCAGGGTTCGACCTTGATTCGACCAATGGCACAGGTCGAATTGGGAACATCGTGGTCGAATCGAGCACCTGGAAGCCCATTCTCACCTTGCATGTTGGATTCAACCTAGATTCGACCAGGGGTACTGGTTGAACCAACTCTCCCCAGGTCTAATCGGCTCACTGGATGATTTCTGCCTACCGGTTCGACCTTGGTTCGACCAAGGGTACTGGTCAAATCAATTATATCGTGGTCGAATCGAGCTGCTGACGAAACAGAGTACTTCGGAGGGTGCGGTTCGACCTCGGTTCGAGCTATTGTGCTGGTCGAACCGAAATGCCCCAGGTCGAACTGACCTTCTGTAAGATTTTTGGTCGCCGGTTCGACCTAGGTTCAACCAGATGGCCTGGTAGAATCGATGCCCTCTAGGTCGAACCGAGTGCCAGCTGCTCTTGAAACACTTCCAGAAGCCCAGTTCGACCTCCCCTTCTCGGTTTGACCTATATAGTTGGTCGAACCGAAGTCGAACTGGCTCCTCGTCATGTCTGATTTCACTTCTGGCATCACTGGTCCCTCGTACTGTGTTCCCGACCTTAACGTGATGGCTTTATCTTCTAATATTTGTGTCAATTGATTCACGTTCGTGGTCATCTGCCCCATCATCAAGGTAAGGTCCTTCAACTACTTAGATAAATCTGCATGATCAACATTCATTCTAACTTCGATGTGGTCAATCCTTGTATCGTTCTCAGCCATGTATCGATTGAAGGTATCTTCATCACTCTTCACTTTGTGCTGCTTCCTACTAGGCCCCCTTTGTGTCAACTCTGTAATCTGCCTCTGCTGGGACTCTAGTAGCTTGTTGATGTTAGCTAGACTAGAGACGATCTCAACATCCCTATTCGGCTTCACTTGATATTCAACCTGCGCCACCTTGCCAAGTACATATGATCCTCTATCTCTCTCTACTAGCCAGTCACGTAAATTCATAGAGATGTCTTCAAATAACATTTCCGCTTCAAGTGCTGTCTTTGATAACAGCGCTCCTCCTGATGATGCATCAATAAAAATACGCAACTCACAATCCAATCCATAGTAGAAGATGCTTATGTATTCAGCCTTCGACATTCCATGCTGTGGACACCTCCTGAGCATGTCTTTAAACCTGTCCCACGCCTCATCAAATTTTTCACCCTGATTCATAACAAATCGGGTGATCTCTTGCCTCATCCTTAAGATCCTTGAGGGTGGCATGTATCTCTCCAAGAACTTCTGCTGCAGCTGATCCCATGTATTGCAATCGGCTGGATCAAGAGTCTCATACCAAGCTTCCGCCTTATCAATCAAAGAGAACTTGAATAAGACGATCCGTCTAGCATTATCATTCGCTCCACTGCCCTTTTGAGTGTTTGCATAACCAAGAAATCTTCGGAGATGCTGATATGGATCTTCAAAACAACCTCCAGAAAAGGGATTATTCTCTACCATGTTAATAAGAGCGGGATGTATCTCAAAATCATCATCTTCCCCCTTGCTCCTATCAACCCCATGTTACCAGTTCCATAGTTTGTGAAAATTTCACGTATGGCAACATTATCTGGATTCTGCCTTGTTCCGGCCATATTTAGCTCAGTGTGTTATTTCTTCCTTTCTTTCCCTTCCTTTTCCTAGAGCACAAGTACCTCAGAAAAATTCAAGGTTAGATAGAAAATAAATAATCACAAATAAAAGAAAAAAAAAATCTTAATCAAACAAGAAATAATAAACTAATAATAACAGCCGTCCCCGGCAACGGCGCCAAGAACTTGATGCGCGTTTTCTTTGCATGCAAAATTAATCCCCAAGTATTAAGAATATCAATTGCAGCTTAAGCAAGCGACCAAGTGAATATCGAACCCAAAGGACGGCGTATTATCAATTTAATTATTATCTAAATTAATTAAGACAAGACAATTACATTTGAATGGTTATCTAACAACTAATATGCTGGAAATTAAATAACAAATAAAATAAAGTATCACTTGAAGAATACGAAAGTGGATCAAGTAGGAGAATAGGTAGCTCTAGGATAATCCAGTTTTACTCATTAACTTCCCTTCCATGTGTCGATGTCCGACTCTGCCTTGTGGAATATGGACGCATCACTAAGCCATTCATATTTACTCTATAGACACAAGCAAACATGCGTATAACACGTGTGAATAACCTCGGAGCAAGAGATATAATTTCACCCCCCTTTCTAGGTACTATCAGTGTCAATTATTTTCCCCTAGGATTGGTACTCTAATCCGATATGATCTCCCTTTATAGGTACTATGAAATTATCCGCTTTATCATACTTATTAACCCGAATTCAATTCAATTAATAAGTATTTATATATGATAGTTCTAATGAAACTTCGGAGTCCCCTCACTTAGAATCATAACATGGAATCCTGCTCAGCAGTGAACGCACTCAATCAATAACCAAGATATGTATTCAGACTCTACATAACAGTTAATGATGCACAAAACGACCTTGAGTATGGATTAAGAAAGCACAATCATATATAAAATAAATCCACAAGTAGTGTTGTACGGAATATACACATGGAAGTTCAATTAACTAGATAAAACCTTCACAACCCTAGTTCTACCAAAAAGGCTCTAGCCCATGGTGTTGTAGGAAACACACATGGGTGTTGGATAGATCTTACCCGGATATCCAGAAAATACAAGATAAATTAGGAAACGAATAAACCCTAGATGTGGCATCATCGCATCCTTCTCGCTCTTGAATCCTCCTCTTGGTTCTCCTCTTGATTCCACAAACGAATCTTCAAAGTGATGGATGGATGGAGGAAAAGATGTGGATGATGGTTGGGGGGTGATCCCCCCTTGTGGGGTGTTGTATGTTTGTGACCTCTCTTCCTCTAATCTATTGTGTTGTCTATTGATTGGACGTCTTTCTTGATTGCATGAGCCTCCTTTTATACTTGTAATCACGTCTCTAGGGCTTGGAATGAGCTTTTCAAGTGATCACACGCGTTTAGGCCTCGAAAATACGGATTTGGTAAGTTCCCGATGCGAGGTTAGACCTCCCAAACAGGTCGAACAAACCCCTACAGGTCGAACAAAACATGTCGTGGTCGAACCAGCATTTTTTCCATTGGGTTCGACCTCGGTTCGACCTCAAGCAGGTCGAACCGATTTGCGCAGTCTCTCCATTTCGCGTATAACTTTTACATCCAACCTCAAATTGAGTGATTCTTGCACTCACGCGATCCTCTCTTTCTTGGCTTTCTATTCATATAAAGAAATCACAAAAACTCTAAGAATTGAATATGTAACAGGCCATGGAAATTAGCACTGCAATTCTGTTCGGCACAGCTCGCGCGGCGTCACCACTTTGCTCATAACTTCCTCGTTCGGACTCCGAATGGGATGTTCTTTATGCAAAAACGACCCTATCTTCAGTGGCTTTACAACCATATATCACACTAATAGTTTCAAGCTCCACATCGATACAGAATAATTACACAAGTTTGACGTTCGTTTATCAGCATTCTTGCACAAATTGCACCTTTTCTCAAACTTGGCTCTTTTGATCCTTTTTCCACCTAAAACACAATAAAACACCTCAAGTGCACATAATTCTCACATATATCGAATATAAGACATTTGTGCTCATATAAGACTACAATATCAATCAAAAAGGTGTTAAATTAGATATTAAAACACGCTTATTTTCACTCTCATCAGCTACAGCAGGGACCAGGAGGAGAAATTGGATTGGGCCTCCATTGGGCTTAAGTATCCAAGCTTAGCCCAAAGCTTATACTTAAGTCCAATAATAATAATATATTCCACTAAAATATTATTACTGCACTGCCTTTCCAATCCCAAAATTACGTTTTGGGCTCCTTCTTATTATGAGCCCGTTAGTCTCCCCATGTTTAAGATATACAATGTCCATTAATTAATTTAAGTTACTGATAACTCAATTAATTAATATCTCATCCAAGAGTAGTACCACTCAACTTCATTATCATGTCGGAATAAATTTCACCTACAGGATTTACATGATAATCCTTATGAGCTCCTCAAGGGGACATCATCAACCTATGACGGATACGGATTCCTTCTACAATCAACAGCACACCATAGAGACAGCATTACTTCCCAATTCATCGAGTTTGTTAATTTAATTACATGTAAATCTCACCCATTGATGAATCAAAGAAATACATACTGCCCTACGTGTCGAGGTTATTGTATAGGGATTAAGAGCACAAACTTCCATAATAACTGAGATCAAGTTCTCCTATAAGTCAGTATAAGTCGAACGATCTCAAGCGGTCCTGCTCAATACACACAAGTGCACTAATGTGATTCTATAGCCAAGACAAGCTAATACCAAACCACACTACAACCATCCCGATAGAGAGTCACCGTCTATCTCGGTTGTGAGCATCTGTTTATACTTTATAAGGAAACCGATAATATGATCTTCCACGTGTTGTCGCACAACATATTATCTACAGTATAAAGTAAGTGGACTATTGCATCGAACATATAAATAAATTATAAGATGTAATCATTTGATCATATGATTCTCATTTCAAATTAATTGTTACAACATTGTTCATACAAAAAGCTAGACTTTTAGTATACAATCCAACAATCTCCCACTTATACTAAAAGACTATGTTGTCATGTCTTCTGCCGTACATCTGATTTCCACTCCCACTACACGACCATCAAAAGCTCTCGCCTTAAGGTCCTTGTAAATGGATTTACTAGGTTATCATCCGATGCAATCTAGGTGACAACAACTTTCCCCTCATCATACGATTTCTCGTAACAGGTGGTACTCGCGCTCCATGTGCTTAATTTCCTTATGAACTTGTGATTCCTTCAAGTTTGCAACTGCACCATATCATCAATATAAATTGTGATAACCTTGGGCAACCTTAGAATCACACCAAAGTCCATCATGAAGTTTCTAGAGTCATATAGATACTTTGGCTGCCTCATGGGTCCAATTTATCATCTTTCCATGATGGAATCCGGAGTCTAAAATATATTTCTATATAACACTCCTCCATATTATGACTCTACTTCCTAAAATTTAACGCATAGCCTTTGATGTGGATTTACAGTCGTCCCTATCTGATTTGAAAAATCTGAATCTATGTAACCCATAAGAATCAGTGAATCTGTTCGGTAAGCCTACATATAGTTTCTAGTCCTTTTCAGGTACATAAGTATATGTCTTACCACAGTTCATCATTCTTGTTCCGGGTTATGTTGATACCCACTGTTCATGCCATTGGCAAAACAAATATCCAATCTCGTGCATAGCATTCCTTAGATTAAGCTTC
This sequence comes from Pogostemon cablin, assembly GCA_023678885.1. Taxonomy (NCBI): domain Eukaryota; kingdom Viridiplantae; phylum Streptophyta; class Magnoliopsida; order Lamiales; family Lamiaceae; genus Pogostemon; species Pogostemon cablin. The sequence continues at coordinate 12,050,358 of CM042973.1, read as the reverse complement.
CTCATTTGCCGAAGCATAAGGAACCGCTTTCATCTTCTTTATCTACTTTTGTGTCACAAGACACATTCACTTATATAAATTCACATGCTAAACGAGTAAGGATCGTATCATTATATGAAACTTGAGATAAGCATAACATCCTTTCTTGTGATTCGTATTACCGTGATCAAAAGGATATTTTTGCTCTTCTTAAGTCCTTCATCTCATACCGCTTTATCAACCATACCCATATGCCCGACAATACTCTTTCATTGTCTCCAATGAGCAAGATACTATCTACGTATAGTACAAGAAATACCACCACGTTTCCATCACTCTTTTCAATACACAAGACCCATCCGATCATTGATTAGATCCATGTCACTGGATTACCTCATCAAAACGGATATTTCATGATCTTGAAGCTTGTTTTAGTCCATGAATGGACACTTTTAAGCTCACCATCACAATGCTCTTAGCTCTTTGCAATGATTCACTCTGGTTGCTTCACATAGATGTTTTCCTCAAAACTTCCATTCAGAAAAGCTGTCTTGACATCTATTTGCTGTTCCTCATATTTCATATGAGTAGCAACAAATAAAAGAGTCTAGATCAACTTAGGCATAGCTACCGGCGAACAGGTTTTCTCATAATCGAACTCTTTCTTTCTAAGTATACCTTTTCGCAACAAGCTTGCTTCCAAGGTTTTCACCTTATTCTATGATCCTCTTTTATTCTTGCATGCCCGCTTCCAATGGCTTTTACGCCATTTAGCAGTTCAACAAGCATCCAGACCTAATTTAAAATCCATCGATTCTATTTTAATATTCATTGTACTTTGCTAGGATTCCGTATTTTAATTTTGTAGTGCAACGTCGTATCCCTGGGATAATACCATGTTTAATAGGGATCAAGTCTTACGACTTTCCCAAAACATGTATCTTACGGGTTGTCGAATAACCCTCCAACTGCGATAAGGCACTACACATAATTGTGTATCAGACGTGACACGCGTTGCAGTTTACCTTGTGGTATATCCTCTTGTACACTTGGTACTTATACTTTGTGTTTTCTTCTCACTACCTTTAGAACAACTCATACATGGGTTTGTGATTTATTACATAGTCCCTTTCCAAAAATCTAGTGTTTGTGTTAACAATCACCCTTCGATCTTTTAAACTAAATAAATCACCTTCATTTTTATAGCATATCCCACAAACAGACAAACATTCAAATGAATTACTGTTTCTAGGGCTTATCCATAAAATGAATTAAGTAATTCCAAATAATTCATCATCTATCTAATCATTACCATAAGAGTCTTATTCCTTCTATCCACCACACCATTCAGCTGGAGCATGCCCGGTGTAGACCACTTGAGATTTAATCTCAACCTCTGATTAATAGCTCATAATTATCCTAAGAGGTACTCGTAATGATGATTAAATCGTCATTACTTGATATATTTTCCATGATGCTTTACTGTACCAACCTTGCAATTCTTGAATAAATCAAAGAACTTAGACATGCAGTGCATCAAATAAATATATGGTATCTAGAATAATCTTCGATTATTCATTACCACCTCTCGCCTAGATAATATTTGGTCCGCTTGAATCAGAATGAACCAATTCCAACATATATATCTATGGCTCTACACCCCTTTACCTTGAAAAGGTAATTAATCATTTTTACTTCCAAGTAAGACTCGCAAGTCCGATAGTTTCCACTTCAGATAAACCTTACGGTCCATTTGCTATCAACTTTTGAATCCTACTCAAGTAAAATGATCTAGTCTTAGACGCCAAATGCATGTTTAGTTCATCTCCGAAGGTTACTTTCTCTTACTAAGATCAAAAGATGCATTATTAATTACTATTTGTTGCGTTTGTGGAATATACATGATTTAAGAGTATATAAATTGTCCATCAACGTACCATAACAGATTACAACTCTATCCTTCATTATAATGACCATGTCATTTAAATGAAATGGAGTATCCATCTATTAATGCATAGAAACCGAAATCAAATTCTTTCTATGAAAATATACGTAAAGATAATTTCACAAAATCAAACGTCTACTCATATCATTAGATAAATAAACAACTCCCACTGCAATAGCCACCACTCTTGTAGTTTTACCCATGTCATAACAATCTTATCCTCACTTAGTAATGAACATTCAGTGATTCCAGTATCTACACACTTCGTGTCAGTAGATGCCATCACTAATCATGTTTAAACAACTAGCAAGTAAGATTCTATCCTTGTTCACTCCTTTTATGAAATTGGATTTCCTTTACCACATGCTTTGTCAGAAGTTTCCCACCATATACAACCTCTTGTAATTCAGGAGAAACTTACTCAAAACATCTAGGCAATTATGAAGAATAAAATTGACTTAGGTTTCCCCTTCAACTTCTATTCCATGTATTTCCAATTCATTCATCAAATTCAATCATGACCTACCGCCTTTTAACTTACTCAAGTATCCGAAGAGTTACATGAGACCATCATATTTCTATGAATCTCTTCACTAGAGACTTTAATATGCATCATGATAAGTCTTTTGTGAGAACACACATGTATTTCTTAAGCAGTAAAATTCGAATCCAAGATTCTTTTCTAATCATCTAATTTTGGACCAGTAAATATAATTTCTTTTAGTCAACCATAAGTGAAATAAAACTATTTGAAATTCAGAGAATTATAAAAAAAAATATATATATACCGATCAAATCTTCGAATTTTATCCTTTTATATTGATTCCCTCAAAACAATATAAAAAAAAAATTCACCGACATCTCAAGCACCGTGAGTCTGCAAGCCACGATAGTGTGGACGTTTACAAACCCGAACATTTACAAGAGAAGATTTTACCCATTAATTTCATTTGTCAACCTAACTTTATGACAAAATAATTAATAGTCGGTTCCTCTTTAGCCATGCAAATAAAAGCAGTGACTCCGATGGGGAGAATACTTATTATTTACACATAAGTGTACACCATTATTTGACCCCAAGTCCGCGGCCCAAGCTTATGTGCCTTACAGATGGAGAAGTACACAAGCGCTTGGATAACTTCCTATAGTCATCAATTATAAGTTTGTACAGTGATCCGCAAATGAACTCATCCGATGGGGAGGAAGGTCTATGCCAACACGCAAGTTCATGTGCATCACATTACAAATAATAATTATTTAATGAAGTCTGTACCAGTAATCCACAAATATACTCATCCGATGGGGAGGAAGGTCTATGCCAACACGCAAGTATACTTGCATCACTTACAAACCAATAATGGAGGCCGTGGGAATTTTTACCAATTCCCTCTCCCACTTAGTTATTTAAAACCAAGGGTTTTTACATGCATATAATATTCAGAATAATATACGCAACCTAGCATGCTCATACTTCCAAATATATAATAATAATTGACCAATAAAACAATTACAGCAGTTATATATAAGGAAATAAATTGCCAAAAATAAGTAGACTTGATCAACACTCCAACATACATGCATATAATATACCAAATATAATACGCAATCTAGCATGCTTCTATTTAAGGCAATAAATCATAGAGAATCATGCATACATATATAACAATAATCAATTAATAAATCAATTATAACAGTTATATAACAGCGAATTCGATTGTTCACCACCAATCACGAATGCAGACAACTGCGATGGGGATCGACCTCCCTGCAGCCTGCTGCACCACTCTGACACTCTGCCCGATCATATTGTGAAGACTCACGCGGAACCTGATGCAGACCAGTCGAACTTGATGCAAACCCGCTCGAACCTGGTGTAGACCAATCGAACCTGATGCAAATCCGCTCGAACCTGGTGCAGCATCGATCGAACCTGATGCAGACCAATCGAACCTGATGTAAATCCGCTCGAACCTAGTGCAGCATCGATCGAACCTGATGCAGACCAATCGAACCTGATGCAAATCTGCTCGAACCTGGTGCAGCATCGATCGAACCTGATGCAGACCAATCGAACCTGATGCAAATCTGCTCGAACCTGGTGCAGCATCGATCGAACCTGATGTAGACCAACCGAACCTGATGCAAATTAGCTCGAACTTGGTGCAACATCGATCGAACCTGATGCAGACCAATCGAACCTGATGCAAATTCGCTCGAACCTGGTACAGCATCGATCGAACCTGATGTAGACCAATCGAACCTGATGCAAATCCGCTCGAACTGTCGCTCGTCCAAGGGCCTACTTGCACGGAACCAAGTTCAGCCCAACGCGCAACATCAAACTACACCAACTGTCGTTCAGGATTCGCAACCGTAGGAACCTGGGAATCCAATCTTCATTGTCCAAAATCTACGTCTGTGAGTTTTGAACATGCTGTCCAAATTACAGGTCGATGCAACGGTTAGTTTCTGAGAAACGGCTCTATTCCCTCGACTGCGCAGAACAGAATTGCCCAAAAACTGCTTCTGTTTTCGGCGTATTCCTGACAACACAAAGCACCAAATACAATCTTCACCGTTCAGAATGTACATCCAATAAATCCGAACATGCAGACCAAAATTCAGCCTGATCCGATGGTTGAAACTCCAGTTATTGCCTCTGCAATATCACTGCGCTGGATTTTCTCTCAATTTCTTCCTTCCATGTGAAATTGACGAATAGTTTTCGTCAAATCCTCTCACACACAACCATCAACGAACAAATATGATATAGGGTATATTTCACATAGGGATATTCATGGTTTGCGCAGTAAAACCAAAACCCTAAACATGCGATCCTAATTTTGAAAAATTAATCACATAAACCCTAGCCTAACGTGTCACGCTTCACCACGAAACCGAAGCTCTGATACCAATTATTGGCATTCGATCATTTGGTTAACGTGACCCGTTAGAATATCATGCATTTCTATCATAGCGGAAGCAATAAATCATAGAAACGATTAACGTTCACCAGGGTATGTTGATGAAGATTGATTCTCGCAGGTAGTCTGCGTAGTCCCACAAGAAAAGACATAACTTCCTCGTCTGATGTCGGAATTGAATAATCTTTGTGCTCAGATGATTCTCTCTTCAACGGCTTTCCGTCAATATATTGATCATCAAATTCTAAGCACTGTACGAATTTATACAAATTTCGCAAGGTCGCGGACAGCAGCAGCAAACTACCTTCTGATCTTCTGCTGTATGTCCCAAGTCCGATCTCGACGTCGTGTGGGCGACGATCTACGAGACCTCCTCAATCTGCTCTCAACCCTCATCACACGTGAATAATGAATTAGATTAGGGTTCCAGATAAGCTGAGGTGACTTATATACATGGGCTACAGCAGGGACCAGGAGGAGAAATTGGATTGGGCCTCCATTGGGCTTAAGTATCAAAGCTTAGCCCAAAGCTTATACTTAAGTCCAATAATAATAATATATTCCACTAAAATATTATTACTGCACTGCCTTTCAAATCCTGAAATTACGTTTTGGGCTCCTTCTTATTATAAGCCCGTTATTCTCCCCATGTTTAAGATATACAATGTCCATTAATTAATTTAAGTTACTGACAACTCAATTTATTAATATCTCATCCAAGAGTAGTACCACTCAACCTCATTATCATGTCGAAATAAATTCCACCTGCAGGATTTACATGATAATCCTTATGAGCTCCTCAAGGGGACATCATCAACCTATGACGGACACGAATTCCTTCTACAATCAACAGCACACCATAGAGATAGCATTACTTTCCAATTCATCGAGTTTGTTGATTTAATTACATGTAAATCTCACCCATTGAAGAATCAAAGAAATACATACTGCCCTACGTGTCGAGGTTATTGTATAGGGATTAAGAGCATGAACTTCCATAATAACTGAGATCAAGTTCTCCTATAAGTCAGTATAAGTCGAATGATCTCAAGCGGTCCTGCTCAATACACACAAGTGCACTAATGTGATTCTATAGCCAAGACAAGCTAATACCAAACCACACTACAACCATCCCGATAGAGAGTCCCAGTCTATCTCGATTTTGAGCACCTGTTTATACTTTATAAGGAAACCAATAATATGATCTTCCGCGTGTTGTCGCACAACATATTATCTATAGTATAAAGTAAGTGGACTATTGCATCGAACATATAAATAAATTATAAGATGCAATCATTTGATCATATGATTCTCATTTCAAATTAATTGTTACAACATTGTTCATACAAAAAGCTAGACTTTTAGTATACAATCCAACAGCCTCAAGACGATCCACTCTTGCATTGTTCCTCGCCATGTACCTGTTCACCGTATACTCAAAACCCGGTTTCCCTTCTTCCACTTTAGCCCCCGGATCAACACCAATAGGAGGTTGCAATGCATTGTTGGGATCTCCACGAAAACACCGGCCTCCTCAGTTGTTGATAATTACCCGGTGGACCATGATTATTGTAGTTCCCCTGATAATTCTGGTTTCTTTGATTTTGCAACCTCGTTCCCTGAATACTTTTGACCCATGGCGTAGTTAACCTCCTCGATCTCCTCTTGGCTAGCTCCTTCATAGCCACCATCCAGCTGCATCATTGGTACTCTCTGAGATATATCTGTAATTTGCTTTTACTGAGACTCGAGTAACTTGTTGATATTAGCCAAGCTTGAGACGATCTCATCATCTCTTCCTACTACACCATAGTATGCTCAATGTGCGCTACTTTACCAAGAACATAAGTGACTCTCACTCTATCAGTCGAACAATCTCTTGAATTCATCAAAATATCCTCGAAAAGCTTCTCGGCCTCAATGGGTGACTTCGTAAGCAATGCTCCATTGGATGAAGCACCAAGTAACACACGAGAATCGCAATCTAACCTATTATAGAATATACTGATATATTGAATTTTAGATAGCCCATGCTTTGGACACTTCCGAAGCATGTCCTTGAATCAGTTCCAAGCTTCATGAAACTTCTCATTACCATGGATAGCAAATTGATTGATTTTTTGCTTCATCTTGAACACCTTCGAAGGTGGCATATATCGCTCCAAGAATTTTACTTTCAACTTTTTTCGGGTATCATATTCAGCAGCATTAAGATTATCGTACCAATCTCTCGCTTTTTCATTCAGAGAGAACTTAAACAAGATGATCTTCCTCGCATCCTCATAAGCTCCTGCATCTTTTTGTGTACTTGCATACCCAAGGAACTTATTTAGATATTGCAGAGGAACTTCAAAGTTCCCCCAGAGAAATGACTCCTTTCAATCATGGTGATAAGAGCAGGGTGTATATCAAAATTGGATCCGGCCCCTCTTGCTCCTAACAACCCCACATTGCCTCCTCCGTTGTTCTTAAAGACTTCATGGATGGCAAGTGTATCGGGATTCGTTGCCATGTTGACTGCTTCTGCTTCCAAGTTGAATTCAATTGCAGCTTCAGTTGCTTGCGGATTTAGCTCTCCAACGTCAACTACTTGATTAATAGTATTGGTTGGCTCCTTGTTCTTATTCTTGTTCTTCTTCTTCTTAGCGTTCCTTTTCCTCGCTGATGCCTCAACTTCTGGATCAAAAGGTTCTAAATTTGTTCCTTTTGATATAGTGTGCATACACCTAAGAAAAATTCAAAGTAAGAAAGAAAAGAAAACAAGAATAAAATAGTCCTAATTAAACTATAAATAATGGATTAATAATTATGCCGTCCCCGGAAATGGCGCCAAGAACTTGACGGGCGTTTTCTCAACGCACAAAATTAATCCTCAAGTATAAGGATATCTAGTTTTGATAGGCAACCAAGTGATTATCGAACCGAAGGGACAGATTATTATTAATTCAGTTATATTCTAATTTATTCAGACTATGTTGGCAATTTATTTGTGGTGATTAAATAACTAAATAACAAGTAATTAAAATAGCAAATAAAGTAAACAAGCAATAGAGATAATACGACTGTGATCAAGTGAGAAATTAGGTAGTTCTTCAGGTCATCTAGTTTTACTTATTAATTTTCTTTCTATGTGTTGATGTCCAACTCTGCCTTGTGGCTTATGGACGCATCACTAAACCATGCAAGTTTACTCTATAGACACAAGTAAACAAGCGTATGACACGTGTGAATATCCTCGGAGCAAGAGTTATAATTCACCCCATTTCTAGGTACTATCAGTATCAATTATTTCCCATACACTTAGTACTCTAACCCGATATGATATCCCTTTTTAGGTACTATGAAGTTATACTCTTTATCCTACTTATTAACCCGAATATTATTCAATTAACAAGTATTTATATAAGATAGTTCTAATAAGACTTCGGAATCCCTTCACTTAGAATTATAACATGTAATTCTGCTCAGCAGTGAACGCACTCAATCAATAACCAAGATATGTATTCAGACTCTACATAACAGTTAATGATGCACAAAACAACTGTGAGTATGAATTTAAAAAGCACAATCTTATATAAAATAAACCACAAGTAGTGTTGTACGGAGTTTACACATGAAAGATAAATTAACCCATAAAACCATACGGAGTTTACACATGAAAGACAAATTAACCCATAAAACCTTCATATCCTTAGAACTACCGAAGTGGTTCCAGCCCATGACTGATCTAGGAACAATCAAGGTGGTTGGTAGGATCTTACCCATAGTCTTGAAAATTAAAAGATAAATTAAGAAGCAAAGTAAAACCTAGATACAGGTGCCGTCACGACTCTCTCCATCTTGAAACTTCACTTGGTTTTCACTTGGCTCGACAGACGAGCCTCTAGATGGCGGTAGGGTCTCGGTGATGAATAGATGATGAAGTGGTGTATTTGTTGGATTGTATACTAAAAGTCTAGCTTTAGTATGAACAATGTCATAACAATATTTGAAATGAGAATCATTGATCAAATGATTGCATCTTATAATTTATTTTATATGCATGATGCAATAGTCCATTTACTTTATACTGTAGATAATATGTTGTGCGACAACACGTAGAAGATCATATTATCGGTTTCCTTATAAAGTATAAACAGATGCTGACAACTGAGATAGACGGGGACTCTCTATCGGTATGGTTGTAGTGTGGTTTGGTATTAGCTTGTCTTGGCTATAGAATCACATTAGTGCACTTGTGTGTATTGAGTAGGACCGCCTGAGATCGTTCTTCTTATACTGACTATATAGTAGAACTTGATCTCTGTTATTATGGAAGTTCATGCTCTTAATCCCTATACAATAACCTCGACACGTAGGGTAGTATGTATTTCTTTGATTCATCAATGGGTGAGATTTATAAGTATTAAATCAACAAACTCGGTGAGTTGGGAAGTAGTGCTGTATCTATGGTATGCTGTTGATTGTAGAAGGAATCCATGTCCGTCATAGGTTGATGATGTCCCCTTGAGGAGCTCATAAGGTTTATCATGTAAATCTTGCAATTGGATTAATTTCCGCATGATAATAAGGTTGAGTGGTACTGTTCTCGGATGAGATATTAATTAATTTGAGTTGTCAGTAACTTAATTAATTAATGGACATTGTATATCTTAAACATGGGGAGACTATCGGGCTCATAATAAGAAGGAGCCCAGAACATAATTTTGGGATTGGATGGGTAGTGCAGTAATAATATTTTAGTGGACTATATTATTATTATTGGATTTAATTAAAAGCTTTGGGCTAAGCTTGGTTAATTAAATTCAATTGAGGCCCAGCCCAATTTCTCCTCCTAGTCCCTGCTGTAGCCCAACTATATAAGTCATCTCAGCTCCTGTTAACCCGAAGTCAGTGCCTCATTTGACAGTTAGAAAGAACAGGAGCAGATTGAGAGAATCATGTGGATTGTTGCCCACACAACAGCAGGATTCGACTTGGGACATACAGCAGAAGATTGAGAGGTGGTTCTCTGTAACGGTTCATCCTCTACATCAACCCGGTTTACGGTAAACATTATTTTTGCTTCCGCTGATTTGTTTGCCTGTTAATCCTAACAGATCACGTTGAACCGCACGATCCAATTGCCAAAAATTGGTATCAGAGTGTTAGTTTCGTGGTGAAACGTGAGACGTTAGATTGGGTTTAGCCATTCGTGTGTTTTTGGTCTGATTGATAGGATGTATGAAACAGATTTTTTGATTATATGGTTTAATCTGGATATAATCACATGAGTTTTGTACTGGTATTGTTTTCCCCCATGGTATCCAATTTGGTATGTGTGATTACTGCTGATTGTTATTGATGTTCACATCATACAATCTCCTATCTATCACACTGGTCATATCACACACACACACGATTATCATCGTTGTCGGGCTATTCATGGGCTGCTATCGGAAAGCGGGCTGATCATCGAACGCGTGATGTCTGGCGTTAACGACAAGCCTGCCGGTGACTGTATTGTTGTCACGATCGAAGAGGACTGATGGGCAGCCTTGGCGATTGTCAACGGCAGCGGCGGGGTTCGCTGCAAGACTGGAGAAAGCCTGCAACGACAGCGCGACACTCGTCTGCACACGGCAGCAGGGTTCGCTGCAATATCGATGACCAGACAAAGCTTGGTTCCAAGCAGGTCACAGACTACTCTCAGTCGAGCCAGCGGAGGGTTGCGGTTGAGACGGAGACATAGGCAGGTTAGGGCCAGAATTGATGGTCGATAACTGGTGACTGTGTAGTCCACGGGAAGCATCAGACCAGGCTTTGGCGTGTCGATGGTGGTTTTGCATGAGCCTACGTCTTCTCCGAGCGGGTCTGCTGTACGGTTGCCGATCACGGCGGCTGTCTCGACTGGTGCAAGGTGGATTTCAGACGAGTCCATGGTGCTACCGGATGGGTCGAAGATGGCGGTTGCGCACTGATATTTTCAGAGTGCGACAAGGTAACTCCGCGGATGTGCAGCAACAGTTCCTGTCGAACAAGGAGGGGAGTTCTGGGTGGATTCCAGGCGAATCGAGCGTTGCATCTTCACTCCCGGGCTGGTGTGCCACGACTGGCGCTGACTGGTGCGACGGCGGAGTTGCTGTGGGGCAGTTGAGGGCCGTCGTCTTCACGGAGGCTGGAGCGGCGACTCCAGTTGGCGACGATGATAGCATGGCAGTGGTCGGCGGCAGCGCTGATGGGCAAGAGGCGGTGAATGCGCGACGCCGGTGAATGGCTACGCGTGACAGCTGCCGTGTGGTTTCTTCTCGCGGCTGGAAGGTTGAAGAAGCGACGGCAGACTTGGTCAACACTGCTGAAGGCGGCTGTTGTTCTAGGGCAGCAGCCTTGGATATGGGCTGCCTTGTTGGGCTTGGTTAATGGGTTGTGGATTCATGGCTGTGTTTTTAATTTGTTTTGGGCTTGGTTTGCTGGGCCCAAATTTTAATTAAAATGTATATGACTGTTGGACCTTAAAGCCCAATTCAGTAATAAATAAAAGGCTGCTCATTTTTTAATTTGATTTTGGGCTATTGGGCCCAAATTTTATTAAAATGGAAATAGGCTGCTGGGCTATTATTTTATTGCTGGTTTTAATTAATTGTGGATAATGGGCCAAGCATGAAATTAATTTTATTAATGGACTAATTTTGTGCTAGTGGGCTTGGTGGATTTATTTGATTTTGGGCTAAGATTATGGGCCATGGATAATGGGCTTGATTAATTATTTAATCTGCTGCTCATTTTGTGCTTATTTGTTGCTCTTGAGGCCCAAATTAATTGATCCACTATTTATACAATTAATTATGTTATATAACTGATTAATTGATTTAATTGTCAATTATTGTTGTATATGTGAAAGGCATGTCCTATGTGATTTATTTATTTAAATTGCTGTTAATAGAAGCATGTCTAAGTTGTATATTTTATTCTGGAATATTATATGCATGTTAAATACCCTCGGTGTTAAATAACTAAGTGGGAGAGGGGATTGATAATTAATTCCCGCGGCCTCCATTATTGGTTTGTAAGTGATGTGAGTAAACTTGCGCGTTAGCAATAATGCCTTCCTCCCTAACGGATGAGCTTATATGCGGTTCACTAGTACAAACTTATATAATTGATGGTTGTAGAAAGTTATCTGAGCGCGTGTGTACTTCTCCAATAGTAAGGCACACAAGCTTGGGCAGCGGACTTGGGATCAAATAATGGTGTACACTTAGATGTGAATAACTAGTATCCTCCCCAACGGAGTCACTGCTATTGTTTGAATGGCTAAAGAGGAACCGAATATTAATTATTTTGTCATAAAGTTAGGTTGACAAATGAAATTAATGGGTAAAACCTTCTCTTGTATATGTTCGGGTTTGTAAACGTCCACCCTAACGTGGCTTGCAGACTCACGGTGCTTGAGATGTCGGTGAATTTTATTTTATATTGTTTTGAGGGAATCAATATAAAAGGATAAAATTCGAAGATTTGATCGGAATATTTATTTGTGATTCTCTGAATTTCGAATGGTTTTATTTCAGTAATTATTAACTAAAAGACATTATATTTACTCGTCCATATTAAATGATTAGAAAAGAATCTTGGTTTTGAAAATTACTGCTTAAGAAAATACATGTGTATTCTCACAAAGGACGTCTCATGATGCCTATTAAAGTCTCTAGTGAAGAGATGAGAGGTTCATAGAAATATGATGGTCTCATGTAACTCTTCGGATACTTGAGTAAATTAAAAGGCAGAAGATCATGGTTGAATTGATGAATGAATTGGAAAAGCTTGGAATAGAAATTGAAAGGGAAACCTAAATCAATTTATTCTTCACAATTTGCCTGGATGTTTTGAGCAAGTTCTACCTGAAATACGAGAGGTTGTATATGGTGGTAAACTTCTAACAAAACATGTGGCAAAAGAAAGCCAATTTTCATCATGATGTGAACAAATTTAATATCTTATTTACTAATGGTTTAAACATGATTATTGATGGCATCTGCTGATACGAAGTATGTAGATACTGGAATCACTAAATGTTTGTCACTGAGTAAGGATAAGATTATTAATAACATGGGTAAAACTACAAAGGTAGTGGCTATTGCAGTGGGAGTTGTTATTTATCTCATGATAAAGAATAAACGATTGATTATGAGAAATTGTCTTTACGTACGTTTCATAGAAAGAATTTGATTTCGGTTTCTATGCATTAACGGATGGATACTTCATTTCATTTAAATGACATGATCATAGTAATGAGGAATGTGGCTATAATCCGTTAAAGTATGTTGGTGGATAAAAAGTATACTCTTGAATCATGTGCATCCCACAGATGCAATAAATAGTAATTAAATAATGCATCTTCTAATATTAGTAAGAGAAAGGAACCTTCGGAAATGAACTAAACATACATTTGGCGTCTATGACTAATTCATTTTGCTTAAGTAGGATTCAAAAGTTGATAGCCGATAGACCATAAGGTTTATCTGAAGTGGAAACTATCGGACTTGCGAGTCTTGCTTGGAAGTAAAAATGATTAACTGCCTTTTCAAGGCTGTGGGGTGTAGAGCCAAAGATATATATGTTGGAATTAGTTCATTCTGATTCAAGCGAACCTAATATTATCCAGGCGAGAGGTGGTTATGAATATTCGAAGATTATTCTGGAAACCAATATATTTATATGATGCACTGCATGTCTAAGTTCTTTGATTAATTCAAGAATTGTAAGGCTGGTACAGTGAAGCGTTATGGAAAATATATTAAGTCATTACGATTCAATCATGATGGCAAATATCTCTTGGGATAGTTAGGAGCTATTGATCAGAAGTTGAGATTAAATTTCAAGTTGACTACACCGGGTATGCCCCAGCTGAATGGTATGGTGGGTAGAAGGTATAAGGCTCTTATGGTTATGATTAGATAGATGATGAATTATTTGGAATAATTAAATTCATTTTATGGATATGCCCTAGATACAGTAATTCATGAAACATTTGTCTGTATATGGGATATCCTAGAAAAATGGAGGGTGAATTATTTAGTTCAAAAGATCAAAGGGTGATTGTCAACACAAACACTAGATTTTGGAAAAGGACTATGTAATAAATCACAAGCCCATGTATAAGTTGTTCTAAAGGAAGTGAGAGGAAAATACAAAGTATAAGTACCAAGTGTACAAGAGGATATACCACAAGGTAAACTGCAACGCGTGTCACGTCTGATACACAATTACATGTAGTGCCTTGTCGTAGTGGGAGGGTTGTATGACAACCCATAAATATATGTTTCGGGAGAGTCGTGAGACTTGATCCCTAGTGAATATGGTATTGTCCCACGGATACGACGTAGCTCTACAAGATGAAAATGCGGAATCTTAGTAAGTTGCAATGAATGTTGAAATATAATCTATGGATTCCATATTAAGTCTGGGAACTTGTATGACCACTAAATGGTGTAAAAGCCATTGCAAGTGGTCAAAGGAAATAAAAGAGGATCATATGGAAAGGTGAAAACCTTGGAAGCAAAGCTGGTTGCGGATAAGTGTACTCAGAAAGAAATGGTTCGATTATGAGGAAACATGTTCGCTGGTAGCTATGCTTATATTGATCCGGATTCTTTTATTGCTGCTATGAGGAACAACAAATAGATGTTAAAGACAACTTTCCTGATTGGAAGTCTTGAGGAAAACATCTATGCGAAGCAACCAGAGTGATTCATTGCAAAGTACTAATAGCATTTTGATAGTAAGCTTAAAATTGTCCAATGATGGACTAAAGCAAGCTTTAAGATCGTGAAGCATCTGTTTTGATTAGGTAATCCAGTGACATGGATTTAAATCAATGAGCGGATGAGTCTTGTGTGTTGTAAAGAGTGACAGAAACGTGGTGGTGTTTCTTGTACTATACGTAGATAGTATCTTGCTCATTGGAGACAATGAAAGAGTATTATCGGGCGTATGGGTACGGTTAATAAAGCGGTAGAGATGAAGGACTTAAGAAAGGCAAAATATATCCTTTTGATCACGGTAATACGGATCACAAGAAAGGATATTATGCTTATCTCAAGTTTCATAAAATGATACAGTCCATACTCGTTTAGCATGTAAATTTATCTAAGTGAATGTGTCTTTGAGACACAAGAAGAAGATAAAGAGGATGAAAGCAGTTCCTTATGCTTCGGTGAATAAGGAAGCTTAATCTAAGGAATGCTATGAACGACGTTGGATATCTGTTTTGCTGAATGCATGAACAGTGGGTATCAACGTAACCCGGAACAAGAATGATGAACTGTGGTAAGACATTTATAAAGTGCCTGAGAAGGACTGGAAATTATATGTGGACTTACTGGACAGATTCACTGCTTCTTGTGGATTACGTAGATTCGGATTTTTTAGTCAAATTGGACGGTAGTAAATTCTCCTCAAAGGTTATGTGTTTAATTTTAGGAAGTAGAGTCATAATGTGGAGGAGTGTTATATAGAAATATATTTCAAACTCCGGACTCCATCATGGAAAGATGATAAATTGGAGCCTATGAGGCAGCCAAAGTATCTATATGACTCTAGAGACTTCATGATGGACTTTGAAGTGTTTCTAAGTTTGCCCAAGGTAATCACAATTTACATTGATGATATTGGTGCAGTTGCAAACTTGAAGAAATCATAAGTCCATAAGGCAATTAAACACATGGAGCGCGAGTACCACCTGTTACGAGAAATCGTATGATGAGGGGAAGGTTGTTGTCGCCTAGATTGCATCGGATGATGACCTAGTAAACTATTTACAAGGACCTTAAGGCAAGAGCTTTTAATGATCGTGTAAGTGGGAGTAAGAATCAGATGTATGGCAGAAGACATGACAGCATAGTCTTTTAATATAAGTGGGAGATTGTTGGATTGTAGACTAAAAGTCTAGCTTTAGTATGAACAATGTCATAACAATATTTGAAATGAGAATCATTGATCAAATGATTGCATCTTATAATTTATTTTATATGCATGATGCAATAGTCCATTTACTTTATACTGTAGATAATATGTTGTGCGACAACACGTAGAAGATCATATTATCGGTTTCCTTATAAAGTATAAACAGATGCTCACAACTGAGATAGACGGGGACTCTCTATCGGTATGGTTGTAGTGTGGTTTGGTATTAGCTTGTCTTGGCTATAGAATCACATTAGTGCACTTGTGTGTATTGAGCAGGACCGCCTGAGATCTTTCTTCTTATACTGACTATATAGTAGAACTTGATCTCTGTTATTATGGAAGTTCGTGCTCTTAATCCCTATACAATAACCTCGACACGTAGGGCAGTATGTATTTCTTTGATTCATCAATGGGTGAGATTTATAAGTATTAAATCAACAAACTCGGTGAGTTGGGAAGTAGTGTTATATCTATGGTGTGCTGTTGATTGTAGAAGGAATCCATGTCCGTCATAGGTTGATGATGTCCCCTTGAGGAACTCATAAGGTTTATCATGTAAATCTTGCAAGTGGATTAATTTCCGCATGATAATAAGGTTGAGTGGTACTGCTCTCGGATGAGATATTAATTAATTTGAGTTGTCAGTAACTTAATTAATTAATGGACATTGTATATCTTAAACATGGGGAGACTATCGGGCTCATAATAAGAAGGAGCCCAGAACATAATTTTGGGATTGAACGGGTAGTGCAGTAATAATATTTTAGTGGACTATATTATTATTATTGGATTTAATTAAAAGCTTTGGGCTAAGCTTGGTTAATTAAATTCAATTGAGGCCCAGCCCAATTTCTCCTCCTGGTCCCTGCTGTAGCCCAACTATATAAGTCATCTCAGCTCCTGTTAACCCGAAGTCAGTGCCTCATTTGACAGTTAGAAAGAACAGGAGCAGATTGAGAGAATCCTGTGGATTGTTGCCCACACAACAGCAGGATTCGACTTGGGACATACAGCAGAAGATTGAGAGGTGGTTCTCTGCAACGGTTCATCCTCTACATCAACCCGGAAGTACGGTAAACATTATTTTTGCTTCCGCTGATTTGTTTGCCTGTTAATCCTAACGGATCACGTTGAACCGCACGATCCAATTGCCAACAGTATTTTCTCCTACAAAGCTCTTCTTTTATACTCATGGAACCTCCTTACGGGCTTAGGATGGGCTTTTGCTTGAGGCACATGTCAAATTTGGTAAAAGAAATCTATAATTTCCAAAAATACAAGCAGCGAGAATCCATTTGACCAAGCCTTGACTGGTCGAGCAAGGCCTCCTGGTTGAGCAATGGTCGAGCAAGCCTTCTATAAGTTTTTGCACATTTTGCTGAACTAAACCTCATCTGCTCGACCAAGATGATGCTGGTCGAGCAACATCTCTTGGTCGAGCAAGCTCTCTGTACGAATCTACATATTTCGCTCGACTCGACCACCTTGTTCGACTAAAGTGATGCTGGTCAAACAAGGCCTTGAGGTCGAACAACCTTCAAAAATCACTTCAAAAATCATGTCTTCCAATTCTGAGCCCTTTTGATCTGTTTTCCTGTACAAATATACTCAAAAAGCCCTTGTACCCTCTGATTCGTGGCTTTTCCATAAATATTCCGATTCATCTCAATAAAAGACTCAATCGTACTCAATTTTCACACAAATCAGGGCCCAAAATATGTGAATTTACACTCTCATCAGTACTGTTGATGGGGACGACTGTTATTATTAGTTTATTATTTCTATTTTGATTAAGGCCTTTATTTGTGATTATCTATTTCTATTTGACTTTGAATTTTTCTGAGGTACTTGTACATTAGGAAGAGGAGAGGAAGGAAAGGAAGGAATATCACACAGCGCTAGAATCAGGATAATGTTGCCATACGTGAAATTTTCATGTACAACGGGATTTACAACATGGGTTTGATAGGAGCAAGGGGGGAAGATGATAATTTTGAGATACATCCCGCTCTTATTAACATGGTAGGGAAGAATCCCATTTCTGGAGGTTGCTTTGAAGATCCATATCAGCATCTCAAAAGATTTCTTGGTTATGCAAACACTTAGAAAGGTGCTGGAGCTAATGATAATGCTAGGCGGATCGCCCTATTTAAGTTCTCTTTGATTGATAGGGCGGAAGCTTGGTATGAGACTCTTGATGCAACAGACTGCACTACATGGGACCAACTGCAGCAGAAGTTCTTGGAGAGATATGTATCACCCTCAAGGATCTTAAGAATAAGGCAATAGATCACCCAATTTGTCATTAATCAAGGTGAGAAATTCAATGAGGCATGGGATAGGTTTAAAAATATGCTCATGAGGTGTCCTAAGCATGGGATATATAAGGCTCAGTACATAAGTATCTTTTACTATGGATTAGATTGTGAGTCGTGTATTCTTATTGATGCATCATCAAGAGGAGCACTGTTATCTAAAACAGCACTTAAAGTAAAAAAGTTATTTGAAGACATCTCTATGAATTCACGTGACTGGCCTACGGAAAGAGTAAGAGGATCTTATGTATTCGGTAAGGTAGCACAGGTTGAACATCAAGTGGTAAAGCCGAATAGGGATGATGAGATCATTTATAGTTTAGCTAACATAAAAAAGCTACTAGAGTCCCAGCAGAAACATATTAAAGAGTTGACACAAAGGGGGCCTAGTATCCAGCAGCAAGAAGTGAAGAGTGTTGAAGATACCTTCAATCGATACATGGCAAGGAATGATGCAAGGGTTGACCGCATCGAGGCTACTATGAATGTTAGACATAATGAATCCAAAAGAGTGCAAAGCCATCACGTTGAGATCCGAAACGCAGTATGAGGTAGGGGTGTTCACGGATATTAGATTTAACCAAAATCATACCTAAATCGCACCGAATTAATTCAGAACCAAAAAAAAACTGTTGACTTTTTGACTTTTTCCAAACCAAACCAAATCGAATTTTTGTTCGGTACGGACTTGGATATTTTCTGTTTTCCCGTACCAAATATTGGATATAACCGAACCGAACCGTAATCTATTTCTTTCTTATTTCTGCCTTTCTTTCCCATGACGACTAGGAACAGGCAAATCAAAAATTTCACTTTGAATTTCGGAACCTGAACATAGTCATAGTCGTCATTGGATTCAAATCTTTCTCCTCTAGCGACTTCTTATCACTGCTTCGGCCTCTCAATCCAAAACAAAATTATTATTCAAGGCGGTGCCTATGGCTTTGGGTTCTAGCCCTATAACCCTTCGACCCGGAATCGGCTGGATTCTCTGTTCGAATCAGATGTACCGTACCGAAAAACTGAATTTAAATTATGCATTAAAATTATATATAATATATTTATCTTATTATTTATAGTTTATACTTTATATGTCATGAATTAATTAGTTTTACTCTACTTATTATAGTGTAATCATAATTAATAAATTAAAATTAGTTATAATATAATTATAAATAATAATTTAAAAATATATCTAATGCTCTAAATATTTATTTATTATTGTATATTAGAATATATATATTTCATAAAGTAAAATAAATTTTTTTAAAAAATAAGAAATAAATAAAATAATATGTTTTAAAATTCAAATTATTATTTCAGATAATACAATGAATAAAGTAAATGATATCTCTAAAGTTTAAATTCTGTTGTAAAATTAATAAATAATTAATAAATATTATATTTTATATTTATCTAATGAAGATAATATGCAAAAAATAAATGATAATCCATATTTATGTCTAAAATATTATTATATAGACTTTAATTGAAATACACCTTAAATTTAAAGTTAAAGGTTTAAAAAAATATCTAAAACTATTAGTTTTCTTTATCTTAGTACTATTATTTTTTAGGACAACACATGAGGTTGACTTATGTAAGACTAATATACATTTTATAAATAATTATCAATTTTTATTAAATCTATTATCACTTTTCATTAAAAGTTTATCATTCTTTATTTATATTATGAATTATTTATGAAATAATGCAATGCACCACTCTCACTTTTCATCAATTCTGAGTATAACTTTTTATTCAAATATTATCTCTTCTTATACGTCTCATGAAACTTTTAATGTGAACTGTAAAGCAGTATTACAGAAGTCTTTTCTTACTTTTTGGAGTATTATTAACTTTTACTAAATATATATATATAAATATATATATATATATATATATATATATATATATATATATATATATATATATATATATATATATATATATATGTATAAATATTTTTTATGTAATGTAAATATATGTTAATTATTTTATAATAATAAAAATTTAACATTATTACATTTTAATTTACAGCACTTTAATGATTATATTAAAATTTTGAATTTTTTGTTTAATGATTATTTTGCTTGTCCGTTGATTTATATTTGGATATGGGAAATTTAGTTTTTTATTTAATTGATATTTTTTTTAAGTATTTATATGTGCAAAACTCCGTTTCTCATGAGAAATCAGATTCGATTCGCTCCGCACCGTCAAAACCCATTTTCCCAAAAATCCATTTCGAACCAAACTGAATTTTGGTACAGATTCAATATCAGATATTTTCTTTACGGATTCAATATCGAATTATTTCTTTTAAAAAATCTGATCTGAACTTCGGTATGGATTTTTTAACCGATTCAGATCCGCACACCCCTAGTATGAGGGACCAATGAAGCCAGAAATAATTTTTGAAGCTCCAAGAGCTCGATTCGACCAGGATTCGACCAAGCCAGTAGGTCGAACCACATCATGGAGGTCGAACCAAGCACATAGACAACCTCCGGAGCATCCAGATGGATAGTTCAACCAAGACCACCCTGGTTCGACCAACCAATTATGCTTTGTAAGAATGATAAGATTGAAGGTTTTATTTTATACTAATGCTTCACTAATCAATTAACTAAAGAAATCAATTAATAACTAATAATATACACAATCAATTACGTAACAAGATGAATGGAATGTGGATAGAATGTATTTAAGAAGAGAGCAATGCTAATCATACTCATGGTTAAGAAACTAGCTAGATATGCATAACCCTAAATATAGAACTTCATTAATTATGGACTAAAAGCAATCACGTTTTTACCCCTAATCCCTATGGCCAAGGCAATTAGGTTCTCGACTCTTTGACAAGTCTAAATCTCCTAGGATTTTCTTACTCTGAATTCCCATTAAGGTACTATGATAATAAGTTTGGTTCTTTTCACTTAATTTCTTAAGTGTCCCCCTATGAATGTTCTAAGCACAAGAAGGGTATGGCTTACCTCCGCTCACACTAACATGCATGTCCATCTTAATAAATGATTTAACTAAACAACTAATCATAATATTGGAATGGTCATCCTAACACTACGAAAAGAGAATTTAATCACACAATTATTGAAATTAAACATGAATCATTAATCATAAAAGGAAGTCCAATATAACTCAATTCAACATCTAAAATCCTACATATCTAGCATTCTTCTCAACTAATCATATGATTAGCACTATTATAGAACTAGCCACTACACATAACAGCAATTGAAAAGTAGATTGGCTTCCCTTTTGTGAAGGTGGCCTTCCTCCCTTCCAACATGCTCAATTCTTCAATCTATGATGATCTTCTCTTCCCAAATTGAGGGAATGGTAGAGTGATGGATGAATTTAGGGAGAACCAATGGATTGAATGGATGAAAAGTATGGAAAATGGATGAATTTGAATGTGTGTGTGAAGGTATGGTGTGATAGTGCGTGTTTAGATCTTAGAAACTGCTCCAAAATGTGATTCTCTCATAAATCACGCTGAAATTGGGTATTTATACCCCTTGGAACCTTCTAGAACACGTGCCAAACTGATCTAGAATCTTTACATAGCTCGACTCGAGTAGCTACACGTTTATCAGTGTGATGATGTGTGCGAACGGAGCTTGACTCGAGTTCTGCACACGGACTCGGTCATGGGCGTGTAGCTATTTTTGACATCCACACATGGCCTCCTGCTATAGGCCCGTGTACGGAACACGTCCCAAGCTTGGACTTCAACTCGACTCAAGCTTGGTCGAGTCCTGCCCACCTTCTTCGTTTCAGCTCCCAACTCTGTTTTGCTTTGTTTTTTACCTGTTTTATATATATTTAAGCTCATTTCAACACATTTATCAACCTGTACACATCTCTCCTAATTAACACAAAACTCCACCAAAAGTTATATAAATACGGATAAAAATATCCAAAAATCCACAAATAAAGATACTAAAATCTAGGTGAAAATGACGACGATCAATCCCCCAAACCTAAAGTGTTGTTCGTCCTCGAACAATGAAAAATGATAATCAAGAGGAGTAAATTTTCACCTAGAAAAATACCTAATGAATATAAGCCACAATACATCACAAGTAATAAGGGCTACGAAATCACATTAAGTATTCCTACAATATCAAACTCATAACATAAAAGATTAACAAGTTCAATTTCAAGAAAACAAAAGAGTAATCAAGTCCCTCCGATCCAAGACTCTCATATGATATCAAATTCACTCCACACTCTATAAATATGGTTTAAACGACACTCAACAACCGATTAGAACCGACTCACCATAGGCTTGCTCATGGACTATGTTCACTAGCCACCCTAGTTACAAAATGTGAACAAATAGGTCTTTATCTTTGGATGAAATGTTTAGGCTCTTTGGTAGGGTAGGAAAAATTTAGATAATAGTGACTATTCAAGTGTAGACAATCGAAGAGATGACTCTTTTCTCCAACATCTTCACTTTCAATCTTCTTCCCTTTGTCAAATATTCATAACCTAAACTTCAACATACCATGGATTTATTGAGCTTCTTTTGAATTTCATACTTCTTTTCTTTGACTTTTGCATTCCTTGAGCATAATTTTATGATTTTACTAATTTTTCCTTTTTGTTTAAGTTGCATATACCTTTAACTTGAGCTCTTTCATCCTTTTATTGATTCACCATTTCCTTATTTTTCTTCCACAATTTTCAACATCAATCCTTGTAAACCATCATCTCCTCAATTACCCACACAAAGGTTATATATATAAGGCTTAAGTGGGTTTTCAAGGCTTGTATTGTGCTTAAATCACAAAGAATAGGCTTATAAGCTCAAAATGGAAAACTAGGGATGATGTTTGGGTAAGGAATTTTATGGCTGTGACTTTACTTAACAAGGATGGTCAAAAATCATATCACAAATTTCCACAATCAGGCTTCGTTCCTATAGTCCAAGAGCAAATTCTAGTTAGTCTAAGTTTAATCGGTCCTCTCATCAAGAAAATTAACCATGGGGGCACGATTGAGGATCAACTCTCACAAGCTTTTGCTTGGACCATCAAGAACCTAATACACTTTCATTTTTCTCAAAATTGAACAAATTATGTAATTCTTGTCACAATTTCAACTAATATAAATCCTTAACATGCTTATCATCACTTAACGCAAATAATACATCATAGTTCATATTGAAAAACTTTTAACACATTCCCAAAACATACCACCAAACTAACCTATACAAGAATTAAAAAACATAAACATAACACATAAGCATAGACTCACCAAACAAGAAACATAACAAAACATATAATATACATGACCAAAATCATCCATCTCAAGAAATTAAAGCACATTAATTCACATCCATAACAAATAAGCTCAAATACTCCATCACATCCAAAAAAACAAACTAAAATACCAAAAATAAAAGGAAATTAAATCGCATAAAACTAAAATAAAATCCCAAAGTAAACTTCCCAAAAACAAAACAATTAAAGTATAATCCAATCCAACAAGTTAAATCCAAATGTCTAACACAATTCAAATGAACTAAGAGAAGTGATAAGCACTAAAATGTCCCCTTCATGGTTGCGAAGGCGGAGGTGGCTGATATGGATTCCAGGGCATGTAAGCACAGTTTGCTCCAAGAAACTGCATGTTGAACATCACGGTCATCAACTTCTCAATGTTGTTGATGTGACGACGAGCCTCTTCGAAATTGTGGTCCACCTAAACTGTCTAGCCTGGAGATCTCGGATCTATATCTCATGCTCTTGCTGAGCCTATCTAATCTCACGAACATCACCCTCGAGGATGTTCCACCTCAAATGATCTCCGTGACCTCCCATTTGTGCCTCCTCAAAGTGTGGTGGCTCCAGAGCGTGCTCCTCGAACTTCACTTGATGCTCTTCTTCTTCTTCTTTTTCATCTCTTATATCCATGGGAACACCCTCGGCTCTCAGCTCCTCAAGATCCGCATCTGCCATATTCTCTATTCCATGTAAAACTTCTTTAACACCCTCACAGTTGGCTCGGTAAAAGGCTCGTACTACCTCAGAGTGTTGAGCACTAGCCATGCTTAAATTCTCAGCTGCCCTACAATCGTAAATAGTCGTCAATAAAGGAGTTGAAAGAGGGAACGGGCTGCCTCGATCTTGATTCAAACCATACCTATCTCCAACAGGTGCTAAGAAATCCATCCTCATTAGTGTAGGGGCATTCAACCCCTCACTCATCATCAGAGCTCTCTCACCAAAATAGACTCCGAGCCCCTCAACTATCATGGTAATCATACCTCCTATAATCACTCGCTGATGAGCTCGTCTCTTAGCTAACCTCTTTGCATGTTGGATGAATTCCGCAGCCATATTGAACTCATGCCCATGATATAAGCAATACATCTTATGCAACTTCCTCTCTACTACGGATCGGCTCTCTGATTTGCCAAACATGGTGTTCGATGGAATCTTTTCTAAGTATCTGATAATCGGGTTTCGTAAAGCCGTTCCCTTAGACGAACTACCTCAGTACTCTGGCTATTTCTCTGCTCCATCATTGGTCAATCTGAGCTACCACCGTTTCTTATTGTAATTCTCCACATATGAATATATTACTCTATCCTCATCTTTGGGGCATCCAAAGAACTCATTTAAATTGGGGGTTTCAACTTCTTGCCACTCATCTCCTAAATAAAACTTGATAGAAGTTGGATATCTATTGTGATTCTTCATGACCTCTAGCATACTCAAGAATTCCGCTGTGAGGCTCCGATATGTGGGTGACCTCTTGTCAAAGAAATCCTCCATGTTCACATTTCTCAACATTGTCCTTAAGTCACCTTCAAGCCCGAGGTTAACCATTGTCTGTTGATCTTGGAACCTAGTAGCATGAACTTTTGGATAAATTGCCTCCCACCTTGAAGCATACTTCAGCCACTCATCAACTAAATCCACATTCATATCAAACAGATGAAACCCTTCTATACTCAAATTTGCATCACAGAGTGCCAACTCCTCTTCATTAAGCACAATAAAGTCTTGTCCCCTTTCTCTTCTAGCCATCTACATAACAAAAATTCAACATTAGTTCGCAATTTGAATGCATAGTTCTTTTGCAATTTTAATCCATTAAGCTTATACTAATGCCAAGTAATACCAACAAGCATTTTCCATCACAAGAAATGAACAACTTTATCATTTAAGCTCATACTTCACTTATCTAGTTAACATCATTTATCATCAAGAATGCAACCTCATGACTTCAAACTTTCAATCCAATCAAACAATGATCATTATGCAACCATAGTGCTCAATTTTAACTTCAATCTACACCCCTTAAGCATTGAATTGGATACATAGTATACACATCACCAACTTGCACTTTCACAAGCTCAATTCTCATGAAACATGCCAAAATATCATCTTTCAACTCATTCCAAACAATATTAATGCATCAATTTCACAACTAAGATTATCAATTCAACCAATTATACTCAATTAACAAAAATTGCAAATTTCACATTTATGAACCCTAGTTCAAATTCTCACTCAATTCACAAATTCATGCTCTAATCACAAGATTAAACTTCATACCCATGCTCTAATCATCATAATAGTCAAAGCCCATAATTCAATTCCAAGTATTACACACCAACTCAAGAAATTAGGGTAAAAGTTCATACCTTTGAAGATTGAGTGTAGAATTCCAATTTTGGAGAATGTGGATGGATTAAACTGAGTATTGAATACTCATAGTTGTATGTCGTCCCAAGAGAAAGTAAACTCATAGTTGTATCTGGATTTGTCATCAATAATGCTTTGTAAGAATGATAAGATTGAAGGTTTGGTTTTATACTAATGCTTACTCTAATCAATTAACTAAAGAAATCAATTAACAACCAATAATATCTACTATCAATTACATAACAAGATTAATGGAATGTGGATAGAATGTATTTAAGAAGAGAGCAAGGCTAATCATACTCATAGTTAATAAACTAGCTAGATATGCATGACTCTTAATATTGAACTTCATTAATTATGGACTAAAAGCAATCACGTTTTTATTCCTAATCCCTATGGCCAAGGCAATTAGGTTCTCGACTCTTTGACAAGTCTAAATCTCCTAAGATTGTCTTACTCTCAATTCCCATTAAGGTACTATGATCATAAGTTTGGTTCTGTTCACTCAATTTCTTAAGTGTCCCACTATGTATGTTATAATCACAAGAAGGGTATGGCTTACCTTCCCTCACACTAACATGCATGTCCATCATAATAAATGATTCAACTAAACTACTAAGCATAATATTGGAATGACCATCATAACACTATGAAAAGAGAATTTAATCACACAATTATTGAAATGAAACATGAATCATTAATCATA
The DNA here is from genome assembly GCA_023678885.1 of Pogostemon cablin. NCBI lineage: Eukaryota > Viridiplantae > Streptophyta > Magnoliopsida > Lamiales > Lamiaceae > Pogostemon > Pogostemon cablin. Next base: position 12,023,857 of record CM042973.1, on the reverse strand, counting down.
AAAGGAAGTCCAATATAACTCAATTAAACATCTAAAATCCTACATATCTAGCATTCTTCTCAACCAATCATATGATTAGCCCTACTGTAGGACTAGCTACTACAAATTGTGTTCAAATCAATACAACCAAAGGCTTGGTCCATTTGAGCCAAAATATGAAGAAAAACAGCAATTGAAAAGTATATTGGCTTCCCTTTTGTGAAGGTGGCCTTCCTCCCTTCCAACATGCTCAATTCTTCAATCTACGATGATCTTCTCTTCCCAAATTGAGGAAATGGTAGAGTAATGGATGAATTTAGGAAGAACCAATGGTTGAATGGATGAAAAGTGTGGAAGATGGATGAATTTGAATGTGTGTGAAGGTATGGTGTGATAGTGTGTGTTTAGATCTTAGAAACTGCTCCAAAATGTGATTCTCCCGTAAATCATGCTGAAATTGGGTATTTATACCCCTTGGAACCTTCTAGAACATGTGCCAAACTGATCTGGAATCTTTACATAGCTCGACTCGAGTAGCTACACATTTCTCAGTGTGATGCTGTGTGCGAACGGAGCTTGACTTGAGTTCTGCACATGGCCTCGGTCGTGGGTGTGTAACTATTTCTGACATCCACACACGGCCTCCTGCTACAGGCCCATGTGCGGCACACGTCCCGAGCTTGGACTTTAACTCGACTCGAGCTTCAGAGCTCGACTCGACTTGGTCGAGTCCTGCCCACCTTCTTCGTTTCAGCTCCCAACTCTATTTTGCTTCGTTTTTTAACCTGTTTTATGGGATAAAAACCTTTTTAGTCCCATAACTCTCTCCATGGTCTTTTTTAGTCCCAAAAAAGATAAGTTTGTCAAATTAGTCCCACCGGCAAAGAAATAGGACAAAAACATCCTATTTTCGCCGAAAAAAGCTGACATCAGTTGGAAACAGCCACGTCACGATCGGAATTGTCAATTTCCAGCTGGTATGATGACGTGGAGCCCTGATGGCAGATGAGTCAATTGGATAAAAACCAATTCAGTCACATAACTTTCCCCATGTTCTATTTTAGTCCCACTAAAGATAAATTTATCAATTTAGTTCCATCCATGTAGAAATAGGGTCAAACACATCCTATTTTTGCCAAAAAATACTAACATCACCAAAAATGGCACGTGATTATCAAGTGACAACTAGAATCATCGATTTCCAGCTGGAATTAATGTTATTCTAATACCAACAAGGCATTTTATTTTCTAAAAATTTAAATAAATAGAAAACAAAAATTAACAAGGGTCATCAGCCCAATTATCTTCTCGCACGGACTCGCCGCCATCAAAGCCCATATCACAAACACCAGAACTTCACCACCGAACACGATTTCGCCACTGGCCATGACAACAGTTGGAATTGTTTAAATAAAAATACCTTATTCGCATTAAAATAATATTTAATTTGTTAACTCACCTGCCATCAGGGTGCCACGTCATCGTCCTGGTTGGAATTGTTTAAATAAAAATGCCTTATTAGCATCAAAATAACATTTAATTTGTTGACTCACCTGCCATCAGGGTGCCACGTCATTGTCCCGGTTGGAAATCAATGATTCCGATGATGTCAGAATTTCAAGCAAAAATAGGACGTGTTTGGCCCTATTTCTACACGGGCGAGACTAAATTGACAAATTTATCTTTATTGGGACTAAAATAGAACATGGAAAAAGTTATGGGACTGAATTGGTTTTTATCCTACTGACTCATCTGTCATCAGGGAGCCATATAATCATACCGGCCGGAAATTAACAATTCCGATCGTGACGTGGCTGTTTCCACCTGATGTCAGCTTTTTCTGGCGAAAATAGGATGTTTTTTGCCCTATTTCTTTGCCGGTGGGACTAATTTGACAAACTTATCTATTTTGGGGCTAAAAAAGACCATGGAGAGAGTTATGAGACTAAAAAGGTTTTTATCCCCTGTTTTATATATATTTAAGCTCATTTCAACACATTTATCAACATGTACACATCTCTCATAATTAACACAAAACTCCACCAAAAGTTATATAAATACGGATAAAAACAACCAAAAATCCACAAATAAAGACACAAAAATCTAGGTGAAAATGACGACGATCAACCCCCCAAACTTAAAGTGTTGTTCGTCCTCGAACAATGAAAGATGATAACTAAGAGGAGTAAATTTTCACCTAGAAAAATACCTAATGAATATAAGCCATAATACATCACAAGTAATAAGGGCTACAAAATCACATTAAGTATTCCTACAATATCAAACTCATAACATAAAAGATTAACAAGTTCAATTTCAAGAAAACAAAAGAGTAATCAAGTCCCTTCCGATCCAAGCCTCTCATAGGATATTAAATTCACTCCACACTCTATAAATATGGTTTAAACAACACTCAACAACCGGTTAGAACTGACTCACCATATACTTGCTCATGGACTATGTTCACTAGCCACCCCAGTTTCAAAATGTGATCAAATAGGTCTTTATCTTTGGATGAAATGTTTAGGCACTTTGGTAGGGTTGGAAATATTTAGATAATAGTGACTATTCAAGTGTAGACAATCGAAGAGGTGACTCTTTTCTCCAACATCTTCACTTTCAATCTTCTTCCCTTTATCAAATATTCATAAACTAAACATCATACCATGGATTTATTGAGCTTCTTTTAAATTGCATACTCCATCTCTTTGACTTTTGCATTCCTTGAGCATAATTTTATGATTTTGCTCCTTTTTCCTTTTTGTTGAAGTTGCATATACCTTTAACTTGAGCTCTTTCATCCTTTATTGATTCACCATTTCCTTCATTTTCTTGCACAATTTTCAATATCAATCCTTGTAAACCATCATCTCCTCAATTACCCACACAAAGGTTATATATATAAGGCTTAAGTGGGTTTTCAAGGCTTGTATTGTGCTTAAATCACAAAGAATAGGCTTATAGCTCAAATGGCAAACTAGGGATGATGTTTGGGTAAGAAATTTTATGGCTATGATTTTACTTAACAAGGATGGCCTAAAATCATATCACAAATTTCCACCATTCAGGCTTCGTTCCTATAGTCCATGAGCTAATTCTAGTTTGTCTAAGTGCAACTGATCCTCTCATCAAGAAAATTAACCATGGAGGCACGGTTGAGGATCAACTCTCACAAGCTTTTGCTTGGACCATCAAGAACCTAATACACTTTCATTTTTCTCAAAATTAAACAAATTATATAATTCTTGTCACAATTTCAACTAATAAAAATCCTTAACATGCTTGCCATCACTTATCACAAATAATACATCATAGTTCATATTCAAAAACATTTAACACATTCCCAAAACATACCACCAAACCAACCTATACAAGAATTAAAAAACACAAACATAACACATAAGCATAGACTCACCAAACAAGAAACATAACAAAACATATAACATGCATGACCAAAATAAAAAATAAAGCACATTAATTCACATCCATAACAAATAAGCTTAAATACTCCATCACATCCGAAAAACAAACTAAAATACAAAAAATTAAAGAAAATTAAATCGCATAAAACTAAAATAAATTCCCAAAGTAAACTTCCCAAATACAAAATAATTAAAGTACAATCCAATCCAACAAGTTAAATCCAAATGTCTAACACAATTCAAATGAACTAAGAGAAGTGATAAGCACTAAAATGTCTCCCTTCATGGCTCCGAAGACGGAGTTGGCTGATATGGATTCCAGGGCATGTAAGCACGGTTTGCTACAAGAAATTGCATGTTGAACATCATGGTCGTCATCTCCTCAATGTTGTTGATGTGACGATGAGCCTCTTCCAAATTGTGGTCCATCCTGAACTGTCTAGCCTTGAGATCTCGGATCTGTATCTCATGCTCCTTCTGTGCCTATCTAATCTCACGAACATCACCCTCGAGGATGTTCCACCTCAAATGATCTCCGTGACCTCCCATCTGTGCCACCTCAAAGTGTGGTGGCTCTGGAGCGTGCTCCTCGAACTCCACTTAATGCTCTTTTTCTTCTTCTTCTTCTTCTTATTCTTCATCTCCTATATCCATGGGGACTCCCTCAGCTCTCAGCTCCTCAAGATCCACATCTGCCATATTCTCCATTCCATGTAAAATGTCTTCAACACCCTCACAGTTGGCTCGGTAAAAGGCTCGTACTACCTCAGAGTGTTGAGCACTAGCCATGCTTAAATTCTCAGCTACCCTACGACTGTAAATAGTCATCAATAAAGGAGTTGGAAGAGGGAACGGGAATGCCTCAATCTTGCTTCAAACCATACCTATCTCCAACAAGTGCTAAGAAATCAATCCTTACTAGTATAGGGACATTCAACCCCTCACTCACCATCAGAGCTCTCTCACCAAAATCGACTCCGGGTCTCTCAGCTATTATGGTAATCATACCTCCTATAATCACTCGCTGATGAGCTCGTCTCTTAGAAAACCTCTCTGCGTGTTGGATGAATTCCGCAGCCATATTGAACTCATGCCCATGATATAAGCAATACATTATATGCAACTCCTTTTCTACTACGGATCGTCTCTCTAATCTACAAAACACGGTGTTTGATAGAATCTTTTCTAAGTATCTCATAATTGGGTTCCATATAGCTATTCCCTTAGACGAACTAGCTCGGTACTCTGGCTGTTGCTCTGCTCCATCAATGATCAATCTGAGCCACCACCGTTTCTTATTGTAATTCTCCACATATAAATAGATTACTCTATCCTCATCTCTGGGGCATCCAAAGAACTCATTTAAATCGGGGGTTTCAACTTCTTGCCACTCATCTCTAAAAATAAAACATGATAGAAGTCGAATATCCATTGTGATTCTTCACGACCTCTAGCGTACTCAAGAATTCCACTGTGAAGCTCCGATATGTGGGTGGCCTCTTGTCAAAGAAATCCTCCATGTTCACATTTCTCAACAGTGTCCTTAAGCCACCTTCAAGCCCTAGGTTAACCATTGTCTGTTGATCTTGTAACCTTGTAGCATGAACTTTTGGACAAATTGCCTCCCACCTTGAAGCATACTTCGGCCACTTATCAACTAAATCCACATTCATATCAAATGGATGAAATCCTTCTATACTCAAATTTGCATCACAGAGTGCCAACTCCTCTTCATTAAGCATAATAAAGTCTTGTCCCCTTTCTCTTCTAGCCATCTACATAACGAAAATTCAACATTAATTCGCAATTTGAATGCATAGTTTTTTTGCAATTTTAACCTATTAAGCTTATACTAATGCCAAGTAATACCAACAAGCATTTTTCCATCACAAGAAATGAACAACTTTATCATTTAAGCTCATACTTCACTTATTTAGTTAACATAATTGATCATCAAGAATGCAACCTCATGACTTCAAACTTTCAATCCAATCAATCAATGATCATTATGCAACCATAGTGTTCAATTTTAACTTCAATCTACACCCCTTAAGCATTGAATTGGATACATAGTATACACATCACCAACTTGCACTTTCACAAGCTCAATTCTCATTCCAAACAATATTCATGCATCAATTTCACATCTAAGCTTTTAAATTCAACCAATTATTCTCAATTACTAAAAAACCCAAATTTCACATTTATGAACTCTAGTTCAAATTCTCCTTCAATTCACAAATTGATGCTATAATCACAAGATTAAACTTCATACCCATGCTCTAATAATCATAATAGTCAAAGCCCATACTTCAATTCCAAGTATTACACACCAATTCAGGAAATTAGGGAAAAAGTTCATACCTTTGCAGATTGAGTGTAGAATTCGAATTTTGGAGAATGTGGATGGATTAAACTGAGTATTGAACACTACACTAACCAATTTGGCTGAGTATTGAAGAATTGAGATGGATTTAGAGGCTGTACGGACAAACAGGACATGACACGAGCTCCAAAGTTGACGAATGGTTCTGCAGAAATGAGCCTAAAGTCGCGATTTTATTCTGACCTTTTAACTCTACTCGACTCGAGCTACACAGCTCGACTTGAGTTCCTGACAGAACTCGACCTCTGGCTAGACGTGTTGCTACTTTTGATGTCGGAGCTCAGCCTCGTGTACAGGCTTGAGTCCTGCACACAAGTCGAGCTCTGTACGCTGTTTTTGCATTTTTTCGAACTCCAAACCCTGTTTTGCTCTGCTCGTTCACTTCTGATACATCTTATATATGTTCAAAAACTCATCAAAATAAACTCACGAATGGAAACATATCCGGATTCTACCTTGCTCCGGCCATGTTCAGCTCAATGTGTTATTTGCTCCCTTCCTTCCTCTCCTTTTTTCAAGCGCACAAGTAATTCGGAAAAATTCAAGGTTAGATAGAAATAAATAATCACAAATAAAAGAAAAAATATCTTGATCAAACTAGAAATAATAAAATCAATAATAACAGCCAACCCCGGCAACAGCGCCAAGAACTTGATGAGTGTTTTCTCAACACACAATTCATCCCCAAGTATGAAGGATATCAATTGTAGTCTCGAAAGGTGACCAAGTGAATATCGAACCCAAGGGACGGCGTATTATTAATTTAATTATTATCTAAATTAATTAAGACAAGGCAATAAGATTTGATGGATTAAATTAACAACTACTAAACAAATAATTAAAATAACAAATAAAATAAAGTACCACTCGAAGAATACGAAAGTGGATCAAGTAGGAGAATAGGTAGCTCTAGGATAATCCAGTTTTACTCATTAACTTCCCTTCCATGTGTCAATGTCCGACTCTGCCTTGTGGAATATGGGCGCATCACTAAACCATGCATATCTACTCTATAGACACAAGTAAACATGCGTGTAACACGTGTGAATAACCTCGGAGCAAGAGATATAATTTCACCCCCCTTTCTAAGAACTATCAGTATCAATTATTTCCCCCTAGGATTGATACTCTAACCCGATATGATCTCCCTTTATAGGTACTATAAAATTATCCTCTTTATCCTACTTATTAACCCGAATTCAATTCAATTAATAAGTATTCATATAAGATAGTTCTAATAAGACTTCGGAATCCCTTCACATAGAATTATAACTTAAAACCCTGCTCAACAGTGAACGCACTCAACCAATAACCATGTTATGTATTCAGACTCTACACAATGATTATCGATGCACAAAACGACTATGAGTATGGATTAAAAAGGCACAATCTTATATAAAATAAATCACAAGTAGTGTTGTACGGAGTATACACATGGAAGTTCAATTAATTAGATAAAACCTTCACAACCCTAGTTCTACCAAAAAGGCTATAGCCCATGGTGTTGTAGGAAACACACATGAGTGTTGGATAGATCTTACCCGGATGTCCAAAAAATACAAGATAAATTAGGAAACGAATAAACCCTAGATGTGGCGTCATCGCGCCCTTCTCGCTCTTGAATTCTCCTCTTAGTTTTCCCCTTGATTCCACAAACGAATCTTCAAAATGATGGATGGATGGAGAAAAGGATGATGGTTGGGGGTGATCCCCCCTTGTGGGGTGTTGTATGTTGTGGCCTCTCTTCTCCTCTCTTGTATTGTGTTCCTCCTGTTGTCTTCTTCTCTGACTACATGAGCCTCCTTTAATACTTGTAATCACGTCTCTAGAGCTTGAAATGGGCTTTTCAAGTGATCACACGTGTTTTGGCCTAAAAAATCTAGATAAGGTAAGTTTCCGCACGACATTTCGACCTCAGCAAACAGGTCGAACCACTTTCCGCAGGTCAAATCACAGGTCGAACCCACCTACTGGAAGTATTCTGAACTTGGTTCGACTTCTTGTACAGGTCGAACCACTCTGTCTTGGTCGAACCACAGGTCGAACCATGCTACTGGACAATTTCTGCTCTTGATTCGACCAACCGTCAGATCAAACCCCCAACGTCGTGGTCGAATCCACTTTCTCGCGAACTGGTTCGACCATGGTTTGACCTGATAAATAGGTCAAACCCCTCGAGTCATGGTCGAACCCATTTGCTGCCAGTTTGCATTGCTGGTTCGACCTGCTGGAGAGGTCGAACCCTCCTCCAACAAGTCGAATCCACCTCTCTCCTTGGTGGTTCGCATGTTCTCGACTTTGTCTCTTCGAATCTTGGCACTTCCACTCCGATTTTGCTATGAAAACCACTTAAATAGCTCCACAACAATACAGAATAATTATGAAAGTTGGATGTGCGTTTTCAGCATTCTTGCAAAAATTGCACCTTTCCTCCAACTTTGCACTTTTCATCCTTTTTCCACCTAAAACACAACAAAACACCTCAAGTGCACATAATTCTCACATATATCGAATATAAGACACTTGTGCTCATATAAGACTACAATATCAATCAAAAAGGTGTTAAATTGGATATTAAAACACGCTTATTTTCACTCTCATCAATCCCCCAAACTTACCCCTTGCTCGTCCCGAGGCAAAAAAATAAAGATAAAGAGAAAGAGTAAGAAATTTAGCGGGAAAACAAGGACTATGACCAATACCCCATTCAAAATACAATTGTCATCAACTTAGGTCATGCAACTCTTATCACGTGTAATAATCAATTCAAAGCATACAAGTTAAGACAATCACCACCAATTCAAATGCTCCATTGACATGTTCTCACGGAAAGTATATATCACTCGCACTCAAGTGTAAAATATGTACACTTATGGGTTAAGGTGTTTACGCTCAGATTCAATTCAAGTGCATGCGTAACCATAAGCTTGCCAAACGTCTCAAGCTCTTCACCACTAAAAGTATGATTCGACAATGGGATCAAAAAGGACTTTTCTTTTGGATGTAATGTTGGCTCTTTGGTAAGGGTAGGAAACATATGGATAAAGTGACTCAATTAGTAGAGAATTAAAATCGGAGATCTTATGTACTGCAGATTTTTACACTTCAAGGCTATCCAGCTTCATGCTCTTCTAATTTTCTTTTCTCTCCTTTCCTTCAAGCTCAACGTACTTTTTCTTGTCTCAAGCACATCCTTTTTCTCTCGAGGTACCAGTTTCGGGCACTACCTCACGCATCCTCCATAGGGTACTAGATTTAAGCACTACCCTAGGGTTTTTGATTCCATGGAGTACTAGATTTAAGCACTACTACATGCTTCTCCTTAGATGCATTATCATAATCCATCACTATTAGTTTCAATACCAATTTCATTCCTTCCCAAATTGTTATCAAGCACCATTAACACACTTTGACAGCATTTAATTCTCCACTAAATATAGGAATTTAAGGCTCAAATAGGATATCAAAGTGGCTATCTTCGTAGGTTGCCAAAGAAATAAGGCTTTTAGGATCAACGGGGTTAACTACGGATATATAATTATTTGGTAGGAAATTATTTGGCTAAGTGACTCATAAATTCAAGGATGGCCTAAAATCATCTCACATCATCTAACACACATGTAGTTTCAAGTAAGACAAGAGGCAAGTTCTAGAATACACACACAAGAACGATACACACCAGAAAAGAAAATATCATGTGATTATGTATCATGATCAACGAGGCTCAAAATCTCACATGGGTTTTTAACAAGTAACAGAGCACTTTTCATGGTAAGCAATATCCCACAAGTACACATAGAACTTCATACCATAATATAACTCAAGTACACTTCCTTCATCAATTTCAAGAGCATATGAATTTCAAAGACAATTTTAACAATATAAGCTCACATGGATCACCACCATAAATTCAATCCTTCCACTCCTATGAATTAAAAGAACATATAAAAATTAGAAAAAGGAAACGAGGGCACCTAATTTTTCTTCAATGTACGCACGAGCTCCTCGAGTCAAAACCTCAATGTAGATCTCGTCTTGCCACTCTTTTACCTTTTTCTATCATCAAAGCTCAAGCACACTCCATCATCACAGATTCATCAATAATAAAATAGGAGAACTATAAGAAAGAATTAATTGACTATGTAATCGACTCCACACACTAGAAACACCATTGAACACTAGGCAAATTGTAAAAAAATCGACACATCAAAACCGAATAAAGTTTCAACATACCGCAAAAAATCAACTCCCCTATCAAACATTACAAAGAAAAGATTATACTCCTGGTGCTTCAATGAGGTAATAACATCACACCCCCAAACTTAGTAAAAATGTAAGTCGAAACTAAGTTTGAAAAGAGATGTAATTGCCGATTAGTAAGCACCTTAAATATAAAAATTTCTTTCTCACACGAAAGAAATAAAGCAATAAAACAGAAGGGCAAGCCCCCAACAGGCGCTCATGTTTAATGTCGTAGAGTCACGACGGTAGAGGATGGTCTTCTCGCATCCTCACCTTCAAATACTTTCTTTCCCTCTTCTTGTCTACACTCAACACCTCACCTTTCTTGGTTACAAAAATATGATCATTGAAATTTCCTTCCTCCCATGGCTGTCTAGACTCCTCCTTGTCAACCTTCCACTTAAATTCAGAATCACCTGTCTTAGAAAAATCAAGATTAAACAAGTTAGAAACCATATCAATGCTCTCTCACGATTGAGTCTCCATGGGCATCTTCATTGCATGATCAAGAGAGAAAACCACATCTTCATTACCATCTGCAGTCTAAGCTTCTCCGCTCTCAACTTCTTTGCTCTTTCCCACTTCTTCTCCATTGTAAGCTCAGTATTCTACTCATGTAATGGTACTGGAGTAGCATCAACATCATGTAAAGCATTCGGCGAGGAAAATAGTGTAATTTGGCAGGGTTCGACCTTGGTTCGATCAGGGGTACTGGTCGAACCAGGAACATCGTGGTCGAATCGACCACCTGGAATTCCATTCTCACCTTGCTTGTTGGGTTCGACCTGGGTTCGACCAGGGATACTGGTCGAACCAGCTCTTCCCAAGTCGAATCGGCTCTCTGGAAGATTTATGCCCTCCGGTTTAACCTTGGTTCGACCAGGGGTATTGGTCGAATCGATTATGTCATGGTCGAATCGAGTCCGCGATGAAAGAGGGTGCTTCGCAGAGTGCGGTTCGACCTCGATTCGACCTGTTGTGCTGGTCGAACTGGAATGCCCCTGGTCGAACTGACATTCTGTAAGATTTATAGTCGTCGATTCGACTTGGGTTCGACCTGATGGACTGGTCGAACCGGTAGCATCGTGGTCGAATCGAGAATTTATGAAAACAGAGTGCTCCAGATGGGGTGATTCGACCTGGATTCGACCTGAAGGCCATTTCGAATTGACTGGCTGTTGGTCAAATCGAGGCGCAACTTCTACCGGATGTCTTCCCGTAGCTAGATTCGACCTTCCCTGCATGCTTCAACCTGTGGGACAGGTCGAATCATAGTGTTTTTGGTCGAATCCGCTTCCTTTCGGCTCAAACTTTAACTCCGACTTCATTGGTCTCTCGTACTGCGTTCCAAACCTTAATGTGATGGCTTTATTCTCTAATTTTTGTGTCAATTGATTCACGTTCGCGGTCATCTACCCCATAATCAAAGTAAGCTCCTTCATCTGCTTAGATAAATCTGCACGATCAACATTCATTCTAGCTTCGATGTGGTCAACCCTTGCATCGTTCTCAGCCATGTATCGATTGAAGGTATCTTCATCACTCTTTACTTCGTGCTGCTTCATATTAGGCCCCCTTAGTGTCAACTCTGTGATCTGCCTTTGCTGGGATTCTAGTAGCTTGTTGATGCTAGCTAGACTAGAGACGATCTCATCTTCCCTATTCGGCTTCACCACTTGATGTTCAACCTGCGCTACCTCGCCAAGTACATATGATCCTCTATCTCTCTCTATTGGCTAGTCACGTGAATTCATAGAGATGTCTTCAAACAACTTTTCCGCTTCAAGTGCTGTCTTTGATAACAGCGCTCCTCCTGATGATGCATCAATAAAAATACGCGACTCACAATCCAATCCATAGTAGAAGATGCTTATGTATTCAGCCTTCGGCGTTCCATGCTGTGGTCACATCCTGAGCATGTCTTTAAACCTGTCCCACGCCTCATAAAATTTCTCACCCTGATTCATAACAAATCGAGTGATCTCTTGCTTCATTCTTAAGATCCTTGAGGGTGGCATGTATCTCTCCAAGAACTTCTGCTGCAGTTGGTCCCATGTATTGCAATCGGCTGGATCAAGGGTCTCATACCAAGCTTCCGCCTTATTAATTAAAGAGAACTTGAATAAGGCGATCCGCCTAGCATTATCATTCGCTCTACTGCCATTTTGAGGGTTTGCATAACCAAGAAATCTTCGGAGATGCTGATATGGATCTTCAAAACAACCTCCAGAAAAGGGATTCTTCTCTACCATGTTAATAAGAGCGGGATGTATCTCAAAATCATTATCTTCCCCCCTTGCTCCTATCAACCCCATGTTAGCATTTCCAAAGTTCGTGAAAATTTCACGAATGGAAACATTATCTGGATTCTGCTTTGCTCCGGCCATGTTCAGCTCAATGTGTTATTTGCTCCTTTCCTTCCTCTCCTTTTTTCAAGCGCACAAGTAACTCGGAAAAATTCAAGGTTAGATAGAAATAAATAATCACAAATAAAAGAAAAAAAATATCTTAATCAAACTAGAAATAATAAAATCAATAATAACAGCCATCCCCGGTGACGGCGCCAAGAACTTGATGAGCGTTTTCTCAACACACAATTAATCCCCAAGTAAGAAGGATATCAATTGTAGTCTCAAAAGGTGACCAAGTGAATATCGAACCCAAGGGATGACGTATTATTAATTTAATTATTATCTAAATTAATTAAGACAATGCAATAAGATTTGATGGATTAAATTAACAACTACTAAACAAATAATTAAAATAACAAATAAAATAAGTACCACTCGACTCCGTACTTCTAACTCGACTGTTGCAGCCTTCGACACTCGACTCCGGTTAGATTCCACCGCATCGTCAGATTCAACGTCCAAGCGCCGCCACCGTATAGTCTCACCGAGCAATGAGATTGAGTGAGATAGAAGATTATAGTTTTCTTGGCGTTTGTAATGTGTGTGTACAGCGAATACAATCAACAATGGCCACATCATTCACATGATATATTGACACATATTAAAACCAAAAACACACAGCCTGACTGTCGTCTTTAATCAGGAACACACGAATTGGTCAAATTAACATGTGATTAAACCCAGATTAAAACAATTAATCAAATAATCACAAAAACCCATCCATTCAAATCACGTTTCACCACAAAACCTGGCTCTGATACCAATTGTTGGGCAATTGGATCGTGTGGTCCAAACTTGATCGTTAGGATTTCAAGGCAAACAAATATAGCGGAAGCAATAAAATTGTTTACCGTACTTCAGGGTTGATGTAGAGTCTGAATCGTTGCAGAAGAACCACCTCTAGATCTTCTGCTGTATATCCCAAGTCGAATCCTGCTGTTGTGTGGGCAACAATCCGCAGGATTCTCTCAATCTGTTCCTGTTCTCTCCTCTCAGTCAAATGAGGCTCTGACTTAGGGTTAACAGGAACTGAGATGACTTATATAGTTGGGCTACAGCAGGGACCAGGAGGAGAAATTGGGCTGGGCCTCAATTGAATTTAATTAACCAAGCTTAGCCCAAAGCTTTTAATTAAATCCAATAATAATAATATAGTCCACTAAAATATTATTATTGCACTACCCGTCCAATCCCAAATTATGTTCTGGGCTCCTTCTTATTATGAGCCCGAAAGTCTCCCCATGTTTAAGATATACAATGCCCATTAATTAATTAAGTTACTGACAACTCAAATTAATTAATATCTCATCCGAGAGTAGTACCACTCAACCTTATTATCATGCCGGAAATTAATCCACTTGCAAGATTTACATGATAAACCTTATGAGCTCCTCAAGGGGACATCATCAACCTATGACGGACATGGATTCCTTCTACAATCAACAGCACACCATAGATACAGCACTACTTCCCAACTCACCGAGTTTGTTGATTTAATACTTATAAATCTCACCCATTGATGAATCAAAGAAATACATACTGCCCTACGTGTCGAGGTTATTGTATAGGGATTAAGAGCACGGACTTCCATAATAACAGAGATCAAGTTCTTCTATAAGTCAGTATAAGCCGAACGATCTCAGGCGGTCCTGCTCAATACACACAAGTGCACTAATGTGATTCTATAGCCAAGACAAGCTAATACCGAACCACACTACAACCATACCGATAGAGAGTCCCCGTCTATCTCGGTTGTGAGCATCTGTTTATACTTTATAAGGAAACCGATAATATGATCTTCCGCGTGTTGTCGCACAACATATTATCTACAGAATAAAGTAAATGGACTATCGCATCATTCATATAATTAAATTACAAGATGCAATCATTTGATCAATGATTCTCATTTCAAATAAATTGTTATAACATTGTTCATACTAAAGCTAGACTTTTAGTATACAATCCAACAGACGCATCACTAAACCATGCATATCTACTCTATAGATACAAGTAAACATGTGTGTAACACGTGTGAATAACCTCGGAGCAAGAGATATAATTTCACCCCCCTTTCTAGGTACTATCAGTATCAATTATTTTTCCCTAGGATTGGTACTCTAACCCGATATGATCTCCCTTTATAGGTACTATAAAATTATCCTCTTTATCCTACTTATTAACCCGAATTCAATTCAATTAATAAGTATTCATATAAGATAGTTCTAATAAGACTTCGGAATCCCTTCACTTAGAATTATAACTTAAAACCCTGCTCACAGTGAATGCACTCAACCAATAACCATGTTATGTATTCAGACTCTACACAACGATTATTGATGCACAAAACGACTATGAGTATAGATTAAAAAGGCACAATATTATATAAAATAAACCACAAGTAGTGTTGTACGGAGTATACACATGGAAGTTCAATTAACTAGATAAAACCTTCACAACCCTAGTTCTTCCAAAAAGGCTCTAGCCCATGGTGTTGTAGGAAACACACATGGGTGTTGGATAGATCTTACCCGGATGTCCGGAAAATACAAGATAAATTAGAAAACGAATAAACCCTAGATGTGGCGTCATCACGTCCTTCTCGCTCTTGAATTCTCCTCTTAGTTCTCCCCTTGATTCCACAAACAAATCTTCAAAGTGATGGATGGATGGAAAAAAGGATGATGGTTGGGGGGTGATCCCCCCTTGTGGGGTGTTGTATGTTGTGGCCTTTCTTCTCCTCTCTTGTATTATGTTCCTCCTGTTGTCTTCTTCTCTGACTGCATGAGCCTCCTTTTATACTTGTAATCATGTCTCTAGGGCTTGGAATGGGCTTTTCAAGTGATCAAACGCGTTTTGGCCTCAAAAATCTAGATAAGGTAAGTTTCCGCACGACGGTTCGACCTCAGCAAATAGGTCGAACCACTGGCCGCAGGTCGAACCCACCTACTGGAAGTATTCTGAATTTGGTTTGACTTCTTATACAGGTCGAACCACTCCGTCTTGGTCGAACCACAGGTCGAACCATGCTACTGGATAATTTCTGCTCTCGATTCGACCAACCGTCAGATCGAACCCCTAACGTTGTGGTCGAATCCACTTTCTCGCAAACTGGTTCAACCATGGTTCGACCTGATAGACAGGTCGAATCCCTCGAATCATGGTCGAACCCATCTGCTGCCACTTTTCATTGCTGGTTCTACCTGCTAGAGAGGTCGAACCCTCCTCAAACAAGTCGAACCCACCTATCTCCTTGGCGGTTCGCGTGATCTCGACTTTGTCTCTTCGAATCTTGGCACTTCCACTCCGATTTTGCTATGAAAACCACTTAAATAGCTCCACAACAATACAGAATAATTATGAAAGTTGGATGTGCGTTTTCAGCATTCTTGCACAAATTGCACCTTTCCTCCAACTTTGCACTTTTCATCCTTTTTCCACCTAAAACACAACAAAACACCTCAAGTGCACATAATTCTCACATATATCGAATATAAGACACTTGTGCTCATATAAGACTACAATATCAATCAAAAAGGTGTTAAATTGGATATTAAAACACGCTTATTTTCACTCTCCTCATACATCAAGCATATACAAGTGGTGAGTCACACCACGCACTTACCCCTCAAACTTAAATCGAAACAAGTTGAAAATTATGTTTGCATATAGTGGTGAGACTTACCTGTTCTTAGTTGCATTTCTTGTAAAAATGTGTAAAAATAAGAGACTCTATCGTCGAGTACACATGTGACCAAGCAACAAAATTTATAAGTATGTTGTCCCAAGGGAAAGTAAACTCATGATTGTATCCGGATTTTCCATTGATTTATGTTTTGTAAGAATGATAGATTAAAGATTTGGTTGTTTAAGATACTAATTATTATTCTACTAAATTACTAAGAATTTGAACTAACAAAGTAATTATTCAATCAACACAAATGATGAATGGAATGGAGGTAAAATTCACGTGAGAAGAGAGCAAGGCTAATCATACTCATGGTTAAGAATCTAGCTAGATATGCATAACTCTTGATATTGAACTTCATTAATTTGTGGACTAAAAGCAATCACAATTTTACCCCTAATCCCTATGGCCAAGGCGATTAGGTTCTTGACTCTTTTACAAGCCTAAATCTCCTAAGATTGATCTTAATCTCAATTTCCTTAAGGTACTACGATCATAAGTTGGTTCTTTTCACTCAATTTTTTAAGTGCCCCCCTATGAGTGTTTTAAGCACAAGAAGGGTATGGCTTACCTCCCTCAAACTAACATGCATACTCATCTTAATATATGATTCAATTAAACCACTCATCATATTATTGGAATATCCATCCTAATACCATGAAAAGAGAATTTAATCAAACAAATATTGAAATGAAACATGAATCATTAATCATAAAAGGAAGTATAAAATTAACTCAATTCAACATCTCAAATCCTACATATCTAGCATTCTTTTCAACCAATCATATGATTAGCCCTAATATAGGACTAGCCACTACACATTGTGTTTAGATCAATACATTTAAAGGCTTGCTCCATTTGAGCCAAAATAAGAAGAAAATCAACAAATGAAAAGTAGATTAGCTTCCCATTCATGGAGAAACCTTCCTTCTCTTCAATATGCTAACTCCTTCAATCTTTGATGCTTTCCTCTTCTCAAATGGTGGATGGATGAATTGGATAATGGATTTATAGAGTGATAAATGGAGATCAAATGGAAATTGGATGGATCTAATGGATGGAGATGAATGAAATGGATCTAGTGTGTGAAAATGTGATGTGGAGTGTGTGTAACTGCTCTAATTATGATCTCCTCTTCTATTCTCGCACCAGTTGGGTATTTAAAACTCTTAGAAACCTTCTAGAAGCTTCTGGAATTTTCTGACTTAATCACTGAATTCGTACACTACTCGACTCGAGTTGCAGAGCTCGACTCAAGTTCTTGTACATTTCTCGACGTGTTTATGTGTGTGTCAGAGCATGACTCGAGTTCTACGCACACCCTCAGTTATTGCCGTGTAATATTTTCTGACGCCCGCACACGGCCTCAACTTAGAGGCATGTGTACAACGCATGACTCGAGCTCGACCACAAAGCTCGACTCAAGCTTAGAGCTCGACTCGAGCGTGGTCGAGTCCTTTCCAGCTTCTCTGTTTCGCTCCCGACTCTATTTTTATCCATTTCTTGACCTGTTTTACACATATTTAAGCTCATTTACACAATTCTATTAATACATAGCACATTTCACAAAATAACAATAACTCCACCAAAAGTCACACAAATACGGATAAAAATATTCAAAAATCCACAAATAAAAATACTAAAATCTATGTGAAAATGACTACGATCAATCCCCCCAAACTTAAAGTATTGTTCGTCCTCGAACAATGAAAAATGATAAACAAAATGAGTAATTTTCACCTAGAGAAACACTTAACGAACATAAATCACAACACATCACAAGTAATAAGGACTACAAAATTATATTAAGTATCCCTACATCATCAAACTTATAACATGAAAGATTAACAAGTTCAATCTTAAGAATGACAAAAGAGTACTCAAATCCATTTCAATCTAAGCCTCTCATAGGATATCAAATTCACTCAACACTCTATGTAGTAGGGTTTACTCTATTTTATTGGCAATTGGATCGTGTGGATCAACGTGATCGTTAGGATAATAGGCAAACAATCAGCGGAAGTGAAATAAAATTGTTTACCGTACTTCTGAGTTGGTGTAGAGGATGATCTGTAGAGAACTACCTCTGATCTTCTACTGTATGTCCCAAGTGTGATCCTGCTGTTGTGTGGGCAACAGTCTGCAGGATCTCTCAATCTGCTTCTTCCCTTGTCTCACCAAAAGAGGCGCAGGAAAACTTAGGATTCCAAGAAGCTGAGTTCACTTATATATACTGGGCTACAGCAGGGATCAGGAGGAGAATTGGAGTTGGGCCTCCATTGGATTGAATATCCAAACTTTGCCCAAAGCTTATATTAAACCCAATAATAATAATAAAGTCCACTAAATTATTATTACTGCACTACCCACTCCAACCCAAAATTACGTTTTGGGCTCCTTCTTATTATGAGCCCGAAGTCTCCCCATGTTTAAGATATACAATGTCCATTAATTAATTAAGTTACTGACAACTCAAATTAATTAATATCTCATCCGAGAGTAGTACCACTCAACCTTATTATCATGCCGGAAATTAATCCACTTGCAAGATTTACATGATAAACCTTATGAGCTCCTCAAGGGGACATCATCAACCTATGTCGGACATGGATTCCTTCTACAATCAACAGCACACCATAGATACAGCACTATTTCCCAACTCACCGAGTTTATTGATTTAATACTTATAAATCTCACCCATTGATGAATCAAAGAAATACATACTGCCCTACGTGTCGAGGTTATTGTATAGGGATTAAGAGCACGAACTTCCATAATAACAGAGATCAAGTTCTACTATCTAGTCAGTATAAGAAGAACGATCTCAGGCGATCCTACTCAATACACACGAGTGCACTAATGTGATTTTATAGCCAAGACAAGCTATTACCGAACCACACTACAACCATACTGATAGAGAGTCCCCGTCTATCTCAGTTGTGAGCATCTGTTTATACTTTATAAGAAAACCGATAATATGATCTTCCGCGTGTTGTCGCACAACATATTATCTACAGTATAAAGTAAATGGACTATTGCATCATACATATAAAATAAATTATAAGATGGAATCATTTGATCATATGATTCTCATTTAAAATATTATTATAACATTGTTCATACTAAAGCTTGACTTTTAGTATACAATCCAACAATCTCCCACTTATACTAAAAGACTATGCTGTCATGTCTTCCGCCACACATCTGATTCCTACTCCCACTACACGACCATTAAAAGCTCTCGCCTTAAGGTCCTTATAAATGGATTTACTAGGTCATCATCCGATGTAATCTAGGCAACAACAACTTTTCCCTCAAGATACGATTTCTCGTAACAGGTGGTACTCGCGCTCTATGTGTTTAATTGCCTTATGGACTTGTGATTTCTTCAAGTTTGCAACTACACCAATATCATCAATGTAAATTGTGATTACCTTGGGCAAACTTAGAAACACTTCAAAGTCCATCATGAAGTCTCTAGAGTCATATAGATACTTTGGCTGCCTCATAGGCTCCAATTTATCACCTTTCCATGATGGAGTCCGGAGTCTTAAATATATTTCTATATAGTACTCCTCCACATTATGACTCTACTTCTTAAAATTAAACACATAACCTTTGAGGAGAATTTACTACCGTCCAATCTGATTAAAAAATCTGAATCTACGTAATCCACAAGAAACAGTGAATCTGCCCAGTAAGTCCACATATGATTTCCAGTCCTTCTCAGGCACTTCATATATGTCTTACCACAGTTCATCATTCTTGTTCCGAGTTACGTTGATACCCACTGTTCATGCATCCAGCAAAACAGATATCCAAGTTCGTTCATAGCATTGCTTAGATTAAGCTTCCTTATTCGCCGAAGCATAAGGAACCACTTTCATCCTCTTTATCTTCTTCTTGTGTCTCAAAGACACATTCACTTAGATAAATTCACATGCTAAACGAGTATGGACTGTATCATTTATGAAACTTGAGATAAGCATAATGTCCTTTCAGTGATCCGTATTACCGTGATCAAAAGGATATATTTTGCCTTTCTTAAGTCCTTCATCTCTACCGCTTTATTAACAGTAACCATACGCCCGATAATACTCTTTCATTTTCTCCAATGATCAAGATACTATCTACGTATAGTACAAGAAATACCACCACGTTTCCGTCACTCTTTACAACACACAGAACTCATCCGCTCATTGATTTAAATCCATGCCACTGGATTACTTAATCAAAATAGATGCTTCACAATCTCAAAGCTTGCTATAGTCCATCGCCGGATACTTTTAAGCTTACTATCAAAATGATATTAGTACTTTGCAATGAATCACTCTGATTATTTCACATAGATGTTTTCCTCAAGACTTCCAATCAGGAAAGCTGTTTTGACATCTATTTGTTGTTCCTCATAATTCAATATGAGCAGCAATAAATAAAAGAATCCGGATCAACATTAGCATAGCACCAGCGAACATGTTTCCTCATAATCGAACCATTTCTTTCTGAGTACACCTTTTCATAAGAATCTTTGCTTCCAAGGTTTTCACCTTTCCGTATGATCCTCTTTTATTTTCTATGACCACTTGCAATGGCTTTTACACCATTTTAGTGATCCTTCGAGCTCCAGACTTAATTTAGAATCCGTAGATTATATTTCAACATTCATTGCAACTTACTAAGATTCTGCATTTTAATCTTGTAGTGCTACGTCGTATAGATGGGACAATACCATGTTTACTAGGGATCAAGTCTCACGACTCTCCCAAAACATATATCTAACGGGTTGTCAAACAACCCTCCCACTACGACAAGGCACTACATGTAATTATGTATCAGACGTGACACGCTTTGCAGTTTACCTTGTGGTATATCCTCTTGTACACTTGGTACTTTTACTATGTGTTTTCCTCTCACTTCCTTTAGAACAACTCATACATGGGTTTGAGATTTATTACATAGTCCTTTTCCAAAAATCCGGTGTTTGTGTTGACAATCACCCTTCGATCTTTTGAACTAAATAAATCACTCTTCATTTTTCTAGGATATCCCATATACAGACAAACGTTTCACGAATTACTGTATCTAGGGCATATCCGTAAAATGAATTTAATTATTCCAAATAATTCATCATCTATCTAATCATAACCATAAGAGCCTTATTCCTTCTTTCCACCACACCATTTAGTTGGGGCTTGCCCGGTGTAGACATCTTGAGATTTAATCTCAACATCTGATTAATAGCTCCTAACTATCCTAAGAGGTACTCGCCATCACGATAAAATCGTAATGACTTAATATATTTTCCATGACGCTTCACTGTACTAGTCTTGCAATTTTTGAATTAATCAAAGAACTTAGACTTGCAGTGCATCAAATAAATATACCGGTATCTAGAATCTTAGAATATTCATAACCACCTCTCGTCTGGATATTGTTAGGTTCGCTTGAATCAGAATGAACTAATTCCAACATATATATCTTTGGCTCTACACCCCACAGCCTTGAAAAGGCAGTTAATCATTTTTACTTCCAAGCAAGACTCGCAAGTCCGATAGTTTCCACTTCAGATAAACCTTAAGGTCTATCGACTATCAACTTTTGAATCCTACTCAAGTAAAATGAACTAGTCTTAGAAGCCAAATGTATGTTTAGTTCATCTCCGAAGGTTCCTTTCTCTTACTAATATTAGAAGATGCATTATTAATTACTGTTTATTGCATCTGTGGGATGTTCATGATTCAAGAGTTTACATATTATCCACCAACGTACTTTAACGGATTATAGCCTCATTCCTCATTACTATGACCATGTCATTTAAATAAAATGAAGTATCCAACTGTTAATGCATAGAAACCGAAATCAAATTCTTTCTATAAAACGTACGTAAAGATAATTTCTCATAATCAATCGTTTATTCTTATCATGAGATAAATAAACAACTCCCACTGCAATAGCCACTACCCTTGTAGTTTTACCCATGTCTTAACAATCTTATCCTTACTAAGTGATAAATATTTAGTGATTCCAGTATCTACACTGTTCGTGTCAGTAGATGCCATCACTAATCATGTTTAAACCACTAGTGAATAAGATATTAAACTTGTTCACATTATGATGAAAATGGCTTTCCTATTCCACATGTTTTGTCAGAAGTTTCCCACCATATACATCCTCTTGTAATTCAGGTGGAACTTACTCAAAACATCTAGGCAATTTTGGAAAATAAAATTGACTTAGGTTTCCCCTTCAACTTCTATTCCATGTATTTCCAATTCATTCATCAAATTCTATCATGATCTTGCGCCTTTTAAATTACTCAAGTATCCGAAGAGTTACATGAGACCATCATATTTCTATGAACCTCTCATCTCTTCACTAGAGACTTTAATAGGCATCATGAGACGTCCTTTGTAAGAACACACATGTATTTTCTTAAGCAGTAAAGTTCAAAACTAAGATTCTTTTCTAATCAATTAATTTTGGACGAGTAAATATAATTTCTTTTAGTTAAAATAAGTGAAATAAAACCATTCAAAATTCAGAGAATCACAAATAAATATTCCGATCAAATCTTTGAATTTTATCCTTTTATATTGTTTCCCTCAAAACAATATAAAAATAAAATTCACCGACATCTCAAGCACCTTGAGTCTGCAAGCCACGTTAGTGTGGACGTTTACAAACTCGAACATTTACAAGAGAAGGTTTTACCCATTAATTTCATTTGTCAACCTAACTTTTATGACAAAATAATTAATAGTCGGTTCCTCTTTAGCCATGCAAATAATAGCAGTGACTCCGTTGGGGAGGATACTAATTATTTACACCTAAGTGTACACCATTATTTGATCCCAAGTCCACTGCGCGAGCTTGTGTGCCTTACAGTTGGAGAAGTACACACGCGCTCGGATAGCTTCCTACAATCATCAATTATAAGTTTGTACTAGTGAACTGCACACAAACTCATCCGTTAGGGAGGAAGGCCTATTGCCAACATGCCAGTTTATGTGCCACATTACAAACAATAATTATTTAATGAAGTCTGTACCAGTGATCCGTGAATAAACTCATCCGTTAGGGAGGAAGGCCTATTGCCAACACGCAAGTTTACTCACATCACTTACAAACCAATAATGGAGGCCGCAGGAATTAATTACCAATCCCCTCTCCCACTTAGTTATTTAATACCGAGGGTTTTTAACATGTATACAATATTCCAGAATAAAATATACAACTTAGACATACTTCTATTAACAGCAATTTAAATAAATAAATCACATAGAACATGCCTTTCATATACAACAATTAATTATCAAGCTAAAACAATTAAATCAGTTATATATCATTAATTAATTGCATAAAATGTTGGATCAATTAAATAGGCCCAGCTGACCCAAACATTATAGCATAAAATGAGCAGCCCATTATTAAAATAATTAAGCTCATTTATCTTGCCAATTTCTGCATTAAGGTCTAGCCCAATATTTAACCAGGCCCAACATCAACCCCACAATTAATTAAATCCAGCAGTAATATTGCCCAGTAGCCCATTTCCATTTTAATAAAATTTGGGCCCAACAGCCCAAAACCAAATTAAAAAATGAGCAACCTTTTATTTATTACTGAATTGGGCCCAACATCCAACAATTAAATAGGCCCATCAAGCACTATAATTAAAATGAGGCCCAACATGAGGAATAAATATTGCTGCCCTAATCGGCCCAGCAACCCAAACCAAAATGGGAAACAAGGCCCATGGGCTAAAAATAATGTTGTTGCCCTAACAACAGCCGCCTTCATCCGTCCCTGCCAGCCGATCAGACACCGCCAACGAACTGCTGCCGGCGTATCCAGGTATCGCTGCTGCCGGCGCCGCTGCCCAGGGAGCATCAAAATCGCGCAGTCAGGGCACCACGACCGGAACGCCACAAACGTCAGACGCTGCCCAGAACCAGCAGACCCAATGCTCCCAGTAGCCGCCGCCGACAGCCAGCCGGAGCCGCACCGTCAGCCGTCAGTCGTTCAACCATCGCAGCCGACCGCGACTACTCGAAACATGTCGCCTGAGGGCTGCGCCAATCGATGAAGAAGCAGGCTCGATAGATACCGCCACAGACTTGTCGGAATCGCTAGGAGACTCGCCCAGAATCATCAGGGGACTCGCTCGGAACACCGCTTCCAGCGTCCGCCACCTCCCACCTTGCTTTGACTCCGCCACGAACTGCATGCCACCGGTTAGCACTATCAAGCTGATCAGGATCTGCAGCACATCCGACTGGAATCGGTGGCATCTGCTTCGTCTGAGGGTCTGCCACCACTACGCGTCGTCGTGATCCGTCCGAGGCCGCCACCGCCCAGTTCGCCGTCGATCGAGGATCCACCCGCACAAGTCGCGCAGCCATTTCCGACTCGCCCTCCATCGTTGTTGATTTAAGTCGCAACTTCTTCTATTGGGATACACCGATTCACTTCGATAGCGTCGCCACCTATCGATTTGGATCCGCTACGGATTGCACCGCCCAAGGTCGCCATCGCCCAGCACGACACCGATCGGGATTCGCCCGCATCAGCCGCGCACTACTCACACGCGCCACTTCCAGCCATCGATTGATGGCGCAGGCAGCCACGCGCCAATTTCAGCGCCTATCTCCGATTCCCATCATCATGCGTCTGGGTCAACGCCAATCACGCCACCATCGTTGATGTTTTATGCAAACTCACTCACGTCGTGTCCACCGAGTGTGTGTAGATAGCAGATGGGTTTGTCGATGTGTGTGTAGTGTGTCCAGTAATGAACAGACAATTAACAATCACACATACCAAACAGCATGCCATGGTGAAAAAAAAACAGTATAAAACCCATGAGATTAATATCAGATTATATCACATAATCAAATTATCCCATTCAAACATGCTATTAATCTCTCCAGAAACACAAATAGCATATAAACCCCTTAACGTGTCACGTTTTACCACGAAACCAATGCTCTGATACCAATTGTTGGCAATTGGATCGTGTGGATCAACGTGATTGTTAGGATAATAGGCAAACAATCAGCGGAAGCGAAATAAAATTGTTTACCGTACTTCTGGGTTGGTGTAGAGGATGATCTGTAGAGAACTACCTCTGATCTTCTACTGTATGTCCCAAGTGTGATCCTGCTGTTGTGTGGGCAACAGTCTGTAGGATCTCTCAATCTGCTTCTTCCCTTGTCTCACCAAAAGAGGCGCAGGAAAACTTAGGGTTCCAAGAAGCTGAGTTCACTTATATATACTGGGCTACAGCAGGGATCAGGAGGAGAATTGGAGTTGGGCCTCCATTGGATTAAATATCCAAGCTTAGCCCAAAGCTTATATTAAACCCAATAATAATAAAAAAGTCCACTAAATTATTATTACTGCACTACCTACTCCAACCCAAAATTACGTTTTGGGCTCCTTCTTATTATGAGCCCGAAGTCTCCCCATGTTTAAGATATACAATGTCCATTAATTAATTAAGTTACTGACAACTCAAATTAATTAATATCTCATCCGAGAGTAGTACCACTCAACCTTATTATCATGCCGGAAATTAATCCACTTGCAAGATTTACATGATAAACCTTATGAGCTCCTCAAGGGGACATCATCAACCTATGTCGGACATGGATTCCTTCTACAATCAACAGCACACCATAGATACAGCACTATTTCCCAACTCACCGAGTTTGTTGATTTAATACTTATAAATCTTACCCATTGATGAATCAAAGAAATACATACTGCCCTACGTGTCGAGATTATTGTATAGGGATTAAGAGCACGAACTTTCATAATAACAGAGATCAAGTTCTACTATCTAGTCAGTATAAGAAGAACGATCTCAGGCGATCCTACTCAATACACACGAGTGCACTAATGTGATTCTATAGCCAAGACAAGCTAATACCGAACCACATTACAACCATACCGATAGAGAGTCCCCGTCTATCTCAGTTGTGAGCATCTGTTTATACTTTATAAGAAAACCGATAATATGATCTTCCGCGTGTTGTCGCACAACATATTATCTACAGTATAAAGTAAATGGACTATTGCATCATGCATATAAAATAAATTATAAGATGCAATCATTTGATCATATGATTCTCATTTCAAATATTGTTATAATATTGTTCATACTAAAGCTTGACTTTTAGTATACAATCCAACATATTTAACATCACTCATCAACCGGTTAGAACCGACTAACCATAGGCTTACTCATGCACTATGTTTATAAGCCACCCTAGTTTCAATAAGTGATCAAAAAGGTCTTTATCTTAGGATGTAATGTTTAAGCTCTTTAGTAAGGTATGAAACTTTGGATAATAATGACTAATCAAGTGTGGATAATCAAAGATATGATTCTTTTCTTCAACTTCCTCACTTTCAAACTTCCTTCCTTGTAATAGTTCAAGAATACTAAACATCAACATACCATGGATTTATTGAGCTTCTTTTGAATGGCATACTTCTTTTCTTTGATTTTTGCGTTCCTTGAGCATAATTTAGGATTTTGCTCCTTTTTCACTTTTGTTGAAGTTGCACTTGCTTTTTATCTTGAGCTATTTCATCATTTTTCTTGAGTTAACCTTTTTTCCATTTATTTGCACTTTTTTCCACATCTTCCCTTGTAAACCATCATCATCCTTAATTATCCACACATAGGTTACATATATAAGGCTCAAGTGGGTTTTCAAGGCTTGTATTGTGCTCAAATCATAAAGAAAAGGTTTATATGCTCAAAGTGGCTCACTAGGGATAATGTTTTTGGTAAGGAATTTTATGGCTATGGCTTCATTTAACAAGGATGGCCTAAGATCATATCACAAATTTCAACCATTCGGGCTTTGTTCCTATAGTTCATGAACAAGTTCTAATTTGTCTAAGTACAACTTGTACTGTCATAAAGAATTTACCATAGAGGCACGGTTGAGGCTCAATTTTGCAAGCTTTTGCTTGGACCAAAAGAAACCTAATTACCCTTCATACTTCTCAAAATTGAACAAATTATGTAATTCATGTCATAATTTCAACAAGTAGAACCATTAACATACTTGCCATCACTCATCACAAACAATGCATCTAGCTCACATTTAAAAATACTCAACACCTCCCCAAAACATACCACCAAACCATCCCTACAAGAATAAAACAAAACAATCATAACACACCAATCGAATACTCACCAAACAACATAACAAGCACCAAACATTCATGAACAAAATCATCCATCTCAAACTATCAAAACACATCAATTCACATCCATAACAAGTATAATCAAATTCCCATCACATCCAAATAATGAAAATTACACCAAAATACCAAAAATAACAAAAAGTAAAACGCATAAAACTGAAAATAAAATCCCAAAGTAAAACCTCCCAAAAACTAACAATTTAAGTACAATCCAATCCATCAATATCAAATCAAATGTCTAATCATAGCTAAACGAACTAATGGAAGTGTCTAGTACCAAAAGTACTCCCTTCATGGCTCCGGAGGTGGAGGTGGCTGATATGGATTCCAGGGCATATAGGCGCGGTTTGCTCTAGGAAACTGCATGTTGAACATCATGATCATCATCTCCTCAATATTATTGATGTGACGACAAACTTCTTCAAAGTTATGATCCATCCTAAACTGTCCAGCCTGGAAATCTCGGATCTGTATCCCATGCTCATGTTAAGCCTGTCTAATATCACGAATATGACCCTCGAGGATGTTCCACCTAAACTGATCTCCGTGACCTCCCATTTGTGCCTCCTCAAAGTGTGGCACCTCTGGAGCGTGCTCCTCGAACTCCACCTGATATGCTCTTCTTCCTCTTCTTCTTCATCTCCTAAATCCATAGGCTCGCCCTCAGCTCTAAGCTCCTCTAAATCTGCATCTGCTACATTTTCCATTCCTTGTAGCACTTCTTCAACATCTTCACGGTTGGCTCGATAAAATGCTCTGACTACCTCAGAATGTAGAGCACTAGCCATACTCAAGTTCTCCACTGCTTTCTGACCGAAAATAGTCGTCAACACAGAAGTCGGAAGAGAGAACAAGCTATCTCTATCTTGCCTCAAGCAGTATCTGTCCCCTACGAGCGCTAACAAATCCATCCTCACAAGTACAGGAGTAGTCAACCCCTCACTGACTCTGTATCACCTCTATCCAAAATCAACACCAAGCTCCTCAGCTATCATAGTGATCATGCCTCCAATCATAACGCGTTGATGAGCTTGTCTCTTGGCTAATCTCTCTGCATGCTGGATGAACTCTGCCGCCATGTTGAACTCCTTCCCGTGATACAAGCAATACATCATTGCAACTCCTTCTCTACTACAGACCCACTCTCTGATCTACCAAACACAGTGTTCGATAGGATCTTCTCTAAATACCTCATAACTGGGTTCCGTATGGCCGTTCCTTTAGACGAATTAGCTCGATACTCTTGTTGCTACTCTGTACCATCATTAGTCAGTCTGCGTGATAGGGGTTTTCTCAACACACAAATTAATCCTCAAGTATAAGGATATTAATTGTAGCCGTGAAGATGACCAAGTTATAATATCGAACCCAAGGGACGGTTAAATATCAATTTCGTTATCTTCTAGTATATTTTAGACTATGTTTGGTAATTGTAAAGGTTTAACGGATAATAACTTCTAATCGAAATAGTAAAAAGAAATAGTAAGAGTAGAGAAAAGTGAGTTGTGATCAATAAGAATAATAGGTAGTTCGTCGGGTCATCCAGTTTCACTAGCAATTCGTATTTTCATATGATGGTGTCCGACTCTGCCCTGTGGTTTGTGGACGTATCACTAGACCATGCAAGTTTACTCTATAGACACAAGTAAATATGCGCTTGACACGTGTGAATAACATCGGAGCAAGAGATATGCTTCACCCCCCTTTCTAGGTACTATCATAATCAATTATCTTCTACGTCTAGAATCTAACCCGATTTGATCTCCCTTTTTAGGTACTATAAAGTTATACTCTTCATCCTATTCATCAACCCGAATTTAATTCAATTCATGAATATTCATATAAGACGGTTCTAATAAGACTTCGGAATCCCTTCACTTAGAATTATAACAATAAACCCTGCTCAGTAGTGAACGCACTCAATCAATAACCATGTTATGTATTCAGACTCTACACAAAGATCATTGATGCACAAAACGACTATGAGTATGGATTAAATATGCAATCTTATATAAAACAAACCACAAGTAGTGTTGTACGGAGTTTTACACACGAAATACGAATTACATCATGAAACTTTCATAACCCTAGAACTACCAAGGTGGTTCTAGCCCATGATTGATCTAGGAACAATCATGGTTAGATTGATCATTCTTACTTGAACCTACAGCGAACCTCTGTCATAGCCCTCCGGATGGATCACCACCACTACTCTTGTCTCTCTTATGATTGATGATCAAAAGCTCTTTTTATTCTCTGTATGAGCCTCCTTTTATACTTGTAATCACGTCTCTAGGGCTTGGAATGGGCTTTCTAAGTGATCTCACGCGTTTCGGCCTCGAAAACCCGGATAAGGTAAGTTCTCGTGCATAGGTTCGACCACGTCAAACAGGTCGAACAACTGGCCACAGGTCGAACCCCAGGTCGAACCCCGCTACTGGAAGAATTCTGCATAGGTTCGACCTTCTGGACAGGTCAAACCACTTAGGCCTTGGTTGAACCCCAGGTCGAACCTCATCACTGGACAACTCCCGCTTCCGATTCGACCAACTGGCAAGTCGAACTCAAACGTCGTGGTCGAATCCTCTTTCCTGCGAACTGGTTCGACCATGGTTCGACCTGGTGGACAGGTCGAACCACTCGAGTCGTGGTCGAATCCTCTTCTGTAAGTTCAGCAATGTTGGTTCGACCTGCTGGAGAGGTCGAACCCTCCTCCAACCAGGTCGAACCCACCTAATTCTTGGGCGGTTCGCATGGCTTTGACTCTGTCTCTTCGATTCTTGGCTCTTTCACTCTATTTTTGCTAAGAAAACACTCAAATAGCTCCACTAACACCTGATTCATGCTAATTCACAATATATATAGGTTTTCCACCTATTTCCACATCAAAACTCTCCAAAACTAGCACAAAACATAGCGCCAAACTTGTGAATTTACACACTCATCAAACCCCCAAACTTGCATATTGCTCGTCCCGAGGCAACCAATTTAAATCACAAGAGTCGTGTATAATTCAACAAGATCTAGTACAACACATATTACACATGCCACTTCATTGAATCAAACAAGAATTACTTGCATCATATATTTCACTCACGTAAAATCAATCCAATCACACACCATTCGGAGTACTAAGTAATCTCGCTGACAAGATAAGTCTTTACTCTCTTTCGCTCGTGCGTGAGGCACTATAGGCTAGTATAAACACTCATATCAATTCATATCCACGCGTAACCATAAGCTTGGCAAAGGTCTCAAAAATCAACTTACATTAGATTAATACTAGGATCACAAAGGACTTGTTTCTAGGTTGTAATGTTGGTTCTTTGGAAAGGGTAGGAAAATTTGGTCATAGTGACTTAAGACACTAGTAGAGAGTTACCTTGGAGGTTCTTGATTTCTCATTCGGCTTCATATTCTCCTCCAATTCTTCTCTTGCACTCGCAATTTTCAATTTTCCTTCTCTTCCTTGCATCAACATCATTCTTCTTTTGATCGCTCGGGTACCAGTTGTAGGCACTACCCTTCTCGAACATCGTTCGGCTGCTTCTTAAAAACTTCAAGCCCCATATTAAGCAATTCGGGGTATCAATTTCAGGCACTACCCCTAACAAGATTTAACCATGCACTTTTCTTATTAAACCTCACTCCATCTTCCTTTTCTTCTTCCACACTTATTCACCTTACTCTCTCTACCAATGAATAGGGTATTTTCAAAGCTCAAATAAGGTAATTAAGGCTCTTATATTTGGCTTGCCAAAGAAAAAGCTTTTAAAAGGCTCAAACAGGGCTACCAAAGATTTATAAAATCATTAGGAAAGGTAAAATTTGGCTAAGTGACTCAATTAATCAAAAATGGCCTAAGATAACATCCTAATATTTCATCAATTGTAAGTTTCACACAAGACTCCAAGCCAAGTTCTAGAATACGTTCATACGAATGATTCTCTCAAAAATAAACTATCATGATTAATCATGATAAAGGCTCAAATCCTCACATAGGTAATCAATTCCTAATACTCCTCATAGCACATAATCAAAATCAATTCCTCATGAATTCTATATACTTAACAAATTATTCATGCTCTTTCCAATGAAAATAAACACGTAAACACATGAATGCACAGAATCAATAACCCATATACAAAACAATGATACAAGATCAACTATATCAAGTACATGCCTCTCACACATGAATCACACCCCAATCTATAAAAATAAAAAGAAGAATGGGAGATAAGATGAATCGGAGAAGCCAAAAGAAAACCTGAAACTACTCCCTAGGAGCATCATCATCCTCATCATCATCGTCATCCTCATCCATCCTATTTTCCACAGCTCGGCACAGACTGGTAAGGTGCATATCCATCATATCCACTCGACTACTCACTCTACCAACACGCTCATCCAAGGCAGAGTACCTTTCGTTCAGCGTGGCGTAGTTGGCGTTAGCGAGCGCGAGCTGCCTATTTGTCTCCTGCTGTGCAGCTACCACCGCGATCAGCTACTCATGAATCAAGCGAAGCTGCTCCCGAATACCTGGAACTGCTCGCTGCTGCTGTGGTACCGGAGCATACTGAGGCGCATCATGCTGCTCTCCTTCCAGAATCTCCATCTCCGGCTGCTCATCTACCTGATCCTCCTCTTCAGGCTGTTGTGGCTGAGGTGGATGGAACTCTCCTTGATCAACGATCTGCTGTAACTCAGCCATCCTCCCCTCAGCACACATCTGCGCTACCGCTCTCCAATCACCACCCGACTTAACTGCCACAGATAAGGCGGTATGTCCAAGAGAATTCATTAACTTATTCCTTGCTTCCCGAATAGTTGTCAAGTTGTTCACGTCGAAGGGGAACATAAATTCGAAAGGCTTGAGACCCCTCGTGAAAAACCAATCTCCATTTCTAAAATGGGCAAATCCTCCCTTCACGCACGTGCTCATCATCAAATCGGGTTCTCCTTCTACTGGTGTAATGCCGGTGAGATCCAAGTTGTAATGCTCAGCCACGATCGTCAATAACCCTCATATATTCACCTTTTGAAATCCAATGGTCTTGAATCGATTCAGCTGCGCAATAAAATAAGCTCCAACATTGAACTTCACCCCGTTTAGCATACACCACAGGGCGTAAAGCTCTCCTCTAGACACAACACTCCCCTCCGAGCGGGCGAATAACGTGTTTCTCAGGACGCGGTCCATGTACCTCAAGACTGGGTTCTTTATTGCGGAAGCACGAGCCTGTCTGGTCTTATAATCACGAATCTCCCCGGTGATCTCCCTCCAAAACCATTTTGCACTGAATGCAGCATTTTCTAAATGAGGGATCTCTAAAGGCATCTCAAACAGCTCATTGAAATCCTCAGACGTCCATCTCCTACTCACTCCGCCAAGCTGAAACGTACACTGATATGGGTACCCAAGCGGGTCCTTCTCCATCTCAAATGAGCAAACTACTTCCGCTGTAACATGGAAGTACGTCGGCCTCTTCAACTCCATGAATCTTCGGATCCCTACTTGATCAAACATCCAAAAGATATCATCCCCTATTCTCATTATCCTCATCGCTTCATCATCTTGGTATCGAGTGCGAGCTATCTTGTCTGAAACTTCTTCCCACTTCTCTTTAATCTCATCCCAATCTTGCATTTGAATCTTGAAGTTATCGGGTAAACTATCTTGTAGCCTCAGTTTCCTTGTCACTTTGTCCAAATTCGAAGGCCTGTCATGCCTCTTCTTCGATCTTTCCTCCTCTGCCTTTCCTTTTCCTTTACTTGATCCTTGTCCCTTTCCTGAAAACAAATACTTCAATCCAACCAACAAGACAAGAAAGCAAGTATTTTACTAGCACATCACATACTCTACTCAAGACTTCAAGCATCAATGCATATTCACACAAACTATCATCTCAACACCACTTGCTTATTCAACATTCTCAAAACATCTTCAATCACACCTTCCTTAATCATTAAAACATAACCAACAAGCATGCATTAAGCAATTCAAGCAATTCAATCAAAAATTCAACATGTTTCTCTCAATGAACTACTTCAATTTCATCAATTTCAAACCAAATCAACATGCTCATTCCATGATATGTTCTATATCCTTGATCAATCCACATAAAAATTCAAGTTCTATCAATAATCAAACAACCAAAAACCAAGAAACAAGAATTCATATGAAACAAGTCACAATATCAACATTCACCATGAAATTCAACCATAC
Organism: Pogostemon cablin; assembly: GCA_023678885.1. NCBI lineage: Eukaryota > Viridiplantae > Streptophyta > Magnoliopsida > Lamiales > Lamiaceae > Pogostemon > Pogostemon cablin. The sequence continues at coordinate 11,990,283 of CM042973.1, read as the reverse complement.
TCAATATCAATCCTCTTATTCACATCGAATTTCTTACCTAAACCTTCAATCCTAGAGTAATTGAGTTGGAAAAACATACCTTTTGACTTGCCCATGGTGAAGAACCGATCGAGAACACGCAACAACCAAAAATCATGATTTCAAGGTGTAGTGTTGTGTAATCGGTGTGAAATCAAGTGTAATTGAAGAATTTGTGCAAGGGTGTAGAGGTTCGAAGAGGGTTCGAGGTTTGGTGTTTCGAAAAAGTGATCGAACCCCTCTGAAAAATTGAACTTAAATCGCGTACCTGGCTTGGTTCGACCTCAGGTTCGACCTCCTGAACAGGTCGAACCATGGATGACGAGGTCAAACCTCTCTTCTGGACAAATGATCTTCTCGGTTCGACCTGGGTTCGACTTGCTGATCAGGTCGAACCATCCTTGAATTGGTCGAACCCCTCTTCTGGAAAACAGAGTGCTTTGAACTAACTGGTTCGACCTTAGGTTCGACCTTCTGATCAGGTCGAACAACTATGGCTTAGGTCGAACCTCCTCTCTGGACAACTTTCGATGCCGGTTCGACTTCCTCTGCTTTTGTTCGACCTCTGGCACTGGTCGAACCACTCCTAGTGTTGGTCGAACCATCCTCCTGATTTTCAAAACTGAGTGTTCTTCATTCACTACACACTTCAAGCTTCAACACAACTCATTAGATACAATCTAGAGCACAACTTCAAAAATTGTTCCACAAAACATCATTCATGAGTAACTTCGTAAAAGAAAACACAACCAAAAACCACTGAACATTAGGCAAGTTGTAAAAAATCGTCACATCAAAATCGATTAAAATTTCAATATGGCCGCAAAAACCAACTCCCCTAACAAACAATACAAAGAAAAGATTATACTCTTAATGCTTCAATGAGGTAATAACATCACACCCCCCCCAAACTTAGTAAAAACGTAAGTCGAAACTAAGTTTGAAAAGAGATGTAATTGCCGATTAGTAAGCATCTTAAATATAAAAATTTCTTACTCACACAAAAGAAATAAAGCAATAAAACGGAAGAGTAAGCTCTCAACAAGCGCTCATGTTTAACGTCGGAGAGTCACGAAGGTACCAAATCAGATCAAGGTATCATCAAAAATGACACACGCATCATCCGGCGACCTATAATGCTTCAACCGATGCCCATTCGCCGCGATAACGTCTCCATCTTTGTCAATAAGCTCAAAACTCCCCCCTCCTAAGGCTCGATGAATCATGAACGGCCCATCCACTTAGACTTCAACTTGCCTGCAAAAAGCTTCAAACGAGAGTTAAAAAGTAGTACCTCATCTCCGTGCTTGAACTCCTTGTATGAGATCTTAGAATCATGCTACCTCTTCATTCTTTCCTTATAAATCTCTGAATTCTTGTAAGCACAACTCCTAAACTCATCCAATTGATTCATGTGAGTTATCCTCAACTCCTTCACATCCTTAAGGGTCAAGTTCAAGCGTCGCAAAGCCCAAAATGCTTTGTGTTGAATCTCTACAGGTAAGTGGCACGGCTTCCCATAGACAATTTGATACGGTGACATATCTAACACCGTCTTGTAAGCGGTCCGGAACCCCCATAACACATCATCAAGCTTCATAGCATAATCCTTTCTATTAGTTCCTACCACTTTCTCCAGAATCTGTTTGACTTGACGGTTGGAGACCTCTGCTTGCCCATTCGCTTGCGGATGATAGGGTGTAGTAACCCTATGCTTAACACCATAATCCTTAAGCACCTTCTCAAGAAATTTATTGACGAAGTGGGAACCTCCATCACTAACTAGTGCTCTAGGAACTCCATAACGGGCAAAAATATGCTTCTTCAAGAAAGATAAAACAATTTTCGAGTCATTAACATGAGTAGGAATCGCTTCCACCCACTTTGAAACATAATCCACCGCAAGAAGAATGTAGAGAAACCCATTCGACGGGGGAAAAGGCCCCATAAAATCAATCCCCCATACATCAAATATCTCTACGACTATGCTAGGCTGCAATGGCATCTCATCTCTCCTACCTATATTTCCCATGCGCTGACATCTATCGCAAGACGCCACATAGCTCTCACTATCTCTAAACAATGTAGGCCAATAAAGAGCGGATTGAAGTACCTTAGCTGCAGTCTTTTGCGCTCTGAAATGCCCCCCATTTGGTTGTGCATGGCAGAACTCAAGCACACTCTCTATTTCCATCTCGGGTACACATCTTCGGACAATAGAATCTGTACAAATCTTGTAAACAAACGGATCATACCATATAAATGTCTCAACTTCCCTCCAAAATTTCGCAAGTTGATATCGGTTGAGATCCCTTGGAATTTCTCCAATGGCAATGTAATTAACATAATCCGCATACCATGGATCCATACCTTGTGCTGCGACCACACACGCTCGCTCAGTTCCTTCAACAGCCACAGCCATGATCTTCTCATCAGGGAACATCTCTTCAATATACTCAAAAGAATTATCACAATGCTCCCTAGTCTCCAACCTTGACAAGTGATCTGCTAACACATTTTCTGTTCCTTTCTTATCCCGAATCTCCATGTCAAACTCCTGAAGTAGTAGAATCCACCTTATAATCCTAGGCTTCGTCTCCTTCTTCTCCATCAAATACCGAATCGCTGAATGATACGTATACACAATCGTCTTCATGCCAACCAAATACTAACGAAACTTATCGAATGCATACACAACAGCCAAAAACTCCTTTTCAGTCACTGTGTAATTCTTCTGTGCCGTATCGAAAGTCTTACTCGCATAGTAAATGGCGCAGAACTTCTTCTCCCTTAGCTGCCCGAGCACCACACCCAGTGCTACATCACTTGCATCACACATAAGTACAAACGGTTGAGTCCAGTCCGGTGTGATCAAGATAGGGGCAGTAATAAGCGCCTCCTTCAAAACTTGAAAAGCTGTTAGACACTCATCATTAAACACAAAAGGAATATCCTTTTCAAGTAAATGAGATAAGGGCTTAGAGTATTTCGAGAAGTCTTTTATGAATCTCCTGTAAAAACCGGCTTGTCCAAGGAAGGACCGCACTCCTCTTTCATTGGTCGGTGGTGGAAGCTTCTCAATTGCCACCACTTTAGCACGATCTACTTGTAATCCCTTGGCGGAAACATAATGCCCAAGAACAATCCCATCCTTCACCATGAAGTGGCACTTCTCCCAATTCAAGACAAGATTAGTTTCTTGACACCTCTTCAAAACAATAGCAAGGTTAGACAAACAAATATCAAAAGAAGAACCAAAAACTGAAAAATCGTCCATGAATACTTCCATATCTTTTCTATCAAACCATCAAAAATTGCCATCATGCATCTCTGAAAAGTAGCAGGCGCATTACACAATCTAAACGGCATCTTCCTAAAAGCAAAGGTCCCATAGGGGCAAGTAAAAGTTGTCTTTTCTTGATCCTCGGGAGCAATCATGATTTGATTGTACCCCGAGTATCCATCCAAGAAATAATAAAACTCATACACTGCAAGACGATCCAACATTTGATCCAAAAAAAGAAGAGGAAAATGGTCCTTACATGTGTTCTCATTTAATTTCCTGTAATCCACACATATACGCCATCCCGTAGGAATCCTCATGGCTATAGCTTCTCCATCCTCAGCTTTCACTACAGTCATGCCCCCCTTTTTAGCAACTACATGCAATGGACTCACATGGGGACTATCACTAATAGGATATATAATTCCAGCATCCAACCACGTAAGGATTTGCTTCCTTATCACCTCTTGAATTGCGGGATTCACCATACGCTGATTTTGAACACTCGCCTTGGCTTCATCCAACAACCTAATCCGATGCATACAATACGAAGGACTAATACCTTTCAAATCATCAAGTGACCACCCTATTGCAGACTTGTACTTCCTTAAGACATCTAATAACTCCTCAAGTTGATCCTCATTAAGGGAAGAAGATACAATTACCGGATATTGTGCATTACCACCAAGAAAAGCGTACTTCAAGTGTTCCGGCAATGGTTTCAACTCCTCTTTTCTTTCTTCCACTGGAGTGTTTTCGTTATCTAAAGGCAAGTACTTCCTGGTCCATTTGACTTCTTCCACCTTATTTCTTTCCAATGGAAACCTGTCATCACCCAAAGCAAGTAAGTTTTCAAGAAATTCAATACATACCTCGTTAGAAAGTCCGTCAAGCTCCGTAGTGGGATAAGTAAGAGACTCCATCAAACATGTCTCAAGAGGATCCTTTGACAAGATCAGAGACATATCCTCCTTCACAATCTCCTCCACCACGTCAATACTATAACACTGGAACTCCATTGGCAACTTCATTGCTTTGTCCAAGTTGAAAAGTACTTCTTCTTTGTCCATTCGCAACTTCAGTTCTCCCTTCCGAACATCTATCATAGCTCCAGCCGTAGCAATAAATGGCCTCCCCAAGATTAAAGGAACATTATCCTTGTCATCATCCATTTCTAGTACAAGAAAATCCACGGGAAAGACTAGCTTCTCCACCTTTACAAGAACATCTTCAACAATACCTTTCGGAAACGTCATTGATCTATCTGCCAATTGGAGAGCAACAGTTGTTGGAGTCAGCTCCCCCAAACCAAGCTTCTGAAAGATGGACAACAGCATCAAATTGATCCTTGCCCCTAGATCGCACAAAGCTCGCCGTGCTGGCCCCTTCCCGATCTCACATAGAATAGTAAAGCTCCCCGGATCTTTCATCTTTGGTGGCAACTTCTTTTGAATAATTGAGCTACAATTATTAGATAAGTTTACCATTTCAACTCCGGTTAAGCTTCGCTTCTTCATCAATATGTCTTTAAGGAATCGAGAATAATATGGCATCTCCATGATTGCCTCTGAAAAAGGGATATTCAAGCTTATCTTGTTCATTATCTCTGAAAACTTCTTTAACTTCTCTTCCAACCCCTTCTTCACTAGCTTGTAGGGAAACGGTGGAGGTATCTTTGTTTTGGGAATCCCCCATTCATCACGATCAACCTTCTCCTCTTTCTCCTTTTCGGCTCTTAATCGCTTAGCTTTTTCCCATTTTTTCTCAGCTATTATGTCTGTACTTCGCTCATTCCGTACCACTGGAGTTGCATCAACATCAAAAGGAACATCAGGTGTATCAATCAAAACATCTTGGCGAGGTTCGACTACAGTTTGAGAGGTCGAACCAGGATTGTATTAGTCGAACCTCTCTCCTGGAAGACTAATATCATTCTGCTCCGGAGGTTCGACTTGGGTTCGACCAGCATTAGAGGTCGAACAATTGCCCCCGAGGTTGAACCGCTTCACTGTATAATCTATATCCTCCGGTTCGACCTGGGTTCGACCTGAAGGGTTGGTCGAACAATTTCGATCGTGGTCGAACCGTTCTTGCGTCAAAAAAGAGTGCTCTGGCCGATGAGGTTTGACCATGGTTCGACCTGTATGCCAGGTCGAACCCTCTGAGTGTTGGTCGAACCGTTCCTGTGACAAAACATAGTGCTTTTGTTGATGAGGTTCGACCATGGTTCGACCTGTATGCCAGGTCGAACCCTCTGAATTTTGGTCGAACCGAGGCTTAGAAAATTCCAACTTTGATTCCGGCCTCATCGGTCCCTCGTACTGCGTTCCCGACCTCAGTGTGATGGCATTACACGACTTCGGATTCTCTATACTCTGAGATGGAAACTTCCCTTTTCCTACAGTTTGAGTCAATGTGTTCACATTCTCTGCAATTGTACCTATCAACAACGTGAGATCTTTCACTTGAGTGGACAAATCTCTGTGGTGATCATCAATCTTTTTCTCAAGTTTTGCCTCAAGGCGGTTCACTCTTTCATCATTCTTTACCATGTACTGGTTCACAGTATCCTCAAAACCAGGCTTCCCTTCTTCCACCTTTTCTCCCGGATCAACACCCATCGGAAGTTGCACTGCATTGTTCGTATTGCTCCATGAAAATTCAGGCCTCCTTGGTTGCTGTTGATAACTACCAGAGGGACCACGATTATTAAAGTTCCCTCGATAGTTCCCTTGGTAATTCCAGTTTCCTTGATTTGGGTACCTCGTTCCTTGAATACTTTGACCCATGGCATAATTTGCTTCCTCCAATTCTTCTTGGATGGTTCCATTATTCATCATCTCTTGCTGCATGATTGGTACTCGTTGAGATATCTCGCTGATCTGCTTCTGTTGAGACTCAAGTAGCTTGTTGATATTGGACAAGCTCGAAACGATCTCATCCTCTCTCTTTGTTTTCACCATTGCTTGTTCAACCTGAGCTACCTTTCCAAGAACATACGTACCTCTAACTCTATCAGTAGGCCAATCCATCAAATTCATCGATATGTCTTCAAACAATCTCTCGGCCTCAACTGATGACTTTGTAAGCAATGCTCCATTAGAAGAAGCATCAAGTAGCACTCTTGATTCACAGTCCAATCCATTATAGAATATACTGATATATTGGGCTTTAGATAACCCATGTTGAGGACACTTCCTGAGCTTGTCCTTGAATCTATTCCACGCTTCATGAAATTTCTCACCTCCACTGATAGCAAATTGGTTAACATCTTTCTTCATCTTAAACACCTTCGAAGGTGGCATATACCTTTCCAAGAACCTTAACTTCAATTGCTCCCATGTGGTGCACTCAGCTGCGTTAATAGTATCGTACCAATCCCTCGCCTTTTCAGTAAGCGAGAATTTGAACAAAAGGATCTTCCTAGCATCTTCATGTTCTCCTATGTCCTTTTGAGTACTTGCATAGCCCAAGAATTTGTTCAGATGCTGCTGCGGATCCTCGAAAGACCCTCCTGAAAAGGAGTTTCTTTCTATCATGCTAATAAGAGCGGGATGAAGATCGAACGCTGTGTTAGTTCCCCTTGCTCCTAAAAGCTCATAATTTCCAGCCCCATTATTTCTGAAAACCTCTCGGATGGCTAGATTATCCGGATTCGCTGCCATGTTGACTGTTTCTACTTCCAAATTAACTTCAGTTGTAGCCTCAATCGTTTGCAAAATCTGCTCGTCAACCTCGACTCCAAAATTCAAAGCTTCAGTTGGGTCAATTGTCTTTGCCTTGCTCTTTTTTTTTCTTCTTCTTTCTTGATGATGCTCCAATCTCAGGATTATACGGTTCAAGATTACCTTTCTTTGATCTTGTGAGCATACACCTAAAATGAATAAGAAAGAATACAACAAAACAAGGTAAATAGTCCTAATAAACTAGAAATAATACAAAAAAGATATTTTACGCCGTCCCCGGCAACGGCGCCAAGAACTTGATAGGGGTTTTCTCAACACACAAATTAATCCTCAAGTATAAGGATATCAATTGTAGTCGCGAAGATGACCAAGTTACAATATCGAACCCAAGGGACGGTTAAATATCAATTTCGTTATCTTCTAGTATATTTTAGACTATGTTTGGTAATTGTAAAGGTTTAATGGATAATAACTTCTAATCGAAATAGCAAAAAGAAATAGTAAGAGTAGAGAAAAGTGAGTTGTGATCAATAAGAATAATAGGTAGTTCGTCGGGTCATCCAGTTTCACTAGCAATTCGTATTTTCATGTGATGGTGTCCGACTCTGCCCTGTGGTTTGTGGACGCATCACTAGACCATGCAAGTTTACTCTATAGACACAAGTAAATATGCGCTTGACACGTGTGAATAACATCGGAGCAAGAGATATGCTTCACCCCCCTTTTAGGTACTATCATAATCAATTATCTTCTACGTCTAGAATCTAACCCGATTTGATCTCCCTTTTTAGGTACTACAAAATTATACTCTTCATCATATTCATCAACCCGAATTTAATTCAATTCATGAATATTCATATAAGACGGTTCTAATAAGACTTCGGAATCCCTTCACTTAGAATTATAACAATAAACCCTGCTCAGTAGTGAACGCACTCAATCAATAACCATGTTATGTATTCTGACTCTACACAACGATCATTGATGCACAAAACGACTATGAGTATGGATTAAATATGCAATCTTATATAAAACAAACCACAAGTAGTGTTGTACGGAGTTTTACACACGAAATACGAATTACATCATGAAACTTTCATAACCCTAGAACTACCAAGGTGGTTCTAGCCTATGATTGATCTAGGAACAATCATGGTTAGATTGATCATTCTTACTTGAACCTACAGCGAACCTCTGTCACAGCCCTCCGGATGGATCACCACCTCTACTCTTGTCTCTCTTATGATTGATGATCAAAACCTCTTTTTATTCTCTGTATGAGCCTCCTTTTATACTTGTAATCACGTCTCTAGGGCTTGGAATGGGCTTTCTAAGTGATCTCACGCATTTTGGCCTCGAAAATCCGGATAAGGTAAGTTCTCGCGCATAGGTTCGACCACATCAAACAGATCGAACAACTGGCCACAGGTCGAACCCCAGGTCGAACCCCGCTACTGGAAGAATTCTGCACAGGTTCGACCTTCTGGACAGGTCGAACCACTTAGGCCTTGGTCGAACCCCAGGTCGAACCTCATCACTGGACAACTCCTGCTCCCGATTCGACCAACTGGCAAGTCGAACTCAAACGTCGTGGTCGAATCCTCTTTCCTGCGAACTGGTTCGACCATGGTTCGACCTGATGGATAGGTCGAACCACTAGAGTCGTGGTCGAATCCTCTTCTGTAAGTTCAGCAATGTTGGTTCGACCTGCTGGAGAGGTCGAACCCTCCTCCAACCAGGTCGAACCCACCTAATTCTTGGGCGGTTCACTTGGCTTCGACTCCGTCTCTTTGATTCTTGGCTCTTTCACTCCGTTTTTGCTAAGAAAACACTCAAATAGCTCCACTAACACCTGATTCATGCTAATTCACAATATATATAGGTTTTTCACCTATTTCCACATCAAAACTCTCCAAAACTAGCACAAAACATAGCGCCAAACTTGTGAATTTACACACTCATCACTGCGCCACCACCTTCTCTTATTATAATTCTCCACATACGAGTAAATCACCCTATTCTCTTCTTTGGGGCATCCAAAATATTCATTCAAAGTAGGGGTATCCACTTCGTACAACTCATTTCCCAACTGAAACTTAATCGAAGTAGGATACCCATTCTGATTCTTCACAACCTTCAATGTGCTCAAAAACTCGGCAGTCAAGCACCGGTGTGTAGGTGGCCTCTTATCAAAGAACAACTCCATTTGGACACTATGAAACATGGCCCTCAAGTCATCCTTTAATCCTAAGTCAACCATAGTGATGATCTTGGAACCTCGTAGCTTTACGGACGTTGGAAGCACGAGGCAAGTCTGGAAGTCGACGAGGATTCTGTAGAAATGAACCCATGAATAGCATTTTTATTCTGGATATTTAACACAGGTCGACTCGAGCTTTATATAGAACTCGAGTCAAGTTCTAAACACGACCACAACCTAGGCGTGTTGCTGCTTCTGATGTCGGAGCTCGCCCTAGTGTACAGGCCTGCACATGGGTCGAGCTCTGTACCTTGTTGTTTTAGCTTTTTTGAACTCCGAGACCTATTTTTCCCTACTCGTTCGCTTTCGATACAACATATATATGCTCAAAAACTATTCAAAACCAATTATCTCCACATTTATGACCAATACAACGGAGTATCATGCACTTATACACCACAAAACATACCAAAACGAACCAAACTCATGAGATAAATTTTTAAATTTTTAAAATTGACCCAATTTTACACAAGACAATATACAAGGCAATCAAGACAATCACTCTATCAACACAATTCATGAAGCACACACAAGTGGTTAGGCACACCACACACTATCCCCCCTAACTTAAATCGAAACAAGTTGAGAATTAAGTTTGTAAAAAGTGGTGAGACTTACCCTTGTAGTTTCCACCAATGATCACCATTCAATTACCTTGTGATGGCAAATGTGCACTCCATCATTCAAGTATGGCCACCACACACGCTCCCCCCAAACTTAAATGAATACAAGTGTTAAATTTAAGTTTGTAAAGAGTGGTGTGACATACATTTTCATTCCTAATCAAGCACACCTCGTCTTCTCCATATGTATTTTTCTCATTGAGCACAATCCTCCTACATACCAAACTTAAAAGAAAAACAAAACTAAACAAGAAAACTTACCAAAATGGGTTGCCTCCCATCAAGTGCTTGATTTAATGTCGTCGAGCTAGATGCATTTAAGCTCTTACAATCGGAGAAACCCAAGACCCCATCGGGCCTCATCTTCACTTTAAACATCTCCTTAACAACCTTCTTATCAACACTTCTTGCTCCTCTAACACATGAACGTACTTCGTTTTCTCTTTTTCTCACATTTTTAAATCCCAGAGGCCCTTTATCAATCTTCCAATCAACATGTGGTTCCTCCCAAACTTGTTCCTCTATGAAGAAAAATTTCCTGCAAATTCAAGTAAGAAGTTAGTTAATTCTTCATCTTTTAAAATTTCACTCACCACTAGATCTCGATCATCCAGAGGCTTAATAGGTGGCTTCAAATGAAGGTCTCCCCCTTTTAAATTCTTGCTTGATAATACCAATTCTCTTTCATTTGAATGTAGTGTGAGTTCCTTCTTATCCATGTCAAATTTTGCTCTTCCGGTTGCCAAAAACGGCCTTTCAAAAATCAATGGGATCAAAGGATCCGCTTGCTTCTCAACTATCATAAAATCCACCGGAAAGACAAAATCCTCTATTTTCACAAGCATATCCTCCACAACTTCATGGGGTTTTATCATTGAACCATCCATTATTCCAATTTCCACATCCGTTTCCTTTAACCTCCCAATGCCAAGTTTTTCAAAAATTTCTAAAGGCATGACATTAATGCTTGAACCAAGATCACATATAGCATTAAAATATTCCCCGTTTCTAATTTTACAAGTAAGACAAATTTACCGGGGTCTTCAACCTTTGATGAAGCTTCAACTTTGACAATGTCATGATCTTGTTTCAACATCACCTCTTCATCACAATTACTTTCATCATCCAACAAAGACAAGAATTCACCAATTATCTTCTCATCATCCAAAGATAAATTTTTATCAATGGCAACTTCCTCCTCCACTTTTGACACGATTTCATCACAAGGTACTTCTTCAACTTTTGAAACGATGTTTGTTGTTTCCACCAATCCTTTATCCTCCTTACTTTCCATGTTGCACATGGTAACATACAAACATTGCTCCTTAGGATAGTAATGGTAGTAGAGGGGAACTTACCCTTTCGATGCATTTTACCTTGCTCGGTTGCCATTTGACTCATTTGTGTTTCCAAGACTTTGATTCTCTTATCATTCACTTTGTCTCTTTGCTTCAAGTAGTCAAACATCTTAATCATTTGATCTTCCAATGTAGACTTTCCTTCACCATTTGGAGCTTTCTCTCCCGGATTAATACCCGGTGGTAAAGTAAGGGCATTCCCTTGATTTCCATATGATAAATTTTCATACCTACAAGGTTGATTGAAATTTCCTTGAAAGTTACCTTGCCCCCATCCTCCTTGTCTTTGTGGATATCCTCCTCTATGACTTCTAAAGTTACCACCCTAATTTCCTTGGAAGTTCCTTCCTTGCATTAAGGCAACTTCCTCAAGTGTCATCTCCGGTGGACACCATGTATCTTGAATTCCAAAATTAGAGGACATAACCTTGTTGAGGCATGGGTGTAGGTATTTGACAACTTTGAGAAGATTGACCCATATTAGGTATCGTCATGCCTTGTTGAGAATTAGGAAACACTTGTTGATTCATCAAAGGCAATGACATACCTTGTTGAGGACTTGCAAGCACTTGTTGATTCACCATAGATGTCGAATTTGGAGACACTTGCATGTTAGCATTCATCCTCTGTAATATCTCCGTGATCGCCTTGTTGGTCATATCTTCCTTAGGTATTTTCACTTTTTTCACTTGTTGCAAGCACACTTCTTCCATCTTAGGAATTCTCTCCCTTTCATACATTCTCAATGCATGATCCATGGGCCATTGACCCGTATTTAAAGCTACTTCCTCACATATAGCAATTGCTCTTTCCAAAGTTTGCCCCAATATCGAACCTCCCGCTGAAGCATCAATAAGCATCCTCTCACTTCCGTGTAAACCGGCATAGAAAATCCTATTTGTTGTTCTTTCCATAGTTATGCATATCTAGCTAGATTCTTAACCATAAGTATGATTAGTCCTACTAAAGGACTAGCCACTACACATTGTATTTAGATCAATACATTCAAAGGCATGCTCCATTTGAGCCAAAATAAGAAGAAAATCAAGAAATGAAAAGTAGATTGGCTTACCTTTCAAGGAGAAACCTTCCTTCTCTTCAATATGCTAACTCCTTCAATCCTTGATGCTTTCCTCTTCTCAAATGGTGAATGGATGGATTGGATAATGGATTTATGGAGTGATTAATGGAGATCAAATGGAAATTGGATGGATCTAATGGATGGAGATGAATGAAATGGATCTAGTGTGTGAAAATGTGGTGTGGAGTGTGTGTAACTGCTCTAATTATGATCTCCTCTTCTATTCTCACACCAATTGGGTATTTAAACCTCTTAGAAACCTCCTAGAAGCTTCTGGAATTTTTTGACTTAATCACTGAATTTGTACACGACTCGACTCGAGCTGTTGAGCTCGACTCGAGTTCCTGCAAGTTTCTCAGCGTGTTTCTGCGTATGTCGGAGCACGACTCGAGTTCTGCACACGCCCTCAGTTATGGCCGTGTAACATTTTCTGATGCCCGCACACGGCCTCAACTTAGAGGCATGTGTGCAACGCACGACCTGAGCTCGACCACAAAGCTCGACTCGAGCGTGGTCGAGTCCTGTCCAGCTTCTCCGTTTCGCTCCCAACTCCATTTTTATCCATTTCTTGACCTGTTTTACACATATTTAAGCTCATTTACACAATTCTATTAATTCATACCACATTTCACAAAATAACAATAACTCTACAAAAAGTCACACAAATACGGATAAAAACATCTAAAAATCCACAAATAAAGACACTAAAATCTAGGTGAAAATGACTACGATCATTACCCTTGTAGTTTCCACCAATGATCCTCACGAGATTACCTTGTGGTGACATATGTGCATTCCAAAATTCAAGTATGACCACCACGCACTCTCTCCCCAAACTTAAATTAACACAAGTGTTAAATTTAAGTTTGTAAAGAATTGTGTGACATACATCTTCATTCCAAATATAGCACATCTCGTCTCCTCTATATGTATTTTTCTCCATGAGCAAAATCCACCTTCATACCAAAAATACAAGAAAAATAAAACTAAACAAGAAAACTTACTAAAATGAGTTGCCTCCCATCAAGCGCTCGATTTATCATCGTCGAGCTAGACGAATTTAGGGTCTTAACAATTGGAGAAATCCAAGACCCCATTGGGCCTCATCTTTACTTTAAACATTTCCTTAACAACCTTCTTATCCACACTTCTTGCTCCTCTAACACTTGGACTCAATTCATTGCCTCTTTTTCTCATGTTTTCAAATCCCGGAGGCCCTTTATCAATCTTCCAATATCAATATGTGGATTTCCCCCAAACTTATTTCTCTTTGAAGAAAAATTTCCCGCAAATTCAAGTAAAAAGTTAGTTAAATCTTCATCTTTTAGAATTTTATTTTGTTGGATTGTATACTAAAAGTCTAGCTTTAGTATGAACAATGTTCCAACAATTTATTTGAAATGAGAATCTTATGATCAAATGATTGCATCTTATAATTTATTTATATGCACAATGCAATAGTCCACTTACTTTATACTGTAGATAATATGTTGTACGACAACACGCGGAAGATCATATTATTGATTTTTTTATAAAGTATAAACAGATGCTCACAACCGAGATAGACGGGGACTCTCTATCGAGATGGTTGTAGTGTGGTTTGGTATTAGCTTGTCTTGGCTATAGAATCACATTAGTGCACTTTGCGTGTATTGAGCAGGACTTCTTGAGATCGTTTGACTTATACTGACTTATAGGAGAACTTGATCTCAGTTATTATGGATGTTCGTGCTCTTAATCCCTATACAATAACCTCGACACGTAGGGAAGTATGTATTTCTTTAATTAATCAATGGGTGAGATTTACATGTAATTAAATCAACAAACTAGGTGAGTTGGGAAGTAGTGATGTCTCTATGGTGTGATGTTGATTGTAGAGGAATCGTATCCGTTTTTGGTTGATGATGTCCCCTTAAGGAGCTCATAAGGATTATCATGTAAACCCTGCAAGTAGATTTATTCCTGCATGATAATGAGGTTGAGTGGTACTACTCTCAGATGAGATATTAATTAATGGAGTTGTCAGTAACTTAATTAATTAATGGACATTGTATATCTTAAACATGGGAAGACTAACGGGCTCATAATAAGAAGGAGCCCATAACTTAATTATGGGATTAGAACGGTAGTGCAGTAATAATATCTTAGTGGCATATATTATTATTATTGGACTTAAGTATAAGCTTTGGGCTAAACTTGGATACTTAGACCCAATGGAGGCCCAACTCTAATTTTTCCTCCTGGTCCCTGCTGTAGCCCATATATAAGTCATCTCAACTGTCCGAAAACCCTAATCTAAGAGATTAATCACTCCTAACACTGTGAGGAGGGTGAAGGAATAGCAGAATGAGAAGATCTCGAAGATCGTTGCCCACACGACGTCGAGATTGGACTTGGGAATACAGCAGAAGACCGGAAGGTTGTTTACTGTTGCTGTCCGCCAACTTGTATGATTTTTATAAAATTGTACAGACCTCAGAATTCTACATGTGATATACTGATGGAAATCCACGGAAGAGAGGATCGTTTTGGCGCTTAGATCCTCAAATTCGATATCGAATGAGAGAGTTATGCCCAAAATGGAGAGGCTGCACAGGCTGGTGGTGAGAATTCATCGTCTTCAACATACCCTGGTGAAAGGTAAGACATTTCTTGTTTACTTGCTTCCGCTGCATGTTAGAAATGTACCCTAATGGTTCACGTTAACAAACGATCGAACGCCAACATATTTACCACTCGATCTCGATCATCCGGAGGCATAATGGGTGGCTTCAGATGAAGATCTCCCCCTTTTAAATTCTTGCTTAATAACACCAATTCTCTTTCATTTGAACGAAGTGTGAGTTCCTTCTTATCCATGTCAAAAATTTTGCTCTTCCGGTTGCCAAAAATGGCCTTCCAAATGGCCATCCAAAAATCGATGGGATCAAAGGATCCGCTTGCTTCTCAACTATAATAAAATCCACCGGAAAGACAAAATTCTCTATTTTCACAAGTATATCCTCCATAATTCCATGGGGCTTTATCATTGGACCATCGATTATTTCGATTTCCATATTCGTATCCTTTAACCTCCCGATGCCAGGCTTTTCAAAAATCTCTAACGGCATTACATTAATACTTGAACCAAGATCACATATAGCATTTAGGTGTCCCCCATTCCTAATTCTACAAGTAAGAACGAATTTACCGGGGTCCTCAACCTTTAATGAAGCATCAACTTTAACAATTTCATGATCTTGTTTCAACATCACATCTTTCTCACACTTACTTCCATCATCGAACGAAGACAAAAATTCACTAATAATTCTCTTATCATCAAGAGATACATTATCATCAATGACAACTTTCTCCTCCACTTTGGACATAACTTTATCACAACTACTTCTTCAACCTTTGAACAATGTTTGTTGTTTCCACCAACCCTTTTCTCCACCTTACTTTCCATATTACAAACGGTAATATATAAACATTGTTCCTTAGGATTGGTGATGGTGGTAGAGGGAAACTTACCCTTACGATGTATTTCACCTTGCTCGGTTGCCATTTGACTAATGTGAGTCTCAATCACTTTAAATCTCCTCTCATTTACATCATTTTGTTGTCTCATTTCATCTATTCCTTTTTTAGATCCTTTCATAAATTCCAACACTTTAGCCAATTTGATCTTCCATTGTAGGCTTTCCTTTACCATTTGGAGCTTTTTCCCCCGGATTAGTGCCCGGTAGAAGAGTAAGGGCATTTCCTTGATTTCCATATGACAAATTCTCATACCTAAGATATTGGTTAAAATTTTCTCCATAATTGTTTTGACTCCATCCTCCTTTCCTTGGTTGATATCCCCCTCCATGGTTACCAAAATTACCACCATAATTTTCTTGAAAGTTCCTTCCTTGCATGAAGGCAACTTCCTCAAGCAATATTTCCAGTTGGTACCAAGTATCTTGACATCCAAAGTTAGGAGACATACCTTGTTGAGGCATGGGTGTTGGCATTTGACAACTTTGGTAAGATTGACACAAATTAGGCATAGGCATGCCTTGTTGAGGATTAGAAAACACTTGTTGATTCATCACAAACAATGGCATACCTTGTTGAGGATTCGCAAGTACTTTTTGGTTCACCATGGGCTTAGACAAAGAATTTGGTTCACCTTAGGCGCCTCTATTTTTTCACTTGTTGCAAACACACTTCTTCCATCTTAGCAATTTTTTCCCTTTCATACATTCCTGCAACTATATCCATAGGCCATTGACTCGTATTCAACGCAATCTCTTCACATATAGCAATAGTTCTTTCCAGAGTTTGCCCCAATATAGAACCTCCCACTGAAGCATCAACAAGCATTCTTTCACTCCCATTCAATCCGGCATAGAAAAATCTCACTTGTTGATCTTTTGGGAATCCATGGACTCCTCCTTAGCATTTTTTTGAAACGATATCAAGCCTCACTAAAAGTTTCAAGAGGCATTTGCTTAAATTGGAATATTTGATCTTTTAGATACAACATCTTTGATGGTGGAAAATACTTGCTCAAGAACCTTTGAGCCAACTCTCTCCATGGGGTATAATATCCCTGAGGTATAGTATGATACCAAGCCTTAGCTCGATCCCTTAATGAAAAGGAAAATAGCTTCATCTTGACAATATCTTCACTCACTCCGTTAATCTTGATGGTGTTAGCTAACTCAGTGAATTGTGATATGTGAGCATTTGGATCTTTCATTGCTCCACCTCCAAATTGATTCGCTTGCACCATATTAATCAAACCCGTCTTGCACCATATTATTCAATGACAGTCCCATAGCATAATTCCCAAATTGAGGTTGAAAATGGTCACGGATATTCATCCCCGCTCCATAGTTTCCATTACCACGAGGCAGATTTTGCACCATCGGAGGATTATTCCTTGCTTCTTGTTGTGCCATCAAATGTTGAATAATCGCTTGCAATTGTTGATTGTGCAAGTGAACTTGTTGAACATTAGCTTGTGGCACAAATTCCGGATTCACATGTCCTCCTCTAACATTATCACCCCCTTGTTGAAAATTCCTCATGTGACCTTCTTCATCAACAATATTGGCATCATCCATTACATTTTCCATAACTTCCTCCGTAGGATCTAACACTCCTCTTCTTTGTCTTCTTAAGGTAGCTTCCAATTCCAAGTTCAAAGGTTCAATAGATTGAGACCTCGAACGAGTTTGCATGTACCTACAAAAATTCCCAAATTAGCTCATCAAATAACCAAGACAAGTAAACAAGTAAACGAATAAAAGAAATACTCTTATCAAAACTAATCAAATTCAAATTCAATACAACCAAGATTTTAACATTTCCCCGGCAAGCGGTGCCATGTTCTTGGTCTCATTTTTGGTATCAAAATGATTTTAGAGTAAGAGTACTCTATCGTTGTTGTACACGTGTGACCAAGTAATAAATTTTATAAGTATGTCGTCCCAAGAGAAAGTAAACTCATAGTTGTATCCGGATTTGTCATCAATTATGCTTTGTAAGAATGATAAGATTGAAGGTTTGGTTTTATGCTAATGCTTACTCTAATCAATTAACTAAAGAATCAATTAACAACTAATAATATCGACTATCAATTACATAACAAGATGAATGGAATGTGGATAGAATGTATTCAAGAAGAGAGCAAGGCTAATCATACTCATGGTTAAGAAACTAGCTAGATATGCATGACTCTTAATATTGAACTTCATTAGTTTTGGACTAAAAGTGATCGGTGTCATTTTCACCTAGATTTTAGTGTCATTATTATGTATTTTTGTGTTTTTTTATTCATTTTGTATATCATTTGGTGGTGTTATATGAAGATATGGAGATGTGTATTTTGAAATAATAAAATATGTGATTTTCATGATTAAATGCCTTAAATGGTGCTATATTTTTGAATATTTAGAGAATTAGTAAATTAATGTAATTTGTATGATTTTCAGGTAAAAATAAATTCTAGACACGATAAAGAATATGTGGGAAAAAACAGAGCTCAATTCGGAGTTGAAACGAGGGAGAACGAGCCAAAGCAAAATGCTGAAAAATGCACGTTCAATTTGCATAGTTTTTTTATATTCTTGTGGAGCCCAAAACTAGACATATGATATATAGTTGAAAAGCTACTGAAGAGAGGATTGCGTGAGCGTAAGAATCACTCGAATCGGGATTCGAATGTGAAAGTTATGCTCGAAACGGTGAGACTGCGCTGCAAGCGCTGCACCTACACTCCCCGTGTGCACCTACACGACCCGTGTAGGTGCAAAAGGCAGTTTTATGATATCCACTTATTCTAGAAGCTTCCATGGGGGTATAAATACATGTTTTGACCACAAATTACGAAAGGAATCATTTTGGATCAGTTTCCACCCACAATAGACACCTACATCACACACATTCATTTCCATCTCTTCCACCCTTCACTTCATCCATCCAATCCAATTGATTTCCTCAAATCTATCCATTAACCCATCCATCCACCAATCTAAGAAGAGGAATTCATCATTGGTTGAAGATTTTAGCATGATCAAGGAGGAGGAAGTTCATCATCAAAAGGGAGACAACTTACCTTTATTTTGTTATTTTCTTCATTATTTAGCACAAATGGAGCATGCCTTGGATTGTAATGAATTTGTAATGCTATGTAGTGGCTAGTCCTCATGTCAGGCTAGCAATATGATTGGTTAGGTATTATGTAGATTTTACATACTACATGTTTGATAAAATGATTGTTATGAATATTTTCTATCATGAATGCTCATTCTAATTTTATGTATGGTTTGTGTGGTTAAATTCTCTATTCATAGTGTTAGGATGACCATTTCAATATTATGTTTAGTGGTTTAATTGAATCATTGATTGCATGAGATGACTTAGTTAGTATAAGGAGAGGTAAGTCATACCCTTCAAGTGCTTAGAACCTCATGATAGGACATTAGTGATGAACTAGTGAGGGGAACCCAACTTATGATCATAGTACCTTCATGGGAATTGAGAGTAAGAACAATCCTAGGAGATTTAAACTTGTAAAAGAGTTGAGAACCTAATTGTCTTGGCCATAAGGATTAGGGGTACAAACGTGATTGCCCTTAATATCATAATATGAAAACCATCAATGCATGTGTGTGAGTCTATATATACCTTACCATGAATGTTGCTTGCCTTACATAATTCTTAGATTGTTCACCTTCACCCATCATCCATCTCATTTATACATGTTCTATCTTTAATTGCTTTCCTAGTTGTTAGTTTGTAGTATAATCATCCCTCCTTATTTGATTCGTCCTACTAGAGTAAAGTATTTCTCAAATACGGCTACCCACTTTCGCCCTTGGGTACGATAATATATAAATTTTGCACTTGGTCGCTTACGTGCTACACACGATAGAGTACACTTACTCTAAATCAATTTAACTAAAATTAAAACCAAGTTCAAAAAGCAATCACGTTTTTACCCCTAATCCTTATGGCCAAAGCAATTAGGTTCTCGATTCTTTGACAAGTCTAAATCTCCTAGGATTGTCTTACTCTCAATTCTCATTAAGGTACTATGATCATAAGTTTGGTTCTTTTCACTCAATTTATTAAGTGTCCCCCTATGAATGTTCTAAGCACAATAAGGGTATGGCTTACCTCCCCTCACACTAACATGCATGTCCATCTTAATAAATGATTCAACTAAAAACTAATTATAATATTGGAATGGTCATCCTAACACTTTGAAAAGAGAATTTAATCACACAATTATTGTAATGAAACATGAATCATTGATCATAAAAGGAAGTCCAAAATTAACTCAATTCTGTTGGCGTTCGATCATTTGGTTAACATGACCCGTTAGGGTTCCATACGTTTCTAACCTGCAGCGGAAGCAAGTAAATAAGAAACGTATTACCTTTCACCAGAGTATGTTGGAGAAGATGGATTCTCGCCGGCAGCCTGCACAGTCCTATTAGAATGGTCATAACCTCCTCATCTGATGTCATAATTGAGTGATCTACATGCTCAGACGATCCTCTCTTCGATGGTATTACTTCAGTATATCACACGTTGAAATCAGACTTCTTTACAATTTTATAGAAATTGTACAAGTTGACAGACAGCAGCAGCAAACAACCTTCCGGTCTTCTACTGTATTCCCAAGTCCGATCTCGACGTCGTGTGGGCGAAGATCTTCGAGATCTTCTCAATCTGCTGTTCTCTTTCTTTCTCACGTATGTTAGGCGCAGGAGGTAGGATTAGAACAGTTTAGATGACTTATATATAGGCTATAACAGGGACCAGGAGGAGAAATTAGAGTTGAGCCTCCATTGGGCTTAAGTATCCAAGCTTAGCCAAAAGCTTATTCTTAAGTCCAATAATAATAATATAGTCCAGTAAAATATTATTACTGTACTGCCACTCCAATCCCAAAATTACGTTTTGGGCTCCTTCTTATTATGAGCCCGACAGTCTCCCCATGTTTAAGATATACAATACCCATTAATTAATTAAGTTACTGACAACTCAATTAATTAATATCTCATCCGAGAGTAGTACCACTCAACCTCATTATCATGCCGGAATAAATCTATCTGCAGTGTTTACATAATAATCCTTATGAGCTCCTCAAGGGGACATCATCAACCTATAACGGACACGGATTACTTCTACAATCAACAGCACACCATAGAGACAGCACTACTTCCCAACTCACCGAGTTTGTTGATTTAATACATTTAAATCTCACTCATTGATGAATCAAAGAAATACATACTGCCCTACGTGTCGAGGTTATTGTATAGGAATTAAGAGCACGAACTTCCATAATAACTGAGATCAAGTTCTCCTATAACTCAGTATAAGTCGAACGATATTAAGTGGTCCTACTCAATACATACAAGTGCACTAATGTCATTCTATAGCCAAGACAAGATAATACCAAACCACACTACAACTATCCCGATAGAAAGTCCCCGTCTATCTCTGTTGTGAGCATCTGTTTATACTTTATAAGGAAATCGATAATATGATCTTCCGCGTGTTGTCGCACAACATATTATCTACAGTATAAAGTAAGTGGATTATTGCATCGTACATATAAATAAATTATAAGACGCAATCATTTGATCATATGATTCTCATTTCAAATTAATTGTTATAACATTGTTCATACTAAAACTAGACTTTTAGTATACAATCCAACATCTAAAATCATACATATCTAGCATTCTTCTCAATCAATCATATGATTAGCCCTACTATAGTACTAGCCACTACACATTGTGTTCAAATCAATACAACCAAAGGCTTGCTCCATTTGAGCCAAAATATGAAGAAAAATAGCAATTGAAAAGTAGATCGGTTTCCCTTTTGTAAAGTTGGCCTTCCTCCCTTCCAACATGCTCAATTCTTCAATATATGATGATCTTCTCTTCTCAAATTGATGGAATGGTAGAGTGATGGATGAATTTAGAGAGAACCAAAGGATTGAATGGATGAAAAGTATGGAAGATGGATGAATTTGAATGTGTGTGTGAAGGTATGGTGTGATAGTGTGTGTTTAGATCTTAGAAATTGCTCCAAAATGTGATTCTCCTTTAAATCACGCTGAAATTGGGTATTTATACCTCTTGGAAACTTCTAGAACATGTGTCAAACTGATCTGGAATCTTTACATGGCTCGACTCGAGTTGAGAAGCTCGACTCGAGTATCTATACGTTTCTCAGCATGATGTTGTGTGCGGAGGGAGCTCAACTCGAGTTCTGCACACGGCCTCGGTCGTGGGCGTGTAGCTATTTCTAATGTCTGCACACGGCCTTCTGCTACAGGCCCGTGTACGGCACACGGCCCGAGCTTGGACTTCAACTCGACTCGAGCTTCAGAGCTCGACTCGAGCTTGGTCGAGTCCTGCCCGACTTCTTCGTTTCAACTCCCGACTCCGTTTTGCTCCATTTTTTTGACTTGTTTTATATATATTTAAGCTCATTTCCACACATTTATCAACCTATACACATCTCTCCTAATTAACACAAAACTCCACCAAATGTTACACAAATACAGATAAAAACATCCAAAAATCCACAAATAAAGACACTAAAATCTACGTGAAAATAACGACAATTAGAGTTTTGAGTCACTTATCCATATATTTCCTACCTTAACCAAAGAGCTAACATTACATCCAAAAGAAAAGTCTTTTTTGATCCCATTGTTGAATCATACTTTTAGTGGTGAAGAGTTTGAGATATTTGTCAAACTTATGGTTACGCATGCACTTGAATTGAAGTTGAGCGTAAACACCTTAACCCATAAGTGTACATCTTTTACACTTGAGTACATGTGTATTATGAAGGGGGTATTAGTGGTGATTGTCTTATCTTGTATGCTATGAATTGAGTATTACATGTAATGAGAGTTGCATGACCTAAGTTGAGGACAGGTGTATTATAAAGGGGGTATTGGTCATAGTCCTTGTTTTCCCGCTAATTTTTCTACTCTCTTTCTTTTTATTTTTATTTTGTTACCTCGGGACAAGCAACGGGTAAGTTTGGGGGATTGATGAGAGTAAAAATAAGCATGTTTGAGTGTCCAATTTAACACCTTTTGATGGGAATTGTTATTATATATTAGCACAAATGTCTCATATTCAATATATGTGAGAAAAAGGTGAACTTGAGGTGTTTTATTGTGTTTTAGGTGAAAAAAAGATCAAAAGTGCAAAGTTGGAGAAAAGGTGCAACTTGTGCAAGAATGGTAAAATACGCACGTCCAATTTGTGTAATTTTTCTGTGTTCTTTTGGAGCTCAACAATGGAGTGTGATACATGGTTAGAGAGCCACAGAATAGAGGGTCTTTTTGACATAAGTAACACCTCAATCAGAATCCAAACGAGCAAGTTATGATCGAAATGGTGACGTCATGTAAGTTGTTCCTACTCAGCACGGCTATTCCACTTTGCATGATTTGTTACATATTCAAATGTTAGTTTTTTAGAGATGTCTTTATATGAATAGAAATCCAAGTAAGAGGGGATTACGTGAGCATAAGAATCACTCAAATCAGAGTTCGGATGTGAAAGTTGTACACGAAACAGTGAGACTGCGCAAACTGCCATAGTGTGGTTCGACCACGACACAAGTGGTTCAACCACTGTGTCGTGGTCGAACCAGATGCCTGATAGGTCGAACCAGAAGCCTGAACAGCATCAAATCTATATTTTTACACCCCAAGTGCGTGTATTTTTTTGTGTTTTCCAAGAAAAAACCCATCATAGGTCCATAAGTAGAGCTTACAAGTATAAAAAGGGATGTGGATCACATCATTATTCATTGGATTGGAGACCAACAACACAATCATCCTACACCCCACAAGGGAAGATCACCCCCCAACCATCATCCACATCCTTTCCTCCATTCATCCATCACTTTGAAGATTCATTTGTGAAATCAAGAGGAGAACCAAGAGGAGAATTCAAGATGAAGAAGGACGCGACAACTCCCGCATCTAGGATTTTATTCGTTTTCTAATTTATCTTATATTTTCCAGACATATGGGTAAAATCTATCCAATCCCCATGATTGTTCTTTGCAACATCATAGGCTAGAACCGTTTTGGTAGATCTAGGATTTTGAAGGTTTTATGAATAATTAAACTCTCTTATGTGTTCTCCGTACAACACTACTTGTGGATTGATTTTATATATGATTGTACTTTCTTAATCCATATTCACGGTCATTTTGTGCATCTTCAATTGGTATATAGAGTCTGAATATATATCTTGCTTGTAGATTGAGTGCGTTCATCGCTGAACTGGATTCCATGCTATGGTTCTAAGTGAGGGGACTCTGAAGCTTCATTAAACTATCATATATGAATGTTTATTAATTGAATTGAATTTGGGTTAGTAAGCAAGATAAAAAGATAATTTTATAGTATTTATAAAGGGAGATCATATCGGGTTAGATTCCCGACTTGGAAAATAATTGATATTGATAATACCTAGAAAGGGGGTGAAATTATATCTCTTACTCCAAGGTTATTCACACGTGTTATATGCATATTTACTTTTGTCTATAGAGTAGATTTGCATAGTTTAGTAATGCGTCCATAGTCCACAAGACAGAGTCAGCCTGCACTTGAGAGGGAAGTTAAGTAGTAAAACTTGATTACCTTAGAGCTACCTATTCTCCATTCTTGAGCCACTTTCGTATTCTTCTAGTGTTATTTTATTTGTTATTTTAAATTAATTATTTATTAGTTAATAATTCAATCATCATACGTTATTGCTTTTCGCCTTAATTAACTTAGTAAATAATTTAATTGATAATACTCCGTCCTTTGGGTTCGATATTTAACTTGGTCGCTTGCTTAAGCTGCAACTGATATTCTTAATACATGGGGATTAATTTTGCGTGCAAAGAAAACGTGCATCAACATCCAATATAGTAAAATGGTGCTATTTGGGTGGGACGGAGGGAGTATAAAATGAAAAATATTAATAAAACAAATATTAAAATTATTTTTGTTCTGTATATAATTTATTATATGATTTATTACTCCTAGATACACAAAATAGAGCATATTTACTCTAGAATACAAAGAAAAAAAAAGAATTATAGTCAGCTACACAAATTAGTTGCAGTGAGACTAAATTAACCATCATTGTTGGATTTACATTGCTGTCTAGGGCTTTATCACTGGAGCTTTCCCTACTCTCTTCTCTAATCTTGACTCCTTTCAGTCAGCCCTTCATCCCTAATTAGCACCGCCCGTCGTCATCACATCAATGTCCATGAGGATCCCTCTCGGATCTGAGTTTCTCACATCCAGATCTACCTGTTTCTGATGAGGCCGCTCTCTTCTCATTGGCGCCGCCAACCTTTGAGAGCTCTATCCAGCAACTTCTCGTGACGGCCTGGTTCCAATCAATTTGGAACCCGCGTTGAATTGAGATCTTCGCCGCCTAGGGTTCCATAGCTTACTGGTCGTGGACTATCGACGGCCCTACTGTGACCCATCTACCGCCGTCTAGTAATATTGCCGGTAATTTCAGTCCTACCACCCTTATTGAGTGCCAATGTAAACTGCATCGGTTCCATATTTGGCAATTTCCAGATAGGTGTTAAGCCTGCGGGCTCGATTGACAGCCCGAATACTCCATGCTTTCTAGTACAAAATTGCAACAGGTTCTTCTGAATTCATTCATTTCCTTTAAAGGTAAATCGCATCATACGCGAGAGAGGAGATACTATTACCCTCAAATTTCATTCCCTTTTTTCAACAGGGAAAAAGTAAGCCTTCCGATATGCATTCTTTAATATTTTCTTCTCTTTTTCTCCCTCTTAACTTGTGTTTCTTTTTGGAAATTTGGGTTTTTATGATTGATGTGAGTTTGAAAATATGTTATTAATGTTGAAGGAATGAAAATTCTGCAAGGGTTTCAATGGGTGATGATGATTCTTTTGAGGACAGTAATGCTGAGTTTACACCACTTTCGGCTATGGCAGACGCATTTGAGGAACTTTCTGCATTGTTGAAGGGGGTTTTGATTACGATCTCGATTTGAAGACGCATTGCGATAACTGTTCCGTTGTCTCTGTTCTCATTGGTTGTTTAAGCATCACCTTTAAATTTATGGAATTAGAGTATGTTTCTAAGGTTGGTTTTCCTTACTCTGATTTTTTCCTAAATTTTAGGGCAGTCTGGTTTTAAATAAGAAGTTGCCTGAATTGAGTGAGGCTAGTAAAAATTTTCTATTATGCAGTTTCTGACTTATATTTATATGGTTGGTATATGTCAATTGCTTAAGCTTTACCAGGTGAATCTGCTACTTAGATAGGGACATTTTGAAATTGTTGCGGTGTGATGGACCTGAGGTACTTGTAATTTATTTAATCTTTATCTTCTAATTTTTTGTAGTGATATTTGGACGTTGTTAAAAAGTTGTGTCTTCATTTGTGAAACCTTTTAATGTCTTTACACCTATTCTGTTAAAAGCTAATGTTAGTTTAGAATGATGTGTCCGTGTTGATGTGAATGTATGTGCCTTGTTTTCATCATATTCTTCTCCTTTGTAATCAAAAGCATGAAGAAAGTATAAATGTGATGCAATCTGCTGTAATCGTACATCTTTGAATCAGATTGTCACTCTTCAAATGAAGTATAGGCATCTTCAGTTGATCTTAATTCCTGGTCACTAAAGAGAAGACCATGATTTATTGAATTGTAAATGCTGCTGGTTTTCTTTTCTGAATGTATATTGCATTCTCTAAGAGGATATAAATCCAATTAATTATATAGTTACTTCTAAGTTTCAAAAATTCTTTATATTTTGAAGCATAGCAACTTGTGAAGCCCAAATAAGAAAATATGAAAAAATAAATTTGTGCAAAAAATTTGTGAAAAATAGAATGTGCAAACAAAAATTTGCAAAGCTAAATGTGCAAAAAAAATGTGTAAAAAAAATGTGCAAAACAAAATGTGCAAACAAAAATTTGCAAAGCAAAATGTGCAAAAAAAGATGTGCAAAACAAAATTGTGCAAAAAAAAGTGCAAACACATATGGGTATTTATGGTATCACAATCTATAATTTTATAGTTATGAGTATTAGTTCTTTGAGTCATGTAGTTTATAGCAATTATGCATTATTTTATGTAACACATAGTAAGTGACCCTTTATAATAATGTTAATTAAATCGGTAACACTATTATTTGTATTTTTTGCATTGTACTCCCTCCGTCACAAATTCATCTTTATGTTTACCGTAGATACAGAATTTAAGAAAATTATTTTCTACTTACTTTTGAGGGTAGTATTGTATTTTTGGTAATAATTAAATCATTAAGTATATTATGTGAGTTAAAAAGGTAATGACAAATTTGAAATTAAAGTATGTTAGAGGATTATTAATTAGTTTTTTTATCTTTTATAGAAATTTGAGTTGCAAAATCTCGTAATATAATCTCCAAAATAATAGTTGCAAAATTTTACATAAATAATAAATTGAAAAATTAAAAGTAAATAGAGTATTATTCCAAAAGAGAACAAAATTGAGAATGCAAAAAATTATAGGTTGTAACTATATTTAATCTTAACTTGACGACCAAATTGATATTCTCTCTTTATAATAAGATAAACAATTATGTCATAAAATATTTATATGTATTCATCATCTACTTCTACGATGAAGGATTTGTTATCTTCAGTGCCACCGCTGCATTCTTCCTTGAGTCATGCAACTGTATGGTTGCTCACATTCCTTCCCTCATCGCTTCCAACGAGTAACACCTAGCACGAGAGAATCATCTTTTGGAGGTGTACGATGACCTCATGGACGCAGTGCAATGAGCTAAAATCCAAGCACTCGCCAGCCACGACGCCAACCCTTGGATCAAAAGAATTCACCGACTTTTCTAGGATTTTCATAATGGAAAGCAGCGTCAGCGGCATCATGGTCTATCACGTGGGGATGCGTACACTGGATATCGATCTCTAACCAATTAGAATCGCGAGACTGATAATGAACTAGTCATTCTTTGGTGGGGTGTGAAGGAATGAATCGGAGCTAAAAATGCCAAGGACTCTATATATCCTCCCTCTGTATGGCTCTGATATCCTGTGGTTGCTCGCATTGCCGGAGAGTATAGATCGTGACAATGTATAGTATGATCTGTTCATTGGGGGTAGGCCCCCTGAAGAGGAAGATCCAACAGCTGCCGCCCTTGGTGGTGAGAGGATACACGAAAGATCATCTGATTGATAAGAAGAAAGAGTTTACGAAGATGGTGGAAGCACATGTAGGGCACGTGAGAACTGAGTTCATCGATTGAGAGTATTTTTTTAATTAAATTAGTGCCAATTGTCAAAAATATCCAAAATGGAAAGACAAAAATCATTGTCACCCATCAAATAACTTATATAACATCCATAAACAATTATCCATTTTTGGACCAAAATACCCCCACCATGTCGGAATGCTATGTCGGGATTTCGACATCGATTCCGACATCATCAGTTGTTGGATTCCGTGTCGAAACTCTGACATAGCATTCCGACATAGTGGGGTATTTCATCGGATGTCGGAATCAGTATCGGAACCCCGACATAGCATACTGACATGGTAGGGGTATTTTGGTCTAAAAATGGACAGTTGGGTATGGATGTTATATAAGTTATTTGATGGGTGGCAATGATTTCCAACCATTAAAATTGGTTATTTGGCCTTTTCTCCCACTAAATTATCAATAAAATATTATGATTGTTATTGACGGGAATGCTACTGTGTCGCCAGATCAGCAAATTCACAAAAAAATACCAAATTTGATGATAACGTGACATATACGTGATTGATTCCGATAAAAATATCAAATTCCTAAAAAAAAGGGGCAAAATTGGCGCAATTATAAGGATATTGGGATAAATGCCCAAATCTTATCTCTTTTGGGGCAAAAATTGTATATGGCAAAATTTACGGGGCAAAAAATATTTTATTCCGCCGAGAAATGCCAAATCTGATGATCACATGACATGCACGTGATCGATTCCAGTAAAAATATCAAATTCTAGCAAAAACGAGGCAACATTGGTGCAATTATAAAGTTAATGGGACAAATGTCCAAATCTTATCTATTTTGGGGCAAAAATTATACATAGCCAAACTTACAGGGCAAAAAAATATTTTATCCCTTTTATAATCCAAGAAACAAAATGTATTTTTTTTATTTTGTTCTTTGCAAAATTCATAAGAGATTCTCCTGATGTAATCAAGATGTTTTTGGAAATGTTCAAAATACCATTTTCTAAAAAGACTATATTCTGATTTTTTTAATTCATTATTATCTCCTTTTTGGCCAGAGAGCCTTATGAAAAATTAATTTTTTCGTAATCCATAAAATTAATGAAAACTCATATCTGACATAGTGTCATTTTCTCGAATTTTAATTTCTTGAAATCCATGTAAAATATGTTCTTTATTTACTTTAACTTTATTAACTTCAGCAGACCATTCATTATTTGAATCTCTTACCTATGAGGTGGAAGCGTTGGATGAGTCTGGTAATTCTACTTCATAATCAAAAGGTGATATATAAGTTCTTGTAGATTTATAAGATGAAGAAGATAAAAGTCATGGAAATTTCACATGTACTTTACCATTTATATGTCTTATTTTTTTCAACTCATTATTAATGGGTTTTATGGGTACTGCATTTTCTATAGTCCATTTTTCAAAAAATACTATCTCTTTCCATTTTATAGGTCTTCTTGTAGTAATACTTGATTTTTCAAAATTGGATTCTATATAAATGTTTTCTTTATTATCTTTATTATCTCTCATTATGCACATGGGATTTAGTGTTTTTAATAATTTATAACAAATTCGATTACATATGCAAATAATTTCAAATCCTGGAGCATAATTGTGACCATGTGTTTTTACATTTAAAATAATATAATCTAATATATTTTGTTATGTCAAATATAAAGAAAGATCTGGATATACATTAAAATAGACAGGGCCATGAGCCAAACTAGATTGTATTATTCCCATAATATAACTTTTTCAATTTAAATTTCTTCCATCACGAAGAGCAGAAAGAAAACTTTCCAGCAAACCTTTTAATGTTAAAGGTCTCAAAGCAATTTATATTAATCCAATATGCAACCAATTATAATCTTTTTCAATATCACTATTATTAAGAAGTCTAATAACAACTTCTTCATCTTGTATAAAAATAGAAGATTCAATAGTTTTAATTATCTGTTTATGATTAAATATATCAAAAGCACCAATTTTATATATTTTCTTAGGTTCAATTCTAGGAGTAGTCCAATTACTTAATTTATCCAGATTTCTTGAAATATCATATTCTTCAATCATACAGTTTTTAACATGTTTACATCTCATAAGGTTATTCATTATAACTACATCTCGTGTTAAACCATAACCATCAATAAATACATATCATATCCCCATGGCTCTGATATCATCTATGAATGGTATGCATTTATTGATGGTTATGCTTGGCTGAGTCTAGAAGACATATGGGAAAGGACACTGACGAGTGTTCATATCCTAACCCTCAATAGAGATATAAAAAGTTATAAAAACTGCAGAAATGGTATTAGAGATTAGATTCATGCCTTAAAAGAAGCCGTAATGACATTCCAGTCTTATGCAAAAGATTATGGTATCACAGACAAAGTAATTATGGACTACGTTAAATTAAAGACATTCAGAATAAAAGTCACTCTATGGAGGCTACAAAAACTAAGTTCATTAACAGCAGTATAATTCATGGAGTTATCTGAAATTAATAAAAGCAATTATAGAGGATTAGAAAATATATGGAATATGCCACTAGTTCATATCCAAATTGAAAATGAGGATGGAAGTGTCAGGAAAGTGAGAAGGATAAGAAATTGGATTAGATGGCAGATTTATTTTTTTTTAAAAAAAAAATGAGAAAAAAGAATATGAAGAATTTGTTCAAGATAATCCAGATGATTTATATGTGGATTAGTTAAGAATGAAATTATCAGGATTAAAATTACTCTATGAAGATTGGATAAACAAAGTTCAGTGTTAGCTACCTGAATACGCAGATCCGACAGATACACCTATTCCTCAAAAAGAAGTTATTCAACTTTAAAAATTTGTAGCAAATTATTTTACTTTACTATTTAACTTTAGAACTTGGTGTAAATTATTGTACTTTTGTATTTTGTCCTATTAGGAGATTTTCTCCTATATATGGACTAGTTTTTCATTTTAGAAGCATAGGTTGTTTTAGCAAGTTTTCATATATTTCTCTATTCCTTGTAAAAATCTTATTGTATTAAATAAAAGTTGAAGTAGCTTGGAACATCCTTAAGAAAGTAAGTAATTTATTTTATTGATTGTACATATAATATTGTTATATTTATTGTTACCGCCTATTATGGCCGGCTAATCTCTTTGTGTTAAACCATACCTCTATAGATACATATTTTTTCCATGGATTCTATTTCTATTCGATGTTAAGAATTCATGATTAATTATGTTAAGTTTGATCAAGGTTTAGGCTAAGGTTATAGCTAACAAAGAATAATAAGGATTTAATGTTCCAGACCTAGCCTATTTAGCTAATGGCAATTATGGGGTTCTTTTATTAAATCCAATAAATTCGATATAGTTCTCAATAAATTTCTTTTACCCTCGTAATAGTACTAATGTGTCATACTTAATCTAACATGAATCATTATTCAAATTATAGTTAGACATTAATGCAAGTCTTCCCCCTTAATGCTTTGCAATTTCCTTAGACAAATCTATAAATGTTCAAATAAAATATTTAATAAATTATAATATAATTATAAAACAATTATATAATTAGATGAATAAATATTTAATAAATAAAGAAAAAAAGATTGAACAAATCAAGAGGGAAATTTGAAGGGTGTATGGGAGGATCCTAAAAACGAGAATTTTAAATTAATAATGATATTTAATTTACAATAAATATGTCCAAATAAATATAAAAATCCTTTATCCAAGCTACTACAATGGAGACAGATATAAGCAATCACTAAGTAGAGCAGGTGAAAAATAAATAAATTACTAGGTACACCCAAAAAAAAAAAAATTATTACTATTATAAGATTGCAGCTACCTTAATTAATAACCGACTCTATATGCCACAAACACAAACAAGAAATCAATTTAATTAACATTACACTGCATAAAAATACAGGAAAAGAGAATTCCCGACAACATACGCCAAAACAGAAACACAACACAACCGGATTTCTTTTCATGGCATTGATTTCATCTTCAAAGCTGGAAACATCTCAGTTAAAACCACTGCCGTCGAATCTTACGTTGAGCAAAACGGGTGGGGAACCCAGCTTTTTGTGAATTAGCGGATAAGGTGGTATTGAGCTGATACTCTTTTCGGAGGCAGCTTGCGCAAAATGTACAAGACAAGAGCAGAAGGAAGAATCTCAACCAACTGTTTGAAACATGAATTGAATTAGTACAAATATTAAAGATAACTAGCGCTAAAATGAACTGGGCATGGGCATAAACTGTGATGTGGATACCGTGTAATAGATTAAATTCAAAACTGGATGATCCAGGACATCGAGCGATGCATCCGAATCGAAAGCTGACAACACAACCTGTAATGAAGGGCATTATAGGCATAAACATGGAGCATATAAGCAGACAAACTGCTCAGTTTCATTTGGATTGTATGTTTTTCGGCTAGATTTGATTTCCATTACGTTCTGTAAAGGAGATAGGATTACACAACCGTAACATGCAATATACAAAAACAGGAATGAGAGCTTGATAGAACACGAAGACATAAGTTATTTTAGTATTTTATTAAGTCAATAATTTCTTTAAATTAGATTATTTAGTTTCCTATTTTATATATTCCTATCATAATAATGGTAATTAGAATTAGAGATGTGATTGTGGGCCTTCTGCCACTATAAATACTCTACCACATTCTACGGTAGAGGCAGGGAAGAAATATATTGAAATTGCAACCTTAATTGGTTTGTGGCAGAGTGTAACTCTGTGGCCCTCTTCGAGGGATTATTATTGTGTGTTCATATACTTTTCATTCTGTTATTTGTGTGTGTTCTATCAATTGGTACGACCTGCCCTCAATTTGCCTCAATGATGAACACCAGCTCCATGACACAGAGAGAGAGACTCGAATCAGTGGAGAACTCACTAAACGAGTTTCAGTCCGTCGTGACGGATCAGATCGCGTCACAACAGGCATCCATCACTGAGTTGTCCAAACAACTCGCACATCTTACAGCAGCCTTGGAAGGCCATCAGGACACCGGAACGTCGTCACACGTTCCTCCATCCAACACTATGGTGACCGGATTAACACTTGGCAGTGGTGCTGCACCTGGGCAACAAATTTCCCCAGGATTTTTTGCGGTGAAGAGTCGGGAATTACCCATGTTCGATGGGTCTGATCCACTGGCCTGGATAGGCCAGGCGGAACAATATTTTCTGGTGCACAAGACGGCAACAAACGAGAGGGTCCCCTTAACCCTAATCGCGATGTTAGGACGCGCTATGTATTAAGCCCAATGGACAATGCGTCGTTCACCAACAATCATCTGGGAGCAGTTTACTCGGGAGTTACTTGGCTTTGTTTGAGGAGCGGGTGGCGCAACTTCCGAGTTTGCCATCCGATCAATATCTGGGGATGTTTTTAGGGGGCCTCAAACTTGCAATGCGATTCGGGAACGCATATCTGATCCGGAATCTATTGATGTTCATTCAACCATCGCGGCAGCTAGGCGCCTAAATCGGTTCATGCAACCCTCACCCTACTCCAACAAGCCATCATTTCAGGCTGCTAACCACAACCGCACCCTTCTTATTTTTCAAACTTATGATCAGCCCAATCCTCAGCCAATTTCAGCCTCCAAAACCTCTTGATCAGCCCAAGAATACGATTCCTACCCGGATGACTTCGTCAGCCAAGGGCTGCCCAATAGACTAAACAAGATAATTCTAGACGATGCTTCCACTTTCCTATACCCACTTATTTATAATCCTTTATTTGAGACCTAATTTAATAATATGGAAATAACATAATTATTGCCAAATCTATTCTCCCCCAAATAAGCACTTCCTAATCCACCAGATTGGTGATTAGCATGATTGCAGCTAACACCCTTGATTTGGCTCTATCAATTTCTCCCATGATGAAAACAGCAATGTCCGCAATGCTGAAGTCAGGAAATTGGAATTTTCCGGCGAACGAAGACAATGTTTCTGGAAAAGTAGCATTGGAAAAACTTTGTTGCCCACTTGTAAACTCACCTCTCTTTGATGTTTGTTTTCTGCCCGTTGCATGCGTTGTTGAGCTCCTATGGAATTATCTTTTATTGATCGTAGTACCTCATCATGTTGGAGTAATTCTCCCACTACTTTTACACGAATCTCTCCAAGTAGGGATTCAAGTAGTGTTGGTGGTGAAGAAAAACACCGCCATGGAATGACGAAGCAATCGCTCGAAAACTGGGGCGCCCCTAAATCCGAAATTGATAATTCAACTCGTTTGGTTGTGAGTTGAACATCATTCTTGGTTATGGCCCGGTCGGGGGTACATTCTTGGAGAGGGCTTTGAGTGCTGGTTTCTCCAAGGTCATCGTGTTGCAATTCCCCACCATTTATTTTACCTCCTTTCCAATAGGGGTTACGTTCTTTGGGAGCATAGTTGTTAAAGGTGAAAGGCGCACCAAGGCGCAAAGGCCTTGTTGGAGCCTAAGGCGCAAGCCTAAGATACAAGCCTAAGATACAAAATACTCTACACCATATATACATTAATATATCCAACTTTACATATAATTTCCCAACTAAATAGAGATCAAAATCACAAAATATCAATTAATAACATATAATAACTCATAAATAACAATAATGAAAAATTTAAAACTCATACTTCCAAGCCAGGTCCTTCCCTGAATTCAACTTTGATCCACTCCCACTACCTCCCTCATCCATCTATAGTTTATTAAATTATACTTGTGTAGTGTACTAAACTAAAATTTAAACAAAAATAAGTAAAAAACACACACAAACTCTAAAAATTCTTGCAAAGATGACCAATAAATAATTATTAATAATTAATTAATCAATATTGATGTATAATAAATAATTTTACAAGAAAATTTGAAACTTTATAGCTTTATTGAAGTCTAAACATCATAAGTTCATAACTAATATTGAAATTTCATGAATAAAATATGTAAGTTTTAGCCAAAAATAGGTTTTATTCAAAAAAAAAATTACTGATTTTTATTTTTTTAAAGTTAGAAAATGAAAATCAGAACTGAAAAAAAAAAAGAGAAAAAAAAAACTGGCCAGCGGCGGCCGGTGGCTGGCGGCAGAGAAGAGAGATGAGTGGGAGCTCTCCTCTCTCAAAACCCTAGCTTTTGAATTCCAAATTTGAAATGAAATGAAGTACCAAACACCAAAACCTAACTATTATATATAAATAAAAGTGTCATTTAACTTATAAAGTTGTGTTTCTAAAGTAACAACTTTAAGAAAAATCCCATTAGAAGCTTGTTATACCAGAGGCGCGCCTAGGCGTGCCTTTTTCCTCTCACAAAAGGCGCATAAAGGCGCATAAGGCGAGGGTTTTTTTAACATTGGCCAAAACACCCCAAAAACCTCGAAACCCAGGCGTTTTGGGCCGCGCCTCGCCTAAGGCGCGCCTTTAACAACTATGTTTGGGAGGGCTTTGAATGCTCGTTTATCCGAGGTTACTAGGTAGCGATCCCCCACAACTTATTTTGCCTCCTCTTTTTAGGAGTAAGTAGAGCATCTCCTCTATCTTATTCAATTTGTTGAGCCTAGATTCTTGCTCCGAGAATATGTTGTCAAGTGAACTGACTTTTTCAGAAAGTAGGCTGACTTTTTCAGAAAGTAAGCTAATTTTTTCAGAAAGTGACTCAGCATTCTTCTCTATTGTCTCCACTCGAGCTTCCATTCGAGTGTGTTACATCCGACAGGTCAGACCAATTTGATAGAGTAAAGATGCTGACATTATAAATGAGGAAGGATAGAAGAACAATAGGAACGTAAAGAATACGATTCCCCCCGGGATGACTCCCGTCAGCCAAGGGCTGCCCAATAGACTAAACAAGATAATTCTAGACGATGCTTCCACTCTCCTATACCCACTGATTTATAATCCTTTATTTGAGACCTAATTTAATAATATGGAAATAACATAATTATTGCCAAATCTATTCTCCCCAAAATAAGCACTTGCTAATCCACCAGATTGGTGATTAGCATGATTGCAGCTGACCCCCTTGATTTGGCTCTATCATATTCAACCTACAAAATGACTCCCATTCCAAGTTAAACCACTATTATGCGGGAAATTTGTCAAATAACAAGAGATAATATCCATTTTAACGAGTTATATTCATTAAAAGATACAGGGTCACAAAAAACTTACCACAAAGCACCTTATTAGAAAACAAGTGAAACATATGCCTGTCACAGATCCAACCTGTATATGAACTCACGTCAGTCCATGAGTCCAAATGAATCAATTAAATGAACAAGGATAGATAATATTGGCATATACAAGCTATTTTATTGATCCCAAAGTTAAAGATTCAATGCAAATACTAACAAACTAAAGCCTTTACTCAATACAATTATTTTTTCTACAGAGTTGAACTAATCTAATTAGTGATTAAGTTATTAGATGCTATTCTTAGATGGATAGACAGTTATGTACAACTCCTATTCAGAGCCAAAGAAAGTTAATGTACGAAAAAAAAATCTTAAAAGTTACTACCACCAACAAAAGAAAAATATGCTACAATAAATTAAGATGAGTATCTTCAAGCGTATTCCAGTGTACACGAAGTCCCTGGTAGATAGAATCTTGATCTCTTGAAAGATAACAATTGATGGAAACAGACTTTCAGAGTTTAGTATGATAGCCATAAGGATCCTCAACTCAGTGTAACTGAATAATTGATTAATACACTACTTGACTTGCCCAATGGAGAAATTAACACAGAACATCAAAAAGACCTTTACAAACTTAATTAAATTCCTCCATTTAGGGAACTGGATTAATTATTTAAGTTATTAAAACAGGTAGAAACTCAGAAAATGACTGTCTCAAATGAAAGTAAACACCATCCACTTTGAATGGTTATATGCTTGACATCAACAAGGTTTCAAAGAATGTATAACCAAAACAATATCTTCTATACTTGGAGAACTAACAAACTGGCATTAGGATATTAAACCTAATGCCCATACATAAATTGATTGAGTACTTCACATACAAAGCTCGTGAATATTGACTATTAGCACTTAGCACATAAATGTTAAACAGTAGAAACTAGAGTATCTATCACTGAATTGACTATGCTGACTACTGCATTTTGTTCCAATTAGGTAATATAAAGAGCACAGACCTCATGAAGTTTCTTTCTCCTCCCTTTGGATTCAATAGGGAAGCGTCTCAGCATAAAAAATAACCTGACCGAGGAATAAAGAATCATTGATTTGTGCTGTGTAAAAGAATAAATCCAGAATCAAGACTTAAAAAAATCAGTTGGAAGAAATTAATATTTCTATAAATGAAATTCCTATTCACCTTCCTCCATATAGCAAAAACCCTAATGCGGCAATAAATGACATCACTGCAGTGATCAGAAAAATAAGCTGGATTAGAAGCACATTTGAATAATCTCAGCAAGTTAAGCAAAGGCTCGAGACTTCAGGGTAAATGTTAACTGAAAAAGTGAATGAAGATTGGAGTGAGGCAGACCTGCAATAAATATCTTTCCGATGAATTGAGCAATGCTGTTATCATCAACCCAGAGGTACACCCAGATGCAGAACTAAGGAAAGATAAGACAGGATTAAGTATTGATACCCATAACAGTATTATAGCTGAAAGATCAAAGAGAAAATATTGAGTTAAGACTTAAGAGTGAACAAGAATTTATTATTAACCATACAAAGATATAAAACTAATATGGTCAACATACAGATGCCATTATAGATGCTGAGGAATTGCAAATACAGTGGAAATCCACGGGATGATAGTAATGTGCAGAGTAAAAAATGGAATTACTACAAACCTGAATGACATAAATCGCCCCATTGATAGAAATATAGAAGATTCTCAATTTATCAGTGGGTAAGCTCCTAGCCTGAAAAATTACAATGATTAGCTTTCACTGATTTCTCATCGTCACAATCAAATTCAGAACTCACAAGTATCTAAAATTCACCAGAACTTTTTCACATCTACAGCAATCACATATTGGCAATATAATAATTTTACTTGACTATCTGATTGTACCTGGTGATATATCTCTGCCCAAAAAAGGACAAGAAGTGTATATGTAGAAAAGAACAGCAGGTCAGGAAGATCCAGAAGAACCAAAGTTAGGGCCTGATTAATAAAAAAATCAAAACATTCACTTATAATTTATCAAATCAATCACTAGAAATAATATGACAATTATCCATACAATTGTGAAATCTAAGAAGCCAATTCAACTGACAGTTGGTAGTAACCTCAAAAGACACCAAAGCTTAGTTATATCCACAAGTCTATAGAACTATTAAAAATGTTTTTCCAATTGTTGTACCCAAACATATAATCAGCTGTGATTCTTGTGCTCGATTAGACCTCTCTCTTCCCAACATAATTGGGAAAGAAAGAAGATATATCCAAACCAAAATAGTATTGCTAAATGACTTACTCCATGCAAAAGTGAATAGTGCCACAAAGCAAGGATGCAATAAGATTATTATACAGTTATACGAGTACAGGAACCAATAGGAGTAACTCAGTATAAATATCAGAGGAGCTAGGTGCAGGAAAGCCATAAAATAAGCACATCTAAGAAGTTTTCACCTAAGCTTAAAGTATACATCTCTTTATTTATTCTCACTTTAAGAAGGGTTTATACAGGTCCCGACTCTTAAAATCAAGGCTCATACATCTTTGAATATACTAAACCAAAAATCTTGCTAAAAAAAGTTTTAAAAAGAATTAAAGAGAACAATATACACATTTAATAAATAGGAAAAATAGTTGCACGAGCGCATCCTCGGAGACAAACTTTTGTAAAGTATGATAAACAGATAACAATGTGAATCTTACCTTGGGATGCAAAAAAAATACTTGCTTATGAAACCCAAACACAACGGCACGCACTGCAATTATGTGGTTTGAAGATTAATGCATGAATGGATATAAGTACAAAATGTTTGTGGGGTATTTGTACAAACCTCCATTCACAATAAAGTTCATCAGGTGGAAAACCTTTTGAGTAGTCCAACCATACTCGGGCACCCTTAGTTCAATCCTTATCAGTTGAATCTGCACAACTTAAATGTGCTTTCAGTTAAAGACTATCATTTCATGCAGTAAATCTTACCCAAAGATTCGGGCATCTCCATACTAAATGAATTAAATACAGCTGAAACGAGAACAATAATGCAGATAATAAGTTGCTCAAGGCACCAGTTTGTGGCAGAGTCCCTAACAAAATGTGCATCAATCAGCTAACTTTGGATAAATATATGAGTGCACAGCAGCCAATATCAATATCAAATTCAGATTCTATTTACAAATTAAAAAAGGCGTACAATAATCAATATCAAATTTTAATTTTCTGATTCTATTTACAAGAATACTGCGTTTTGCATATTAACAAGCATATCATTAAATACATATTTTCTAAATTCAGAATCAAATAGGAAAATGATTACTAATAACAGCAGCCATAATTATCAAATAACTAAATAAGCTCAGCTCAGTAGTTACCACGCTCAATTTAAGCGAGAATCCAAAGACGCGAGAGCAATTTGATGAACAGGACGAATAAGACGAAGATTTAGAAAACACACTTACATGTGCACAAAGTATTCGATAAAATAATCAATACAATCTACTCACGAGGGCAACGGAGGAAACGAGGGCATAAACGGCGCAGAGACTGAAAAATATTCCGTCTTGCCATTTAACGGACCCATTGATCTCATCCCACCAGTTACCGGAGAATCCTTCGACAGCGACGTCGATCGCCGGATAACTAAGTAACATTCGCGTCATCCTAGCCAGAGCTAAGGATTCCCTTTCTTCTCACTGTCCGTCGAAACGAAAATCTCTAAATTGATTATCCGCTGGCTATATATGGTATTGTTCTTTCGGAATTCCAATCAGAGAGTAAAGAGAAAAAATAAATGATAAAGAGAGAGAAAGAAATGTATAGAT
The DNA here is from genome assembly GCA_023678885.1 of Pogostemon cablin. Taxonomy (NCBI): domain Eukaryota; kingdom Viridiplantae; phylum Streptophyta; class Magnoliopsida; order Lamiales; family Lamiaceae; genus Pogostemon; species Pogostemon cablin. The sequence continues at coordinate 11,950,180 of CM042973.1, read as the reverse complement.
ATGACAAGAATTTGTATGAAATCCACTGACAAGAGTTCATTTTTTTTAAAATAAAAAAGTGGTACCAATAATTATTTTATAAATAATTGGGTTAATTATATAAAAAGTTCGAGTAACATTCTCGCCAATTGCAAATAGTTAAAATTTTAAGATATTTATAAATAAGTACTTCATTTTAATAAGAGATTACAAATCGAATCACCAATCAAATTTTGATATTTTTGACTCCGTCCAAATCTTTGAAAAATTAAAAAAAAAAAATATATATTTCCCCTGATAATCCAACATGGAAATTTTATTTTGCCAGCACCAGAAACGCGCGGATCTAAACTCCTTCTCCATCGTGCACCTCCGCTCGTTGCCGGAAGCCCTGAAAACTCTTCGCCAGCGAATGCCGAAGAGTTCAGCCGGAGCCCATCGCGCTGCCACCGCCGTTAGAGAACTAAGATTGGATTGCTGGAATACGTGAAGAAGCCATCACCGCCGCTGTATTTAGATAATAGTTTGATGAGATGATTTAGATAGCCGATAAGGATGCAGTTGCAGCTTTGGCGATGACAATTAGAAAGGGGGTTTCCTTCACCTCTGCCAAACGCCTCCTACTATGCCAAAGCTTTTGCATAAGAAGCCTTGTACAACCTGGGAATTCCGGTAGATTCGATGAAGAACCAGCTTGGAGACCCCGGAGGTCCCCCAGCTCGCCTCCGGTTGTCACGAAGTCACTTTCGATGGACTCGTCGTATTTCAGCTTCCAAACCGTCGATTCAGGGCAGTTGTGGAGGTATTAAACTTGATGTTTAAAAGGGTATTGAGAAGCACAAGGCGGTTGCTTCTTATTTCAGGATGGAAGGTTAGTGGAAGGCCCGGGAAGATAAGCTTGCCCGGGATAACATCGAGAGGGCAGGGTTTGTTGCCGGTGTTGTCCAGCCAAAGACGACGTCGTTTCTAGCAACCGTGGAATTCAGCCAGTACGGAGTCGGATTTTTTTTAATTTATTTTTTAAAATTCCAAGTCAGCATTCGGTCCGCTAGGGTTGATCGGTGCAATAATTTATTAAAGTTGGGTATTTATTTGTAAATATCTAAAAGTTTGAATTTATTCGCAATTGACGAAAAGGTTGAGACCTTTTCGTGTAATTAACCCTTAAATTATTTATAAGAAAATAAAAATTTACAGAGAGGGTCTATGTAAATGTTGTTTATCATTAATGTTGTTTCTATAAAATTATTATGCTCTTATGTATATATTTAATGTATCCATTTTAATATTTTAAATTGTCTATTTTAAGAGTGAGACTCTTGTGTCTATGGGGACACACCGTGTTCTCCATGTAAACACAAGAGTTTTAGTAGAGTTTTAGTATTAAAACTCTTGTGTTCACCATGTAAACACAAGAGTTTTAGTATTAAAACTCTTGTGTTCACATGGTGACACAGTGTGTTCGAGTTTTTGCCCTATTTTAATGTATTTATTTTCCTTTTTAGACATATGTGAGATCCACACAAATTAGTCATACAATTAAAATATAAGACTCACACCTCCACCATTAATACAACTACCCACTACACATAAAATAATATTACTCCTTAATCCACGTGCAAAAAGCAAATGGATACATTGATAATAGACAGAGGGAGTATTTTTTACATGAATAATCACTATTTCTCATTTGAATGAAAAATATTATTATAAAAAATAATTATCATATCTGCATTTAGAGAGTAATTCTACTACTATTCTGTCCGTCTCAAAGAAATTCATTTGTTTTTCACATGGATTAAAGAGTATTATTGTTTATTGTATAGTGGGGTAATTATATTAGTAGATGATTGGGCCCCGTATTTTAATTATATTAGTTGAGTGTATGGGTCTCGTATGTGTAAATAGAAAAATAAGATCATTGAGAACGGATACCCAAAATGAAAAAATGAGACTCTTTGTGGCGAACGGAGGGAGTATTACTTCGTCCCTTAACAAATTCAAAATTACTATTTTTATTCGTCTAACAATTAAGTTCACACCTCCAAATAAAAAATAACACCCAACTTAACCATCCTACAAATTTGATACATATTTATTCTCTACTATCTCACAAAACATCTTTTATACCCCCCAAAATTAAATAGTTTTCCTGTTTTATATTTAAAATTGTCATATTTTTTTTATCAATTAATATAATCATATGAATCATTGAATTTTTTATTTTTTTATTTAATTTCTTTTAGCAAATGCCTAATTCAGTGATACTAAATTATTTAAGAGATACTCTCTTGTGAGACAGATTTTTTGTGAGACGGGTCGACCTATTACTAAAGTATGCTTATTATATAGGTGAAGTATGCATATTTGTTGTTGAAGTATGTCAATAATGAATTATATTATAACATTCTAAAATTATATTTTAATTTATCATCCGTCATACTTTACAAAACATATTTTAACAGCCATTAAACATACTTTATTAATATAATAAACATACTTTAACGCATGTCACAAGCGGCCTCACATAAATAACGTCTCACATTAGACTTTGTCATTATTTAATTATGAAGTTATTCTAATTTTGGTGAAATTTAATTATTATGATATTAATTTTAAAGTAATTAAAAAGTCAAAATTAATATTTTTATTTAATATAAAAAAAAATTAGGTCTCACGGATTCTGGGATGGATCTCATTAAAACCCAAATTATTAATGCAGCCGTTAATTTTTCCCAGCGCTGCTAGTAGATGGGCGTTAATTAGTTAGCTTGCTTATAGGTTTTTCCTTTTTTTTATAATAAAAAATTGATTTTTTATTTTATTAAATAAATTTTAAATACTTCATTAATTATAATTAAACTTTTTCTAAAAATTTTATAAATTTTTATTTGTTCTTCAAATTATTATAAAATAGTTTAATTGAACATATATCACTCTTGAGAAACTCTCTTGTGAGACGGACTTTTTGTGAGACGGATGTGACCCATTACTAAAGTATGTTTATTATATAGGTAAAATATGTTTATTTATAATTAAAGTATGTCAATAATGAATTTCATCATTTATCATATTTTAGAAAACATACTTTAACAACCCTTAAGCAAACTTTATCTATATAATAAGCATACTTTAACACGTCTCACAAACCGTCTCACATATATAATTTCTTACAAGAGAATTTGTCATCACTTTTTATTAATCATGTATCACTTTTTATTAAAATTATAATTATTTTTTTTCTTTCTTATTAATCTAGCATTAAATAATTCATTTTAACGGGTATCACTTTTACTTGATCGAGTATCACTTTTTATTAAAAATATTATCACTTTTTTCGTCCTATGAATTGGTCATGAAATAATTAATTGGACGAATATCACTTTTCGTTGATTATGTATCACTTATTTATTAAAATGTTATTACTTTTTATTCGTCCTATTAATTATTCAAAAAATAATTCACTTTGACAGATACTCCATCATTTTTCCTTGATCTTGTGTTACTTTTTATTAAAAGAATTATAATTTTTATTAAAAAGTTATCGTTTTTTCTTATCTCATGAATTATCCATAAAATTGTTCTATTTGAGGAAAATCACTTTTCATTGATCTAGATCTCACTTTTAATTATAAATATGTTATTACTTTTTTATTTATCAAATTATTTTTAAAATAATTCAATTAGATGATTATATTTTTCCTTGACCATGTATTATTTTTATTAAAAATACTATTAATTTTAATTATTCTTATGGCCAAATATCACTTTTATGCAATAGTCTAATTAGTTCAGGAATTGTTTGTGAAATAATTTAATTGTATGGGTTATCTATCATATTTTCATCATCAAGTATCACTTTTTATAAAAAATTGTTGTCACTTTTACTCGTGGTATAATATTTTTATAAAATAATTTAATAGAAGAAATATCACTTTTTCTCGATTATGTATCACTCTATATTTTGGATATTGTATAAATAAAAAAATAAAAAGAAATCATTATTATTAAATATAAATAAATAAGTATATAATTTTCATTAATTTTTTTAATTTAAGATTTATTACGTTAAAAAGCGTTGATTTAAAAATAAGTAAAATAATATTATAACTGAAATTAAGGTCGTAAAAGAAAGAAAAAAAAGATAGGCGCTACTCGAACACAACACTAATTCTTTGAGGAACACGTGTTTTGCAAACAAACCAGTGAACTACTTCGACAAATTTTTACTTTTAATATATCTAAACACTCGAAAGCGATTAAATTGGATTAATGGAGGATTCGTCTCACGGAATGATATCCGTGAGACGGTCTCACAGAAGTCTTTCCAAAAAGAAAAAATTATCCCGAATAATTTTAAAATAGGGTTAATATATTTTTTTGTCCAATAGTTTTCTCCAATTTTGAAATTGGTCCATTGGTTTCACATGTTTGAAATTAGTCCATTAAATTTATAAAATTTGACAAAATGGTCTTCTTACCGGAGTTGTGGGTTGCTCACCCCAGTATGCTAACGTGGAATTAAAAAAAAGAAATAAGGAATTTACATGGCGTGGACTGGAATTGGCTAAGAGTGAGAAAGAAACCAAAATTTAAGATTCTCCTTCTTCTTTTCTCTCGGAAAATCGCCCACCAGCCTTCCCGCTGAAGAAGCGACCCAGTAGCACTATCACCACCACCATCTCGTCGAAGAAGCGAACCCAGCCGCTGCATTGCCACCCAGTCGTTTCTTGACTGGTGCTTACCTTAATGAATAGAGCAAGTTACTCTAGTCATTGGGTAGTACCGGTGACCATGTAATAAAATAATACCTAACCTAAAAGAGAAAGTAGTGTATCTGTATCGGTAACAAGTACGCTGTAAAAGGACGAATCAATAATTGAATTGGTTGTTTAATTACAATTTACCAACTAATAAAAGCAAGTAAAGGTCAAGATAGGGAAAATATATCAAGCTACAAATGAGATGAAATGATGAGTGAAGATAGAATAACCTAAGAAGGTAGTAAGGCTAGCCATACTATGGAAAGGTTTTTTAGGCTCATACACATGTGATGATGAATATCAAGGACTTATAAGTATAGGCTCTCACGAATTCCACTAAATGCTCATTTACAAAATACAACATAGATGTAGACAACATGTGTAATCTCTAAAAGGTTCCTAGGAGAGTCTTCGAATGCTTCCTATTCCCTTTCAAGGTACTAAGGTCTTATAGGAAGGTCTTATCACAAGGTCTAAGTTCTGGTTTAAAGGCAACCCTTCATAATGTCCTATTGTGAGGTTCTAAGCATGCATTGAACTTTACAATCTCAAGTCATACTTATAATAGAGTCACTTCATGTAATAAAATGATTCAATTAATCAACCACAACGTTGAACCAAGTTTACACTCCAATTAACATGTAATGATCAATTAACTACACAAGTCATAACATAAAATGAGAATAAGCATTCACAATAAAAAAATACATCAATTCAATCAATTCATCAAACATCTTGAGTACAATATCTAAAATTCCAAACCAATCACAATAACTAGCCTCACTAAGAGACTAGCCTGCAATATGCATAGTAAAACAATTACAATCCTTACATTGCTCCATTTGATCCATTAAAAGAGAAAATAAACAAAATAGAAGATTATTGGCTTCCCTTGAAAAGTTGAGCTCCTTCTCTTTTATCATGCCAATTCCTCCACCAATTGAGTTCACCTACTTAGATTTGTGAAAGAGGGAATGATTATGGATTGAAATATAGAAATTCAATGGAAATTGATGGTAGAATGGATGGAAATGGGGTAGAGTTGAATGGAGAGAATGTGTGTGTGAATTTAGGTGTTAAATATGTGTAACTGCTTCAAAATGTGATTCCTCCCATAATATACATGCAAATGATGTATTTATAAGCCTGAAATCTTTTAGAATCGACGTTGAATTAATCGACAAAACTTGGGCGAACTCGACTCGAGCTCTATAGCTCGAAGCGAGTTTCAGCAGTTTTCTCAATGGTTTTCTTTGGCAGATCCGAGCTCGACAAACAGGGGAGGCCGAGTTCATGTTTTTGATGGGTACAGTCGACATTCAGAGGTCGACTAATGGAACTTGATACGGGCTGAGTGCAACAACTCAACTCAAGTCTTGAGCCGTGTCGAATTTTGACACCTCGCTCATTTTCACCCGTTTTGGCTCCTAACTCCATTTTTCACTTGTTTTACAAATATTTATGATCATTTCTATAGATTTTTATCTCAATACACATAATATCCAAATAAACAATAAACTCCACCAAATACTACAAGAAACAGACAAATACTACGAAAATAAACATAAAAAGATTAAAATGTAGGTGAGAATAACGACGATCAAAACCCCAAACTTAAAGTATTGCTCGTCCTCGAGCAACAAAAATGATAAACAAATGATGAGAAATTTTCACCTAGGAAAAGACCTAAAGAAATATAAGCAACAACATATCACAAGCAAAAAGGACTACAAACCACATTAGGACTCCCTACTGTTGGAATTGGACCTTATGGTGAACATGATTCAATAAGATAAAACAGATAATTAAACAGCGGAAGCATTAAATAATTACCTGTCTTCTGGATTGGTGTAGTGGATGATAATCTGAGAAGAACACCTCTGATCTTCTGCAGTATTACCCAAAGTCAACTCTCTGGTGTTGTGTGGTCAACAATCCCCAGAGAGTTCTCAATCTGTTCCTGATCTTTTTTTTTTTACGTAAGTGGCGCAGACTTAGGTTATTAGGAACTGAGACAACTTATATATACTTGGCCTACTGCAGGGACCAGGAAGAGAAATTGGGCTGGGCCTCAATCAGATTTAATTAACCAAGCTTAGCCCAAAGCTTTTAATTAAATCCAATAATAATAATATAGTCCACTAAAATATTATTATTGCACTACCCATCCAATCCCAAAATTACGTTCTGGGCTCCTTCTTATTATGAGCCCGATAGTCTCCCCATGTTTAAGATATACGATGCCCATTAATTAATTAAGTTACTGACAACTCAAATTAATTAATATCTCATCCGAGAGTAGTACCACTCAGCCTTATTATCATGCCGGAAATTAATCCACTTGCAAGATTTACATGATAAATCTTATGAGCTCCTCAAGGGGACATCATCAACCTATGACGGACATGGTTTCCTTCTATAATCAACAGCACACCATAGAGACAGCACTACTTCCCAACTCACCGAGTTTGTTGATTTAATATATTTAAATCTCACCCATTGATGAATCAAAGAAATATATACTGTCTTACGTGTCGAGGTTATTGTATAGGGATTAAGAGCACGAACATCCATAATAACAGAGATCAAGTTCTTCTATATAGACAATACAAGTCGAACGATCTCAGACAGTCTTACTCAATACACAAAGCAGTGTACTAATGTGATTCTATAGTCAAGACAATCTAATACCAAACCACACTACAACCATACCGATAGATAGTCCCCGTATATCTCGGTTGTGAGCATCTGTTTATACTTTATAAGGAAACTGATAATAAGATCTTCCGCGTGTTGTCGCACAACATATTATCTACAGTATAAAATAAATGGACTTTTGCACAAACATATAAATAAATAATTTATAATATGCAAAACAGTTTGATCATATGATTCTCATTTCAAATAAAATCATTATTACATTGTTCAATACAAAAGCAAGGCTTTTAGTATACAAATCTAACAATCTCCCACTTATACTAAAAGACTATGCTGCCTTATCTGCTGACACGCATCTAATCCCCATTCCTTCTACATGCCCATCGAACGCTTTCGCTGGAAGGCTCTTAGTAAAAGGATCAGCTAGGTTATCCTCAGATGCTATCTTAGCAACAACGACTTCCCCTCTTTTAACGATGTCTCGAATCAGGTGGTACTTGCGCTCAATGTGTTTACTCGCCTTATGGGCTCGTGGTTCCTTCAAGTTTGCTACTGCACCACTGTTATCACAATAAATTGTGATTGCTTTGGGCAAACCAGGAATCACATCCAAGTCCATTAAGAAGTTCCTGAGCCATACTGCTTCTTTAGCTGCCTCAGAGGCTGCTATATATTCAGCTTCCATGGTAGAGTCTGCAACGCATTTTTGCTTTACACTCCTCCATATTACGGCTCCTCCTCCAAGAGTATACACATAACCCAAGGTGGATTTACTAGCATCCCTATCTGACTGGAAATCCGAATCAGTACAACCCAAAGGTAACAAAGTATCTGCCCAGTAAACCAGCACATAATCCCTAGTCCTTCGCAGGTACTTCAAAATATGCTTTACCGCAGTCCAATGCCCTTGTCCTGGATTACTTTGATACCTACTGACCATGCCCACGGCATAACAGATATCTGGTCTCGTACATAGCATAGCATACATGAGACTTCCCACTGCCGAAGCATAAGGGACCGCTTCATTGCCTCTATATCATGTTGTGTCTTAGGACACATTTCCTTAGATAGAGGTATTCCATGTCTGAAAGGTAGAAAACCTTTCTTGGAATCTTGCATGCTAAAACGAGTCAGGATTGTATCAATATATGAAGCTTGGGATAAGCACAATATTCTTTTCTTGCGATCCCTTATTAATTTGATCCCAAGAATGTGTCCGGCCTCTCCCAAGTCCTTCATCTCAAACTGCTTGGACAGCCATACCCTTACGCCCGACAATACCTTTACATTGTTTCCAATGAGCAGAATATCATCCACGTAGAGTACAAGAAATACCACTACGTTTCCGTCACACTTCTTGTATACACATGATTCATCCGGACATTGAATAAATCCATATGACTGGATTACTTCATCAAAACGGATGTTCCAAGATCTTGAAGCTTGTTTCAATCCATAAATGGACTTTTTAAGCTTACACACAAGATGCTCTTCGCCCTTTGCAATGAAACCCTCTGGTTGCTTCATATAGATGTTTTCCTCAAGACTTCCATTCAGGAAAGCTGTCTTGACATCCATCTTCCATACCTCATAATCCATATGAGCAGCAATAGACAAAAGAATCCGGATTGACTTAAGCATGGCCACGGGCGAGAAGGTTTCCTCATAATCGATTCCTTCTTTCTGAGTATATTCTTTAGCCACAAGCCTTGCTTTAAAGGTTTCCACCTTACCGTCAGATCCTCTTTTTCTCTTATAGATCCACTTGCATCCAATAGCTTTTACACCATTAGGTGGTTCTACAAGCTCCCAGACCTGATTAGAATACATGGATTCTATCTCAGATTTCATTGCATTTTGCCATAATTGAGCATCTTTATCCTGCAGTGCCTCGTTGTAATTCCATGGGTCAATTTCATGTTCACCTGGGACCAAGTCGGATGACTCTCCCAATCCCATGAATCTATCCGGTTGTCTGGCAATCCTCCCACTACGACGAGGCTCCGCAGGTATTTGTGTATTATGTGTGACATGTGGTGCAGTGTCCTGTGGTATATCCTCTTGCACAATTGGTATTATATTTGGTGTTTCCCCTCTAACTTCTTCTAGAACAGTTTTACTCATGGGTTTATGATCCATTATATAATCCTCTTCCAAAAATCTGGCATTCGCGCTCACGATCACCTTTTGGTCCTTGGGACTATAAAATAAACCACCCTTCGTTCCTCTAGGATACCCTATAAACAGACAAACATCAGTACGTGATTCTAACTTATCAGCATCTGCCTTTAACACGTGTGCCGGAGCACCCCAAATCCGAACATGTTTCAGACTAGGCTTGCGCCCGGTCCACAGTTCTGTGGGTGTGGAGGCTACCGATTTAGAAGGTACTAAGTTTAGAATGTAAGCCGCTCTTTCTAAGGCATGTCCCCAAAACGAATTTGGTAATTCCGAATAACTCATCATTGATCTTACCATTTCCATAAGAGTCCTATTCCTTCTTTCCGCTACACCATTCTGCTGGGGTGTGCCCGGTGCAGACAATTGGGATTCAATCCCATTTTCCGATAAATAATTCCTAAACTCTCCCAAGAGATATTCACCACCACGATCAGATCGTAGTGTTTTGATATATTTTCCAAGTTGCTTTTCCACATCAGCCTTGTATTCTTTGAATTTATCAAAGCATTCAGACTTGCGGCGCATCAAATAAATATATCCGTATCTTGAATAATCGTCAATGAAAGTGACGAAATATTCAAAACCACCTCTTGCCTGGACAGACATAGGACCACATAAATTAGAATGAACCAATTCCAACAAATCCTTGGCTCTATGCCCCTTTGCCTTGAAAGGCCTTTTTGTCATTTTTCCTTCCAAGCAGGATTCGCAAGTTGGATAATTTTCCACTACTAATGAACTCAGAGGTCCATCAGCTATCAACCTTTGAATCCTACTCAAGTTAATATGACCTAGTCTTAGATGCCAAAGATATGTTTGATTCATTTTAGAAGGTTCTTTTCTCTTATTAGTAGATGTATCATTCATTTCAATTTGTTGCACTGTGGGAGTAATTGGATTAAGAGTATACAAATTATCTATCAATGCACCATCACAGATAAAAATTCCATTTTTCCTTAAAACAACTTTGTCATTAAAAGAAACAGAATATCCATCCATAAACAATTTAGAAACTGAAATTAAATTCTTTCTAAAATGAGGTACATAAAGACAATTCCTCAAAACAAGAGTTTTATTCTTATTAAAAGATAAATAGACGTCTCCCACTGCAACAGCTGCTACTCTTGTAGCATTTCCCATGAGTATAGTAATCTCTCCATCACTGAGCTGTCGGGTTTGGTGGAACCCCTGCAAAGAATTGCAGACATGGTCAGTGGCTCCCGTATCTACACACCAAGTGTCAGCAGATACAGCCGCTAAACACGATTCAACAACTAGTATATAAGACTTACCATTCATGTTCCCCTTCAGAAGAGGGCAGTCTGCCTTGTAGTGTCCCGGCTGCTTGCATTTGAAGCACTTGCCTTTAGGCTTCTTGACCGCACCAGTCTTTGCTTTCACTTGGTTCACCGGTCCTGAATTTCCTTGCTTCTTTTTCTTCCTACCGCCTTTCGGCCTAGGATGAGCAGCATATTCAGCAACATGAACCTGAGGAGGTCTACGAAACAGTTCTTCCGCCGCCACAAGTTCTGTCAGAAGTTTCGCCAATGTGTACAAATGTTTGTTCATACCATAGTTCAGGCGAAACTGCTCAAAACTCCTAGGCAAGCTTTGGAGTATGATATCGACCTGGGTTTCCCCATCGATTTCAGCTCCAAGAACTTCCAACTCATTGAGTTGGCCCATCATCTTTAGGACATGTTCCCTTACGGAAGTACCCTCAGCCATTTTGGTATTCATCAAGACCGACATGCCCTTCGACCTAGCAGGACGACTCTGATGTCCGAAGAGTTCCTTAAGATTATGCATCATATCATAGGCGGTCTCCATGGCTTGATGCTGAGTCTGAAGCACATTTGACATAGAAGCCAAAATGTAGCATTTAGCCATCCTATCAGCCTTGGTCCACCTATTATAAGCATTTCTTTGCTCTTCAGTAGAGTCATCATTAGGTTCCGGAGGACATTCCTCAGAGAGAACAAAGATATAATCTTCAGCAGTTAAAACAATGTCCATGTTTCGCTTCCAGTCGACATAATTTGTACCAGTAAGTTTATGCTCCTTAAGTATTACAGAAAGTGAGTTGAGTGCCATTTGAAAATCCTGAGAATCATAATTAAATAAACAGATAAAACACTTCGAATTTATCAATTTATATTGAATCCCTCAAAACAATATAAAATAAAATTCACCAACATCTCAAGCACCGTGAATTTGCATGCCACGATAGTGTGGACGTATACAAACCCGAACATTTACAAGAGAAGGTTTTACCCAATAATTTCATTTGTCAACCTAACTTTATGACAAAATAATTAATAGTCGGTTTCTATTTAGCCATGCAAATAACAGCAGTGACTCCGATGGGGAGGATACATATTATTTACACCTAAGTGTATACCATTATTTAATCCCAAGTCCGCGGCCCAAGCTTGTGTGCCTTACAGATGGAGAAGTACACACGCGCTCAGATAACTTCCTACGATTATCTTAAAGAAGTTTGTACCAGTGATCCGTGAACAAACTCATCCGATAGAGAGGAAGGCTCTAATGCTAACGCGCAAGTTTACTCACATCACTTACAAACCAATAATGGAGGCCATGTGAATTTATATACCAATCCCCTCTCCCACTTAGTTATTTAGCACAGAGGGTTTTTAACATGTATATAATATTTCATAATAAAATATACAACTTAGCATGCTTCTATTAAAGTAATTTAAATCAAATAAATCACATAGAACATGCCTTACACATATATAACAATTAATTGTCAAGCAAAACAATTAAATCAATTATATATAAAATTAATTGCACAAAACAGTTGGATCAATAATGGGCCCAGCAATCCCAAACATAATAAGCATAAAATGAGCAGCCCAATTTAAAATAAATAAAGCCCATTTATCCTGCTTATTCCAGCCTGAGGAAAAACAGCCCAATATAAAAAAAATGGCCCAAACAAATCCAACAATAAAAAAAACAACAATTAAAATAGGGCCCAATAATAAAACAGATTTGAGCCCAACCTCAAAAAATAAAATTACAGGCCCAACACAAAATTAAAAACAAGCCCAATAATCAGACACAAGCCCAAGAAGGACTGAAGCCCTAGGAAGAGCCGCCGCTGCCTTCTCTTCATCCTGCAGGGACACCGGTGCAACCAGTCACAGCCGAGCCGCTGTCTCCAGTGGCGCCGCCAAACGACCACCGGAATTTCACCGTTGGCCCAACGCCGAGCACCTACCGGCCGCAGTCTCCTTCCAGCCATAGCTTCACTGCCAGCAGTCGACAGCTGGAAATAATACCGCTGCGTCAACCGGCTGCCGCGCCCACACCCGTACACTGTCGCGCCATCAGTTCGCCGAAATCGATTCCTCCGCCCACTGCCGTGCTGGCTCCGTACCGGAGACCTCGCAGCAGCATCGACCAGCACCGCCTCGCACCGCCGCGCACCGCCACAGACAGACCAGCCGCACTCTCCCCTGGCCAATCTGACGATTTCTGCCACCCCCGTCCGCGACCAGACTGCCGATGCAGTCCACGCTTCAGAGGCCGCATCGATCTGCTCTGATTCGACCGGGATTGGGTGGATCTCAATCAGATCCCTATGTCGAACTCCACCACGAAAGCACCCGGGAGCAACCACAGTGGCGTCGCCACGCTTCCTCTGTGATGATCGACCATGAATCGGGGCCGCCAATCTCGGCATAAGCGCCGTCGCCTCGATTCCGCCAGTCGTTGACGCCGACTCATCTTGGAATCATCACCGCCGCGTCGTCGCCTCGATTCCACCAGTCGTTGACGCCGACTCATCTTGGAATCATCACCGCCGCGCCGTCGTCTTGATTCCGCCAGTCGTATTTCCATTGCCACCGTGAAATCACTGACTCGGCCCGAAGCCACGCGCCTCCATGTCGGACGATCACGCGCCGCCGGAAAGACCACACATTGAGCAGTGTGCGTGTGTGTGATACAAACAATACAGATGCTGACTATTGTGTATGACTGACTTGTGTGTACAGTGTAAAAAAAAACACACATCACATCAAATAAACAAGTCAATCTGACTTCAGTTTGAACACACGAAAAAGGATCAACGAACATGTGATTAAAGCCAGATTAAAACAATTAATCAAATAATCACAGAAACTAATTCTTACAAATCACGTTTCACCAAGAAACAAGGATCTGATACCAATTGTTGGAATTGGACCTTATGGTGAACATGATTCAATAAGATAAAACAAATAATTAAACAGCGGAAGCATTAAACAATTACCTGTCTTCTGGATTGATGTAGTGGATGATAATCTGAGAAGAACACCTCTGATCTTCTGCAGTATTACCCAAAGTCAACTCTCTGGTGTTGTGTGGTCAACAATCCCCAGAGAGTTCTCAATCTGTTCCTGATCTTTTTTTTTACGTAAGTGGCGCAGACTTAGGTTATTAGGAACTGAGACAACTTATATATACTTGGGCTACTGCAGGGACCAGGAGGAGAAATTGGGCTGGGCCTCAATCAGATTTAATTAACCAAGCTTAGCCCAAAGCTTTTAATTAAATCCAATAATAATAATATAGTCCACTAAAATATTATTATTGCACTACCCATCCAATCCCAAAATTACGTTCTGGGCTCCTTCTTATTATGAGCCCGATAGTCTCCCCATGTTTAAGATATACGATGCCCATTAATTAATTAAGTTACTGACAACTCAAATTAATTAATATCTCATCCGAGAGTAGTACCACTCAACCTTATTATCATGCCGGAAATTAATCCACTTGCAAGATTTACATGATAAACCTTATGAGCTCCTCAAGGGGACATCATCAACCTATGACGGACATGGTTTCCTTCTATAATCAACATCACACCATAGAGACAGCACTACTTCCCAACTCACCGAGTTTGTTGATTTAATACATTTTAATCTCACCCATTGATGAATCAAAGAAATATATACTGCCTTACGTGTCGAGGTTATTGTATAGGGATTAAGAGCACGAACATCCATAATAACAGAGATCAAGTTCTTCTATATAGACAGTACAAGTCGAACGATCTCAGACGGTCCTACTCAATACACAAAGCAGTGTACTAATGTGGTTCTATTGTCAAGACAATCTAATACCAAACCACACTACAACCATACCGATAGATAGTCCCCGTATATCTCGGTTGTGAGCATCTGTTTATACTTTATAAGGAAACTGATAATATGATCTTCCACGTGTTGTCGCACAACATATTATCTACAGTATAAAGTAAATGGACTTTTGCACAAACATATAAATAAATAATTTATAATATGCAAAACAGTTTGATCATATGATTCTCATTTCAAATAAAATCGTTATTACATTGTTCAATACAAAAGCAAGGCTTTTAGTATACAAATCTAACACCTACTACATTAAACTCAAAACATGAAGCTTTAACAAGTTCAATCCCAAGAAAACTTAGAGCAATAGTGTTGCTTCTGGTCCAAGCCTCACTTAGGGTATCAAAATTCATTTAACACTATATATAATTGAGGTAATCAACACTCATCAACCGATCAAACCTGACGCGCCATAAGTTTGCGTGTGGACGACATTCACAAGTCTCCCTAGCTTTAATTTGTGATATAAAAAAGGTTTTTATTTTTGGACGTAATGATAAGCTCTTTGGTAAGGGTATGAAAATATGGGTAAGAGTTACTTATCGTGTGTCAGCAATTGAAGAAATGGCCTCTTCAACTTGTTCATCTGTCATCCTTACCTTCGTTTTCTTCAACAAGCACTTGATCATCATCCTTCTTTTGATTGTTGAGCTTATTTTATTTCATGCTTACTTCCTTCTTCTTTAACTTTGATTTCTTGAGCATATTTCGTTGATCTTGCTCCTTTTCTCATTTTGAAAGTTGCATGTTCCTTTTGCTTAAGCACTTTTTCATCATTTCTTTGCTTGCTTGCCATTTACTTTCTTTTTTTTGTACAGTCTCCACATCAAACCTTGCAAACCACCATTTCCTCAATTATCCACAATAAATGAGTGTATATATGGCTAAAGTGGGTTTAAAGGCTTGTAATGTGCTTTATCACAAGAAATTGGCTTATAGGCTCAAGTGAGCTAGCTAAGGATGATGTTCACAGGTAAGAAAATATTTGGCTAGTGACTTTGTATAATAAGGATGGCCTAAGATCATGTCAACAAACGTCCACCAATTGGGTTCATTACCGTAGTCCACAAAAAAGTTCTAAATTGTCTAAGGCTCAATCAATTCTCTCATGAAAAAATAATACCATGGATGCACGGTTGAGGCCCAAATTCTCACAGGCTTTTGCTCAGACTATGAGGAACCTATTACATCTTCATTTATCTTAAAATTGAACAAGTTAAATAAGATATGTCAGAATTTCAAGGAGTAAAAATTTCCTAACATAACTTGCCATCACTCATCATAAATAATATATCATCACCTATATTTAAAAAAAACGACGCACAACATCCTAAAACGAACCACCAATATCAAATCTTATACAAGAATAAAAATATAAACATAACACAAGTAAAGACTCAATACACAATATACAAGCAACAATGTATATCATGCAAAAATCAAAATCATCCATCAAATAAAAGAACATCCACAAAACATCCATAAACAATTAAGCTCAAGATATATATCCCATCATTTTCAAAAGATAAAGTCAAATTAAAATATCAAAATAAGAATCACAGTCAAAACCCCAAAATAATGAAATACAAAAGAGTAAACCTCCCAAGATACAAAACAAATGAAGAATCAATACTAATTCAAACTATGATATTAATGATGAAATCATAAATCAACTCCCTCAAGACTTCAGAGGTGGAGAGAGTTGGTACGGCTCCAGTGAGAGTTCTTCCTTATCCATGTCAAATTTTCTGATTGTGCTTGAACTCTACACGTATGCGTAGCTCGACGTGTGTCGCTTTACCAAGCTTGATCCATGTTTCTAAGCTCAACTTCAGGGAGGCCGAGTTGATATTTCTGATGGTTATAGTAGACTTCCTCCAATAGTCAACTTCTGTAGCTCGAGGCGTGTCCTGGTAAGTAGCTCAACTCGAGTTCCTGACTCGACGAAACAGAGGTCAAGTTCACAACTCTAATGACTGCAGTCAATCTTAATTCCCGTATGATTTCCCAAGCTCGAACCGAGCACCACCCTTTTTTTGGAAATATTTTCGAACTTAACCCCCTATTTTGACATGTTTTAACTCCTCCAGACACCTCATCTATGCTAAAAAAAACTCATCACGATTCATCAGCACAAAAATTACAATAAAATCATGAACTATCATGGACTTCAACACCACCAAACATACCAAAATGAACCAATGCGTGCTCATGAGAAAAAAGTTAGAAATTACCAAAAATACTAGAAGCATGGCGCATCAATCAATTAAGGTAAGTAAGGTCACACCATGCACTATCCCCCCAAACTTAAATCGAAACAAAAGTTGAGAATTATATTTGTAAAGAGTGGTGGGAGTTACCTTCACATACCAAATCAAGCACATCTCATATCCATTAAACGCATCCTTCTAATGAGGAAACCACCTACATATAAAAAATTCAAAACAAATAAATAACAACTACAAGAAAAATCTAAGCAAATAAAACAAAAAGATGGGTTGCCTTCAATCCAATGCTTAGTCTTCTAGCCAAATGAAAAGTGCAAAGTCATCGAAATAGCCATGAAGATCGATCTTCCTTGCCCCGATGATTTAATCTCTACACTTCTTCCTCATTTTAAGAAGATGTGGCTAGTGACGACTGTTGAGAGTAAAAATCAGCATGTTTTAGTGTCCGATTTAATGCCTTTTTATGAGAATTATTGTCATATATTAACACAAATCTCTTGCATGTTCATATATTTGAGAATAAGGTGAATTTGAGATTTTTTTATTGTGTCTTAGGTGGAAAAAGGATCAAAAGTTCAAAGTTGGAATAAAAAGTGAAAATGTGAAGGAATGCTGAAAAATGCACGTCAATATTTTATAATTTTTGTGTGTTTTTAGACGTTCAACTTTATCATGTGATATACGGTTGGAAAGCCACAGAAGAGAAGAGTTTTTTGTGCAAGAATCACTCAAATCAGAGTTTAAAAGTAATGCTTGAAAGAGTGAGGTCGTGCGAGTCGGTCGGCGCCACTCGGGAACCAACTCAGGACTAGCTTGGGCCGAGCTGCACCTAGAGTGGCCGAGTTGGGTGCCAAGCAGGTTGTTTTTGGGCCCAAAAGTCATATTTTTACATCCCCTACTGTATGGAGGTATGTGAGGGACGAATTTTGGGAAAAGGGTAGTTTAGGAGGCCTACAACTATAAAAGGGCTTGAAAGAAGTGGAGAAAAGATAGATCCCTAATTCCCACGCATAAGGAATCGCTCCTCACGCATCCTACACTTTTTCTCATCCATATTTCATTTCATCCACATCTATCCTATCATCCATCGGTACCGAAGGAGATTCAAGTGTTGCTCAAAAGTTGGATCAATCGATCGAAAAGACGGAGAAGCTACACCACTATAAATATGTGAATAGATATCAGTGATTCACCGATATCTATTCATTATTTTCACCATTATTAATTGAGGTGTTATTAAAGGTACCCTAAATATATATCGGTGATTCACCGATATCTATTAGTATTTCAAACGTTATTAATGGAGGTGTTGTTAAATATCCCCTAAAAAGATATCGGTGATTCACTGATATCTATTGTGTCATTAGATATCAGTGATTCACTGATATTTATTAGTATTTCCACCATTATTAATGGAGGTGTTATTAAAGGTCCCCTAAATAGATATCGGTGACTCACCGATATCTATTAAGTACATAGATATTTGTGAATCACCAATATCTATTTTAAATTCACCGATATATATGAAGGTGATATTAAAGATATTGAACAATATATGCATATGAACCACCGATATCTATTATCAACATAGATATCGTGGAAACACCGATACCTATTATAAAATCACCGATATTAATTAATGATATTAAAGGTTTAGAGTAATAGATATCAGTGATTCACCGATATCTTTTCATGGCATACATATCAGTATTTCACTAATATCTTTTTAAAATTTCACCGATATAAATTAGCTGATATTAAAATGTTTAGAACAATAGATATCTGTGAATCACTGATGTCTTTTTTGAGTTATATATGTCAGTGATTCACCAATATATTTCTTCTAAAAAGCTATTGATCACCTGCATAGGAATTTTCAACAATAATATTCTAAATTTAAATGGAATTTCAATAAATGCATCCATTCATTCATCAACATATCTATACATCCATGAAATATCCAAATTCAACGTCTAGCATTCAACCATAAAAAATATATACCCAACGTCTAACATTCCAACCACAAAAAATATATACCTAACGTCTAATATTCTAATTCACAATTCAAATTAGTTAACTAATTAATAATATATACCAAAAGAAGTACGACACATGTACATACTAATAATATGTACCAAAGAAGTACGACACATATACGTATATAACTATACATATATACATATCTACTGCAACCTGATGACCTGTCCAACCTACAAAACATGAGTAAAGCCATTTTTTGATTGATACCTCCACTCCATCACAGTTAGCTACACATATCTCCTCCATTAAAATGAATAAGATCGATCAACAACTCAAAATGCAAATTAAAAAGGGAAATAATTTCAGAAAATGATAACCTCTATAAGATAATCCAACTTAATTTGTACGTAAAGATGAACTTCAAGATAACCTCCACAAATAACTATCAGGGAATGAAAATTTTCAAACACATGAAAATAAACAGTCTATATTCTCAACTTTTTCACACTAGCCTATTTGCATACAAGATTCACTATTCATTACAAAGTTTCAAGTTTCAAGTGTCAACTATCTTATTTAGACTTCAAATAAGAGACTAATTAAGACAAAATTTGAAATGGATTATCATGTTGATTAAGGAAGAACAATGAAAGAGAGGAAAAAAACTAAAAATTGAAAGCAGTTTCCATCATAACCCAGTAGATATTATGAAATTGATTATTTGTATATGCCAAATGCACAACACAAAATCATGGAAATTCCACCACAAATGTTCAAAATTCCGAAAGCATGAGTAAAGCTCAGTTTCAAGAATTCAGTTAAATATTTTTACATCACAAACAATGTGAATGCCACTAATACGTCAGCCCATAACAATGCTGATATACGCAAAAATACATGAACTCTTTCTTTAACTCTATATTCTCAACTCATATTTCTAATTCCAACCTCATCAAAGAAACAACAAAGACATATACATATGAACAGATAAATTAATAGCTTAAAAAATAGTATTCTATAACAAAAATTCTGACATAGCTCTTCAATCCAGCAACATGGAAGAAGAAATATGTTAGTGATGCTACCTATGCAACTCAAATCTTCACACTTACAGATAGTATGGAGAGATGGAAAATCCCTCAAAGCCAAATAAAAAAATTACGGTATAAAGTGAATAAACTGAGCGATCTCCTTTGTAAACCTATTCTGTTAAACCTAAGTATCATATAATTTCAGACTTTTTTTCAACACCAAAATTCAAGATTCATGTCTAGATGCTCAACCCACAAAAAAAAACTGGTTTTATAATTTATCATGATACATTCATCATTCATGTTCCTAAATAATTGTTCATTCAGAATTCAGATGTATGCTAAATGAATAATAATACAAAACTGTTCAGAAAATAGAAACTATAAGATGTATCCTTATAAAAATTTGAAACAGATAATGCCATTGCATCTGTAGCAGAAGAACATGAAAATGCACTCTGATTGGACATTGACACTCAAGATAACATAATTCAAATATAAGAGAGAGAGAGAGAGAGAGAATATGTGAGTGTGTGTGTGAAAAGTATGAAAACAACAAAAGATGACAGCTGCAATTAATGAGCTGCGGCCAGTGAAACATGTTTTTGGTGTATCAAACTCAACAGTATAGGAATTGAATAGAAAAGTTATCCTTGCTTGGGACATGTAGTAGTCACATACCCTTCTCTCCGTATGTATAACAGATTCTCGAAGGAACACGAAACTCACAACCATTTGGTCTAAGACAATTAGGCTATATGAGCAGTGGCGGCAGCTCCCTGCCTTGATCGCGCTTATTTGGTTCTCCTTGTCTCTTATCCACTGGAACATTTGATTTTGGCCCCTGAAATGGCATTGGCATCTTATTATCTCTCCCGAACTGCTGCACTAGTTTCTGCTAAAACTGGCGTCAATAGTCTGCACTTGTCTGATCCTTATCTCTTCTTGTTCAACAATCTGGTATTGGATTGTATACTAAAAGTCTAGCTTTTTGTATGAACAATGTTTAACAATTATTTTAAAATGAGAATCATATGATCAAATGTATTGCATATTATAATTTATTTATATGTCATTGCAAAAGTCCATTTACTTTATATTGTAGATAATATGGTGTGCGGTGTCGCACGAAAAATCATATTATCTGCTTCTTATAAAGTATAAACAGATGCTCACAATCGAGATAGACGGGGACAATATATCGGGATGTTGTAGTATAATTTGGTATTAGTTTATCTTGACTATAAAATTACATTAGTGCACTTTGTGTGTATTGAACAGGACCGCGTGAGGTCGTTCGATTTATACTGACTATATAAGAGAACTGGACCTCAGTTATTATTGATGTTCATGCTCTTAATCCCTATACAATAATCTCGAAATATAATTCAGTATTTATTTTTTTAATTCATCAATGGGTGAGATTTATTCATTAAATCAATATACTCGGTGAGTTGGGAGATAGTGATATCTCTATGGTATGCTGTTGATTGTAGAAGGAATCCATATCCTAATAAATTAGGCTGATGATGTTCCCTTGAGGAGCTCATAAGGATTATCATGTAAACCTTGCAGGTGGATTTATTCCGGCATGATAATGAGGTTGAGTGGTACTACTCTTGGGTAAGAGATTATTATTTGAGTTATCAGTAACTTATTTAATTAATGGGCATTGCATATCTTAAACACGGGGAGATAAACGGGCTCATAATTAGGAGCCTATAACATAATTTGGGATTAGTGTGGCAGTGAAATAATAATATTTTAGTGGATTATATTATTATTATTGGACTTAAGTATAAGCTTTGGGTTAAACTTGGATACGTAAGCCCAATAGGAGGCCCAACTCTAATTTCTCCTCCTAGACCCTGTTATTGCTATCTCATCAATCTAGAACCCTAATCACACGCCTAATACCATGATGAGAGAAGGGTGGATTGTAGATTGAGTGTGTCTTGAAGATCATCACTCAAATGACGTCAAGAGTAGGCTTGGGAATACAGTAGAAGATCGGAGAGGCCGTTTTGAATCAACCTTTACATCGATTTCTACGTCTTAAACCCTTGGTGAAATGTAATATGATTCTATATTTTTGGTTCCCTTACTATAGAATTGCATGGAACCCTAACGTGTCATGTGGACCACAAGATCCGAATGCCAACATCTGGGTCCTTTCTGCCACTTGTGAGTATGTTGTTCCTTATAGTCCCGCCATCCTCACATCTCTAAAAAGCTCAGGTCTTAAGCCTTTCACAAACCTTTCCACCTTCAGTGCCTCCGTATTCACCATGTGTTCCGCAAACCTCGACAACTGCTCAAACATATAAAAGTAGTTTGTGACTAACATACCACCCTGTATAAACTCATTCATCTTCATTGCCCTCACTGTGCCGTAAAAGTACTTGTTTCTGAAGAGCTCCTTAAAATTTTCACATGTCATAGTTGTGACATCCTAGATACTTTTAATTGTATCCCACCAGTGTCCAACACTCCCTCTTAACATGAAAGAAGCACACAACACTCTGTCCCCATCTGGAATTTTACTGTATTGAAACATATTTCCACCGTGCGTAACCAATCTTCTACATCTATAGGATTTGCTGCATTCTCAAATATCTGAGGGCTCAACTTTCGAAACCTCTCACAAACCATTCCCACACGTTCCACCTGACGTCGATCTTGATTAATATTAACCTCTGGTTGTCCACCCATATCTCTATGCTGAATCAATTATTGTATCTACTGGGACTGACACTCTACCAGTTCTATTAGTTGAGTAATTACCGCATCACTATTATTTCCTTTAATATGTGCTGCTTGCTCAGCAGCTCTATCCCTTTTAGAACTTTCACCTGTAGCCTTTACCATTTTGCACTACTTACTATGAGTCCTACACCACATGATCAATATAATTTATAAAACACATAACAACACAAAATGAAAGTTACAGTTACACACAAAGGTGAACTCCTAAGGAATGAGCTCATGTACATAGACAGTTTACAGGACCCAAACCGTTCTCTAATACCACTCAGACACGATCCACCTTACATAACTTATATTTACAATATTAATTTAACACAATGATCATCATTATACAAACCTTCGTATAATTTTTTTCTCGCATAATATATTTATAACCAAAACCATAGTCTAAAATACGTCACCGATTTCTGACACAACATCAATCTATACAAACTTGTGACAATACTTATCATATTACATAACGAAAATATCAGCAGAAACAAATAACCCATGGCCTAGTTCCACAGGTTATCATTTATGTACATCCGCTCAAAACCTTGAAGAGCTCCACAGCTTGCATAGTCATATCACATAACTCAATCATCAACACGCTCACCTACAATGCATAAACTAGTGAGATAAAATCTTAGTAAGTATGAATCATGCATGATAGAGCATGAAAATACATTTAGTTTTCTATCGCATATTTCCTAATCTTTCTAGTTGGTCTCTTTTACTTTGAAAATTGTTCACGTTGCGGGATCCTCACGACACACTTATGATATACAACCAAATGAGCTCAATAGACACACACAAAGTTTCGGCTATATTTTTCCAATCCCTGAATAAAGTGACACACAAATTGTCAGATCAATTTTTCTGATCGCTAAATAAAGTGACACACAAAGTGTCGGATCAATTTTTTCGATCTCTGAAGGAGTGCATATATAGTGGTCGCACACACCAATAGTATCTTATTAATTTTTGGGAAAACACTTTTCATGCATGGAATGCAACCAGGGCAATTAAATATGCATCATAAACCATTACAATATCAATATCAACATTTAATCAAAATAAAACAAGAACTTAATATCAATTCACACAAATCCACTTCTGGAACAACAACTTCACCTCGAATCATACAGATCCATTTTTAGAATAACAACTTCACCTCGATCACACAAATCCTTATAAACGATATCTTTTAAAATCACACTGATCTATATTCAACAGTTTTTGATCACACAGATCTATAGAGGATAATGATATTATTTCAAAATATATATCCGCAACTTGTATCACAAAGTTATGACAAATAATTTACAAAGTAATATTTAGTTGCATATGAATATCTACTTACCTCAAATCACATAAATCCACAACTTGTATCACAAATTAATCACGAATAATTCGTAACGTAATTAAACTAATCACAAATAATTCATAACATAATTATCACATATTAAATAATTCACACACAACATGTTTATGCATTGTAGTTGAACTTCTACTTACCTGAACTCCAAATAGTAATAATACTATAGACCTCGTAAAGAACTATAATTAATCTCTTCTTCTTCCGTTCCGACTATGCACGTTCTCTCTCTCTCTCTCTCTCTCTCTTCTTCTTCTTCTTCTTCTTCTTCTTCTTCTCTCTCTCTTTTTTAACGTGAATACTGTTCTTTAATTTTAATCCCATTGGGAATTAACCCAATATATATATATAGAAGTAGTTTGAAAGGGGTAAGTACCACCACTACAAGAAACTGCCAGATTACCGACGGAAAACTTCCGTCGGTACAATATGAAAAATCCATCACTAAATACTTTACCGACTGATTACCGATGAAAATGGACCTGTCGCTAATTTATCTGTCGGTAATTTATATATTTTTAATATTATATTTAAAAATTTAATATTAATAAATATTAAAAAATTTAAAAATTTAATTAAATAAACATACAAAATACCATCTAATAAAAATTCTTCATCTAATATAATATTTAAATTCTAAAATCTCCACAATATGGGATACAAAAAAATTAAAACACAAAATCAATGTGGCATTTATACATTGACAGAGTCAACAGTGTTTTCTTCTACTATTCAATGCCCTTTTCTTGAGATCCATTATTGCAATGGTTAGATGTTAAAGACTACAATATTTTCTAGTGAGTTGAAGACTCCTTCTGATGCCTGTGGTCATCAAAACACTTAGTTAAGTAGAGTATCTATTGACAAACTCTTATGTGTCATATAAATAGAGAAAAAACATAAACAAATGAAGTAATGTAGATATGGATGGAAGAACAACACAAGGATAACTCAAAACCACTTTTCGTAAAATCAAGAAACAAATAACATATAAGACAAATAATCATGTTTATGCATGTAATTATTTTACTGAGTTGGAATTAATCATAGTAATTTCCTGTGTAATAGAATTCTGTAGAGAGAGAAATTATGTCATCATTACTCACCTAGACTGAACATGGCCATACCAAGACCTGCATCTGAAAGTATTGATATGGACTTTGCTATTATTGCTGGCATTTCCACATGCCACCTAATTACAATGAAACAATGGGTAAAGAAAAGGAAGAAATATTGGCGGTGGATTAATGGAGGATATATATAATTATGTATACTTTACCTAAAAGAAACAACAGACCATGTTAAAACAATTAAGCTAGAGTAAGTGTTGGGATTCCTTATGAGTTTTCTCCAAACCATGATTAAGATAAACATTGTCATTACACTTGTGGGAGGCATTACTTTAGCTTAGTTCATTCCCATTTTCTCCCCACCACCATCCCTCTCTCCTCCTCTGTTTCTGAAGCTGAAATCATCTCTCTCCAAATTGTAATCTTATGATTGGTGTCCCTTTGTCCCTCCACTTAAACAAATTAACATAACACTCAAGATTAATAACTAACCATAAATATGAACAAAGGAAAATAAAAGAAGAAATTAAACAGAAAGGGTTAATTTGTGCAGTACCTTTTGTAGGAGAAGTAGCAATTCTAACATCTTTACCAAGATTAATGAGATTTTTGTGGGAGGCAAAAATTTAGCATTTAAGACAAATTTTTGTATTCAGCTAGAATCAAATTCTCCGACTGAATGAATGATTCAAAAAAAATTCCATGGAGTGATGAGGAATACCTGGGCGAGAGCAAACGGAGAAGATGGATAGTTTGTTGAAGTAGATGGCAGTCCAACAGATCACTATTGGTGACAGAGAAACTTAACACATATACAGCATGTACAGTTATTTTGCTCAACATACACTTGATAACTCTGATCATCTAAACTAATGCATCTAAGATTAATTAATTAATAATTATATTCTCTCTAACATAAAAAAAATCAACTGTCTAAACATTCTATGATTTTGTTTACAATAAATTGATGAAATTAATCTAGATATGAATTCATTTCAAGTCCTCCATCCCAATTCCAATAAAGACAAATATATCCATCAACTATGGCGAGAGAGAAAAAGAGAGAGAGACTCGCCTTGGGTTTGCGGCGGGCTATGGAAGGCAGCGACGGAAGTAGACGGCGGCGGCGGAAGCTCTGGACAACGGCGGGGCGGAGCCTAGACGATGGGAGATAGTGTAGACGTAACTTCTAAAATTATAGAAATAGAGATAAGCGCTCAGAAAAATTAAGATGGAGGAGAGATACTATCAATCTCAATTACAACTTTGACAAATCTACAAAGATCTACGCAACACAGCACAAACACAGAGAGAGAAAGCGCTTTGAAAAATTAAGATGGAGGAGAGAGACTGAGAGAGGGGGGGAGTGGGAAAGGAACATTGATACTTTAAAGATTTTAAGTTAAATTGGGCTTACCGGAATAGTAGCAATGCAGGCGGAAATGGTAGATCTGATGCGCATTTTCTTTGCACGTAAAATTAATCCCCAAGTATTAAGGATATCTGTTGCAGCTTAAGCAAGCGACCAAGTGAATATCGGACCCAAAGGACAGCGTATTATCAATTTAATTATTAATTATATTAATTAAGATGAAGGCAATAAGATTGAGGATTGAATTATTAAACTAGTAAACAATTAATTAAAATAACAAATAAAATAAAATATCACTCGAAGAATACAAAGGTGAATAAGTAGAAGAATAGGTAGCTCTAGGATAATTCAGTTTCACTCATTAATTTCCCTTCTATGATGTGCTCTACATCCCTTTTTATACTTGTAAAGTGCTCCTCACGGACCTTGGATGGACTTTTACTTTAGACATATGCCAAATTTGGTAAAAGAAACCCAAAACTACCAAAAATAGCATAAGCGACATTCTGTTCGACCAAGCCTTCAGAAGTCGAACAAGGCCTCCAAGTCGAGCAATGGTCGAGCAAGCTCTCTGTAAGTTTTTGCATAGTTTGCTTGACTTGACCTCTTCCGCTCGACCAAAATAATTCTGGTCGAGCAAGCTTGCACAGTCTCACCGTTTCGCGCATAACTTCCACATCCGACCTCCGATTTGAGTAATTCTTGCACTCACGTGATCCTCTCTTCCTTGTCTTTCTATCCATATAAAGGACTCTCTGAAAACACAATATTTGAATATATAACAAATCACGTAAAGTGGCACAGCCATTCTGTTCGGCACAGCTTGCGCAACGTCACCACTTTGATCATAACTTTCTCGTTTGGAATCCAATTAAAGTGTTTTTTATGCCAAAGCGACCCTCTCTTCTGTAGCTTTTCATCCATGTATCACACTTCTAATTTAGATCTCCATACAAATACAGAATAATTACACAAATTGGACGTGCATTTCAGAGCATCCTTGCATAAATTGTACCTTTTCTCCAACTTGGCACTTTTGATCCCTTTTTCCACTTAAAAGACAATAAAACACCTTAAGTGCACATTCTTCTCACATATATTGAATATAAGATACTCGTGCTAATATAAGACAATAATTCTCGTCAAATATGTTTTAAATTGGACACTAAAACACGCTTATTTTTACTCTCATCAACGGCGGCAAGTGACGGCGGCGGAATGAGCCTAGGGTTCCAGCTTGCTTTGGTTCAAGGAGGGAGGAGAGACACCGAGAGAGTGGGAGAGTGTTTTTAGTTAAAATTGAATTTCCAACTTTCAGACGAATTATTTCCATTGATAAACTTTAATATGATGTGTTTATATTTACCGATGGATTAAGACATTTACCGACGGATTAAATCTGCCGCTAAGTTAAAACCCAAAATTATTTTATTTTTTAATTTTATATATTTACTGATGGATTTAATCTGTCGGTAACTTTAAAAAAATTTAGCTTCAACTTACCGACAGATTTATTCGTCGGTAAATTAAAAACTAATTTTTTAGATAAAATAAAATTTTATAAATTTACCAATGGATTTTATTTGTCGGTAACTTAAAAACTATTTTTAAAAAAAAAATAAATGTTATATATTTACCGATGGAATTAATCCATCGGTAATTTAAAGAATCAAATTAAAATTTTTTAATAATATTTATTATAATTACCGATGAAAAATAGTCGTCAGTAATTTTTCGGGATATATTCTCTCCAAAATAATGATGGATTTACCGATGAAACAATATCCGTCGCTAATTTCATCGCTAATCCATCACAAAAATCTTCAGAAATTTCTTATAATGATTTTTTAAAAATAAATCATATTAAATCAATAAAATGGTCGGTAATTCATCGGTAATTACCGATGGATTCCTTCCGTCGATAAATCCATCGGTAATCCGTCAGTTTCTTGTAGTGCACGTACACTACAATAGATTAAATGTGTTATTATAGACGATAGATAACACTTTTAGGGGTGTCGTTGTTACCTCTTTTACCTATTGTCTTATGTAACACTTTTTCTTAATATAGTAACACTTAAAAAAAATGTTATATTTACTTTAGTAACACTTTATAAAATAAAATTGTAATTTCTTGGATTTGAATTATATTATATATATATATATAAATATTATTGAATTATAAAATTAAAAAAAATATATTAATTACGAAAAAATATTTTAAATTTTATTTACTAACATTTTATGTTAACGGTTAAAATATTTAAATACAAAATTTTATTTGAATAGGAAAAAAAAGATTTTGAAGTATATAATAAAATAAATATTTTGTAATTGTTAAGATTGATGGACTAGCAAAGTTGGTAGATGAAATCAATTACAACTTATAAGTCAATAGGTTCAAACCTAAACAAATGCAATTTTATATTTTGAATTTATAAATAGTGTTACATATACATTGTGTTGTCACTTTTATAAAGTGTTACTATATTACAAAAAAATATTACATGAGACAATAGGTAACAGGGGCAACAGCGACACCCCTAAAAGTATTACATATCATATATAATAATACTATTAAGCTATTAGATAACACTTTTTGCGTGTTACGTAAAGTCATTTATGTTGTAGTGAAATGTGTACATTTTCTTATTACATTATTATTACGAGAATACGTGTGATACTTAATAATTAAGAAATAGTGTATTTATACACATAAGACAATTTAATTAAACTATGCAATATATTATAAAAAAGGTTAAAGAAAATAAGAGAGGAGAAAGAAGTGACGGAAGACCGTCATTAAAAAGCCAAACCGGTGGCTTGCAAAGGAGAGCCTAAACAGTTGGCTCCAAGAAACAAACGAAAAGAAAAATTCTACATGTTTAATTAAAAGGAAAGTCAAGACAATGGCTAGATAAGTGAAGCTTATTAAAAAACATGAGAATTGCCACGAGTAGATGCTTGAGAAATGAGCATATCCATCAATGGACTAATGCTTAGAGCGCATCAAATAGGGGCTGATCAAGGGCAAAATGATCAGCTAACAGGCTTAAGATGACACATGCCATTGAAGTGGATTGCCACGTTGGAGTAGATAGCTGCTCCCCCCGTGAAAAGCTCTCCACACTAGTACCACGATAGCTATGTCCAATTCAACAATACCACGATAGCTACGTCCAATTTAACAATGAAGGCTCGCAAGATGAGATACAAAATAGAAGCCAAACAAGAAAAGAGATGAGAGTATGAAGGTTACTCTAATTTCTAAATTGCTCGTCATAAAAAAATGGTGCATGAAGGGTGGGAGTGTTGTTTCCTGATGCAACCATGGATCTGTTGGGCAATTGGATCTTGTGGCTCAAACGTGATCGTTAGTAAACAGGCAAACAATAAACAGCGGAAGCAATTAAATCTTGTTTACCGTACTTCTGGGTTGATGTAGAGGATGAACCGTTGCAGAGAACCACCTCTCAATCTTCTGCAGTATGTCCCAAGTTGAATCCTGCTGTTGTGTGGGCAACAATCCGCAGGATTCTCTCAATCTGCTCCTGTTCTTTCTAACTGTCAAATGAGGCACTGACTTAGGGTTAACAGGAACTGAGATAACTTATTTATAAGTGCTACTGCAGGGACCAGGAGGAGAAATTGGGCTGGGCCTCAATTGAATTTAATTAACCAAGCTTAGCCCAAAGCTTTTAATTAAATCCAATAATAATAATATAGTCCACTAAAATATTATTATTGCACTACCTATCCAATCCCAAATTATGTTCTGGGCTCCTTCTTATTATAAGCCCGATAGTCTCCCCATGTTTAAGATATTCAATGTCCATTAATTAATTAAGTTACTGACAACTCTAATTAATTAATATCTCGTCCGAGAGTAGTACCACTCAACCTTTTTATCATGCCGGAAATTAATCCACTTGCAAGATTTACATGATAAACCTTATGAGCTCCTCAAGGGGACATCATCAACCTATGACGGACATGGATTCCTTCTACAATCAACAGCACACCATATATACAGCACTACTTCCCAACTCACCGAGTTTGTTGATTTAATACTTATAAATCTCACCCATTGATGAATCAAAGAAATACATACTGCCCTACGTGTCGAGGTTATTGTATAGGGATTAAGAGCACGAACTTCCATAATAACAGAGATCAAGTTCTACTATATAGTCAGTATAAGAAGAACGATCTCAGGCGGTCCTGCTCAATACACACAAGTGCACTAATGTGATTCTATAGCCAAGACAAGCTAATACCAAACCACACTACAACCATACCGATAGAGAGTCCCCGTCTATCTCAGTTGTGAGCATCTGTTTATACTTTATAAGGAAACCGATAATATGATCTTCTGCGTGTTGTCGCACAACATATTATCTACAGTATAAAGTAAATGGACTATTACGTCATGCATATAAAATAAATTATAAGACGCAATCATTTGATCAATGATTCTCATTTCAAATATTGTTATGACATTGTTCATACTAAAGCTAGACTTTTAGTATACAATCCAACAATCTCCCACTTATACTAAAAGACTATGCTGTCATGTCTTCTGCCAAACATCTGATTCCTATTCCCACTACACGACCATTAAAAGCTCTCGCCTTAAGGTCTTTGTAAATGGTTTACTAGGTCATCATCCGATGCAATCTAGGCGACATCAACCTTCCCCTCATCATACGATTTCTCGTAACAGGTGGTACTCGCGCTCCATGTGTTTAATTGCCTTATGGACTTGTGATTCTTTCAAGTTTGCAACTGCACCAATATCATCAATGTAAATTGTGATTACCTTGGGCAAACTTAGAAACACTTCAAAGTCCATCATGAAGTCTCTAGAGTCATATAGATACTTTGGCTGCCTATTAGGCTCCAATTCATCATCTTTCCATGATGGAGTCCGGAGTCTGAAATATATTTCTATATAACACTCCTCCACATTATGACTCTACTTCCTAAGATTAAACACATAACCTTTGAGGTGAATTTACTGCCGTCCAATCTGACTAAAAAATCTGAATCTACGTAATCCACAAGAAGCAGTGAATCTGTTTAGTAAATCCACATATAATTTCCAGTCCTTCTCAGGCACTTTATATATGTCTTACTACAGTTCATGATTCTTGTTCCAGGTTACGTTGATACTCACTGTTCATGCATCCAGCAAAACAGATATCCAATATCGTTCATAGCATTCCTTAGATTAAGCTTCCTTATTCGCCGAAGCATAAGGAACCGCTTTCATCCTCTTTATCTTCTTCTTGTGTCTCAAAGACACATTCACTTAGATAAATTTACATGCTAAACGAGTATGGACTGTATCATTTTATGAAACTTGATATAAGCATAATATCCTTTCTTGTGATCCGTATTACCGTGATTAAAAGGATATATTTTGCCTTTCTTAAGTCCTTCATCTCTACCGCTTTATTAACCGTACCCATACGGCCGATAATACTCTTTCATTGTCTCCAATGAGCAAGATACTATCTACGTATAGTACAAGAAACACCACCACGTTTCCGTCACTCTTTACAATACACAAGATACATCCGTTGATTGATTTAAATCCGTGCCACTGGATTACCTAATCAAAACAGATGCTTCACGATCTCAAAGCTTGCTTTAGTCCATCGCTGGACATTTTTAAGCTTACTATCAAAATGCTATTAGTACTTTGCAATGAATCACTCTGGTTGCTTCACATAGATGTTTTCCTCAAGACTTCCAATCAGGAAAGCTGTCTTGACATCTATTTGTTGTTCCTCATAATTCAATATGAGCAGCAATAAATAAAAGAATCCGGATCAACATAAGCATAGCTACCAGCGAATATGTTCCCTCATACTCGAACCATTTCTTTCTGAGTACACTTTTTCGCAACAAGCTTTGCTTCCAAGGTTTTCACCTTTCCATATGATCCTCTTTTATTTTCTTTGACCCTTGCAATGGCTTTTACACCATTTAGTGGTCATACAAGTTCCCAAATTTAATATAGAATCTGTAGATTCTATTTCAACATACATTGCAACTTACTAAAATTCCGCATTTTAATCTTGTAGTGCTACGTCGTATCCGTGGGACAATACCATGTTCACTAGGGATTCAGTCTTACGACTCTCCCAAAACATATATTTATGGGTTGTCATACAACACTCCCACTATGACAAGGCACTACATGTAATTGTGTATCAGACGTGATACGCGTTGCAGTTTACCTTGTGGTATATCCTCTTGTACACTTGGTACTTATACTTAGTGTTTTTCTCTCACTACCTTTAGAACAACTTATACATGGGTTTGTGATTTATTACATAGTCCTTTTCCAAAAATCTAGTTATTGAGTTAACAATTATCCTTCGATCTTTTGGACTAAATAAATCACTATCCATTTTTCTAGAATATCCCATATACAGACAAACGTTTCACGAATTACTGTATCTAGGGCATATCCACAAAATGAATTTAATTATTCCAAATAATCCATCATCTATCTAATCATAACCATAAGAGCCTTATACCTTCTACCCACCACACCATTCAGCTGGGGCATGCCCGGTGTAGTCAACTTGAGATTTAATCTCAACTTCTGATTATTAGCTCCTAACTATCCCAAGAGGTTTTCATCATCACGATTGGGTCATAATGATATGATATATTTTCCATGACGCTCACTGTACCAGCCTTACAATTCTTGAATTAATCCAAGAACTTAGACATGTAGTGCATCATATAAATATATTGGTTCCCAGAATAATCTTTGAATATTCATAACCACCTCTCGCCTGGATATTGTTAGGTTCGCTTGAATCAGAATGAACTAATTCCAACATATATATCTTTGGCTCTACACCCCACAGCCTTGAAAAGGCAGTTAATCAATTTTACTTCCAAGCACGACTCGCAAGCCCGATAGTTTCCACTTCAGATAAACCTTACGGTCTATCGGCTATCAACTTTTGAATCCTACTCAAGTAAAATGAATTAGTCATAGACGCCAAATGTATGTTTAGTTCATTTCTGAAGGTTCCTTTCTCTTACTAATATTAGAAGATGCATTATTTAATTACTATTTATTGCATCTGTGGGATGTGCATGATTCAAGAGTATCCAAATTATCCACCAATGTACTTTTACGGATTATAGCCTCATTCCTCATTTCTATGACCATGTCATTTAAATGAAATGAAGTATCCATCCGTTAATGCATAGAAACCGAAATTAAATTCTTTCTATGAAACGTACGTAAAGACAATTTCTCATAATCAATCGTTTATTCCTATCATAAGATAGATAAATAACTCCCACTGCAATAGCCACTACCTTCGTAGTTTTACCCATGTCATAACTATCTTATCCTCACTTAGTAATAAACATTTAGTGATTCCAGTATCTACACACTTCGTGTTAATAGATGCCATCACTAATCATGTTTAAACAACTAGTGAATAAGATATTAAACTTGTTCACTTTATGATGAAAATGGCTTTCCTTTGCCACATGTTTTGTCAAAAGTCTCCCACCATATACATCCTCTAGTATTTCAGGTAGAACTTTCTCAAAACATCAAGGCTAAACATGGAGAATAAAATTGATCTAGGTTTCCCTTTCAATTTATACTCCAAGCTTTTCCAATTCATTCATCAAATTCTATCATGATCTTGTGCCTTTTAAATTACTCAAGTATCTGAAGAGTTACATGAGTTCATCATATTTCTATGATCCTCTCATCTCTTCACTAAAGACTTTAATAGGCTTCATGAGCCGTCCTTTGAGAGAACACATGTATTTTCTTAAGCAGTAAATTTCAAAATTAAGATTCTTTTCTACTCAGTTAATTTGGACAAGTAAATATAATTTCTTTTAGTTAACAATTAGTGAGACTAAAACTATTCGAAATACAGAGAATCACGATTAAATTTACTGATCAAAACTTCGAATTTTATCCTTTTATATTGTTTCCCTCAAAATTATATAAAATAAAATTCACTGACATCTCAAGCACCGTGAGTCTGCAAGCCACGTTAGTGTGGACGTTTACAAACCCGAACATTTACAAGAGAAGGTTTTACCCATTAATTTCATTTGTCAACCTTACTTTATGACAAAATAATTAATAGTCGGTTACTCTTTAGCCATGCAAATAATAGCAGTGACTCCGTTGGGGAGGATACTAATTATTTACACCTAAGTGTACACCATTATTTGATCCCAAGTCCACTGCGCGAGCTTATGTGGCTTACAGTTGGAGAAGTACACACGCGCTCGGGTAGCTTCCTACAATCATCAATTATAAGTTTGTACCAGTGTACCGCAAACAAACTCATCCGTTAGGGAGGAAGGCCTATGCCAACACGCAAGTTTATGTGCCACATTACAAACAATAATTATTTATGAAGTCTGTACCAGTGATCCGTGAATAAACTCATCCGTTAGGGAGGAAGGCCTATGCCAACACGCAAGTTTACTCACATCACTTACAAACCAATAATGGAGGCCGCGGGAATTTATTACCAATCCCCTCTCCCACTTAGTTATTTAACACCAAGGGTTTTAAACATGCATATAATATTCCAGAATAAAATATACAACTAAGACATGCTTCTATTAACAGCAATTTAAATAAATAAATCACATAGAACATGCCTTACACATATACAACAATAATTGACAATTAAATCAATTAATCAGTTATATAACATTAATTAATTGCATA
Organism: Pogostemon cablin; assembly: GCA_023678885.1. Classification (NCBI taxonomy): domain Eukaryota; kingdom Viridiplantae; phylum Streptophyta; class Magnoliopsida; order Lamiales; family Lamiaceae; genus Pogostemon; species Pogostemon cablin. Next base: position 11,914,884 of record CM042973.1, on the reverse strand, counting down.
AAATGTTGGATCAATTAAATAGGCCCAGCTGACCCAAACATTATTAGCATAAAATGAGCAGCCCATTATTAAAATAATTAAGCCCATTTATCTTGCCAATTTCTGTATTAAGGTCTAGCCCAATATTTAAATCAGGCCCAACATAATACCCACAATTAATTAAATCCAGCAATTAGCCCAGCAACCCATAACCATTTAATTAAAATTGAGCCCAATAGCCCAAAACCAAATTAAATAAATGAGCAACCTTAAAGCCACATCCCATTAGCATTTTAATTAAATATAGGCTCAACAGCCCATAACCAAAATAAAATTGAGCCCAATTGACAGCATTAACAAATTAGGCCTAAAGCATTTAATAAAAGATTTGGGCCCAACAGACCCTAGCCCAAAAAAACAATTAATACAAAAATAAAAAAATAGGCCCGGTCTGGTCAGCCCAAATACACAATGCTACCCTAATTTCTTGCTAGCCGCCAACACGCCCGGAAGACACCGGCGGCCTATCGGATCCACGCCGCCAGCCACGACGGCGCACTGCCGGTCGCTAAGACAACGCCAATGAACTCGCCGCCGGCCGAGCAAAAACTCCCAGCAGCGCCCGTGTGCCTCGACATCGCCATCGAAAACAAGCCGGCGACCATCCTTACCGGCCGCCATGAATTCCTCTAAGCATACGCCGCCACGACTTGGAGTCTGCTGCTCCCGGCGGTGGTGCCATCAGCCACCGGAGTCAAGCCGCCAGCCGCCTGAAAAGCCCATCGCCAGCTGCCAGAGACGATCCACTAGCCCACGAGCACCGGAAGCCACACCGACAGCCATCAGAGATCCAAACTCGACAGCCGTGCCCGCCTGCCGTGCTATCGCCGACCAACAGTCACACATGCTGACTATCCGGATCGGCTAAATGCGACACACCGGCGAGACTCGACGGAGTCCAACGCCGCCGCGCTGCCGCGCACAAGAGATCCAGCAACCAAGACTCCGAGCGCCGCCTAGCGCTTCTTCATTCCCGCGCCGCCAGCCACCATTCCGTCAGTCGCACGATGCTCCGTGCCGACGACCACCAGCAGTGACGCCAGATCTTCATCGATCTGCCTCGATCCGGCTGGATTTCCTTCGAAACACCCAGCCGTCGCCAGTCAGAGTTGGTCCAGTCTTGCGTCGGCGTAATTGAAGAAAGGAAGTCGAAGCCATCCGATTGGGCAAAGCAGGAGTGTGATTCGACCTGAAGGAGGTCAATTCGACCAGCCCTTCAGGTCGAATTAGCAGCACAACACGAGCAGAAGGTGAATTTGACCATGACAGGGGAATTCGACCTGGGCATCAGGTCGAATCGAGGTCGAATCGACTGGCATAAATGACGATTCGACCTCGTCACTTCGATTCGACCAGGGCAGTTGGTCGAATCGAGCACCTGGGACTTAAAGTGTGCTGATTCGACCTGTGATTCGACTTGGAGGAGTTGATTCAACCTATTGTTGAGGTCGAATTGAGCTTCGGGAACTTACCATATCCGTATTTTTACACCGTCAATTCGTGTGATCACCTAAAAAGCCTATTCCAAGCTCAAGAGATGTGATTACAAGTATAAAAGAAGGCTTGTGCAGCATCATAGAGGGAGAACTTGATCAAGAAGACAAGGAGACGTAGAGTTGAGAGGAGAGTCGATCGTCCATCATCCGGAGGGGCTGTGACAGAGGTTCCGCTGGAGATTCAAGTAAGATTGGTCCAACTAACCATGATTGTTCTTACATCAATCATGGGCTAGAACCGCTTCGGTAGTTCTAGGGTTATGAAGGTTTCATGAGTTAATTAGTCTTTCGTGTGTAAACTCCGTATAACACTACTTGTGATTTATTTTATATAAGATTGCGCGCTTTTAATTCATACTCACGGTCGTTTTGTACGTCAATAATTATTGTGTAGAGTCTGAATACATAACGTGGTTATTGGTTAAGTGCGTTCACTGCTGAGTAGGGTTTTATGTTATAATTCTAAGTGAAGGGATTCCGAAGTCTTATTAGAACTATCTTATATGAATACTTGTTAATTGAATCATATTCGGGTTAATAAGTAGGATAAATAGTATAACTTTATAGTATCTATAAAGGGAGATCAAATCGGGTTAGAGTACTAAGTACACGGGAAATAATTAATTATGATAGTATCTAGAAAGGGGGTAAAGTATACGTCTTGCTCCGAGGATATTCACACGTGTCATACACATATTTACTTGTGTCTATAGAGTAGATTTGCATGGTTTAGTGATGCATCGATAAACCACAAGGTAGACTCGGACACCTTCACACGAAAGTATGAATTAATAAGTGGAACTGGATTACCTGACGAACTACATACTATCTTATTTGATCACAACCTACTATCTTTTCTTTTTGTTATCTTATTTGCTATTTCAATTAATAGTTGTTACTCTATTACAAAATCAGAACCATTATATTTTTCAACATAGTCATAACTTACTAGAATATAATTAAACTGATATTTATCCGTCCCTCGGGTTCGATATATAACTTGATCACCTTCGAAACTACGATTGATATCCTTCATACTTGAGGATTAAATTGTGTGTTGAGAAAATGCCTAACAGTCTTGATGTTATTTTCATAGCTCTTTATTTTAAAAAATGAGTATTTTATTAATGTTCAAATAAAAATCAAGTTAAAAGGGATAATTGGTAGTTTTTCAAACCATGAATTTTTTTTTGTAGTTTGGACAAACCTCAAGGAGGATTTTTGTAATTTACCCTATTTTTTTATTGAATAACTAAATCAAATTATTAAAGTTAAAACTCAATTAATTTTTTTTATTGAATAACTCAATCAAAACATTATTAGTTGTAAATTAATTAATAATCGAGTCTCGCTCTTTTATTTTTTTATCTTTTACTTTTATTTTTTTAATTGAATAAACCAATTAAAATATTTAAATATAAAAATATATTAAAAATCTTAATCATTTTTTATTATCTTAAATATTAATTGTAAGTTATTAATTAGAGGGACCTAATAAAATATTAGTTAAAATATTAAATTAATAAAATATTAATTTCAAGATTAAAATTTTTAAACATATTTATAAAAATATTTTTATTAGAATTAAAATAATAATTTTTCATTAAAAAATACATAAAATATTCTTATTAGATTAAATTAAATCATTATAAAAAATTACTTAAAATATAATATTAATTGTATGATTATAAAATCTTAATTACTTTAAATACTAAATTACTTAAATAAAATATTAATTGCATTATGAAGATTATTAATGAGAGAGATTAAATAAAATAATATTTAAAATATTAAATTACTTAAAATAAAATATTAATTTAAAGATTAACGTGAGATTTTTAAATTATTTAAATTATAAACTTTTATAAGAAAATTACTTAAAATAATATTATTACGTAATATTAATATTATTAAGATTAAAATATTAGATCTTCGAATTACTTAAAATAAAGTATTAATGGTAAGATTACAAAATATTAATTATTTTAAATTTAATAAAACTAGTAATTCCAGTCTGTGCGTTGCACGGAAAGTATTTTATTATAAGACTATTATTAATTATATATTTTTGTTTTTATATTTTTATCTTGAGGGATATATTTGTACTTATTTTGTTCCTTAATCCTCATGCAAAAATCAAACGTAATCATTAGGATGGGATGGAGGCAACATCCACCTTGATCTATAATACTCATTCTTAAAGAATGCTGAAAGGAAAAAACTTATCAATATTTAGTTCAAAGATACAACAATGCATGAATACGATCTTCGGAAAATTAAAATTGCCACCATAATTATTTTCCAAACACAAATCATTGAGTAAAACAATGGCCTAATAAGATTTAATAATAAATTATTAGAGAGGAGGACTTGAACCATTAAATTTAATTGTCTAAAATAAAAAAAAAATTAAAAATTCTGAATGCATATGAAAAAATTAGCTCCATACGAACTTACGTGAAAGATATACCTGATCCTGCATCAAAAAGATGAGTATCATACAAATCAAGGATAAATTCATTAATGTGTTTCATATGGCAGGTGTTATTTTAAATTGGTTGCAATTAATAAAAAAAAACACACACACATATTCGGTTTATATAATACGCAAGTATAATATTTATCTATAAATAATTTCATTGATTGATTTGATTTGGAATTTAAGATGAATATTAACTTTGTATAATTAATTATATTATAATTATTTTATTTTAATTGATATCTATCTAATAAAAAAATAGATATAATTTCTCTATAAAATTCTATTATTATTTTGTTTTAAAGTAAAGATATATTTTACTATAATATATTTTTCTAATTAAATAACATATGAATAAAATAAAATATAAAATATTATTTAATACAATAAATTGCAAATATTAAAAAAAATTCATATAGACAATACTAATTAAAATAAAATTGAATGAATAATTAAAATACATTCCAAAACTTAAAAAATAGTTCATTAATTAATCTTAAAGATTAAATTAAAAGAATATATATAGATATTATTCTAATAAAAATATAATTAAATGAAAACTTAGAATAAATTAGAAAATTTCAAAAATAACAACAATAAAATAAAATAAAAACTTTAAAAATAGAGTTTATGAAATATAAAAAGAACACAAAAAAGAAATTATATAAACGAAAAAAAAGAATGATCCCTCAAATGATAATATTTGAACCTGAAAATAAGATTAAAAAGAAGAACAAAAGATAGAATATTAAAATATAAAAATTGGGTTCATAGAATTATTACGAAGCAAACATAAAAATTAAAGAAAAAAAAGATATACCAAAAAAAAGAAGATAACTCAAATGAGAATGATTGAACCAACAAATAAGAACAAATATGAGAATGATTGAACCTAAAAATAATATCAAATAAAAGTATAAAAGAAGATATAATAAATAAAATTATAAAAATAAGGTTTATAAAATTATTAAAAAAACAAAAGAATCGAATAGAAAGAAAATAAGATAACAAAAAATTAAGAAAAAGTATAATGATATATTTAAAGAGAATATTGAACCTGCATATAAGATCAAATAAAAGTATAAAAGACAAACAAATTAGAGAAGATAAAATAAAAGTATAAAAGACAAATACATAAGATCAAATAAAAGAATAAAAGATAAAAAAAATTAGAGTAGATTATAAATAATATGAAAGTAGAATCTGTAAAAAAGAAAAAAAGAAATATTAGAGAAAATAACAAAAACAAAAAGAGGATTAAATAAAATTAAATATGATAATAATTAAATCTAAAAATAATATCAATTAAATAAAAGTATAAAGAAGATAAAATAAACTAAATTATAAAAATAGAGTTTATAGAATTATTAAAAAAACAAAAAAATGAAGAGAAAAAAATAATAATATAAAAAAAATTAAAAAGTATAATGATACCTTTAAGGAGAATGGTTGAACCTACATATAAGATCATATAAAAGTGTAAAAGACAAAACAAATTAGAGTAGATTATAAATAATATGAAAGTAGAATCTGCAAAAGAAAAGAAAAAGAAAAAGTATTAGAGAAAAAATAACAAAAAGAACAATAAAAAGAACAAAGATAGAATATTAAATATATAAATAAGGTTCATAGAATTATTATAAAGCGAACACAAAAATTGAAGAAAAAAAAGATAGACAAAAAAATAATAATGATACCTAAAATGAGAATGATTGGACCTACAAATAAGATCAAAAATGAGAAAGTTTAAGTCTAAAAATAATATCAAATAAAAGTATAAAAGAAGATAAAAAAATTAAATTATAAAAATAGAGTTTATAGAATTATATAAAAAAAACACACAAAAATCGAGGAGAAAAAAAAATAAGATAACAAAAAATTACTAAAAATTATAATGATACATTTAAGGAGAACTATTAAACCTGCATATAAGATCAAATAAAAGTATAAAAGATAAACAAATTATAGTAGATTATAAATAATATGATAGTATAATCTGTAAAAGAAAAGAAAAAGAAAAAGCATTAAAGAAAAAAACATAAAAAGATGATTAAAAAGAAGAACAAAATATAGAATATTAAAATATAAAAATAGGGTTCATAAAATTATTATAAAGCAAACACAAAAATTGAAGAAAAAAAAAAGATGTTAACTCAAATGGGATTGATTGGAACTAAAAATAAGATCAAATAAGACAATAATAAAACCTAAAAATAATATCAATCAAATAAAAAAATAAAGTTTATAGAATTATTAAAAAAACAAAAATCAAAGATAAAAAAATAAGATAACAAAAAAATAAAAAGTATAATGATAACTTTAAGAAGAATAGTTGAACCTACATATAAGATCATATAAAACTATAAAAGTCAAAACAAATTAGAGTAGATTATAAATGATATGAAAGTAGAATCTGTAAAAGAAAAGAAAAAGAAGAAGCATAAGAGAAAAAAATAACAAAAAGAGGATTAAAAGAAGAAAAAAAGATAGAATATTAAAACATAAAAATCGGATTCATAGATTTATTAACAAACATAAAAATTGAAGAAAAATATTTAAAAAAATGATACCTCAAATTGAAATGATTGAACTTACAAATAAGGTTAAATATGAGAATGATTAAATCTAAAAATAATATCAAATAAAAGTATAAAAGAAGTTAATATAAATTAATTATAAAAATAGAGTTTATAGAATTATTAAAAAGAAAAAACAAAAATCAAAGAGAAAAAAAATAAGATAACAAAAAATTACTAAAAAGTATAATGGTACCTTTAAGGAGAATTATTTAACCTACATATAAAATAAAATCAAATAAAAGTACTCCCTCCGTCTCGTCCCAATGGTTATATATTTTCATTTTGTGCGTCTCATCCTAATAGTTACATTTCTTTTTTTTAGCATATGGGACCCACACAAATTAATTACTTCATTCTCCATGGGCCCACTAATCCCACTAATACAACTACCTATTTTATATTAAATTATTATTTCTCTCACTCAATACATATTAAAATACTATATTCATTAATCCCCGTAAAATTATTATAAAGCAAACACAAAAATTGAAGAAAAAAAAATGTTAACTCAAAGGGGATTGATTGGAACTAAAAATAAGATCAAATAAGATAATAATAAAACCTAAAAATAATATCAATCAAATAAAAAAAATAGAGTTTATAGAATTATTAAAAAAAAAAACAAAAATCAAAGATAAAAAAATAAGATAACAAAAAAGTAAAAAGTATAATGATAACTTTAAGGAGAATGGTTGAACTTACATATAAGAACATATAAAATTATAAAAAGACAAAACAAATTAGAGTAGATTATAAATGATATGAAAGTAGAATCTGAAAAAGAAGAGAAAAAGAAGAAGCATAAGAGAAAAAAAACAAAAAGATAATTAAAAAGAAGAACAAAATATAGAATATTAAAATATAAAAATAGGATTCATAGATTTATTAGCAAACATAAAAATTGAAGAAAAAATATTTAAAAAAATTATACCTCAAATGAGAATGATTGGACCTACAAATAAGGTCAAATATGAGATTGATTAAATCTAAAAATAATATCAAATAAAAGTATAAAAAGAAGATAAAATAAATTAATTATAAAAATAGAGTTTATAGAATTATTAAAAAAAACAAAAATCAAAAAGAAAAAAAATAAGATAACAAAAAATTACTAAAAAGTATACCCTCCGTCCCCTTGAAATGTAACCATTTGTTTTTTGCACGTGGATTAAAGAATATAATAATTTAATGTATTTTGAAGTGAGAGAAATAATATTTTAAAGTGTAGTGGGTAGTTATATTAGTGTTGAGTATGGGCCTATCCCTTACGTATCAAAGGGACGGACCAAAATGACAAAATGGATACGTATCAAAGGGACGGAGGGAGTATAATGGTACTTTTAAGGAGAACTAGATATTACACATACGTGCGTTGCTCGAAAAGAATTAAAGTATATTACAATTATATAGTTTTGGGTTGGGTTTGAATTGAGTTATTTCAAATCGAAAATGAGTAGATTTTAAACTCCTTGAATTTTAAATCAATTCATTGAATTTTAAATCAATTCATTTGAATTCCACCAGTTGAATAAATTATGGATTTTTGAAAGAATTTCAAATTAATAATTCAAAAATTATTTTTAAAATAAAATTTTATATATGATAAATAAAAATAACAAAATTTTATTATATTAAATATTAAAATCTAAAATTTTATTAAAAATAATTTTTTGTGGAGGAAATTCTACCACCCAACCTATCCCTACCCAACCCATAAAAAGATTTTTTTTATAAAATTTTAGATTTTAATATTTAAATAATAAAAGTATTACCACTCATCCCTATCCCTTACCCACCCCAAACCCCCCCGCCACTCCATTCCACCCAGGCCCATAATAAAAGAAGAATGATATCTCAAATGGAATGATTGAACCTGAAAATAAGATCAAATAAAAGTATAAAAGATCGAATAAATTAAAGTATATAAATATGATTTATAGAATTAAAAAGAAAATAAAAAATCATAGAGAAACGAAATTAAGATAACAAAAACTAAAAAAGAAGAATGATACTTCAAATGAGAATGATTGAACCTGCACATAAGATCAAATATGAGAATGATTGAACATAAAAATAACATAAGATATAAGTATAAAAGATAAAATAAAGATAACAAAAAATTAAAAAAAGAAGAAGAATGATATCTCAAAATGATTGAACATGCACATTAGATCAAATCAAAGTAAAATACACATAAAATCAATTATGGGAATTATTGAACTTAAAAATAAGATCAAATAAATGTATAAAAGATAAAATAAAGATAACAAAAAAAAAGAAGAATGACACCTCAAAATGGTTGAACCTGCACATTAGATCAAATCAAAGTAAAATATAAAAGATAAAACAAATTAAGTAGATTAGAAATAGTATGAAAGTGAAATAGAGAAGAAAAAAAAGAAGAAAAAAAGAGCAAGAATTTGATTAGGTAATGAAAAAGGTTTATATAGAATAATTTGAAAAAATAAACGATCGTGATTGAAAGCAATCAACGACTAGGAAAAAAGGTGGAAAATTACCAAAGATAGCGTTGAAAGATTTGATATTATGAAAATTAGTATATTGATTGACAATTAGTAGAATATATACCAATAATATTTTTCATATTTATCAAATTTATAATGTTAATTAAAAAATAAATAAATAATTTATTATTAGCATAAATAGAATCTATGATTGAGATCAAAAGTAATAAACGGTCAAGATTAAAATTAAAGATAAAAATAAAAATTAAGTTAGTTTATATATATATATATATATATATATATATATATATATATATATATATATATATATATTAAGCTTATTAAAAATTAGTCAAATTTGCCCAAATTTATATTGTAAAAAAAAAGTAAAATTTAAATAATAAAATTCATTATTAGTATAATTCAATTTTATGATTGAAATCAAAGCATTATTTGGACGGTCAAGATTAAAATCAAATTATTTCTAAATAGAGTAAAATTGAAAAAAAAAATTGAAAACAAAAGTGGGAAAATATCATATTTGGTACCATAAAAATTCCTTTAATTCAATTATAGTCCCGTAGGAATACACTGGTCTCATAGCTAGCGGTTTTGGTCCCATAAGAATATTATAATCATAATTTTTAAAAATTTTCATCCCAAATTAACTTATATTAATATAACTACTAGATTTATATTATTTTATATCTTTCAAAATAGACATAGTCCATTTTGGTCTTGTTAATGGTTCAGAATATTTCATCAACTATTAATAGATTTTGATGAAAAATTCCTCTGGGACTAAATATACAAATTTTGAGACATTTTTGGCATTGAGCAATTCTTATGGGATTAAATATGAAATTATCCCAACAAAAGTAGAAGTTTAAGTATGATTTTATAGATAGATAGATAGATAGATAGATAGATAGATAGATAGATAGATAGATAGATAGATAGATAGATAGATGGATGATTGAACCTTTAAATTTAAGGAGAATGATTGAACCTAAATTATAAATAGTATGAAAGTAGAATCTGTAAAAGAGAAGAAAAAGAAGAAGCATTAGAGGAGAAAAAACAAAAAGAAGATTAAAAAGAAGAACAAAAGATAGAATATTAAAATATAAAATTATGGTTCGTATAATTATTATAAAAGGAACACAAAAGTTGAAGAGAAAAAAGATAGAAAAAAAGAATGATAACTGATTGGACTTACCAATAAGATCAAATATGAGAATGATTGAACCTAAAAATAATATCAAATAAAAGTATAAAAGAATATAAATAAATTAAATTATAAAAATAAGGTTTATAAAATTATTAAAGAAAATACAAAAATCGAAGAGAAAAAAAAAAGATAACAAAGAATTAAAAAGTATAATGATACCTTTAATTAGAATGATTGAACCTGCATATAATATCAAATAAATGTATAAACGACAAAACAAATTAGAATATATTATAAATAATATGAAAGTAAAATATATAAAAGAGAAGAAAAAGAAGAATCATTAGAGAAAAAAACAAAAAGAGAATGATTAGAACTACAAATAAGATAAAATATGAGAATGATTGAACCTAAAAATAATATCAAAGTATAATACTCCCTACGTCCCACCCAAACATCATCGGTTGATTTTTGTGCGTTGATTAAGGAGTATTATTATTTTATGTATAATGGGTAGTTGTATTAGTAGTCACATGTTGTACCTTTTTACTAAAAATGAAAAATGGGGACATTTGGATGAGACGCTCAATATAGTAAAATGGTGACCTTTCAGTGGGACGGAGATAGTAGAAGATAAAATAAATTAAATTATGAAAATAGGGTTTACAGAATTATTAAAAAAACAGAAAAATCGAAGAAAAAAATAAAATAGCAAAAAAGAAGATAAAATAAATTAAATTATAAAAATAAAGTTTATAGAATTATTAAAAAAATACAAAAATCGAAGAGAAAAAAATAAGATAACAAAAAATTAAAAAGTATAATAAAACCTTTAGATAAAATGATTGAACCTGCATATAAGATAAAATAAAGTATAAAAACAAAACAAATTAGAATATATTATAAATAATATGAAAGTAAAATCCGTAAAAGAGAAGAAAAGGATGAATCATTAGAGAGAAAAAAACAAAAAGAGAATGATTAGACCTACAAATAAGATAAAATATGAGAATGATTGAACCTAAAAATAATATCAAAGTATAATAGAAGATAAAATAAATTAAATTATGAAAATAGGGTTTAAAGAATTATTTTAAAAAACACAAAAATCGAAGGAAAAAATAAGATAACAAAAAATAAAAATTATAATGATACCTTTAGGAGAATGATTGAACTTGTATAAAAGATCAAATAAAAGTATAAAAGGCAAAACAAATTAGAGTAGATTATAAATAATATGAATGTAGAATCTATAAAAGAGAAGAAAAAGAAGAAGTATTAGAGAAAAGAAACAAAAAAAATAAAATCAAATATGAAAATGATTGAATCTAAGAATAATATCAAATTAAAGTATGTATAAAAGAAGATAAAATAATTAAATTATGAAATAGTGTTTATAGAATTATTAAAAAAAAGACAAAAATCGAAGAGAAAAAAATAAGATAACAAAAAATTAAAAAGTATAATGATATCTTTAGGAGAAAGATTGAACCTGTAAATAAGATCAAATAAAAATATAAAAGACAAAACAAATTAGAGTTGATTATAAATAATATGAAAGTAGAATCTATAAAAGAGAAGAAAAAAAAAAGAAAAAGCATTAGAGAGAGAGAGAAAAAAAAATGGAGAAAGTAAAAATTTGATTAGGTTGAAAAGATTTATATATAATAATTTTAATGAATGAACAACCGTGATTGAAAGCAAATATATATAGAGATGATTCTAATAAAAATAAAATTGATACTATATTAATTGAAACTAAGCATATATTGATTAAAAATTAATTAATTTTATATTGTTAAATTAAATTAATAAAAAAGTAAATTTTAAATAATAAAAAAATTTATTATTAGTATAATTAAATTTTATAATTAATTGAATTCAAAGGAAAATCATATATCCTATGTATATTAAATTAAATTTTAATATATGAATATTGATTGATATATTAATTTAAATTAATTATATATTTATTGAAAAATTAGTTAAAATATGCCAAAAATATCTCCTATATTTACCAAATTTATATTTTTAAATAAAAAAGTAAAATTTAAATAACAAAATCCATTATTATTAGTATAATTAGATTAGATTTTATTATTGAAATAAAAAAGATTAATTGGACGGTCAAGATTAAAATTAAATTATTTTTAAATAGAGTAAAATTGAAAGAAAAATTAAAAACAAAAGTAGAAGTTTAGGTTTGTTTTTATATATGTATAGATTATTTAACCTACATATAAAATAAAATCAAATAAAAGTACTCCCTCCGTCTCATCCTAATCGTTACATATTTCAATTTTGTGCGTCTCATCCTAATAGTTACATTTCTCTTTTTTAGCATAAGGGACCCACACAAATTAATTACTTCTCTCTCCATGGGCCCACTTATCCCACTAATACAACTACCTACTTTATATTAAATTATTATTTTTCTCACTCAATACACATTAAAATACTATATTCATTAATCCCCGTGCAAAAAACAAACGTAATAAAAAAACAAAAAATGGATTAAAAAGAAGAACAAAAGATAAAATATTAAAATATAAAAATCGGGTTAATTGAATTATTATAAAGAAAAACAACGATTAAAGAAAAAAAGATAAACAAAAAAAAAGAATATTACCTCAAATGAGAATGATTGGACCTACAAATACGATCAAATATGATAATAATTAAACAAAAAAATAATATCAATAAAATAAAAGTATAAAAGAAGATAAAATATATTAAATTATAAAAATAGAGTTTATAGAATTATTAAATAAAAAACCCAAAAATCGAAGAGAAAAAATAAGATAACAAAAAATTAAAAAATATAATGATATCTTTAAGGAGAATAGTTGAACCTGCATATAAGATCATATAAAAGTATAAAAGATCATATAAAAGTATAAAAGGAAAAAAAATTAGAATAGATTATAAATAGTATGATAGTAAAATTTATAAAAAAGAAGAAAAAGATGAAGCATTAGAGAAAAAAATAATAAAAAGATGACTAAAAAGAAGAACAGAAGAAAGAATATAAAATATAAAAATAGGATTTATAGAATTATTATAAAGCAAACACAAAAATTAAAGAAAAAAAGATAGATAAAAAAATAATGATACCTCAAATGAGAATTATTGAACCTACAAATAAGGTCAAATATGAGAATGATTAAACCTAAAAATAATATCAAATAGAAGTATAAAAGAAGATAAAATAAATTAAATTATAAAAATAGAGTTTATAGAATTATAAAAAAAACACACACAAAAACCGAAGAGAAAAAAGAAAAGATAACAATAAATTACTAAAAAGTATAATGATACATTTAAAGAGAATAATTTAACCTGCATATAAGATCAAATAAAAATATAAAAGACAAACAAATTAGAGTTGATTATAAATAATATGAAAATAGAATCTGTAAAAGAGAAGATAAAAAAGAAGTATAAGAGAAAAAAAATAAAAAAATGATTAAAAAGAAGAACAAAAGATAAAATATAAAATAGGGTTCATAGATTCATTATAAAACAACTACAAAAATTAAAGTAAAAAAAGTTAGAAAAAAAAAGAGTATTACCTTAAATGAGAATGACTGAACCTAGAAATAATATCAAATATGATAATAATTAAACCTAAAAATAATATCAATCAAATAAAAGTATAAAAGAAGATAAAATAAACTAAATTATGAAAATAGAGTTTATAGAATTATTAAAAAAACACAAAAATCAAAGAAAAAAATAAGATAACAAAAAAATAAAAATTATAATGATATCTTTAAGGAGAATGGTTGAATCTACAAAAAGATCATATAAAAGTATAAAAGACAAAACAAATTAGAGTAAATTAAAAATAATATAAAAGTAGATTCTATAAAAGAGAAGAAAAAAAGAAGTATTAGAGAAAAAATAATAATAAAAAAATGATTAAAAAGAAGAAGAAAAAAAGAGTATTAAAATATAAAAATAGGGTTAATAGAATTTTTATAAAGCAAACACAAAAATTAAAGAGAAAAAAGATAGACAAAAAAAGAATATACCTCAAATAAGAATGAGTGGACCTACAAATAAGATCAAATATGATAATAATTAAACCTAAAAATAATATCAATAAAAAAAGTTTAAAAGAAGAGAAAATAAACTAAATTATAAAAATAGAGTTTATAGAATTATTAAAAAAAAATACAAAAATAGAAGAGAAAAAAATAAGATAACAAAAAATTAAAAATTATTATGATACTTTTAAGGAGAATGATTGAACCTACATATAAGATCATATATAAAAGTATAATAGACAAAACAAATTAGAGTATATTATAAATAATATGAAAGTAGAATCTATAAAAGATAAGAAAAATGAAGAAGCATTTAGAGAAAAAAATACAAAAAGATGATTAAAAAGAAGAACAAAAGAAAGAATATTAAAATATAAAAATAAGGTTAATAGAATTATTATAAAGTAAACACAAAAATTAAAGAGAAAAAAGATAGAAAAAAAATATACCTTAAACAAAAATGATTGGACCTACAAATAATATCAAATATGATAATAATTAAACATTAAAACAATATCAATCAAATAAAAGTATAAAAAAAGATAAAATAAATTAAATTATAAAAATAGAGTTTATAGATTTATTAAAAAAACACAAAAATCAAAAAGAAAAAAATAAGACAACAAAAAATTTAAAAATATAATGATACTTTTAAGGATAATGATTGAACCTACATATAAGATCATATAAAAGTATAAAAGACAACATAAATTAGAGTAGATTATAAATAATATGAAAGTAGAATTTGTAAAAGAGAAGAAAAAGAAGAAGAATTAGAGGGAAAAAAAACAAAAAGAGGATTAAAAAGAAGAACAAAAAAAATAAAAAAGTATAATGATTTCTTTAAGAAGAACGATTGAACCTGCATATATGATTAAATAAAAGTATAAAAAATAAAATAAATTAGGGTAGATTATGAATAATATGAAAGTAGAATCTGTAAAAGAGAAAAAAAAATAAGAAGCAGTAGTGCGGAAAAAAAGAAAGAGAGTAAAAATTTGATTAAGTAATGAAAAAATTTATGTGATCTGATTTTAAATAATCAACTATCGTGATTGAAAACAAATATTTATAGAGACGATTATAATAAAAATAAATTGATATATTAATTGAAATTAAGCATATATTGATTTAAGATTAATCAAATTTGAAAAAATATTTTCATATTTATTAAATTTATAGTATGCAATAAAAAATTTAAAATTTAAATAATGAAATCCATTATTAGTATAATAATAATCTATTATAAGCATTGATTGAACGGTTAAGATTAAAATTAAATTGGATGGTTAAGATTAACATTGAATTATTTCTAAATAAAGTAAAATTGAAAACAAAAGTGGAAATTCAGGTTTGCTAAGTAATGAAAAATTTTATATGGCATGATTTTAAAGAATCAACTATCATGATTGAAAATAAATATTTATAGAGATGATTATAATAAAAAAATAAATTGATATATTAATTGAAATTAAACATATATTGATTTAAGATTAATCAAATTTGAAAAAATATTTTTCATATTTATCAAATTTATATGCAATAAAAAATTTAAAATTTAAATAATAAAATCCATTATTAATATAATAATAATAATAATCTATTAAAAGCATTAATTGAACGGTTAATATTAAAATTAAATTGGACGGTTAAGATTAAAATTGAATTATTTCTAAAAAAAGTAAAATTGAAAAAAATTTGAAAACAAAAGTGAAAATTCAGGTTTGTTTTTATATATGTATAGATTATTAAAATATATTACTTAAAATAAAACATTAATTGCAGGATTAACGTGGGAGCGCCACGTACACAATTTTTCCAAGAACGAACGTGGCGACGCCACATACACAAAAATTTTCAAGAAGCAACGTGGCGCTGCCACCTCATAATTTTAAAAATTTTATTTTTGGCAAGCACTTATAAATTAATAGTATTAGTGATAAGATATTGAATATATATATATATATATATAATTATTTTATATATATATTTGATATTTTTTAATATATGTGATATTTTTTATTTATATTTTAATAATATTGAGGTTCTATTTTATTTTTAATTTAACATTTTTAAATAGAAAATCTTCATTTATTTTTTTTAAATATATAAAATTTTCATTAAAATTTTAATTAATTAAATAATTTATATATATATTTTAAATTTAATACTATAAAAATATTATTAATGTGATTAGAACCAGTTAAGTAATACATTTTTTATTACTTGAGTTATTTCTAAACCATACCAATCATGATAAATATTGTTTTTAATCATTCATTTCTCATCTCTATTCCATTCATAGGTTCATTTCATTCAATCATTATTCCATTAAATCATACTTAGCGAAAAATAAATTCAACCATTACTCTTAGATTTAAGCATTCTTAAATAGGGTGTACTTTCTCTGTATAAGTCCTCCATCAAGACAGAGAAATTATATATCAAAATGACATAAAATCGGAACCATTTCACTGAGGACAAAGTGCAGTGCCTTATTATGAATCAAGAACCATGATAGAAACTAGAAAGTAGTCAATGCCAGAAAATTTATATTTCCTATATAATTTATTTGTGGGCAATATATTAATATTCAATTGTATTAGTTATTCAAATAATATGTTGGGCTTAATTAAGTGATTAAAATAAAGTAAAAGTCCATGAGCTACATTATTTGATATGGGCCAATGAGTAGATACCCAATATTACATATTATGTGATTATAGGTGGCCTGATTTGAGTAATATATATAGATAACATAGGTTATGGTCCCCGATACTAAGCCACACACAGTTCTCTCTTTCCCCATCTGAAGAGATTACGAAGGTCCTGAGGAAAATTCAGATGCTTAGTTGAGGAAGGCCTTACACCTGCTGATCTTCCGTCTAATTTTGCATAAGAAAATTAATGGATCCAGGTATTCCTCTTTTCAATAATTACATAGATCTTGTTGAATCATGTTAGGGCTTAAAGTATTTTGGATTAAATGTTTTATTTTCAACAAGTGGTATCAGAGTCACCCTGAGATCCGTAATATTAATATTTGGATATTAAGAATGTGGATTAATTTTTGTAATTTTCTTTATTATGGATTTGGATTTCTACATGTTAAATCAATTGAGTTATGAACACTGTTTTTTCGTAGTTGATAATCTATGTTATTTGATTACAAAAAATTCCAAATGTTCATGCTTTGGTGGATTAATTGATTAATTATTATATATATGTTATTTTTGTTCCAATTATTTTTTATTCTTGATCATTCTCGATTTTCGTGAATTGGAATTTAATTTTCACAACATTCTGATCCTATTTGCTAGTGGAATTGATAAGGTTATTTTTAAATTGATTTCATGCAAATCAAATTGATTTTGGCATTCAATTTGACTAATCTGACATATGACTATATGAAGTAGTTCATTTCTCTAATTCATGTACCCACCTATTGACAAAAGGTGTTCTGCATATTATGTGGCAATGTTACTGGCATGAATTTCTAGATCAACTTTTGTGTACGATTTGGCCACATGATGTCATTTTTGAAGAACTGTTAAAAAAAAAGGTTCAGTAGTTTGAGGTATTGTGCAGTGGCTACTAAAATCATTTAGCTATAGTTTTTCAAGTCATTTTTTTACAGTAGCTGATTTTGAGGTTTAAAAAAAGAGGACGTGGCACACGGAACTCAATTCTCTTACCATGTTTATCATTCGGAGATTTGGGCATGCATTGATCGCCAATATGATTATCATTATTATGTTGTTAATTTTATTACCAAAAAATTAATAGAGATTTAATTTATAAATCTCATTCAGAACCCATAATGAATTTATTTAAATTGGAGAGACAGTTCAATATCGTTTAATTAAATTTAATATTTTAAATATTTATTTAGTTAGTCTAGTAATTTTTCACTTTAGTTAATTGAAGCACCATGTTGCAAAGCAATCTCTGTGTGTGGAGAAAGAATTTATTGATATTACATAGATGAGTATGGAATTATTCATGTGTTCTGTGTTCGGCCCATAGGTAGGCACAGTTTGACAGAATAATAACACACATGTGATAATAAGTATGTGATAATTATTTGGATTGTTCATGTGAACATTAGTCAATCCATAGATAAACTCTTGTTTGACAGAACTTATTGTCAATACTTAATTGTTGCACCAAGATTACCACTGTAGTTAATTTTTGTCCATAGACGAGGTTAATGTTATGCTTGGTGTCTTGAGATGGGTCCCCAATTTGTTTTACTTATTCGTTCATAATTTGCTTTATGACATGAATGTTTTGTGAGTATACTTAATTTGTTTTCAATTTAGTTTCTGTTGCTACAACTCCTAACTTCTCTCAACAAATCAATAACATCCCACTGCTTAATGGTACAATCTTTAAGACCTGGAAAGAGACCCTTGAGATTGTTCTTGGCTGTATGGATTTGAATCTGGCTCTTCGGTCTAATTGACCCACTGCTACTGCTGAAAATCCAAATGAGGCTAAAATTGAGAAGTGGAATCGGTCAAATCGAATGTGCATAATGTGTTGGATTGTACTCCCTCCGTCCCGTTTTAATATTTACATTCCTATTTTGCGAGACTCATTTCAATATTTATATTTTCCTTTTTGGAATATGGGACCCACCTAAACTAATTAATATATCATCCAACACTAATACACCTACCCATTTTGTATTAAATATTATATTTTTCCACCCACTATCTATTAAAATATTATACTCCTTAATCAACGTGCAAAAAGCAAATGTAAATATTAAAACGGGACGGAGGGAGTATACTAAAAGTCTAGTTTTTTGTATGAACAATGTTGAAACAATGTATTTGAAATGAGAATCAATGATCAAATGATTGCATCTTATAATTTATTTATATGTCTGATGCAATAGTCCACTTAATTTATAGTGTAGATAATATGTTGTGCGACAACACACGAAAGATCATATTATCGATTTTCTTATCAAGTATAAACAGATGCTCACAACCGAAATAGACGGGGACTCTCTATTGGGATGTTTGTAGTGTGATTTGGTATTAGTTTGTCTTGATTATAGAATCACATTAGTGCACTTCGTGTGTATTGAGCAGGACCGCTTGAGATCGTTCGACTTATACTGACTTATAGAAGAACTTGATCTCAGTTATTATGGATGTTCGTGCTCTTAATCCCTATACAATAACCTCGATACGTAAGGCAGTATGTATTTCTTTGATTTATCACTGGGTGAGATTTACATATAATTAAATCAACAAACTAGGTGAGTTGAGAAATAGTGATGTCTCTATAGTGTGATGTTGATTGTAGAAGGAATTCGTGTCCATTATAGGTTGATGATGTCCCCTTGAGGAGCTCATAAGGATTATCATGTAAACCCTACAGGTGGATTTATTCCGGCATGATAATGAGATTGAGTGGTACTACTCTCGGATGAGATATTAATTAATGGAGTTGTCAGTAACTTAATTAATTAATGGGCATTGTATATCTTAAACATGGGGAGACTAACGGGCTCATAATAAGGAGCCCATAACGTAATTATGGGATTAGAATGGTAGTGCAGTAATAATATTTTAGTGGTATATATTATTATTATTATTGGACTTAAGTATAAGCTTTTGGCTAAGTTTGGATACTTAAGCCCAATGGAGGTCCAACTCTAATTTCTCCTCCTGGTCCCTGCTGTAGCCCATATATAAGTCATCTCAATTGTCCGTAAACCCTAATCTAACTGACTAATCACGCCTAACACTGTGAGGAGGGTGAGGGAACAACAAATTAAGAAGATCTCAAAGATCGTTGCCCACACGACGTCGAGATTGGACTTGGGAATACAGCAGAAGACCTGAAGGTTGTTTGCTGCTGCTGTTCGTCAACTTCCATGATTTTTATAAATTTGTGTCAAACTTATAACTAGAAGTATGATATACTGAGGAAAGCCATTGAAGAGAGGATCATTTTGGTACGTAGATCACTCAAATCGGACATCAGATGAGAGAGTTATGCCTAAAATGGTGAGGCTGCGCAGGCTGCCGCGAGAATCCATCTTCTTCAACATACCCTGGTGAAAGGTAATACGTTTCTATATTTTCTTGCTTCCACTGAATTAGAAACATATGGAACCCTAACGATTCACGTTAACCAAATGACCAAACACCAACATGATGATCATGAAGCGCTCCATTCTGGAGGCGTTTAGGGGCTCTATTATTGAGAGCAAAAATGTCAAATCGTTCCTTGAGGCTATTGAGCAGTACTTTGCCAAAAATAAAAAGGCAGAGACAAGTAGTCTTTTGGCTAAACTTGTCTCCATGAGGAACAAAGGCAAAGGGAACATAAGGGAGTACATCATGAAAATGTCTAATCTCATATCAAAGCTTAATGCACTCAAGTTAGACATTTCTGATAATTTGCTTGTGCACTTGGTTCTCATCTCAATTCCAGTACACTTTGGGAAATCAAAAGGACAAATGGTCCCTTAATAAGCTTATATATTACTGTGTGCAAGAGGAAGAGAGAGTGCAGAGAGATAGAACTGAAAGTGCTCACTTGGCTGCAAACGCTCAAGGCAAGAAGAGAAATCAACCTAAGGGTATTGTGGTTGCTGCTTCAGAGAAAAAGAAGCAAAAGGTTGAACCTAAGGATGATAAATGCCACTTCTGCAAGAAGCGGGATCATTTAAAGAAAAATTGCTCCAAGTATGCTGCATGGCAAGCTAAGAAGGGTATACCTCTTACTTTGGTTTGTTATGAGGTTAATTTATCCTTTGTACCTAAAGATACTTGGTGGGTAGATTTTGGTACTACTACTCACATAAGTATGTCTTTGCAGGGTTACCTGAGTTGCCGGCTGCCAAATGATGCTGAAAGATTCATCTTTGTAGGCGATGTCAATAAAGTTGCAATAGAGGCTATTGGAACTTTTAGATTGCATTTAAAGACTGACTGTTATTTAGACTTGTTTGAGATATTTGTTGTGCTGTCTTTTAGACGAAATTCGGTTTCTATTTCTGTTTTGGATAAACTAGGATTTTCCTGGTCTTTTGGAAATAATAAAGTATGCCTCTTTCAAAATTCCAATTTTATTGGTGATGGCCATTTAATTGATAATGTTTACATGTTTGATCTTATAAATTCCAATAATGTTATTCTGCAAACATACTCAAGAGGTACAAAGAGAAAATTTTGGAGAATTCTGCCATTTTGTAGCACAAGCGCTTAGGCCATATTTCTAAACAAAGAATTCAAAGGCTTGTGTCTGATGGAATCCTTAATCCCTTAAATCTTGTAGATTTTCAAGTCTGCGTTGAATGTATAAAAGGAAAATAAATTAATATGAGGAAATTAGGAGCCGAAAGAGCTAAAGAAGTCTTAGAACTTATTCACACTGATATATGTGGTCCATTCCCTATGGCATCATGGAATGGGCAACGTTACTTCATCACGTTCATAGATGACTACTCTCGTTTTGGCAACCTATATCTGATTCATGAGAAATCTCAATCATTGGACATTTTCAAATCTTTCAAAGCTGAAGTTGAACTTCAACTTGATAAGAAAATTAAGGCTGTCAGATCTGATCCTAGAGGTGAATACTATGGTTAGTTTGATGGATCAAGAGAACAATGTCCAGGACCCTTCACACTTTTCCTCAAAGAATGTGGAATTGTTCCGCAATACACTATGTCAGGTTCTACTCGCATGAATGGTGTTGCTGAACGTCGGAATCAGACTCTTAAGGATATGGTAAGGAGTATGATAAGTCATTCCTCCTTGCCAGAGTCTCTTTGGGGAGAAGCCTTGAAAACACCAGTATACATTCTCAATAGAGTACCAAGTAAAGCAGTTTTCAAAATCTCTTATGAACTTTGGATAGGCAAGAAACCTAGCATTAGGCACTTACACATTTAGGGTTGTCCAGCTGAAGCGCGGCCTTATAAGCCACATGAAAGAAAACTGGAATCAAGAACGGTAAGCTGTTATTTTGTTAGTTACTCTGAGCATCACGAGGGTTTAAGTTTTACCATCCCACATCAAGAACTTTTTTCGAGATAGAAAATACCAAATTTCTTGAGGATATTGAGTTTGGGAGGTGTAAGCACTTGAATTTTATTGCCTATTAAAAAAATATGTGGCAAATTAATGCAATAATTATCAATTAATTATTTATTTATTAAGGGATTTAAATAAATAAATTCCTAAAATATGTTAATAAATAATTGATAATTAATTTAAAGCCCAATATATTAAATGAGGTTTAAATTAAATAAGGCAAGTCCAAGGCAAATAAACCTGACTTGAGGCCTAAGAAAGTGAAAGGCCTAAGCCCACAGAATCAGGTCAAATCAGCCCTGGACCAATCAGACTGCGAGTTATTTATGGAGTATCCTCATCCTTCACCTATATAAAGAGCTCTCATCTATTCATTCCAAACACACTCAAATATCTGAAGACAAAAGATCTGAACATATCAAGAATACGAGCAGTGCTCTCTTGAATACTTCAAGCATCTTCAAGCGAAGAACAGCCGCCAAATCGAAGAGCAAGGTTCTAAACCCCTTCGATCCGGCGTTCTTCAAAAGTAATAGCCACCAATTAGAGATCAAGGTACCAAACCCCTCCGATCCGGCGTTCTTCAAGTCAAGTGAAGATCAAGATAAAGCAAAGGTCAAGATCCAAGTCAAGTGAAGATCAAGATCAAGCGAAGGTCAAGATCCAAGTCAAGTGAAGATCCAAGTCAAGCGAATATCAAGATCCAAGTTAAGTAAAGATTAAGATCTAAGTGAAGATACAAGTCAAGTGAAGATCAAGATCCAAATTCAAGATCTTCAAGTCAAGAACACTCAAGACCTTCAAGTCAAGTTCAAGTTATATTCAAGTAAAAAACAACAGCCGATCAAAGATCAAGGTGTTAAGCCTCTTTGATCCGGCATTCTTCAAATCAAATTCATTATCTATGAAGTCAACGTTCTACCAAATTGAATTGCATACTTCACAACAAATTCAAGTCAACGTTCAATCCGAACAAAGGTTCAACGCCTCTGGATCAACGTTCAATACTACACACTCGAGTTCAAACAAGCTTCGTTCAAAGATCCAGCTCAACTCGACATATGCAGACAACATAGTCAGTGTAGTCAACACACACAAGTCAAAGTCAAAGCCAAATTAGTTCGAGAGAAGAATCAGAGAATAGATAGAGATTGTTTTCCTATATTCTCAAGTTCAATCCAGCTGGATTATCATTGTAATTTAATTTGTATTTATTTTATTATAAATATAAAATTTGTTGTTACAAATTTTGGCACGCCCAGTGGGACAGTCTCTACCTCTCATCTCTTCTCTCAACAAGCTCGAAGATACAAAGTATGACTCCTTTTAGGATCGCGATAAAAAGGTCATCTACCTCAAAGCCTTTAGAGCTACAAGCTGTGAAGACGCAGTCATGACTCTGCTAAAGATTGCGATACAAAGGCAAATTGCATCAAAGCCTCCAGAGTTTCCAATTGAAAATGTTAAACTCGTTACAAAAAGTATGTCTGAAGCCTCCTCAGAGACAAATCATGTGGTTGAGATTGCTCTTAATAAGCCATTGCACGGAGACAAAAACAGTGAAGATGATTCTACCTGCTCAACTCCTCACTCAATGCCAAGTTCACCATCTGCCTCAACTGCAATTGCAGTGATGACGACGAGTGCTATAACCATTGAAGAACAACTTGCAAGTATGATGAGAGCCATTGAAGAACTCACTAAGCATATGGAAGCTCAAGATGTAAAGATCTCCGTACTTATGAAGAAAATAAATAATGTGGAGACAAGTCATGCAAATAAGAAACAAGTTGAGGATGAGCATGGGGAGGAAGACTCAACGAAGCATCATCTATCTGAAGAAAAGCCAACTGAGGATATGATACAAGTTTCAACTGACGGAACGCTTCCTATCAACCAATTAAAGAACATCGTGGTAGAGACGATAAAAGAAAAGTTTGAAGGAAGTTCTAAATATTTTGTTGCCTACAAAAAGCCATATACAAAGAGAATTGACAACTTGAGTATGCCAGCTGACTATCAACCTCCCAAGTTTCAACAATTTGACGGCAGAGGCAACCCAAGATAACATGTGGCGCATTTTGTAAGACATGCAATGATGCTGGGACCAACGGAGATCACATGGTGAGACAATTCGTCCGATCTCTAAAAGGAAATGCATTTGATTGGTACATCGACTTGGAAGCAGACTTCATTGATAGTTGGGGGCAAATGGAAAAAATATTCCTCAACCGCTTCTATAGCACACGAAGAATTGTTAGCATGATAGAGCTAACAAATACTCGTCAAAGGGATGAAGAATATGTCATCGACTACAACAATAGGTGGAGGAGTCTAAGCCTCAATTGCAAAGAAAAACTACCAAAAGCTTCAGCTATAGAAATGTGCATTCAAGGGATGCAATAGAATCTTAGCTACACACTCCAAGGAATTCGGCCTAAAACTTTTGAAGAGTTGGCTTCAAGAGCTCACAACATGAAGTTAAGCCTGACATCAAATGACATCGAATGAACCTCTATTCAAGATTCTTACGAGTTTGAATACATGTCCTTCGATGAGCCATTGGAAGGGGAACCACAAGCAAAGGCTGTAGTTTCTATAAAGATTAATAGAAATGAAGTTGAAGTAAGAGAAAATAGTGCATCCCAAGATTGGGGACAATAAACTGTTGACAAACTCAAGTGCAAAGCTCCTTGACACGAGCTAAAACTGTCTGCATTATGCTCCTTGATACGAGCTTAAACTGTCTAACTCAAATTAAATCTCCTTGAGAAGAGACGAAACTCTCTACATGTTACGCTTCTCGACACGAGCTAAAAATATCCATACAATACTCCTTGATATGAGTTTAAACTATCTAAAATTCTCAAGTTACGCTCCTTGATATGAGCTAAAACTATCTACACACAATGCTCCTTGATATGAGTATAAACTATCTACACATCAAATCAAATCTCCTTGGGAGGAGAATAAATTCTCTACACACAAAGCTACTCGACATGAGTGAAAAATATCCACACAAGGCTCCTTGACACGAGTATAAACTGTCTACAAGTTCAAATTCAAGACTCGTTGACACGAGTATAAAATGTCAACAAATTCAAGTTCAACGCTCCATGACGCACGAGCCTAAACTGCATGTTACTCTTGGTCCGCATGAGTATAAAATGTGTACGGCACCCCCATCCAAACCAACTCATGTTCTTTTGAACTACATTATGACTTGATCCTTTTCAAAGAGGTACGTAGGCAGCTTAGCACTTCACTAAGTTCAGTCATAATTCAGGCTATTCATATCAAGTTGGTGAAGCAAGCAATAAAATTCAATCATGTTGATCAAGAATGGATTATCGCAATTTGTTCACTTCAACACAAAGGTGTCCGTGAACAAAATGCGAGGGGGCATTTGTAAGCACTTGAATTTTATTGCCTATTAAAGGAAAATATGTGGCAAATTAATGCAATAATTATCAATTAATTATTTATTTATTAAGGGATTTAAATAAATAAATTCTTAAAATAGGTTAATAAATAATTGATAATTATTTTAAAGCCCAATAAATTAAATGGGCTTTAAATTAAATAAGGCAAGTTCAAGACAAATAAACCTGACTTGAGGCCTAAGAAAGTGAAAGGTCCAAGCCCGCAGAATCAGGTCAAATCAGCCCTGGACCAATCAGACTGCGAGTTATTTATGGAGTATTCTCATCCTTCACCTATATAAGGAGCCCTCCTCTATTCATTCCAAACACACTCAAATATCTAAAGACAAAAGTTCTGAAGAGATCAAGAATACGAGCAGTGCTCCATTGAATACTTCAAGCATCTTCAAGCGAAGAACAACCGCCAAATCGAAGAACAAGGTTCTAAACCCCTTTGATCCGGCGTTCTTCAAAAGTAATAGCCACCAATTGGAGATCAAGGTGCCAAGCCCCTCCGATTCGGTGTTCTTCAAGTCAAGTGAAGATCAAGATCAAGCGAAGGTCAAGATCCAAGTCAAGTGAAGATCCAAGTCAAGCGAAGATCAAGATCCAAGTTAAGTGAAGATCAAGATCTAAGTGAAGATACAAGTGAATTGAAGATCAAGATCCAAATTCAAGATCTTCAAATCAAGAACACTCAAGACCTTCAAGTCAAGTTCAAGTTATATTCAAGTCAAGAACAACAGCCGATCAAAGATCAAGGTGCTAAGCCTCTTCGATCCGACGTTCTTCAAATCAAATTCATTATCCGTGAAGTCAACG
This sequence comes from Pogostemon cablin, assembly GCA_023678885.1. NCBI lineage: Eukaryota > Viridiplantae > Streptophyta > Magnoliopsida > Lamiales > Lamiaceae > Pogostemon > Pogostemon cablin. The sequence goes on along the minus strand of CM042973.1, from coordinate 11,888,299 downwards.
TTCTACCAAATTGAATGGCATACTTCACAACAAATTCAAGTCAACGTTCAATCCGAACAAAGGTTCAACGCCTCTGGATCAACGTTCAAGACTACACACTCGAGTTTGGACAAGCTTCGTTCGAAGATCCAACTCAACTCGACATACGCAGTCAACATAGTCAGCGTAGTCAACACACACAAGTCAAAGTCAAAGCCAAATTAGTTCGAGAGAAGAATCAGATGATAGATAGAGATTATTTCCCTATATTCACAAGTTCAATCCAGCTGGATTATCATTGTAATTCTCTTGTATTTATTTTATTATAAATACAAAATTTGTTGTTACAGGAGGGAAGATATTATGAGGAAGGTTGTCTTTGAGGAAGATTCTAGAGTTGACGAAGATTTGATTACTTTACCAATCATTTCTCAAGAAACAACTCCAGAAACTCATATGGAAAACATTGTTTCAAATCAAGACAACATTGAAATCCTTCCTCCATTAGCTGATGAAAAACTCAACCACCTCAAGAAGTGTCATTAAGGAGATCCACTAGAGAGAGGAGAAATGCTATTTCAGATGATTATATAGTATTTTTACAAGAACATGAGGATGGCGTTGGTTTGACCGAAGATGACCCCGTCACTTTTGGTCAAGCCATGCGCAGTTCTAACTCTCAGAAATAGATTGACGCCATGAATGATGAGATAAAGTCTATGAGTGACAATGATGTTTGGGATCTTGTCGAATTGCCTGAAGGTGTGAAACCCATTAGTTGTAAATGGATATTTAAAACCAAAAAGGATTCAAAAGGAAATATTAAAAGATATAAGGCCCATCTAGTCACTAAAGGTTTCACTCAAAAGGAAGGTGTTGACTACAAAGAGACTTTCTCTCAAGTTTCTTCAAAAACTCTTTCAGAACTATCATGGCACTTGTAGCTCATTTCGACTTAGAGCTACATCAGATGGATGTAAAGACTGCTTTTCTCAATGGAGACATTGAGGAAACCATTTATATGGCACAACCTGAGAATTTTTCCTTCGGAGATGCAAAGTCTGCACTGTGAAAATTAAAGAAATCCATTTATGGTCTAAAGCAAGCATCTCGTCAATGGTATCACAAGTTTTATCAAATTATTACCTCTTTTGGTTTTGAGGTAAATGTTGTTGATGATTGTGTATACTGCAAGTTCAGTAGGAGTACATATATCTTTTTGGTTTTGTATGTCGATGATATTCTTCTTGGAAGTAATGATATAGGCTTATTGCACAAAACAAAGAGATTTCTTGCGAATAAATTCGAAATGAAAGATCTTGCTGACGCCTCTTTTGTATTAGGAATCCAAATACTTAGAGATCGTTCTCGAGGTATCCTTGGATTATCGCAAAAGAGCTATATCAATATGGTTTTAGGAAGATTCGGCTTGAAAGGAAGCAAACCACTAGACACCCCTGTGGCTAAGGAAGGAAAATTCAGTCTTAAGCAGTGCCCCAGCAATGATCATGAGAAAAATGAGATGCAAAAGATTCCTTATGTGTCAGCAGTAGGAAGTCTTATGTACGCTCAAGTTTGCACTCGTCCTGATACAGCATTTATAGTGGGAGTTTTGGGGAGGTATTTAAGCAATCCAGGAGAGCAACACTGGAAAGCGGCCAAACGCGTAATGCGTTACTTAAAGAGAACAATGGATTATATGCTCACTTATCGGATGTTGGAGAATTTGGAGATCGTTGGATACTCTGACTTCGATTTTACTGGATGTCAAGATAGCAAGCGTTCCACATCGGGTTATGAGTTTACGTTAGCTGGAGGAGCTATTTCTTGGAAGTCTGCCAAACAGACTCTTGTAGCTTCTTCCACCATGACTGCAGAGTTCATCGCTTGTTATGAAACATCATTCATGCAATATGGTTACGGAACTTTGTCACTGGGCTACGTGTGGTTGACGGTATCGAAAGACCGTTGAAAATGTATTGTGATAATAGTTCAGCAGTACTATACTCCAATAACAACAGAAGTGCTACTAAATCAAAATTCATTGAAATTAAGTACCTCGTTGTTAAGGAGAGGGTTCAGAATAAACAAATTACTGTTGAACACATAGGAACAGACAGCATGCTAGCAGATCCACTAACTAAGGCATTAACCCCGAAGGTGTTTCATGAGCATACTGCTCAAATGGGTGTTATTTCTGATGTTACCTTAGTTTAGTGGGAGTTTATATTCTATGTATTGACCTTCATATTTAAGACATTCGGAATTCTATAGAATAAAGTTGATGACCTTCTGGTTTGTTCTGAATTCACTTAAGTTAATTTCCATTTTGTGATATCTGCATTGTGGATTGATCTCACTAAAGTTTAAAGTTGGACCAGTTGAAAATAGACATGTTGTTAATCACATTTTGCATGTAATTTCCATGCTACTCACCATATTTGATCTATTTCGTTAAGTATATTAATATGGTGATTGTCGGGGTTTAACCACGAAAGTAATGTGGTGAATGTCGCGATAATTCAATTGTTAGTATATGAGATGAACCAGATTGTTGAAGGTAGTCTGAATGAATATCATAAAGTTGTGCACTAAGGATTCTTAATATAATTGTCTTCGGAAGTAATATATAGCCCAACTGGGAGATTTTCAGGAAATTTATATTTCCTATATAATTTATTTGTGGGCAATATATTAATATTCAATTATATTAGCTATTCAAATAATATGTTGGGTTAAAATAAAGTAAAAGTCCATGGGTCAATGAGTAGATACTCAATATTACATATTAGGTAACTATGGGTGGCCTGATTTGAGTAATATATATAGATACCGTAGGTTATGGTCCCCCATACTAAGCCACACGAAGTTCTCTGTTTCCCATTTGAAGAGATTACGAAGGTCCTGAAGGAAATTCAGAGGCTTAGTTGAGGAATGTCTGTTGAGGAATGTCTTACACCTGATCTTCCGTCTATTTTTCATAAGAAGATCAATGAATCGAGATATTCCTCTTTTCAATAATTACATGGTAAATTATGTTAGGACTTAAGGTGTTTTGGATTAAATATTTTATTTTCAACCGTCAAAACCAACAGCGATCACAGCAATAAAACTAATCGTGCGGTTGTCGAGTGCAAGAAAAAATGAGCCCACAGGGGATATTCAATAATTTTTCTAGGGTTTCTTGCTACAAATTCTTCTCTCGCAAAACCTACCCTCTTTCCTGTTGCACTAACATCTTTTCTATCAACACTCATCCCCTTCAATTAATCGGCTGGGTTTCACAATTTGATCTGGAAAAGCAAATTTTTCTTCATTAGTATTTGTGCTTAATTCCTGTAAGTATATTTCACTCGATCTTTTTCCCCATCAATTTTCTCTTATTTCTGCCCCTCTATTTGGGTTCTTAGAAAGGATTTCAATTTGCAGTAGACATATCTTCTTCAGATTATCTGCTTTATTAAAAAGCAATATTATTATATAAATATATATTCATTTATATATATGGGGAAGTCTGGCGGTAGGAAAAAGAAGGGTGTTTTTGTTCAAAATCAGACCCAAAATCAAGTGTCCGTTGGAGATGTCCAATCTCCACCTGTTGTTAATGGTGGTGTTAATTTGGACTCATCAGTTTTCTTGAAAAGAGCTCATGAGCTCAAGGAAGAAGGTAACAGAAGGTTTCAGGACAAAGACTACGTAGGTGCTCTTCAACAGTACGAGAATGCCCTTAAGCTTACTCCAAAATCGCATCCTGATAGAGCTGTCTTTCACAGCAATAGAGCTGCCTGTTTGATGCAAATGAAGCCTATAGACTATGAAGCAGTGATATCTGAGTGTAATTTTGCACTTCAGGTACATCCAAGTTTTGTCCGAGCCCTTCTTAGGAGGGCTCGTGCTCTTGAGGCCATAGGTAAGTACGATGTGGCTATGCAAGATGTCCAATCTTTGTTGGTTATTGATCCTAATCATGGTGATGCATTGGAGATTGCTGGGCGATTGAGGATGGCACTTGCGCCTCGTCAAGACGCCCAGCAAGACCTTCAGAGCCGCCCATCACCTGCGGCTCTTGGGGCCTCTGCAATCCGTGGGGCCCCATTTGCGGGACTTGGACCCTGTCTACCTGCACGGCCAGTACCTAAGAAGCCAGTTTCTCCTGTGGTGGGAACAAATGTACCATCTAATAAGCCCGAGAAGTTGTATCCCGTCCCTCCCATTGAAAATGGTCCTGGGACCAAAAATCAGCTGCCAAAAGTTGTTTTGAAGCCTTCAAATGGTTCTTCAAGATCCAATGAAATTGTTAGCAGGGATATGCAGAAGGAACAATTGCCTTCTCAATCAGTCTTGCGATCAGTTCATGGGAAATCTGCATCACCTCTGGTGCTGTATAGACCGTTGAAGCTTATCTACGACCATGACATAAGGCTTGCCCAGATGCCTGTTAATTGCAGTTTAAAAGTTTTGAGGGACATAGTAAGTAAACGTTTTCCAATGTCAAAAGCAGTGCTGATTAAGTACAAAGACAGTGATGGTGACTTAGTGACAATAACATGTTCTGCTGAGCTTAGAATGGCGGAGGCCTCAGTGGACAATTTTGTTCCAAAAGAACCCGATACTGATAAAGGAGAGCCCCTTAGTATGTTGAGGCTGCATATTGTTGAAGTGAGTCCAGAGCAAGAGCCACCTTTACTTAGTGGGGAGGAAGAGAAGCTTATCCAGAATGAAGCAATTCAAATGGATAAGAATGTGTTGCAATCTTCTGTTGCTGCCTCACCAATGGATGCTGTGGATTCTGAGATTGACAGCACTGAGAAAAACGCGCTGAAGGAGAAAGGAGGATCAGAAGACCCTGAATGTAAGGAGGTTGAGATGGATGATTGGTTGTTTGAGTTTGCACAGCTGTTCCGCGCCCATGTAGGTATTGATCCTGATGCTCATATTGATCTTCATGAGCTTGGGATGGAACTGTGTTCTGAAGCCCTCGAGGAAATGGTGACCAGTGAAGAGGCTCAAAGCCTTATTGAAAAGGCTGCTCTGAAGTTTCAGGAGGTGGCTACTCTAGCTTTCTTCAACTGGGGAAATGTTCATATGTGTGCTGCAAGGAAAAGAATGCCTATAGATGAATCAGCGGGTAAAGAAGTAATGGATGCACAGCTTCAAATTGCTTATGATTGGGTGAAGGAGAAGTATACCCTTGCCAAAGAGAAGTATGAGGAGGCTCTGTTGATTAAACCTGACTTTTATGAAGGACTGTTAGCTCTGGGGCAGCAACAATTTGAAATGGCAAAACTTCACTGGTCATTTGTATTAGCAAAAAAGACAGATCTGTCGACATGGGATCCAACCGAGACGATTGGCCTTTTTGACAGCTCAGAAGAGAAAATGAAAGTAGCCACTGAGATGTGGGAGAAACTAGAGGAGCAGAGAGCTAATGAGTTGAAAGATCCGAGTGCAAGCAAGAAGGATGAATTCTTGAAAAGAAGGAAGAAACATGGTAGTGGTGCACAAGGTGATTCAGGTGTAGTGGGTTGTCAAGGGGATATCTCGCCTGAGGAAGCTGCCAAACAAACTGCTGTTATGAGATCTCAAATTCATTTGTTTTGGGGCAACATGCTTTTTGAGAGATCTCAAATCGAGTGTAAATTGGGTTTGCCTGGCTGGAAGAAGAATCTGGATGTAGCAGTCGAGCGATTTAAGCTTGCTGGTGCTTCTGAAGCTGACATTTCAACAGTTCTAAAGAATCACAGTTCTAACGAAGAAGCTGCGGATGGGCACAAAAAAGATCTTGAGGAAGCTGTTACTAATGCAGTTGATAAAAGAGATAATTGAATGATAGTAGGCAGGAATTGAGGAATATATGATTAAGAGTTCCTTTTCTTTGATGTCACCCTTCATGATGGTTGCTTCACAAAATTTGATGGCTATTAGCATTTCTTTTGCTTTCCATGGGGAAGAGATCGCCTACACGAACGTGGTGACTTTTTTTCAAAGTCTCGTCTTGGGAGGTTTTCAGCCATGTCCTTTGGCGTCTGGACTCTTCCAAGCTAACCTGATTTTTTTTGCAATGATTTTTAGAAAAAAGTTGTCTCCCTTGATGTATTTCATCAGTTATAATGTGACCAAATAGCTACTGCTTGCTATTCTTTTTTGTTGAATGGAAAATAAATTCATAGAGCTGAAAGCTTTTTGATAATTAGATAACGTTGGAAACTGGTGATTCTGAATCCTACGGTATTCTCTCTTTATAGATTGCTACAAAGTTTTCTTTAATGGTGCATTTGGTTTGCTCAGGGTGGATGTGATTGCTCTGTTATTATTCTTTCTTCTGCTCGCCTTTGAAAGTGTTCGTATGGGCAGTTGTTATGATATGTCATGTTGGGCATATAAATGGGGGTCAACCCTTCACTTTCAACCATATTTTCATTCTATTTTGAGTGAAGTTAAGATTCCCTAACTTATATGCCTAACAATCCTTCACTTTCAACCATATTTTCATTCTATTTTGGGTGAAGTTAAGACTCTCTAACTTATATGCCTAATAATTAGGTCCACCTACCGGACCAGACGGGCCACGGATCGGATCAATTGAAAAGAACAGAAAAAATAAAAATAAAATTAAAAACAATCAAAGGGTAAACTTATCCAACAACCTATAGGCTCCTTAATTCAATAATAATGTGATAAAAATTTATAAACTCTAACTCCTTAAATATTATTACTCATTAATATTAAAAAGGAAAGAAATCAAAATCCTAGCACCTAAACAAAAATATAATAAATAAACCCAACCTACAAACAATGGGTTCAAGCCTTAAATATAAATATAGTTAAAAGAAATAAAATCAGCCCATGGAATGTGGACCTAAGCCCTCAAAATAAAATAGGCCAGCCCACGAACAATGGACCTAAGCCCGCCCCCGTCGACAGTGAACTCTCATTTTACTTTCTATCAATTCCATTCTCCTTCAGAAACAAGTTTGTCCTCAAAGTTGCAGTCAAGTAACCACCATAGTGTTGGGATAGACATATGCACATTCATTCCTAAGGGACAAATAAAGAAGAGCATAAAAAACACAACACAAGAATTTACGTGGAAAATTCCAAAACCAGAGAAAAACCACGGACCGAGAAAATACCACTATGTGAAAAATTTATACAATCACACATAATTTCTCTCTCTCTCTCTCCCGACCCCAATCCCTACACTCTTACAAATCTTTGACTAATTCACACCTTTCTCCCCATTCTCACAACCGAGAATCCAAGAAAGGAATTTAACTAGAATCAAACTCAAAAATTAAAGTGTACTTGATTGGTGTACTTAATATCAAGTCCAATGTCCTCCTTATATAGTCTAAGAAATCTCTCCCCTTTTACTCTTCATCCGATGTGGGACAAAGAAATAAAAGAAATACCTTCTTTTATTCTTGACAAAACCCAACAATCTCCACCATGTTAAAATAAAAGATGACTCATTGTCTTTACCGACAATCTATTTTCTACTCCGAGAATCCCTTAGAATCAACCATTCTAAGAATCATTGTCTTCACCGACAATCCATTCTCAACCCCGAGAATCCTACTACACCATATGAGTAGATCACTTAGAATCAACCATTCTAAGAATTTCCTGCGGCACATATCGAAAACACCTGTTGATATTTATGGTGCTACTTCCAGCACTTAGCTACCCCTGGAAGTCCATCAGCCATCGATATACATCCACCACACACCCTACATCACCTGCCAAGTCAATGTCCGTGTGCAAACTTGTGGACCAGCTAATATTATTACATCCTTTTCCATGACAACCATGTCATAAGTGTTGGCAATTGGATCGTGCGGTTCAACGTGATCCGTTAGGATTAACAGACAAACAAATCAGCAGAAGCAAAAATAATGTTTACCATACTTCTGGGTTGATGTAGATGATGAACCGTTGCAGAGAACCACCTCTCAATCTTCTGCTGTATGTCCCAAGTCGAATCCTGCTGTTGTGTGGGCAACAATCAGCAGGATTCTCTCAATCTGCTCCTGTTCTTTCTAACTGTCAAATGAGGCACTGACTTAGGGTTAACAGGAGTTGAGATGACTTATATAGTTGGGCTACAGCAGGGACCAGGAGGAGAAATTGGGCTGGGCCTCAATTGAATTTAATTAACCAAGCTTAGCCCAAAGCTTTTAATTAAATCCAATAATAATAATATAGTCCACTAAAATATTATTACTGCACTACCCATCCAATCCCAAAATTATGTTCTGGGCTCCTTCTTATTATAAGCCCGACAGTCTCCCCATGTTTAAGATATACAATGCCCATTAATTAATTAAGTTACTGACAACTCAAATTAATTAATATCTCATCCGAGAGTAGTACCACTCAACCTTATTATCATGCCGGATATTAATCCACTTGCAAGATTTACATGATAAACCTTATGAGCTCCTCAAGGGGACATCATCAACCTATGATGGACATGGATTCCTTCTACAATCAACAGCACACCATAGATACAACACTACTTCCCAACTCACCGAGTTTGTTGATTTAATACTTATAAATCTCACCCATTGATGAATCAAAGAAATACATACTGCCCTACGTGTTGAGGTTATTGTATGGGGATTAAGAGCACGAACTTCCATAATAACAGAGATCAAGTTCTACTATATAGTCAGTATAAGAAGAACGATCTCTTGCGGTCCTGCTCAATACACACAAGTGCACTAATGTGATTCTATAGCCAAGACAAGCTAATACCAAAGCACACTACAACCATACCAATAGAGAGTCCCCGTCTATCTCAGTTGTGATCATCTGTTTATACTTTATAAGAAAACCGATAATATGATCTTCTGCGTGTTGTCGCACAACATATTATCTACAGTATAAAGTAAATGGACTATTGCATCATGCATATAAAATAAATTATAAGATGCAATCATTTGATCAATGATTCTCATTTCAAATATTGTTATGACATTGTTCATACTAAAGCTAGACTTTTAGTATACAATCCAACAATCTCCCACTTATACTAAAAGACTTTGCTGTCATGTCTTCTGTCATACATCTGATTCCTACTCCCACTACACGACCATTAAAAGCTCTCGCCTTAAGGTCCTTGTAAATGGTTTACTAGGTCATCATCCGATGCAATCTAGGCGACAACATCATTCCCCTCATCATACGATTTCTCGTAACAGGTGGTACTCGCGCTCCATGTGTTTAATTGCCTTATGGACTTGTGATTTCTTCAAGTTTGCAACTGCACCAATATCATCAATGTAAATTGTGATTACCTTGGGTAAACTTAGAAACACTTCAAAGTCCATCATGAAGTCTCTAGAGTCATATAGATACTTTGACTGCCTCATAGGCTCCAATTCATCATCTTTCCATGATGGAGTCCGGAGTCTGAAATATATTTCTATATAACACTCCTCCACATTATGACTCTACTTCCTAAGATTAAACACATAACCTTTGAGGTGAATTTACTGCCGTCCAATCTGACTAAAAAATCTGAATCTACGTAATCCACAAGAAGCAGTGAATCTGTCCAGCAAGTCCACATATAATTTCTAGTCCTTCTCAGGCACTTTATAAATGTCTTACCACAGTTCATCATTCTTGTTTCGGGTTACGTTGATACCCACTGTTCATGCATTCAGCAAAACAGATGTCCAACATCGTTCATAGCATTCCTTAGATTAAGCTTCCTTATTCGCCGAAGCATAAGGAATCGCTTTCATCCTCTTTATCTTCCTTTTGTGTCTTAAGACACAATCACTTAGATAAATTCACATGCTAAACGAGTATGGACTGTATCATTTTATGAAACTTGAGATAAGCATAATATCCTTTCTTGTGATCCGTATTACCATGATCAAAAGGATATATTTTGCCTTTCTTAAGTCCTTCATCTCTACCGCTTTATTTAACCGTACCCATACGCCTGATAATACTCTTTCATTGTCTCCAATGAGCAAGATACTATCTATGTATAGTACAAAAAACACCACCACGTTTCCGTCACTCTTTACAACACACAAGATACATCCGCTTATTTATTTAAATCCGTGCCACTGGATTACCTAATCAAAACAGATGCTTCACTATCTCAAAACTTGCTTTAGTCCATCGCTGGACACTTTTAAGCTTACTTTCAAAATGCTATTAGTATTTTGCAATGAATCACTCTGGTTGTTTCACATAGATGTTTTCCTCAAAACTTCCAATCAGGAAAGTTGTCTTTGACATCTATTTGTTGTTCCTCATAGCAGCAATAAATAAAAGAATCTGGATCAATATAAGAATAGCTACCAGCGAACATGTTTCCTCATAATCGAACCATTTCTTTCTGAGTACACTTTTTCGCAACAAGCTTTGCTTCCAAGGTTTTCACCTTTCATATGATCCTCTTTTATTTCCTTTGACCACTTGCAATGGCTTTTACACCATTTAGTGGTCATACAAGTTCCCAGACTTAATATAGAATCCGTAGATTCTATTTCAACATTCATTGCAACTTACTAAGATTCCGTATTTTCATCTTGTAGTGCTACGTCGTATCCGTGGGATAATACCATGTTCACTAGGGATCAAGTCTTACGACTTTCCCAAAACATATATTTTATGGGTAGTTGAACAACCCTCCCACTACGACAAGGCATTACATGTAATTGTGTATCAGACGTGACACGCGTTGCAGTTTACCTTGTGGTATATCCTCTTGTACACTTGGTACTTTAACTTTGTGTTTTCTTCTCACTTCCTTTAGAACAACTTATACATGGGCTTGTGATTTATTACATAGTCCTTTTCCAAAAATTTGGTGTTTGTGTTAACAGTCACCCTTCGATCTTTTGGACTAAATAAATCACCCTCCATTTTTCTAGGATATCCCATATACAGACAAATGTTTCACGAATTACTGTATCTAAGACATATCCATAAAATGAATTTAATTATTCCAAATAATTCATCATCTATCTAATCATAACCATAAGAGCCTTATTCCTTCTAGCCACCACACCATTCAGTTTGGGGCATACCCGGTGTAGTCAACTTGAGATTTAATCTCAACTTCTGATCAATAGCTCCTAAATATCCCAAGAGGTATTCGCCATCATGATTGAATCGTAATGACTTAATATATTTTCCATGATGCTTCACTGTACTAGCCTTACAATTCTTGAATTAATCAAATAACTTAGACATGCAGTGCATCATATAAATATATTGGTTTCCAGAATAATCTTCGAATATTCATAACCACCTCTCGCCTGGATAATATTAGGTTCGCTTGAATCAGAATGAACTAATTCCAACATATATATCTTTGGCTCTACACCCCACAACCTTGAAAAGGCAGTTAATCATTTTTACTTCCAAGCAAGACTCGCAAGTCCGATAGTTTCCACTTCAGATAAACCTTACGGTCTATCGGCTATCAACTTTTGAATCCTACCTAAGTAAAATGAATTAGTCATAGACGCCAAATGTATGTTTAGTTCATTTCCGAAGGTTCCTTTCTCTTACTTATATTAGAAGATGAATTATTTAATTACTATTTATTGCATTTGTGGGATGTACATGATTCAAGAGTATACTTTTTATCCACCAACGTACTTTAACGGATTATAGCCTCATTCCTCATTACTATGGCCATGTCATTTAAATGAAATGAAGTATCCATCCGTTAATGCATAGAAACCGAAATCAAATTCATTCTATGAAACGTACGTAAAGACAATTTTTCATAATCAATCGTTTATTCTTATCATGAGATAAATAAACAACTCCCACTGCAATAGCCACTACCTTTGTAGTTTTACCCATGTTATTAACAATCTTATCCTTACTTAGTGAAAAACATTTAGTGATTCCAGTATCTACATACTTCGTGTCAGTAGATGCCATCACTAATCATGTTTAAACCATTAGTAAATAAGATATTAAACTTGTTCACATTATGATGAAAATGGCTTTCCTTTGCCACATGTTTTATCAGAAGTTTCCCACCATTTACATCCTCTTGTAATTCAGGTGGAACTTACTCAAAGCATCTAGGTAATTATGGAAAATAGATTGACTTAGGTTTCCCCTCAACTTTTATTCCATGTATTTCCAATTCATTCATCAAATTCTATCATGATCTTGCACCTTTTTAAAATACTCAAGTATCCGAAGAGTTTCATGAGACCATCATATTTCTATGAACCTCTCATCTCTTCACTAGAAACTTTAATAGGCATCATGAGACGTCCTTTGTGAGAATACACATGTATTTTCTTAAGCAGTAATTTTCAAAATCAAGATTCTTTTCTAATCATCTAATTTGGATAAGTAAATATAATGTCTTTTAGTTAACAATTAGTGAAATAAAAACATTCAAAATTCAGAGAATCACAAATAAATATTCCGATCAAATCTTCGAATTTTATCCTTTTATATTGATTCCCTCAAAATAATATAAAATTAAAATTCACCGACATCTCAAGCACCGTGAGTCTGCAAGCCACGTTAGGGTGGACGTTACAAACCCGAACATTTACAAGAGAAGGTTTTACCCATTAATTTCATTTGTCAACCTAACTTTATGACAAAATAATTAATAGTCGGTTCCTCTTTAGCCATGTAAATAATAGCAGTGACTCCGTTGGGGAGGATACTAATTATTTACATCTAAGTGTACACCATTATTTGATCCCAAGTCCGCTGTCCAAGCTTATGTGCCTTACTGTTAGAGAAGTACACACGCGCTCAGATAACTTTCTACAATCATCAATTATATAAGTTTGTACTAGTGAACCGCATATAAGCTCATCCGTTAGGGAGGAAGGCACTATAGCCAACGCGTAAGTCCATATGCATCACATTACAAACAATAATTATTTAAAGAAGTTTGTACCAGTGATCCGTGAATAAACTCATCCGTTAGGGAGGAAGGCTCTATTGCCAACGCGCAAGTTTACTCACATCACTTACAAACCAATAATGGAGGCCGCGAGAATTAATTACCAATCCCCTCTCCCACTTAGTTATTTAAAACTGAGGGTTTTTAACATGCATATAATATTCCAGAATAAAATATACAACTTAGACATGCTTCTATTAACAACAATTTAAATAAATAAATCACATAGAACATGCCTTACACATATATAACAATAATTGACAATTAAATCAATTAATCAGTTATATAACATTAATTAATTGCATAAAATATTGGATCAAATAAATGGGCCCAAAGGAACCAAGCATCAATAGCATAAAAATGAGCAGCCCATTAATAAATTAATAAAGCCCATTTAGCCTGCCATTAAAATGCATTATAAATCCAGCCCATTTATAAAATAGGCCCAACATAATACCCACAATTAATTAAATCCAGCAGAAAAATAGCCCAGCAGCCCATTAACATAAAATAGGCCCAACAGCCCATTTTCATATAATAAAAAAATGGGCCCAATGGAGATAGCCCAAAACCCATCCTGCTGCCCTATTTCTCCTCTCTGCCGCAATCTTCTTCTTCTTCTTCTTCCATACAGCAGCCTCCACAGGCACTACATCGTGCAGCAGCCGTCGTCGGTCGTGCCCCAGCCCACCGCCGTCGCGCCAGTCCAAACTTTGCAGCATCACCGGCCCGCCACGACAACACCTTGCCGGACGCACGACTATCGCCAAACCAGTCGCCGTTCCGCCGCTCAACCTCCGCACTCAGCCCAGCGACTGCTTGCTATCACCGTGCACCAGCAGGCGGGTGTTACAGACCCTCCAGATCCGTCGACCTACTGCCCATCAGTTTCTACCGCCGATGACTGGAGGTCATCAACCGATCAGCATGTCCGAATACAACCAGCAAGCCCAAGCCATCGACGACATAGCGCCATCGTTAACCGCAAGACGTGGTGGCCGCTGCTATCGGCGGAAGTGCCATCAGCGCACCGCCGTGCGACGATCCAGCGCTCCCGACAACCACCACTACCCTTCGATGCCCTGCTGTCACCGATCATCAGCTCACTCGCCTGGAGCGCGCCGTCAGACCTCCGGCCGCCAGTAGCCTGAACGACCATGGTGCTGTCTCAATCGGAACCTAGGGACGACATGGCCAGAAGCATCATCAGAATGATTTGACTTCGGAATCACGTCTGTCCCACCAGGAACTCCGACTTCCAGCGCCCCAGGATTCATCAGCGACTTGCTCGGAATCCATGTCTGATCTGCCCAGTTCGCCGCCTGTTCGAGCCAATCTCCATCAAGTGATCAACTCTAGTCGTCAGCGCCGACAATCAATACCGTGGCATCATCTGGACAACAACACCCCTCAGCCGCTTCATGTGCTCACGCCGTGCATCGCGATCTTGATCAGAGGTCGGGCACCGATCTCGCTCGATCGTTCCAGACGTCGAGAACAAAAGAAGGGAGGAGCAGTGCGATCAGGAATCCAGGATGTGTGTGTTGTACCCAGTAAATAGGAATAATATACAATCACACATACCGTTTTCATAATGGTGGAAAAACAATAACCGTTTAAAACTCATCTGATAAAAGCCAGATTATATAACATAATCAAATAATCGATTTCAAACATGCAATCTATCCAACCAAAACCACATATATGGCTTAACCCAATCCAACGTCTCAAATTTCACCACGAAACCAACGCTCTGATACCAATTGTTGGCAATTGGATCGTGCGGTTCAACGTGATCCGTTAGGATTAACAGGCAAACAAATCAGCGGAAGCAAAAATAATATTTACCGTACTTCTGGGTTGATGTAGAGGATGAACCGTTGCAGAGAACCACCTCTCAATCTTCTGCTGTATGTCCCAAGTCGAATCTTGCTGTTGTGTGGGCAACAATCCGCATGATTCTCTCAATCTGCTCCTGTTCTTTCTAACTGTCAAATGAGGCACTGACTTAGGGTTAACAGGAGCTGAGATGACTTATATAGTTGGGCTACAGCAGGGACCAGGAGGAGAAATTGGGCTGGGCCTCAATTGAATTTAATTAACCAAGCTTAGCCCAAAGCTTTTAATTAAATCCAATAATAATAATATAGTCCACTAAAATATTATTACTGCACTATCCGTCCAATCCCAAAATTATGTTCTGGGCTCCTTCTTATTATAAGCCCGACAGTCTCCCCATGTTTAAGATATACAATGCCCATTAATTAATTAAGTTACTGACAACTCAAATTAATTAATATCTCATCCGAGAGTAGTACCACTCAACCTTATTATCATGCTGGAAATTAATCCACTTGCAAAATTTACATGATAAACCTTATGAGCTCCTCAAGGGGACATCATCAACCTATGACGGACATGGATTCCTTCTACAATCAACAGCACACCATAGATACAGCACTACTTCCCAACTCACCGAGTTTATTGATTTAATACTTATAAATCTCACCCATTGATGAATCAAAGAAATATATACTGCCCTACGTGTCGAGGTTATTGTATAGGGATTAAGAGCACGAACTTCCATAATAACAGAGATCAAGTTCTACTATATAGTCAGTATAAGAAGAACGATCTCTTGCAGTCCTGCTCAATACACACAAGTGCACTAATGTGATTCTATAGCCAAGACAAGCTAATACCAAAGCACACTACAACCATACCAATAGAGAGTCCCCGTCTATCTCAGTTGTGAGCATCTGTTTATACTTTATAAGAAAACCGATAATATGATCTTCTGCGTGTTGTCGCACAACATATTATCTACAGTATAAAGTAAATGGACTATTTCATCATGCATATAAAATAAATTATAAGATGCAATCATTTGATCAATGATTCTCATTTCAAATATTGTTATGACATTGTTCATACTAAAGCTAGACTTTTAGTATACAATCCAACAATAAGGATCCCCAATAATATTAAGTCAACATTCAGAGCTGTTGCCGCACCAGCTCCTCCTTGACCAGCAACGTCACCATTGCTCCACCGTAAGCAATTACCGTGCCATTGCATCACCCTGAGCAACCATCGCGCTATTGCTATACCTTGAGCAAAAACTATTTGTGCCGACATAACGTCGCTGCCTTTTTACCGCCAAGCTACACTAGGTTTCTCCGAACTCTTTTCCTACTGAAAGTGTCGTCACTTGAAGCCGATTCTAACCCTCCGAAACTCACAATGCTTCCCACTAGTCGGCCCGCTACTCTTTACCGATCTAGCGCCCCCGATACCAAGTACAATATTGCCATCTTCCTCGTTGAATCGCCGCTTTCCCATGCCACCAATCATTACCGGAAAACCTGTTCCTTTCAAACCTCCTTGAGCTGACATCCATGAAAAACCCCATGTCGTTGTTAAGCCAACTCCACCACCGGGAGTCCCAGTAATTCACATTGCTGCAGGTCTAAGAACTCCGCCAAAAACTGCTGACCTTCAAATCCTACCCCTTGCCACGCCACTGTCCGATGCATTTCACCGCAAGAAATGAGATGTCACCGCATCCGGCTGATCTTCTGACCCACTTGTGCCACCAGCTTTTCCCACTTCTTTCATGCCACCTTTAGTCTAATGAATAACCCTCTTCCTCTCATAAAGTCTTTTCTGATGTGGAAGGTCAGACTATACTGCAACCACAGAACATACTAAGAACTTTATAAGCACCCGAACCAGGCTCTAATATCACTTGTTGGGATAGGCAGATCCCCATTCACTCCTAAGGGACAAATAAAGAAGAGCATAAAAAACACAACATAAGAATTTACGTAGAAAACTCCAAAATCGGAGAAAAACCACGGACCGAGAAAATACCACTATGTGAAAAATTTATACAATCACACAGAATTTCTCTCTCCCGACCCCAATCCCTATACTCTTACAAATCTTTGACTAATTCACACCTTTCTCCCCATTCTCACAACCGAGAATCCAAAAAAGGAATTTAACTAGAATCAAACACAAAGATTAAAGTGTACTTGATTGGTGTACTTAATATCAAGTCCAAGGGCCTCCTTATATAGCCTAAGAAATCCCTCCCCTTTTACTCTTCATCCGATGTGGGACAAAGAAATAAAAGAAATCCCTTCTTTTATTCTTGACAAAACCCAACACATAGAGTAAACATGAAAGCTCCACCCCTAACAAATTGTTAGGCATATAAGATAGGGAGTCCTAACTTCACTCAAAATCATGGCTGAATGAGAAGGGTTAACTCCCACATTCCCACTTATATGTCATTCTACACTTGGATGTGGAACTGATGTGGGATATTGTAACTGCAGCTCAAGGATTGAACCCTAATCTGGAAACAACCTCTTAAAATAGGGAGCTCCTTGTGTAGTGGGTACGGTCCAACTTTGTTGCCCAATCAAATTACGATGATTAACTCCTCCACAAGTTGTCGAGTCGAAATGTGGGGGCGTCTGGCGTGGGCGATTCCACCAACTCCCTTCGTCCCATGCAAAGTGATGTTTTTACTTTTTGCACGTAGATTAATGAGTATTATTATTTAATGTGCCGTGAGTAGTTGTATTATTATTTCTGTGAGACTCATATTTTAATTGTATTAGAAATTGTATGTGAGTTTTATATATGTAAAAAAAAAAATAGGGAACTCTTTAGGTGGAACATCCAAAAATAAAAAAATGGAACGGGATGGAGGGAGTATTTGTCTTTGAAAGTGGAGTTTGTACATTCTGCCACCTAATAGGGTCTTGTTGTAGTCGATAAATCCTAAGCGGCTAATCCAAGTCGTGTTAGGGCTTATTTACATCTATGAAAAGGCGACTAATGATAATTCACAGATTTACATTTGGTGTATGTTAATGCGACAGTTGTTTACTAGAAGAGATAATAACTAGCGGATTTTAAACCTCTGTCATAGCTCCTAGAAATTATTTGATGGTGACACGTAATTAAAGAAAAATAAATTTTTTTATTGTAATGATGTAAAAAAGAGAATGGATATTATGTATAATTGAATAGAATAAATAGTACTCCCTCCGTCCTATTTCGAATGACACACTTTTCATTTTGGGTTATCCCACAAAAATTTGCACATTCCTTAAAAAATAAAAAGTCAAACACAATCATCCTTCCTCATACACTTTATTTACAAAAAAATAAATAAAAATCATCCTTACCTAACCCATCTAATATATTTATCATTTATTTATTACAAAAAGATATCATAATACTCTTAAAAGTTATCATTTTTCTTAATATCCGTGTCGAAAGAGGCTTGCAAACTTTTGTGGGATGGAGGGAGTATATATATGATATAATTGATTTTGACTAGATTATACGTGATATTTTTGTAATATTGTAATATTATAAGGTTATTGATATATTGTATTATTTTCATTTTTAGATTGTGCAGGAACTGATCAAAATAGAAAGTGTGCAAGTATTTTGGGACATAATGAGTAATAAAAAATACTCCCTCCGTCCCAACTTCAACTTCACACTTTCCGTTTTGGTCCGTCCCAAATTCAATTTCACACTTCCATAAAAGGAAAAATCAACAAACTAATATCCCTCTAACATACTTTAATTTCAAATTTGTCATCACCTTTTTAACACACATAACATACTTTATCATTTATTTATTACCCAAAAATACCATACTACCCTCAAAAGTAAGTCAAAAAGTGACTTTTCTTAAACCTCCGTATCTACAGTAAACGTAAACTTGAATTTGGGATGGAGGGAGTATTTAAAAACCCTTTTAATGATTCTTTGCCCTTTTTTTATACTATATATTTTTAATATACTAATTGAAATTTTTTTTAACCTACATATCGACTCTAGAAGCCTTCTGGATGACATGTCAAATTAGGTTAATTTGAATTAGTTTAATTATTTATAATTTTTATATAATTTAATAAAATTTAAAATATATCATCTCCAAATCTATAAGTATCTTCAATTTTGATTATTTATTTAATCATTAGATTTTGGATGAGACTGTCTCACCTCTTATATTGTGAGAACTGAGATGGATTCCAATTGACCCATTTAAAATAATTCGAATAACAAATCCGCGTAGGGGTGTCAATTTGAGCCCGGCTTGCACGATATGGGCCGGTCCAGACCTGCCCCGGACCCGTTTTGAAACTGGTCGGGTCCGGGCATTACTTCAGACCCGCGGATACCTGGCCCGGCCCGATCTGTACAAAATATATTTATTATATTTTTTATTTTAATAATCATTTAAAATTCTATTAATTTACTACTAATTTTATGATTATTTTTATTATTTATATTTTATTTTTATTTTTTGACATAATTATTATTTAAAGTTATGGAGAATGATGAAGTGAGAGAGGTAGTGATTTAAGAGTGCACATAAAATTATAAAAAAAATTAAAAATTTAAAAATTTAAAAATTAAAAAAATTAAAAAAAGGAGAACGGGGCAGGGTGGGTCCGACCCACCCCGTTGGGTCTGGGTCTAGAAAATAAAACCCGTGCAGGTCCAAAGCGGGCACCTTTAAAACGGGTCGGGACCGAGTAGTTGGATACCCGCTCCAGACCCGGCCCGTTAACATTCCTAAATCCGCGGTTCCATGCTGAAGGGCTAATTGGTTAACTGCGTATTAATTGAAATTATGACATTGTCATTAATCCCACCGCGACAAATCAGTTAAGGCAAAAGCTCCTGCGCTCCTGGAACACACCGTGTTCCCAACCCTCTCCCTCTATATTCTATTTAAACTTATGTATTGTTAGAGATTTAAATTGCAAAGGGGTACAATGTTCCCGAGAGTACAAGAGTCTCACTCATCAGCTAATTAAAGTTCATTTTAGTTGTTACTAATTTAATTTTTACACTAGATTTATATTTTAATTTTGATAAAATTTTAAATTATATATATATATAGATTGATTGATAAAAAAATATTATTAATAAAAAATTATATCTGATAAAAGAAAAAAGTGATACTTATCTAATTAAATACGAAGCAGTCTTGTGATACGACTTTAAAAAATCATCGAATTCACTTGAAAAGAATTACAATTTGGAGGATGTCAACATGAAGAAATTCATCATTGGACTATTCATTACAAAATAGTTGACTCTAAGAAGGCCATTGACCAAATTAGAGAGTTACAATTGATCTTTCGAAACATATATATACACGCTAAATGATGGAATTATGTGAATATTTCCAAGTTGCCATTTTGATTGAAAGCTTTTGATTGTGAGACTGAGGAATGAAGAAGACAATCAAACATCAGAGATCCAAACTTTTGAAGGGTAAAATGTGAACTTAGCTTAGTCCAGGTCTAGTGAGAAGAGAAAATGGACTAACACGTAACAAAAGTAAAAAAAGAAAAAAAAAATGAATCAATAGCTAGATTGTAGTAAACCCCAACATATGACAAAGGATTGTTGTCAACCAAAACGTGACAACAACAAGAACAACAATAGCCGAGCAAACCCAACGAAGAAAAAGCATGTAGCCGCTAATCAGTCTAAATTGAACTTAGCTGCTTTGACCTTTGAAGCATGAAAGGCTGGAAATATGTGGTCATATACTTGTTGTTATGATTTTCAAAAGTTGTACCAAATTTATATTGAAATGTCAATTTCACAAAATTATAATGATATGTATTTGAGATATCAATGAAATCAAATCGGAGGGAACTATTTCTTATTGATTCATGTAAAAAATAAACAATTAGTGATCTTAAGTGAGTTAAACGAATCCGGATTCAAGTAATTGAACGGAGTTCAAATTATTACATGCCTAAGGGGAATGGACTTTAAAATCACTACCTAAAGAATGCTCATAGCAGTTTCTCAACCATGATGAGTGGTAATCCCACGAATTTGGTTTAGTAAGAAAACTAAATTATGAATGTCCATAATTGCACTTGAAAAATATTTTTAACCTATTCTCGAACACTTCAAGTGTAAACCGTGTAATCGTGCGGTAAAGGGTAAGCTTTAAGATAGCACATGGGTCGTTTGGTTCGATCAGTCCAATTTGGTTCGCCGTTAAGCTCAAATCGACCGGTTCAATTGAGGTCATTAGTCGAGTCATGGCTTGATGTGCACTTGTAGTTCGAAATATCATATGCAACTATTGGTGGGTGATATGGATAAAGATGTAAACAAAAAATGAAAGGATGTGATTTGAGCCATTAGATCAAGATCTTGATCAAAGGATGTAATCGGAGCCTCCAAAATGATTGGATGACACTCCTTTAAAAAAGGCTATATGACTCATCATAATTATAAGTTCCCCTTAGGATTCATTATAGTCATTCCATTCAAGAATAATAACTTTAGTGCATTCTAGTTTTAGTTCACAACCTAACATGATCAACCCTCCCGAAAGTTCCAATACTACTTCCATTCGCCCATAACTTTAGTTTTGTTGTGCTACAAATTAGAATTGAAAAGTTATATCTTGGAACGATTCCGTAAAGCACTTGATTACAGAGGAATCTTGTCTTACAAAAAAATAGAGATCACTCTTGCCTCAACTTTATCCAATTCTTTCCTGAGCCGTCTTCCAAATACTACACCTAATTTCCAACTATGCACATGTAAATTTTAAAAAATAATATCACTTATATTATATCAACATTATGCACATAGAGTATCAACAAGCATAACATAAGGTATCATATTATTAAAAGCAAAACTGGCATAAGATTGTCTCACATGAGACTGTTTTTACGTTTATTTAATTTTTAATAATAATAATTATTATTTTATCAAAGATATTATCATTTTTTATTAATAATATTATGAATTTTTATTTATACTACAAATTGTTCATGAAATAATTCACTTTACCATTATCATTTTTATTAATTCGAGTATCGTTTTTATTAAAATATTATCATATTTTATTTATACTATTAATATCACATAAAACAATTCACTGCACCATTATCACTTTTCATCAATCCAAGTATCAATTTGTTTATAAATGTTATCACTTCTTATCCACCCTACAAAAGTCTTCTCGTGAAATTGTCTCACACAAATATTTAACTTTATTGTATATATGTATTGATACTTTGGTCATAATTTTTTTAGAATAAGATATCATCATACAAAATTATCAATACTCCCTTCGCCATGTAATTATCTGATACTACACTGTAGGTATGTGGTTAAAAAAAATTATTTTTTAATTATTAATTTTATTGATTCTTGGCAAAGACTTTGTATAAGATCATCTCACGAATCTTATTCCAGGGACGAATCCTCCATTAATTCATTAATATTATGAATTAAAAAAAAGAGCCGCACTTGCTTGCTCTTATTCTCATTAAGACATTAAACCTTGCGAATGCATTCTTCTCTCCTATATATGGAGTTCTTTTTTTATTTTATTTTTTTTAATAATCTTGTATTTTTTAGTATTTCTTTTCTTTATTAATGTAATTATTTTTTAATTTAATTAATAATTTGATTACTGTAAATTGAAACTTTTTTTTAAATTTCTATTTCACATAGATTTTTTAGTTGCCATTAACTTATAATATTATAAAAATTATATACTTTTTTAATATAAGAAATGACACAAATCAAGAAAAAAAGTGATATCTATTCGATAAAAATATTTCTTAAATAATTCAACAGGCAAATAAAGACTTATAATAATACTTTTAATTAAAAGTGATATTTAATTATAAAAAAAATGATACTTCATTGAAAATAAAAATCATTCGATTGAAATATTTCATAGAAAGTGATTTTTTTTTTAAAAAAAGTGATATGTGTTAAGAAAAAATGTTATCCATCCAATTGAATTAATTCATGAATAATTAATTTGATACGGAAGAAAATGATAGTAACTTTTATAATGGGATGTGATAGCTAATCAAGGAAAAATTATTTCCATCCAATTGAATTAGTTCATAAATAATTAATGGGATAAGTAAAAGTGATAATATTTTTAATAAAGAGTGATACCTAATTAATTAAAAGTGATGGATGTCTAATTGTTTTTTTTATAAGATAAATAAGAAGTGATTTATTTTTAAAGAAAAGGGATATCTGATTGAGGAAAAGTGATATCCGTCTAATTAAATAATTTTATGAATAGTGATAAACGTCCAATGGATCTTTTTTTTCATAAGACGGAAAGAAATGATACATTTTTTAATGAAAAGTGATATCTAATCCAGGAAAAGTAATATCCGTCTAATTGAATAATTTTTTGAACAATTATTTTGATAGATAAAAAGTGATAACTATTTTAATAAAATGTCTGATCAAGAAAAAATGATATACATCCAATTGAATGATTTCAATAATAAATTTATAAAATAAATAAAAAGTGATAACATTTCAATAAAAATTATACTTATCAAAGAAAAGCATTACTTCCGCCGTCCCAAGTTAACATTTACATTTGCTTTTTGCACGTAGAATAAGAGATATAATATTTTAATGTATAGTGAGGTGAAAGAAATAATATTTAATGTGAAGTGAGTAGTTGTATTAGTATTATGTGTGAGCTCTACATGGAATAATTAATTGTTTTGTGTGGGCCAAACTTGAAAAAAAAATAAAATGTAAACCTTAACTTGAGACAAACAAAATAGAAAACGTAAATATTAACATGAGATGGAGGGAGTATATGTCTAATGAAATAATTTTATTTTAAAAAAATTACTGTATTAAATAAATTAATTCTAATAATATAATAAAGAAACACTATAAATAATTTAAGGGATCATTATTAATCATTAATAGAAGTTTTAAAAAGAAAAAAAATGGTTAATAGCGTAAGAGAAGGGGCGGCCCTGGGGCCGTGCCGGAGGTGCTGCCGCACAGGGCCCTACTCCGACGAGGGCCCCAATGCACCTCACAGGGCCCCACCCCCACGTGATGCTGGATATTGTATGAAATCTATCTGAACTATTCGAGCTTTCTACTTCTTCCGACGAAGACACACTCAGCCTACAACTACAGCACAGTGCCCTGCATCCTCTATTTTGAACCTTCTTTTGTTTCTCTATCACCTCTCTAGATCTTTGCATTGTTCTGCACATTTGAAGTAGAATATGTGCTTTCAAAAAAGTTCATATATGCAAACTGGATCTGGACTAACAATGATGATGTCTTGAGATTAAAGTGAATAGATGTGTCTAAAAGTTTGAACGCAGAGGGAACTACCATTTTTTTTTATTAAGGTAATGATGGTCGTAATATTTTTTTTTACATAGATCTAACTTTAGTTTCTTTTGAGGATATACATTGATTAACCAGCCTTTATTCACATTAAAACATTAAAATATCATGTCACCCTTATACGCTCACAATTGTCTCATTATTCCTTTTTGTATTAATTTACATGTGTTTGAATTGAGTCATTTAAATTTAATGGATTTAAAATAAGTGAATTGTGGATTGCGTGAATTTTAAATCAATTTATTTGAATTATATTATTTGGGTGAATTATGGATTTATGAAGGATTTTTAAATTCATAATAATTCAACAATTATTTTTAAAATTTTAAAATAAAATTTTATTTATAAAAAATAATGAAATTTTATTATATAAAATATTAAAAAATATTTTTTATTTACTTTATTCATTATTATTATTTTTTATTAATTTCAAAATAATTTTCATACATGGAAAAGATTTTAAATGACACGGTTTGATTAAGGATTCGAAAATTCTTGCAAAACAACTAAAAAAATGTCAAATTCAAATTCAAAATATGAAATTTATTAATTTAAAATTATGAATTTATAAATTTATAGATTTTGTTTATCATCCAAATAAATCTTTCAATCCAAACATAACCTAAAATTTTAAATATTTTATAGAAGTAAAAAATACGAATGGTGTAGGTACACATTCTCTCCGCCCACAAACAAAATTCACATTTTTCACTAAGTTCTTTTCCAAAACTATCTTTACAATTATATAAATTAAATTTCACTCAATCCAATAATCTAAAATATTTGTAATTCAAAAAATTATCATCTCACTTTAATGTACACAACATCTTTACAATTTACTATTAAACTTAATATTAAAATAACCATTTAGAAGCTGATTAAAAAGCAACCTTCTCAAGATTCTGAATTTACAATAATTGTGATCAATTTACAATAGATCACAACTATTATGTACTTCAATAGTTTTGAACTTTTTAAATGAAGGATCAATAGCAAACATTACGAGGAGGGTTTGTTTGTTTGAAAGGTTTAAGAATCAAGGAATATTAGGTTATACCAATTACCAATCACACCATTTTACTTTCATTCATTCACGTCCCACACCTTCCAAGGATAATTACCAAACACACTATTGTCAAATATGGTCTTTAATATGTGCAACAACATGTTTGAATTTTTTTAATAAAAGCTTAATTTCATTGTTTTTATCATCTATAAAAGGAAACATCACATTAATTCATAACCTTAAAAATATATCTTAATTACAAATTTACCATTCCCACTTAACACTCATAATATATTTTATAATTTAATTATTACCTAAAACTACTATAATACCCTTCAAAAATCAATAAAGTTGGTCAAAAATAATTTTTTCTTAAACTCGTATTTACAGTAACTGTGCAAGTAAATATGAGATGTGATGCACATTTTCTTTGCACGCAAAAGTAATCCCCAAGTGTGAAGGATATCAGTTGCAGCTTAAGCAAGCGACCAAGTTAAATATCGAACCCAAAGGACGGCGTATTATCAATTTAATTATTTACTAAACTAATTAAGACGAAAGGCAATAACGTTTGAGGATTGAATTATTAAGTAATAAACAATCAATTTAAAATAACACATAAAATAAATAACACTAGAAGAATACGAAAGTGAATAAAGTATGGAGAATATATAGTTCAAGGGTAATCCGGTATCACTCATTAATTTACTTTTCGTGTATCAATGTCTGACTCTGCCTTGTGGATTATGGACGCATCACTAAGCCATTCAAATCTACTCTATAGACACAAGTAAATATGCGTGTAACACGTGTGAATAACCTTGGAGCAAGAGATATAATTTCACCCCCTCTTTCTAGGTACTATCAGTATCAATTATTTCTCCCTAGGATTGGTACTCTAACCCGATATAATCTCCCTTTATAGGTACTATGAAATTATCCTCTTTATCCTACTTATTAACCCGAATTAGATTCAATTAACAAGTATTTATATATGACAGTTCAAATGAAGCTTCAGAGTCCCCTCACTTAGAATCATAACATGGAATCCTACTCAGCAGTGAACGTACTCAATCAATAACAAATATATGTATTCAAACTCTACATAACAGTTAATGATGCACAAAAAAACTTTGAGTATGAATTGAAAACGCATAATCATATATAAACTAAACCACAAGTAGTGTTGTACGGAGTATACACATGAAAGTACAATTAATTCATAAAAACCTTCAAATCCCTAGATCTACCGAAATGGTTCTAGGCCATGATGTTGCGAAGAACAAACATGAGGGTTGGATATATCTTACCCATATGTCCGGAAAATAAAAGATAAATTAGGAAACGAATAACACCCTAGATACGGGAGTCGTCGCGTCCTTCTCTGTCTTGAATCTTCCTCTTGGTTCTTCTCTTGATTCCACAGACGAATCTTCACAGTGATGGATTGATAGAGGAAGGGATGTGGATGATGGTTGGGAGGTGATCCCCCCTTGTGTGTGTTGTCATTTGATCGTTTGGTTAACGTGAACCGTTAGGGTTTCATACATATCTAACATGCATCGGAAGCAAGAAAATAAAAAATGTATTACCTTTCACCAGGGTATGTTGAAGACGATGAATTCTTGCCACCAGCCTGTGCAGCCTCACCTCTCTCATCCGATTTTGGATTTGAGTGATCTATATGCCAAAACGATCATCTCTTTCATGGATTTTTGTCAGTATATCACACGTTGAATTCTGA
The DNA here is from genome assembly GCA_023678885.1 of Pogostemon cablin. Lineage (NCBI taxonomy): Eukaryota > Viridiplantae > Streptophyta > Magnoliopsida > Lamiales > Lamiaceae > Pogostemon > Pogostemon cablin. The sequence goes on along the minus strand of CM042973.1, from coordinate 11,861,428 downwards.
GGTCTGTACGATTTTATAAAAATCGTACAAGTTGATAGACAACAGCAGCAAACAACCTTCCGGTCTTCTGCTGTATTCTCAAGTCCAATCTCGACGTCGTGTGGGCGACGATCCTCGAGATCTTCTCAATCTACTGTTCCCTCACCCTCCTCACAGTGTTAGGCATGATTAATCTCTTAGATTAGGGTTTTCGGACAGTTGAGATGACTCATATATGGATTACAGCAGGGACCAGGAGGAGAAATTAGAGTTGGGCCTCCATTGGGCTTAAGTATACAAGCTTAGCCCAAAGCTTATACTTAAGTCCAATAATAATAATATATACCACTAAAATATTATTACTACACTACCATTCTAATTCCATAATTACGTTATGGGCTCCTTCTTTTTTTGAGCCCGACAGTCTCCCCATGTTTAAGATATACAATACCCATTAATTAATTAAGTTACTGACAACTCCATTAATTAATATCTCATCCGAGAGTAGTACCACTCAACCTTATTATCATGCCAGAATAAATCCACCTGCAAGGTTTACATGATAATCCTTATGAGCTCCTCAAGGGGAAATCATCAACTATGACGGACACGGATTCCTTCTACAATCAACAGCACACCATAGAGACAATACTATTTCCCAACTCACCGAGTTTGTTGATTTAATTACATATAAATCTAACCAATTGTTAATCAAAGAAATACATACTGCCTTTCGCGTGAAGGTTATTGTATAGGGATTAAGAGCACGAACATCCATAATAACAGAGATCAAGTTCTTCTATAAGTCAGTATAAGTCGAACGATCTCAAGCGGTCCTGCTCAATACACACAAGTGCACTAATGTGATTCTATAGTCAAGAATACCAAACCACACTACAATCATCTCGATAGAGAGTCCCCGTCTATCTCGGTTGTGAGCATCTGTTTATACTTTATAAGAAAACCGATAATATGATATTTTGCGTGTTGTCGCATAACATATTATCTATAGTATAAAGTAAATGGACTATTGCATCGAACATATAAATAAATTATAAGACTGATCGGTGATATTTTCACCTAGATTTTAGTGTCTTTTATTATGTATTTTTGTGTGTTTTATTTATTTTGTATATCATTTGGTGGTATTATATGAATATATGGAGATTTGTGATTTGAAATGATAAATTTGTGATTTTCATGATTAAGTGTCTTAAATTGTGCTATATTTGTGAATATTTAGAGAATTGGTAAATTGGTGTAATTTATGTGATTTTCAGATAAAAATAGATTTTAGACACGATAAAGAAGATGTGGGAAAAACGAAGCTCAATTCGGAGTTTAAATGAGGAAGAACGAGCCAAAGCAAAATGGTGAAAAATATAACTCCAACTTGTATAATTTTTCTGTATTCATATGGAGCTCAAAACTAGATATGTTATATATGATTGGAAAGTCACTGAAGAGAGGATCGCGTGAGCGCAAGAATCAATCGAATTGGAGATTGGATGTGAATGTTATGACCGAAACGGTGAGACTGCACTGCACGCGATTACCCTACACGACCCGTGTAGATGCAAAAGGTAGTTTTATGATATCCACTTGTTCTAGAAGCTTCCATAGGGGTATAAATACATGTTTTGACCACAAATTACGAGATGAATCATTTGGGATCAGTTTTCACACACACTAAATATCAAAATAACACACATTCATCTCCTTCTCTTCCATCCTTCACTTCATCCATTCAAACCACTTGATCTCCTCAAATCCATCCATAAATCCATCCATCCACCAATCTAAGAAGAGGCATTCATCATTGGTTGAAGATTTTAGCATGATCAAAGGGAAGAAAGTTCACCATCAAAGGGGAGCTAACTTACCTTTATTTTGTTATTTTCTTCATTATTTGGCTCAATTGGAGCATTCCATGGATTGTATTGAATTTGTAATGATATGCAGTGGCTAGTCCTCATGTAAGGCTAGCAATGTGATTGGTTAGGAATTATGTAGATTTTGCACACCACATGTTTGATGAAATGATTGTTATGAATATTTTCTATCATGAATGCTTATTCTCATTTTATGTATGATTTGTGTAGTTAAATTCTCTATTCATGGAGTTAGGATGGCCATTCCAATATTATGATTACTGGTTTAATTGAATCATTGATTGCATGAGATTACTTTGTTAGTATGAGGAGAGGTAAGCCATATCATTCAAGTGCTTAGAACCTCATGATAGGACATTAGTGATGAACTAGTGAGGGGAACCAAACTTATGATCATAGTACCTTCATGGGAATTGAGAGTAAGAATAATCCTAGGAGATTTAAACTTGTAAAAGAATTGAGAACCTAATCACCTTCGCCATAGGTTAGGGGTACAAACGTGATTGCCCTTAATATCATAATATGAAAACCATCAATGCATGTGTGTGTGAGTCTATATATACCTTACCATGAATGTTGCTTGCCTTACACACTTCTTATATTGTTCACCTTCACCTATCATCCATCATATTTGTATATGTTCTATCTTTAATTGCTTTTTTAGTATTAATTTTTAGTGTTAATCAACCCCTTCTTCTTTGATTCGTCCTACTAGAGTAAAACACTTCTCAAACACGGCTACCCACTTTCGCCCTTGGGTTCGATATTATATAAATTTTATACTTGGTCGCTTACGTGCTACACATGATAGAGTACACTTGCTCTAAATCAATTTAAACCAAAATTGAAACTAAGTTCATGGCGCCGTTGCCGGAGGGAAAGCCTTCGGTGTAATGCGTTTGAATTTGTTAGCTCTACTTAGGATATTTTTTTCTTATTTTTTGCATCGTATATTTCTTTTGAAAAATTTGTTCTAACTTGTTCTTCTTGATAGGTACATCAACCTTGAAAGAAGGGGAGAAGGAACAAATCAAAAATAGTAAGTGGAGAAGAATTGTAGTAGATCTTGAGAGGAAGAGCAAAAATGGATTAATGCTACAATAATGGAATATATGGAGGTTGGCAAGGAGCTTATAATATGAATATATTTCAACCGTATCAAAGAAACACTTATTCCGTACCAAGTTCTTACAACAATCAAGTTCCTACGGTTACTCCTCTATCCGAAAATAATGCCTTGATGGAAATGCTTAGAAGATATGCTTATGGAAGTAATACAAGGCAAAGTTTTCAACCAAGTCTTTCAAGCTATGAGCCTCAAAATGCATTTCAATGCCTACTTCCAACTTTAATAGGGGACAAATGTGGAATATGCCCAATTACCAAATGAGAAATTGAACATGTATAAAAAATGGGTATGATCAAGGGAATTCTGAAAAAGAGTGTCCACTATATAATGAAGGAAAGCCTACAATGGAGGATCAAATAGCCAAAATATTTGATTTTATGAAGCAAGAGAAAGAGGTGAATGAAAAAAGGTTTGATTTTATGAAGCAAAGAGATGAAGTGATTGATAAGAGATTTGAGGCCCTTGAACGTCAAATGAGTCAAATGATAAGTGAACGGAACACTCTTCACGACATGGTAAATTTTGATGAAAATATTGAAGAAAAATTGAAGGTAGAAGAGTGTTCGGGGGATAATGAAGAAGACTCAAGAGTTGTTGAGCTGATTAAGGATAAGGAAGATAAGGTAAAAGAAAGTTTAGAGGAGGAAAGTGAGAGGAGTAAAGAGCCTAAGGTAGAAGAGAGCTTTGAGAATGAAGAGATTATCCAAGATTTCTTGTCCCTTGTTGATGAGGAAAATTTCAGTGAAGATGAAGAATCAATAGAGGAGTATGAGTTTGATGAAGTGGAACAAGGTCTAAGAGCATTTGATGATGAGTTTGGGAGTGAAATGAGCATATCTACACCTTTTAACTCTTCAAGTTGCATTGATTTTCAAAATATTGTTTATATTGACTTTGTTTTACCTATTGATTCTTCTCAAAGCCTTAGGTACAAAAGAGAGCTTGAAGAAGTGTTGGGAACATATTTGATAAAGAGGAATAAGTGGTGGTCACGAAAAGAGCGGTTAATAGAATGCAAGCTCAAAAGAGTGGAATTTTTAAAGCCAATCTCAGAGGATGCTATTATGATCGTTACTTGCCACAAATGCTTAATAGAGGAAGAAGCACAAAGATTAAAATTTGATGGCAAGAACGAACGATGTCCTGGGCCATTCCGATGAGTTCTCCATATTCCGTCTGGCTTGAAGACGTTAAACTTAGTGCTAGATGGGAGGCAACCCATCGTTTATTTTAATGCTTTTATTTAATTGCTTTGATTTAGTTTTCTTGCATTTTTGGCATGTAGGTTGATTGTGCTCATGGAGAAGGATGCGTATTGAAAATACGAGAAGTGCTTGATTTGAAGTGTGAATGGACGTCTCACCATTTTTTGCAAACTTAAATCAAAGTTCTTGTTTCAATTTAAGTTTGGGGGGATAGTGCGTGGTGAACGTACCTTGAGTGTTGTGATGCATATACTTCTCTACAAGAAGCTAATTGTTGGAAACTACAAGGGTAAGTCCCACCACTTTTTTGCAAACATAATTCTCAACTTATTTCCATTTAAGTTTGGGGGGAGAGTGCGTGGTGTGACTCACCACTTGAGTGTGCTTATAATGTTGATTGAGAGATCTTCTAGTAAAATTGGATAAATTTTAAAATTTTCCTCATGAGTATTGGTTTGATTGTGGTATGATTGGTTGTGTTGAAGTGCATGTTAATTCATATTTTGGTTACAATTGTTGAGCTAATGATTTTTTGATAAAATTTTGAGCATATGTGAGGTATATTGGAAGTACAAAAATAGGGCAAAACAAGGGTTGAAGTTAAAAATTGGAAAAAATAAAGAAATGGCTACACGAGCCGTGTTCAGTACACAGCCCTGTAAGAGGTGGCCGAGTACTGACATCAGAAAGTGCTACTCGCCCAGAGTCAAGGGCGAGCTTCAAACTCGAGCCGTGCAGGGAACAGAAACATGGGCCATGTGCGGAACACGATCCTGTAACACGCAGCCGTGCTTGAGCATCAGAAAATGCTACACGGTCACGACTGAGTCTGTGTAGCGGAGCACGACCCGTGTAGTGTTTGAAGGCAGTTTTAAAAAACCCGAGTTCGCAAGCTGTTTCAAACACGCCATTCACTCTGTACGCATCCCAAGGTGCTAGTTCATCTTGTATGCAACCCGTGTGTCCATGCTAGCCATTTCCACCTCCAAATGCCTTTTCAGGGAGTTTACTTTAATACTCATCATTTCTATTTGCTTAGTATATACTTGTCTTAATTTAGATTGTTTGGATTAGTATGCAACTTCATGTCTTATGTACTTGGGAGGTTTACTTGCTTTATTAGCTTTTCTTATTTTTGAATATGGTGGCAAATCTTGAGCTTACATGTTATTGGATGATTGAGGATATGTGCTTAATTTTCTCTTGATGGATGGAATTTTCATTTTTGTATGTTATGTATTTTTGTGTTGTTGCTTGCTTGGTGAGTCTTTTCTTATGTGTTTTGTTTGTATTTTTATTCTTGTATAGGGTTGCTTGGTGGTATGTTTTGGGTTGTTATGAGTCATTTTTGAATGTGAGTAATGGCATGTTGTTTGTGATAAGTGATGGCGAACTATGTTGAGAATCTCTACTCTTTAAAATTATGACATGGTCTATTTAACTTGTTCAATTTTGATATGAATTGAGGTGTAATAGGTTCCTAAAGGTCCGAGCAAAAGCTTGTGAGCATTTGAGCCTCAACCGTGCCTCCACGGTTAGTTTTTCATGAGTGGATCGATTGAGCCTTGGTAAACTAGAACTTGCTTATGGACTACGAGAATGAGCCCGATTGGCGGAGGTTAGTGAGATGATCTTAGGCCATCCTTGTTACTTTAAAGTCATTGCCATATATTTCTTTATCTTATACATCATCCCTAGTTAACCACTTTGAGCCTTAAAGCCTATTTTTGTGATATTAGTAGATTACAAGCCTTGAATACCCATTTGAGCCTTATATATATAATCTTTGTGTAGGTGATTGAGGTGATGATGGCCTACAAGGTTTGATGTGATAATTGTGCAAGAGAAAGAAGGAAATGTAAACAAGCAAGAAAAGGATGAAAAGAGCTCAATTAGTGCTTGTGATGAGAAAAGGAAAGAAAGGAAGATAGAAATGTGAAGAAGTTGAAGAAGCTGATCATCTCTTCGATTACTTACACTCGATGAGTCACTCTAATCTATAATCTCCCTACCCTTATCAAAAAGCCTAACATTACATTCAAAAATAAAGTCCTTTTTGTTGAAGCTTTGGTGGCTTGTGAATGTAGTCAGTGAGCAAGTCTATGGTGCATTGGGTTCAATCGATTGATGAGTGAAAATTACCCTACTTCATAGAGTGTTGAGTGCATTTAGATATCCGACATGAGGTTTGGACCGGAAGGGACTTTATTACTCTTAATTTTATTAGACTTGAACTTATTAATTTTTTATGTCATGATTTTAATGTTGTAGTGTGACTTGATATGATTTGTAGTCCTTGTTACTTATGATATGTTGTTGCTTATATTCTTTAGGTCTTTCTCTAGGTGAAAATTCCCCCTCTTATTTTCTCATTTTCGTTGCTCGAGGACGAGCAACATTTTGAGTTTGGGGGATTGATCGGTATTATTTTCACCTAGATTTTAGTATCTTTTATTATTTATTTTTGTGTGTTTTATTCATTTTGTATATCATTTGGTGGTGTTATATGAATATATGGAGATTTGTGATTTGAAATGATAAATGTGTGATTTTCATGATTAAGTGCCTTAAATTGTGCTATATTTGTGAATATTTAGAGAATTGGTAAATTAGTTTAATTTGTGTGATTTTCAGGTAAAAATGGATTCTAGACACGATAAAGAAGATGTGGAAAAAAATGGAGCTCAATTCGGAGTTTAAATGAGGAAGAACGAGTCAAAGTAAAATGGTGAAAAATTCAAGTCCAATTGTATAATTTTTCTGTATTCATATGAAACTCAAAACTAGACATGTGATATATGGTTGGAAAGCCACTGAATAGAGGATCGCGTGAGCATAAGAATTACTCGAATTGGAGATCGGATGTGAAAGTTATGAGCGAAACGGTGAGACTGCGCTGTACGCGATTACCCTACACGGCCCATGTGCTGCTACACGACCCGTGTAGGTGCAAAAGGGAGTTTTATGATATTCACTTATTCTAAAAGCTTCTATAGGGGTATAAATATATGTTTTGACCACAAATTACGTGAGGAATCATTTGGGATCAGTTTTCACACACACTAAATACCAAAATCACACACATTCATCTCCATCTCTTCCATCCTTCACTTCATCCATTCAAACCACTTGATCTCCTCAAATCCATCCATAAATCCATCCATCCACTAATATAAGAAGAGGAATTCATCATTGGTTGAAGATTTTAGCATGATCAAAGGGGAGGAAGTTCACTATCAAAGGGGAGCCAACTTACCTTTATTTTGTTATTTTCTTCATTATTTAGCTCAATTGGAGCATGCCATAGATTGTATTGAATTTGTAATGATATGTAGTAACTAGTCCTCATGTGAGACTAGCAATGTGATTGGTTAAGAATTATGTAGATTTTGCACACCACATGTTTGAAGAAATGATTGTTATAAATATTTTCTATCATAATGCTTATTCTCATTTTATGTATGATTTGTGTGGTTAAATTCTCTATTCATAGTGTTACGATGGCCATTCATATATTATGATTAGTGGTTAATTGAATCATTGATTGCATGAGATAACTTAGTTAGTATGAGGAGAGGTAAGCCATACCCTTCAAGTGCTTAGAACCTCATGATAGGACATTAGTGATGAACTATTGAGGGGAACCAAACTTATGATCATAGTACCTTCATGGGAATTGAGAGTAAGAACAATCCTAGGAGATTTAAACTTGTAAAAGAGTTGAGAACCTAATCACCTTGGCCATAGGGGTTAGGGGAACAAACGTGATTGTCCTTAATATCATAATATGAAAACCATCAATGCATGTGTGTGTGTGAGTCTATATATACCTTACCAAGAATGTTGCTTGCCTTACATACTTCTTTGATTGTTCACCTTCACCCATCATCCATCACATTTGTACGTGTTCTATCTTTAATTGCTTTCTTAGTATTAATTTTTAGTGATAATCAACCCCTCCTTCTTTGATTCGTCCTACTAGAGTAAAACACTTCTCAAACACGGCTACCCACTTTCGCCCTTGGGTTCGATATTATATAAATTTTTCACTTGGTCGCTTACGTGCTACACACGATATAGTACACTTGCTCTAAATTAATTAAAATCAAAATTGAAATTAAGTTCAAAGACGCAATTATTTGATCGTATGATTCTCATTTCAAATTAATTATTTAAACATTGTTCATACAAAAAGCTAAACTTTTAGTATACAATCCAACAATCTCCCATTTATACTAAAAGACTATGCTGTCATGTCTTCTGCCATACATCTGATTTCTACTCCCACTACACGATCATCAAAAGCTCTCGCCTTAAGGTCCTTGTAAATGGATTTACTAGGTTATCATTTGATGCAATCTAGGCAACAATAATATTTCCCTCATCATACGATTTCTCGTAACAGGTGGTACTCGCACTCCATGTGTTTAATTGCCTTATGAGCTCGTAATTCCTTCAAGTTTGCAACTACACCATTATCATCAAAATAAATTGTGATAACCTTGGGCAAACTTAAAAACACTTCGAAGTCCATCATGAAGTTTCTAGAGTCATATAGATACTTTGGCTGCCTCATAGGCTCCAATTTATCATCTTTCCATGATGGAGTCCAGAGTCTGAAATATTTTTCTATATAACACTCCTCCATATTATTACTCAACTTCCTAAAATTAAACACATATCCTTTGGGGTGGATTTACTGCCGTCCCTATTTGATTTGAAAAATCTGAATCTATGTAACCCATAAGAAGCAGAAAATCTGTTCGGTAAGTCCACATATAATTTCTGGTCCTTTTTCAGGAGCATAAGTATATGTCTTACCACAGTTCATCATTCTTGTTTTCAGGTTACCTTAATACCCACTGTTCATGCCTTCGGCAAAACAGGTATCCATACTCGTGCATAGTATTCCTTAGATTAAGCTTTCTTATTCGCCAAAGCATAAGGAACCATTTTTCATCACCTTTATCTTCTTTTTGTGTCTGAAGACACATTTTCTTAGATAAAGTCACATGCTAAAACAAATAAAAATCGTATCATCTCATGAAGCTTGAGACAAGCGTAATATCCTTTCTTATGATCCGTATTACCGTTATCAAAAGGATATTTTTGCTCCTCTTAAGTCCTTCATCTCATATCATTTTATCAACCATACCCATACGCCCGACAATACTCTTTCATTGTCTCCAATGAGCAATATATCATCTACGTACAGTATAAGAAATATCACCATATTTCAGTCACTCTTTTCAATACACAAGACATATCCGCGCATTGAATAAATCCATATGCCTGGATTTCTTCATCAAAATGGATGTTTCATGATCTTGAAGCTTGCTTAAGTCTATCGATGGACACTTTTAAGCTTACTATCATAATGTTGTTAGCCCTTTGCAATGAATCACTCTGGTTGTTTCACATAGATGTATTCCTCAAGACTTCCAATCAGGAAAGCTGTCTTGACATCTATTTGCTGCTCCTCATATTTCATATGAGTAGCAACTTATAAAAGAGTCCGGATCAACATTGGCATAACTACTGGCGAATAGGTTTCCTCATAATCAAACCTTTTCTTTCTGATTATACCTTTTCGCAACAAGCTTTACTTCCAAGGTTTTCACCTTATCCTATGATCCTCTTTTATTTTACAGAGCCACTTCTAATGGCTTTCACACCATCCATGGTTCTACAAGCAGCCAGATCTAATTTAGAATTCATCGATTATATTTCAACATTCATTGCACTTTGCTAAGATTCCACATTTCTATCTTGTAGTGCTTCGTCGTATCCGTGGGTCCATTCTATATTTACTAGGGACCAAGTCTCATGACTCTCCTAAAATATATATCTTACAGGTTGTCGAACAATCCTCCCACTATGACAAGGTACTACACGTAATTGTGTATCAGACGTGACACGCGTTGCAGTTTACCTTGCCGTATATCCTCTTGTACACTTGGCACTAATACTTTGTGTTTCCCTCTCACTTCCTTTAGAACAATTTACATATAGGTTTGTGATTTATTACATAGTCCTTTTCTAAAATCTAGTGTTTGTGTTAACAATCACCCTTCGATCTTTTGGACTAAATAAATCAACACTCTCTATTTTTCTAGAATATCTCACAAACAGACAAACGTTATATGACATGATGTTTCTAGGGCATACCCATAAAATAAATTTAGTAATTTCAAATAAATCATCATGTATCTAATCATTTCCATAAGAGTCTTTCTCTTATTAAGATTAGAAGACGCGTTATTAATTACTATATGTTGCATCCGTGGGATAAACATGATTTAAGAGTATACAAATTGTCCACCAACGTACAATAATAGATTATAACTCCATCCTTCATTATAATGACCATGTCATTTAAATAAAATAGAGTATCCATCCGTAAATGCATAAAAAGTGAAATCAAATTCATTCTATGAAAAGCATACATAAAGACAATTTCTCAAAACCAAATGTTTATTCATATCGTAAGATAAATAAACAACTCCCACTGCAACAGCCACTACTCTTGTAATATTACCCACGTCTATAGTAATCTCATCATCACTTAGTTACAGGCTTTTAGTGATTCCAGTATTTATACACAACGTGTCAGTAGATGCCATCACTAATCATGCTTCAACGACTAGTGAATGAGATACTAGCCTTGTTCATACCTTGATGAAAATGAATTTCCTTTGCAACATATTTTGTCAGAAGTTCCCCACCATATACATCCCCTTGTATTTCAGGTAGAATTTACTCAAAACATCCGGGCAAATTATGGAGAATAAATTGATCTAGGTTTTCCCTTCAATTTCTAATCTAAGCTTTCCAAATTCATTCATCAACTTATCCATGACCTCTTGCCTTTATAACTTACTCAAATATCTGAAGAGTCGCATGAGACCATCATATATCTATGAAACTCTCACCTCTTCACTAGAGACTTTAATAGGCATCATGGGACGTCCTTAGTGAGAACACATTTATATTTTCCTAAGTAGTGAAATTTGAAATCAAGATTCTTTTCTAATCATCTAATTTTGGACCAGTAAATATGTTTTCTTTAGTTAGCAATAAGTAAAATAAAACCATTTGAAATTGCAGAGAATCATAAATAAATATACCGATCAATCTTCGAATTTATCAATTTATATTGATTCCCTCAAAATAATATAAAAATAAAATTCACCGATATTTCAAGCACCGTGAGTCTGCAAGCCACGTTATTGTGGACATTTACAAATCCGAACATTTACAAGAGAAGGTTTTACCCATTAATTTCATTTTTCAACCTAACCTCATGACAAAATAATTAATAGTCGGTTCCTCTTTAGCCATGAAAATAATAGCAGTGACTCTGTTGGGGAGGATACTAATTATTTACACCTAAGTGTATACCATTATTTGATCCCAAGTCCATTACGCGAGCTTTTGTGCCTTACCGTTGGAGAAGTACACATGCGCTCGGATAACTTCCTACAATCATCAATTATATGTATGTACCAGTGAACTGCACATAAACTCATCCGTTAGGGAGGAAGGTCTATGCCAACACACAAGTTCATGTGCCACATTACAAATAATAATTATTTAATGAAGTCTGTATCAGTGATCCGTGAATAATCTCATCGTTAGGGAGGAAGGCCTATTGCCAACACGCAAGTTTACTCACATCACTTACAAACCAATAATGGAGGCCACGGGAATTAATTACTAATCTCCTCTCCCACTTAGTAATTTAACACCAAGGGTTTTTACATGCATATAATATTCATAATAAAATACGCAACCTAACATGCTCCTATTACAGCAAAAGGCAGTAAATCACGGAGAACATGCATAACATATATAACAATAATCAGATATTAAAATCAATTATGGCAGTTATATATCAACGAATTCGATTGTTCGCCACCAATCATGAATGCGGTCACCTATGAATAATGATGTGATCTGCATCCTCTTTTATACTTGTAAGTTCTCCTTATGGACCTTGGATGAGCTTTTTCTTGGAAAATACAAAAATACACGCCACTGGAGGTACGGAATTACAAAAAAAGTATTTTGTGTCTCCGCTCGACCATAATGGTCTTGGTCGAGTGGAATTAGCTTTGGTCAAGCAGAGGACGACCCGCATACCAGTTCATGGATCCGAAAATTTCATGCCGCTCGACTGTCATTTGACAAAAATATCTTGGTCGAGCGAACTTTTTTCAGGTCGAGTGGGGTTGCACAGTCTGACCGTTTAAAGCATAACTTCCACATCCGAATTCTAATTTGAGTGACTCTTATGTTCACGAAATTTTCTCTTCCTTGGATTTTTATCCATATAAAGAACTCTAAAAAACTCCAATATTTGAATGTGTAACAAGTCATGTAAAGTGAAATAGCCTGCTGAGTAGAAACAGCTTGCGCCACGTCACCATTTTAATCATAACTTTCTCGTTTGGACTTCTATTGAGGTGTTCCTTATGCCAAAACGATCATCTCTTCTGTGACTTTCCAACCATGTATCACACTTTAAGTTTAGAGCTCCACACAAATATAGAAAAATTACACTAGTTGGACGTGCGTTTTTCAGCATTCTTGCACAAGTTGCACCTTTTCTCCAACTTTGCTCTTTTGATCCTTTTTCCACCTAAAACACAATAAAATACCTCAAATGCACCTTTTTTACAAATATATCGAATATAAGATACTTATACTAATATATGACAATAATTCCTATCAAAAGGTATTAAATTGGATACTAAAGCACGCTTATTTTCACTCTCATCAAGACGGAAAGAGTTGATAGACAAAGACTTGTATAAAACTGTTTCACGTATTTTATTACATGAGACAGGTCAAATATAGGCAGATCAATCTGCTAAATATACTTAAAGCTACTCAACTTAACTAATTAAATTAAATTATATTTTTCCCGTTTTACTTTTTATTTCAACTAGTATTTCCCATTCGTGCGTTGTACAAAAAAAATTTTTATTATAGAATTGTTGGTTAATTTTATTATTATTTTTTAATAGTATTACATATCTGTATGAATATGTTTGAGCTTCTCTCATCCGATTTTCGTCTGGTTTGATTTTTGTTGTAGTTTGTTTATTTATACTTATAATTATCTCATATGTGTTTTTACTAAATTAATTATATTTTGCGAATAATTTTTAAGTATTTATTATAGAATTATTGTTAATTATATTTTAGTTTTAATATTTTTATCTCTAAGAATATTTTTGAGCTTGTCTCGTCTGATTTTGGTTTGGTTAGAATTTTGTTGTAGTGTTATTTTTTATTAATGTTTATAATTATTCCATATGTGTTTTGCACATAAATAATTATAAGCATTTTTATCTATAATTGGTTTTTTTCTTATACTTCATATGTCCTCCCAACATTATATTACATATTTCTAATTTGGGGATCAGTTCCTAATGGTTTCATTATCTTTTTCTTTTTGGTATATGAGACCCACACAAAACGATTAAACCATCTACATATGACCCACCTACCATTTTAATTCAACTATCCACTACACATTAAAATACTATATTCCTTAATCACCGTGCAAGAAGCAAATGTAACCATTAGGATGGGATAGATGGAGTATTATTATTTTTTGTGTATTGTGTAGTTGTAGTAATATAATTTAATGGGCCATGAACAAAATTTTTTAGATTTATCAAAAATATTTCGACTGCCCATCATTCTATCAGGTGGAGATCTGTTTGATATTCAACATTAGATCTAAAATAATAGTTTCAGTAGATGTTCACCATTTTGGTCAGTTTCCATTGCTCATTCTATGAATCTAGCAGTTAATAATAGTTATAAATTCCATATAGATGGCAGTGCTCTAGGCCTTTTTTTTAAAAAAAATCTCTAAGTGATGAAACTATCTTCATGACCATTTAGTAACTGCTTTTTCACTAAAAGAAACTGCAAGATTACCGACAGAAAAAATCCGTTGGTAACATAGGAAAAATTTATCGGTAAAAAATTTACCGACGGATTACCGACAGAAATGGATTTGTTGCGAAAACCTGTATCGGTAATTTTTTAGCGATGGAATTTTATATTCGTCGGTAATTACCGATAGATTTTTCGTCAGTAATGAAAGATTTTCGTCGGTAATCATTCAATGTCAATGCGTCGGACGTTATAATATAGTGACATTTTTACCGATGAAAATTTCCGTCGGTAAGTTTACCAACGGAAATAATTCGTCAGTAAATTCAAAATTCAAAATTAAAATTATAATAAATTACCGACAAAAAAAATTCATCGGTAAAATGCGAAAGGAAAAATTAAAAAAAAATATTTTTTCCAATTTAATAAATCTTCAAAAAAAACCCCAATATAAATTCTTCACTCAATATAACATTGAAATTTAAAAAACTCTACATAATTTCAAATATCTAGAGTAAAAGGTTGTCTATAAATTTACAGCGATTTTGCGTAAGTAAAGTACGAGAATTTGGTCTACCTACTTCAATTTCTATTACATTAGTTAAGAACAAATAGAGAAATTACTCTACCTAAATAATTGAATATGATCCCACAAAAATAAAAATTGGTATATCTTTGTCATTACCTTTTTTCTCCGTTGTTTTGATTTCTAAAGCTTTCACCCAAAGCAAACTGTTGAAATCTTGAAAATATTACACACACAACTAGAAGGATGACTGGAGAGGAGAATAAAAATAAGTAATTCATATCTTAAACTCCACATAATGTTATAAAGCGCAAAGTCTTTTGTTAATATATCAACCTTAGCAATCAAGTTATTAGTTGGGAACTAATGAATTAGAAGGTTCATTAAATTACACACAAATCATAGTCCACAATTATTTTTATAAAATCAAAATTAAAAACATTCAAATTTAATCGCAAGTCCTCCTCAAGAGCATACATAACGCGAACCGTCGAACACCAACAGGTAAGAAATGTTAATTGGAGAAGATTGCTTGAAATGAAATACAAAGACACTAGACAATTATCCAGAAAATACGCTAAATAGTTCGTCGGTGGCGAGCGGTTGACGTTGGGCAGCGACGCACGGTGACTGGAATCAGGTCCGGCAGCGGATTGGCGAGGCTGACGGGTGTGGCGGTGAAGGAACTAGAGAGAGAGTAGGGGAATGGAGTGCAATGGATCGATGTGCGTTTGAATTCCTGGTGTCTTCTAGGAGAGGGCTCGGCTAGGGCTTAAACCCCAACTGCAAAGAGAAAAAAAATGTTGAAGACAAGACAAAATCGGACTTGAGAGAGAGGGGGAAGGGGAGGAGAGAGAGAGAGAATGGCTCAGTAGAGGAGGATTGCCGTCGATCTCGACCTGCGGTTGTAGAAGCGGCGACTTTGTCCGGAGATAGCACGAGAAATCGGGAGAAGAAGGGCACAACTCATTTCTGATGGAATTGGGGGTGAAGGCGTATTGAGCGATAGATACTCTAATTTTATTACTCTTAGGATTACCGATGGATTAAACCCGTCGGTAAATTAAAAATAAAAATTGATATATTTACCAACTGAATAATTCAGTCGGTAAATTAAAGACTAAAATTAAATTTATTTAAAATAAAATTTGATATATTTAGCGACGGATAATTCGTCGGTAAATTAAAGATTAATTCAATTTTAAAAAAATTAAATTTGATATATTTACCGACGGATTATATCCGTCGGTAAATAGAAGACTAAAATTATGTTATTAAAAAAAATAAAATTTGATATATCTATCGACGGATTAAATCCGTCGGTAAATTAAAGGCTAAAATTAATATTCTTTAAATAAAATTATTCATATTTACCGATAAAAAATTATCGTCGGTAATCTTTCGGGATTTAATCCCTCCAAAATAACGACGGATATATCGAAGAAAAAAAAATTCATCGCTAATTCCATCGGTAATCCATCGCAAAAACCGTCGGTAATTTCTTTTAATGATTTTTTTAAAAATAAATTGTATTAAATCAATAAAATATCGTTAATCTGTCGGTATTTCGATGTTTCTTGTAGTGTTTTTTTCCTGCAAATGATTTATAAAATTGAAACCATCTTTTGATTTTGTGCCTATCCTGTTAAATACAAATCCTTCCATTAACTTCAATTGTTAAAATATTATTGAAAAAAACTGCAGTTAATCTTAGTGTATGCAACAATGCACGAATATGATCTTCGAAAAATAAAAATTTCCACTATAAATACTTTCTCCCCTAAATATCTCAAACATTTTCCCTTACACCAATATAAGGTTCATTCTCAATATATATGGTATGTTGTGCAGAAGAGAGAAAAAAGTTCTAACTTAACAATACCACACATTGATGAGAATAATACAATTTCCACAGCATTACCAAAATTTAATTAAGAAACAAATTCTGAAAGACATACATGATCATGCATCAAGAAGATGAGAAGTTGATTACCATACAAATTACAGATAAAATTATCTACGTGTTTTACCTTCTAGAGCTTTGCAGCTATTACTTTCTAGATATTTCTGAATACCTCCCTGAACACAACGTTCTTACACATAATTGTGGCTCGATCATTAGTTCTACAAAGTATTATCTTCAAGTTTTTCCTTATTGTAACTCTAGATATAGCAACGTAGAGTTGACCATGGCTAAATATTGGCATTTTCAAGTACAATCCAATAATCTCCAAAGATTGTTCATGACTTTTGTTTATGGTC
Organism: Pogostemon cablin; assembly: GCA_023678885.1. Classification (NCBI taxonomy): domain Eukaryota; kingdom Viridiplantae; phylum Streptophyta; class Magnoliopsida; order Lamiales; family Lamiaceae; genus Pogostemon; species Pogostemon cablin. The sequence continues at coordinate 11,844,523 of CM042973.1, read as the reverse complement.
GTGTCATATGATACTATCAACGGGAACTGTCTCCGTTGAAACTTGAATGGAATCGTAATATCAGAAGGTGTTAAAGTAAGTCTGGAAATTAAAACATAATCTCCGACACTGTTACCTGTCATCACCTTAGCTTGTACTACTCTATCCCCGAGTCTTGTAATGAGTAAACGTAGATTGTTGTATAATTCTCTTGTGTGGTCTAGATTTCTCAATAGCATAACTGGTGTATCAACCTTCAAAACGAGCTCATGATTTGGCATTCCCGAACACTTTATTAAATTTAGAAACTCTGGAGTATGAACATCTGCCAAGATGTCTATATTGGTATCCGATTTACATGCGGTGTCCGAATTGAGATATATCCTGGATATGTTCTTATTCTATGTTATCATGTACTCATTTATTGAACTCATAGAATCCAAGTATAGCACGCTCCTGAAGATAACCTGGATCATCCATCGCGTTAAAGAAGTTAGGATATATAGCGTCGACAATATTTTTCATAGGGTCATTACACATTCAAGAAGTATGTCTTCTAAAGTTTATGGAGTATAAAAAACACAAAAAAAAACATAAATCATAAGATAAACGGAAATAAAAAAAAAGAATGATGCCTCAAATAATATAGTTTGAACCTAAAAATAAGATTAAAAAGAAGAACAAAAGATAGAATTTTAAAATATAAAAATATGGTTCATAGAATTATTATAAAGTAAACACAAAAAATGTAAAAAAAAAAAAAGATAGACAAAAAAACAAAAAGAAAAGAAAGAATTATACGTCAAATGAGAATGATTGGACCTATAAATAAGATCAAATATAATAATGATTGAACCTAAAAATAATATCAAACAAAATTATAGAAGAAGATAAAATAAAATAAATTATAAAAATAGGGTTTATAAGTAGAATCTGTAAAAGAGAAATAAGAAGTATTAGAGAAAAAAATAAAAAAAGGATTAAAAAGAAGAACAAAAGATAGAATATTAAAATATAAAAATAGGGTTTATAGAATTATTATAAAGCAAACACAAAAATTGAAGAAAAAAATATAGACAAAAAAATAAGAATGATACCTTAAATGAGAATGGTTGGACCTACAAATAGGATCAAATATGAGAATGATCGAACCTAAAAATAATATCAAATAAAAGTATAAAAGAATATAAAATAAAATAAATTATAAAATAGGTTTATAGAATTATTTAAAAAAACTTAAAAATTGAAGAGAAAAAAATAATATAACAAAAAATTAAAAACTATAATGATACCTTTAAGGAGAATGATTTAATCTAAATTATAAATAAAATAAAAAATATGTAAAAGAGAAAAAAAAGAAGAAGCATTAGAGGAAAAAAAAACAAAACAAAAGGAGGAGTAAAACGAAGAACAAAAGACATAATATTAAAATATAAAAATAGGGTTCATATAATTATTATAAAGGAAACACAAAATTTGAAGAAAAAAATATAGACAAAAAAAAATGATACTCAAATGAGAATTATTGGACTTACAAATAAGATCAAATATGAGAATGATTGAACCTAAAAATTATATTAAGTAAAAGTATAAAAGAAGATAAAATAAATTAAATTATAAAAATAGAGTTATAGAATTATTAAAAAAATATAAAAATTGAAGAGAAAAAAATAAGATAACAAAAAATTACAAAATATAATGATACCTTTAAGGAGAATGATTGAACATGCATATAAGATCAAATAAAGGTGTAGAAGCTAAAATAAATCATAACGTTTAATGTATCGAACAGAAAAAAATAAGATAACAAAAATTAAAAAGTATAATGATACATTTAAGGAGAATGATTGAATCTAGACATAAGATCAAATAAAAGTAAAAAAAATAAAACAAATTATATTAGATTATAAATAATATGAAAGTAGAATCTGTAAAAGAGAATAAAAATAAGAAGTATTAGAGAAAAAAAGAGGATTAAAAAGAAGAACAAAAGATAAAATTTTAAAATATAAAAATTGGATTCATAGAATTATTATAAAGCAAACAAAAAAATTGAAGATAAAAAAGATAGATAAAAATAAAAAAGAATGATACCTTAAATGAGAATGATTGGACCTACAAATAGAATCAAATATGAGAATGATTTAATCTAAAAATAATATCAAATAAAAGTATAAAAGAAGATAAAATAAAATAAATTATAAAAATAGGGTTTATAGAATTATTTAAAAAAAACACAAAAATTGAAAAAAAATATATAACAAAAAATTAAAAAATATAATGATACCTTTAAGGAGAATGATTGAACCTAGATTGTAAATAATATGAAAAATATGTAAAAGAGAAGAAAAAGAAGAAGTATTAGAGAAAAAAATAAAAAGAGGATTAAAAAGAAGAACAAAAGATAGAATATAAAAATATAAAAATAGTGTTCACATAATTATTATAAAGGAAATATAAAAATTAAAAAAAAAGATAGACAAAATAAAAAAATGATACACAAATGAGAATGATTGGACTTACAAATACGATCAAATATGAGAATTATTGAACCTAGAAATAATATCAAATAAAAGTATAAAAGAAGATAAAATAAATAAAATTATAAAAATAGGGTTTATAGAATTATTAAAAAAAACACAAAAATAGAAGAGAAAAAATAAGATAACAAAAAATTAAAAAGTATAATGATACCTTTAAGGAGTATGATTGAACTTGCAATTAAGATCAAATAAAATATAAAAGATAAAACAAATTAAAATAGATTATAAATAATATGAAAGTAGAATTTGTAAAAGAGAAGAAAAAGAAGAAACATTAGAGAAAAAAATAAAAAAGAGAATGATTGGACCTAGAAATAAGATCAAATATGAGAATGATTGAACCTAAAAATAATACTCCCTCTGTCCACTTCTAAGGTATCCATTTTACTATTTCTGACGTCTGCTTCAAAGGTATCTATTTCCCCTATTTAGTAAAAAAATACACCATACGACCCACAACTTCCCTCTAATACAACTACCCACTTTATATATAATAATAATACTCCTTAATTCACATGTGATGAGCGTTTTCTCAACACACAATTAATCCCCAAGTATGAAGGATATCAATTGTAGTCTCGAAAGGTGACCAAGTGAATATCGAACCCAAGGGACGGCGTATTATTAATTTAATTATTATCTAAATTAATTAAGACAAGGCAATAAGATTTGATGAATTTAATTAACAACTACTAAACAAATAATTAAAATAACAAATAAAATAAAGTATCACTCGAAGAATACGAAAGTGGATCAAGTAGGGGGAATAGGTAGCTCTAGGATAATCAAGTTTTACTCATTAACTTCCCTTCCATGTGTCAATGTCCGATTCTGCCTTGTGGAATATGGACGCATCATTAAACCATGCATATCTACTCTATAGACAAAAGTAAACATGCGTGTAACACGTGTGAATAACCTCGGAGCAAGAGATATAATTTCACCCCCCTTTCTAGGTACTATCAGTATCAATTATTTTCCCCTAGGATTGGTACTCTAACCCGATATGATCTCCCTTTATAGGTACTATAAAATTATCCTTTTTATCCAACTTATTACCCCGAATTCAATTCAATTAATAAGTATTCATATATGATAGTTCTAATGAAGTTTCGGAGTCCCCTCACTTAGAATCATAACATGGAATCCTGCTCAGCAGTGAACGCACTCAATCAATAACCAAGATATGTATCCAGACTCTACATAACAGTTAATGATGCATAAAACCACCGTGAGTATGAATTAAAAAGGCACAATCATATATAAAATAAATCCACAAGTAGTATTGTACGGAGTATACACATGAAAGTTCAATTAACTAGATAAAACCTTCACAACCCTAGTTCTACCAAAAAGGCTCTAGCCCATAGTGTTGTAGGAAACACACGTGGCTGTTGGATAGATCTTACCTGGATATCCGAAAAATACAAGATAAATTAGAAAATAAATAAACCCTAGATGTGGCGTCATCACGTCCTTCTCGCTCTTGAATTCTCCTCTTAGTTCTCTCCTTGATTCCACAAACGAATCTTCAAAGTGATGGATGGATGGAGAAAAGGATAATGGTTGGGGGGTGATCCCCCCTTGTGGGGTGTTGTATGTTGTGGCCTCTCTTCTCCTCTCTTGTATTGTGTTGTGTTCCTCCTTTTTTTGGGGCTGTATAGACCTCCTTTTATACTTGTAATCACGTCTCCTAGGCTTGGAATGGGCTTTTCAAGTGATCACACGCGTTTAGGCCTTGAAAATACGGATTTGGTAAGTTCCCGAAGCGCGGTTCGACCTCCCAAACAGGTCGAACCAACCCCTACATGTCGAATCATGGTCAAACCACCCTTCTGGATGTCCCAGGTGCATGATTCGACCAGCCAACAGGTCGAACCAGCATGTCGTGGTCGAACCAGCATTTTTTCCGTTGGGTTCGACCTCGGTTCGACCTCAAGAAGGTCGAACCAATTTGCGCAGTCTCTCCGTTTCGGGTATAACTTTCACATCCGACCTCCGAATTGAGTGATTTTTCGCTCACGCGATCCTCTCTTCCTTGTCTTTCTATTAATATAAACAAATCACAAAAACACTAAGAATTTTATATGTAACAGACCATGGAAAGTAGCACTGCAATTCTGTTAGGTACAGCTCGCGCGGCGTCACCATTTTGCTCATAACTTCCTCGTTCTGACTTTAATGATGGTGTTCTTTATGCCAAAACGACCCTCTCTTCAGTGGCTTTCCAACCATATATCACACCAACAGTTTTGAGCTCCACAAAAATACAGAATAATTATGAAATTTGGATGTGCGTTTTCAGCATTCTTGCACAAATTGCACATTTTCTCCAACTTTGCACTTTTCATCCTTTTTCCACCTAAAACATAATAAAATACCTCAAGTGCACATGATTCTCACATATATCGAATATAAGACACTTGTGCTCATATAAGACTACAATATCAATCAAAAAGGTGTTAAATTGGATATTAAAACACACTTATTTTCACTCTCATCAATCCCCCAAACTTACCCATTGCTCGTCCCGAGGCAACAAAATAAAGATAAAGAGAAAGAGAGTATGAAAATTAGCGGGGAAACAAGGACTATGACCAATACCCATTCAAAATACAATTGTCCTCAACTTAGGTCATGCAACTCTCATTATATGTAATAATCAATTCATAGCATATAAGTTAAGACAATCACCACCAATTCAAATGCTCCATCAACATGTTCTCACGGGAAGTATATATATGATCTCTCACTCAAGTGTAAAATATGTACACTTATGGGTTAAAGTGTTTACGCTCAAATTCAATTCAAGTGCATCCGTAACCATAAGCTTGCCAAACGTCTCAATCTCTTCACCACTAAAAGTATGATTCGACAATGGGATCAAAAAGGACTTTTCTTTTGGATGTAATGTTGGCTCTTTGATAAGGGTAGGAAACATATGGATAAAATGACTCAATTAGTAGAGAATTAAAACCGGAGATCTTTTGTACTGCAGATTCTTACACTTCAAGGCTATCCAGCTTCATGCTCTTCTAATTTTCTTTTCTCTCCTTTCTTTCAAGCTCAACATACTTTTTCTTGTCTCAAGCACATTTTTTTTCTCTCGAGGTACCAGTTTCAGGCACTACCTCACGCATCCTCCATAGGGTACTAGATTTAAGCACTACCCTAGGGTTTTAATTCCATGGAGTACTAGATTTAAGCACTACTCCATGCTTCTCCTTAGATGCATTATCATAATCCATCACTATTAATTTCAACACCAATTTCATTCCTTCCCAAATTGTTATCAAGCACCATTAACACACTTTGACAGCATTTAATTCTCCACTAAATATAGGAATTTAAGGCTCAAATAGGATATCAAAGTGGCTATCTTCGTAGGGTGCCAAAGAAATAAGACTTTTAGGCTCAACGGGACTAACTACGGATATATAATTATTTGGTAGGGAATTATTTGGCTAAGTGACTCATAAATTCAAGGATGGACTAAAATCATCTCCCATCATCTAACACACATATAGTTTCACGTAAGACAAGAGGCAAGTTCTAGAATACACACACAAGAACGATATTCACCAGAAAAGAAATATCATGTGATTATGTACATGATCAACGAGGCTCAAAATCTCACATTGGTTTTTAACAAGTAACAGAACACTTTTCATGGTAAGCAATATCCCACAAGTACACATAGAACTTCATATCACAATATAACTCAAGTACACTTCCTTCATCAATTTCAAGAGCATATGAATTCCAAGACAATTTAAAAATAAGCTCACATGGATCACCACCATAAACACAATCCTTCCACTCCTATAAATTAAAAGCACATATAAAAATTAGAAAATGAAACGAGGGCACCTGATTTTTCCTTCAATGAATGCACGAGCTCCTCGAGTCGAAACCTCAATGTAGAACTCGTCTTGCCACTAGTTACCCTTTTCTATCATCAAAGCTCGAGCACACTCATCATCACAGATTCATCAATAATAAAATAGGAGAACTATAAGAAATAATTAATTGACTATCAAATCGACTCCACACACTAGAAACACCACAGAACACTAGGCAAATTGCAAAAAATCAAAACATTAAAACCAATTAAAATTTTAACATACCGCAAAAAATCAACTCCCTTAGCAAACATTACAAAGAAAAGATTATACTCTTGATGCTTCAATGAGGTAAGTACATCACACCCCCCCAAACTTAGTAAAAACGTAAGTTGAAACTAAGTTTGCAAAGATGTAATTGCCGAATAATAAGCACCTCAAATATAAAAATTTCTTACTCACACGAAAGAAATAAAGAAATAAAACGGAAGGGCAATCCCCCAACAGACGCTCATATTTAACGTCGTAGAATCATGACGGTAGAGGATGGTCTTCTCGCATCCTCACCTTCAAATACTTTCTTTTCCTCTTCTTGTCTACACTCAACACCTCACATTTCTTGGTCACAAAAATATGATCATTGAAATTTCCTTCCTCCCATGGCTGTTTAGACTCCTCCTTGTCAACCTTCCACTTAAATTCAGAATCACCTGTCTTAGAAAAATCAAGATTAAACAAGTTAGAAACCATATCAATGCTCTTGCACGATTGAGTCTCCATGGGCATCTTCATTGCATGATCAAGAGAGAAAACCACATCTTCATTATCCATCTGTAGTCTAAGCTTCTCCGCTCTCAACTTCTTTGCTTTTTCCCACTTCTTCTCCATTGTAAGCTCAGTATTCTGCTCATGTAATGGTACTGGAGTAGCATCAACATCATGCGGAGCATTCGGCGTAGAAACGGGTGCGTTCTGAGAGGATTCGACCTGGGTTCGACCAGGGGTACTGGTCGAACCAGGTACATAGTGGTCAAACCAAGCTCCTGGAAGTCCATTCTCACTTTTCAGTTTGGGTTCGACCTGGGTTCGACCTGTTCGACAGGTCGAACCAGGCACGTAGTGGTCGAACTTCTCTTCTGAAACTTGATTCTCTCTCTGATTATGTGATTTGACCTGGGTTCGACCTTGTGACCAGGTCGAACCACTTTCCCCCAAGTCTAATCTGCTCTCTTCATGGTCTTTGGCCTCCAGTTCGACTTGGGTTCGATCAATAGGTGTGGTCGAACCATGAGTGACGTGGTCGAACCGATGATGATCTGAAATAGAGTGTTTCTCTTGATGCGGTTCGACCAGGGTTCGACTTGGTATCCAGGTCGAACCAATAAGGCTGTGGTTGAACCGGTCTTCTGGAAAAATAGAGTGCTCGGAATGGTCGGGTTCGACCAAGGTTTGACCTGTTAGCCAGGTCGAATCAGATGGAGCTTGGTCGAACCAATACTGAGTCTTCTCCTGATCTTGTCCAGTACTCCGATTTGACCTACCCTGCATGGTTCGACCTCTTGTGTTGGTCGAATCAGGGTCGAATCAGGCTCCTTTGGCTTTAGATTTCGATTTCGGCTCCATCGTTCCTTCATACTGTGTTCCAGACCTTAACGTGATGGCTTTATCTTCCAATTTTTGTGTCAATTGATTCACGTTCGCGGTCATCTGTCCCATAATCAAAGTAAGCTCCTTCATCTGCTTAGATAAATTTGCATGATCAACATTCATTCTAGCTTCGATGTGGTCAACCCTTGCATCGTTCTCAGCCATGTATCGATTGAAGGTATCTTCATCACTCTTCACTTCGTGCTGCTTCATATTAGGCCCCCTTTGTGTAAACTCTGTGATCTGCCTATGCTGGAACTCTAGTAGCTTGTTGATGTTAGCTAGACTAGAGACGATCTCATCATCCCTATTCGGTTTCACCACTTGATGTTCAACCTGCGCTACCTCGCCAAGTACATATGATCCTCTATCTCTCTCTATTGGCCAGTCACGTGAATTCATAGAGATGTCTTCAAACAACTTTTCCGCTTCAAGTGCTGTCTTTGATAACAGCGCTCCTCCTGATGATGCATCAATAAAAATACGCGACTCACAATCCAATCCATAGTAGAAGATTCTTATGTATTCAGCCTTCGGCATTCCATGCTGTGGACACCTCCTGAGCATGTCTTTAAACCTGTCCCACGCCTCATAAAATTTCTCACCCTGATTCATAACAAATTGGGTGATCTCTTGCCCATCCTTAAGATACTTGAGGGTGGCATGTATCTCTCTAAGAACGTCTGCTGCAGTTGGTCCCATGTAGTGCAATCTGTGGCATCAAGAGTCTCATACCAAGCTTCCGCCTTATCAATCAAAGAGAACTTGAATAAGGCGATCCGCCTAGCATTATCATTAGCTCCAGCTCCCTTCTGAGTGTTTGCATAACCAAGAAATCTTCGGAGATGCTGATATGGATCTTCAAAACAATCTCCAGAAAAGGGATTCTTCTCTACCATGTTAATAAGAGCGGGATGTATCTCAAAATCATCATCTTCCCCCCTTGCTCCTATCAACCCCATGTTGACATTCCCAAAGTTCGTAAAAATTTCATGAATGGAAACATTATCCGGATTCTGCCTTACTCCGGTCATGTTCAGATCAATGTGTTATTCCTTCTTTTCCTTCCTCTCCTTTTACAAGTGCACAAGTAACTCGAAAAAATTCAAGGTTAGATAGAAATAAATAATCACAAATAAAAGAAAAATAAAAAAATCTTAATCAAACTAGAAATAATAAAATCAATAATAACAGCAGTCCCCGGCAACGGCGCCAAGAACTTGATGAGCGTTTTCTCAACACACAATTAATCCCCAAGTATGAAGGATATCAATTGTAATCTCGAAAGGTGACCAAGTGAACATCGAACCCAAGGGACGGCGTATTATTAATTTAATTATTATCTAAATTAATTAAGACAAGACAATAAGATTTGATGGATTTAATTAACAACTACTAAACAAATAATTAAAATAACAAATAAAATAAAGTACCACTCGAAGAATACGAAAGTGGATCAAGTAGGAGAATAGGTAGCTCTAGGATAATCCAGTTTTACTCATTAACTTCCCTTTCATGTGTCAATGTCCGACTCTGCCTTGTGGAATATGGACGCATCACTAAACCATGCATATCTACTCTGTAGACACAAGTAAACATGCGTGTAACACGTGTGAATAACCTCGGAGCAAGATATATAATTTCACTCCCCTTTCTAGGTACTATCAGTATCAATTATTTCCCCCTAGCATTGGTACTCTAACCCAATATGATCTCCCTTTATAGGTACTATAAAATTATCCTCTTTATCCTACTTATTAACCCGAATTCAATTCAATTAATAAGTATTCATATATGATAGTTCTAATGAAGCTTCGGAGTCCCCTCACTTAGAATCATAACATGGAATCCTGCTCAGCAGTGAACGCACTCAATCAATAACCAAGATATGTATTCAGACTCTACATAACAGTTAATGATGCACAAAACCACCGTGAGTATGAATTAAAAAGGCACAATCATATATAAAATAAATCCACAAGTAGTGTTGTACGGAGTATACACATGGAAGTTCAATTAACTAGATAAAACCTTCACAACCCTAGTTCTACCAAAAAGGCTCTAGCCCATGGTGTTGTAGGAAACACACATGGGTTTTGGATAGATCTTACCCGGATGTCCGAAAAATATAAGATAAATTAAGAAATGAATAAACCCTTGATGTGACGTCATCGCGTCCTTCTCGCTCTTGAACTCTCCTCTTAGTTCTCCCATTGATTCCACAAATGAATCTTCAAAGTGATGGATGGATGGAGAAAAGGATGATGGTTGGGGGGTGATCCCCCCTTGTGGGGTGTTGTATGTTGTGGCCTCTCTTCTCCTCTCTTGTATTGTGTTGTGTTCCTCCTTTTTTTGGGGCTGTATAGACCTCCCTTTATACTTGTAATCACGCTATATCTCCAATCTTAAAAAAGAGCTTTTCATACTCTCTCTAAACCCAAAGTTCTCCTCCTTCTCTCTAGGAAGTTTGTATCTGTTCTTCTTCTTCAACAAACTCGATGGAGGTCAGTGAGCTGGCTACCCTTGTGTAGTCTCCATTAAGTGTTGTTGTGTCTCTTTTCCGGTGATGTTGACCCGCCGTCGAGCCATGTCCGTGCCTCCCTCCTCCTCCGGAGGCAACATGACTACTAGTTACAAAGCTAAGAAAACTGGAGTGAAGGTGAAGAAAGCAGCAGTGGCAATCCGTGGAGCTCCAAGGTTGGCTGACTCTCACCCTTCTCCTCCCTGCAAGGACTGTAAGTTAAACTCTCCACCCTCTATTTTGGAATTTTCTCCGGCCTTGGCCGTGGAGGACATAGATAGAGAAGCTCTTCATAGAAGTTCAAGTGAGGACCTGTTAGTGAAGCAAGATGTTGTTGATAGTGTTGTTCAGAATGCTGATCTTCCAGATAATCCACGTGATAGGAGCTCTGATACTCTAAATTCTCTCATCTTGGCTGCTTTGGAAGCTGTTGTTGGAGAAAAATTCAAACTAAGAAAGTTGATAAAGCTGGCCCTATCACACAAGCTATTAGTGAGGAAACCCCATATGACAGCATGCTCATATCCAAAAAGTCAAATACCTTCCTTTCTCCCATCACCTATCCATCTGCTCCCTCTACTTTGCCTGCCACATCATCCTCTTTTAGGGATAAATTGTTGGGCTCAATACACCCATCCCCATCTGTCCTATCACCATCTCACCCTTCCCAATCTCCTCCCACCATACCTCACACTGCTTCCATCAGCAAACTTCTTCCTAACTCGGCCATGCAATCGCCGAATACGGAGCAGGTCACCGAAATCAACCCCTCCTCTGCCTCTCCGTCCCCTCCTCTCTGCCTGAACCCCTCCTCCAGCCAGTCACCTAGTCCTCTCCCTTCATCTGTTAATCATCCAGAAACTTCCACCTCTCGCACTCTTCTGCTTCATCATTCAATTCCTGCTAATCAGAATGATAATCCCCTCCCAAATCCATCAGCACCCTCTCCCTCAAATACCTCTCGTTCCCCCTCACAAACTCTGTCAGACTCATCTCAACCTCCTTCATCTCCTCTTCTTAAATCCCAGCCCATTCTTCCTCCTCCCTTCCATTCCAAAAGCTCCTTCAACCGCTGCCCTTTCCATAATCACTGCCTTAAATTCATTTTCCCGCAGGAACCAGGCGTCGTGGAAATTCCAGATGAGTTGATGGCCGACGAGAATGATCAATGGAAATTCACCCTTATCGGATGTTTCGCCGGAAGATACCCCAGATTTCAAACTATTAAGGAGATTGTCGATAAATGGGGGGTTGAAGTTCGCATTTTCAGTCATGATAGTGGGTAGATTCTGTTTAAATTAAATTGCGAAGAGGATGTCCAAACGATTCTTCAGAACGGACCCTATGATGGCAAATTCACCTACCTGATGCTGAGAAGAATGCCCAATGATTTTCAATTTGATGAAGTGGGATTGGCTGTCGTCCCAGTCTGGATACGATTGCCATCTCTTCCTCTCTCGTACTGGGCTCCTGAGAGATTGAGCCTTGTTGCTTCTGCAATTGGAGAACCTATTATGATAGATTATTACACTGCTAATCAAGAGAAGATCTCCTTTGCTCGCATCCTTGTTCATGTCGATGCTTCCAATGAACTGCCCGATGAAATTTGGGTCAAGAATCGACTTGGAGGCTTCAAACAGAGAGTCTTGTACGAATTCACGCCAAGATTTTGCAAAGATTGCTGTTCCCTGGGGCATCTGTCTTCTGATTGCCGCCGTGGAGTTGAACAAAATAGAACTGAGAAGATGGGTGAAGATTGTAGACCTTTCCAGTCGACGAACAGAAAAAGGAACAGAAACAGAGGACGGAATCCCAAGTCTGCAAACCTTGGGCCTAATTCGAATACTAATACGGCTTCCTCTCAGCCCAACCCCTCTATTGTGGATCCCAATCCTTTTAAGCCCATTTCCTGTTTCGAGCCCAATTCTGTTTCTGAGCCCAACATAAATAATTCCTTTAAACCCAAACCATATTCCCAGCCTACTCGTTTCCACCCTCCTCATAATTCCAACCCTTCCATCCAGCCAAAATTAATACCCCAGTCTGATTCTAATCCTATTTCCTCCATCAACAATCAAACTTCAGAGGCCGTATCATCCCATGAAACTCCTCCTACGCTTCGAATCAGTAAGGAGAAAGTACCAGAATCCCCACTCTCTTCCCTCAAGGCTTCGAATTATGAAAAAAAAATTAAAGGAATGTGGGTTCCGATCTGCAGCACCGATTCCTCACCTTCATCATCATCTGGAATTAATTTCAAACACAAAAAGGCTAAATCACTGGGATCATATGAAGAAGAACAGGAAGAAGATACTCTAGAAGATCATGCAGATTGGATTAGTAAGAAAGTTGCGGAGGAAGGTATTCCGTCCTCCGAATTTTCCTCATGACTCTTCTTATTTGGAATGTGCGTGGGATGGGGCGCACGCCAACCCACAATGCACTAAAAAAATTGGTGCGTGATCATGATGTGACTCTGGCTGGTCTACTGGAAATGAAGCTCTCGATTTCCACAGTTGATGTTGTTGTGGCAAAAGTATTTCCGGGTTGGAACCATATCCATAATCTTGAGCTTTGTAGTGGTGGTAGGATTGTAGTTGCTTGGAATCCATTGTGTCTTCACATGGATAATTTTATCTTATCCGATCAATCCATCTCGATGAATGCTCGTTGTCTAACAACTTCTAAAGAGTTCTTAATCTCTATCATCTATGGCCACAACCGCTATGTTGCTAGGAGAACTCTGTGGCAACATCTCATCTCCCTTTTTCACTCGAATCCTTTGCCATGGATCCTTGGAGGAGATCTCAACTGTGTTAGATTTGAGGGTGAAAGAAATAGTCCCACTCATAATATGGCAACCAGGGAAATGCATGAAACTTGTTCTATTATGGGAGTGGAGGATACTTACTCGACAGGTTGTTTCTATACTTGGTCGAATGGAGCTTCGTGCTCAAAAATTGATAGAGTGATGACGTGCAAGCTTTGGAGGAGTATGGGTTGGGAACTTCAAACCAATTTTTTACCTCAGGGCACTCATTCAGATCACTGCCCTTCCATCACCTCCTTCCTTAATACTAGCCCCCACTATATAAGACCCTTCAGATTCTGTAATTTTTGGACTAACCATGACAATTTTATTGCTCTTGTGTCTTTTCATTGGCAGGTACATGTAGCAGGTACAAAGCAATTCATCCTATGCAAAAAATTGAAATCTCTTAAAAATCCACTAAAGGAGCTGCACAAACAGAACTATTACCACATCTCTGAAAGAGTGGCTAGAGGGAGAGAGCACCTATATCACCTCCAGACTCTTTTCATGTCAAGAATGAATAACCAGGAACTACAACAGGAACTCAGTGAGGAGTTAAGGAAACAGAAGCACTTGGAGGATTGTGAGACTAACTTTCTTATGCAAGTCTTCAAACACAAGCATATAAAGAACCAGGATCGTGCCACTAAGTATTTCTGTTCCCTTATTCGTAGCAATGGAGCAAGGAATCGTATTCATTCTCTTCACACTGATAGTGGGCCCATTTCCTCTTACCAAGAACTGATTGATAACTTCCTTAATTATTATCAATCAATTCTAGGTGAAGAAGGTTTGCCTACTCAGTCAGTGGAGCGGGAGGTGTTGGAGAGAGGACCGATTATTTCTTCTACGGAGGCTGACTGTCTGGTTGTACCAGTTGAAGAAGCAGAGATAAAGGACGCCTTGTGGTCTATCAACAAAAACAAATCTCCAGGTCCTGATGGATACACATCAGCTTTCTTTCAGACTGCTTGGAATGTGGTGGGTGGTGATGTAGTGTCGGCTGTGAAGGAATTTTTTCGGAAAGGAAAATTGCTAAAACAGTTGAATGCTACTTTTGTTTCCTTGATTCCGAAAAAGAATCATGAGCCGAGAGTCCAAGATTTTAGACCCATTTCTTGTTGCAACACTGTGTACAAAATCATTTCTAAAATCTTGGCTGCCCGACTCAGAGGTTGCCTTCCTTCCTTAATAAGTCACTCCCAGTTTGGATTTATCAAAGGAAGGAAGATGAGAGACTGTGTGATGTTAGCGGTGTTGGATTGTATACTAAAATTCTAGCTTTAGTATGAACAATGTCATAACAATATTTGAATTGAGAATCATTGATCAAATGATTGCATCTTATAATTTATTTTATATGCATGATGCAATAGTCCAATTACTTTATACTGTAGATAATATGTTGTGCGACAACACGTGGAAGATCATATTATCGGTTTCCTTATAAAGTATAAACAGATGCTCACAACTGAGATAGATGGGGACTCTCTATCGGTATGGTTGTAGTGTGGTTTGGTATTAGCTTGTCTTGGCTATAGAATCACATTAGTGCACTTGTGTGTATTGAGCAGGACCGCCAGAGATCGTTCGACTTATACTGACTTATAGAAGAACTTGATCTCTGTTATTATGGAAGTTCGTGCTCTTAATCCCTATACAATAACCTCGACATGTATGGCAGTATATATTTCTTTGATTCATCAATGGGTGAGATTTATAAGTATTAAATCAATAAACTCGGTGAGTTGGGAAGTAGTGCTGTATCTATGGTGTGCTGTTGATTGTAGAAGGAATCCATGTCCGTTATAGGTTGATGATGTCCCCTTGAGGAGCTCATAAGGTTTATCATGTAAATCTTGCAAGTGGATTAATTTCCGGCATGATAATAAGGTTGAGTGGTACTACTCTCGGATGAGATATTAATTAATTTGAGTTGTCAATAACTTAATTAATTAATGGACATTGTTTTTCTTAAACATGGGGAGACTATCGGACTTATAATAAGAAGGAGCCCAGAACATAATTTTGGGATTGGACGGGTAGTGCAATAATAATATTTTAGTGGACTATATTATTATTATTGGATTTAATTAAAAGCTTTGGGCTAAGCTTGGTTAATTAAATTCAATTGAGGCCCAGCCCAATTTCTCCTCCTGGTCCCTGCTGTAGCCCAATATATAAGTGAACTCAGCTTCCTGGAACCCTCAGATTATTCCTGCGCCTCTTTTGGTGAGAGAATGGAAGAGAAGCAGATTGAGAGATCCTGCAGACTGTTGCCCACACAACAGCAGGATCACACTTGGGACATACAGCAGAAGATCGAGAGGTGGTTCTCTGCAACTATCAACCTCTACACCAACCCAGAAGTACGGTAAACAGTTTATTAATCGCTTCCGCTAATTGTTTGCCTGGAAACCTATCGATCACGTTTGAACCGAACGATCCAATTGCCAACAATTGGTATCAGAGCGTTGGTTTTGTGGTGAAACATGAGTCGTTAGGTAGGGTTTGATCATATAGGCGTTTATTGTCGATTAAAGCATGAATGAAAGGGCTTATGTGATCATATGTTTTATTCTGGTATTAATCACATTGAAGATAACATGTTTTAGGATTTGAATAATTCTGTATTATTTGTGAAATCCTATGATTATCAGAATCGATGATATTGTGTGTGTTTATTTACAATTGAACACGATTTTACACACACTGGATTCTGACTTCCGGATGTGATGAGAATACACCCTGGACATCATAAACTCACACGCCTGCACGGTAAGAGACCACTGATCGAATCAGAAAGAACCCAGAAGGACTGTACGGCGTGGCTGGGGCTGAGACCACGGCGGAGACTGCACAGGCGGCGTCTGGATTGCTGTCGTGCCATCGCGACTGCACGACGATAGCAAGTCTTGGCGAGGCTGATCGATCGTGGATGGAGGGCTACGCTATTGAAAGCAGCGCAAAGTCCAAGCGATGGTTTTCAGTGAATCGTCTCGTTGTTTCTGGTGGAGCCAGAGGTGAGTTTCGAGTGAGATTTCTGAAGCCTCCGGGACGGGTCTGTTTTCTCTTCGATCGGGTCGTCTTCTTGGATGTGATATGGTGCCGGCGGAAAGCTGCTGCCAGCATAGACGAACAAGCCATGGTTTTCGACCAGCGGCGCGATAGGACTGCAGAGGGCTGTTGGCGCGGCCGCTGCCTGCAGCAGCGTCGGATCTGAAACGGCAGAAGAGTGAGGGTGACGGCGCGCGCAAGCTGGGTCATCGGCGAATCTCCCGGGCTGGTGTGCCACGACTGGCGCTGACTGGATGCTCGTTTCTGGATGGCTGACGGCGCGACAATGTTGGGCTGATTGGCGCGGCCGCCGGTTGCTGCAGCAGTGTCATTTTCCACCGGTGATTGCTGGCGGTGATGGGCTGATGGCGTCGTTCCGGTGGGCTGAGGGAGGCGCCGGCGGCGGCAGCGGCGGCACCGTGTGATACATTGCTGTGTGGTTTCCGTCTACGGCTGGGAGACATTCTAGGGCAGCACATTGATTTCTTGTTCAGGGCCCAATTTTAATAGAATATGATGTTGGGCTTTTGGGCTCTTATTCTATTTTCTTTGGTTCTGGGCTGCCTTGATGTTGCTTTTGGGCCAGTTGGGCCATTTTTTATTGAGGTGGCAATGGGCCTGGGGTTTGGGATGTCTAGCTGGGCTCTATTTTGGGCAGTTGGGCCTATTTTTTTAATTATGATTTTGGGCTGTAGTTACATGGCCCAATTTTAGTTAAATGGCAATGGGCTGCTGGGCCAATCCTTGGTTTTAATTAATTGTGGGTAATGGACCAAGCATAATTAATTAATTATATTAATGGACTAATTGTGCTAGTGGGCTTGGTGGACTTAATTTGATTTTGGGCTAAGATTATGGGCCATGGATAATGGGCTTGATTAATTATTTAATTTGCTGCTCATTTTGTGCTAATTTGTTGCTCTTCAGGCCCAAATTAATTGATCCACTATTTATACAATTAATTATGTTATATAACTGATTAATTGATTTAATTGTCAATTATTGTTGTATATGTGAAAGGCATGTTCTATGTGATTTATTTATTTAAATTGCTGTTAATAGAAGCATGTCTAAGTTGTATATTTTATTCTGGAATATTATATGCATGTTAAAAACCCTCGGTGTTTAAATAACTAAGTGGGAGAGGGGATTGGTAATTAATTCCCGCGGCCTCCATTATTGGTTTGTAAGTGATGTGAGTAAACTTGCGCGTCGGCATTAGAGCCTTCCTCCCTAACGGATGAGTTTATTCACGGATCACTAGTACAAACTTCTTTAAATAATTATTGTTTGTAATGTGATGCATATGGACTTGCGCGTTGGCTATAGTGCCTCCCTCCCTAACGGATGAGCTTATATGCGGTTCACTAGTACAAACTTATATAATTGATGGTTGTAGAAAGTTATTTGAGCGCGTGTGTACTTCTCTAACAGTAAGGCACATAAGCTTGGGCAGCGGACTTGGGATCAAATAATGGTGTACACTTAGATGTAAATAATTAGTATCCTCCCCAACGGAGTCACTGCTATTATTTACATGGCTAAAAAGGAACCGACTATTAATTATTTTGTCATAAAGTTAGGTTGACAAATGAAATTAATGGGTAAAACCTTCTCTTGTAAATGTTCGGGTTTGTAAACGTCCACCCTAACGTGGCTTGCAGACTCACGGTGCTTGAGATGTCGGTGAATTTTATTTTTATATTGTTTTGAGGGAATCAATATAAAAGAATAAAATTCGAAGATTTGATCGGAAAATTTATTTGTGATTCTCTGAATTTTGAATGTTTTTATTTCACTAATTGTTAACTAAAAGACATTATATTTACTTGTCCAAATTAGATGATTAGAAAAGAATCTTGGCTTTGAAAATTACTGCTTAAGAAAATACATGTGTATTCTCACAAAGGACGTCTCATGATGCCTATTAAAGTCTCTAGTGAAGAGATGAGAGGTTCATAGAAATATGATGATCTCATGTAACTCTTCGGATACTTGAGTAAATTAAAAGGCAGAAGATCATGGTCGAATTGATGAATGAATTGGAAAAGCTTGGAATAGAAATTGAAAGGGAAACCTAAATCAATTTATTCTTCACAATTTGCCTGGATATTTTGAGCAAGTTCTACCTGAAATACGAAAGGTTGTATATGGTGGGAAACTTCTAACAAAACATGTGGCAAAAGAAAGCCAATTTTCATCATGATCTGAACAAGGTTAATATCTTATTTACTAATGGTTTAAACATGATTAGTGATGGCATCTACTGACACGAAGTATGTAGATACTGGAATCACTAAATATTTATCACTGAGTAAGGATAAGATTGTTAATAACATGGGTAAAACTACAAAGGTAGTGGCTATTGCAGTGGGAGTTGTTTATTTATCTCATGATAAGATAAACGATTGATTATGAGAAATTGTCTTTACGTACGTTTCATAGAAAGAATTTAATTTCGGTTTCTATGCATTAACGGATGGATACTTCATTTCATTTAAATGACATGGTCATAGTAATGAGGAATGAGGCTATAAACCGTTAAAGTATGTTGGTGGATAAAAAGTATACTCTTTAATCATGTACATCCCACAGATGCAATAAATAGTAATTAAATAATGCATCTTCTAATATTAAGAGAAAGGAACCTTCGGAAATGAACTAAACATACATTTGGCGTCTATGACTAATTCATTTTACTTAAGTAGGATTCAAAAGTTGATAGCCGATAGATCGTAAGGTTTATCTGAAGTGGAAACTATCGGACTTGCGAGTCTTGCTTGGAAGTAAAAATGATTAACTGCCTTTTCAAGGCTGTGGGGTGTAGAGCCAAAGATATATATGTTGGAATTAGTTCATTCTGATTCAAGCAAACCTAACAATATCCAAGCGAGAGATGGTTATGAATATTCAAAAATTATTCTGGAAACCAATATATTTATATGATGCACTGCATGTCTAAGTTCTTTGATTAATTCAAGAATTGTAAGGCTGGTACAGTGAAGCGTCATGGAAAATATATTAAGTCATTACGATTCAATCATGATGGCGAATACCTCTTGGGATAGTTAGGAGCTATTGATCAGAAGTTGAGATTAAATCTCAAGTTGACTACACCGGGTATGCCACAGCTGAATGGTGTGGTGGGTAGAAGGTATTAGGCTCTTATGGTTATGATTAGATAGATGATGAATTATTTGGAATAATTAAATTCATTTTATGGATATGCCCTAGATACAGTAATTCGTGAAACGTTTGTCTGTATATGGGATATTCTAGAAAAATGGATAGTGATTTATTTAGTCCAAAAGATCGAAGGGTAATTGTTAACACAATAACCAGATTTTTGAAAAATGACTATGTAATAAATCACAAACCCATGTATAAGTTGTTCTAAAGGAAGTGAGAGGAAAACACTAAAGTATAAGTACCAAGTGTACAAGAGGATATACCACAAGGTAAACTGCAACGCGTGTCACGTCTGATACACAATTACATGTAGTGCCTTGTCGTAGTGGGAGGGTTGTATGACAACCCATAAATATATGTTTTGGGAGAGTCGTAAGACTTGATCCCTAGTAAACATGGTATTGTCCCACGAATACGACGTAGCACTACAAGATTAAAATGCGGAATCTTAGTAAGTTGCAATGTATGTTGAAATAGAATCTACGGATTCTAAATTAAGTCTGGAACTTGAAGGATCACTAAAATGGTGTAAAAGCCATTGCAAGTGGTCAAGGGAAATAAAAGAGGATCATACGGAAAGGTGAAAATCTTGGAAGCAAAGCTTGTTGCGAAAAGATGTACTCAGAAAGAAATGGTTCGATTATGAGCAAACATGTTCGCTGGTAGCTATGCTTATGTTGATCCGAATTCTTTTATTTATTGCTGCTCATATTAAATTATGAGGGACAGTAAATAGATGTCAAGACAGCTTTCCTGATTGGAAGTCTTGAGGAAAACATCTATGTGAAGCAACCAGAGTAATTCATTGCAAAGTACTAATAGCATTTTGATAGTAAGCTTAAAAGTGTCCAGCGATGGACTAAAGCAAGCTTTAAGATTGTGCAGCATCTGTTTTGATTAGATAATCCAGTGGCATGGATTTAAATCAATGAGCGGATAAGTCTTGTGTGTTGTAAAGAGTGACGGAAATGTGGTGGTGTTTTTTGTACTATACGTAGATAGTATCTTGCTTATTGGAGACAATGAAAGAGTATTATCGGGCGTATGGGTATGGTTAATAAAGCGGTAAAGATGAAGGACTTAAGAAAGGCAAAATACATCCTTTTGATCACGGTAATACGGATCACAAGAAAGGATGTTATGCTTATCTCAAGTTTCATAAAATGATACAGTCCATACTCGTTTAGCATGTAAATTTATCTAAGTGAATGTGTCTTTGAGACACAAGAAGAAGATATAGTAGATGAAAGCGGTTCCTTATGCTTCGGCGAATAAGGAAGCTTAATCTAAAGAATGCTATGAACGAAGTTGGATATCTGTTTTGCTGAACGCATGAACAGAAGGTATCAACGTAAGCCGGAACAAGAATAATGAACTGTAGTAAGACATATATAAAGTGCCTGAGAAGGACTGGAAATTATATGTGGATTTACTAAACAGATTCACTGCTTCTTGTGGATTACGTAGATTCGGATTTTTAGTCAAATTGGACGGTAGTAAATTCTCCTCAAAGGTTATGTGTTTAATTTTAGGAAGTAGAGTCATAATGTGGAGGAGTGTTATATAGAAATATATTTCAAACTCCGGACTCCATCATGGAAAGATGATAAATTGGAGCCTATGAGGCAGCCAAAGTATCTATATGACTCTAGAGACTTCATGATGGACTTTGAAGTGTTTCTAAGTTTGCCCAAGGTAATCACAATTTACATTGATGATATTGGTGCAGTTGCAAACTTGAAGAAATCACAAGTCCATAAGGCAATTAAACACATGGAGCGCGAGTACCACCTGTTACGAGAAATCGTATGATGAGGCGAAGGTTGTTGTCGCCTAGATTGCATCGGATGATGACCTAGTAAACCATTTACAAGGACCTTAAGGCGAGAGCTTTTAATGGTCGTGTAGTGGGAGTAGGAATCAGATGTATGGCAGAAGACATGACAGCATAGTCTTTTAGTATAAGTGGGAGATTGTTGGATTGTATACTAAAATTCTAGCTTTAGTATGAACAATGTCATAACAATATTTGAATTGAGAATCATTGATCAAATGATTGCATCTTATAATTTATTTTATATGCATGATGCAATAGTCCAATTACTTTATACTGTAGATAATATGTTGTGCGACAACACGCGGAAGATCATATTATCGGTTTCCTTATAAAGTATAAACAGATGCTCACAACTGAGATAGACGGGGACTCTCTATCGGTATGGTTGTAGTGTGGTTTGGTATTAGCTTGTCTTGGCTATAGAATCACATTAGTGCACTTGTGTGTATTGAGCAGGACCGCCGGAGATCGTTCGACTTATACTGACTTATAGAAGAACTTGATCTCTGTTATTATGGAAGTTCGTGCTCTTAATCCCTATACAATAACCTCGACACGTAGGGCAGTATGTATTTCTTTGATTCATCAATGGGTGAGATTTATAAGTATTAAATCAACAAACTCGGTGAGTTGGGAAGTAGTGCTGTATCTATGGTGTGCTGTTGATTGTAGAAGGAATCCATATCCGTTATAGGTTGATGATGTCCCCTTAAGGAGCTCATAAGGTTTATCATGTAAATCTTGCAAGTGGATAAATTTCGGCATGATAATAAGGTTGAGTGGTACTACTCTCGGATGAGATATTAATTAATTTGAGTTGTCAGTAACTTAATTAATTAATGGACATTGTTTTTCTTAAACATGGGGAGACTATCGGGCTTATAATAAGAAGGAGTCCAGAACATAATTTTGGGATTGGACGGGTAGTGCAATAATAATATTTTAGTGGACTATATTATTATTATTGGATTTAATTAAAAGCTTTGGGCTAAGCTTGGTTAATTAAATTCAATTGAGGCCCAGCCCAATTTCTCCTCCTGGTCCCTGCTGTAGCCCAATATATAAGTGAACTCAGCTTCCTGGAACCCTCAGATTATTCCTGCGCCTCTTTTGGTGAGAGAAGGGAAGAGAAGCAGATTGAGAGATCCTGCAGACTGTTGCCCACACAACAGCAGGATCACACTTGGGACATACAGCAGAAGATCGAGAGGTGGTTCTCTGCAACTATCAACCTCTACACCAACCCAGAAGTACGGTAAACAGTTTATTAATCGCTTCCGCTAATTGTTTGCCTGGAAACCTATCGATCACGTTTGAACCGCACGATCCAATTGCCAAAAAGCGGAGGAGATCTTCAGGGGTTATCGACGGAGAGTGGGGAATATCTCCCCTAGGATGGCAGTCAAAGTGGATATTTCCAAGGCTTATGACTCTGTTAGCTGGACATATCTCTTTGAATTGCTTAGGGGATTGGGATTTCCCCCAAAATTCTGCAATTGGATTGAGCAGTGTGTTACTACTACTTCTTACTCGTTACTCATCAATGGCAAACCGGAAGGATTCTTCAGAGGGAAGAGGGGTCTTCGACAGGGTGATCCAATTTCGTCGCTCCTTTTTGTTATATGCATGGAGTATTTTAGTAGATTGATGAGTAGAGCAGTAGATCTACATGAGTACAGATTCCACTCCAGAATCTGTAAACGTGTGGATGTCTCACATCTGATTTTTGCAGATGATCTTTTGATAGTGGGCTATGGAGATGTAGCGACTGCAAGATGTATTGAGGGGATATTGAAGGGGTTCTCTGAAGTCTCTGGGCTAACTGCAAATCCTCAGAAATCAAACCTCATCAGTTCGGGTGTCTCGACCCGTGTTCG
This sequence comes from Pogostemon cablin, assembly GCA_023678885.1. Lineage (NCBI taxonomy): Eukaryota > Viridiplantae > Streptophyta > Magnoliopsida > Lamiales > Lamiaceae > Pogostemon > Pogostemon cablin. The sequence goes on along the minus strand of CM042973.1, from coordinate 11,821,219 downwards.
AAGAAGGATAGCTCAGATTCTTCCTTTTACACCAGGTACTATCCCATTTAAGTACTTGGGTATTCCTATCTGTAGCAAGAGAATAGGTGTGGAGGATTTTACAGCCCTTTTGAATGACATTACCAACATGATACAAACTTGGTCTTCTAAGCTGTTGTCATTTACGGGGAGATTGGAATTGATCACCTTTGGGATATATGGTATTCTATCTTTTTGGTGTGGTATTGTCAAAATTCCTATTATAGTGGTCAAAAAGATAGAGACCATTATTCGCAGATTCTTGTGGGGATCGAAGGTGAGCCCGGTGAGCTGGAATGACATCCTTCAACCCAAGAATGCAGGGGGGCTAGGGTTGAAGGACATTATCACTTGGAATAAGGCTCTTTTGGCAAGTGCACTGTGGGATGTATATAGAGAAGCCTCATCTCTATGGGTGAAATGGATCCACACTGTCTACCTCTCGTCTTCTCAATGGACAGTGAGCTCTCCAGGTAACAACTCTACATACTTATGGAGAATTCTCATTGCTATTAGGAATGATATTGAGAGTGAATCAGAAGGGGACGATGGAGTGATTGGAGTTATGGAGAAGTGTTGTGAGAATGGAGTATTCAAAGCCAGTCGCATGTATAATCATTTGAGAAGTAGATATATAGCGGACTCGAGCTTTGTTTACAAGTAGGTATGGCACAAGTGGATAGTAAGAAAATACAGTTTCAGACTTTGGCTGGTCCATAGAGACAGAGTTGCTACAAAAGATAGGGTGTGGTGCACGGAAGAAGACAAACGATGTGTTTTTTGCTTTGCTCAGGAGACCACATCGCACCTCTTCTTCCATTGCCCTTACACCACACATATATGGGATCAGGTCAGACGATGGATTGGATGGCGAAGACGAAGGCTAACATCAGTCACAGATGCCTTCAGGAAGATACACCAGGATACGAGGACCAACAAAAAGGCAAGAAAGCTCCTTTTCATCACCTTTGCTACCACGATCTACCACATATGGATGGAAAGGAATGCTCTTCAGCATGGCATAAGGATGATGTCTTCGAACTACATTGCAGATAGAATCAGCATTCAGATAGCATCTTTGTATATGAATTCATGATGTACTTATTATTCACCTCAAGCACCTTGCTTGAGTAGGTTGGATAGGAAGGTTTGTCTTTGTATTCGCATCGTACGTAAGTACTCGATGCAACCGTTTCCAGTGAAATAATATTTACAAATTTCACTACTTGTAATCACGTCTCCTAGGCTTGGAATGGGCTTTTCAAGTGATCACACGCGTTTAGGCCTCGAAAATACGGATTTGGTAAGTTCCCGAAGCGCAGTTCAATCTCCCAAACAGGTCGAACCAACTCCTACAGGTCGAACCATGGTCAAACCACCCTTCTGGACGTCCCAGGTGCATGGTTCGACCAGCCAACAGGTTGAACCAGCATGTCGTGGTCGAACCAGCATTTTTCCGTTGGGTTCGACCTCGGTTCGACCTCAAGAAGGTCGAATCGATTTGTGCAGTCTCTCCGTTTCGCGTATAACTTTTACATCCGACCTCCGAATTGAGTGATTTTTGTGCTCACGCAATCCTCTCTTCATTGGATTTCTATACATATAAAGAAATCACCAAAACTCTAAGAATTGTATATGTAACAGGCCATGGAAAGTAGCACTGCAATTCTGATCGGCACAGCTCGCGTGGCGTCACCACTTTACTTATAAGTTCCTCGTTCGGACTTCAATGATGGTGTTCTTTACGCCAAAACGATCCTTTCTTCAGTGGCTTTCCAATAATATATCTCACCAATAGTTTCGAGCTCCACAACAATACAGAATAATTATGAAAGTTGGATGTGCGTTTTCAGCATTCTTGCACAAATTGCACCTTTCTCCAACTTTGCACTTTTCATCCTTTTTCCACCTAAAACATAATAAAACACCTCAAGTGCACATGGTTCTCACATATATCGAATATAAGACACTTGTGCTCATATAAGACTACAATATCTATCAAAAAGGTGTTAAATTGGATATTAAAACACGCTTATTTTCATTCTCATCAACGTGTAAAAAGTAAATGGATACCATAGAATCGGACACGTGTAAAAAGTAAAAGAATACCTTAGAACCGGACAGAGGGAGTATCAAATATAAGTATAAAAGAAGATAAAATAAATTAAATTATGAAAATTTATATAATTATTAAAAAAACACACAAAAATCGAAGAGAAAAAAATAAGATAACAAAAAAATATCAAATAAAAGTATAAAAGAAGATAAAATAAATTAAATTATGAAAATATGGTTTATATAATTATTAAAAAAATACAAAAATCGAAGAGAAAAAAATGAGATAACAAAAAATTAAAAGTATAATGATACCTTTAGGAGAATGATTGAACCTGCATATAAGATCAAATAAAAATATAAAAGACAAAATAAATTACAGTATATTATAAATAATATGAAAGTAGAATCTGTAAAAGAGAAGAAAAAGAAGAAGCATTAGAGAAAAAAACAAAAAGAATAAGAACAAATATGAGAATGATTGAATCTAAAAACAATATCAAATAAAAGTATAAAAGAAGATAAAATAAATTAAATTATAAAAATAAGGCTTATACAATTATTATTAAAAAAAGAACAGAAAAATCGAAGAGAAAAAATACGATAACAAAAATTTAAAAAGGATAATGATACCTTTAGGAGAATCATTGACCTACATATAAGATCAAATAAAAGTATAAAAGACAAAATAAATTAGAGTAAATTATTATAAATAATATGAAAGTAGAATCTTGTAAACGAGAAGAAAAAGAAAATGCATTAGATAAGAAAAAAAATAGAGGGAGAACGTAAGAATTTGATTAGGTAATGAAAAGATTTATATAGAATGATTTTAATGAATGAACGATTGTGATTGAAAACAAATATTTATAGAAACGATCCTATAAAAATAAAATTGATATATTAACTGAAATTAAGCATATATTAATTAAAAATTAATCAAATTTATATTGTTAAATTAAATTAATAAAAAAGTAAAATTTAATATTGTTAAATTAAATCAATAAAAAAAGTAAAATTTAAATAATAATATCCATTATTAGTATAATTAAATTTTATGATTGATTGAAATCAAAAGAAAATCATATGTCCTATGTTTATATATATTAATTTAAACTAAGCATATATTGATTAAAAGTTAGTTAAATATGTCAAAAAGATCTTATATATTATCAAATTTATATTGTTAAATAAAAAAGTAAAATTTAAATAGCAAAATTCATTATTATTAGTATAATTATATTATATTTTATTATTGAAATAAAAAACATTAATCGAACGGTTAAAATTAAAATTGAATTATTTCTAAATAGAGTAAAATTGAAAAAAATTGAAAATAAAAGTAAAAGTTTAGGTTTGCTTTTATATATGTATAGACTGCTTTTTCTTCATTTAATAATAATTTAATTATCAGAATAATTTTATATTACGTCTATAATATTATTTGTAAATGAAGTAAAAAATATTTTATTATTGACAAGATTTAACTTTGTTTAATTTTGGACTCTAACTAGGGTGCACCTGGTGCACTGGTGGATCTAATTAATCTTAACCATTAGATTAAAATATTAATTAATAACTACCTTTGGATCAAATTAAAAATTTAAAAATAAAAAATAACTAACCCTAGATTATAATCTATAACCTCTAGGTGCACCGGTGTACCCGGTGCACCACAGAATAACTCTTATTTTTGTTATAATATAATTATTAGAATAATTGTTTATTACATCCATATTATAATTTGAAGACAAAGACTTTTGTGAGAACATCTCACGTAGTTCTTAAGTGTGACTTATAAAAAGTGATAACGTTTTAACAAAAAGTGATACTCACTCGATGAAAAGTGATAATGGTGCAGTGAACTAATACATGAACAATTTATACTCCTTCCGTCCCATAAACAATTCACACTTTCTATTTTTGTTCGTCCCATAAACAAGTTCACACCCCCAAATAAGAAAATACACACAAATCAATATCCTCACAACACACTTTAATTTCAAAATTGCCACCCCTTTACAACCCACATAACTTACTTTATAATTTATTTATTACATAAAAATACCAAACTACCCCTAAAAGTAAAAAAAAGTAATTTTTTCTTAAACTCCGTATTTACAGTAACCGGGAACTTGTCTTTGAGACGGAGGGAGTAATATAAATAAAAAAGTGGTAATATTTTATAACGAAAGTGCTAATATTTTATATTAAAAATGATACTCTCTAATTACGAAAGCATAAAATTATGTCACAATGAGACGATCTTACACAAGACTTGCCCTTATTTGTGAATAAAGTACGAAAATATTTTCTTTAGAACACAATTAATATATATCGTGTCAAAATGGAGTACTCCCTCCATCCTATTAAAATGTTTAATTTTTGCACGAGAGTTAAAGAATATAGTAATTTAATGCTCCCTCCGTCCCAGAAGTATTGACATATTTTTTTTTGGGCACGAAGATTAAGTAGTATAATAATTTAATGTAAAGTGAATTGAGAGAAATAATATTTAATGTGTAGTTGGTAGTTGTATTAATGGTGAGTGTGATATGTGTGTGGACTCATGTAAATAAATAAATTATTTGTATGGATCTCATATCCTTAAAAAGAAAATATGTCAATTTCTGTGGGACAATCCAAAAATAAAAGTGTGTCAATATCTTTGCGACTGAGGGATTATGTATTAACGAAAGAGATATAATATTTTAATATATATTGGATAGTTGTATTAGTGTAATATTGTGGGGTCCATGGAGATATTAATTTAAATATTTTGTGTGAGTCTCATTTACTATAAAGGGAAATGTAACTTTTTTTATGAGATGTCTAGGAAACGTGTAAACTTTATTATGAGACGGAGGAAGTATACAATTCACAAAAGTTTGGATAATAATTTTACGTTTTTTATTCGTTATAGTTATAGTTCATGTAAAAATTTATTTAAATGATTATCACTTTTTTTTATCACGTATCACTTTTTATTAAAAATATTATCACTTTTATTTTTGATAAAATATATTCATTAAGTAATTTAATTGGACATTATCTCTTTTCTTTGATTATATATATATATATCACTTTTTATTCGTTCATATTATTAAAATAATTTAATTGGACATCTATCAATTTTCTTAGATCAAATATCAACTTTTATGAAAAATGTTATTACTTTTTATCAATCCTATAAAACTTTTATTAAATAATTTAATTTGATGCGTATCACTTTTCCTTAATCAAGTATCACAAATATTATTACTTTTTGTCTTTTTAATTATATATTATATATATAATAATTTGATTCGTTGAGTATCACTTTTTCATAATCATATATTACTTTTTATTAAAAATGTTATCCCATAACATTTTAAGTTATAAATTTTTCATGAAATAAAAGCATTGAATTTTCCACTATCACTTTTAATTTTTTTTAATTTAATGATCACATTGTACTTTAATATTACTGTAATTTTACTAATTAATAAAATTATTAATTTTAAAATATATAAAAAAAAATCCCCTCATAATTATGTTCATGAATATGCTAGCGAAGTTTGAAGTTTGTACAGTGACCGGGCTCGGAGCAATCAAGCTCAAAGAGCACTACTGGGCGCCGGTTTTTCGAAACCGATATCTCGCTTTCAGAATTCCATTATTTCTTTTGGTAGGTCTTGCGTGAGACCATCTCACGTGAAACCATTTTTCACTTTTTAAAGTAGTTATCACTTTCGCTATAAATAATTTTCACTTTCGCTATAAAATATTATCACTTTTTATTTATATTATAAATTGTTAATGAAATAATATTATCACTTTTCATTAATTTATTATCATTTTCCTATATAAAAGTTATCACTTTTTATCCGTCTCACGAAAGCCCTTACATGAGAGGATCTCACACAAGTCTTTGCCTTTTTTTATATTATATTTCTTATACTTTATTAATTAATTGATAGAAAATCCGTTTTATATAAGCGTGAGACCGTCTCACATGAGACAATTTTTCACTTTTTAAAATAGTTATCACTTTTGCTTTAAAATGTTATAAATTTTAATTTTTACTATAAATTGTTCACGAAAGAGTATTATCACTTTTAATTAATTTATTATCACTTTCCTTCATAATAGTTATTACTTTCTGGTCGTCTCATGTAAACCCATACGTGAGACGGTCTCACACAAGTCTTTGCCTTTACATAATTCATAAGACGTCTCACTTGCTTTTTTTTTTCTTTGGTAAAGACTTATGTGAGACCATCTCATGTAAGTGCTTATGTGAAATGATAAAAAGTGATAACTTTTATTATGAAAAGTGATACTCAATTAATGAAAAGTGATAATCATATTTCATGAATAATTTATAGTATAAACGAAAAGTAATAACATTTTATAGCGAAAGGAACGAAATTTTACATTGATAAAATTGTCTAGGCGGTCTCAAGCAAGATATATACTCCCTCCGTCCCCGCACCAAGAGTCTATTTTATCCATTTTGGTCGTCCCACCCAAAGGGTTCCCTTTTCTTTTTTATATACATGGATCCCACACTCACCCACTAATACAATTAAAACATGGGGTCCACACTCCCACTAATACAACTACCCACTGCACATTAAGTTATAATACTCCTTAATCTACGTGCAAAAAAACAAAATGCACCCTTGGTGCGGGACGGAGGGAGTATATTTATTTTTAATGGTACAGGGATGATATGAATTAAGTGCTTTTTATTATTATTATTTTTTCAATTTTTTTGATAAATATATATTTTTTGGACAAAGTCCTTTATAAGACGGGTTATTTGTGAGACGGGTCGATTCATCACTAAAGTATACTTATTGTATAGATAAAAAATATGTTTTTTAAAATATGCTGGATTATTCATTAAAGTATGATTTTAATATGATTTATTATTAACGTACTTTAAATACAAATAAACATACTTTATTTATACAATTATCATATTTTAGTGATGGGTAAACCCATGTCACAGCCGTCCCACAAGAGAGTATCTAATTCTTTTTGTTATTATTTATTGGAATACCTGACACGGCATGTGGAAGCTACGTACCAAACCTAAAATAAGTAGACAATTGAGTTTGTTGATAAAATTAATCAATTGACTGAGGATTAATTAATGAACTTGCATAACTAGTTATATAATTAAGTCACAAAATTTAATGGATAATGTGCTAGATCACAGCGTTAATCAATGCTATTTAATTTTATAATATAATAATGATCTAAAAGTTTAGGATAATCCATATATATCAACTTAAACATTCGTTAATTATACTTATATTTCTTGTCTTAATCATACAACTAGACGAACATTTGTCCGAAATCATCCCACAAACCATAAAGAGGATTAGAAGTGATGTTATTTTAATTAAAAAAATGATTCTCGAATTAATGAAAAGGCTAGTGGTGCGTTAAATTATTTTATGAATAATTTATACTCCCTTCCTCCCATAGAAGTTGACATACTTTTCTTTTTGGTTTGTCCCACTAAAGTTAACACATTTCCTTTTTAATACATGGACCCACACAAAAAATAATTAATCTATTCTCATGAACCCCACATATCACCTCTAATACAACTACCCACTACACATTAAATATTATTTCTCTCACTTCAGTTTACTCCACTTTACATTAAATTATTATACTCCTTAGTCTCGGTGTCCAAAAAAAATTATACCAACTTCTATGAGACGGAGAGAGTAGTATATAAAAGTGATATTATTTTTTAATGAAAAGTGACAATATATTTGATAAACCCAAAGTATAGATAACCTTATGCTATATATGTTTTCAATTTAGAAACTAGATTTTGGATTTTAAAAATCCACACCCAAATTTTCAAAATCAATCTTATGTGTATACCTACAACTCTTTTAATATCAAACAGTTCACCTCTTATCTCTTCTTAATTAATACTATTTTTTTTATTATCTTTCTCGTCTCATCTCTTACATCAATTAACACATTTTACAATTTTCACCACGTATATCTACAATTGATTTGACATTAAAATTGAAACATATCCAACCAAATATCCAAAACAAACATATATTATTAGCTTTCAATTCTACTTAAACCCAAAATAAAAATAATGTTAGGATTTAATATTTATTTTTAGAGTTTATTATTGATTTTTAGAGCATAATTGTAATTTCAAATTTGGTGTATAGCAAATTTTCAAACCAGACCGGATTGATCGGCTCTACATGTTGAACAGGGAGCTGGACACGGAATCGGTCCAGGACACCTAAAAAACCCGGATTTTATGGTTGAACTGATCAAAATCGAAAAAAAATGATCCAACCGATTTCTGTAATTTTTTTATTATTTTATTTATTTAATATTTTTATGGTGCTACTCTTTTACTTTTACTTAATATATAGTATTTAAATTTTGAATTATGGTATTAATTGGACATGGTATAAATGAAATACGAATTATAAACTATAAATATTTTTATTTAATTATATTTTTAGTTAAAATAATTTGTTAACTTAGTAATTTGATTTGGGTGATTATACATTTTTTTCATAAATTTTGATTTTATAAAATATAATTAAAAATATGTGACATCTAATTTTCTGATTGAACCGCCGATTAAATCGGTCCGACTAAGTGAACCTTGAACCACTGCCTCCACTATTCGATCTCCAATTCAATTATAAAACCACTGATTTTAGTGTATTTTACCCTAATAATTCATAGTTTATTTTACATTTCACCACTTTAATGGTGTATATCAGCATTATGATTTATTATAGAATTGATATCCTGTGCACTCAAATGCACGGTTGCATTTATATGTGTATAATTTTTACTCCCTCCGTCCATAACAAGGGGTGCATTTTACAATTTTCGTCCATCCCAACACAAGAGGTGTATTTTCCTTTTTAGTAAATGAGACCTATACAAAACAATTAATATATCTTCATGGGACCCACACACCATACTAATACACCTACCCAATACATATTAAAATATTATTTTTCTCACCTCAACTACCCATTAAATATTATATCTCTTAATCTACGTGCAAAAAAGAAACGCACGTCTTATGCCGGGACAGAGGGAGTATTCACTAGTGTATACTATTTGTTTCTTAATAATTTTATAATTTTTTACATAAAAGTTTTCATTAAAAAAAACTAGTAGAAAATTAGCTTAATAAAGTATAGTATATATTTTTATTTATTGGTGTATAGTATATTTTTATTCATAATTTGTATAAGTTTTTAAAAGTGAGTATTGGGTGATAATTTGCCATATTATATGAAGTATTTAAATCTCAATTTTATGATCACCTTTACAACCTACGTACAAATATAGGGTAAGCTACTATTAATTTTCATATCAGTCTGTGTATGGTATAGATTAAATTTAATAGAACCCATCTCATCAAATATTAAATGAGATCATTAATGTATATTTTCCAATTTACAAGTATAAATAGGGTAAACATGAGTATTTTTTTGCATTTATCTCAAACTCCTCTCTGAAAATAATAATAAAAATCAATGGAAGGGCCAGTAGAAATAATATCTAGAGAGGCTGTAAAAACATGGTCTCAAATTCCGAACCGTCTCAAAAAGTGGAAATGTTTATACTTGGATCAATTAATTGGCGACCTATACACCCCGTCTACTTTTACCAAGCTGATGAAACCAAAGGCTTGACAGCCTCTAATCATCTCCAAATATCCCATCAACTCAAGCATTCTCTCTCGCATGCTCTAACTTCATTCTACCCTTTAGCGGGACGGGCCAAAGCGGACGACGAGTACATCCCCGTGATCAATTGCAACGACGCTGGTGTCGAGTTTGTTATTGCTCGAATGCATGCTCGTCTCGCGGATGTTCTACAACACCCCGACTTGGAAGAGATGTTAAGACCATGTGTCCCGGTAGACCCTACTCAATATGTACTTTGAGTCCATCTTGTCTCTTATAACTGAATGGACTTCCAAATACCGATCAAAAGACGATCAACAACAGACTCATCATCGTCAGATGGTCACTTCCGATCTGGCCAACTACTTTTCGGCCAGAAAGTTTCTGCGCCCGGGAAACCGGGAACACATCATGTATGACCACAGGTTCAAGATACAGAGGTTGGTATTCGATAATGAAAAGATATCGAAACTCAAACAGGAAGCAGTAGTTTCCTCAACAGTTAAGGACCCAACTCAAACAGAAGTCGTCTCAGCTTTTTATATGGAAACACATGGTGGAAGCCACCAAATTGAATAACCCTAACCCCCCAAGGACCCATGCCATATGCCATGCAGTGAACGTGAGGAGGAAAAGGGCGGAGTTTCGTCTCGAAAATGTATTCGGGAACTGCTTCATGACTGCAGTGGCGTACACGGATGTGGAAGGGATGAAGGAATTTGGTGATCTGGTTGGGTGTGTGAGAAGGTGCATAAGGAAAATCGATGGCGATTACATGATTGAATCACAGGAAGGAGATAAGTACTTGAAGGATTTGGGTGGGATGACTAGTGTGTGTACAGAAGGCATTAGTGATGGGTACTGTATGTTCAGTAGTTTGGGTAGGTTTCCAATATATCAAGTAACTGATTACGGGTTCGGAGCTCCGATCCAATTTATCCCCATTCCTCAAGTGAAGAATTGCGTGAATTTGGTAAGCACCAAAAATTGAGACGACATGGAAGTTTGGGCCGCTATGGAACCACACAACCTTGTAATGCTTCGTAACAAAATCAACACCATTTCCAACGTCCCTAGAGCTAGGGCTAGTTTATAATCACCTCCTTTCATTATATTAATATAGTAGTAATAATATATTTAAAGAGCTAATAAATATTCAACAAATTAAAATCAATAAAATCTAACATAGTACATGATATGATTTCTCACTGGAATTTTAAACCAAATCCAAAATCATTGATCAAGTGTCACCCTTAAATCTTTGGGATGTATTGGGTAAGATATTCTTAAAATAATTAGTAATGAGTAGATTAAAGATCACGAGAGAAGATAGATACATTCATTATTTAAGGGTAGAATTTATTTAATAAATTGTATTCCCTCCATCTCATCTTAATTAATTATAACTTACTTAAAAAAATTTTGACAGGGGTATTATATCCATTAATAATAAGGGTATGTATTAATAAGGGTATGTAGTTTAGGCGGGAAAGAATGGGTCAATTACTGCTTTATATATATATATATATATAGACGCGACGCATACGCCAGCCGTCCGCTCCCCGACCCGCAGTAGGGCCCCCCGAGCCCCCAAGGGCACGTGTAATTGGCCAAGCCCCCACGACGGACGAGTCGCATGGGCCGTCTCGAAGTACAATTCCAATCGAGCGGCGGGTAGAATCCTTTGCAGATGATGCGCATTTTCTCAACACACAATTAATCCCCAAGTATGAAGGATATCAATTGTAATCTCGAAAGGTGACCAAGTGAATATCGAACCCAAAGAACGGCGTATTATCAATTTAATTATTATCTAAATTAATTAAGACAAGGCAATTACGTTTTAATGATTATCTAACTACTAATATGCTGGAAATTAAATAACAAATAAAATAAATTATCACTCGAAGGATACAAAAGTGGATAAAGTAGGAGAATAGGTAGCTCTAGGATAATCCAGTTTCACTAATTAACTTCCCTTCCATGTGTCAATATCCGACTCTGCCTTGTGTAATATGGACGCATCACTAAACCATACATATCTACTCTATAGATACAAGTAAACATGCGTGTAACACGTGTGAATAACCTCAGAGCAAGAGACGTAATTTTACCCCCCTTTCTAGGTACTATCAGTATCAATTATTTCCCCCCTAGGATTGGTACTCTAACCTGATATGATCTCCCTTTATAGGTACTATAAAATTACCCTCTTTATCCTACTTGTTAACCCGAATTCAATTCAATTAATAAGTATTCATATATGATAGTTCTAATGAAGCTTCGGAGTCCCCTCACTTAGAATCATAACATAGAATCCTGCTCAGCAGTGAACGCACTCAATCAATAACCAAGATATGCATTCAGACTCTACATAACAGTTAATGATGCACAAAACGACCGTGAGTATGGATTAAGAAAGCACAATCATATATAAAATAAATCCAGAAGTAGTGTTGTACGGAGTGTATACATGGAAGATCAATTAATTCGTAAAACCTTCACAACCCTAGTTCTACCAAAAAGGCTCTAGCCCATAATGTTACGAAGAACAATCATGGGTGTTGGAAATGTTGGATTGTATACTAAAAGTCTAGATTTAGTATGAACAATGTCATAACAATACTTGAAATGAGAATCATTGATCAAATGATTGTATCTTATAATTTATTTTATATGCATGATGCAATAGTCCATTTACTTTATACTGTAGATAATATGTTGTGCGACAACACGCGGAAGATCATATTATCGGTTTCCTTATAAAGTATAAACAGATGCTCACAACTGAGATAGACGGGGACTCTCTATCGGTATGGTTGTAGTGTGGTTTAGTATTAGCTTGTCTTGGCTATAGAATCACATTAGTGCACTTGTGTGTATTGAGCAGGACCGCCTGAGATCGTTCGACTTATACTGACTTATAGAAGAACTTGATCTCTGTTATTATGGAAGTTCGTGCTCTTAATCCCTATACAATAACCTCGACACATAGGGCAGTATGTATTTCTTTGATTCATCAATGGGTGAGATTTATAAGTATTAAATCAATATACTCGGTGAGTTGGGAAGTAGTGCTGTCTCTATGGTGTGCTGTTGATTGTAGAAGGAATCCATGTCCGTCATAGGTTGATGATGTCCCCTTGAGGAGCTCATAAGGTTTATCATGTAAATCTTGCAAGTGGATTAATTTCCGGCATGATAATAAGGTTGAGTGGTACTACTCTCGGATGAGATATTAATTAATTTGAGTTGTCAGTAACTTAATTAATTAATGGACATTATTTTTCTTAAACATGGGGAGACTTTCGGGCTTATAATAAGAAGGAGCCCAGAACATAATTTTGGGATTGGACGGGTAGTGCAGTAATAATATTTTAGTGGACTATATTATTATTATTGGATTTAATTAAAAGCTTTGGGCTAAGCTTGGTTAATTAAATTCAATTGAGGCCCAGCCCAATTTCTCCTCCTGGTCCCTGCTGTAGCCCAACTATATAAGTCATCTCAGCTCCTGTTAACCCTAAGTCAGTGCCTCATTTGACAGTTAGAAAGAACAGGAGCAGATTGAGAGAATCCTGCGGATTGTTTCCCACACAACAGCAGGATTCGACTTGGGACATACAGCAGAAGATTGAGAGGTGGTTCTCTGCAACGATTCATCCTCTACATCAACCCAGAAGTACGGTAAACACGTTTTATGCTTCCGCTGATTTGTTTGCTTGTTAATCCTAACGGATCACGTTGAACCGCACGATCCAATTGCCAACAATTGGTATCAGAGCGTTGGTTTCGTGGTGAAATGTGAGTCGTTTGATAAGTTTTTTTGTGATTATATGATTATTTGATTTTATCGGGATATAATCGCATGTTTGTAAGCATGTTTTAGGATTTGAATAATATTGTATTATTTGTAAAATCCTATGTTTCTGATCGACGTGTTTGAACGGAATTGCATATGTGCTTTGTCGTTGATGAGTGTGTGTGATTATCTTGAGTGAATACTTTTTACACACGGAAAATACGAGAATAGTCAGCAACCCTGTAAATCTGCTGTACACATGACTCACACACACACGGCTGTTGTCGGCGGTGAGCGGCTGGAGAGGTTGGATGCAGGCGGGTCTTCGCCGGTGTCTTCCTGGCGGCTGCACGGCGGAAGGTTGTGGACGGAGAAATGGATGCACGACGGAGCTATTTTCCAGGCAAGTCGGTGGTTGATTCGTGAGAGCCCAACCCGATCCCAGATGAATCGGAGCAGATTGGCGTCAGAACTGACGTGGGAAGCGGCGTTCCGGGCAAGTCGTCGGAAGCTTGTGGACGCTGTTCATCAGAGGGGAGTATTCCAGTCAACAAACCTGGCAACCGCGACGATTTTGACGAGGACTGCTGGATGCAATCAGCGACAGCGGGACCTGGGGATCGGCGGCAGCGCTGAAGGAGAGTTGCTGGTAGATGTTGGGTCTGATCTGCCGGCGACGCACGGCAGATGGAAGCGGCTCTCGGTGGTTATCGACAGAGAGTTCTGGACGGCGATGGAGTTCACACGTTGGCTGCCGCTGCAGACTTTACCTTCTGGGCAATTCCATGGCAGACCAGTCGCGGTGCTTGCACGGCGGCGTCCTGGCGGCTCGTCTCTGGCAGTCGTTGTGGGCGCCCGCGGTTGTAGCGGCTTGCGATGGTGAAGGCTCGAGGAGGTTGACGATCTGCTGGGCGGACGGGTAGACTCCGGTGGTCTAGCGGCGTGACGCCGGCGCGCTGACTGCACGACCGCCGTGAGCAGCGGCACCTGTTCATGGCGGTTGATGGTGGCGGCTGGCAAGTGATTAGGGCAGCAGCTTAGCTTATGGGCTTGGTGGCTCTTTTTTTTGTTTTGGGCTGCTGGGCCCATTTTTTTATTAGGTGTTGCTGGGCCCTTTTTATTAATTGGATTGCTTCTGTTGGGCTGCTGGGCCAATGAGCTGTCTCAATTTATTTTAATTTGGCTGTTGGGCTTAGGGGTCCAATTTAATTAAAATATGTTTTGGGCTGCTGGGCTGTCACAGTTGGGCCTTTTATTTTAATTATATGGTTTTGGGCTGTGGTCATGGGCCCAATTTTAATTAAATGCTAATGGGCTGCTGGGCTGATCATATTTTAATTAATTGTGGGTAATGGACCAAGCATAATTAATTAATTATATTAATGGACTAATTGTGCTAGTGGGCTTGGTGGACTTAATTTGATTTTGGGCTAAGATTATGGGCCATGGATAATGAGCTTGATTAATTATTTAATCTGCTGCTCATTTTGTGCTTATTTGTTGCTCTTGGACCCAAATTGATTGATCCACTAATTATGCAATTAATTAATGTCATATAACTGATTAATTGATTTAATTGTCAATTATTGTTGTATATGTGAAAGGCATGTTCTATGTGATTTATTTATTTAAATTACTGTTAATTGAAGCATGTCTTAATTGTATATTTTATTCTGGAATATTATATGCATGTTAAAAGCCCTCGGTATTAAATAACTAAGTGGGAGAGGGAATTGGTAATAAATTCTCGCGGCCTCCATTATTGGTTTGTTAGCGATGTGAATAGACTTGCGCGTCGGCATTAGAGCCTTCCTCCCCATCGGATGATTTTATTCATGGATTGCTGGAACAGACTTCATTAAATAATTACGTTTGTAATGTGATGCATGTGAACTTGCGCGTTGGCTTAGACCTTCCTCCCTATCGGATGAGTTTATATGCGGTTCACTGGTACAAACTTGTAATTGATGACTGTAGGAAGTTATCCGAGCGCGTGTGTACTTCTCCATCTGTAAGGCACACAAGCTTGGGCCGCGGACTTGGGGTCAAATAATGGTGTACACTTAGATGTAAATAATAAGTATCCTCCCCATCGGAGTCACTGCTTTTATTTGCATGGCTAAAGAGGAACCGACTATTAATTATTTTGTCATAAAGTGAGGTTGACAAATGAAATTAATGGGTAAAACCTTCTCTTGTAAATGTTCGGGTTTGTAAACGTCCACACCATCGTGGCTTGCAGACTCACGGTGCTTGAGATGTCGGTGAATTTTATTTTATATTGTTTTGAGGGAATCGATATAAAAGAATAAAATTCGAAGATTTGATCGGTAAATTTATTTGTGATTCTCTAAATTTCGAATGGTTTTATTTCACTAATTGTTAACTAAAAGACATTATATTTACTTGTCCATATTAACTGATTAGAGAAGAATCTTGGTTTGAAAATTACTGCATAAGAAAATACATGTGTATTCTCACCAAGGACGTCTCATGATGCCTATTAAAGTCTCTAGTGAAGAGATGAGAGGTTCATAGAAATATGATGGTCTCATGTAACTCTTCGGATACTTGAGTAAATTAAAAGGCAGAAGATCATGGTTCAATTGATGAATGAATTGGAAAAGCTTGGAATATAAATTGAAAGGGAAACCTAAATCAATTTATTCTTCACAATTTGCCTGGATGTTTTGAGCAAGTTCTACCTGAAATACGAGAGATTGTATATGGTGGGAAACTTCTAACAAAACATGTGGCAAAAGAAAACCATTTTTCATCATGATGTGAACAAGTTTAATATCTTATTTACTAATGGTTTAAACATGATTAGTGATGGCATCTACTGACTCAAAGTATGTAGATACTGGAATCACTAAATGTTTATCGCTAAGTAAGAATAAGATTTTTAATAACATGGGTAAAACTACAAAGGTAGTGGCTATTGCAGTGGGAGTTGTTTATTTATCTCATGATAAGAATAAACGATTTATTATGAGAAATTATCTTTTCGTACGTTTCATAGAAAGAATTTAATTTCAGTTTCTATGCATTAACGGATGGACACTTCATTTCATTTAAATGACATGGTCATAGTAATGAGGAATGAGGCTATAATCCGTTGAAGTACGTTGGTGGATAAAAAGTATACTCTTGAATCATGTACATCCCATAGATGCAATAAATAGTAATTAAATAATGCATCTTCTAATATTAGTAAGAGAAAGGATCCTTCGAAAATGAACTAAACATACATTTGGCGTCTATGACTAACTCATTTTACTTGAGTAGGATTCAAAAGTTGATAGCCGATAGACCGTAAGGTTTATCTGAAGTGGAAACTATCGGACTTGCGAGTCTTGCTTGGAAGTAAAAATGATTAACTGCCTTTTCAAGGCTGTGGGGTGTAGAGCCAAAGATATATATGTTGGAATTAGTTCATTCTGATTCAAGCGAACCTAATATTATCCAGGCGAGAGGTGGTTATGAATATTCGAAGATTATTCTGGAAACCAATATATTTATATGATGCACTGCATGTCTAAGTTCTTGGATTAATTCAAGAATTGTAAGGCTGGTACAGTGAGCGTCCTGGAAAATATATCATATCATTACGATCCAATCGTGATGATGAAAACCTCTTGGGATAGTTAGGAACTAATAATCAGAAGTTGAGATTAAATCTCAAGTTGACTACACCGGGCATGCCCCAGCTGAATGGTGTGGTGGGTAGAAGGTATAAGGCTCTTATGGTTATGATTAGATAGATGATGAATTATTTGGAATAATTAAAATTCATTTTATGGATATGCCCTAGAAACAGTAATTCGTAAAACATTTGTCTGTTTGTGGGACATCCTAGAAAAATGGAGAGTGATTTATTTTGTCCAAAAGATCGAAGGATAATTGTTAACTCAATAACTAGATTTTTGGAAAAGGACTATGTAATAAATAACAAACCCATGTATATGTTGTTCTAAAGGAAGTGAGAGGAAAACACTAAGTATAAGTACCAAGTGTACAAGAGGATATACTACAAGGTAAACTGCAACGCGTGTCACGTCTGATACGCAATTACATATAGTGCCTTATCGTAGTGGGAGGGTTGTATGACAACCCATAAATATATGTTTTGGGAGAGTCGTGAGACTTGGTCCCTAGTAAACATGGTATTGTCCCACGAATACGACGTAGCACTACAAGATTAAAATGCGGAATCTTAGTAAGTTGCAATGTATGTTGAAATAGAATCTACGGATTCTAAATTAAGTCTGGAGCTTGAAGGATCACTAAAATGGTGTAAAAGCCATTGCAAGTGATCAAAGGAAATAAAAGAGGATCATACAGAAAGGTGAAAATCTTGGAAGCAAAGCTTGTTGCGGAAAAGTGTACTCAGAAAGAAATGGTTCGATTATGAGGAAACATATTCGCTGGTAGCTATGCTTAAATTGATCCGGATTCTTTTATTTATTGCTGCTCATATTGAATTATGAAAAACAGCAAATAGATGTCAAGACAGCTTTCCTGATTGGAAGTCTTGAGGAAAACATCTATGTGAAGCAACCAGAGTAATTCATTGCAAAGTACTAATAGCACTTTGATAGTAAGCTTAAAATTGTCCAGCGATGGACTAAAGCAAGCTTTGAGATCGTGAAGCGTCTGTTTTGATTAGGTAATCCAGTGGCACGGATTTAAATCAATCAGCGGATGTATCTTGTGTATTGTAAAGAGTGACGGAAACGTGGTGGTATTTTTTGTACTATACGTAGATAGTATCTTGCTCATTGGAGAAAATGAAAGAGTATTATCAGGCGTATGGGTACGGTTAATAAAGCGGTAGAGATGAAGGACTTAAGAAAGGCAAAATATATCCTTTTGATCACGGTAATACGGATCACACGAAAGGATATTATACTTATCTCAAGTTTCATAAAATGATACAGTCCATACTCTTTTAGCATGTAAATTTATCTAAGTGAATGTGTCTTTGAGACACAAGAAGAAGATAAAGAGGATGAAAGCGGTTCCTTATGCTTCGGCGAATAAGGAAGCTTAATCTAAGGAATGCTATGAACGATATTGGATATCTGTTTTGCTGAATGCATGAACAGTGGGTATCAACGTAACCCGAAACAAGAATGATGAACTGTGGTAAGACATTTATAAAGTGCCTGAGAAGGACTGGAAATTATATGTGAACTTACTGGACAGATTCACTGCTTCTTGTGGATTACGTAGATTCAGTTTTTTTAGTCAGATTGGACGGCAGTATATTCACCTCAAAGGTTATGTGTTTAATTTTAGGAAGTAGAGTCATAATGTGGAGGAGTGTTATATAGAAATATATTTCAAACTCCGGACTCCATCATGGAAATATGATGAATTGGAGCCTTTGAGGCAGCCAAATTATCTATATGACTCTAGAGACTTCATGACGGACTTTGAAGTATTTTTAAGTTTGCCCAAGGTAATCACAATTTACATTGATGATATTGGTGCAGTTGCAAACTTGAAGAAATCACAATTCCATCAGGCAATTAAACACATGGAGCGCGAGTACCACCTGTTACGAGAAATCGTATGATGAGGAGAAGGTTGTTGTCGCCTAGATTGCATCGGATGATGACCTAGTAAACCATTTACAAGGACCTTAAGGCAAGAGCTTTTAATGGTCGTGTAAGTGGGGGTAGGAATCAGATGTATGGGAGAAGACATGACAGCATAGTCTTTTAGTATAAGTGGGAGATTGTTGGATTGTATACTAAAAGTCTAGATTTAGTATGAACAATGTCATAACAATATTTGAAATGAGAATCATTGATCAAATGATTGCATCTTATAATTTATTTTATATGCATGATGCAATAGTCCATTTACTTTATACTGTAGATAATATGTTGTGCGACAACACGCGGAAGATCATATTATCGGTTTCCTTATAAAGTATAAACAAATGCTCACAACTGAGATAGACGGGGACTCTCTATCGGTATGGTTGTAGTGTGGTTTGGTATTAGCTTGTCTTGGCTATAGAATCACATTAGTGCACTTGTGTGTATTGAGCAGGACCGTCTGAGATCGTTCGACTTATACTGACTTATAGAAGAACTTGATCTCTGTTATTATGGAAGTTCGTGCTCTTAATCCCTATACAATAACCTCGACACGTAGGGCAGTATGTATTTCTTTGATTCATCAATGGGTGAGATTTATAAGTATTAAATCAATATACTCGGTGAGTTGGGAAGTAGTGCTGTCTCTATGGTGTGCTGTTGATTATAGAAGGAATCCATGTCCGTCATAGGTTGATGATGTCACCTTGAGGAGCACATAAGGTTTATCATGTAAATCTTGCAAGTGGATTAATTTCCGGCATGATAATAAGGTTGAGTGGTACTACTCTCGGATGAGATATTAATTAATTTGAGTTGTCAGTAACTTAATTAATTAATGGACATTGTTTTTCTTAAACATGGGGAGACTTTCGGGCTTATAATAAGAAGGAGCCCAGAACATAATTTTGGGATTGGACGGGTAGTGCAGTAATAATATTTTAGTGGACTATATTATTATTATTGGATTTAATTAAAAGCTTTGGGCTAAGCTTGGTTAATTAAATTCAATTGAGGCCCAACCCAATTTCTCCTCCTGGTCCCTGCTGTAGCCCAACTATATAAGTCATCTCAGCTCCTGTTAACCCTAAGTCAGTGCCTCATTTGACAGTTAGAAAGAACAGGAGCAGATTGAGAGAATCCTGTGGATTGTTGCCCACACAACAGCAGGATTCGACTTGGGACATACAGCAGAAGATTGAGAGGTGGTTCTCTGCAACGGTTCATCCTCTACATCAACCCAGAAGTACGGTAAACACGTTTTATGCTTCCACTGATTTGTTTGCCTGTTAATTCTAACGGATCACGTTGAACCGCACGATCCAATTGCCAACAGGAAAGACTTACCTGGATGTTTGGAAAATACAAGATAAATTAGATGGATGGAGAAGAAAGATATGGATGATGGTTGGGGGTGATCCCCCCATGTGGGGTGATGTATATTGTGGCCTCTCTTCTCCTCTATTGTATTGTGTTGTGTTCCTCCTCTTTTCGGGGTTGTATAGACCTCCTTTTATACTTGTAATCACGTCTCCTAGGCTTGGAATGGGCTTTTCAAGTGATCACACGCGTTTAGGCCTCGAAAATACGGATTTGGTAAGTTTCCGCACAATGGTTCGACCTTAGCAAATAAGTCGAACCATTGACCACAGGTCGAACCCACCTACTGGAAGTCCCAGGTGCATGATTCGACCTCAAGCAGGTCGAACCGATTTGCGCAGTCTCTCCGTTTCACGTATAACTTTCACATCCAACCTCCGAATTGAGTGATTTTTGTGCTCACTGCAATTCTGTTCGGCACATCTCGCGCGGCGTCACTTCTTTGCTCATAACTTCCTCGTTCGGACTTCAATGATGGTGTTCTGTACGCCAAAACGACCTTCTCTTCAGTGGCTTACCAACCATATATCATACCAATAGTTTCGAGCTCCACAACAATACTGAATAATTATGAAATTTGGATGTGCGTTTTTAGCATTCTTGCACAAATTGCACCTTTTCTCTAATTTTGCACTTTTCATCCTTTTTCTACCTAAAACACAACAAAATACCTCAAGTGCACATAATTCTTACATATATCGAATATAAGATACTTGTGCTCATATAAGACTACAATATCAGTCAAAAAGGTATTAAATTAGACATTAAAACACGCTTATTTTCACTCTCATCAATAGATCTTACCCGGATGTCTGGAAAATACAAGATAAATTAGGAAACGAATAAACCCTAGATGTGGCGTCATCGCGTCATTCTCGCTCTTGAATTCTCTTCTTAGTTCTCCCCTTGATTCCACAAACGAATCTTCAAAGTGATGGATAGATGGAGAAAAGGATGATGGTTGGGGGGTGATCCCTCCTTGTGGAGTATTGTATGTTGTGGCCTCTCTTCTCCTCTCTTGTATTGTGTTGTGTTCCTCCTTTTTGGGACTGTATAGACCTCCTTTTATACTTGTAATCACGTCTCCTAGGCTTGGAATGGGCTTTTAAAGTGATCACATGCGTTTAGACCTCAAAATATGGATTTGGTAAGTTCCCGAAGCGCGGTTCGACCTCCCAAACAGGTCGAACCAACCCCTACAGGTCGAACCATGCATGTCATCCATAGAGGTCGAGAAACTTTTTTAAGATATTTTGATGAACTCGAGAGATTGACCAACTGATATATTGTGAGAGACACTTACGCCCTTGGAAAAGTGGCGAAGGTTGAACATGCTATGGTGAAAACAAGTAGAGAAGATGAGATCATCTCTAGCTTTTCAAATATCAACAAGATACTTGAGTCCTAGCAAAAGCAAATCGGCGAGATATCCAAGAGGAGATGGAAGAAGCAAACTATGCTATGGGCCAAAGTATTCAAGGAACAAAGTATCAAAATCAATGTAAAAGGAATTATCAGGGGAACTACAATAATCGTGGTCCCCTGGGTAATTATCAACAGCCTAGGAGGCTGGAGTTTTCATGGAGTAATCCTAACAATGCAATTCAATCTCCGATGGGTATTGATCTGGGTGCAAAAGTGAAAGAAGGAAAGCCAGGTTTTAAGGATACGGTGAACAGGTACATGGCTAGAAATGATGCTAGAGTGGATCATCTTGAGGCCAAGTTAGAAAAGAAGATTGATGCAAACCATAAGGATTTAACTACACAAGTGAAGGACCTTACATTATTGATGGGGGAGATGGTAGAAAGTGTTAAAAAGCTCACTCAAACTATTGAGAAAGGAAAGCTCCCATCGTAAAGTATTGAGAATCCAAAGTCCTGCAACGCAATCACATTGAGGTCTGGAACACAGTACGGGGGACCTATGAGGCCGGAATCAAAATTGGACACATCAAGGGCTCAATTCGACCCCAATTAGACCAATACCACAGGTCGAATTCAACAGGAGAGGTCGAATTGGATGCTTGGACGTGATTTAGAAGCACCAGCGCCTCGATTTGACAAAAATTCATTCAATTCGACTAGGGGGCTAGGTCAAATTGAGGTCGAATCCACCCTTCCCGAGCTCTCTATTTTATCAGAAGCCCGATTTGACCAGCAGCCACTCAATTCGACCAGACATTCAGGTCGAATTGAGGTTGAATCGGAGGGAAGAAATCTTATAGTAAGTTGATTCGACCAGACCTTCAGGTCGAATCCAGGTCGAATCGGAGATACAGGGTGAGAATCATGTTCTATGTGCACAATTCGACCACTACGTGCCCAATTCGACCATAGCACCTGGTCAAATCGAGGTCGAATTGTCCCGTTCCGCACCTATTTCTTCACCAAACATTTCTTGTGTTGTGAACATTACTCCATTGGTTCCAAGTGAACAAAATACTGAGATCACAGCCAAGAAGAAGTGGGAAAGGGCCAAGAGGTTGAGAGCTGAAAAGGATAAAGCGGAGAAGGTCGAGCGTGATAAATTGGGTATTCCCAAAATAAAGATACCTCCATCATTTCCTTATAAGCTAGTTAAGAAGGGATTGGAGGAGAAGTTCAAGAAGTTTTCAGATATCATAAATAAGATAAGCTTCAGTATTCCTTTATCTTAGGCGATATTGGAGATGTCGTACTATGCCTGATTCCATAAGGATATACTGTTGAAAAAGAGAAGCTTAAACGGAGCTGAGATGGTGAACTTGTCTCAAAATTGCAGCTCAATAATCCAAAGAAAGTTGCCACAGAAGATGAAAGATCCGGGAAGCTTCACTATCTTGTGTGAGATTGGAAAAGGGCCGGCACGATGAGCCTTGTGCGATCTTGGGGAAAGCATCAATTTAATGCCATTGCCTATCTTTCAAAGGCTTGGTTTGGGGGAGTTATCTTTTACGACCGTTGCTCTTCAATTGGTGGACAGGTCGATGACGTTTTTGAAAGGGATCATTGAAGACGTTTTTGTCAAAGTGGAGAAACTACTCTTTTCTGTGGATTTTCTTGTACTTGAGATGGAAGATGACAAGGATAACATCCATCTTATCTTGGGGAGGCCTTTCCTTGCTACTGTTGGGGCCATGATTAATGTTCAAAAGGGAGAGCTTAGATTGCAAATGGATAATGAAGAGGTCCTATTCAACCTTGACAAAGCAGTGAAGATGCCTATGGAGTGCAGTGTCATAGTATTAATGTGGTGGAGGGGATTGTGAAAGAAGATATGTCTTTGATCCTGTCTAAAGATCCTCTTGAGACATGCTTGATGGAGTCTTTTACTTATCCCGCTACGGAGCTTGACGATCTCTCTAATGAGGTATGTATTGAATATCTTGAAAATTTACTTGCTTTGGGTGATGACATGTATGAATTGGAGAAAACTAAGGTTGAAGAAGTAAAGTGGACTAGGAAGTACTTGCCGTTGGATAGAGAGAACACTCTGATGGAAAAAAGAAAGAGGAGCTGAAACCGTTACCGGAACACTTGAAATATGCCTTTCTTGGTGACAATGAAAAATATCTGGTAATAGTATCATCTTCCCTTGATGATGATCAACTTGAGGAGTTGTTAGATGTTCTTAAGAAGTACAAGTCTGCGATTGGGTGGTCTCTTGATGATTTAAAAGGTATTAATCTTTCACATTGCATGCATCGAATAAGGTTGTTAGATGAGGCCAAGAGTAGTATCCAAAATCAGCGGAGGGTGAATCCCGCGATTCAAGAAGTGATTAGGAAGCAAATCCTAGTGTGGTTATATGATGGAATTATTTATCCGTTTAGTGATAGTCCCCATGTGAGTCCATTGCATGTAGTAGCTAAGAAGGGGGCATGACTATTATGAAAGCTGAGGATGGAGAGAAAATAGCCACTAGGATTCCAACGAGATTGCATGTGTGTACTAATTACAAGAAACTGAATGAAAATACATGCAAAGACCACTTCCCCCTTCCTTTCATGGATCAAATGCTTGATCGTCTCGCAGGGTATGAGTTCTATTATTTCTTGGATGGGTACTCGGGATATAATCAAATCATGATTGCTCCTGAGAATCAGGAAAAGACTACTTTTACTTGCCATATGGGACCTTTGCTTTTAGAAAGATGCCATTTGGATTGTGTAATGTGTCTGCTACTTTTCAGCGCTGCATGATGGCAATTTTTGATGGGTTGATAGAGTAGATCATGGAGGTGTTCGTGGATGTGTTGAAGAGATGTCAAGAAACTAATCTTATCTTGAATTGGGAGAAGTGCCACTTCATGGTGAGAGATGGGATTGTTCTTGGGCATCATGTTTCTGCCAAAGGATTGCAGGTGAATAGAGCTAAAGTGGTGGCAATTGAGAAGCTTCCACCGCCGACCAATGAAAGAGGAGTGCGGTCCTTTCTTGGACACGCTGGATTCTATAGGAGATTTATTAAAGACTTCTCGAAATACTCCAAGCTCTTGTCTCATTTGCTTGAAAAGGATGTTCCTTTTGTTTTTGATGATGAATGTCTAACAGCTTTTCAGGTTTTGAAAAAGACGCTTATTACTGCACCTATCTTGATCACACCGGATTGGACTCAGTCGTTTGTACTTATGTGTGATGCAAGTGATGTAGCACATGGAGTGGTGTTTGGGCAGCTGAGGGAGAAGAAGTTCTGCGCCGTCTACTATGTGAGTAAGACTTTTGATGCAGTACAAAAGAACTACACTGTGACTGAAAAAGAGTTTTTAGCTGTGCTGTATGCATTCAACAAGTTTCGACAGTATTTGGTTGGCATGAAGACTATAGTGTATACCGATCATTCTGCGATTCGGTACTTGATGGAGAAGAAAAAAACAAAGCCAAGAATCATAAGATGGATTCTTCTTCTTCAAGAGTTTAACATGGAGATCCGAGATAAAAAAAATACGGAGAACGTATTGGCTGATCACTTATCAAGATTTGAGACAAGAGAGGATTGTGATGATTCTTTTGAGTATATTGAGGAGATGTTCCTGGATGATAAGATTATGGCTGTGTTCGTTGAAGGGGCTGAATGAGCGTGTGTGATTGTTGTACAAGGGATAGATCCTTGGTATGCGGATTATGTCAATTATATTGCCGTGGGTGAAATTCTGAGAGATCTCAACCGATATCAACGTGCTAAATTCAAGAGAGTGTTCTCAGTTTTGCCATTCACAACCTAACGGGGGCACTTCGGAGCTCAAAACACTACAGCCAAGGTACTTCAATCCGCTCTCTACTGTCCTACTTTGTTTAAAGATTGTGAAACCTATATGGCGTCATGCGATAGATGTCAACTGATGGGAAATGTAAGTAGGAGAGACGAGATGCCACTTCAGCCGAGCATAGTTGTAGAGATCTTCAATATGTGGGGGATCAATTTTATGGGGCCTTTTCCCCCGTCTAATGGATTTCTTTACATTCTCTTAACTGTGGATTATGTTTCTAAGTGGGTGGAAGCCATTCCTACTCGTTTGAATGTTTCAAGGACTATCATATCTTTCTTGAAGAAGCATATCTTTGCCCGCTTTGGAGTTCCTAGAGCACTAGTGAGTGATGGAGGTTCTCACTTCGTCAATAAACTTCTGGAAAAGGTGCTTAAGGATTATGGTGTCAAGCATAGGGTTACTACACCCTATCATTCTCAAGAGAATGGACAAGCGGAGGTCTCTAACTATCAAGTGAAGCAAATCTTGGAAAAAGTGGTAGGAACCAATAGGAAGGATTAGGCTTTGAAGCTCGTTGATGTGTTATGGGGATTCCGCACTGCTTATAAGATGGTGTTGGATATGTCACCATACCAAATTGTATATGGGAAGCCGTGCCACTTACCTATGGAGATCCAACACAAAGCTTTTGGGCTTTGAGAAGCTTGAACTTGTCTCTTAAGGATGTGAGAGAGTTGAGGATGACTCACATTAATCAACTTGATGAGTTTAGGAGTCTTGCTTACAAGAATTATGAGATTTACACGGAAAGGATGAAGAAGTGGTATGATTATAAGATCTCATGCAAAGAGTTCAAGCAAGGTGATAAGGTATTACTTTTTAATTCTCGTTTGAAGATTTTTGCAGGGAAATTGAAATCGAAATGGATGGGTCCGTTCATGATTCATAGAGCCTGTGGAGGGGGAGTTTTGAGCTTATGGAGAAAGATGGAGACATTATCGCAGCAAATGGGCATCGATTGAAGCATTACAAGTCGCTGAATGATGCTTGTGTCATCTTTGAAGATATCTTACAGTAAATTAGAATCGTCGTGACTCGCCGACGTTAAACAAGAGCACCTGTTGGGGGCTTTCTGATAGGGGTTTTCTCAACACACAAATTAATCCTCAAGTATAAGGATATCAATTGTAGTCGCGAAGATGACCAAGTTACAATATCGAACCCACGGGACGGATAAATATCAATTTTGTGATCTTCTAGTATATTTTAGACTATGTTGGTAATTGTAAAGGTTTAATGGATAGTAACTTCTAATTGAATTAACAAAAGAAATAGCAAAAGTAGAGAGAAGTGAGTTGTGATCAATAAGAATGATAGGTAGTTCATTGGGTCATCCAGTTTCACTAGCAATTCGTATTCTCGTGTGATGGTGTCCGACTCTGCCCTGTGGTTTGTGAACGCATCACTAGACCATGCAAGTTTACTCTATAGACACAAGTAAATATGCGCTTGACACGTGTGAATAATATCGGAGCAAGAGATATGCTTCACCCCCCTTTCTAGGTACTATCATAATCAATTATCTTCTACGTCTAGAATCTAACCCGATTTGATCTCCCTTTTTAGGTACTATAAAGTTATACTCTTCATCCTATTCATCAACCCGAATTCAATTCAATTCATGAATATTCATATAAGACAGTTCTAATAATACTTCGGAATCCCTTCACTTAGAATTATAACGATAAACCCTGCTCAGTAGTGAACGCACTCAATCAATAACCATGTCATGTATTCAGACTCTACACAACGATCATTGATGCACAAAATGACTATGAGTATGGATTAAATATGCAATCTTATATAAAACAAACCACAGGTAGTGTTGTACGGAGTTTTACACACGAAACACGAATTACATCATGAAACTTTCATAACCCTAGAACTACCAAGGTGGTTCTAGCCCATGATTGATCTAGGAACAATCATGGTTAGATTAATCATTCTTACTTGAACCTTCAGCGAACCTCTGTCATAGCCCTCCGAATGGATCACCACCTCTACTCTTGTCTCTCCTACGATTGACGATCAAAAGCTCCTTATTCTCTGTATGATCCTCCTTTTATACTTGTAATCATGTCTCTAGGGCTTGGAATGGGCTTTCTAAGTGATCTCACGCGTTTCGGCCTCGAAAATCCGGATAAGGTAAGTTCTCGCACATAGGTTCGACCACGTCAAGCAGGTCGAACCCCGAGCCGCAGGTCGAACCCCAGGTCGAACCCCGCTACTGGAAGAATTCTGCACAGGTTCGACCTTCTGGACAGGTCGAACCACTTAGGCCTTGGTCGAACCCCAGGTCGAACCTCAGCACTGGACAACTCTTGCTCCCGATTCGACCAACTGGCAAGTCGAACCCCAACGTCGTGGTCGAATCCTCCTTCTTGCAAACAGGTTCGACCATGGTTCGACCTGATGGCCAGGTCGAACCAACTGAGTCGTGGTCGAACCCATATCTGTATGTCCAGCAACATTGGTTTGACCTGCTGGAGAGGTCGAACCCTCCTCCAGCTAGGTCGAACCCACCTACTTCTTGGGCGATTAGCGTGGCTTCGATTCCGTCTCTTCGATTCTTGGCCCTTTCACTTCGTTTTTTGCTAAGAAAACACTCAAATAGCTCCACTAACACCTGATTCATGCTATTTCACAATATATATAGGTTTTCCACCTATTTCCACATCAAAACTCTCCAAAACTAGCACAAAACATAGCGCCAAACTTGTGAATTTACACACTGATCAAACCCCCAAACTTACATGTTGCTCGTCCCGAGGCAACCAATTTAAACCACAGGAGTCGTGTATAATTCAACAAGATCAAGTACAACACATATTACACATGCCACTTCATTGAATCAAGCAAGAATTACTTGCATCAAATATGTCACTCATGTAAAATCAATCCAATCACACACCATTCGGAGCACTAAGTAATCTCACTGACAAGATAAGTCTTTACTCTCATTTACTCGTGCGTGAGGCACTATAGGCTAGTATAAACACTCATATCAATTCATATTCACGCGTAACCATAAGCTTCGCAAAGGTCTCAGAAATCAACTTACATTAGATTAACACTAGGATCACAAAGGACTTGTTTCTAGGTTGTAATGTTGGCTCTTTGGAAAGGGTAGGAAAATTTGGTCATAGTAACTTAATACACTAGTAGAGAGTTACCTTGGAGGTTCTTGATTTCTCATTCGCCTTCATATTCTCCTCCAATTCTTCTCTTGCACTTGCAATTATCAATTTTCCTTCTCTTCCTTGCATCAACATCATTCTTCTTTTAATTGCTCGGGTACCAGTATAGGCACTACCCTTCTCGAACATCGTTCGGCTGTTTTTTAGAAACTTCAAGCCCCATGTATAAGCAATTCGGGGTACAATTTCAGGCACTATCCCTAACAAGATTTAACCATGCACTTTTTACCGAACCTCATTCCATCTTCCCTTTGATTCTTCCACACTTATTCACCTTATTCTCTCTACCAATGGATAGGGTATTTTCAAAGCTCAAATAAGGTAATTAAAGCTCTCATAATTGGCTTGCCAAAGAAAAATCTTTTAAAAGGCTCAAACAGGGCTACCAAAGATTTATAAGATCATTAGGAAAGGTGAAATTTGGCTAAGTGACTCAATTAATCAAAAATGGCCTAAGATCATATCCTAATATTTCATCAATTGTAAGTTTCACACAAGACTCCAAGCCAAGTTCTAGAATACGTTCATACGAATGATTCTCTCAAGAATAAACTATCATGATTAATCATGATAAAGACTCAAATCCTCACATAGGTAATCAATTCCTAATACTCCTCATAGCACATAATCAAAATCAATTCCTCTTGAATTCCATATACTTAACAAATTATTCATGCTCTTTCCAAATGAAAATAAACACATAAACATATGAATGCATATAATCAACAACCCATATACAGAGTAACGATATAAGGTCAACTATATCAAGTACATGCCACTCACACATGAATCACACCCCAATCTGTAAAAATAAAAAAGAAGAATGGGAGATAAGATGAATCGGAGAAGCCAAAAGAAAACCTGAAACTACTCCCTAGGAGCATCATCATCCTCATCATCATCGTCATCCTCATCCATTCTATTTTCCACAGCTCGGCACAGACTGGTAATGTGTTTGTCCATCATATCCACTCGACTACTCACTCTACCAACACGCTCATCCAAGGCAGCGTACCTTTCGTTCAGCGTGGCGTAGTTGGCGTTAGCGAGCGCGAGTTGCCTGTTCGTCTCTTGTTGTGCAGCTACCACCGCGATCAGCTGCTCATGAATCAAGCGAAGCTGCTCCCGAGTACCTGGAACTGCTCGCCGCTGCTGCGGTCCTGGAGCATGCTGAGGCGCATCATGCTGCTCTCCTTCCGGAATCTCCCTCTCTGGCTGCTCCTCTACCTGATCCTCTTCTTCAGAGTGCTGTGGCTGAGGTGGACGGAACTCTCCTCGATCAACAATCTGCTGTAACTCAGCCATTCTTCCCTCAGCACACATCTGTGCTACCGCTCTCCAATCACCACCCGACTTCGCTGCCACGAATAAAGCAGTGTGTCCTAGAGAATTCATTAGCCTATTCCTTGCTTCCCGAATAGTTGTCAAGTTGCTCACGTCGAAGGGGAACATAAATTCGAAAGGCTTGACACCTCTCGTGAAAAACCAATCTCCATTTCTAAAATGGGCAAACCCTCCCTTCGCGCACGTGCTCATAATCAAATCGGGTTCTCCTTCTACTGGTGTAATGCCGGTGAGGTCCAAGTTGTAATGCTCAGCCAAAATCGTCAATAACCCTCCAATATTCACCTTTTGAAAACCAATGGTCTTGAATCGATTCAGCTGCGCAATAAAATAAGCTCCAACGTTGAACTTCACTCCATTCAATATACACCACAAGGCATATAACTCTCCGCTAGACACAACACTGCCCTCCGAGCGGGCGAACAACGTGTTGCTCAGGATGTAGTCCATGTACCTCAAGACAGGGTTCTTTATTTCGGAAGCACGAGCCTGTCTAGTCTTGTAATCATGAATCTCCCCCAAGATCTCCCTCCAAAATCGCTTAACACTGAATGCAGCACTTTCTAAACGAGGGATCTCCAAAGGTGTATCAAACAGCTCGTTGAAATCCTCAGACGTCCATCTCCTACTCACTCCACCAAGCTGAAACGTACACCTATAGGGGTATCCAAGCGGGTCCTTCTCCATCTCAAACGAACACACCACTTCCGCTGTAACATGGAAGTACGTCGGCCTCTTCAACTCCATGAATCTTCGGATCCCTACTTGATCAAACATCCAAAATATATCATCCCCTATTCTCATTATCCTCATCGCTTCATCATCTTGGTATCGAGTGCGAGCTATCTTGTCTGAAACTTCTTCCCACTTCTCTTTAATCTCATCCCAACCTTGCATCCTAATCTTGAATTTATCAGGTAAACGGTCTTGTAGCCTCAGTTTTCTTGTCACTTTGTCCAAGTTTGAAGGCCTGTCATGCCTCTTCTTTGATCTCTCCTCCTCTGCTTTTCCTTTTCCTTTACTTGATACTTGTCCCTTTCCTGAAAACAAATACTTCAATCCAACCAACAAGACAAGAAAGCAAGTATTGTACTAGCACATCACATACTCTACTCAAGACTTCAAGCATCAATGCATATTCATACAAACTATCATCTCAACACCACTTGCTTATTCAACATTCTCAAAACATCTTCAATTATACCTTCTTTAATCATCAAAACATAACCAACAAGCATGCATTAAGCAATTCAAGCAATTCAATCGAAAATTCAACATGCTTTCCTCCATGAACTACTTCAATTTCATCAATTTCAGATCAAATCAACATGCTCATTCTATGGTATATTCTATATCCTTGATTAATCCACATAAAAACCCAAGTTCTATCAATAATCAATCAACCACAAACCAAGAAACAAGAATTCATATGAAACTAATCAAAATATCAACATTCACCATGAAATTCAACCATACTCAACATGGATGGCGAGGTCGAACCTCTCTTCTGGACAAACGATCTTCTTGGTTCGACCAGGGGTTTGACTTGCTAAACAGGTCGAACCTTTCTTGAATTGGTCGAACCCCTCTTCTGGAAAACAGAGTGCTTCCGACTGACAGGTTCGACCATAGGTTTGACCTCATGATCAGGTCGAACCACTATGGCTTTGGTCGAACCTCCTCTCTGGACAACTTTCAACGCCGGGTTCGACCATAGGTTCGACCTCTTGATCAGGTCGAACCACTATGGCTTTGGTCGAACCTCCTCTCTGGACAATTTTCAACGCCGGTTCGACTTCCTCTGCCTTTGTTCGACCTCCTGATCAGGTCGAAACACTCCTAGACTTGGTCGAACCTATCTCCTGATTTCAAAAACTGAGTGTTCTTCATTCACTACATACTTCAAGCTTCAACACAACCTCATTAGGTACAATCTAGAGCACAACTTCAGAAATTGTTCCACATAATATCATTCATGAGTATCTCCGTATAAGAAAACACAACCAAAAAAACACTGAACATTAGGTAAATTGTAAAAAATCGTCACATCAAAATCGATTAAAATTTCAACATGGCCGCAAAAACCAACTCCCCTAACAAACAATACAAAGAAAAGATTATACTCTTAATGCTTCAATGAGGTAATAACATCACACCCCCCCCAAACTTAGTAAAAACGTAAGTCGAAACTAAGTTTGAAAAGAGATGTAATTGCCGATTAGTAAGCATCTAAAATATAAAAATTTCTTACTCACACAAAAGAAATAAAGCAATAAAATGGAAGAGTAAGCTCTCAACAAGCGCTCATGTTTAACGTCGTAGAGTCACGACAGTACCAAATCAGAACAAGGTATCATCAAAAATGACACACGCATCATCCGGCGACCTATAATGCTTCAAACGATGCCCATTCGCCATGATAACATCACCATCTTTGTCAATAAGCTCATAACTCCCCCCTCCTAAGGCTCGATGAATCATGAACGGTCCCGTCCATTTAGACTTCAACTTGCCTGCAAAAAGCTTCAAACGAGAGTTAAAAAGTAGTACCTCATCTCCTCGCTTGAACTCCTTGTACAAAATTTTAGAATCATGCCAGCTCTTCATTCTTTCCTTATAAATCTCTGAATTCTTGAAAGCACGACTCCTAAACTCATCCAATTGATTCATGTGAGTTAGCCTCAACTCCTTTACATCCCTAAGGGTCAAGTTCAAGCGACGCAAAGCCCAAAACGCTTTGTGTTGGATTTCTATGGGTAAGTGGCACGGCTTCCCATAGACAATTTGATACGGTGACATATCTAATACCGTCTTGTAAGCGGTCCGGAACCCCCATAACACATCATCAAGCTTCATAGCCCAATCTTTTCTATTAGTTCCTACCACTTTCTCCAGAATCTGCTTTACTTGACGGTTGGAGACCTCCGCCTGCCCATTTGCTTGCGGATGATAGGGTGTAGTAACCCTATGCCTAACACCATAATCCTTAAGCACCTTCTCTAGAAATTTATTGACGAAGTGGGAACCTCCATCATTAACTAATGCTCTCGGAACTCCATAATGGGCAAAAATATGTTTCTTTAGGAAAGATAAAACAACTTTCGAATCATTAACACGAGTAGGAATTGCTTCCACCCACTTCGAAACATAATCCACCGCAAGAAGAATGTAGAGAAACCCATTCGACGGGGGAAAAGGCCCCATAAAATCGATCCCCCATACATCAAATATCTCCACGACTATGCTAGGCTGCAATGGCATCTCATCTCTCCTACCTATATTACCCATGCGCTGGCATCTATCGCAAGACGCCACATAGCTCTCACTATCTTTAAACAAAGTAGGCCAATAAAGAGCAGATTGAAGTACCTTAGCTGCAGTCTTTTGTACTCCGAAATGCCCACCATTCGGTTGTGCATGGTAGAACTCCAACACACTTTCCATTTCTATCTCGGGTACACATCTCCGAACAATAGAATCTGTACAAATCATATAAACAAGCGGATCATACCATATAAATGTCTCAACATCCCTACGAAATTTCGCAAGTTGATATCGGTTGAGATCCCTTGGAATTTCACCAATGACAATGTAATTAACATAATCCGCGTACCATGGATCCACACCTTGCGCTGCAACCACGCATGCTCGCTCGGCACCTTCAACAGCCACAGCCATGATCTTCTCATCAGGGAACATCTCTTCAATATACTCGAAAGAATTATCACAATGCTCCCTAGTCTCCAACCTTGACAAGTGATCGGCCAACACATTTTCTGTTCCTTTCTTATCCCGAATCTCCAAGTCAAACTCCTGCAGTAGTAGAATCCATCTTATGATCCTAGGCTTCGTCTCCTTCTTCTCCATCAAATAATGAATCGCTGAGTGATCCGTATACACAATCGTCTTCATGCCAACCAAATACTGACGAAACTTATCGAATGCATACACAACAGCCAAAAACTCCTTTTCAGTTACCGTGTAATTCTTCTGTACCGCATCGAAAGTCTTACTCGCATAGTAAATGGCGCAGAACTTCTTCTCCCTTAGCTGCCCAAGCACCACACCCAATGCTACATCACTTGCATCACACATAAGTACAAACGGTTGCGTCCAGTCCGGTGTGATCAAGATAGGGGCAGTAATAAGCGCCTCCTTCAAAACTTGAAAAGCTGTTAAACACTCATCATTAAACACAAAAGGAATATCCTTTTCAAGTAAATGAGATAAGGGCTTAGAGTATTTTGAGAAGTCCTTAATGAATCTCCTGTAAAAACCGGCGTGTCCAAGGAAGGACCGCACTCCTCTTTCATTGGTCGGTGGTGGAAGCTTCTCAATTGCCACCACTTTAGCACGGTCTACCTGTAATCCCTTGGCGGAAACATGATGCCCAAGAACAATCCCATCTTTCACCATGAAATGACACTTCTCCCAATTCAAGACAAGATTAGTTTCTTGACACCTTTTCAAAACAACAGCAAGGTTAGACAAACACATATCCAAAAGAAGAACCAAAGACTGAAAAATCGTCCATGAATACTTCCATGATCTTCTCTATCAAACCATCAAAAATCGCCATCATGCATCTCTGAAAAGTAGCAGGCGTATTACACAATCCAAATGGCATTTTCCTAAAAGCAAAGGTCCCGTAGGGGCAAGTAAAAGTGGTCTTTTCTTGGTCCTCGGGAGCAATCATGATTTGATTATACCCCGAGTATCCATCCAAGAAACAATAAAACTCATACCCTGCAAGACGATCCAACATTTGATCCATAAATGGAAGAGGGAAATGGTCCTTACACGTGTTCTCATTCAATTTCCTGTAATCCACACATGTACGCCATCCCGTAGGAATTCTCGTGGCTATAGCTTCTCCATCCTCAGCTTTCACTACAGTCATACCCCCCTTCTTAGCAACTACATGCAATGGACTCACATGGGGACTATCACTAATAGGATATATAATTCCAGCATCCAACCACGTAAGAATTTGCTTCCTTATCACCTCTTGAATTGCGGGATTCACCCTACGCTGATTCTGAACACTAGCTTTGGCTTCATCCAACAACCTAATCTGATGCATACAATACGAAGGACTAATACCTTTCAAATCATCAAGTGACCACCCTATTGCAGACTGGTACTTCCTCAAAACATCTAATAACGTCTCAAGTTGATCATCAGTAAGGGAAGAAGATACAATTACCGGATATTGTGCATTATCACCAAGAAAAGCATACTTCAAGTGATCCGGCAATGGTTTCAACTCCTCTTTTCTTTTCTCCACTGGAGTGTTTTCATTATCCAAAGGCAAGTACTTCCTGGTCCATTTGACTTCTTCCACTTTATTTCTCTCCAATGCAAACCTATCATCACCCAAAGCAAGTAAGTTTTCAAGAAATTCAATACATACCTCGTTAGAAAGTCCGTCAAGCTCCGTAGTGGGATAGGTAAGAGATTCCATCAAACATGTCTCAAGAGGATCCTTTGACAAGATCAAAGACATATCCTCCTTCACAATCTCCTCCACCACATCAATACTATAACACTGGGACTCCATTGGCATTTTCATTGCTTTATCCAAGTTGAAAAGTACTTCTTCTTTATCCATTCTCAACTTCAGTTCTCCTTTCCAAACATCTATCATAGCTCCAGCTGTAGCAAGGAATGGCCTCCCCAAGATTAGAGGAACATTATCCTTGTCATCATCCATTTCTAACACAAGGAAATCCACAGGAAAAACTAGCTTCTCCACCTTTACTAGAACATCTTCAACTATTCCTTTCGGAAACGTCATTGATCTATCTGCCAATTGGAGAGCAACAGTTGTCGGGGTCATCTCCCCCAAACCAAGCTTCTGAAAGATGGACAACGGCATCAAATTGATGCTTGCCCCAAGATCGCATAAAGCTCGCCGTGCTGGCCCCTTCCCGATCTCACAAAGAATAGTAAAGCTCCCCGGATCTTTCATCTTTGGTGGCAACTTCTTTTAAATAATTGAGCTACAATTCTCCGATAAGTTTACCGTTTCAACTCCGGTTAAGCTTCGCTTCTTCATCAATATGTCTTTAAGGAATCGAGCATAATATGGCATCTCCATGATTGCCTCTGAAAAAGGGATGTTCAAGCTTATCTTGTTCATTATCTCTGAAAACTTCTTGAACTTCTCTTCCAACCCCTTCTTCACTAGCTTGTAGGGAAACGGTGGAGGTATCTTTGTTTTGGGAATCCCCCATTCATCACGATCAACCTTTTCCGCTTTCTCCTTTTCGGCTCTTAATCGCTTAGCTCTTTCCCATTTTTTCTCAGCTATTATGTCTGTACTTTGCTCATTCCGTACCACTGGAGTTGCATCAACATCAAAAGGAACAACAGGTGAATCAAACAAAACATCTCGGCGAGGTTCAACTGGGGTTCGACCAGGCTGAGAGGTCGAACCAGGACTGTATTGGTCCAAC
The DNA here is from genome assembly GCA_023678885.1 of Pogostemon cablin. NCBI lineage: Eukaryota > Viridiplantae > Streptophyta > Magnoliopsida > Lamiales > Lamiaceae > Pogostemon > Pogostemon cablin. The sequence goes on along the minus strand of CM042973.1, from coordinate 11,784,412 downwards.
CTCTTCACTGGAAGACTGATCTCATTCTGCTCCGGAGGTTCGACTTGGGTTCGACCAACATTGGAGGTCGAACCACTGCCCCTTTGGTCGAACCGCTTCACTGTATAATCTCTATCCTTCAGTTCGATCTGGGTTCGACCTATAGAGTTGGTCGAACCCTCGTGATCGTGGTCGAACCGTTCCTGCGTCAAAACAGAGTGCTCTGGCCGATGAGGTTCGACCTGGGTTCGACCTGAAAAGTTGGTCGAACCCTCTGCGTGTTGGTCGAACCGCTCATGCGTCAAAACAGAGTGCTCTGGCCGATGAGGTTCGACCTGGGTTCGACCTGAAAAGTTGGTCGAACCCTCTGCGTGTTGGTCGAACCGAGGCTTAGAAAATTCCAACTTCGATTCCGGCCTCATCGGTCCCTCGTACTGCGTTCCTGACCTCAGTGTGATGGCATTACACGACTTCAGATTCTCTATACTCTGAGATGGAAACTTACCTTTTCCTACAGTTTGAGTCAATGTGTTCACATTCTCTGTAATTGTACCCATCAACAATGTGAGATCTTTCACTTGAGTGGACAAATCTCTGTGGTGATCATCAATCTTTTTCTCAAGCTTTGCCTCAAGGCGATTCACTCTTTCATCATTCTTTACCATGTACCGGTTCACAGTATCCTCGAACCCAGGCTTTTCTTCTTCCACCTTTTCTCCCGGATCAACACCCATCGGAAGTTGTACTGCATTGTTCATATTGCTCCATGAAAATTCAGGCCTCCTTGGTTGCTGTTGATAACTACGAGATGGACCACGATTATTAAAGTTCCCTCGATAGTTCCCTTGGTAGTTCCGGTTTCCTTGATTTGGGTACCTCGTTCCTTAGATACTTTGACCCATGGCATAATTTGCTTTCTCCAATTCGTCTTGGATGGTTCCATTATTCATCATCTCTTGCTGCATGATTGGCACTCGTTGGGATATCTCGCTGATCTGCTTCTGTTGAGACTCAAGTAGCTTGTTGATATTGGACAAGCTCAAAACGATCTCATCCTCTCTCTTAGTCTTCACCATTGCTTGTTCAACCTGAGCTACCTTTCCAAGAACATACGTACCTCTATCTCTATCAGTGGGCCAATCCCTCGAATTCATTGATATGTCTTCAAACAATCTCTCGGCCTCAACGGATGACTTTGTAAGCAATGCTCCATTAGAAGAAGCATCAAGTAGCACTCTTGATTCACAGTCCAATCCGTTATAAAATATACTGATATATTGGGCTTTAGATAACCCATGTTGAGGACACTTCCTGAGCATGTCCTTGAATCTATCCCACGCTTCATGAAATTTCTCACCTCCACTGATAGCAAATTGGTTAATATCTTGCTTCATCTTAAACACTTTCGAAGGTGGCATATACCTCTCCAAGAATCTTAACTTCAATTGCTCCCACGTGGTGCACTCAGCTGCATTAATAGTATCGTACCAATCCCTCGCCTTTTCAGTAAGCGAGAATTTGAACAAAAGGATCTTCCTAGCATCTTCATGTTCTCCTACGTCTTTTTGAGTACTTGCATAGCCCAAGAACTTGTTCAGATGCTGCTGCGGATCCTCGATAGACCCTCCTGAAAAGGAGTTCCTTTCTATCATGCTAATAAGAGCGGGATGAAGATCGAACGCGGTGTTAGTTCCCCTTGCTCCTAAAAGCTTATAATTTCCAGCCCCATTATTTCTGAAAACCTCACGGATGGCTAGATTATCCGGATTCGCTGCCATGTTGACTGTTACTACTTCCAAATTAACTTCAGTTGTAGCCTCAATCGCTTGCGAAATCTGCTCGTCAACCTCAACTCCAAAATTCAGAGCTTCAGTTGAGTCTATTGCCTTTGCCTTGCTCTTCTTCTTCTTCTTCTTCTTTCTTGATGATGCTCCAATCTCAGGATTATATGGTTCAAGATTACCTTTCTTTGATCTTGTGAGCATACACCTAAAACGAATAAGAAAGAAAACAACAAAATAAGGTAAATAGTCCTAATAAACTAGAAATAATACAAAAATGATAGTTTACGCCGTCCCTGGGAACGGCGCCAAGAACTTGATAGGGGTTTTCTCAACACACAAATTAATCCTCAAGTATAAGGATATCAATTTTAGTCGCGAAGATGACCAAGTTACAATATCGAACCCACGGGATGGATAAATATCAATTTTGTGATCTTCTAGTATATTTTAGACTATGTTGGTAATTGTAAAGGTTTAATGGATAGTAACTTCTAATCGAATTAACAAAAGAAATAGTAAAAGTAGAGAGAAGTGAGTTGTGATCAATAAGAATGATAGGTAGTTCATTGGGTCATCCAGTTTCACTAGCAATTCGTATTCTCGTGTGATGGTGTCCGACTCTGCCCTGTGGTTTGTGGACGCATCACTAGACCATGCAAGTTTACTCTATAGACACAAGTAAATATGCGCTTGACACGTGTGAATAACATCGGAGCAAGAGATATGCTTCACCCCCCTTTCTAGGTACTATCATAATCAATTATCTCCTACGTCTAGAATCTAACCCGATTTGATCTCCCTTTTTAGGTACTATAAAGTTATACTCTTCATCCTATTCATCAACCCGAATTCAATTCAATTCATGAATATTCATATAAGACAGTTCTAATAATACTTCGGAATCCCTTCACTTAGAATTATAACGATAAACCCTGCTCAGTAGTGAACGCACTCAATCAATAACCATGTCATGTATTCAGACTCTACACAACGATCATTGATGCACAAAACGACTATGAGTATGGATTAAATATGCAATCTTATATAAAACAAACCACAGGTAGTGTTGTACGGAGTTTTACACACGAAACACGAATTACATCATGAAACTTTCATAACCCTAGAACTACCAAGGTGGTTCTAGCCCATGATTGATCTAGGAACAATCATGGTTAGATTAATCATTCTTACTTGAACCTTCAGCGAACCTCTGTCACAGCCCTCCGAATGGATCACCACCTCTACTCTTGTATCTCCTACGATTGACGATCAAAAGCTCCTTATTCTCTGTATGAGCCTCCTTTTATACTTGTAATCACGTCTCTAGGGCTTGGAATGGGCTTTCTAAGTGATCTCACGCGTTTCGGCCTCGAAAATCCGGATAAGGTAAGTTCTCGCACACAGGTTCGACCACGTCAAGCAGGTCGAACCCCGAGCCGCAGGTCGAACCCCAGGTCGAACCCCGCTACTGGAAGAATTCTGCACAGGTTCGACCTTCTGGACAGGTCGAACCACTTAGGCCTTGGTCGAACCCCAGGTCGAACCTCAGCACTGGACAACTCTTGCTCCCGATTCGACCAACTGGCAAGTCTAACCCCAACATCGTGGTCGAATCCTCCTTCTTGCAAACAGGTTCGACCATGGTTCGACCTGATGGCCAGGTCGAACCAACTGAGTCGTGGTCGAACCCATCTCTGTATGTCCAGCAACATTGGTTCGACCTACTGGAGAGGTCGAACCCTCCTCCAGCTAGGTCGAACCCACCTACTTCTTGGGCGATTCGCGTGGCTTCGACTCCGTCTCTTCGATTCTTGGCCCTTTCACTCCGTTTTTGCTAAGAAAACACTCAAATAGCTCCACTAACACCTGATTCATGCTATTTCACAATATATATAGGTTTTCCACCTATTTCCACATAAAAACTCTCCAAAACTAGCACAAAACATAGCGCCAAACTTGTGAATTTACACACTCATCACTTTCCCTCCTGTTTTATTGCTTTATTTCATTCATGTGCATAAGAAATTTTTATATTTGAAGTGTTTACTTATCGGCAATTACATCTCTTTGCAAACTTAGTTTTGACTATGGTTTCTACTAAGTTTGGGGGGTGTGATGTACTTACCTCAATAAGCACCGATAGTATAATCTTTTCTTTGTAATGTTTGCTAGAGGAGTTGATTTTTTACGGTATGTTGAAACTTTAATCGGTTTTGATGTGTTAATTTTTTTGCAATTTGCCTAGTGTTCAGTGGTGTTTTGATCCGTGTTTTGTGTTGTTTGCAGATTTACTCATGAATCTTAAGTTTTAGGATTGATTCTTGATGAAGTTACACTATATTTTGGTATCTAATGTTCGTTTATTAAGCATGAAGTGTGTAGGGGATGAAGAAAACTCAATTTTGGAGCATCAAGGAGCCAATTCGACCAAGGGGCATGGTCAAATCCAAGCTTTCAAGTCGAATCAGAGGGAAAAAATTGTCCAGTAGCTCAATTCAATCTTAGGCATGGCAATTCGACCAGAGGCCCAGGTCGAATCGAGGTCGAATCGAGGTCGAATCGGAGTGTGAAATCTTCCAGTGAGCCACTGTTTCAATTTGACCAGTAGCTCAGGTCAAATTGAGGTTGAATTGAGGACCTGAATCTTACAGTGTGTGGATTCTACCAGAGGCATTCCAATTCGACAAGGGAGCAGGTCGAATCAAGGTCGAATCGAAGGTGAAAGTTATTCAGAAGGTCAATTCGACCACGATGAAGGCAATTCGACCTCTTAGGCAGGTCGAATTGAGGTAGAATTGAGCCAGGTAAGTGAGTTTTTAATCCTAATTTTCAAATCGTTCGATCACTTTGCACACCATCTCCACTCGAATTCATCCCTAATCGAAGAACCTTGCATCTAAACTTCAATCCTAAGTGATTTCACACCGATTACACTACACTCCACCCTTAATTTCTTCGATTTGTTGCGTTTTCGTGAGAATCCAATTGTAGTTAGGGTTTATCTGCATGAATTTGAAGAAGTTAATTCACCTGTTCGATTTTAGCTATGGGAAGAACAAAAGGTATATTTTCTCAACTCAATTACCCTAGGATTGATGTTCTATGCGTTGATTTTGGTTGGGTAAGTTTATTAAGCTTGTTTTATTTGAGAATTCATGGTGATAATTTAATATTGTGAACAATTTCATATGAATACTTGATTGGTTTGATTTGATTGCTTAATTGATATTAGAACCGTGAGTTTTATGTGAATTTTTGGGTGATTAGAGGGTGTGATTGATGAGCATGTTGATTATGGGCAAGAATTGTTGAAGCTGGTGAATAGTTCCTTGTGATTGTTCATATTGAATTGCTTGAATTGATGAAGCATGCTTGTTGTTGGTTAAGATTGTTTGATTGTTATGCTTGATTGGTGTTGGAATCATGATTGTTAAGCAAGATGATTGAATATTGGATGTGAATGGAACAAGTTTGGCTTGGCTGATTGTGCATTGAAACTTGAAGTCTTGAGTAGAGTTGGATGCTATTCAATTACTTGGTTTGTTTTCCTTGTTGGTTACTGAATTATTGTTTTCAAGACAAAGAAAAGACAAGGGCAAGGAGGTTAAAGTTCGATCTAAGAAAAGGCAGGATAAGCCTACTCATGTGGATAATGTGACAAAAAAGTTGAGGCTTAAGCAGAGGCTGCCTGTGAATTTTAAGATCCAAATAAACGAGTGGGATGAGATTAAAGAGAAGTGGGCTGAAGTTTCAGAAAAGATAGCTAGAACAAGGTACCAGGATAACGATGCTATTCTCACAATGAGGTTCCGTGATGATATGTTATGGATGTTTGATCAAGTAGGGATCCGCCATTTTATGGAGCTGAAGAAGCCGACATACTTCTATGTGATGGCTGAAGTTCTTTGTTCGATCACGATTGAGAAGGATCCGATGGGATTTCCTTATGAGTGCACCTTCCATCTTGGAGGGATGATGAGGACATGGACTGCGGAGGAGTTCAATGTGCTGTTTCAGACTCTTACAGAGATTGCTCGGATGGAGAACAGTTTCTTCAATGCCAACAGGTTTTGGCTAGAGATTTCTGGGGAGGATGTCGACTATAAGACGCAGGACACTCATGCCTCGATGATCAAGAATCCTTTGCTTCGGTATATGGATAGAGTGTTGCACGCTGTTTGCTCGCTCCAAGGGAAGCTATGTGTCTAGAGGAGAGCTCTATGCTTTGTGGTGCATGCTGAATGGGGTGAAATTCAATGTGGGTTCGTATTTTATCTATCAGCTGAATCGGTTTAGAGTCTACGGGTTTCAGAAGGTAAATATCAGAGGATGCTCACAACCATGGCTGAGCATTATCACATGGATTTCGCCGGCATAACACCTATTTCTGGAGAACTTAATTTTGTTATGTTCTCTTACGTGAAGGGAGGATTTGCGCATTTTCGAGATAGGGATTGGTTCTTTACGAGGGGACTTAAGCCCTTCGATTTTATATTCCACTTTGATGTAAGTGACATGACTATCATTCGTGAGGAGAGTAACAGGTTGATGAGCTCATTGGGACACACTGCCTTGTCCGTTACTGTTCGGACGAGAGGAGATTGGAGGACAGTGGCCCGAATGTGTGCAGCTGGTATGGTTGAGGAGCTGCAGCGAATTATTGATCAAGGAGAGTTCCAGCACCCACCGCCACAGCAGTCAAATAGAGATGAGGAGGAGCATCAGGAGATGGATATCCCGGAGCAGCACACGAGGGTTTCTCGTCCCATTCTGGCGGTGCCACAGCAGCAGCAGTAGGCTGGTCCGGATGAGTGTACATGAGAACAATTCCGTCTGTTGAATGAGCATTTGACCACGATCAGCGTGAATAGCAGGAGACAAATATGCAGCTTGCGCTCACTAATGCCAACTACGCCATGCTTAATGATCAGTACAGGGCCATGGATGAGTCGGTTGGTAGAGTGAGTGATCATGTTGACTTGTTGGATAGACACATCAGTGATCTGCACCGGATTGTGGAGCGGAGGTTTGATGAGATGAGTGAGGATGTTGATGAATAGGATGATGATGCTCTGGAGGAGTTGAGCTGCAGGTTTTTGTGTTCTTTGATTCATCTCATCTCCATTCTTCTTTTTATCTTTATAGGATGGGTGTGTCTTGTGTGAGTGGCATGTATTATATTATCATATTTGATCGTCTTGGACGTGGATTATGAGGATAGATTGAGATGCATGAGTTGGGATTTGTAGAGATGCTTGTATGATTGATTTGATATATGGGTTCATGGATTTTGTGCATTCATATGTTCATGTGTTAATTTTCATTGATGAGAAGCGTGTATAGTTTGATAAGTATGTAGAATTCTTGTGAAATTGAGCTTGATTATGTGCTATGAGGAGTACTTAGGATTCTATTTACCCATGTGAGGATTTGAGCCTTTCAATCATGCTTGGTCATGATAGTTTATTCTTGAGAGAATCATTCATATGAATGTATTCTAGAACTTGGCTTGGAGTCTTGTCTGAGACTTACAATTGGTGAATTACTAGGACATGATCTTAGGCTATTCTTGATTACTTGAGTAACTTAGCCAAAAATTTACCTTCCTATTGGTTATGTATACCATTGGTAGCACCGTTTGAGCCTTAAAGAGCTTTTTCTTTGGCAAGCCAAATAAAAGAGCCTTATTTAACCTTCACTTGAGCTTTGTCGAATACCCTATTCATTAGTAGAGAGTTGAGGTGAATAATTGTTGCGAGAAGAAGAAGGAAGATAGAATGACGGTTAAGTGAAATAGAAAGAGGAAGTGTATGGTTAAAGGGTAGTGCCTGAAACTGGTACTCCGATTGCTGTTTAAAAGGGTAGTGTCTACAACCGGTACCCGAGTTATCAAAAGAAGAATGATGTTGATGCAAGAAAGAGAAGGAAAATTCAAAAAAAATTAAAGCAGGATATAAAGTCGAATGAAGAAAACAAGAACCTCCAAGGTAACTCTCTACTAGTGTTTGAGTCACTTTATCAAAATTTTCCTACCCTTTCCAAAGAGCTAACATTACAACCCAAAAATAAGTCCTTTGTGATCCTAATAATAAGTTGATTGTGAGTTGATTTTTGAGACCCTTGCCAAGCATATGGTTACACATGAGTATGGATTGAGTATGAGCGTATACACTAACCTGTTAAGTGCAATTAGCACTTGAGTGACAGAGTAAACACTTATCTTGTGAGCTAGATGACTTAGTACTCCGAATAGTAATATGATTGGGTGATGTTTTGCATGAATGATATGTATGATGCAGGATATACTTGTTTTTAATTGATAAAATTGCATGTGTAATATGTATTGTACTTGGTGATCTCGTGAATTATACACGACTCCGTGGTTTGATTACGTTGCCTCGGGACGAGCAACATGTAATTTTAGGGGTTTGATAAGTGTGTTAATTCATGAATCTTGTGCTTGGATTTGTGCTATTATGGAGTGTTTGAAGGTTGAAATCGGTTATAAATCGATATATATTGTGAAAAGGCATGAATCAGGTGTTGTTGGAGCTATTTGAGTGGTTTTTCGAAGGAAATCAGAGTGGAAGTGTTGAAAACTGAAGAAAAAGAAGTTGATGCCATCCGATTGGGCGAAGCTGGAGTGCGATTCGACCTGAAGGAAATCAATTCGACCAACCCTTCAGGTCAAATTGGCAGCATAATATGTACAGAAGATGGATTCGACCATGACAGGAGAATTCGACCTGGGCATCAGGTCGAATCGAGGTCTAATCGATTGATGGAGATGCTAATTTGACAACGTCACTTCGATTTAACCAGGGCAGTTGGTCGAATCAAGCATCTGGGACTTACAGTGTGTTGATTCGACCTAAGATTCGACTTGGAGGAGTCAATTCGACCTTTTGCTGAAGTCGAATTGAGGCTCGGGAACTTACCACATCCGTGTTTTACACCATCAATGCATGTGATCAGTGAAAAAGCCCATTCAAAGCCAAGAAGACATGATTACAAGTATAAAATAAGGCTTATGCAGCATCATTGAGGGACGACTTGATCAATCAGACGTGGAGACAAAGAGTTGAGAGGAGATCGATCATCCATCCTCCGGAGGGGCTGTGGCAGAGGTTCCGCTGGAGATTCAAGTAAGATTGGTCCAACTAACCATGATTGTTCTTAGATCAATCATGGGCTAGAGCCACTTCGGTAGTTCTAGGGTAATGAAGGTTTCATGAGTTAATATGTCTTTCGTGTGTAAACTCTGTACAACACTACTTGTGGTTTATTTTATATAAGATTGCGTATTTTTAATCCATACTCACGGTCGTTTTGTGTATCAATAATCGTTGTGTAGAGTCTAAATACATAACGTGGTTATTGTTTGAGTGCGTTCACTGCTGAGCATGGTTTTATGTTATAATTCTAAGTGAAGGGATTCCGAAGTCTTATTAGAACTATTTTATATGAATACTTGTTAATTGAATCATATTCGGGTTAATAAGTAGGATAAAGAGTATAACTTTATAGTACCTATAAAGGGAGATCAAATCGGGTTAGAGTACTAAGTGTACGGGAAATAATTGATTATGATAGTACCTAGAAAGGGGGGTAAAGTATACATCTTGCTCCGAGGATATTCATACGTGTCATACGCATATTTACTTGTATCTATAGAGTGAATTTGCATAGTTTAGTGATGCATCCATAAATCAAAAGGCAGATTCGGACACTGTCACACGGAAGATGAATTCATAAGTGGAACTAGAAGAGCGTCTGAAATACACTAAGTGGATTAACTTAAATAATTGCACAATTAAAAATAAATATGCATACCAAACATATCATAAAATATAACATATGCCAATTTAATAAAATAATTTTTCATATTGTCGTTCGATAACTAAATAAAAATATTTTAGATCGAACCATCATCTGATGACTTGTGTTAGTTGGTATATGTGCACAGGGCCGTCACCCCAGCACGATGTTAGCATACTTTGAAATATATTTCAGTACTGAACCGACGTAGCCTGTAACTTGTGTTAGTTTGTATATGTGCACCGAGTCGTCACCCCGTACAAGTGTTAGTAGAAAAATATTTGTCATCGAACTAAAAGAACACATGACACATAACATGACATATAAGTAACACATCTTAACATAGCAATCGTGACATAAAATTTAGCACTCAGTAAAGAGTGAAAGTTATCCCCACCTTGAACTTTCTAGGAAATAGTAAGTTGGACTACACTTGCTCTTGGGTCACAGGTATGTCTGCAAGGGTATACTAAACTGATTTTTACTTATAATAATAATTCCTATTACTAAATTTCTAATATTATTATATAATTAAAATAAACTAATTATTAACTAAAAAAATATAATTAATTAATCGTTAAATAAAATGAGTTAAAATAAAATATTTATACTTAAAATAATTTAATAAAAGATACATATTTCTTTAAAAATTAAAAATAGTAATTTAACAATATTAGTTTACAACTTTAGTAATAAATCGTAACATTAAAAATATGGACAGAAATAACATTAATTTTATTAAAAACGGATATTAAATAAGGATTCTATACCTAAAATAATAATTGTAAAATTATAATTAATATTTAAAAGGAATTAAATAATTATATATATATATTCAATATTAAATATATAATATGTATATATATATTGCACGCATGCGTGCTGTTTTCTGAAAACAGTTCACGCAAAATCTCATTTTCATTTTCTTTCTCTTTTTTTTATACATTTTTATAAATTGCAATCAAGTCCATGCATTATATTAAATTGTCATTTAAATTTACCCTAAACTTAACCTTAGTACAAAATGACCCAACTTGAGTTATACAACTCCGTTTGGAAATCTGAAAGTACGTATGGAGTCTCGCAAGGTGAGGATCACATGCATACCAATTTTTCATAAAAATAACGAAGTTTAAAGAGGACAAAATTTTAATACAAAGTGGGTCTCTTCCCATCTTCTCCATTTCACGTCCAAACTCAAAACTATTTATACCTTTGTGATCCTCATGAGGAGGGCTTCAAAATGACCTATAATATTAAAGTTATGTCATACCGAAACAAAATATGCCATTAAAGGGTTGAAAGCTTCGACTGAGCTTTTCTAATTCATGGCACATCTATTTCATAAAAGAATTATATATTTGGAATCGACGCATCGAGACGATCATTTTCATATATAACATGATAAAGATCAGCTATGAATATAAATTTTTCAAAATTAACAGAAGCCTTCAAACATGGGTTGTATATATGTATACTCACGTGTTTATATATATATATATATATATATATATATATATATATATATATATATATATATATATATATATATATATATATATATATATATATAGTTCTGTGTGTGCATATATTTCTATTAAAAGAATTAGTTACTGCCTAAAGAATTCGAAGAAGATATTACCTGCTATCTTTCTTCAACTTTCGCAGCTTGACATACGTGTGTTTTACATTATATATATATATATATATATATATACATGTTAAAAAAATCTCCTACAGTAAAGCCTATCCTAATTAAAACATATCTAAACCTCCTGCCACTTGCAAAAATATCAGGCATATTTTCTTATTATTATTGTTATATATATATATATATATATATATATATATATATATATATATATATATATATATATATATATATATATATATATAAGGTGGGCATTACAGTTATGTACCATTTGTATGGCATGATTAAGAAAATATTTAATATGTAAGAAAATATAATTATTATAAAAATAAAAGACAAAGTATGCAATTTATATAGACATACCAATTTTGTAGAAATGGCCTTTCCAAAATTTTCAATCAGATCCCCATCGGATGAGATTCTATTCATGCTGAAGTATTGGCTTCTGCGATTAATCGTATCAGATGTTACGTGTATTCTAAACACGTATTTCATATCTAACAACAAATTGAGTTCATCTGGGAATAGATATTCACCGTTGAGCAGTACTGATGAGTGTGTAAATTCACGAATCTTGCGCCTGGATTTATGCTATTATGAAGTGTTTAAAGATTGTAATCGGTTGTAAACCAATATATATAGTCAAAAGTCACGAATCAGGTGTTGTTGAAGCCATTTGGGTGGTTTTTCGAAGGAAATCGGAGTGGAAGTGTTGAAAACTGATGAAAGGAAGTCGTAGCCATCCATTTGGACGAAGAAGGAGGTTAATTCGACCTGTTGGAGGAGAATTCGACCAGGCTTGCTAGTCGAATTGAATTCAGGACACGAACAAGAAGAGGATTCGACCACGACAGGGAAATTCAACTGAGCATCAGGTCAAATTCTGGTCGAATCGATCGGCGGTGAAGTCAATTCGACCACGTCATGTCAATTCGACCTGGGCCTCATGTCGAATTGAGCGTCTGGGACTTACAGTGGGCTAATTCGACCTCCAATTCGACTTGTAGGGGAGAATTCAACCTGGCAGTGAGGTTAAATTGAGCCTCGAAAACTTATCATATTCATATTTTTACACCCTCAATGCATATGATCACTTAAAAAGCCCATTACAGGCCCGTGAGGTGCGATTACAAGTATAAAAGAAGGCTTATGCAGCAATCAAGGGAGAGATCAAGACGTGGAGACGTAGATTTAAGAGGAGAATCGATCAAGAGAGATCATCCATCATCCGGAGGGGCTGCAAGAGATGTTCTGCTGGAGATTCAAGTAAGATCGGTCCAACTAACCATGATTATTCTTAGATCAATCATGGGCTAGAACCACTTTGGTAGTTCTAGAGTTATGAAGGTTTCATGAGTTAATTTGTCTTTCGTGTGTAAACTCCGTACAATACTACTTGTGGTTTATTTTATATAAGATTGCACACTTTTAATCCATACTCACGGTTATTTTGTGCATCAATAATTGTAGAGTCTGAATACATAACTTGGTTATTGGTTGAGTGCGTTCACTGCTGAGCAGGGTTTTATATTATAATTCTAAGTGAAGAGATTCCGAAGTCTTATTAGAACTATCTTATATAAATACTTGTTAATTGAATCATATTCGGGTTAATAAGTAGGATAAAAAGTATAATTTCATAGTACCTATAAAGGGAGATCATATCGGGTTAGAGTACTAAGTACACGGAAAATAATTGATACTGATTGTACCTAGAAAGGGGGGTGAATTATATCTCTTGCTCCGAGGATATTCACACGTGTCATACGCATATTTACTTGTGTCTATAGAGTGAATTTGCATGATTTAGTGATGCATCCATAAACCACAAGGCAGAGTCAGAAACCGTCACACGGAAGATGAATTAATAAGTGGAACTGGATGACCTAAAGAACTACCTACTATCTTACTTGATCACAACTCACTTATCTATTCTTCTTGTTATTTTTACTTGATATTTTAATTAATAGTTGTTACTTAATATCAATATCATCATCATTTAATTTATCTACATAGTCTTAGTCTACTAGAACATAGTTAAATTGATAATTATCCATCCATTGGGTTCGATATTCACTTGGTCATCTTTCGAGACTACAATTGATATCCTTTATACTTGGGGATTAATTGTGTGTTGAGAAAACGCTCATCAAGGTCTTGATAAAGGCATGAGTATAGCATGATGAGCCCAAGTTATGGCAGCTCCGGATGAAGGGAGGGGACAACGAGTAGGAGAAATGGAGGTTTGGGCTCTTTGTTGTTCCGCATCTTGAACTAGCTTTTTGTTATTTCTAGTTTTATTAGGACTATTTTAATTCCTGTTTTACTATTCTAACTCTTATTCTTTTCAGATATATGCTTACAAGATCAAAGAAAGGTGAATTAGAACCATATAATCCACAGATCGGAGTATTATCGAGGAAGAAAAAGATGAAGAAGAGTAAGAATAAGAACATAGATTCAATTAAAGCTCTTAAATTTGGAGTTGAGGTTGACGTGCTAAATTCGCAAACGATTGAAGCTACAATCAAAGTTAATTTGGAAGTATAGACAGTCGACATGGCAGCGAATTTGAACAATCTGGCCATCCGTGAAGTCTTCAAGAATAACGGGGCTGGAAACTTTGGGCTTCTAGGAGCAAGGGGGCTAATGCGGACTTCGATCTTCATCCCGCTTTTGTAGGAGGGACTTTCGAGAATCTGCAGCAGCATCTAAATAAGTTCTTGGGCAATGCAAGTACTCAAAAAGATGCAGGCGAACATGAAGATGCACGGAAGATTCTCTTGTTTAAATTCTCACTTTCTGAAGGGCGAGAGATTGGTACGACACTATTAATGCAGTTGAATGCACTACTTGGGCGCAATTGAAGTTAAAGTTTTTGGAACAATAGATAATTAAATCAATTATGGTAGTTATATATTAGGAATTAATTTGACATCCATAACAATAATAAACAATCAATTATAGCAGTTATATATTAGAAATTAATTCGACATCCATATATAATAATAATAGACAATTAAATCAATTATAGTAGTCATACATTAGGAATTAATTCGACATCCATATATAACAATAATGTACAATGTATTATGACAGTTATAAATTAAGAATTAATTTGCGAAAGACATGTTGTCTTGTCTAACACTCCATCGATACATGTATACAATATACCAAATATAATACGCAATCTAGCATTCTTCTATTTTAAGGCAGTAAATCACATAAGATTATGCATCTATATATAACAATAATAAATATGGAAAATAATTATACTTTCCAACTATTATGGCCTTGTCATATATCCATTGATCTTGAATATTTGCCACAATCGCCGAGTCTGGGCAACGCACAAACATAATAAACCCGCAAAAACTTAAAAATCCTCCAAATCTATAGAATTTGCAAAATAGGAAAATCCTCCAAATCTGCGAAAATTGCGAAAACTGCAAAATCGTCCAAATTTGCGAAATCTAGAAAATTCTCCAAACTATCGACTTTGCGAAATTTGCGGAAACTGCAAAATCGTCTAAATTTGGGAAATTTGCTAAAATTGGAAATCCTCCAACAATGGTATAACCATTGATCCTATGCCCTCTTTCAAGGTTCACACATATTCTAGATCGAAATAAATTTAAAATTACACCAAAAGATCCTACGAGGGATCGCAGGGAATTTACATGTGATCTAGATGTCTAAAATTAAACCTACACGTCAGCCCGCCGTGATTTAACTATTACAATCACGCATCAACATAATAAAAAGAACCTCGACATGTCCGAGGGTTTAATTATCATATAAACATACATTCAGACCATAATAGTTGGAATCAAGAAATTAAAATCCTGCAAAACAGGGTTAACAGATACAAATTCAACAATCCCTAGATCTATCCGAATAGTCTATCACATAGAGCACATAAAATCTAACCAATGGTTTACATACGAAAAGGGTATTCAACAAGAAACAAATTATAAACCCTAATCACGTATGACACATAAATCTTAGCCTAACGTGGCATGCTTCACCACAAAACCAAAGCTCTGATACCAATTGAGGGCATTCAATCATTTGGTTAACATGAACTGTTAGGGTTCCATACATTTCTAAATCAGTGAAAGCAAGAAAATATAGAAACGTATTACCTTTCACCAGGGTATATTGAAGAAGATGGATTCTCGCTGGCAGCCTGCGCAACCTCACCATTTTGGCCATAACTTCCTCATCTGATCTCTGATTAGAATGATCTACACACTAAAACGATCCTCTCTTCCATGAATTTCCATCGATATATCACACGTTCAGTTCTGATGTATACACGATTTTATAAAAAATAGGAAAATTGACGAACAGCAGCAACAAACAACCTTCTGGTCTTCTATTGTATTCCCAAGTCCAATCTCGACTTCGTGTGGGTGACGATCTACGAGATCTTCTCAATCTGATATTCCCTAACCCTCCTCATAATGTTAGGCATGAATAATAATTCAATTAGGATTTTCGGACAGTTGAGATGACTTATATATGGGCTACAGCAGGGACCAGGAGGAGAAATAAGAGTTGGGCCTCCATTGGGCTTAAGTATCCAAGCTTAGCCCAAAGCTAATATTTAAGTTCAATAATAATAATATATACCACTAAAATATTATTACTGCACTACCGTTCTAATCCCATAATTATGTTATGGGCTCCTTCTTATTATGAGCCCGACAGTCTCCCCATGTTTAAGATATACAATGCCCATTAATTAAACAAGTTTCTGACAACTCTATTAATTAATATCTCATCCGAGAGTAGTACCACTCAACCTCATTATCATGCCGGAATAAATCCACCTGCAGGGTTTAAATGATAATCCTTATGAGCTCCTCAAGGGGACATCATCAACTTATAACAGATACAAATTCCTTCTACAATCAACAGCACAATATAGAGACAACACTATTTCCCAACTCACCGAGTTTATTGATTTAATTACATGTAAATCTCGCCCATTGATGAATCAAAGAAATACATACTTCTCTACGTGTCGAGGTTATTGTATATGGATTGAGAGCACGAACATCCAAAATAACAGAGATCAAGTTCTTCTATAAGTCAGTATAAGTTGAACGATCTCAAGTTGTCCTGCTCAATGCACACAAAGTTCACAAATGTGATTCTATAGTCAAGACAAACTAATACCAAATCACACTACAACCATCCCGATAGAGAGTCCCCATCTATCTCGGTTGTGAGCATCTGTTTATACTTTATAAGGAAGCCGATAATATGATCTTCCGCGTGTTGTCGCATAACATATTATCTACAGTATAAAGTAAGTGGAATATTGCATCGGACATATAAGTAAATTATAAGGTGCAATAATTTGATCATATGATTATCATTTCAAATTAATTGTTAACATATTGTTCATACAAAATCTAGACCTTTAGTATATAATCTAACAGAGCGGATATCGAGCAGCATCGTTCGGCTTTGATTTCTGTACAGAAAACTATACCCGCTGTTCAGAATACTTCAGTAACATCACAAGAGTAAATAGTGGAGAAGAAGTGGGAAAGAGCCAAAAGATTGAGAGCCGAGAAGGATAAAGTGAAGGAAGTTGAACGTGATGAGTGAGGAATCCAGAAGACAAAGATACCTCCTCAGTTTCCTTTGAGGTTAGTTAAGAAGGGATTGGAAGATAAGTTCAAGAGATTCCAAGATATCATGAACAAGATATACTTGAACATTCCTTTCTTCCAAGTAATCATGGAGATGCCATATTATGCCCGATTCTTAAAAGATATCTTATTGAAGAAGAGGAGCTTGAACAGAGTTGAGACTGTGAAATTATCTGAGCACTACAGCTTGATCATTCAGAGGAAGCTGCCAGCAAAGTTAAAGGATTCGAGAAGCTTCACTATTTTATGTGAGATTTGAAAATGTCCGACAAGTAGAGCTTTGCGCGACCTTGGTGCAAGTATCAATTTGATGCCTTTATCTATATTCAAGAAGTTGAGTTTGGGGGAGCTTGCTCCCACAACGATGGATTTACAATTGGCAGATAGGTCCATAACCTTTTTGAAGGGTGTGATAGAAGATGTATTTGTTAAAGTAGAGAAGCTCGTCTTTCCTGTGGATTTCCTTGTGCTAGAGATGGAAGGTGACAAGGATAACGTCCCTCTTATCTTAGGGAGACCATTCTTTGCCAATAATGGAGCTATGATTGATGTCCGAAAGGGGGAGCTTAGGCTGCGAATGGATAAAGAAGAGGTTATGTTCAACCTCGACAAAGCAATGGAGATGCCTATGGAGACATAGTGTTATATATAGCATTGATGTGGTGGAGGAGATCGTGAAGGAAGATATGTCCTAGATCCTTTCTAAGGATCCCTTGGAAACATGCTTGGCGGAGTCTCTTACTTAATTTCAAAACTCCAAGAACAATTTACTGCTTCAACACTAAGTTTCAAAAAATACTCTAAGAGTACATCTGTCATGAATAAAGCTTTTTGTGTTGGCAAATCTGATATGAGTTTTGAAAATTCTAAAAATTCTAACCCTTTTAGTTTTGAAAAACCTGTAAATTTTGTAAAACCTGGATCAAAAAGTTTTTCTAAAAAGTTTCCAAAACAGAGAGGCAAGAGAACTTTTATCTGTCGTTACTGTTCAGTTCATGGTCACATTCGTCCATTTTATTTTAAACTGAAAGATGACTTGTTCTCTGGAAAAGTGTTGCCTGAAATATTGCCACACAAGTGTTCACACACACCGAAAACTGCTTGGGTCAAAAAACCAAAAGTATTATCTAATGTAGCTTGTAATTCTTTACAAGCATGAGTCCCTTGTTTATGTTATTTTGATAGTGGTTGTTCTAGACATATGACTGGAAATGATGAATATTTGAAAGATTATGAAGATTTTGATGGTAGTAAGGTTACTTATGGTGGTTAAATGTTAAAGGTTTCCCAAATTTGAAGAATGTGCTGCATGTTGAAGGTTTGTGTGCTAATTTGATAAGCATAAGTCAATTATGTGATGATAATCTGCACGTGAAATTTGACAAGAATTCATGTTTTGTGTTGAATGAAACTAATGAGTGTTTGTTGGTTGGTAATTGATCTATTATAATTGTTATCTGATTGGTAACAATACCTACTGCAACATCACACAATATGATGAAAGTGTACTTTGGCATAAAAAACTTGGCCATGTAAATTACAGAAATTTACAAAAATTGGTTAAGCTGGAAGCTGTTAAAGGTTTACCTAAGCTCAGTTTCAAATATCCTCCTATTCGTGGTTCATGCGAAAAAGGTAAACATGTAAGGTCTTCTCACAAAATCACCACTATGTGCACATCTTCAAGATGTTTTAAATTACTTCACATGGATCTTATGGGTCCTATGGAGACTGAAAGTCTTGGTGGTAAAAAGTATTCTTTGGTTGTGGTAGATGATTTTTCTAGATTCTAATGGGTTGAATTCATTAGAGAAATATCATATGTGTTTGAAGTATTTAAAGTTCTTTACAAAAGGTTCAAAAATGCTTTCAATCTTAAGATTTGTAGGATTAGGATTGATCATGGTAGAGAATTTGAAAATGACATGTTTTCTGAATTCTGTGAGAAGAAAGGTAAAGTGCAAGAGTTTTCATCTCCTAAAACCCCACAACAAAATGGAATAGCTGAAAGAAAAAATAAAACTCTGCAAGAAATGGCTAGGGTCATGCTTAGTTCAATGAATGTGTCTAAAAGATTTTGAGCTGAAGCATTGAACACTGTATGCCATGTGTCTAATAGAATTTTGTTTAGACCAGGTAGTTCTATTACATCTTATGAGTTGCTGTATAGGAGAATACCCAACCTGAAATACTTTCATGTGTTTGGTTGCTTGTGCTTATTCTGAATGATAGAGAGTATCTTTTAAAGTTTGATTCTAAGAGTGATAAATGTCTTTTCTTAGGTTATTCTAAGAATAACAAAGCATACAGAGTCTTTACTCTTAGAACCAGATCTGTTCGATCAAGAATCTGTAAATGTGGTATTTGATGATACATTTAATATTACATGTAAAAAGATGGAAGATAACATCTCTGATTTGATTGAAATTACAGAACTAGTGAACAATGTCGAGCTAAAAGTGATTACATTACCTACAACATCAGAGAAAGAGTCAGAAAATGATGAGAATCAGATCCACAGAACTCCCAGGAATTTTCTTAACTACAGATATAAGAAGGATCACCCTTCTTCACAGATCATTGAAGAATCCACAGCTGGTGTTCAAACCAGAAGGAAAGGTAAATTCAGAGATGTGGTAAGATCAGTTTGCATGTCCAACATATGCAATCAGGTATGTGCTGAATGTTATTTTTCTTCTGTAGAACCTAAAAATATTTCTGAAGCTTTAAAATATGAATGTTGGATTCAGGCTATGCATGAAGAACTTGAACAATTCACTAAGAATGATGTTTGGAGTCTAGTCCCTAGGCCTACAAACACTATCATTGGAACTAAGTGGATTTTCAAGAACAAAATTGATGAATGCGTTAGTGGTCATGAGTTTTCTTTATCTGCTGTACTGCATATCTTTTCTCACGTAGTTTGCAGTTTTTAATTAGTGGAAATAACCTCCATCCCACTACTGTTCACTCTCTCTATATAATTTGGAAAATAATATTTGAAGTGACATGTTTGTGTGCTTGAGTGATCCCCCGTTTCATCTTTTCACTCACGGTTATCAATAAAGCTTGTCTCTCTCACATTTCAAATGGCACCTTCAAAAGCAACCCGCTCCACTTCCAAATCCAAACCTTCTTCCTCACAAAATCCACTCCAAACCCCATCTGATATGGTCGGTAATGTTGTTGCGCAGGGAGTTGATCCATGGTATGCGGATTATGTTAACTATATTGCTGTGGGAGAAATTCCAAGGGATCTAAACCGATATCAACTTGCTAAATTCAAGAGGGATGTTGAGACTTTCATATGGTATGATCCGTTTGTGTACAAGATTTGCACGGATTCTATCATTCGTAGGTGTGTGCCCGAGATGGAGATGGAGAGTGTTCTCGAGTTTTACCATTAACAACCTAACGGGGGGCACTTCGGCGCTCAAAAAACAGCAGCCAAGGTACTTCAGTCCACTCTGTATTGGCCTACGTTGTTCAAGGACTATGAGACCTATGTGGCATCTTGCGATAGATGTCAACGCATGGGGAACATCGGTAGGAGAGACGAGATGCCGCTTCAGCCGAGCATAGTGGTCGAGATTATTGATTTGTGGGTATCGATTTTATGGGGCCTTTTCCTCCATCTAATGGATTTCTCTACATTCTACTTGCGGTGAATTATGTTTCTAAGTGGGTGGAAACGATTCCTACTCGCTTGAATGATTTGAAAACTGTTATATCTTTCTTGAAGAAGCATATCTTTGCCCGCTTTGGAGTCCCTAGAGCACTTGTTAGTGATGGAGGTACGCACTTCGTTAATAAATTTCTTGAGAAGGTGCTTAAAGGGTATGGTGTTAAGCATAGGGTTACTACACCCTATCATCCTCAAGCGAATGGGCAAGCGGAGGTCTCTAACCGTCAAGTCAAACAGATTCTGGAGAAGGTGGTCGGAACCAATAGAAAAGATTGGGCTTTGAAGTTCGATGATGTCATATGGGGGGTTCTAGACCGTGTACAAGACGGTGTTAGATATGTCACCGTATCAGATTGTCTATGGGAAGCCGTGCCACTTACCTGTAGAGATTCAACACAAAGCATTTTGGGCTTTGCGAAGCTTGAACTTGACACTCAAGGATGTGAGGGAGTTGAGGATTACTCACATCAATCTTTTGGATGAGTTTCGGAGTCGTGCGTACAAGAATACAGATATCTACAAGGAAAGGATTAAGAGGTGGCATGATTCGAAGATCTCGTACAAAGAGTTCAAGCAAGAAGACGAGGTATTACTCTTTAACTCTCGTTTAAAGCTTTTTACAGGCAAGTTGAAGTCGAAGTGGACGTGACCGTTCATAATTCATCGAGCCTTAGGAGGGGGGAGTTTTGAGCTCATTGACAAGGATGGAGACATTTTTGCGGCGAATAGACATCGCTTGATGCATTTAGGTCGCCGGATGATGTTTGTGTCATCTTTGTGGATACCTTGATCTGAGTTGGTACCGTCGTGACTCTCCGACGTTAAACATAAGCGCCTGTTGGGGGCTTTTCCTCCCGTTTTATTGTTTTATTTCATTCGTGTGTGTAAGAAATGTTTATATTTGAAGTGCTTACTTTTTGGCAATTACATCTCTTTGCAAACTTAGTTTCGACTGTAGTTTCTACTAAGTTTGGGGGGGTGTGATGTACTTACCTCAATAAGCACCAATAGTATAATCTTTTCTTTGTGATGTTTGTTAGGGGAGTTGGTTTTTGCGCCATATTTAAATTTTTAATCGATTTTGATGTGATGATTTTTTACAACTTGCCTAATGTTTAGTGGGTTTTGGTTGTGTTTTCTTTTACGGAGTTACTCATGAATAATATTTTGTGGAATAATTTTTGACGAAGTTGTGCTCTAGTTGGTACCTAATGATTCGTATTGAAGTTTGAAGTATGTAGGGATTGAAGAACACTCAGTTTTGAAGCTTAGAAGGGTTGTTCGACCAAAGCCAGGGTAGGTTCGACCAGTGCCAGGAGGTCAAACAGAGCAGAGAAAGTCGAACCGACGCAGAAAATCATCCAGTGAGGTGGTTCGATCTCATCATTGATGGTTCGATCTGTCTAACAGGTCGAACCAAGGTCGAACTCGGTGACCTAAAACTTACAATAGGGTGGTTCAACCTAAGCCGTTATGGTTCGACCTGTTCAGAAGGTCAAACCCAAGGTCGAACCAGTCCGTTCAGAGCACTCTATTTTTCAGGTGATCGGTTCGACCAAAACAAGAATGGTTCGACCTGTTCAGAAGATCGAACCTAGGTCGAACCAAGAGGAGCAGTTGTCCAGAAGGTAGGTTCGACCTCGTCATTCGTGGTTCGACCTGTTCCGCAGGTCGAACCCGAGGTCGAACTAAGTCAGGTACGCAATTTAAGTTTTATTTTTTAGAAAGGTTCGATCACTTTTTAATTTCACCAAACCTCGAACCCTCCCCGAACCTATACACCTTTGCACAAATTCGTCAATTACACTTGATTTAGCATTGATTACACAATACTACACTCTTAATTCTTGAATTGGGCGCGGATTTGGGCAATTTTCGTCGTGAATTAGGGCTTCAGTCGCGCATTTTGAGTGTTGTGTGCCAATTTTTGATTGTTAACCATGGGCAAGACTAAAGGTACATTTTTTTCAACTCAATTACCCTAGGATTCAAGTTTATTGCAAGAAATGTGTTGTGGGTAAGTTGATTGATGTTGATCTTGGTTGAATTTCATGGTAATAATAGATATTGTTGAGTTGATTCATATGAATTCATGTTTATTGGTTGAGATTGCTTGATTATGGATAGAACTTGAGTTTTTATGTGGATTGATCAAGGATATAATGCATCTAAAATAATGAGCATGTTAATTAGGTTTGAATTGTTGTTAATTGGAGTTGTTCATGAAGTTCAGTTGTTGAAATTCTTGTTGAATGGCTTGAATTGGTTGATGCATGCTTGTTGTTTATGATTTGAAGATTAAAAAGAGTGTGATTGAAGATGTTTTGAGCATGTTAAATAAGCAAGTGGTGTTGAGATGATAGTTGGAGTTGATTAAGCATGGATGCTTGAAGTCTTGAGTAGAGTATAGGATATGCTAGTAAAAAATTCTTGTGTTCTTGTCTTGTTGGTTGTATTGAAGTATTTGTTTTCAGGAAAGGGACAACGATCAAGTAAAGGTAAAGGTAAGGCTGAGGAAGCAAGATCGAAGAAGAGGCATGACAGGCCTTCGAATGTTGATACGGTGATAAAGAAGCTGAGGCTACAAGATCGTTTACCCGAAAACTTCAAAATTCAAATGCAAGATTGTGATGAGATCAAAGAAAAGTGGGAAGAAGTACCAGACAAGATAGCTCGTACTCGATACCAAGATGATGAGGTGATGAGGACAATGAGAATCGGGGATGACATTTTCTAGATGTTCGATCAAGTAGGTATTCGGAGATTTATGGAATTAAAGAGGCCGACGTACTTCCATATTACAGAGGAAGTAGTTTGCTCATTTGAGATGGTGAAGGACCCGCTTGGGTACCCGTATCAGTGTACGTTTTAGCTAGGTGGAGCGAGAAGGAGATGGACGTCTGAGGATTTTAATGAGCTGTTTGAGACGCCTTTGGGGATCCCTTATTTGGAGAATGCTGCGTTCAACGCTAATAGGTTTTGGAGGGAGATCACAGGGGAGATTGGAGATTATAAGATCAAACAGGCTCGTGCTTCCTCAATAAAGAATCCAGTTTTGAGGTACATAGATCATGTCTTGAGCAACACGTTGTTCGCCCACTCAGAGGGGAGTGTTGTGTCTAGAGGAGAGCTTTACGCCTTGTGGTGTATGCTAAATGGGGTGCAGTTCAATGTTGGAGCTTATTTCATTGCACAGCTACATCGATTAAGGACCATTGGGTTTCAAAAGGTGAATATTGGAGGGTTACTGACGATCGTGGCTGAGCATTATAACTTGGATTTCACTGGCATCACACCAGTTAGAGGAGAGCCCGATTTGGTGATGTTTACATGCATGAAGGGAGGATTTGCCCATTTCAGAAATGGAGATTGGTTCTTCACGAGGGGACTCAAGCCCTTCGATTTCATGTTCCCTTTCGATGTGAGCAACTTGATAACCATTCGGGTGGCGAGGAATAAGTTGATGGATTCTCTCAAACATAACGCCTTATCCGTGATAGTGAAGTCGGGTGGTGATTGGAGGACTGTATCGCAGATGTGTTCGGATGGTAGGATGGCGGAGTTACAATAGATTGTTGATCAAGGAAAGTTCCGTCCACCACAGTAGCCCGAAGAGGAGCATCTAGAGGAGGAGCAGCAGGATGAGAAAATGCAAGTGCAGCATGACGCACCTCAGCATGAGCCAGCACCGCAGCAGCAGCGGGCTGTCCCAAATGATACACGGGAGTAGCTCCGCCTTATTCATGAGTAGTTGGTCGCAATCGTTGCTAGCCAGCAAGAGACGAACCGACAGCTCGCACTCGCCAACACCAACTACGCTACACTGAATGAGAGGTACACTACCTTGAATGAGAAAGTTGGTAAGTTGGGTGATCGAGTTGATTAGTTGGATAGACACATCGGTGATCTGCACCAGATTGTGGAGCGGAGACTTGATGATGAGGATGATGATGATGTGGATGATGATGCTCCGGAAGAGTAGTTTTTCAGGTTTTCTTTGGTTTTCTCTGATTCATCTTGTTTCCATTCTTCTTTTTATCTTTACAGGTTGGGTTGTGAATCATGCGTGAGTGGAATGTATAAGTGATATCTTGTATGATTGATTGGGTATAAGCTTATTGATTTTGTGCATTCATATGTTCATGTGTTAAGTTCTATTGATGAAAAGCATGTATAATTTGATGAGTATATTGAATTCTTGTGGAATTGATCTTAATTATGTGCTATGAGGAGTATTTAGGATTCTATTTACCTATGTGAGGATTTGAGCCTTGATAATCATGCTTGATCATGATTTTTTTATTCTTGAGAGGATCATTCATATGAACGTATTCTAGAACTTGGCTTGGAGTCTTGTGTGAGACTTATGATTGATAAATTGCTAGGACATGATCTTAGGCCATTATTTTGTGATTAAGTTACTTAGCCAAATTTTATCCTTCCTAATGATCTTATTAACCTTTGGAAGCCCTGTTGAGCCGTTAAAGCTTTTTCTTTGGTAGCCAAAGTGAATAACCTTATAAACCTTTACGTGAGCCTTGATTGATCTATTCATTGGTAGAGAGAGTTGAGGTGAGTAAGTGTTGCAAGAGAAAAAGGAAGATAGAATATGGTTGGATGAAAAGAACATGGTTAAATCTTGTTTAGGGGTAGTGCCCGAAACTGGTACCCTAATATTTTTATACATGGTGCATAAAGTTTAGCAGCTGATAGCCTATACATGAGAAGAAGGGTAGTGCCTAAAACCGATACCCGAATTGTCTAAAGAGATGATGTTGATGCACGGAAAAGAAGAAAAAATCATGAGAAGAAGAGGAGAAGTTGGAGGAGATATTGCAGCAAGAAGAAGAATTCGAGAACCTCCAAGGTAACTCTCTACTAGTGTCTTAAGTTACTTATCTAAATTTTCCTACCTTTTTCCAACGAGCCAACATTACAACCCAAAAAGAAGTCCTTTGTGATCCTAGTGAAGAGTTGATTATAAGTTGATTTTTGAGACCTTTGCCAAGCTTATGGTTACGCGTGAATATGGATTGATATGGGTGTTTATATTAACCTATATAGTGCCTCACGCACTTGAGTGAAAGAGAATAAATACTTATCTTGTGAGCTAGATTACTTAGTACTCCGAATGGTGTGTGATTGGATTGGTTTTGCATGAGTGATATATATGAAGCAATTAATACTTGTTTGATTTAATGAAGTTGCATGTGTGATATGTGTTGTACTTGATCTTGGTGAATTATACACGACTCCTGTGGTTTGATTTGGTTGCCTCGGGACGAGCAACATGTAAGTTTGGGGGTTTGATGAGTGTGTAAATTCACAAGTTTGGCATCATGTTTTGTGCTAGTTTTGGAGAGTTTTGAGGTGGAAATAGGTGGAAAACCTATATATATTGTGAATTAGCATGAATCAAGTGTTAGTGGAGCTATTTAAGTGGTTTTCATAGCAAAATCAGAGTGGAAGTGCCAAGAATCGAAGAGATGAAGTCGAGACCACGCGAACCGCCAAGGAGAGAGGTGGGTTCGACCTGTTGGAGGACGGTTCGACCTCTCCAGCAGGTCAAACCAGCGTTGAAAGAGTGCAGGAGATAGGTTCAACCACGACTCGAGGGGTTCGACCTGTTCATCAGGTCGAACCATGGTCGAACCAGTTTGCGAGAAGTGTGATTCGACCTGACAGTTGGTCGAACCAGGAGCAGAAATTATCCAGTAGCATGGTTCGACCTGTGGTTCGACCAAAACGAAGTGGTTCGACCTGTACAAGAAGTCGAACCAAGTGCAGAATACTTCCAGTAGCGTGGTTCGACCTGTAGTTCAACCTACGGCCAGTGGTTCGACCTGTTTGCTGAGGTCGAACCGTAATGCGGGAACTTATCTTATCCGGATTTTCGAGGTCAAAACGCGTGGGATCACTTGAAAAGCCCATTCCAAGCCCTAGAGACGTGATTACAAGTATAAAAGAAGGCTCATGCAGGTCAGGAAGACATTATATATACCAATCACCAACAACACAATACAAGAGAGTTTAAGAGAGCGTAAGAACGTGAAGCGCAAGAGGAGATTAGGAGAGCTCTGACAGAGGTTCAGCTGGAGATTCAAGTAAGATTGGTCCATCTAACCATGATTGTTCCTAGATCAATCATGGGCTAGAGCCACTTTGGTAGTTCTAGGATTATGAAGGTTTCATGAGTTGATTTGTATTTCGTGTGTATACTCCGTACAACACTACTTGTGTTTTAGTTTATATAAGATTGTGAATTTTTAATCCATACTTACAGTTGTTTTGTGCATTAATAATCGTTGTGTAGAGTCTGAATGCATAACATGGTTATTGATTGAGTGCGTTCACTAATGAGTAGGGTTTATTGTTATAATTCTAAGTGAAGGGATTCCGAGATTTTATTAGAACCGTTTTATATGAATGTTTATTAATTGAATTGAATTCGGGTTAATAAGTAGGATTAAGAGTTTAAATTTACAGTACCTAAAAAGGAAGATCAAATCGGGTTAGAGTACTAAGTGCACGGGAAATAATTGATTATGATAATACCTAGAAAAGGAGGTAAAGTATACGTATTGCTCTGAGGATACTCACACGTGTCAAAAGCTTATCTATTTGTGTCTATAGAATAGATTTGCATGGTCTAGCGATGCGTCCATAAACCATAAGGCAGAGTCGGACATCGATACACGAAAGTATGAATTAACGAAGGAAACTGGATGGCCTGACGAACTACCTATCATTTTATTTGATCACAACTACTATTTTCTTGTTCTTATTATTTATTTGCTATTTTAATTGTTACTTATTTTACAAACCAACAATTACAATTCTCAACATAGTCATAATTGCTAGAAAATAACTAAAGTAATATTTATCCGTCCCATGGATTCGATATTTAACTTGGTCACCTTCGAAACTACAATTAATATCCTTCATACTTGGGGATTAAAATTGTGTGTTGAGAAAACACCCATCAACACTCGTGCTAATATATAACATCAATTTCCATCAAAAAGGTGTTAGATTGGACACTAAAACATGCTTATTTTCACTCTCATCAGCGACCAAGTTAAATTATCGAATCCAAAGGACGGCGTATTATCACTTTAATTAATTACTAAATTAATTAAGACAAATTGTGGCAATAAAGTTTGGGATTTATTTATAAACTACTAAGCATAATTATTAAAATAACAAATAAAATAAAATATCACTGGATGAATACGAAAGTGAATCAAGTGTGGAGAATAGGTAGCCCTAGGATAATCCAGTTTCACTCATTAATCTCTCTTTCGTGTATCAATGTCTGATTAAACCATGCAAATCTACTCTATAGACACAAGTAAATATGCATGTAACACGTGTGAATAACCTCGGAGCAAGAGATATAATTTCACCCCCCTTTCTAGGTACTATCAATATAAATTATTTCCCCCTAGGAATAGTACACTAACCCGATATGATCTCCCTTTATAGGTACTATAAAATTATCCTCTTTATCCTACTTATTAACCCGAATTCAATTCAATTAACAAGTATTTATATAAGATAGTTCTAATTAAGCTTCGGAGTCCTCTCACTTAGAATCATAACATGGAATCCTTTCAGCAGTGTGTTGGGATAAACACACGAATAATCAAATAACAAACTATTTATCTATGCAGCGGAATGATCAACTATCCCTCTCTTGTGTGAATATAGCAAGAAACAATCCTAATAATATGATGCACGATAAAGCAAACAATCTCCAAAACAACACAAGCAATTTAACATGGAAAACCTCCTCAATGTGAGGAGTAAAAACCACGGGACCAAAGCCCACCAAAAACTTCACTATGAGACAAAAATCCAATAGTTACAATCTGCCACCACAGACACTTTATCACAAAGGTATCAAGACACTCAATACTTGATAACAAACAACGAGATTAGAAAGACCTCACCCAACAACACCAACTGATGTTCAGAGTTCACAACTGTAGGAACCTCAGAACCCGATCTTCACCATCTATACTCTACCACTGTGAGTCTTGAACGTGCTTACCAAATTACAGCTTGATCCAACGGTTTTTTTGTGATAAACGACTTTTTTCCCTCGACTGCGCAGAACTGAATCGGCCAAAAACCTGCTTAGGTTTTCGGCCTATTCCTGTCAACAAAAAGCTCGAAATACGATCTTCACCGTTCAGAATGTAATTCCTCAAGTTTCAAACGTGCTGACCAAAATTCATCTTAATCTGACGGTTGAAACTCATGTTATTGCCTCTACAATATTACTGCGCTGGATTCTCTCTCAAAACGTGATTTTTTGTTTTTGCCCTCTTTTTTCTTCTCTCTTCCCTCAATGACTTTTGGGACAAGATAAAACCAAATATCGGGCCTACTTGGGCTTTTCAACCTTGTTGGCTATTGGGCTCTTCACATATTTGGAAACCCAACCCAACACAGTGAACGCACTCAATCAATAACCAAGAAATGTATTCAGACTCTACATAACAGTTAATGATGCACAAAATAACTCTGAGTATGAATTAAAAATAACAAGACGGTTCTAGCCAATGATATTGCGAAGAACAATCATGGGGTTGGATTGATCTTACCCATAGTCTGGAAAATTACAAGACAAATTAGGAAACGAATAAAACCCTAGATGTGGCAGTCATCGCGTCCTTCTCCGTCTTCAATCCTTCTCTTGGTTCTCCTCTTGATTCCACAGACGAATCTTCAAACTGATGGATGGATGGAGAACAGGATGTGGATAATGGTTGGGGGGTGATCCCCCCTTGTTGGGTGTAGGATAATTGTGTTGCAGGTTCCTCCAATCCAATGAACAATGATGTGATCTACATCCTCTTTTATACTTGTAAGCTCTCCTTATGAACCTTGGATGAGCTTTTTCTTGGAAAATACAAAAATATAAGCACAGGGGGTGAAAATCCATCGAAAGCATATCTGCATATCTCCATTCGACCAAAGTGGTTCTGGTCGAACAGATCTCCATGGTCGAATGGGAGGTCATGCTGCATGTGCAGTCTCACGGTTTCGTGCATAACGTCCACATCTGAGCTCTGATTTGAGTGATTCTTGTACTCACGTGATCCTATTTTCCTTGGCTTTCTATATATAAAGAACTCATAG
Source organism: Pogostemon cablin (assembly GCA_023678885.1). Classification (NCBI taxonomy): domain Eukaryota; kingdom Viridiplantae; phylum Streptophyta; class Magnoliopsida; order Lamiales; family Lamiaceae; genus Pogostemon; species Pogostemon cablin. Next base: position 11,754,682 of record CM042973.1, on the reverse strand, counting down.
AAAATCCAATATTTGAAGGTGTAACAAGTCATGCAAAGTGGCACATCCGTTCTGTTCAACACAGTTTGTGCGATGTCACCACTTTAATCATAACTTTATCGTTTGGACTCCGATTGAAGTGTTCCTTATGCCAAAATGATATTTTCTTCTGTGGCTTTCGAACCATGTATAACACTCCCAATACAGAATTCCATATGAACACAGAAAAATTACACAAGTTGGACTTGCGTTTTTCAGCATTTATACACAAGTTGCACATTTTCTTCAACTTTGCACTTTTGATCCTTTTTCCAACTAAAACATAATAAAACAACTCAAGTGCACCTTTTTCTCAAATATATTGAATATAAGACACTTGTACTAATATATAACAACAATTTTCATAAAAAAGGTTTTAAATTGAATACTAAAATACACTTATTTTCACTCTCATCAGTGGCGAGGAGAATTTTTTTTCCTTCTAATTAGAGCTACCTAGTTTTGCCATTGCTCATCCATCCATTCATCACCCACTTTAATTCCTACAAAAATTACAAGTAAGACGCATGCAATAATTCCAAACACAAAAATAATGCATCTCCACTTGACTCAATAAACCAAGAATATAAAAATTACTCCATAAAAAATCAACATGACATGTAGATCCTTGCTTCCTAGTTAAACCATACCAAAATCAGTCCATGAACAATACGTTAAATACTATTCACGTTTCTAAGCTACTAGGAATAAGAAAATATGAGATTCAAACCCAACATGTCAATTTCTATATAAAAACAGCATGATTCACAAAAAATTTAAAAACTAACATCCTAACGTGCTTTTACGTGTTTCAATCCTCAACAAACATCAAATACTATCAAATAAGGTCCTAAGGATATCAACAAATCAACACAAATCCAACAATCAAGCAAAGATTTTCGAATTTGAAGCAAAACAGTACGCACGTCATGTGTTCAACAAAATACCTCAATAAAAATGTACTTCAAAATTCAAAATTTTAACTTGAATTAACTTACCCATGCTTCCAATATGAACGTACTTGAATTTCAGAGCAAAAGGATGAAGAAAACATACCTTATTGGAGAAAGAACGAAAAATTTTCAACTTTGAAACTTTTCCCCAAATTTTGGAACCTAAGCCCTAATTCGTCCCTTTCAATCCTCAATCCAAGCATAAAAACTATTTAAAGTGTATGGGAAGTGAAATGGTGGGGTGGAGTGATGATTTTCAGACACGAAAATGACAAAAAATTCGAAGAGTGAACGACTCATGCGGGCGGCAATGGAGAAAATGAGCATACTGTTCAAAATTTTGAATTTTAAAACACTTACCTGGACCTGGAACGACCTCAGCACGACTTATGTCATATATGGCACAACTCATGACGTCTTACCTGACGTAAGCTTCTGTGCATTTTTAATCCAAGCAGCACGACACGTGCCAGCAGTTCTCGACGGTCGTGCCGTGCTCTCCTGCCTATTATGCCGGCCTCCTGCCCTCGTGCCAGGCATCACGCCCGCTCATTCTGGCCACTCAGAATCGGCACGACTCGTGCGCTAGGTTGGCACGAGTCGTGCCACTCTTCAGCATATACCTGGGTACTTTTTTTACTTTTTCAACCTATTTCTTCGAAATTTTACCCAATTTAAGGTCAAATACATGAAATTCATCAGTATTATCATCAGGAAAACTAAAAAATTCAACCAAAAATTTATCACACCAAATCTCGTAAATAAAACAAAACACACAAGACACTTAGGAAATCGCAAAAAAATTAAAAGTTCAAAATAAATTTCAAAATTTTAAAAAAAATCAACCTCCAAGCATCACACACAAGTGAAAGAAAATTTACTTCGGTGCTTCAAGACATTGGGATGAACTCCTACCCAAACTTAGTTCAAACTAAGTGAGAAACTAAGTTTGCAAAAGGTGAATACCATAGATGAAGAAGCACCTAATAAAATTTTCTACACCAAACAAATACATTAAAGCAATAAAACAGGAGGAGAAGCCCCCAATAAGTGCTCATGTTTAACGTTGGAAAGTCACGATGGAATGCTCATATTTAACGTCTTAGAGCTCGACGGAAAGCATGTTTAATGGAGGTGATCAATGAAAGGACTTCTTTATCTCGTGGCGACCTATAATGCTTCATCTAATACCCATTAGCCACGAAACTATTTTTCCATCCTTATCCAACAGTTCATATGTACCTCCACCAAAAGCTTTATGTACCACGAATGGCCCTATCCCCTTAGACTTTAACTTTCCAGGAAAAAATTTAAGTCTAGAATTGAATAACTAGACTTCATCCTTCTCACAGAACTCCTTAAAACGAATCTTTACATCATGCCACTTCTTCACTCTTTCCTTGCTAATCTGTGAGTTCTCATAAGCTCTATTTTTAAACTTTTCAAGTCTGTTCATCTAAGTCATCCGCAGGCCACCTGCTTTTTGCATATCCAAATTTAGCTTTCTCACTCCCAAAATGTCAAATGTTCAATCTCCACAGGAAGATGACATGACTTTCCATAGACAATTTGGTATGGAGACATCTCCAAGAGTCTTATAAATAGTTCTGAACGCCCACAATGCGTCATCTAGCTTCATAGCCTAATCTTTCCTACTCACGTACACTGTCTTTTCTAAAACCTACTTATTCTGGCGATTGGAGACCTCAGCTTACCCATTAGACGGTGGGTTATAGGGAGTTGCCACCCAATGCCAAACATGATAATCCTTCATGACCTTCTCTATGAGCTTGTTAACAAAATGAGTTCCTCCATCGCTAACAAGTACTCTGGGTACTTCAAATCGCGAAAAGATATGCTTCTTTAAAAATGCTTGCACAACCCTTGCATCATTCGTCTTGGTTGAAATTGCTTCCACTCACTTAGACATATAACCCACAGCCAAAAGTATATAGAGATATCCATTGGATGAGGGAAAGGGACCCATAAAGTTTATCCCGCAAACATCAAAAATCTCCACACATACTATCCCGCAGAGGCATTTCATCTCTCCTAGATATGCTTCCAACTCTTTTACACCTATCATAGCTTGCAACATATGAACCACAAGATTTGAATAGGGATGGCCAAAACAAACATGATTATAAAACCTTTGCAGCTGTCTTCTCGGCACCAAAAAGCCCCCAGTTGGTTGTGCATGACAATGGTTAAGCACACTCTCTTATTCCTCTTCCGTCATATACCGCCAGATGATAGAGTCTGCACATATCTTATAGACGAAAGGCTCAACCCAAATAAATTTCTACACATCTCTCATAAACTTCAAATGCTCATGCCGACTCAAATTATATGGCTTAGTCCCACTTGCAAGATAATTGACACAATCAGCATACCAAGGGGCCTTAGGTTTTGTAGCTAGAGCACATACCAAGCGAAGCTCCACCTCTAGAATCTCCTCATCTAACACCTCTTTGATGATCTCCTTCTCATTTTCACAATGCTCCCTAGTCTCCAATCTAGATAGATGATCAGCCACCATGTTTCACTCCCCTACTTGTCTCTCATCTCCATGTCAAATTCCTGCAACAGTAAGATCCATCTGATAATCCTGGGCTTGGCATCCTTCTTATTCATTAGATATCGGATCGCAGAATGATCTGTATACACCATAGTTTTCATCCCCACTAGATACGCACAAAACTTATCAAAAGCATGCACTAAAGCTAAAAATTCCTTTTCAGTCACCGTGTAATTCTTTTGAGCTGCATCAAATATTTTGCTTGCGTAGTAGATGGTTCGAAACCTGTTCTCCCTCATCTGCCCCAAAACTACTCCCAAAGCAACATCACTTGCATCGCACATAAGCACGAAAGATTCTGTCCAATTTGGAGTAATTAAAATAGCGGCAGACATCAATGCCTCCTTCAAAACCTGAAAAGATTTTAAAACATTCATCATTAAATTTGAAAGGGACATCGTTTTCTAATAAAAGAGAAAGAGGTTTAGAGTATTTAGAAAAAATTTAATGAATATGCGGTAAAATTCTGCATGTCCAAGGAATGACCACATTTCCTTCTCATTTATTGGTGGAGGTAATTTTTTAATTTCCGCCACCTTAGCTCTATCAACCTGCAACCCCCTTAGATGATACATGATGTCCTAAGATAATGCCATCCTTCACCATAAAATGACACTTCACCCAATTCAAAACAAGGTTAGTATCCTGGCATCTCTTCAAAACAACAGTAAGATTAGATAAACAAACATCATAAGAAGATCCAAAGATAGAAAAATCATCCATAAAAACTTCCATGATATTTTCTATCAACCCATCAAAAATAAACATCATACACCTTTGAAAGGTCGCAGGTGCATTACAAAACCAAAAGAACACATCTTAAAAGCAAAAATGCCATAAGGACATGTGAATGTAGTCTTTTCCTGATCCTCGGGTGCAATCATTATCTAATTATACCCGGAATAACCATCCAAAAAGCAATAGAACTCATAACCTGCTAACCTATCAACCATCTGATCCATGAAGGGTAAAGGAAAATGGTCTTAACGTGTGTTCTCATTTAATTTTCTATAGTCTACACACACAGGCCAACCTGTAGAGGTTCTAATAGCAAGGGTCTCCCCACTATCAGATTTAATTAAAATCATCCCCCCTTTCTTAGCAACTATATGCAAAGGACTCACATATGGACTATCACTAATCGCATACACAATTCCAGCTTTCAACCACTTTAACACTTCTATTCTTACCACCTCTTGCATCGTAGGGTTTAATCTCCTTTGCTACTGCACAAAACTTTTACTTTCATCTTCCAATCTTATTTTATGCATGCAAATAGATGGACTAATAACCTTTAGATCATCAATAGACCAACCTATAGCAGATTTATGTTCTCTTAAGACCTCAAACAACCTATCAAGCACATTATCAGATAAGGAAGAAGATACAATTATCGAAAAATTTTCATCCTCCCCCAAATATGCATACTTGAGATGATTAGGCAGTGGCTTCAGTTCTTTCTTCTTCTCATCAGGTATAGCTCCTTCAGGTTCAAGTGGCAAATATGACCTCTTCCACTTTGCTTCATCCACTCTCGCTGCTTCCTTCTTCGAATCCCTGTTCTCATTCAATGCAAGTAAGCTTTCAAGAAATTCAAGGGTGAGTTCATTAAACATATCATCAAAATCAGTAATAGGTAAAGTAAGAGATTCACTTATGCAAGTTTCAACAGGATGAAAGGCGGCACTCTTCCACGATCTCCTCTACTACTTCAATGTTCTTGCAATCTTCTTTCTCCGAAGGCCACCTCATAGCTTTCTCCAAAGAAAAGACTACTTCTTCATCATTGACTCTCAATATGATCTCCCCTTTCTGAACATCAATCATGGCTCCTGCAGTCGTTAAGAACGGCCTTCCCTGAATCAAAGGAACTTTATCTTCATCAACCTCTTCCATGTCAAGCACAAGGAAGTCCACTTGGAATATTAATTTTTCAACCTTCACCAAGACATCTTCAATTACCCCCTAGGGTATGTTACGGATCTATCAGCAAGCTATAGTGTAACCGATGTCGGCTTTGCCTTCCCCAAACCAAGCTTCTTGAATAATAAATAAGGCATCAAATTAATGCTAGCCCACAAATCACATAGGGCTCTCTTTGATTCCCCTCGTCAAATCTCACATGGTATGGTGAAGATACCCAGATTTTTCAACTTCGCTGGAAGCTTCTTTTGTATCACTGAACTGCAGCTTTCTATCAGATTGACTATTTTAGCTCCTGTTAGACTCCTTTTCTTAGACATGATGTCCTTCAAGAACCTTGACATAGTTTGGCATCTCCTCTAAGGCTTCTGCAAAGGGAATATTGATATGGATTTTCTTGAACATCTCCAAAAACTTTTGAAACTTCTCATCCAAACCTTTCTTAAAAAATTGCTATGGAAATGGGATTAGATGCTTTGTCTTTGGAATCCCCCAAATATCCCTCTCAAACTTCTCTTCTCTTTTCCTTTTTCTGCTCTTTCTGCCTTAGCTTTTTGCCACTTTTTCAACTTAACTTCAGGTTCTTTCCACTTTTCATCAGTTTCAGGCACCTGGAAATCATTCTGGATGAGATCAGCAGCGCGAGGATTGAGACAATTTTTTGATATTTTCGCCGAAGAAGGGCAAGAGTCGTGCCAAATTTCCTCCAACTCGTGCCAGTGGTCGTGCCGCTCACAGTCGACAGATTTTATGCCACCGCACGAGTTGTGCCGGCGAATATGTGGGTCGTGCTGGCCATCCTCTGTGGTCGTGCCACTCACAGTGACTTTTGTCGGCTAGCATGATGCATGCGGTGCGCTGATTTCATGGCAGCACTAGTCGTGCCTAGGGTAGCACTAGTCGTGCCGTGTGTCAGCATCCACGTGCTCATTTTTGTTCGATTTTTCAACCTCTGTTTTGACTCCAGCCTGATTCGATGGCATTTTTGGGCCTTCGTACTGTATTCCACTCCTCAAGGTGATAGCCATAATTTGTTCTTTTGGATTCGTCACCGTTTGAGATGAAAACTTACCTTGTTGCTCTAGTCTCCCAGCTACAACATGTAATTGTGCAAGAGCAATATCAGTATCTTTCTGATTTTTTATTAGTCTCTTTCTGCCTGCTTTCAGATTGCTCATTTGTAGACATCATCAGCTTGACCATCAAGTTCAACTATTCCCCGTGCTGCTTTATCTGGTCCCCTTGCTGCTTCATTAACATTCTTATCTCATAATATATGGGTGCTTTTCCTTCAATTGGCTTATGGGATGGATCAATTCCTAGAGGAGGTCCAACTGCATTACTCGGGTTAGCATATGACAGATTATCATTCCTTCTCTGATTGTTGAAGTTAGAATTTCCTTGGTAACCCCCTTGCTGATTCTACCGGTTGTTTCCCTGATCATTCCTTCCCCACTACTGATTATTAGGTCTGAAATTCTGTCTATTTCTATAATCCCCTTGCAAGCTTTGACCCATAGCATAATTTGCATCCTCCATCTGATCTTCATCTCCTTCCATTCTAGCTTCCTCCCCTCTGTTTCCTAGTGTGATGCATTCCATCTTCTTATGCAGCTCACTGAGTTGACTCTTGAGTTCTGACATCTCACTGTTATTGACCTAAACTTCTACTTTTGCCACTATATCAAAAGCGGTTCCTCCTTCGCTTCTCTCCATCGGCCAATCATATGTGTTAGCCGCCATCTCCTCAAAGATCTCTTCTGCTTCCTCTACTGACTTTTTGAAGACCGATCCACCTGATGTTGCGTTCACCAACACTCTTGAATCACCTCTTTGATCTTGATAGAAGAAGCCTATGTAAGTGTCTTTTGTAAATCCATGTTGTGGACCACATCACAACTGCTCCTTGAACCTTTCCCGCACTTTATAGAAACTCTCCAAGCCTCCTTGTTTAAATTGTGTAATCTTTAGTTTCACCTTAAAGCTCTTGGGGAGAGGGAAGTACTTGTTCAAGAACTTGTCTGCCAACTACTCCCATTTAATACAACATCCTGCAGGAAGGTTATTGTACCACTCTTTGGCTTTCCCCGTTAGTGAGAATGGGAAAAGCCGTATTCTGATAGCATTCTCCGAAATATTCCTATGCTTCTGCATCATCGCATACTCATCAAATAATTGCAGATGCTCACTAGGATTCTCCAAATGATTACCACTAAACTTTTGTGTCTGTACAAATCGGATCAGTCCAAACAGCAACTCAAAATTCTTCGCAGTTGTTGCGGGTCCATTCAATCAAATGTTCATGGTATGCTTCAACTTATATTGGTCCAGCATGGGGGTCGGGGTCCTTTGATCTTCTTTAGCCATCTCTACTGTCTCAATCTCTTCAGCCTAAACAATTTCATCTTCTTCAGACGAATAGAAAGTATCCAACTCAGAGCTAGGAATAGGTATAGCTGGCTGCTTTCTCTTCCTTCTGTTCAGTCTGACAAGTGCTTCAAGTTCGAGATTGAGTAGTTCAATAGGGAGTCCACTTGACCTAGTGATCATACACATGTTCTCACATAGTTGATTAGAATAGTTTGGATCTAAATAAAAATAAAAATAAAAGAAATTAAAATGTAACGTCCTAAATTAAAATTAATCACAAAAGATTTAAATAAATAAATCTAAGAACTATCCCCGGCAAACGGTGCTATTTGCTTGTTTATCTTTATGCATGTGTCTCCAAGTGTAGGGAATTGATTGTAAGATAAATGTGTGACCAAGTAAAAATATTGAACCACAGGATAATTCTAGACTAATTATTTAATCTAATAATGACTATTATAATTTAAGGCAATTTCGGGTATTTAAGGAGAATTAATCAAACTAAAGATGCAGAAAATAATTACTAAAAACATAAAATAGCAAATAAAATAAATATGGAAAGTGTTCAAGAGAGAAGATAGATAGCTCTAGGCAATCCATATTAATTGGGTCAACCTAAATCACTAGAGAATTGGTTAGAATTCCTGCAGATCCTATAAAAGCAATCACTTAATTATGTTAAATCTCTCTTTTAAAGTAAACTTAACACATAAACCTGGTTTAAACCCTCAGATGCAGAAGAATAATTCCTACTCCCTTTCTAGGTACTTCATGCTAAATTCTTAATATGCTAGAGCACTAGACTTCCCTTTATAGGTACTTAAGAATTAATCCCCAATTCCCACCTAACAATCTAAGAAATCAAATCCTCTAGAATGGTAATTAATAGATATATTAAGTGTCCAATATTAATTATTCTAATGAATAAAGGATATATGGTTAGATCCCCTTTACCCATAATAAATAGACAAATATAATTCCTTCTATGAAACAAGCAATAATCATAAACATGCATAAGAAATGACATACTCATGAATAAGGACAGATCATATGAGACAAAAATATAAGTCTCAAATCAAAGCATTAATAAGGAAATAAGTATAATGCAGAAATCTAACCTAATCTAGGTCGTCAAGTCAAATCCAATTAATCCTTCAAAATCTAGAACTATCCAAAAAGTACTAGCCCATAGTGTTACAAGCAACACCCATGGTTAAGTATGAAACCAAACCCAGAGTTCTATTATTCAAAATAAAGAAAGGAAGAATAAGAAAAATCCAAGATATTGTGTGATCCTCCATTCTTTCCTCCTTGATTCTGAACCTTCTTGTTTTTCTTCTCAAGTAAGCAACACTGATGAACTCTTCGAGATAGGTGGATGGGATGGTGCAGTGAAAGGTTATGGAAAAGTATGTAGTGTTATGAAGAGTTATGTTTTGGAACACCTCAAGGGCTCTTTTTATAGTTGAGTACTGATAATTCCCGAATTCTGACTCAAAAGTGGGCTTTTTCATGTTAAAAACACGAATGGACCAGAAAAACAACTAACAACAACAACGGGCCTCACTATCCTTCTGCAGCTGGACGGCACTGATGCGGTGCTGTCGGCAGGCTTCGGCGCTGGTGCTCGACAGCTCTCGGCAGCTTCGGCAGGCGCACTTGGCAAGTCATACGGGCACCTCTCGGTAGCATGTGCAGCACGACTTGGTGAGGCAAAGCTGCACGAGTCCTCCTCCTAGCTGGCACGAGATGTACCGGCTCTTCTCCTCCCTACTTCGCGTCTCGACTTCCATTTTTACTCTTTTTACCTTGTTTTCCACCTAAAAATAAGAAATAACACCTCACATGCATCTGTAACACAAATACATACAATTCCACCACAAGATGCTCAAATACAGATATAAATATCACAATACGCTGCTAAATTGAACCATAAAATATGTAGATTTTCACACTAATCACCTAGTCATCCTCGCTCTTCAATTCATTAACAGATTCCATTAGATCCCTAGCATAATTTAAGGGGGCGTCATCCTTCCCAAATATTTCATTCCACGATTCATTCATGGGTCATGTCTTGTGATGCATAGTGTGTGCAGTAGGATCTCTTTACATACATAATTCAATCATCCATAAAATGCTCACAACACATTCCACATTATTAGATGAAAAAAAAAATCTGAACTATAAAGACTAAAAATGTTGAGTTCTTTCATAATGAAAAATCTGAAAAATTACCACATAAACCATATGATAACTCAAACAATCTGAACTATCATTATACTTTCATATCTTCATAATTAGTTGAATTTTTATACGTATTTCCATGATTAACAATTTTTTCAAAGAATCTATGAGTGGGTTAAAAAAAATATTATATCTATGTTTTCTAAAATAATTTGCAAGAACCACAGACACAAGAAACAAAAAATAAATAAATAAATAAATAAACAATGGAACAAAAATGACTAGAGGATCAGAGAAATAATTTTCATTAAGCATATACATACGAAAGTAATAGGATTCCCACATACCTTCAGCACTTTCTCCCATTGAGAATTTGAAGCATCAATCAAATGGGTCACATGATTGTATCCTACTCTAGTACCACCAACAAACATGCTTGAAAGAGATGAATGGAATCGCTTCCACATAGTTATCTTAGAGTTGATATGAGGACTGTTGGATTGTATACTAAAAGCCTAGCTTTAGTATGAACAATATTTTAATAATATTTGAAATAAGAATCGTTGATCAAATGATTGCATCTTATAATTTATTTATATGTCGATGCAATAGTCCATTTACTTTGTATTGTAGATAATATGTTGCGTCTCACGGAAGATCATATTATCAGCTCCTTATAAAGTATAAACAGATGCTCACAACTGAGATAGATGGGAACAATCTATCGGGATGGTTGTAATATGATTTGGTATTAGTTTGTCTTGCCTATAAAATTACACTAGTGCATGTGTATTGAGAAGGACCGTGTAAGGTTGTACGATTTATACTTATATAAAAGAACAAGACCTCTGTTATTATGAAAGTTTGTGCTCTTAATTCCTATACAATAACTTCGACATGTAATTCAGTATTTATTTTTTTAATTCATCAATGGGTGAGATTTATTTATTAAATCAATATAATCGGTGAGTTGGGAGATAGTGTTGTCTCTATGGTGTGATATTTTGATTGTAGAAGGAATCTGTGTCCTAATAAATTGGCTGATAATGTCCCCTTGAGGAGCTCATAAGGATTATCATGTAAACCCTACAGGTGGATTTGATCCGGCATGATAATAAGGTTGAGTGGTACTACTCTTGGATAAGAGATTAATTAATTGAGTTTTTAGTAACTCATTTAATTAATGGGCATTGTATTTCTTAAACACGGGGAGTTCAATGGGCTCATAATAAGAAGAAGTCCATAATGTAATTTGCAATTAGGATGGCAGTACAATAATAATTCTTTAATGGACTGAATTAATTATTATTGGGTTTAAGTATACGTTATGGGCTAAACTTGGATGCTTAAACCCAATGGGAGGCCCAACCCTAATTTCTCCTCATGATCCCTATTGTAGCCTATAAATAAGACAGCCCAGTAGTCTTTGGACATTATCATTCACGCCTAAATCATCATTTTAGATGAGAAATCAGATTTCTCATCAGATAATGAGGGAGACTGCGGATTGGGATTGCCTAGAGGATCGTCACCCACACAACGTCTAGACGAAGCATAGGAATCAGCAGAAGATCAAGAGGTGGTTTCTGCAGCTATTCAGACTTCTCCGCGTGTCTTCGGTGAAAGGTAATCTTTCTAATTATTCTGCTGTTTTAGATGTGCATAGAACCCGAACAGTTTACGTAGACCATAAGATATGATCACCACCAAGGACTTCCATGGATATCAGTTTTTGGGATAGCCTTCATCATATATCCAGGCCTAAATCCATTATCACTCTTCCACCCAATAGCAACGAGCTCCTTCAACAAGCCAAGGAGAACCTCTTCTTCATGGGTAGTCCATGTTCGTTGATTTCTTTCAGTCTTTTTGCCTTTCCCCTTTTTAGACTTGCTGCTACTACCGCTCTCCATTAATATTGTTGTTTAACTTATCTGACTCTAGATGATGCAATACATATCACAAATAACTTTAATAAAGCTGAATATTGTCATAACTAACTCTAATTTAACTGCTGCTAAAACATTATCACATGATCATAACATAAAAAGTATGTAATTTATGTCTAACAAACCATAAAACCAAATAAAACTAATATTTTTGTAAGTAATAAAATGAAATGAAATGAAATGAGTACAACATGTTTAACTTCTTCATTCAGTATTTAAGAAACACAAGCATTGCATCTTAATACTACCGTAGACAAGAACTGTGCTTGGATTCTTTGATTATGTTCTCTAATATTCTTTGTATTGAAACATGGAGTATGCACTACAATAAATAGCTTTTTATTTTGTACAACTTATTTAACTGCCATTACAATATAAAAAATTTTAAATCTACACAAAGCCATGCAAAAATTATATATAGCCTTACAAGTAAACAAGCTCTTCTGTTCATCAGTAGAAACACAAACACTTTCACCTGAAGATAGACAATAGATAAAAATAATAAACATAAGGACAAGGGATATGCTTATTACATAGGATTTGTTCAGCTAGAAAGTTGGATAAATGGATGGCGTTAACCATATTAGAACTAACACGATTACACGAAGTATGAGCTTGAGACATCTCAGCTCAAACATATGGAGGAATATAGGGATTGAAATGTTCACATCTTCAACTCATGAAGAAAATGATGAAAAGGCCTTAAAATAGGCTGCTCTAGAAAGACTCCCAACTTTTAGTCATCTAAGGAAAGAGCTTCTACAAGGATCACGAGGCATAAAAGAAGTCAAAATTGATAATCTTGGACTTGAGGACAAGAAGAATTTGATGGATAGACTGGTTTGTGATGTGAAAGGTGATAATAAGAAGTTCTTGTTAAGGCTCAGGATCAAAATCGACATGTATTAGAGTTTAGAATTTATGCAAATATAATTTTTCTCTAATATAAGTTAAGTTTATCATATTTTATGTTATCCAGAGTTAGAATTCAAATCCCTACAATTGAAGTGAGATATAAGCATCTAAATGTGGATGCAGAAGCATATAGTGTAAGTAGGGCTCTGCCTAATTTTGTCAACTTCCACCTCAACTTCGTGTAGGTAATTATATATACATGGTAGTCTTTATACATTATTCCGTTGAAAGAGGGTGCAATCTAACATGCATCCATCTTTCTTCTCAAAAATTATCATATAAGAAACACAAAAAATTACGTTACGTAAGTTTCTAAAAACTCAACAGATCCTAAATCACTCAAATTTACCACTGAAATTTATATACACAGACATGTAATTGGCATACGGACGAAACATACATATTATGTAAAATAAGAGAGGAAGAAACAACAATATCGAGAACGAAATATAAAAATAAGAATCATAACTCGGGCAAAGGTATTACGTTGTGAATAAACCCAAACAACTGGAAAGAAACATGTATGCCATAGAAGCTCAACAAAGAACCTGTTGTGCATACTCTTCTTCTTCAATCTGGACGAATGTCACCAAATCTTCATGACAATCTACTGTGGAATCGGGGCAAATGAGATTTCATGTCTGAGGGTTTTATTTCTATCAGCGTCTTCGTAGGAGAATTGATCGTGCAAATGAGATTTTACTGTGAGGGTTTCTACCGTGTCTTCAATCAAAATTGATTGTGATAATTATATTTTTCTAATTCTTTTTCTTTATTATCATAATTGGTTGCCATTGTATAAAGAAGGGTTTAAAAAGTAATTTCACCATTTATCTTACTTCTTTTATCTCCTACCAAACATCTCAACTTTCTATTATATCAATTTTAATACAACATATCAAACAAAATCCATTTTTATAATATGGATACTTATCTTCACTTTAATAACTTATATCTTCACTTTAATCTCATTTGTAATATATATTCTCTTATCTCATCTCATTTATCAAATGAACCATAATTGTATTAGTGATGTGTGGGTTCCATGTGTTTTAAAAAAGTAATGTATACTTTTGGTGCGTATACTAAATAACAAAATATATACTCCCTCTGTCCCACTCAAATAGCATTATTTTACTATATTGGGCGTCCCGTCCAAATTGCAATATTTTTCCCTTTTAGTAAAAATGGTCCTTCAATGGTCCACCACTACCCATCATATCTCTCTAATATACCTACCCACTTTACATAAAATAATAATACTCCTTAATCTACATGCAAAAAGCAAATGCATCTCTTTGCCCGGGATGGAGGGAGTATTTTACAGATGACAGAGGGAGTATTACTTTTTAAAAAGTAATTTTTTCAAAACAAAATTAACGTCTGAAGCCAATTTATACCACACATACTCAAAATTTAAAAGTTTAAATCTTATCATTGGAGGGTACACCAAACTTATAATCTAAATCTCCGTAAATCGCGAGAGCCTGGCCCAATCGTTATTGTGTTACAGATTGGTGTGATTGCAAAGGCCCAAAATTATAAAGCACGCCCACCGTTCACTAACCCACACTCACCCCACCCTCACCCTCACCCTTACTCTCGTATCAATCAGTACAATCCTGCAGCAGTTCCTACATCAATCCAAGCTCGTTCTCTCTTACTATCCACATCCTAATTCGCTCACTAACTCACTGAAATCTCAATCTGCGAGAGATTTGGTGATATTCGTCCAGATTGAAGTAGAAGTGAACTCTAATTCCAATTCAACTTATCCGCCACCCCCCAACAGCCCCTGCTCAATGCTACTCACCAGAAACCCAATTCTGGCTCTGGGAGATATTCTCAATGCTGAAGCAATAACACTTTATTAATTTTAATCGTATGTTCCTTAACCACTTTTTTCTGCCCATTTTTCATCCTTTTATCACTTATTGTGCTTCTCTTTAACTTTTCAAATAAATATAGAGTAAAGTTCCAATTTCTTGCAAAAATTGCCTCTTCACCTTGCAACTCATTATGCTTCGCTTCTGCTCGCCACATTACTTCACCAATTGAACACCCCCATGAGAGAAAACTGAACAAACAATTTTCTTGTAAATTTTTTGGCAACCAAGAACATCATCTCAAACAGGGTCTTGAGGCCAACCATCTCACTCTTCTAATCGTGCTGTCCACTATACAAAGATGACCTTCTGATTTAGATTCTCGGAGCTTTTTTTTTGTGGTGTGCACATCAGCCCTATTACTTCCATGAGAAGCTCACTATTCATTACATGGTAAATGTCTTGTCTAAATTGACCCAAAGTTGTGGAACTGTTAAAGATATTCTTCACGAGTTGCGCACTGTAGGTTACGCTACAAAGGCGCAAACTTTTCTGCTTTTAATGAGAATTTACTGGCGAGAAGCCATGTACGACATGGTATTAGAGGCAGTGACGGAGGGAGTTAAGGATCAGGGGGGGCGTTGGCCCCCGCTGAAAATTTAGTAATATTTGTTATATATATACAGTGTTTAAGTAGTATATTTGTTGGCTTAATGGTTCATCAGTCCTCCTCAAGATATGAGGTCTTGTGTTCTAGTATAAATGTGAAAGAACATATTTTAATTTTTTTTAAAAACTTTTATTCTACATATAATAATAATAAATTTATTTTATTTAATATAATATACAACATAATACTCTTTGTTTAATAAAATTATTTACACTTTACTCATTTTGTATTATATTTACCCAAAAATAATAACATCAAAAATAAATTTAAAGATTACTTATATTTTAATTTTAAAAATGTCACAATATTAACACACATTAATACTACTCCCTCCATCCGCTTCTAAGGTATCCATTTTACTATTTTTAACGTCCGTTTCAAAGATATTCATTTCTCCTATTTAGTAAAAAAGTATATGACCCACCACTTCCCTCTAATACAACTACCCACTTTATATATAATAATAATACTCTTTAATCCATGTGCAAAAGTAAATGGATACATTAAAACCGGACAGAGGGAGTATATTTTATTTGTTATGTAAAAATATCAATTTACTCCTAAAAAGTCAATAAAAGTTCGTAAAAAAAGTTAATTTTTCTAAAACTACATGAATGATTTCATAAGACAGGATGAACATTTTATTTTTCAGTGTAAATCTGGTCCCCTGAGCCCAAATTCTGGCTCCATCACTTATATTTGGAGGCTTTTGAAGAGATGGGTGGTCACGGTTACGTTCAATTTACATAAACGCGAAATATTGTTATGGATGTGTTATTCAAGATCGAGGATAAAGATACAGCCCTAAGATTTTTTAAGGAAACCCAGGCCCCAAATTTCTTGAGTTTTAGCATTGCCATTTGTAATTTGTGTAGACTAAATGAAGTTGATAATGTCAAAGTTATGCTTCGGTGTATGTTGATGAAAGGTTTCTATTTTAACTCTGAGACCTATGCATTGGTGCTGAGTTGTTTTTGTAAATTTGGTAGGTTGGATGAGGCATCACAATTGCTGAGCATGATGATAGTTTTAGGTGCACCTATTCCTATCAAAGTTTGGAGCATATTGATAAATGGTTACTGCAAATCTGGCCTGATTGAGGTTGAAGCTTATTTACTAGAGAAAATGATTGAGATTGGTTGTTCACCAAACATTGTTACATGCACTTCGTTGATTAAAGGATTATTAGTGTCAGATGCATAGCAAGGCATTTGAAATGCTTTATACTCTGGAAATGAAAGGATGTTTCCCCGATTTGGTTCTGTGTAATGTATTGATTAATTGTCTCTCTAAGATGGGATGGTATGAGGATGTATTTGAAGTTTTCTCTAGTTTGACAGAATGAAGACTAATGCCTGATGTTTATACTTTCTCATCTCTTGTGACTACTATTATTTTGTCCGGACAATTTGTTCTTCTACCCTTACCAATGGATTAGCTATAGAACCTGACTTGGTAGTATGCAACAACCTTGTAAGTTATTTCCACAAATCTGGTTATTCACAAGGTGCCATTGATTTCTATAATGACATTATAGACAAAGGGTTTCAACCAGATAAATATAGTTTTGCTGGTGTTCTGAGTGCATTGTGTAGGTCAGGTAGGATACATGAGGCTATTAATGTATATCATGGAATTATTCGTAGTTATGAAAGTGTTGATGCTCATATACATACTGTAATCGTGAACGGGCTTATTAAATCAAGTCATTTTCACAAAGCAGTCCGAATATTCAGGGAAGCAATGGCCGAAAAGTTTCCACTTGATGTTGTATCATACAGTGTTGCCCTTTATGGATTGATCAGGGGTGGTAAGAATGAAGAGGCTTATTCTGTGTTACACCAGATGAGGGAGATGAATATAACACCAAATCAGAGCACTTATAACCTTTTGCTATCCAGTTTCTGCAAGGATAGGAATGTGTATATGGTTATACATGTCTTAAGAGAAATGTTTGATGTCAATATTAAAATAGATGATAAAGCATGTAAATGGATGAAAAAACTTCTCTCTGTCTGTCCCAACTCTCACTTAGCCAATCTCTTTAATGATTTGAGAAATTCAGGGCTTTTGCCTGAACTGGAACGGGTGATGTTGGCTGATGGACATGATGCTTGTTTCAAAACCTTTGGTGATTATGTGAATGTTCTGGACCTTAGTACATCAAGCTGTTATGACCTTTGCAATGCTGCTGTTTCAGTAGGTTGAAAAAAGCAGTTGACTATAGTTGGATTTTGTTCTCTTCGGATCTTTGAAGAGTTGTCATCATAATGCTACAAGTCTCTACACCCTACTGTTAGAAAGGAGCTTGAAGTCGCTCTACAAAGGTTTTGTATTTAATATATGTGTAAGCCTGATTGTTGAATTTATTTAAATAAAATAATACGTTTCTAGATGCTGATAGCTTTGATCCAAATAAGTACTTGAGGTCTCAAGCCTAGATGATATGAGCTTAGAATATTTGTAGTCTCTAAGACACTGATCTCCTATCATAAGATATAAAGTCTAATTATATTTTTATCCTCTATTTGTGCATGTGACTGGTTTATTATAGCACTCTATGATATCCTCTGATGAAGGCTTACTTTTGCAACCATGAAGATCGGGATCAAAATTGGAATGGTTCGTGTTGTGCATGATTTTATTGGTAAGTTTTGTGCAATCCTTACATGTCCCATACTATTTAAACTCACAACCTGTGCCTGCACTAGTTCAGTAATATAGTGTAGCTATAAAGGGCTGAATCTTGTGCAAAACTATAATTATGTTGCTTTACTTGTAATGCTCAATGAAGTAATTCCAAGAGATCTCATTTGTTGACTTCTAAATACGTATGTGTTTCTGTGGGTGTGGTTAACTCTAAGTCTGTGAGTCAGCGCTTGCTGCAATGGAATCAGACTAGTTGATCAATCTATTTGAATAGGTCAATAATGTTCTAATTGGGTGACTATTTTTTTGCAGATTACGATTGGAGCTACTATGGATTGTTTACATGCTCATAGTTTCATAGCCACGATATCCTGATTAATAAGAAATAATATACAATATTTAATTTTTAAAATAAAAATTTTAAATTACATTAAAAAATTAAAATTTATAAATAATTTTTTTCCCCAACAAGATAGTGGGGTAATAGTTATTACATATGTTTCCGATAAAAAAATGGTGTGATAGACAAAAATTACATATGAAATATTAAAAAACTATGAAATAAAATTGCTTTCGACAAAAATAAGATGAGAGATATTTATTACGCACTTAATTTTTTTTATAATTTATACATTAAAATTTAAATATTACTACATATTTTAATTTTTAATATATTTAATGTGTATTAGTTTTTATTATTAATATAGTAATGTATTTAATTATTTGAAGCCATTGTGATTAAATTGTAAAAGAAAAAAAACTAACATATATTTAATTAGAAAATATAATAATAATTCATGATTAAATTTAGAAAATACATTAATGTCGTGTGCTTAATTGATAAAATAAAAATTCGTGGTTAAATTGAGAAATAATGAAAAGATAATATATTTATTTGATAAAAAAAATATATAGTTGATGATTAAATTGAGAAAATGAATAAAGTTCATGTATTTTATTGCAATTAAACCTTTAAAATATCAATAGAGAATAATCTAGAATTATTTGTAATCCTCTTTTGCTTTGTTTATATTATAAAATTTAATTTCAAATCCTCATAATTCAAATTCAAATTGTTAGTAACAGTTGATTACTCTTAGATATCCAAAGAAGAATATAAAATGTGCATGTATTGGCATGCTCATAAACCAGTTTTATAATTCACAATTTGACTACTCCATAGCAACGGAAGGAAGCAGGGTGTTTTTGATGAAATGAATTAAAATGAGACCTGAAAAGAGCCTTTGCGTATTTTTTCAATTCAAGAGCAAATGTATCTGGCAATGGTAGGGAAATACTCAAGTAATAAAAAATATCGAACCCTAGGGAGTTTAAGTTTAGATTGATAGAACAAGTTAGCTCGTGTTTTTATTATTTTTATAAGGACGGACAAAGATGATAAGTAAAGAACTCAAATAAGAAAAAACAAGATAAAATAGGAGGAAAAAAATGGAGAGCAAGTAGTAAGATATGGAACTAAAAATAATCAAAGTACCTTAAAATTCATTTTATCATGAAAAATAATTTGACGAGATAGATTTTGGATTAGAGGCGATCACGAATGTATCCAAAGCTCCCTCTCATGTTACAAAGGTTGTAGATCTCCTAGAGACTCCAAAACGCACCTAGGATCGATGCCCAACACTAACTACTTCCATCAAGGTACTAATTATTCTCTAAATCTCTCTTAAAAGATATTATCTAATGGTAATTCCCCCTTTTGTGCTACTAAGGCCAACGATGGATTGATCACTCTCACCGGGTTCAAATATTCTCTCGACCAAACCTAAACCTGATGTCCTCTCAATCATGTCCAAACCATGGATTGGTTGACTCCACAAAATCTTTCTACTTGAGCCACTTTCTTAAGCTCATATCTACCAACAACTCCTTCGGAAGGCCATTGATATGTGTTCAATGAAATCTCTTCAAAAATCTATATAGCCTTTTGATATGTCACTGATGAGTGTGTAAATTCACAAGTTTAGCACCATGTTTTGTGCTAGTTTTGGAGAGTTTTGAGGTGAAAATAGGTGGAAAACCTATATATATTGTAAATTAGCATGAATCAGGTGTTAGTGGAGCTATTTAAGTGGTTTTCATAGCAAAAACGGAGTGGAAGTGCCAAGAATCGAAGAGACGAAGTCGAGACCACGCGAACCGCCAAGTGAAGAGTAGGGTTCGACCTGATGGAGTAGGGTTCGACCTCTCCTACAGGTCGAACCAGCATTGTGAAACAGCAGAAGGAGGGTTCGACCACGACTCAAGGGGTTCGACCTGTTCATCAGGTCAAACCATGGTCGAACCAGTTCACGAGAAGATGGGTTCGACCACGACGTTGGGGGTTCGACCTGACAGTTGGTCGAACCAGGAGCGGAAATTGTCCAGTAGCGTGGTTCGACCTGGGGTTCGACCAAGACCTGAGTGGTTCGACCTGTGCAAGAGGTCGAACCAAACGCAGAATGTGTCCAGTAATAGGGTTCGACCTGGGGTTTGACTTGTTGGCCAGTGGTTCGACCTGTTGACGTGGTCGAACCAAAATGCGGAAACTTACCTTATCCGGATTTTTGAGGCCAAAATGCGTGAGATCACTTGAAAAGCTCATTCCAAGCTCTAGAGACGTGATTACAAGTATAAAAGAAGGCTCATTCAGTCGAGAAGACACAGAGACATCGTGATACAAGAGAGGAGTGAAGAAAAGAGATTAGTGATCCATCCGGAGGGCTGTGACAGAGATTCAGCTGGAGATTCAAGTAAGATTGGTCCATCTAACCAAGATTGTTCTTAGATCAATCATGGGCTAGAGCCACTTCGGTAGTTCTAGGGTTATGAAGGTTTCATGAGTTAATTTGTATTTCGTGTGAATAATCCGTACAACACAACTTGTGGTTTATTTTATATAAGATTTTGTTTTTTTTAATCCATACTCATAGTTGATTTGTGCATCATTAATCGTTGTGTAGAGTCTGAATACATAACATGGTTATTGATTGAGTGCGTTCACTGTTGAGCAGGGTTTATTGTTATAATTCTAAGTGAAGGGATTCCGAAGTCTTATTAGAACTGTCTTATATGAATGTTTGTTAATTGAATTGAATTCGGGTTGACAAGTAGGATAAAGAGTATGACTTTATAGTACCTAAAAAGGGAGATCAAATTGGGTTAGAGTACTAAGTGCACGGGAAATAATTGATTATGATAGTACCTAGAAAGGGAGGTGGAGTATACGTCTTGCTCTGAGAATACTCACACGTATCAAAAGCTTATCTATTTGTGTCTATAGAATAGATTCGCATGGTCTAGTGATGCATCCATAAACCACAAGGCAGAGTCGGACATCAACACACGAAAGTACGAATTAACAAAGGAAACTGGATGGCCTGACGAACTACCTATCATCTTAATTGATCACAACTATTATTTACTTGCTCTTGTTATTTATTAGCTATTCAAATTGTTACTTAATTTATAAACCAACTGTTTAATTCAAAATAGTCATAATCTACTAGAACGTAATTAAATTGATATTTATCCGTCCCGTGGATTTGATATTTAACTTGGTCACCTTCGAAACTACAATTGGTATCCTTCATACTTGGAGATTAATTGTGTGTTGAGAAAACGCCCATCAAGTTTTTGGCGCCGTTGCCAGCAACGGCTTAAAATATCTTTTTGTTATTTCTAGTTTGTTAGGGCTATTTAACTTGTTTTACTATTTTAATTCTAGTTCTTTTTAGGTCTATGCTCACGAGATTAAAGAAAGGTGAACTTGAACCCTATAATCCTGAAATTGGAGCGTCATCAAGAAAGAAGAAGAAGAAGAAGAAGAGCAAGGCAAAGACTATTGATCCAACTGAAGCTCTGAATTTTAGAGTTGAAGTTGACGAGCAGATTTCGCAAACGATTGAAGCTACAACTGAAGTTAATTCGGGAGTAGAGACAGTCAACATGGCAGTGAATCCAGATAATCTAGTCATCCGAGAGGTATTCAGAAACAATGGGGCTTCTAGGAGAAAGGGGAACTAATTCAGCGTTCGATCTTCATCCCGCTCTTATTAGCATAATAGAAAGGAACACCTTTTCAGGAGGGTCTTTCGAGGATCCGCAGCAGCATCTGAATAAGTTTTTGGGCTATGCAAGTACTCAAAAAGATGCAGGAGAACATGAAGATGCTAGGAAGATCCTCTTGTTCAAATTCTCGCTTACTGAAAAGGCGAGAGATTGGTACGACACTATCAACGCAGCTGAGTGCACCACTTGGGAGCAACTGAAGTTAAGGTTCTTGGAGAGGTACATGCCACCTTCAAAGGTGTTTAAAATGAAGCAAGACATTAACCAATTCGCTATGAGTGGAGGATAAAATTTTCACGAAGCATGGGATAGATTCAAGGACATGCTTAGGAAATGTCCTCAACATGGGCTATCTAAAGCTCAATATATCAGTATATTCTACAATGGATTGGACTGTGATTCACGAGTGTTATTGGATGCTTCTTCTAATGGAGCATTGCTTACAAAGTCATCCGTAGAGGCCGAGAAGTTGTTTGAAGATATTTTGATGAATTCGAGGGATTGGCCAACTGATCGAGTTAGAGGTACTTATGTCCTTGGTAAGGTAGCTAAGGTTGAACAAGCAATGGTTAAAACAAGTAGAGAGGATGAGATCGTCTCTAGCTTGTCCAATATCAACAAGCTACTTGAATCCCAACAGAAGAAAATCAGCGAATTATCTCAGCGCGTACCAATCATGCAGCAGGAGTTAAAGAATGAGGGACCAATCCAAGAGGAGTTGGAAGAGGCACACTATGCCATGGGTCAGAGTATTCAAGGGACTAGGTATCCACACCAAGGAAACCGAAATTACCAAGGGAACTATCGAGAAAACTTTAATAATCGTGGTCCCCCCGGGTGGTTATCAACAGCCTAGGAGGCCGGAATTCTCATGGAGCAATCCGACTAATGCGATTCAACCTCCGATGGGTGTTGATCCGGGTGCTAAGGTGGAAGAAGGGAAACCGGGTCTTGAGGATACTGTGAACATGTATATGACCAAGAATGATGAAAGAGTGAACCGCCTTGAGGCCAAACTTGAAAAGAAAATAGATGCAAACCATGAGGTTAACTCTAAGCAGGTGAAAGACCTTACATTGCTGATGGGGGAGATGGCAGGGAATGTTAACAAGCTTACTCAAACTCTTGAGAAAGGGAAGTTCCCGTCTCAAAGTATTTAGAATCCAAGGTCCTGCAATGCCATCACATTGAGGTCGGGTACACAATACGAGGGACTTATGAGGCCGGAATCAAATTTGGATATGTCTAGGGCCAGGTTCGACCCTGGTTCGACCAACATTGAAGGTCGAACCATACAGGGAGGTCGAACCAACACACTGGACACGATCAGGAGAGATTACAGCATAGGTTCGACCAAACTGCAGATGGTTCGACTTGGCCTACAGGTCGAACCTTGGTCGAACCCAACAACTTAGAGCACTCTGTTTTTCCAGAACACCAGTTCGACCAAACCAACCTTGGTTCGACCTATCCAACAGGTCGAATCCAGGTCGAACCGCACCACTCGGAGCACTCTATTTTTCCAGAACACTTGGAGCACTCTGTTTTGTCACAGCAATGGTTCGACCACGACAGTAATGGATCGACCTATCAAACATGTCGAACCTTGGTCGAACCTGATGGTGGAAGAAGTACAGTAGGCCGGTTCGACCTAGGTACCCATGGTTCGACCTGTCCCACAGTCAAACCCAGGTCGAACCTCAAATTCAAAAAGAGAGCCGTTGTCCAGAAGCAAGGTTCAACCAGTACGTACATGGTTCGACCTGTTCTACAGGTCGAACCCTAGTCGAACCCCACCAGAAAATGCCTTTTGCCACTCCTAACACTCTCGATGATGTTGATGCTACTCCAGTGGTTCGGAATGAACAAAGTACTGAGATAATAGCTGAGAAAAAGTGGGAGAGAGCCAAGCGTTTGAGAGCCGAAAAGGAGAAAGTGGAGAAGGTTGATCGTGATGAATGGGGGATTCCCAAAACAAAGATACCTCCGCCGTTTCCTTACAGGCTTGTGAAAAAGGGATTGGAAGAGAAGTTCAAGAAATTTTCAGAGATAATGAACAAAATAAGCTTGAGCATTCCTTTCTCAGAGGCAATCATGGAGATGCCGTACTATGCCCGATTTCTAAAGGACATATTGTTAAAGAAGCGGAGCTTAACCGGAATTGAAACGGTGAATTTATCTGAGAATTGTAGCTCAATCATCCAAAAGAAGCTGTCGCAAAAGATGAAGGATCCAGGGAGCTTCACTATTCTATGTGAAATCGAAAAGGGGCCGGCACGGCGAGCTTTGTGTGATCTAGGGGCAAGCATCAATTTGATGCCTTTATCCATATTTCAGAGGCTTGGTTTGGGGGAGCTTACTCCTACAATAGTGGTTCTCCAATTGGCGGACAGGTCGATGACTTTTCCAAAGGGTATAATCGAAGATGTCCTCGTCAAAGTGGAAAAGCTAGTCTTTCCTGTGGACTTTCTTGTGCTAGAGATGGAAGAAGACAAGGATAATATCCATTTAATCTTGGGGAGACCTTTCCTTGCGACTGCTGGAGCTATGATTGATGTTCAGAAAGGAGAGCTTAGATTGCGGATGGACAAAGAAGAAGTTCTTT
Source organism: Pogostemon cablin (assembly GCA_023678885.1). Lineage (NCBI taxonomy): Eukaryota > Viridiplantae > Streptophyta > Magnoliopsida > Lamiales > Lamiaceae > Pogostemon > Pogostemon cablin. The sequence goes on along the minus strand of CM042973.1, from coordinate 11,729,968 downwards.
TCAACTTGGACAAAGCAATGAAGATGCCCATGTAGTCGCAGTGTTATAGTATTGACGTGGTAGAGGAGATTGTGAAAGAGGATATGTCTCTGATCTTGTCAAAGAATCCTCTCGAAACATGTTTGATGGAGTCTCTTACTTATCCCACTACGGAGCTTGACGGACTCTCAAACGAGGTATGTATTGAATTTTTTGAAAACTTACTTGCTTTGGGTGATGACAGGTTTGAATCGGAAAGAGCTAAGGTGGAAGAATTCAAGTGGACTAGGAAGTACTTGCCGTTGGATAACGAGAGCTCTCCGATGGAAATGAGGAAAGAGGAGTTGAAACTTTTTCCGGAACACTTGAAGTACGCCTTTCTTGGCGACAATGAAAAATATCCGGTAATTGTATCTTCTTCTCTTGATGATGATCAACTTGAGGAGTTATTGAATGTTCTTAGGAAGTATAAATCTGCGATTGGTTGGTCTCTTGAGGATTTGAAAGGAATTAGTCATTCGTATTGTATGCATAGGATAAGATTGTTAGATGAGGCGAAGGCAAGTGTTCAGAATCAGCGGAGGGTTAATCCGCAATTCAAGAGGTAATTAGGAAGCAAATCCTTACGTGGTTGGATGCCGGAATCATATATCCTATTAGTGATAGTCCCCATGTGAGTCCATTGCATGTAGTTGCTAAAAAGGGGGGTATGACTGTAGTAAAAGCTGAGGATGGAGAAGCGATAGCCACAAGAATTCCTACGGGATGGCGTACATGTGTTGATTATAGGAAGTTGAATGAGAACACGTGTAAGGATTATTTTTCTCTTCCTTTCATGGATCAAATGTTAGATCGTCTTGCAGGGTATGAGTTTTATTGTTTCTTGGATGGGTACTCGGGGTACAACCAAATTATGATTGCCCCCAAGGACCAAGAAAAGACCACTTTTACTTGCCCCTATGGGACCTTTGCTTTTCGGAAAATGCCATTTGGGTTATGTAATGCGCCTGCTACTTTTCAGAGATGCATGATGGCAATATTCGATGGGTTGATAGAGAAGATCATGGAGGTGTTCATGGATGATTTTTCTATTTTTGGTTCCTCCTTTGATATTTGTTTGTCTAACCTAGCTACTGTTTTGAAGAGATGCCAAGTGACTAATCTTGTCTTGAATTGGGAGAAGTGCCACTTCATGGTGAAGGATGGGATTGTTCTTGGGCATCATGTTTCTACCTAAGGGTTGCAGGTAGATTGTGCTAAAGTGGTGGCGATTGAGAAGCTTCCACCACCGACCAATAAAAGAGGAGTGCGGTCTTTCCTTGGACACGCCAGTTTTTACAGGAGATTCATAAAAGACTTCTCAAAATACTCTAAGTCCTTATCTCACTTACTTGAAAAAGATGTTCCTTTTGTGTTTGATGATGAATGTCTAATAGTTTTTCAAGTTTTAAAGGAGGCGCTTATCACTGCACCTATCTTGATCACACCGGATTGGACTCAACCGTTTGTACTAATGTGTGATGCAAGTGATGTAGCACTTGGGGTGGTGCTTGGGCAGCTGAAAGAAAAGAAGTTCTGCGCCATTTACTACGCAAGTAAGACTTTCGATGCGGCACAAAAGAATTACACGGTGACTGAAAAGGAGTTTTTGGCTGTTGTGTACGCATTCGATAAGTTTCGTCAGTATTTGGTTGGCATAAAGACTATAGTGTACACGGATCATTCTGCGATTCGGTACTTGATGGAAAGAAGGAGACGAAGCCTAGGATCATAAGGTGGATTCTTCTACTTCAAGAGTTTGACATGGAGATCCGGGATAAGAAAGGTTCTGATAATGTGCTTGCGGATCATCTTTCGAGGTTGGAGACTAGGGAACATTGCGATAATTCTGTCGAGTATATTGAGGAAATGTTCCCGGATGAAAAGATCATGGCCGTGTTTGTTGAAGGGGCTGAGCGAGCGTGTGTGGTTGCTGCGCAGGGAGTTGATCCATGGTATGCGGATTATGTGAATTATATTGCTGTGGGAGAAATTCCAAGGGATCTCAACCGATATCAACTTGCTAAATTCAAAAGGGATGTTGAGACTTTCATATGGTATGATCCATTTGTGTACAAGATTTGCACGGATTCTATCATCCGTAGGTGTGTGCCCGAGATGGAGATGGAGAGTGTTTTCGAGTTTTACCATGCACAACCTAACGGGGGACACTTCGGCGCTTACAAGACAGCAGCCAAGGTACTTCAGTCCGCTCTTTATTGGCCTACCTTATTCAAAGATTGTGAGACCTATGTGGCGTCTTGCGATAGATGTCAACGCATAGGAAACATCGGTAGGAGAGACGAGATGCCGCTTCAGCCAAGCATAGTGGTCGAGATTTTTGATGTGTGGGGTATCGATTTTATGGGGCCTTTTCCCCCATCGAATGGATTTCTCTACATTCTACTTGCGGTGGATTATGTTTCTAAGTGGGTGGAAGTGATTCCTACTCGCTTGAATGACTCGAAAACTGTTATATCTTTCTTGAAGAAGCATATCTTTGCCCGTTTTGGAGTCCCTAGAGCACTTGTTAGTGATGGAGGTATGCATTTCGTAAATAAATTTCTTGAGAAGGTGCTTAAAGGGTATGTTGTTAAGCATAGGGTCACTACACCCTATCATCCTCAAGCGAATGGGCAAGCGGAGGTCTCTAACCGTCAACTCAAACAGATTTTGGAGAAGGTGGTCGGAACCAATAGAAATGATTGGGCCTTGAAGCTCGATGATGTCGTGTGGGGGTTCCGAACCGCGTACAAGACAGTTTTAGATATGTCACCGTATCAGATTGTCTATGGGAAGCCGTGCCACTTACCTGTATAAATTCAACACAAAGCGTTTTGGGCTTTGCGTAGCTTGAACTTGACTCTCAAAGATGTGAAGGAGTTGAGGATTGCTCACATCAATCTTTTGGATGAGTTTCGGAGTCGTGCGTACAAGAATTCAGAGATCTATAAGGAGAGGATTAAGAGGTGGCATGATTCGAAGATCTCGTACAAGGAGTTCAAGCAAGGAGATGAGGTATTACTTTTTAACTCTCGTTTAAATCTTTTTGCAAGCAAGTTGAAATCGAAGTAGACGGGACCGTTCATGATTCATCGAGTCTTAGGAGGGGGGAGTTTTGAGCTTATTGACAAGGATGGAGATATTTTTACGGCGAATGGACATCGCTTGAAGCATTATAGGTCACCGGATGATGTTGGTGTCATCTTTGTGGATACCTTGATCTGATTTGGTACCGTCGTGACTCTCCGACGTTAAACATGAGCGCCTGTTGGGGGCTTTCCCTCCTGTTTTAATGCTTTATTTCATTTGTGTGAGTAAGAAATTTTTATGTTTGAAGTGCTTACTTATCGGCAATTACATCTCTTTGCAAACTTAGTTTCAGCTATTGTTTTTACTAAGTTTGGGGGGTGTGATGTACTTACCTTGATACGCACCGATAGTATAATCTTTTCTTTGTGATGTTTGTTAGGGGAGTTGGTTTTTGCGCCATATTAAAATTTTAATCGATTTTGATGTGACGGTTTTTTACAACTTGCCTAATGTTAGTGGGTTTTGGTTGTGTTTTCTTTTATGGAGTTACTCATGAATGATATTTTGTGGAACAAATTTTGGATGAAGTTGTGCTCTAGTTGGTACCTAATGATTCGTATTGAAGTTTGAAGTGTATAGGGATTGAAGAACACTCAGTTTTGAAGCTTAAAAGGGTGGTTCGACCAAAGCCGTGAGAGGTTCGACCAGTGCCAGGAGGTTGAACCAAGCAGAGGAAGTCGAACCGACGAAGAAAATCATCCAGTGAGGAGGTTCGACCTGATCATTCTAGGTTCGACCTGTTTAACAGGTCGAACCAAGGTCGAACCCGGGACTTAAATCTTACAGTAGAGTGGTTTGACCTGAGCCGTTATGGTTCGACCTGATCAGAAGGTCGAACCTGAGGTCGAACCAGTCCGTTCAGAGCACTCTATTTTTCAGGTGATAGGTTTGACCACGACACCAATGGTTCGACCTGTTTAGAAGGTCGAACCCAGGTTGAATCACGATGAGAAATTGTCCAGAAGGTAGGTTCGACCTTGTCACTCGAGGTTCGACCTGTTCTGCAGGTCGAACCCCATCAGGTAAGCGTTTTAAGTTGAGTTTTTAGAAGGGTTCGATCATATCTTTGTTCACCAAACCTCGAACCTTCCCCGAACCGTAACACCCTTGCACAAATTCATCAGTTACACTTGATTTTACATCGATTACACAACATTACACTCTTAATTCTTGAATTGGGCGCGGATTTGGGCGATTTTTGTCGCCAATTAGGGCTTCAGTCGCGTTTTTGAGTGTTGTGTGCAAATTATCGATTTTTAACCATGGGCAAGACGAAAGGTACGTTCTTTCTACTCAATTACCTTAGGATTGAAGTTTATTGCAAGAAATTTATTGTGGGTAAGTTGATTGATATTGATTTTGGTTGAAATTCATGGTGATAATTGATATTTTTGAGTTGATCCATATGAATTCATGTTTATTGGTTTGAGATTGCTTGATTATGGATAGAACTTGAGTTTTTATGTGGATTGATCAAGGATATGATGCATCTTGAGGAATGAGCATGTTAACTAGGTTTGAATTGTTGATAGTTTGAGTTGTTCATGAAGTTCAATTATTGAAATTTATGTTGAATGGCTTGAATTGGTTGATGCATGCTTGTTGTTGATGATTTGAAGATTGAAGAGAGTGTGGTTGATGATGTTTTGAGCATGATGGATGAGCAAGTGGTGTTGAGATGATAGTTGAGTTGATTAAGCATGGATGCTTGAAGTCTTGAGTAGAGTATAGGATATGCTAGTCATATACTTGTGTTTTTGTCTTGTTGATTGTGTTGAAATAGTTGTTTTCAGGAAAGGGACAAGGATCGAATAAAGGGAAGGGCTAGGTGGATGAAGCAAGATCGAAGAAGAGGCAAGACAGGCCTTCGAATATGGACACAGTGATGAGGAAACTGAGGATACAAGAGCGTTTACCCGAAAACTTTAAAATTCAAATGAAAAACTGGGACGAGATTAAAGAAAAGTGGGAAGAAGTCTCTGACAAAGCTCGGAAAAGATACCAAGATGATGAGGCCATGATACTTATGAGCATTAGGGATGATATGACGATGTTGTTCGATCGAGTGGGGATCCGCAGATTTATGGAGTTGAAGAAGCCGACTTACTTCCATGTTACAGCAGAGGTAGTTTGCTCATTTGAGATGGATAAGGACCCACTTGGCTACCCGTATCAGTGATCATTTCAGTTAGGAGGAGTCCGAAGGAGATGGACGGCTGAGGATTTTAATTAGCTTTTTTAGACGCCTCTAGAGATTTCTCGAGTGGAGAATGGACACTTCAACGCTAATAGGTTTTGGAGGGAGATAACTAGGGAGATCAGAGACTATAAGATTAGGCAGGCTCGTGCGACCTCGATCAAGAATCCCGTGTTGAAATATATGGATCGAGTGCTTGGAAATACACTATTTCTCGTTCGGAGGGTGGCTGTGTGTCTAGAGGAGAGCTTTATGCCCTATGGTGTATGATGAATGGGGTGAAGTTCAATGTGGGAACATATTTCATCGCGCAGCTGTATCGATTCAGGACCATTGGATTTCAGAAGGTGAACATTGGAGGGTTACTGACGATTGTAGCTGAGCACTACAATATGGACTTCACCGGCATTACACCTGTTAGAGGAGAGCCCGACTTGGTGATGTTCACATGTGTAAAGGGAGGATTCGCACACTTTAGAGATGGTGATTGGTTCTTCACGAGAGGACCAAAGCCATTCGACTTTATGTTTCCCTTTGACATGAGCAACATGACCACTGTCCGGGAGGCGAGGAACTTGTTGATGAACTCCCTAGGACACACTGCTCTGTCCGTGACTGTGAAGACCAATAGGGATTGGAGAGCCGTGGCTAGGTTGTGTGCCGAAGGTAGGTTGGAGGAGCTACAACAAATTGTGGAACAGGGAGAGTACCATCCGCCACCGCACCAGCCACTTCAGTGGCCACAGCACCCCGAGGTCGAGCATCGGGAAGATGAGCAGCCAGAGATAGAGATTCCGGAAGAGGAGCAGCCCGACGCACCTCAGCATGAGCCAGCACCGCGTCAGCAGCGGGCTGTCCCAATTGATACACGGGAGCAGCTCCGTCTTATTCAAGAGTAGCTGGTCGCAATTGTTGCTAGCCAGCAGGAGACAAATCGACAGCTCGCACTCGCCAACGCCAACTATGCTACGCTGAATGAGAAGTATACGGCCTTGAATGAGAAAGTTGGTAGGTTGGGTGATCGAGTTGATTATTTGGATAGGCACATCGGTGATCTACACCGGATTGTGGAGCGGAGGCTTGATGATGAGGATGATGATGATGAGGGTGATGATGCTCCGGAGGAGTAGTTTTTCAGGTTTTTTTGGTTTCCTCCGATTCATCTTGATTCCATTATTTTTTTCATTTTATCTTTAGGATGGGGTGTGATTCATGCGTGAGTGGAATGTATAAGTGATATCTTGTATGATTGATTGGGTACAAGCTTATGGATTTTTGTGCATTCATATGTTCATGTGTTAATTTCTATTGATGAAAAGCATGTTTAGTTGATAAGTATATTGAGTTCTTGTGGAATTGATCTTAATTATGTGCTATAAGGAGTACTAGGATTACCTATGTGAGGATTTGAGCTTTTTAATCATTCTTGATCATGATTATTTTATTCTTGAGAGGATCATTCATATGAACGTATTCTAGAACTTGGCTTGGAGTCTTGTGTGAGACTTATGATTGATAAATTGCTAGGACATGATCTTAGGCCATTATTTTGTGATTAAGCTACTTAGCCAAATTTATCCTTCCTAATGATCTTATTTATCTTTGGATGCCCTGTTGAGCCGTTAAAAGCCTTTTCTTTGGTAGTCGAAGTAAATAACCTTATAAACCTTTACTTGAGCTTTGATTAACCTATTCATTGGTAGAGAGAGTGGAGGTGAGTAAGTGTTGCAAGAAGAAAAGGAGAATAGAACATGGTTGGATGAAAAGAATATGGTCAAATCTTGTTTAGGGGTAGTGCCCGAAACTGGTACCCCGATTGTTTATACATGTTGCATGTAGCTTAGCAGCTGATGGCCTATATATACGAGAAGGGTAGTGCCTAAAACCGGTACCCGAATTGTTTAAGAAGATGATGTTGATGCCATGAAAAGAAGAAAATTCAGGAATTTTACAAGTTCAAGAGACGACATTGGAGGAGAACTTGCTATAAGAAGAAGAAATCGAGAACCTCCAAGGTAACTCTCTACTAGTGTCTTAAGTCACTAAGTCCAAATTTTCCTACCTTTTTCCAAAGAGCCAACATTATAACCCAAAAACAAGTCCTTTGTGATCCTAGTGAAGAGTCGATTATAAGTTGATTTTTGAGACCTTTGCCAAGCTTATGGTTACGCGTGAATATGGATTGATATGAGTGTTTATATTAACCTATATAGTGCCTCACGCACTTGAGTGGAAGAGAATAAATACTTATCTTGTGAGCGAAATTACTTAGTACTCCGAATGGTGTGTGATTGGATTGATTTTGCATGAGTGATATATATGAAGTAATTAATACTTGTTTGATTGAATGAAGTTCCATGTGTGATATGTGTTGTACTTGATCTTGGTGAATTATACACGACTCATGTGGTTTGATTTGGTTGCCTCGGGACGAGCAACATGTAAGTTTGGGGGTTTGATGAGTGTGTAAATTCACAAGTTTAGCACCATGTTTTGTGCTAGTTTTGGAGAGTTTTGAGGTAGAAATAGGTGGAAAACCTATATATATTATGAATTAGCATGAATCAGGTGTTAGTGGAGCTATTTAAGTGGTTTTCATAGCAAAAACGGAGTGGAAGTGCCAAGAATTGAAGAGACGAAGTCGAGACCACGCGAACCGTCAAGTGAAGAGTAGGGTTCGACCTGATGGAGTAGGGTTCGACCTCTCCTACAGGTCAAACCAGCATTGTGAAACAGCAGAAGGAGGGTTCAACCACGACTCAAGGGGTTCGACCTGTTCATCAGGTCGAACCATGGTCGAACCAGTTCACGAGAAGATGGGTTCGACCACGACGTTGGGGGTTCGACCTGACAGTTGGTCTAACCAGGAGCGGAAATTGTCCAGTAGCGTGGTTCGACCTGGGGTTCGACCAAGACCTGAGTGGTTCGACCTGTGCAAGAGGTCAAACCAAACGCAGAATGTGTCCAGTAACAGGGTTCGACCTGGGGTTCGACTTGTTGGCCAGTGGTTCGACCTGTTGGCGAGGTAGAACCAAAATGCGAAAACTTACCTTATCCGGATTTTCGAGGCCAAAACGCGTGAGATCACTTGAAATGCCCATTCCAAGCCCTAGAGACGTGATTACAAGTATAAAAGAAGGCTCATGCAGTCGAGAAGACACAGAGACATCGTGATACAAGAGAGGAGTGAAGAAAAGAGATTAGTGATCCATCCGGAGGGCTGTGACAGAGATTCAGCTGGAGATTCAAGTAAGATTGGTCCATCTAACCATGATTGTTCTTAGATCAATCATGGGCTAGAGCCACTTCGGTAGTTCTAGGGTTATGAAGGTTTCATGAGTTAATTTGTATTTCGTGTGTATACTCCATACAACACTACTTGTAGTTTATTTTATATAAGATTGTGTTTTTTTAATCCATACTCATAGTTATTTTGTGCATAATTAATCGTTGTGTAGAGTCTGAATACATAACATGGTTATTGATTGAGTGCGTTCACTGTTGAGCAGGGTTTATTGTTATAATTCTAAGTGAAGGGATTCCGAAGTCTTATTAGAACTGTCTTATATGAATGTTTGTTAATTGAATTGAATTCGGGTTGACAAGTAGGATAAAGAGTATGACTTTATAGTACCTAAAAAGGGAGATCAAATCGGGTTAGAGTACTAAGTGCACGGGAAATAATTGATTATGATAGTACCTAGAAAGGGAGGTGGAGTATACGTCTTACTCTGAGGATACTCACACGTGTCAAAAGCTTATCTATTTGTGTCTATAGAATAGATTCGTATGGTCTAGTGATGCATCCATAAACCACAAGGCAGAGTCGGACATCGACACACGAAAGTACGAATTAACAAAGAAAACTGGATGGCCTGACGAACTACCTATCATCTTAATTGATCACAACTATTATTTACTTGCTCTTGTTATTTATTAGCTATTCAAATTGTTACTTAATTTATAAACCAACTGTTTAATTCAAAATAGTCATAATCTACTAGAACGTAATTAAATTGATATTTATCCGTCCCGTGGATTCGATATTTAACTTGGTCACCTTCGAAACTACAATTGATATCCTTCATACTTGGGGATTAATTGTGTGTTGAGAAAACGCCCATCAGTCACACAAAGCAAATATCCTCCCGGAGAGGTATCTAAAAACATGCGAGCATTCCCTTTCATTAATCCTTAATAAAAGAAACCTATTTGTTAGTTCTCATCAAATCCATGTTGAGGGCACTTCCTCAACATCTCCTTAAAATGCTCCCATGCTTCATAGAAGTTCTCATGTGGAAGTTGCTTGAATTGAGTAATTAAGCTTAATTTTGAGTTGCAATGTCTTTGATGGAAGAAAATATTTGTTCAAGAACTTTTGTACCAAATCTAACTAAGTGTTGCAAGTTACCCGAGGTATTGTACTAAGCCAAGCTTTTGCTTTCTCTTTCAATGAGAAGGGAAACAATCTCATATACTCCCTCCGTCCCACAAAAGTTTGCATGCCTCTTCCGGTACTGAGATTAAACAAACTGATAACTTTTGGGGGTATTATGGTATTTTTTTGATAATAAATAAATAATAAAGTATGTTAGGTGTGTTAGGTAAGGGTGGTTTTTTAGTAAATAAAGTATATGGGGAGGGTGATTGTGTTTGGCTTTTTGCTTTTTTAGGAATGTGCAAACTTTTGTGGGACAACCCAAAATAAAAAGCGTGTCATTTGAAATGAAATGGAGGAATATATAACATCATCCGAAACACCGTTCATCTTTATAGTGTTGGCAACCTCCATAAAATTGGCTAAATGTTCATTGTGATCTTCATGTAAACCTCCTCTAAATTGGTTGGCTTGCACCATGCGAATCAAGTCGGGATTCAACTCAAAGTTATTAGCCTTAATGGGTGGAGCCAACACTCCCATATCATGCTAAACTCTTGGTTGAAAATAATCCTGAATATCCTTTGGCCTTGGCCTTTCTTGAGGTATTTGCACATTTTCTTGCGCTTGGTTCTTGAATATATTAACCATCTTTTGGACATTTCTACGAACATATGGCAGTGCCTCTTCATTTCTTAGCATCTCATCATGATTTACTTTCATTTTATATTTGTGGGTTTGCATCTCACTTGCTTTTCTCTTTTTAAGGTCCTTTCCAACTCCAAGTCTAAAGGTTTGATAGACTCTTTCTTATATCTTGTGTTCATACACCTACAAAAATAAAGCAATGAGACCAACAAAAAAAAAATAAAAGTAAAATAAAATAGCACAAATAAAATATTCTTAGGAAGAACAATTAGAACACTAAAAATGTATTACAATAATCCGTTAACACTCCCCGACAACAGCGCCAAAAAACTTATTTGCATATTTTTCAACTCACTAGCAAGTGTATCCGGTCATCGTAGAAAAATACCCAAGTAATAAAAAATATCAAATCCTAGGAAATTTAAGTTTAGATTGAAAGAACACGTATGTTATCTCGTATTTTTATTATTTTTATAAGGACGAACGAAGATGATGATAAGCAAAGAACTCAAATAAGAAAAAGTAAGACAAAATAGGAGAAAATAAAAATGAAGAATTGGTGTTGAATGACAAGTAGTAAGATATGGGACTAGAATCAATCAAAGTACCTTAAAATTCATTTTATCACGCAAAGGGAATAGACGAGATAGATATTAGATTAGAGGCAACCACGAATGTATCCAAAGCTCTCTCTCGGGTTACTAAGGTTGTAAATCTCCTATAGACTCTCAAACGCACCTGGGATTGGTGCCCAACACTAACCTCTTCCATCAAGTTACTAATTATTCCCTAAATCTCCTTTAGAAGGTATTATCTAGAGAAAATTCTCCATTTTGTGTGTAGTAAGGCCAACGATGGATTGGTTCCTCTCATAGGGTTCAAAGTAACAAAAAGTGCCATAATTAAAGTAACAAAACAAATAAATGATTGATTACAATAATTTATGGAGTCTAATTCAAAATAAATTACAAAAAGAATTAAAACTCTCCTTCAATTTAACTTGTTGGAGATCTTCGATTGTTTCTTAATTCCTCCTCTTACTCTTAATTCCAAGTAATCTTCAATACTAAGGAACATGGGTGATAGTTAAGAAATGAGTTTGTGGAGTGATGGAAAGAAAAAAATGGAGAAAATAAAGAAGAGGGGAGAAAGTGTGTGAGTGAGTACTCTGTTTTTTCAACCAATTGGTCGGCTACTGTTGAAATGGAATTTCTCATATTATGCTCTTTCCCAATTTAATTCATTGTGATGGGCCAGGTAAAAGAAAAGGAAGGTTTCTTCATGATTCAAATGGGCCACACTATTCATTCATGGTAATAGATTTGAAGTGGACCATTTTTGCTCAAATTGTTAACTTCCTACTAGATCAACGCACATGGAGAATTGGAGTGGGCCCTTGATGGTGTTTAATGGGCTATTCTTGGGCCAAAAGTATAACGGGCCTCAATTATATATAGCTGAAAATTCCAACTTACGCGGCTTTTTTTAGTCCATTTTTGTCTGTTTTATCTCCGAATCGAGCCACATTTCTTTCTTTTTGAGTTGTGCATCCATTTTTGAGCTTATTTCATTGAAATTCCAAATAAAAAATCTTTTTGTCTCAAATTTAAGTGGACTAAGGCATATTTTCTACACTGATTTAATTCCCGTTTTTTCATTTGCTATTTTTAGCATAGTAATATTCAATTCATACATGAAAAATAGCATGATTCACACATTTTACTCCAAAAATACAAACACTGTAAAATACGAAAAAACAGTACTAAAAATAACATGAAAACATGAAAAAAATCACACGAACACGACTCTAATATCTAGCAAAATATCACGCTAAACAACCACTACTCCTTCCTTTCCAAGTAAATCCCAGGCATAAGCCTGTAAGGAACCTTGTTGCATTACAACTTCCAATACTTGTCGTACCTGCAACAAAGCACCATTTTCCATCAATATTCATACAATTACAATCATCTCTTGCATCCACTTGTCCTAGTTTCAATAAATTGAGTAAAAGGCCCATTAGGCAGTTTGTCTGATATTATTCATATTATGTAATTGGCATGAACATAAGAAGAAATGCACAAATATTAATATTGTCTTACTTTTATTTGCATCTATCATCATCCTTTTTAGCTCAATCAAAAAGAAGAATTATTCGAAACACCGCGTAGAATGTAGAAACTGCAAGAAAGAACACAACACCATAATTAACCATAACATGGAATAAGTTGGGTTAAAAAACAAAGCTTTAGGCATTTTTATTTTTATTTTTTAAAACAGCTTACATGATTAAATAGAACTGGCAGGATCCAAAAGAAGGCCCCCAGGATTTCCGACACATAATGAAAATGATGAGCTAAGCTCCACCAATGTAAATCATGGAAGCACTACATATTTTCATTATCTAGTTCACAACTTCCCATTTTACCTATGTCATCTATATATGAAAAACTATGATCAGAATCCGGACGATAATGTGACCTGAGAAGCTAAAACTCAGAGGAAAATAGAAGCAGAGATGATAGTAGTTATTTAATGCATGTGGGTGCATAACCCCAAAATCCAGCTTTTAAAATTTAGGTTATTTAAAACATGGAAGTTAATCCATGATTAGTGTTCTGTCCCAGGGTGGTCCTGCTAGGGATATTTTTATATCCATCAATGTGGATATCAATAAAGAAGACAAGTTGAAAAACAAAGATAGAACTTACCATCCAGAGGTCAGTAGGTTAGATTTGGTCTCTCGAGTTGTGGTTGTGTATAAGGCGATAAGAGACCAACTAAAGTAACTTTTTTTCACGAATAGAATGATGCCTTACCACCCAAGATATAACTAAATTTGGACTTATCCAATGTGTATCTTCCTCTTCCAATGAACATCGTGGATTCCTTTGTATGTATATTTATTTCTAAAAATATTTTAGGGAATTGTAAATCTTGTCTCATAACTGTGTAAGTCTTTTAGAATTGTGACACAATTTTATTTCTATTCGCTTGTTGCAACCGAACAGATTAGATAGAGTTAAATATTATTTGGTTCCATAACTTTTTTTTCTCTTTAATTTAGTTCAAAAATAGATATTTGTTTATATTTAGTCCCATAATTTTTATTTTTCATTAATTTTGATTCAATTTTTGCATAATTGCCATTTTCACCTGTTTCCGGCTAATTATGCTGACATGGCAATTCTAATTATTTATTAACCAATCAACGTGACAATGTATTATTATTTTTTAATATAAGTCAGCTCCACATCATAAACTTAATTAAAAAAATTAAATGTAACATTAAAAGAAATACAAAAATTACATTAAAGTAAAAAAAAAACCTAAATTTAAATTTAAAATGAAATCTAAAGAAACAAGAAATGCCCAGATTTACGACCAAGAACAAGGAACCGTTAAACACAACAACAAATTTCATGGATTCCGGTAGCAGATCTACGACCTTCGGGCGTGCGCGATGGTGGTGTACTCCGGCAACGGACGGCGCCGCGGTGGAGAGTAGCAGCGTTGACGCGTGACAGCGACGGCGGCATCGGAATCGACCTCCAACAGTGCATTTCTTCCGGCTGGATTTCGTGATGTAATGCGGCGCCGTCCGGTGGTCATCGGCGTCGCCAGGCCGCGGCGATTGTTTGTGACCCTGGCAAGTCGGTAAATTGACGGCAATGCTCGATTTACAGATGGTCACCGGTGAGAGACGGGGCTGGCGGCAGCAAGCGGAGCGCGAAAGCTGTCGCTTGTGCAGATTCTGCGTGGTGATCGCGATTGAGAGAATGGTGATGGTCGTTGATATGTTTGTAGAGATTTTGCTAATTTTGGGATTGAATTTGATTTCGGAGTTAGATTGGATTAGATTTGATATTTGGTTTGAATTGAATTTTGGATTTGTTTCTTCAACTCTCTTTTATTTCTTTTTTTTTAATTTAATTTTTAGGAAAATAAAAATTTATTAATTAAATTCCTACATGGAAGCTGACTTATATTTTTATTTATATTTTTTTATTACACTTAGATCTTACATGTCATATTGATTGGTTAATAAATAATTGGAGTCGCCATGTCAGCATTATTTGCCGGAAATCGACGATAAATTGAAATTCCGGCGAAAATTGGATCAAAATTAACGAAAAATGAAAGTTATGGAATTATAAACAAATATCTATTTTAGACTAAATTTAAAGAGAAAAAAATTATGGGACCAAACAAATATTTAACTCGATTAGATAAATGGATTATGCTTCTATTTAGTTGTCGCAACCGAAAATATATAAGTTTCATAAGGGTAACTATGTCTTATTAATTAATGATAATTTAATTTTTGGAGGATTACTATTAGGTACAAAAAAATCCTTAATTACTATGAGATACAAACATACAAAAATATTACTACTAACTACAAAAATATATAGTGATATTCCAATATTACTCCTATAATGTGCTGTACACAAATGTTGTGTGCAGCAAAAGTTCGTGTGAAGCAAAGTGTGTGCAGTAACAAAAGTTTATGCAGTAAAAAAAAGTGTGTGCAGCAAAAAGTGTGGTGGTCTGGCGGAGCTCTGGCGGCGTCAGTTTTTCGGCAGCGGCGACGGCAGTTTCCGGTGACCGTTCGGTGGCGGTGGTCCGGCAGTGGGTGGGGATTTAGTATTTGTGGTTTAAAAGTGTATGAGTTTAGGGTTATATTTGATATTTTACTTAAATATTTTGTATGTGATAATAATTATTTTAAATCAATGTATCTAATAGTAATTAGGGGTAC
This sequence comes from Pogostemon cablin, assembly GCA_023678885.1. NCBI lineage: Eukaryota > Viridiplantae > Streptophyta > Magnoliopsida > Lamiales > Lamiaceae > Pogostemon > Pogostemon cablin. The sequence continues at coordinate 11,714,872 of CM042973.1, read as the reverse complement.
AAAGTATATACCTAGTAGTAATTTTTCCTTTAATTTAAATATTTTTGGGATATGTTTAGTTATTTCGGGGGTGCAAATAATTGGGCTCTAAAATAAATTTGCTTTTATATATGTATTGATTATGTGATGTTATATGATATTTGCTTTTATTTATTCCTTTGTTGCCCAAAGTATTTTTTTTCTTTTTTATCCGTCCCTCAAAGTATTTCACATGTTACTTTTACTAAAACTGGTAAAAAAAATTTCTTCCGTCTCTTTTCAAATGACACACTTTCTACTTTGAGTAATTCTACAAAAGTTTGCACTTTCTTAAAAAAACAAAAAGTCAAACACAATCAACTTTCTCCATAGTATAAAAAAAATCATACATTCCTAAGAAACCTAACATACATTATTATTTATTTATGAGAAGATTTTGGGTGTGACTGTCTCATGAATCCCTTTATCTGAGACGTATTTTTCATAGACATTTTTTTAATATAATTAAAAAGAATTAAGTAAATTAAGGGCATGGTTATATTAATTAATTTGCTAATAATTTTATGCACCTGGGTGCACCACATGATACGGTGCACCCACTTTAGAATCGTATACAATTATGAACAGAAACATAGTATATAATTATGAATAAAAATGTATATACTTTGTTAGTGAATTTTTTTGTTAGTTTTTTAATGAAAAATTAAGTATAAAAAATATATAATTACTAAAAAACATGTATAAACTATTGAATAAAAAGTTATACATATATGGATGCTAGTTTTTTTAATAAAAAATTGAGTATGAAAAAAGTAACATGTATATAATATAAAATAAAAAGTTATACACATATAGATGCACCCTTGAACCAGAGTGCACCTGATATCTACTCTAATTAATTATAGTTTGAATAAAATTAAGTGGGCGGCTCACGGCTGGCAGCAGGCATTGAATTGAATTTTTTATTTTATTTTTCGTATTTTATTATGGGTTATGATATTAATTATATAAAAAAAACTATTTTTCTCTTTTTTAAAAAAAAAATTCATAATTAGGATTCACTTTTTATTATAAATATTATCACTTTTTATTCACATTATAAAGTAACCATAAAATAATTTATTTGATTGATTATCAATTTTTATTGATCAGATATCATTTTTATTAAAATTGTTATTTTTTTATTTATTTTGAGAATGGTTCATAAAATTGTGTAATTGGACGGTTATCACGTTTCATTGATCACATATCACTTTCTAATAAAGATGTTAGTATATCTTTTCGTACGTCGTACTATAATTTCATGAAATAATTCAATTGGTCAGTTATCACTTTTCCTTAGTATCACTTTTTTTAAGAATATTATAACGTTTTACCAATTCTATAAATTGTTCGTTAAATTCAATTTCTTAATTATTAATCACTTTTTATTACAGATGTTGTCACTTTTTTTAAAAATGATATCACTTTTAATTTATAATATAAACTGTTTATTAAAAAGTTCACATCACCGTTATCACTTTTCATCAATTGGTATCACTTTTATCACTTCTTAGCCTTCTCACAAAAGTCATTTATAAGATGGACTCACATAAGTCTTTAACATCATGAATTATTCATAACATAATTCAAATAAAAAAGTTATCACTTTTATTTAATCAGTATTTTTTTTATATTAAAAAATGTTACTCTCTCCATCCCAAAGATAAGTTCCTGGTTACTGTAGATACGGAGTTTAAGAAAAAATTACTTTTTGCTTTACTTTAGGTGTAGTTTGGTATTTTTAGGTAATAAATAAATTATAAAGTAAGTTATGTGAGTTGTAAAGGGGTGACAATTTTGAAATTAAAGTGTATTGTGGGGTTATTGATTTGTGTGTATTTCCTTATTTGGGGTGTGAACTTATTTATGTGACAGACATAAATAGAAAGTGTGAATTTGTTTATGGGACGGAGGGAGTAATACTTTTGAAAATTATCGCATTTTATAAATTTATAATATTTAAATTAATAAATAAATTATATAAATAATAAATTTTAAATTATTACATTTTAAATAATATATATATGTAACGCCTAATAAAATTTTCTCTCATAATTAATTTCTAAATTTTCTAATTTGATATCTACCAAGATTTTTTAAATTTATTTAGGCCCAATTAATTTTACTTGATTACTTATTTTTCAATTTTCTAGCTCTTAAAAATTATTTAATTGGGTTAATAGATGATCCGTGTTATATAAGGGGATCTGTAAGACGGTCTCACCCAACTCTTTACTTATATTTATTATAAAAAATATCATAATACTCTTAAAAGTTATTATATTTCTTAATATTCATGTCGGATGAGGGGTGCAAACATAAATAGGATAGAGAGAGTACACAATTATAATATTTACTTTTTATACATATCCCAATATAATATCCATTTTCACACTTTCACGCATTCTAACAATTTTTATACACTATTTACACTAAATTAACTAAAATAATTCTTCTTTTTTTCTTTATAATAAAAAAATACAATTTCTTTTAAATTCCGCACACAAAATTATACTCCCTCCGTCCCGCAGAAATGTACACGCTTCCTTTATAAATTACAAAAGTATATGATGCGTGTAGTTAATAGATATACCTTTTATATATATATAAATATATATATATATATATATATATATATATATATATATATATATATATATATATATTTATTTATTTATTTATTGTAAAATCATAATTCGGCGATATGTACAAGAGGAGCCTTGGGTTCGTGTGCCTCTCGCCTCCAATATCTATGAGTTATTCAAGTTCATGGTGATGACTTCTGAAATACCCTGTAGTTATTGTCAATGAATCGGGTGGTGATGATAATAACAACATTGATGAGGAACCTGAGGTGGTGGAAGGCGATACAATGCACGTAGATCGCTTCATTTTAGGCAAAAGCTTATGCGTCTCGGGGATAAAGTCCGTGTCTCCATATGAATACAATCCTTCTCCTCCATATTTTATTTAAATCTATGTATTGCTAGGGAATTTAAATTGCAAAGAGTTACGGAAATTGCAAAGGAGCACGGTGTCCCCGAGGCACAAGACCCCCACTCTTCATTTAATTAATTGTTTTTTTTCCATTAGTTAGGCTTATTTAATAAAGGATACCTATTGGGTGAGACCATTTTACGCATCCTAATTTGTGAGATGGACCATCCATAAGCATAATTAAACACGTTTTAAATTAAATTAAAAAAATAAAACAAGGGCTCTATTTGGAAAACACTTTTACTCTCTTTGTTCTGAGCAAAGGTGATCATTTAACTTTTGCACGTGGATTAAGGATGATAAGTCATATATTAGCATGATTATTTGGTAGAAATTCAAGTCTAATTGATGGAATTATATGTTATTTATGTGCTAATATTGACTTATTTTATCTTTAAGAAATAATTACTTTAATTATATGAATTGATGTGGAAACAGGCTGTTAAGTGGAGCAAATTAGAAAGAAATCAGCCAACTTATCTTCCACATATTTGAAGGACCAGATCTCCTCTAAATCTGAAAAAGTCACGGTCAAGTAGGGGGAAAACATGGTAAAAAGAGATCCTAAGATATTTTTGGAAGAGAAAAATAAAGAAAGAGACCAAGCAGGATTTCTTAGGGGACAAGGAGTTAAAAAAGGAAGATATTTTTATTTATTCTTGGAGGCTGTCACACACAGAAGGAACGTGATTTTCAAAAAGGAGAAGACAACGGCATTCCTCGTTTCCCTAGGCAGAAGTGAAGAACAACAAAGAACAATCTGACATCCTAGTTTTTATTATTAATTTGCTTTTCAGTATCAACATGCGGGGCTAATCCCCTTTTATAATTTAGAATTTCGTGAACCTCCCGTCGAATGTTAGATTAATTATTAGGGTTTTTTATGTTGAATCTTTTGTGTGAATTTATTCCATTACATGCGTTGAAATGAATTATAGTAGTTTGACAGTTAATTAAGCCTGATCAACTAGTTTAATTATTTAACTGTTGAATGTTATTCCAGGATCTACAATGTGTAATTGTTGTAGGAATTGGATTAAGTAGCAAATAGAGATTATTCCCTCTAGGTGTAATGGGATCTAGGTTGTATGATTCCTAGTCGAATTTCGTAACCTAGTAATTCTATGTTTAGAGTTTTAGTGCATTTTTGAGTTTGAATCTATAGAGTCACTCGTAAATAGTTAAATTTAGTGGTCGTACCCTAATTGATGAACTTAAAAACATTCGGGTTGATTGGTCGTACCGTCAATCTAGGAATTTGAGTTTGCCCAGTAGGCTAGATGTTTAATTCTTATAATTAATTAATTAGTAAGCGGTAGGGGATCGTCATTCTAAACTAGGTTCTTCTCACTTGGTAAATTTTCTAATTAAAATTCGTTTACGTACTTTGTTACTTGAATTGAATTAATTTATTATCGTCATTGTTATTTTTAATTTTTCACCAAACTAAACCCCCTTATTTATTTTATTTGTTTTCAACACTTTAATTTAATTAAAATTTTATTATACTCTCTTGGGTTTGACCCGTACTCGTTACTATACTAAGTATTGGAGTGAGTCGGAAATTGTATTTATTTTGGTAGGCCGGCGACAGCCTATCAACTTTGACGCCGTTTGCTCAGGGAGTAAAATTAAAATTTATTAAATTTTTGTGTTTCTGATATTTTTCTGCATTTTTACAGGTTCTGAAATTTTTTGGAATTTTTCTGGAATTTTTGAATTTTCCAGTAATACTGACACTGAAACCTTCAGTGTCAAAAGTGCCCTGTTTTCGAATTTTATGTGAATGATTACTCGTTCTTCTGGTAAAAAACTGCTTGAATACATATTAAAAATCGAGAGAACTGCCCAGAGGTTGAGAAAGGAGTCCCGGAAGAAGAAGAAAACAAGTTCGTCCACTGATGGAACTGCCGTAAACCTTATCGAACGCGAACTTGCAGCTGATCCACTTCATCTTGGAGAGGAGAATTCTGAATTTTCTAATTTAGAAGAGGACGATATTGTAGGTTCTGAGTCGGGAGAGGAAAACATGGCTGGAAATGAGGAAAAAGCTTTGAATGAATTGGCAAATCCGGACGTAGTCCATCAGCCACTATGCATTAACCTTCCTACGATTACCGATAATACTACATTTGAATTAAAATTGGGATTGATTCACTTACTTCCTACTTTTCATGGTCTTTCAGGTGAAAATCCACACAAGTTCTTGAAGGAATTCGCGGTTGTATGCACAAGCATGAAACCAACCGGAGTGATGGAGGAACAAGTTAAGCTAGGGTATTCCCCTTTGCGTTGAAAAACATGGCAAAGGACTGGTTGCATTATCTCCCTCTTGGATCGATTGATACGTGGGCTGAAATGGAGAAACTTTTTCTCCAAACTTACTTCCCAGCGACTAGAATTGCTGTCTTACGATAGGAGATATTCGGGGCTCGTCAAATGCAAGGGGATAGTTCACATGAGTATTGGGAGAGATTTAAACGCCTCACATCAACATGCCCTCAACATCAAATAAGCGACTAGTTGCTATTGCAATACTTCTATGAAGAGTTGTCAATCATGGATCGAAACATGCTTGATGCGGCTAGCGGAGGAGTATTCATGATGAAGGCATGACTGCCAACACCCAACAGTTTGGCACACGTGATCCATCATTTATAGAAGTAAAGGAGGTCCATGATTCTAAGATAGAGGAAACTTTGAATAAGTTGACAGTTGCTGTGGAGAATCTTGCTAAAGAAAGAGGGATAAACCCTCCATCTTGTCAATATTGTTTAGCTTATGATCATTCTACTCTTGATTGCAGGTCTACACCTAGTGAAGAGCAAGTAAATGCCATGGGGCGACCTTATGATCCCTTCTCTCAAACCTACAATCAGGGTTGGAGAGATCATCCTAATCTTAGGTATGGTAGTGGACAAGGGGGAAATAGGGGGCAATAACATTTTCAAGAGCAGAGAGTGGTGAATAGGCAATAAGATCACCCTTAAGATGGTGGAAATCACCTACAAGGTGGGGCAAGCTCAGGAGCCACATTTGAGGAAATGATGAAAGAGATGGCTGCCAACAATCTGAAATTCCAAGTGTCTACTCAGACATCCATCCAAAACTTGGAAAATTAAATGACTCAATTGGCTACAAGTGTAGGTCAGATGCAGACCCAAAACAGTGGAAAGTTGCCTTCACAAATGGAGGTTAATCCTAAGAATGTGAGCGTTATTATACTACGTAGTAGAAAATAGTTGGAGGAGCTTGTTCCGCCCAAGTTGTGGAAAAAGATGATGTAGAACCTGCTGGAATAGTGCAGGATCAGACCGATCAGTTTGGGGCAGAAAAATCTGATGCGCAGAATGTAACACTGACACTGAACCTTTCAGTGTCAAAAGTTCCAAAAAAAATCAGGTTAAAATTTCTGACCCTCTTCCTTTTAATATTAACCATTTGCCTTTTTCAAGCAGGATGAGGAATCTGAACACCACTGAAGAGGATAAACAAATACTTGAGGTGTTTCGAAAAGTGGAGTTCAATTTACCTCTCATTGAGGTAATTAAGCAAATTCCGAGATACTCCAATTTCTTGAAGGAGTTGTGCTCTTATCAAGTAGTCTTCTAAGTGGTATTCCGTCGTGACTCTCCGACGTTAAACATGAGCACTTGTTGGGGGCTTTTCCTCTCATTTTAATGCTTTATTTCATTCGTGTGAGTAAGAAATTTTTATATTTGAAGTGCTTACTTATCGGCAATTACATCTCTTTGCAAACTTAGTTTCGACTGTAGTTTCTACAAAGTTTGGGGGGGTGTGATGTACTTACCTCAATAAGCACCGATAGTATAATCTTTTCTTTGTGATGTTTGTTATGGGAGTTGGTTTTTGCGCCATATTTAAAATTTTAATCGATTTTGATGTGACGATTTTTTACAACTTGCCTAATATTTAGTTGGTTTTGGTTGTGTTTTCTTTTACGGAGTTACTCATGAATAATATATTTTGTGGAACAATTTTTGATGAAGTTGTGCTCTAGTTGGTACCTAATGATTCGTATTGAAGTTTGAAGTGTGTAGGGATTGAAGAACACTCAGTTTTGAAGCTTAGAAGGGTGGTTCGACCAAAGCCAGGGTAGGTTCGACCAGTGCCAGGAGGTCGAACCTAGCTGAAGAAGTTGAACCGTGGTGATAAATCGTCCAGTGAGGTGGTTCGACCACGACGTTCTTGGTTCGACCTGTTTAATAGGTCGAACCTAGGTCGAACCGGTGATCTAAAACTTACAGAAGGGTGGTTCGACCTGATGCGTTTTGGTTTGACTTGTTCCAGTAGGTTGAACCCAAGCCGAACCGAAGGAGAAGGTGTTCAGAATGTTGATTTGACCACGATGAAGTTGATTCGACCTCTTCCACAGGTCGGATCAAGGTCGAACCAAGCCAGGAAAGTGTGTTCTTAATTCCGTCCTTCTATTATGCATGAGTAGGGTTGTAGAGATACTTGTATGGTTGATTTGGGTATGAGCTTATTGATTTTGTGCATTCATATGTTCATGTGTTAATTTCTATTGATGAAAAGCATGTATAATGTGATGAGTATGTAGAGTTCTTGTGGAATTGATCTTAATTATGTGCTATGAGGAGTACTAGGATTTACCTATGTGAGGATTAGAGCCTTGATAATCATGCTTGATCATGATATTTTATTCTTGAAGGGATCATTCATATGAACGTATTCTAGAACTTGGCTTGGAGTCTTGTGTGAGACTTATGATTGATAAATTGCTAGGACATGATCTTAGGCCATTATTTTGTGATTAAGTTACTTAGCCAAATTTTGTCCTTCCTAATGATCTTATTAACCTTTGGATGCCCTGTTGAGCCGTTAAAGCTTTTTCTTTGGTAGCCGAAGTAAATAACCTTATAAACCTTTACGTGAGCCTTGATTAACCTATTCATTAGTAGAGAGAGTTGAGGTGAGTAAGTGTTGCAAGAAGAAAAAGGAAGATAGATTATGGTTGGATGAAAAGAACATGGTTAAATCTTGTTTAGGGGTAGTGCCCGAAACTGGTACCCCGATTGTTTTTATACATGGTGCATGAAGCTTAGCAGCTGATGGCCTATACATGAGAAGAAGGGTAGTGCCTAAAACCGGTATCCGAATTGTCTAAAGAGATGATGTTGATGCACGGAAAAGAAGAAAAATTCATGAGAAGAAGAGGAGAAGTTGGAGGAGATATTACAACAAGAAGAAGAATTCGAGAACCTCCAAGGTAACTCTCTACTAGTGTCTTAATTTACTTATCTAGATTTTCCTACCTTTTTTCAAAGAGCCAACATTACAACCCAAAAACAAGTCCTTTGTGATCCTAGAGAAGAGTTGATTATGAGTTGATTTTTGAGACATTTGCCAAGCTTATGGTTACTCGTGAATATGGATTGATATGAGTGTTTATATTAACCTATATAGTGCCTCACGCACTTGAGTGAAAGAGAATAAATACTTATCTTGTGAGCTAGATTACTTAGTACTCCGAATGGTATGTGATTTTATTGGTTTTGCATGAGTGATATATATGAAGCAATTAATACTTGTTTGATTTAATGAAGTTGCATGTGTGATATGTGTTGTACTTGATCTTGGTGAATTATACACGACTCCTGTGGTTTGATTTGGTTGCCTCGGGATGAGCAACATGTAAGTTTGGGGGTTTGATGAGTGTGTAAATTCACAAGTTTGGCATCATGTTTTGTGCTAGTTTTGGAGAGTTTTGAGGTGGAAATAGGTGGAAAACCTATATATATTGTGAATTAGCATGAATCAGGTGTTAGTGGAGCTATTTAAGTAGTTTTCATAGCAAAATCGGAGTGAAAGTGCCGAGAATCGAAGAGACGAAGTTTAGACCACACGAACCGCCAAGGAGAGAGGTGGGTTCGACCTGTTGGAGGAGGGTTCGACCTCTCCTACAGGTCGAACCAGCATTGCAAAGTGTGCAGAAGGAGGGTTCGACCACGACTCAAATGGTTCGACCTGCTCATTAGGTCGAACCATGGTCGAACCAGTTCGCGAGAAGTGTGATTCGACCACGACGTTGGGGTTCGACCTGACAGTTGGTCTAACCAGGAGCAGAAATTGTCCAGTGGTGCGGTTTGACCTGTGGTTCGACCAAAGAGGAAGTGGTTCGACCTATACTAGAAGTCGAACCAAGTGCAGAATACTTCTAGTAGCATGGTTCGACCTGTGGTTCGACCTGCGGCCAGTGGTTCGACCTGTTTGCTGAGGTCGAACTGTCGTGCGGGAACTTACCTTATCTAGATTTTCGAGGCCAAAACGCGTGTGATCACTTGAAAAGCCCATTCCAAGCCCTAGAGACGTGATTACAAGTATAAAAGGAGGCTCATGCAGTCAAGGAAGACATTCTCAAAGGAAGACGACCCGAAGTCCAAAAAAAACACAAGATCACCAATCACCAACAACATAATACAATAGAGTTTAGCTGGAGATTCAAGTAAGATTGGTCCATCTAACCATGATTGTTCCTAGATCAATCATGGGCTAGAGCCACTTCGGTAGTTCTAGGGTTATGAAGGTTTCATGAGTTGATTTGTATTTCGTGTGTATACTCCGTACAACACTACTTGTGGTTTAGTTTATATAAGATTGTGCATTTTTAATCCATACTCATAGTTGTTTTGTGCATCAATAATCATTGTGTAGAGTCTGAATGCATAACATGGTTATTGATTGAGTGCGTTCACTAATGAGCAGGGTTTATTGTTATAATTCTAAGTGAAGGGATTTCGAGATTTTATTAGAACCGTCTTATATGAATGTTTGTTAATTGAATGGAATTCGGGTTAACAAGTAGGATTAAGAGTATAACTTTATAGTACCTAAAAAGGGAGATCAAATCGGGTTAGAGTACTAAGTGCATGGGAAATAATTGATTATGATAGTACCTAGAAAGGGAGGTAAAGTATATGTCTTGCTCTGAGGATACTCACACGTGTCAAAAGCTTATCTATTTGTGTCTATAGAATAGATTTGCATGGTCTAGCGATGCATCCATAAACCACAAGGCAGAGTCGGACATTGACACACGAAAGTATGAATTAACGAATGAAACTGGATGGCCTGACGAACTACCTATCATCTTATTTGATCACAACTACTATTCTCTTGTTCTTGTTATTTATTTGCTATTTTAATCGTTACTTAGTTTACAAACCAACAATTACAATTCTCAACATAGTCATAATTGCTAGAAAATAACTGAAGTAATATTTATCTGTCCCGTGGATTCGATATTAAACTTGGTCACCTTCGAAACTACAATTGATATCCTTCATACTTGGGGATTAAAATTGTGTGTTGAGAAAACACCCATCAATCTCCCTGTTAGATTGTATATTAAAAGTTTAGCTTTTTATATGAACAATGTCTTGATAATATTTGAAGTGACAATCATGTGATCAAACATTTGCAATTATATTTTTGTAAAAGTCCATTTACTTTATACTGTAGATAATGTGGTGTGCGGTGTCACACAGAAGATCATATTATTGGCTCCTTATAAAGTATAAACAAATGTTCACAACCAAGATAGATGGGGACTATCTATCGACATGGTTGTAGTGTGATTTGGCATTATTCTGTCTTGACTATAAAATTGAACTAGTGCACTTTGTGTGTATTGAACAGGACCGCCTTGAGATCATTTGGTTTATACTGAGTATATAATAGAATTAGATCTCTGTTATTATGGATGTTCGTACTCTTAATTCCTATACAATAACCTCAACACGTAAGCCAATATTTATTTCTTTGATCCATCAATCGGTGAGATTTAATCGTTAAATCAATATCCTCGGTGAGTTGGGAGATTGTACAGTCTCTATAGTGTGTTGTTGATTGTAGAAAGAATCTGTGTCCTAACGGAATTGGTTGATGATGTCCCCTTGAGGAGCTAATGATGATTATCATGTAAACCCTGTAGGTGGATTTATTCCGGCATGATAATAAGGTTGAGTGGTACTACTCTCAGTAAATATATTAATTAATGGAGTTGTCAGTAACTTAAATAATTAATGGGCATTGAATCTTAAACACGGAGAGATTAACGGACTCATAATAAGAAGGAGCCCATAACGTAATTTGGGATTAGGGTGGCAGTGCAATAATATTTCTTTAGTAGACTGATTTATTATTATTGGATTTAAGTATAAGTTTTGGGGTAAACTTAGATGCTTAAGCCTAATGGGAGGCCCAAACCCTAATTTCTCCTCATGGTCCCTATTGTAGCCTATATAATAGCCAATCTCATCAATCTGGAACATAAGTTTTACACGCCAAAACTATGTAAGTAGATTAGGATTGTAGATTGAGATCGTCCTGTAGATTGTTGCCCACAGAACGTTAAGACATGGCTTAGGAACACAATAGAAGATCGAAAAGTCGTTTGTTCTTGTTGATCAACCTCTACATCAAACCCTGGTGAAAGGTAATATGATTCTACTCTTATACTTCCACTGCAGTAGAATTGCATAGAACCCTAATAGTTCACGTTAACCAAAAGATCCAAACACCAACAATTGGTATCAGAGTGGGTTCTATGGCTAAACGTGACACGTTGGGCTAGGGTTTGAGTGGAATACGTGATATTAGAGTTTAAAAGTATATTTCTTATGGAAAAATCCTAACTGTACACGGCACACACTTAACCACATGGCATCTAGTGGAGCGACGGGAGTGTGGTGGTGTATTGTTGTTCCACGAAAGCATGATTGATATCCACTAGTAAAAGTGTGATGATCGTCGGTGAGACATGCAAAGGGGCCGACAGCTGGAGGCATCAGGCGCTGGTGTTACACGACGAGAGTGATGAGCGACGGTAGCTACAATGGGACGTGATGGCTGCATGAATACTGTTCATCGATAAAGTCCATACACGTTAGGTTTGTTCGGCAGATCTTCACCACGTTGACCGGTGAAGGGGCTAAGCTGCGCATGATCAGCAGTTGCGATGGCATAGCATTGCTGGCGTGCAGGCAGTGGTTTTGCTGGTCATGTACTACTGGGCAACGACGGTGTGTGTCACGGATATGACTGCCTGACGGCGTATTGCTGCACGGCAGAAGTGTTGCTTTGGCAGTAAAAATTACGGCAAGCATGACCGCAAGTTGGCAGCAGAATTCATTGGGCGGGACCGAAATTGGTAAGTGTTGCTACCGCCATTCATGACCGGAGCTTCGACCAGTGGCATGGGCAACGAGGGAAGTGAATCACATATGGCGACAGACGTTCAACACTTCACGTTGGTTCTGGCATGATATTTGCTTAGCCAGTAAGACGCTGGTAATGTTGACCGGTGATGGTGGCAAGGCTTGGCTCGGAACAGGCGCGTGTAGACTCGAGTTCCAGGCGAGTCCAACTTCATTCTGGTCGAGTCTGGATGATCTTCCATTCGGGTATACTAGAGACCGAGGTGGGTTCTTACCTATTTTCGATCGAGTCTGTAGAGATTTCGATCGGGTCCTCAGTAGTTCCAATTGGGTCACATGGTTTTCCAGTCGAGTCTGCTGGTGGTGGGTTGATGACAATGTGGTGTTGGTCCCTCTAGTTCTAGCTGTGCTCCAGACGTTGGCGCTCAAGCGGTGATCGATTCATTCTGGCAAGGCTGGGGAGCAGACTGATCTTCAATCCGACCAGCTGATGAGTCTTCTTGGCGAGTTGTGTGGTCGCGAAATAGGAACCTGGCCGATGGCGGGAGGGTAGCTGCTCGCTAGAAACTTGCTGGGCGCGCCGTGGAGCATGGACTGGAAGTGGACCACCGGCGGAAACTAGGCTGAGCGATGGAACTCTGGTGAACAGCAATTTTCTGGCGGGCTGTTACTTGGCTGGAGTGGCGTAGCTTCAGGCGGTAATCTTCGATTGATGTGGGTCCGTGAGTGGATGACTTAGGGCACAAGGATACCTACTTGTTGTGCAAGTCACCCGTTTAATTGCTTGGAGTGTTGATTAAGTCATCTTAATTTTAGGAATTTATTTCCTTATATATAACTGCTATAATTGAATTATTTGTCTGTTATTGTTATATATTTGAATGCATGTGCTATTTGATTTACTACTTTAAGTAGTAACATGATAAGTTGTGTACTATATATGATATATTGTATGCATGCAAAAATCCTCTTGTTAAATAACTAAGTGGGAGAGGGATTGGTTAAATAAATCTCGTGGCCTCCATTATTGATTTATTGTGTGATGCAAATAAGCTTATGAGTTGGCTATAGTGCCTTCCTCCCCAAGGGATGAGTTTTATTTATGGATCACTTAAAAAAATTTTATGAAATAATTATTATTTATAATGTGACGCACATAAACTTATGAGTCGGCTATAGTGCCTTCCTCCCCAACTGATGAGTTTTATTTGTGGATCATTGATACAAATTAATAATTGATGATTACAGGAAATTATTTGAGCGCGTGCGGACTTCTCCAACTGTAAGGCACACAAGCTTTGGTAACGTACTTAGTATCAAATAATGGTATACACTTAGGTGCAATTAATATGTATCCTCCCCAATATAGTCACTGCAATTAAATTGCATGGCTAAAGGACAACCGACTATTAATCATTGAGTCATAAGTTTATTATGATGTATGGAATTAATGGGTAAAACTTTCTTTTGTGAATGTTAGGGTTTGCATACGTCCACACTAACGTGGCATGCAAATTCAAGATGCTTGAGATGTCGGTGAATTTATTATTTTTTAGGGAATCAACATAAAATTTAAATTCAAAATGTTTGATCGTTGTATTTATTTACTTGATTCTCTGTATTTTTGAATAGTTTATTTCATTTATTGTTAACTAAAAGAAAACAAACTTACTAGTCCAAAATAAATGATTGATAAGAATCTTGGTTTTAATAATTACTGCTTAGTAAAATACATGTGTGTTCTCACTAGGATGCCCTCTAGTGCCTATTAAAGTCTCTAGTGAAGAGGTGAGAGGTTCATAGAAATATGATGGTCTCATGCAACTCTTCGGATACTTGAGAAATAAAGAAAGGCAAGGGGTCGTGGTTAAACTTGATGAATGAATTAGAAATATTTGGAATAGAAATTGAAGGGGAAACTTAGGTCAATTTATTTCGTAGTTTTTCTAGATGCTTTGAGCAAGTTCCAACTCAATTACAAGAGATTGTATGCGGTGGAAAACTTCTAACAAAACATGTAGTGAAAGAAAGTCATTTTTATCAAGCCGTGAACAAGGTTTTAAGTAACTTATTTACTTGTTGTTGAAGCATGATTAGTGATGGTGTTTACTGACACGTTGTGTGTAGATACCAGAATCATTAAATGTTTTCAACATGGTGATGATGAGATTATTATGTACATGGGAAAATCTACAAGAGTAATGGCTGTTGCAGTGGGAGTTGTTTATTTATCTTATGATATGAATAAAGGTTTGATTTTAAGAAATTATCTTTACGTACGTTTCATAAAAAGAATTTGATATCAGTTTCTATGCATTTACGGATGGATACTCTATTAAATTTAAATGACACGGTCATTATAATGAAGGATGGAGCTATAATCTATTATGATACGTTAGTGGACAATTTATGCACTCTTAAATCATGTTGATCCCACGGATGCAACAAATAGTAATTAATAATGCGTCTTCTAAATTTAGTAAGAGAAAGGAACCTTCGGAGATGAACTAAACATACCTTTGGCATCTAAGACTAGATCATTTTACTTAAGTACGATTCGAAAGTTGATAGCCAATGAACCATTATGTTTATTGGAAGTGGAAACTATCGAACTTGTGAGTCTTACTTGGAAGTGAATATGATAAATTTTCTCTTCAAGGCAAATGGGTATAGGGCCATGTAAAGATATGTTAGAATTGGTTCATTCTGATTTAAGCGATCCTAAGATTATCCTGTCAAGAGGTGGTTATAAATATTTGACTATTATTCTAGAAATAAAATATATTTAGTTGATGCACTAGTCTGAGTACTATGATTAATTCAAGAAGTGCATGGCTGTTGCGGTGAAGCATCATGAAAAATATATCAAGTCACTGCGATCCGATCGTAGTGGCGAGCACCTCTTATGATAGTTTAGGAGCTGTTAATCAGAGAATGAGATTGAATCTCAAGTTGTTCGCGGGCAAACCCCGGCTCAAGTTGTTAATCAGAGAATAAGTTATTAAATTCATTTTGGAAAATCCTAGAAAAATGAAGGGTGGTTTATTTGTTAGTCCAAAAGATCGAACGGTGATTGTTAACACAAACACTAGATTTTTGGAAAGGACAATGTAATAAATCAAAAACCTTTGTATAAGTTATTCTAAAGGAAGTGAGAGGGAAAACACATAGTATAGTACTAATTGTACAAGAGGATATACCACAAGTAAACTACATCGCGTGTCACATCTGATTCACAATTGAATATTGTGCTTTGTCATAGTGGGAGAGTTGTTTTACAACCAAAAATATTTATTGTTTGGGAGAGTCGTGAGACTTTATCCCTAGTAAATATGAAATCATCCCATGGAATTATGACGAAGCACTACAAGATCGAAATGTGGAATCTTAGTAAGTTGCAATGATTTTTGAAATAAAATTTATAGATTCTAAATCAAATCTGGGAGATTATAGGACCACTAAATGGTGTAAAAGCATTGGAAGTGGTCATAAAAAATAATAGAGGATCATACGGTAAGGTGAAAAACTTGGAAGCGAAGCTTATTGGGAAAAGGTACACTCAGAAAGAAAGGGTTCGATTATGAGGAAACCTGTTCGCCGATAGCTATACCTATGTAGATCCAGACTCTTTTATCTGTTGCTCATTTTGATTATGAGGTACAACAAATAGATGTCAAGACGGCATTCCATATTGGAAGTCTTGAGAAAGACATCTATGTGAAGCAACCGGAGTGATTCATTGCAAAGGGCTAAGTGCATTTTGAGTGTAAGCTTAAAAGTGTCCATCGATGGACTAAGGCAAGCTTCAAGATCATGGAACATTCATTTTGATAAGGAAATCCAGTCATATGGATTTAATCAATGCTCGGATAGGTCTTGTGTTTTGAGCAGAAAGACGGAAACATGGTGGTATTCTTTAAATGTACGTAGAGAGTATCTTGTTCATTGTAGACAATGAAAAAGTATTGTCGAGCGTATGGGTATTGTTGATAAAGCGGTATGAAATGAAGGACTTAAGAGAAGCAAAATATATCCTTGTGATCACGGTAATAAGGATCAAAAGAAAGGATGTTGTGCTTATCTCATGTTTCGTATAACTAATACAATCTTTACGCGTTTTAGCATGTGACTTTATCTAAGGATTTGTGTCTTAAGACACAAAAGAAGATAAAATAGATAAAGGTGGTTGCCTATGCTTTGGCAATAAGGAAGCTTAGTCTGTGGAACGCTATGCACGAGAATGGATATCTATTTTTCCAATGGCATAGTCAATGAGTATCAAGGTAACCCGCAACAAGAATATTGAATTATGGTAAGACATATTTGAAGTGCCTGAGAAGGACTGGAATTTATAAGTAAGCTTACCGGACATATTCATTACTTCGTGATGGTTACACAGATTTGGATTTTCAAATCATGAGGACGGCAGTAAATCTACCTCAAGGTAATGTGTTTAAATTGGAAGTAGATCCACAGTATGGAGGAGTGTTATATAGAAATATATTTCAGACTCCAACATGGAAAAATGATAATATTGGAGCCTTGTGGCAGCCAAAGTATCTGTATGGTTCTAGAAACTTTGTAATGGACTTAGATGTGATTTTGAGTTTGCCCAAGATTATCACAATTTATTATGATAATAATGGTGCAGTTGCAAACTTGAAGAAATCATAAGTCCATCAGGCACTTAAATACATTGAGAGCTAGTACTACCTGATACGAGAAATTGTATGATGAGGGGAAGGTTGGTGTCGCCTAGATTGCATCGAATGATGACCTAGTAAATCCTTTTACAGGGACCTTAAGGCGAAATCTTTTGATGGTCAAGTAGTGGGAGTGGGAATCAAATGTATGTCAGCAGATATAGCAGCATAGTCTTTTAGTATAAGTGGGAGATTATTGGATTGTATATTAAAAGTCAACTTTTTGTATGAACAATGTTTTGATAATATTTGAAATGAGAATCATGTGATCAAATATTTGCAATTATATTGTTGCAAAAGTCAATTTACTTTATACTGTAGATAATGTGGTGTGCAGCATCACATGGAAGATCATATTATCGGCTCTTTATAAAGTATAAATAGATGTTCACAGCCTAGATAGACGGGGACTATATATCGGTATGGTTGTAGTGTGATTTGGAATTAGTCTGTCTTGACATAAAATTACACTAGTGCACTTTGTGTGTATTGAGCAGGACGGCCTTGAGATCGTTCGGTTTATACTTACTATATAATAGAACTAGATCTCTGTTATTATCGATGTTCATACTCTTAATCCCTATACAATAACCTCGACACGTAAGCTAGTATTTATTTTTTTGATTCATGATAGGCTGTCGCCGGCCTACCAAAATATAATTTATTTCCAACTCACTCCAATACTTAGTATAGTAATGAGTACGGATCGAACCCAAGAGAGTATAATGAGATTTTAATTAAATTTAAGTGTTGAAAGCGATTAAAATAAATAAGGGGGGTTTTTGGATTAGTGAAATTCAAAAATAACAATGAAAATAATAAATTAATTCAATTAAAATAATAAAGTACGTAGACGAAAATTATTTATTAAATTAACCGAGTGATAAAAACCTAGTTTGGGATGACGATCCCCTCCCATTTACTAAATTAATTAACTACAGGAATTAAACATCTAGTCTAGTGTGCAAACTTAAATCCTTAGATTGACGGTACGACAAATCAACCCGAATGTTCTTAAGTTTATCAATTAGAATACGACTACTAAATTGAACTATTTACGAGTGACCCTATGGATTCGAACTCATAAACGCATTAAAACTCTAAACATAGAATTACTAGGCTATGAAAACCGGCTAGGAATCATACAACCTAGATCATATTACACCTAGAGGGAATTATCTCTATTTGCTACTAAATTCAATCCTCAAAACAATTACGGATTATGGATCATGAAATAGCATTAAGCAATTAAATAATTAAACTAGTTGATCAGGCTAAATTAATTATCAAAGTGCTATAAAGAACATCAAAGGATGTAATAGAATAAATTTGCACAACAGATTCAATGAAAAACTCTTTAATAATTAATCTAAGGTTCAACGGGAAGTTCACGAAATCCTAAACTAGAAAAGGGGATTAGTACCGCATGTTCATAGCAAAAACAAAATTAAAATATAAAAATCGATGATGTCCGATGAACTTGAATCTTACGATCTCAAAACTGCCTTATAATGCCGCTGCTTCTTCACGCCAATCCCCCTAGAAGTATCGTGTCTCCCCTTTTTTTGTGTAGCAGCCTACCAGAAATAAATATAATCTCTTCCCTTCTTCTGCTGATCTCTTTCCTTATTTGTTCTTCCAAAAATATCTCCAGGATCTCTTCTTTTTATATCTTTTCTTTGTGATCCCACAAGATATGGGCCTGATTTTAGGATGAATCTGGAACGTGCGAAAATGTGTGAGAAGATTTTCAGCAGCCACTTTCCTTATTTATTCTGAATTTCCATTCATTTCCACATCAATTTATAACATTAAAGTTATAATTTATCAAAGACAAGATAAGTCAAATTAGCACCCAAATTAGCACATAAGTCAATCAAATAAACATGAATTTCAACCAAATAATCGTGCTAAAATATGACTTATCAATTCATCAATGGGTGAGATTTAATAGTTAAATCAATATGCTCGGTGAGTTGGAAGATGGTACTGTCTCTATGGTGTGATGTCAATTGTAGAAGGAATCTGTGTCCTAACGGAATTGGTTGATGATGTTCCCTTGAGGAGCTCATAATGATTATCATGTAAACCCTGCAGGTGGATTTATTCCGGCATGATAATAAGGTTGAGTGGTGATGAGCGTTTTCTCAACACACAATATTAATTCCCAAGTGTGAAGGATGCTATTGTAGCTTTGATAAGCGACCAAGTGATTATCGAACCCAAAGGACATATTACTATTAATTTAATTATATTCTAATTTACTAAAACTACTATGGTAATAATGTTTGATGATTAAGTAACCAAATAACGATTAATTAAAATAACTAATAAAATAAATAACAGTAGAGATTGAACGAAAGTGAATCAGTGAGTAGATAGGTAGTCCTTCGGGCTATCCAATTTTACTTATTAATTTCCCTTCCATGTATCATTGTCCGACTCTGCCTTATGGACTATGGACGCATCACTGAACCATGCAAATGTACTCTATAGACATAAGTAAATAAGCGTATAACATGTGTGAATATCCTTGGAGCAAGAGATATAAATCTCTCCCTTTCTAGGTACTATTAATATCAATTATTTTATGTGTACTAAGTACTCTAACCCGATATGATCTCCCTTTATAGGTACTATGAAATTACATTCTTTATCCTACTTATTAACTCGAATAATATTTAATTAACGAGTATTTATATAAGACTGTTCTAATGAAACTTCGAAATCCCTTCACTTAGAATCATAACAAGTAATCCTGCCCAGCAGTGAAAGCACTCAATCAATAACCAAGATATGTATTCAGACTCTACATAGCAATTATTGATGTACAAAACAACTATGAGTATGAATTAAAAACGCATTGTCTTATATAAAATAAACCACAAGTAGTGTTGTACAGAGTATACACATGGAAGTTCAATTAACTTGTAAAACCTTCATAAACCCTAGAACTACCGAAGTGGTTCTAGCCCATGATTGTTTGAAGAACAATCATGGAGGTTGGATAGATCTTACCCATAGTCTTGAAAATTACAAGATAAATTAAGATGCGAAGTTAACCCTAGGTGCGGGCGCCGTCGCGTCTCTCTCCGTCTTGAATTTTCACTTGGCTCTCACTTGATTCGACAGATGAATCTCTCTCCACAGCTCCACGGATGATGGTAGGATTTCAGATGTTGTGTAGAATGAAGGTGGTCAATGTCCTCTTTTCCCTTGCGTAGGGTCTTCCTTTTATACTTGTGAGCTCTCTTTATAGACCTAGGATGGTTTTTCTGAGTGAAAACATGCACTGAAGGTATAAAAATACGGATCCGGACATGTCTATCTCATCAATTCGACCAAAAGCCTTGGTCAAACCACTTTCTTCATGGTCGAATCATAGGTCGAACCAGCCTGTAACACACTTTCAGGTTGTCTGTTCGACGCGAATAGCTGGTCGAATCAGATACTTTCCGGTCGAACTGCAGCTACTTTCTTTTAGGCTTCTGGTTCATCCATGATTCAACCAAATGGCTTGTACGAACCACAGTGTAGTGGTCGAACCTACTTCTGACGTCCCCTCTTGCCTAGTTCGACCACAGGTGTTGGTCGAACCAAGTTCTTCTTGGTCGAATCAGACCTCTGCTTGGTCGAATTAGGCACCTGAACCTCCTCTTTCTGATTCTGATCACTTTTAACTCATTTTTCTTCTAAAATCCACTCAAATGGACTCAACACACCTGATTCCTGATTTACCACTATACCACACGATTTATCTCGACTTAAGACCAAATCATACATCATTATCACATGAATCAAGGATCAAAATACGTGAATTTACATACTCATCAAACCCCAAAATTTACATGTTGCTCGTGAATTTACACACTCATCAAACCATTTGAGTAAGTGTAAATTTCACAAGTCTATCTAGTCAAGTACAACTCGTACCTACACATGCAATTCTATCAACTACAAACAAGTATCACTCGCACCATACATTTCATTCATGCAGAACATCACTCAATTATACAACTTGGAGTACTAAGTCATCTAGCTCACGGATAAATGTTTACTCTCGCTCTCCAGTGTAGAAAATATACACTTAAACAAGTTAGTATATACGCTCATATTCAATTCATATTTCCGCATAACCATAAGCTTGCAAAGGTCTCAAAAATCAACTTATAATCACATCGTTACTAGGATCACAAAGGACTTGCCTTTGGGTTATAATGTTGGCTCTTTGGTAAGGTAAGAAAAATTTAGATAAAATGACTAACTAGTAGAAAATTACCTTGGAACTTGCTTTTCATCAAACAGCTTCATATTTTTCACCTTATTCTCATGATCTTCACAATTTAGCTTTCCTTCTTCTCCTTAATAACATATTTTCTTCGAAAAAACAAGGGTACCAATTTCGGGCACTACCCTTCTAAGCATTCGGGATACCAATTTCAGGCACTACCCCTTAACAAGATTTAACCATTCTCTTCCTTCTTCAAATTCAAGCTAGCATATATTCACCTCAAATCTCTACTAATGAATAGGGTATTCAACAAAGCTCAAGTAAAAGATAAATAAAGGCTTTTTAATCACAGCATGCCAAAGAAAAAGCTTTTAAAGGCTCTAAAGGGCTTCCAATGATTCATTCCATGTACGGGAAGGTAACACTTAAGCTAAGTGGCTCAAGTAAACAATAATGGCCTAAGATCATGTCCTAATAACTAAGCAATTATAAGTTTCACACAAGACTCCAAGCCAAGTTCTAGAATTCGGTCATATGAATGATTCTTACAAGAATAAACTATCATGCATTGATTTAACATGATTTCATAAGGCTCAAATTCTCACATGAGTAAAAAGAATCCTAAGTACTCCTCATAGCATATAATCAAGATCAATCTTGCAATAAACTCTACATACTCAACAAGTTATATATGCTTCTCATTAACAAAATTAACACATGCAAAATACGATTACAACATACTTAGCAAAGAACCCAACATATCAATCCAATCTCAAACATCACCAACCAATCCATCCTTAAATATCAAGTCCCACAATCAATCTAATCTCAATCATAATATCATGCATACATACCACTCACACCATAAAGACCCATTCTGTAAAGATAAAAGAGAAGGGGGATGAGATGAAATAGACAAAGATAAAAAAACCTGATGCACTCTACTCCTCCGGAGCATCATCATCCTCTTCGTCGTCACCATCACTTAACTATGATAGCAACCGATCCAAATCTCTATGAAGATTACTAAGCTTCCTGTCCAACTCGCGCTCATCGGTATGCATCTTCCCTAATCTCCTATCCATCTCCACATAGTTAGCCTGCAGCATGTGGTATCTTGCGTCAAGCGTGGCATAATTAGTGGAAAGCAAGCCCAGCTAACAATTTGTCTCTTGCTGATTGTTGTTTAGGTTAGTCAGGTGCCCATTCATCATCCTGAACTGCTCCCTAAAGTGCTTGATGAGTGTGTAAATTCACAAGTTTGACATCATGTTTTGTGCTAGTTTTGGAGAGTTTTGAGGTGGAAATAGGTGGAAAACCTATATATATTGTGAATTAGCATGAATCAGGTGTTAGTGGAGCTATTTAAATGGTTTTCATAGCAAAATCGGAGTGAAAGTGCCAAGAATCGAAGAGACTAAGTCGAGACCACACGAACCGCCAAGGAGAGAGGTGGGTTCGACCTGTTGGAGGAGGGTTCGACCTCTCCAGCAGGTCGAACCAGCGTTGAAAGAGTGCAGGAGGTGGGTTCGACCACGACTCAAATGGTTCGACCTGCTCATCAGGTTGAACCATGGTCAAACCAGTTCGCGAGAAGTGTGATTCGACCACGACGTTGGGGTTCAACCTGACAGTTGGACGAACCAGGAGCAGAAATTATCCAGTGGTGCAGTTCGACCTATGGTTCAACCAAAGAGGGAGTGGTTCGACCTGTACAAGAAGTCGAACCAAGTGCAGAATACTTCCAGTAGATGGGTTCGACCTGTGGTTCGACCTACGGCCAATTGTTCGACCTGTTTGTTGAGGTCAAACCGTCGTGCGGAAACTTACCTTATCCGGATTTTCAAGGCCAAAACATGTGGGATCACTTGAAAAGCCCATTCCAAGCCCTAGAGACGTGATTACAAGTATAAAAGGAGGCTCATGTAGTCAAGGAAGACGCCATAAAGTCCAAAAAGGGTTCCAAAATCACACGATCACCAATCACCAACAACACAAGACAAGAGATTTTCCATCTAACCATGATTGTTCATAGATCAATCATGGGCTAGAGCCACTTCGGTAGTTCTAGGGTTATGAAGGTTTCATGAGTTGATTTGTATTTCGTGTGTATACTCCGTACAACACTACTTGTGGTTTAGTTTATATAAGATTGTGCATTTTTAATCCATACTCATAGTTGTTTTGTGCATCAATAATCGTTGTGTAGAGTCTGAATACATAACATGGTTATTGATTGAGTGCGTTCACTAATAAGCAGGGTTTATTGTTATAATTCTAAGTGAAGGGATTCCGAGGTTTTATTAGAACCGTCTTATATGAATGTTTGTTAATTGAATTGAATTCGGGTTAACACGTAGGATTAAGAGTATAACTTTATAGTACCTAAAAAGGGAGATCAAATCGGGTTAGAGTACTAAGTGTATGGGAAATAATTGATTATGATAGTACCTAGAAAGGGAGGTAAAGTATACGTCTTGCTCTGAGGATACTCACACGTGTCAAAAGCTTATCTATTTGTGTCTATAGAATAGATTTGCATGGTCCAGCGATGCGTCCATAAACCATAAGGCAGAGTCGGACATCGACACACGAAAGTATGAATTAACGAAGAAAAATGGATGGCCTGACGAACTACCTATCATCTTATTTGATCACAACAACTCTTCTCTTGTTCTAGTTATTTATTTGCTATTCTAATTGTTACTTAGTTTTCAAACCAATTATTACAATTCTCAACATAGTCATAATTGCTAGTAAATAACTAAAGTAATATTTATCCATCCCGTGGATTCGATATTTAACTTGGTCACCTTCGAAACTACAATTGATATCCTTCATACTTGGGGATTAAAATTGTGTATTGAGAAAACACCCATCAAGTTTTTGGCGCCGTTGCCGGGGACGGCTTAAAATATCTTTTTGTTATTTCTAGTTTATTAGGGCTATTTTTCTTGTTTTGCTATTTTAATTATAGTTCTTTTTAGGTGCATGCTCACAAGATCAAAGAAAGGTGAACTTGAACCCTATAATCCTGAAATCGGAGCATCGTCAAGAAAGAAGAAGAAAAAGAAGAGCAAGGCAAAGGCTATTGATCCAACTGAAGCTTTGAATTTTGGAGTTGAAGTTGACGAGCAGAATTCGCAGATGATTGAAGCTACAACTGAAGTTAATTTGGGAGTATAGACAGTCAACATGGCAGCGAATCCGGATAATCTAGCCATCCGAGTGGTTTTCAGAAATAATGGGGCTGGAAATTTTGGGCTTCTAGGAGCGAGGGGAACTAATTCAGCTTTCGATCTTCATCCCGCTCTTATTAGCATGATAGAAAGGAACTTCTTTTCAGGAGGGTCTTTCGAGGATCTGCAGTAGCATCTGAATAAGTTCTTGGGCTATGCAAGTACTCAAAAAGACGCAGGGGAACATGAAGATGCTAGGAAGATCCTTTTGTTCAAATTCTCGCTTACTGAAAAGGTGAGAGATTGGTACGACACTATCAACGCAGCTGAGTGCACCACTTGGGAGCAACTGCAGTTAAGGTTCTTGGAGAGGTACATGCCACCTTCAAAGGTGTTTAAGATGAAGCAAGACATTAACCAATTTGCTATCGCTGGAGGTGAGAAATTTCATGAAGCATGGGATAGATTCAAAGACATGCTTAGGAATTATCCTCAACATGGGCTATCTAAAGCTCAATATATCAGTATATTCTACAATAGATTGGACTGTGATTCACGAGTGTTATTGGATGCTTCTTCTAATGGAGCATTGCTTACAAAGTCATCCGTAGACGCCGAGAAGTTGTTTGAAGATATTTCGATGAATTCAAGGGATTGGCCAACTGATAGAGTTGGAGGTACTTATGTCCTTGGGAAGGTAGCTCAAGTTGAACAAGCAATGGTGAAAACAAGTAGAGAGGATGAGATCGTCTCTAGCTTGTCCAATATCAACAAGCTACTTGAATCCCAACAGAAGCAAATCAGCGAATTATCTCAGCGCGTACCAATCATGCAGCAGGAGTTGAAGAATGATGGACCAATCCAAGAGGAGTTGGAAGAGGCACACTATGCCATGGGTCAAAGTATTCAAGGGACTAGGTATCCAGATCAAGGAAACTAGAACTACCAAGGGAACTATCAAGGAAACTTTAATAATCGTGGTCCCCCGGGTGGTTATCAACAGCGTAGGAGGCCAGAGTTCTCATGGAGCAATTCGAATAATGCGATTCAACCTCCGATGGGTGTTGATCCGGGTGCTAAGGTGGAAGAAGGGAAATCGGGTCTTGAGGATACTGTGAACAGGTATATGGCCAAGAATGATGAAAGAGTGAACCGCCTTGAGGCCAAACTTGAAAAGAAAATCGATGCAAACCATGAGGTTATATTTAAGCAGGTGAAGGACCTTACATTGCTGATGGGGGAGATGGCAGGAAGTGTTAACAAGCTTACTCAAACTATTGAGAAGGGGAAGTTCCCGTCTCAAAGTATTGAGAATCCAAGGTCCTGCAACGCCATCACATTGAGGTCGGGAACGTAGTACGAGGGACCTATGAGGCCGGAATCAAATTTAGACATGTCTAGGGCAAGATTCGACCATGGTTCGACCAACATTGAAGGTCGAACCATACAGGGGAGGTCAAACCAACGCACTGGACACGATCAGAAGGCATCGCAGCATCGGTTCGGCCAAACTGCAGATGGTTCGACCTGGCATACAGGTCGAACCATGGTCGAACCTGAAAATTCGGAGCACTCTGTTTTGTCGCAGCAACGGTTCGACCACGACGGACATGGTTCGACCTATCCAACAGGTTGAACCTTGGTCGAACCGGAGGGCGGAAGGAGTACTCGGTTCGACCTAGGTGGCCATGGTTCGACCTACTCAACAGGTCGAACCCAGGTCGAACCTCAACTTTAAAAAGAGAGCAGTTGTCCAGAAGAGTGGTTCGACCATTACGTGCCTGGTTTGACCTGTTCCACAGGTCGAACCCTGGTCGAACCCATCCAGAAGTTGCCTGTTGCTACTCTGAACACTCTCGATGATGTTGATGCTACTCCAGTGGTTCGGAATGAGCAAAGTACAGAGATAATAGCTGAGAAAAAGTGAGAGAGAGCCAAGCGATTGAGAGCCGAAAAGGAGAAAGCGGAAAAGGTTGATCGTGATGAATGGGGGATTCCCAAACAAAGATACCTCCGACGTTTCCTTATAAGCTAGTGAAGAAGGGATTGGAAGAGAAGTTCAAGAAGTTTTCAGAGATAATGAACAAGATAAGCTTGAGCATTCCTTTCTCAAAGGCAATCATGGAGATGTCGTACTATGCCCGATTTCTTAAAGACATATTGTTGAATAAGCGGAGCTTAACCGGAATTGAAACGATGTATTTATCTGAGAATTGCAACTCAATCATTCAAAGGAAGCTGCCACAAAAGATGAAGGATCTGGGGAGCTTCACTATTCTATGTGAGATCGAAAAGGGGCCGGCACGGCGAGCTTTGTGCGATCTAGGGGCAAGCATCAATTTGACACCGTTGTCCATCTTTCAGAGGTTTGGTTTGGGGGAGTTGACCCCTACAACAGTGGTTCTCCAATTGGCGGACAGGTCGATGACATTTCCAAAAGGTATAATTGAAGACGTTCTCGTCAAAGTGGAGAAGCTAGTCTTTCCTGTGGACTTTCTTGTGCTAGAGATGGAAGAAGACAAGGATAATATCCCTTTAATCTTGGGGAGACCTTTCCTTGCTACTGCTGGAGCTATGATTGATGTTCAAAAAGGAGAGCTTAGATTGAGGATGGACAAAGAAGAATTTCTTTTCAACTTGGACAAAGCAATGAAGATGCCCATGGAGTCACAGTGTTATAGTATTGACGTGGTGGAGGAGATTGTGAAGGAGGATATGTCTCTGATCCTGTCAAAGGATCCTCTTGAGACATGTTTGATGGAGTCTCTTACTTATCCCACTACGGAGCTTGATGAACTCTCCAACGAGGTATGTATTGAATATCTTGAGAACTTACTTGCTTTGGGTGATGCTAGGTATGCATTGGAGAAAGCTAAGGCTGAAGAAGCGAAAGGGTCTAGGAAGTACTTGCCGTTGGAGAGAGAGAGCACTCCGATGGAAGAAAAGAAAGAGGAGCTGAAACCATTACCGGAACACTTAACGCATGCTTATCTTGGTGACAATGAAAAAGATCCATCAGGTGATTTGGAATTCAAGAGGAAGATTGACCCGGAGGAGTCTACACGGCCATGGGATGAAGGTAATTCTAATGATCATATTTTTGTGAGCGAGAAAGGTGTCGTGCTGACTGTAGCCAAAGGAAGAGAAGATGATGTCTACTTGAAGCCTCCTAACTTACCACCGGATACTAACAAATTTGAAAGTCCTTGCTCTCGTTCTTATCCTGACTTTGATCTTGATGGAGATAGGAGTTATTCCAAAATTGAGTGGAAGATTAACAGGAATGAGAAGAGAAAGTTTGAGAAAGGAAATTCTACTGATCGTATGGTGCATAAGAATGGTAAGGTGGTAAGTGTGGATGATAAGATGGGAAGAAAGTATTGGAAGGTGAGGATGCGACATGATCATCCTCTGATCAAGTAATCTTCTGAGTTGGTACCGTCGTGACTCTCCGACGTTAAATATGAGCGCCTGTTGGGGGCTTTCCCTCCTGTTTTATTATTTTATTTCATTCGTGTGAGTAAGAAATTTTTATATTTGAAGTGCTTACTTATCGGCAATTACATCTCTTTGCAAACTTAGTTTCGACTGTAGTTTCTACTAAGTTTGGGGGGTGTGATGTACTTACCTCAATAAGCACCGATAGTATAATCTTTTCTTTGTGATGTTTGTTAGGGGAGTTGGTTTTTGTGCCATATTTAAAATTTTAATCGATTTTGATGTGACGATTTTTTACAACTTGCCTAATGTTTAGTGGGTTTTGGTTGTGTTTTCTTTTATGGAGTTACTCATGAATAATATTTTGTGGAACAATTTTTGATGAAGTTGTGCTCTAGTTGGTACCTAATGATTCGTATTGAAGTTTGAAGTGTGTAGGGATTGAAGAACACTCAGTTTTGAAGCTTAGAAGGGTGGTTCGACCAAAGCCAGGGTAGGTTCGACCAGTGCAAGGAGGTCGAACCTAGCTGAAGAAGTTGAACCGTGGTGATAAATCATCCAGTGAGGTGGTTCGACCACGACGTTCTTGGTTCGACCTGTTTAACAGGTCGAACCTAGGTCGAACCGGTGATCTGAAACATACAGAAGGATGGTTCGACCTGATGCGTTTTGGTTCGACCTATTCCAGTAGGTCGAACCCAAGCCGAACCGAAGGAGAAGGTGTTCAGAATGTTGATTCGACCATGATGAAGTTGATTCGACCTCTTCCACAGGTCGGATCAAGGTCAAACCAAGCCAGGAAAATGTGTTCTTAATTCCGTCCTTCTATGATGCATGAGTTGGGCTGTAGAGATACTTGTATGGTTGATTTAATTTATGGGCTGTTGATTTTGTGCATTCATATATTCATGTGTTAATTTCTATTGATGAAAAGCATGTATAATTTGATAAGTATGTAGAGTTCTTGTGTAATTGATCTTAATTATGTGCTATGAGGAGTACTTAGGATTCTATTTACCTATGCGAGGATTTGAGCCTTGATAATCATGCTTGATCATGATTGTTTTATTCTTGAGAGGATCATCCATATGAACGTATTCTAGAACTTGGTTTGGAGTCTTGTGTGAGACTTATGATTGATAAATTGCTAGGACATGATCTTAGGCCATTATTTTGTGATTAAGTTACTTAGCCAAATTTTATCCTTCCTAATGATCTTATTAACCTTTGGATGCCCCGTTGAGCCGTTAAAAAACCTTTTCTTTGGTAGCTGAAGTAAATAACCTTATAAACCTTTACTTGAGCCTTGATTAACCTATTCATTGGTAGAGAGAGTTGAGGTGAGTAAGTGTTGCAAGAAGAAAAAGGAAGATAGAATATGGGTAGATAAAAAGAATATAGTTAAATCTTGTTTAGGGGTAGTGCCTGAAACTAGTACCCCGATTGTTTTTATACATGGTGCATGAAGCTTAGCAGCTGATGGTCTATACATGAGAAGAAGGGTAGTGCCTGAAACTGATACCAGAATTGTCTAAAGAGATGATGTTGATGCACGAAAAATAAGGAAAATCCATGAGAAGAAGAGGAGAAGTTGGAGGAGATATTGCAGCAAGAAGAAGAATTCGAGAACCTCCAAGGTAACTCTCTACTAGTGTCTTAAGTCACTTTACCAAAATTTTCCTACCTTTTTCCAAAGAGCCAACATTACAACCCAAAAATAAGTCATTTGTGATCCTAGTGAAGAGTTGATTATAAGTTGATTTTTGAGACCTTTGCCAAGCTTATGGTTATGCGTGAATATGGATTGATATGAGTGTTTATGTTAACCTATATAGTGCCTTACACACTTGAGTGAAAGAGAATAAATACTTATCTTGTGAGCTAGATTACTTAGTACTCCGAATGGTGTGTGATTGGATTGGTTTTGCATGGGTGATATATATGAAGCAATTAATACTTGTTTGATTTAATGAAGTTGCATGTGTGATATGTGTTGTACTTGATCTTGGTGAATTATACACGACTCCTGTGGTTTGATTTGGTTGCCTCGGGACGAGCAACATGTAAGTTTGGGGGTTTGATGAGTGTGTAAATTCACAAGTTTGGCATCATGTTTTGTGCTAGTTTTGGAGAGTTTTGAGGTGGAAATAGGTGGAAAACCTATATATATTGTGAATTAGTATGAATCAGGTGTTAGTGGAGCTATTTAAGTAGTTTTCATAGCAAAATCGGAGTGGAAGTGCCAAGAATCGAAGAGACGAAGTCGAGACCACGCGAACCCCCAAGGAGAGAGGTGGGTTCGACCTGTTGGAGGAGGGTTCGACCTCTCCAGCAGGTCGAACCAGCATTGAAAGAGTGCAGGAGGTGGGTTCGACCACGACTCAAATGGTTCGACCTGCTCATCAGGTCAAACCATGGTCGAACTAGTTCGCGAGAAGTGTGATTCGACCACGACGTTGGGGTTCGACCTGAGAGTTGGTCGAACCAGGAGCAGAAATTGTCCAGTGGTGCGGTTCGACCTGTGGTTCGACCAAAGAGGGAGTGGTTCGACCTGTACAAGAAGTGGAACTAAGTGCAGAATACTTCCAGTAGGTGGGTTCGACCTGTGGTTCGACCTGCGGCCAGTGGTTCGACCTGTTTGCTGAGGTCGAATCGTCGTGCGGAAACTTACCTTATCTGGATTTTCGAGGCCAAAACGCATGGGATCACTTGAAAAGCCCATTCCAAGCCCTAGAGACATGATTACAAGTATAAAAGGAGGCTCATGCAGTCAAGGAAGACGTCACAAAGTCCAAAAAAGGTTCCAAAATCACACGATCACCAATCACCAACAACACAATACAAGAGAGTTTCCATCTAACCATGATTGTTCCTAGATCAATCATGGGCTAGAGCCACTTCGGTAGTTCTAGGGTTATGAAGGTTTCATGAGTTGATTTGTATTTCATGTGTATACTTCATACAACAATACTTGTGGTTTAGTTTATATAAGATTGTGCATTTTTAATCCATACTCATAGTTGTTTTGTGTATCAATAATCGTTGTGTAGAGTCTGAATACATAACATGGTTATTGATTGAGTGCGTTCACTAATGAGCAGGGTTTATTGTTATAATTCTAAGTGAAGAGATTCCGAGGTTTTATTAGAACCGTCTTATATGAATGTTTGTTAATTGAATTGAATTCGGGTTAACAAGTAGGATTAAGAGTATAACTTTATAGTACCTAAAAAGGAAGATCAAATCGGGTTAGAGTACTAAGTGCACGGGAAATAATTGATTATGATAGTACCTAGAAAGGGAGGTAAAGTATACGTCTTGCTCTGAGGATACTCACACGTGTCAAAAGCTTATCTATTTGTGTCTATAGAATAGATTTGCATGGTCCAGCGATGCATCCATAAACCACAAGGCAGAGTCGGACATCGACACACGAAAGTATGAATTAACGTAGGAAACTGGATGGCCTGACGAACTACCTATCATCTTATTTGATCACAACAACTCTTCTCTTGTTCTTGTTATTTATTTGCTATTCTAATTGTTACTTAGTTTTCAAACCACCTATTACAATTCTCAACATAGTCATAATTGCTAGAAAATAACTAAAGTAATATTTATCCGTCCCGTGGATTCGATATTTAACTTGGTCACCTTCGAAACTACAATTGATATCCATCATACTTGGGGATTAAAATTGTGTGTTGAGAAAACACCCATCAGTGCTCATCCGGACCGCCCCAATACTGCTGCTGCGATACTACTGGAATGGATTGCAGTGGTATCTCATGCTACTGCGGAACATCCATCTCAGGATGAATAGGATCCGCTCCATGGTACTCCTGCTCCTGCGATCGCTGCTGCTGTTGTTGCTATAGCTTCTGCTCTACTTTATCAATGATCCTTTGCAGCTCTTCGTACACACCTACAACAAACATTTGAGCCATAGTTCTCCAATCACCCTTCCTCAAACAAGTGATAGATATGGCCCTATGCGCCAATGTATTCATTAACACATTATCTTCACTCCGGATCGTAGTCAGGCCCCTCACATTATATGGCAACATAAATGAGAAGGGCTTAGAACCCCTCGTATACAACCAATCTCCATTATGATGATAGGTGAATCCAGCCTTCACACATGCAACCATCACTAAAGTTGGGTCCTCCAAAATAGGTGTAATGCCAGTAAAGTCCATGTTGTGCTACTCAGCTACCATCGTCAGCAATCCTTAGATATTCACTCTTTGAAACGTTGAAGTCCAGAATTTGTAAAGCAGCTGAATCAAGTATGACCCCACATTAAACCTTACTCTGTTCATCATGCACCACAGAACGTACAACTCACTCCATAATACATAACTCCCTTCGGATCGAGCAAACAGGGTATTGCTCATCACTTTATCCATATACCGAAGCATGGGGATCCTAATCAATGAACCACAAGCATCCTACGTCTTAAAGTCCATATCCTCTCCAGAAATGGCTCTCCAAAAGTCATTCGCCTTGAAATATCCATTCTCATTTCTGGAGATCCCCCTCGAAATTTCAAACAGTCTGTTAAACTCTTCAGCTGACCACGTTCTCTTCTCTCCTCCAAGCTGAAATGAACACTCATAGGGAAGGGCACTTGAACTCTTTTTGATGGTGATTGAACACAGCACCTCTGCAATCACATGAAAATATGTAGGCTTCTTAAGCTCCATAAAATGCCGAATACCTACTTGGTCGAACATCCACATAATATCCTCTGGGATATTCATCGTAAGCATAGCTCCATCATCCAGGTACCTAGTCCAAGCAATCTTGTCAGACATATCACCCCAACACTCTTTAATCTCCTCCCAATTCTACATTTGGATTTTGAAATCCTTAGGCAGCCTCTCCTTCAATCATAGTTTCTTTGTTACCTCGTCTTTCCGAGATGGTCTATCTTGCCTCTACTTGGAGCGAACCTCAGTTTCCTTTCTTTTTCCTACAAGAACAATACTTCAATACCAAATGAAATAAGAAAAACAAAACCAATAGTACAAACTAAATAGGCAATCAACTCTACTCAAGACTTCAAGTTTTCATACATAGTTAATGCCAAACAATCATGCCATAGTCATCTCCAAACAAGCATGCTTTCATCCTAATGAATCACTGACAACTCGATCCTCATGCTTACTCAATTTCACTCTCAACATTGACTAATAAATAACATCAATCAACCATGTTTTTCAACCACTAGCATGCATTAACAATTCCATCAATTCAAATCACATTCAACATGCTCACTTCACACTCTAATTAATCATCAAATTCATGTAAACATCAAGGTCTATTAACTAATTAACAATTAAAATTGGACCCATCAGTTGTTCATGTGAAATTTTCAACACCCATTCAAATTGCACCATAAATTCTAATAAAATCTAACTCATTCAACTTACCCACTTCAAAATCAAGTAATAGAACTTAAATACAAGGGTAATTGAATCAAGAAAACATACCTTTTGATCCGACCATGGCTTAAGATGAACAAGTGTGAAGAATCCCCAAATTTGTCAAGAAACCCTAGTTTTGCAACTAAAATTCTCCAAATTCGCGACAAATTGAGTGAAGATAGTGTGGAACATGGTTTAATCAGAATAAAATTGAGTGAAATTGAAATTTGGAAGAAAGAATTTTTGGTTCGGAGAGGATTTAAGTGGAGGTGGTGTGAAAAGGTGATCGAACAGGGGTGAAATTCCAGTTAAAATTCTGACTTACCTGTGCGATTCGACCCGAACGAGGTGGTCGAACCATCTCATCATGGTCAAATTGTGCTTCTGTACATTTTTAGCATCTCGGTTCGACCCGAACTGTAGGTCGAACTGGGCCTTCGTGGTCGAACCCGCCTGTTAAAAACTTTTAGGTCCACGATTTGACCCTGATTCGACTTCTTACTTGGTCAAATGACACCCTTCCTGGTTGAATACACCTGTAACAAACTCTCTGATCATTAATTCGACCTGGGCCTTTGGTCGAATCCTGGTCAAACCAACCTATGAATGGTCTAATAGACCTGTAATGAAGTCTTTATCAATAATTCGACATGGGCTGCTTGGTTTGACCTAAACTCTTGGTCGAATTGAGCACCTGTTGCTTCAGAATCCATAATTCTTCATCCCCTGCACACTTCACGCTCAAAAATGATCATTAGGCACCAAATCAGAGCACAACTTCAATCTAGAACCACTTTTAAGACTCTATAAACGTGTATATACTCCACATACGACTCAATCAAATAAAACTCCACTAAACATTACGCAAATTGCAAAAAAATTGATACATCAAAACCGATTAAAGTTTCAATATGCCGCAAAAAATCAATTCCCCTAACAAATATTACAAAGAAAAGATTATACTTTCGGTAATACGATGAGGTAAGTACATCACACCCCCCAAACTTAGTATAAACTAAAGTCGAAATTAAGTTTAAAAGAAGATGTAATTTCTGATAAGTAAGCACGTCAAATATAAAAATTTCTTACTCACACTAATAAAATAAAACAATAAAACAGGAGGGTAAGCCCCCAACAAGTACTCTAGTTTAACGGCGTAGAGTCACGACGGTACCACATCATTTCAAGGTGTCCTCATAGATGACATAAGCATCATTCGGTGACTTATAATGCTTCAATCGATGGCCATTCGCTACGATGATGTCTCCGTCTTTGTCCATAATCTCGAAACTTCCCCCTCTGCAGGCTCTATGGATAATGAACGGTCCCGTCCATTTTGATTTTAATTTTCCTGCAAAGAGATTCAAATGCGAGTTAAAGAGTAGTACCTCATCACCTTACTTGAATTCCTTGTAAGTGATCTTTGAATCATGCCATTTCTTCATTCTTTCCTTGTAGATCACCGAATTCTTATAAGCTGGATTCCTGAACTCGTCTAGTTGATTGATATGAGTCATCCTCAACTCCTTTTGATCATTAAGACACAAGTTCAAGCTTCTTAATGGCCAAAAAGCTTTATGCTGAATCTCTATGGGTGAGTGGCATGGCTTCCCATATACGATTTGATATGGTGACATGTCAAGCACCATCTTGTAAGCAGTTCGGAACCCCCACAAAATATCATCGAGCTTCATAGCCCAATCCTTCCTATTAGTTCCAACTACTTTCTCCAAAATTTGCTTCACTTGTCGATTTGAGACCTCCGCTTGCCCATTCTCTTGAGGGTGATAGGGTGTAGAAACCCTATGCTTGACACCATAATCCTTGAGCACTCTCTCAAGAAGCTTGTTGACGAAGTGGGAACCTCTATCACTTACTATTGCTCTAGGGACTCTAGTGGGCAAAGATATGCTTCTTCAAGAAAGACAACACGGTCTTTGAATCATTCAAGCAAGTAGGAATGGCCACCACCCACTTAGAAACATAATCCACAGCAAGTAGGATGTAGAGAAATCCATTCGATGGGGGAAAAGGCCCCATAAAATTGATTCCCCATACATCGAAAATCTCAACAACAATGCTCGGCTAAAGTGGCGTCTCATCTCTTCTACTTATGTTTCCCATACATTGACATTTATCGCATGTCGCCATATAGGATTCACAGTCTTTAAACAAAGTAGGCCAATAAATAGCAGATTGAAGTACCTTAGCTACCATCTTTTAAGCTCCGAAGTGCCCCCCGTTAGGTTGTGCATGGCAAAAATCAAGAACACTCTCCATCTCTATCTTGGGCACACACCTACAGACGATAGAATCTATACAAATCTTGTAGACGAACGGATCATACCATATGAAAGTCTCAACATCCCTCTTAAACTTCGCAAGTTGATATTTGTTGAGATCTCTTGGAATTTCTCCTGCGGCAATGTAATTGACATAGTCCGCATACCATGGATCCACTCCTTGAGCAGCTACTACACACGTTCTTTCCACCCGTTCAGCAAACACAGCCATAATCTTTTCATCAGGAAACATCTTTTCTATGTAATTAAAAGAATCATCACAATGCTCACTTGTCTCCAACCTTGATAAGTGATCCTCTAACACATTTTCGGTTCATTTTTTATCTCAGATCTCTATATCAAACTCCTGCAGAAGAAGGATCCATCTAATGATCCTTGGCTTCGCTTCCTTCTTCTCCATCAAGTAATGAATCGCAGAGTGATCCGTATACATAATGGTCTTCATGCCAATCAAATACTATCGAAACTTGTTGAATACATACACAACAGCTAGAAACTCCTTTTCAATGACAGTGTAGTTCTTTTGTGCTGCATCAAAAGTCTTACTCGCATAGTAGATGGCGCAGAACTTCTTCTCATTCATCTGCTCAAGCACCACTCCAAGTGCTTGATCACTTGCATCATGCATAAGTACAAATGGCTGAGTTGAATCCTGTGTGATCAAGATAGGTGCAGTAATTAGTGCCTCCTTCAAAACCAGAAAAGTTTTTAGGCATTCATCATCAAAATCAAAAGGAATATCCTTTTCAAGTAAGTGAGACAATGGTTTGGAGTATTTTGTGAAGACTTTTATGAATCTCCTATAAAATCCTGCGTGTCCAAGGAAGGACCGCACTCCCTTTTCATTAGTAGGTGGTGTAACCTTCACAATCGCCACCACCTTTGCTCTATCCACATGTAATCCCTTGGCCGAAATATTATGGCCAAGAATAATCCCATCTCTCACCATGAAGTGACACTTTTCCCAATTCAAGACAAGATTAGTTTCTTGACATCTCTTCAAAACAGTGGATAAGTTATATAAAAAATATTAAAAAGGAACCAAAAATAGAAAAATCATCCATAAACACCTCCATGATCATCTCTATCAACCCGTCAAATATGGTCATCATGCAACGCTGAAATGTAGCAGGTGCATTACATAATCCAAAAGGCATCTCTCTAAAGGTAAAAGTTCCATAAGTGCAAGTGAAAGTAGTCTTTTCCTGGTCCTCGGGTGTAATCATGATTTAATTATAACGCGAGTACCCACCCAAGAAACAATAAAACTCGTACCTCGCAAGACGATCAAGCATTTGATCCATGAAAGGGAGAGGAAAGTGGTCTTTGCATGTATTTTCATTCAATTTCCTGTAATCAATACACACACGTCATCCCGTAGGAATCCTAGTTGCTAAAATATGCAATGGACTCACATGGAGACTATCACTAATTGGGTAAATAATTCCTGCATCTAGCCATTTTAGGATTTGTTCCCTAATTACTTCTTGAATAGCGGGATTAACTCTCTGCTGATTCTGAATGCTACTCTTTGCCTCATCTAACAATCATATAATATGCATGCAATATGATGAACTAATACCCTTCAAATCATCAAGAGACCAACCAATTATAGACTTATACTTCCTAAGCACATCTAATAACTCATCAAGTTGATCATCAGTTAAAGAAGAAGATACAATTACTGGGTATGTTTCATTGTCACCTAGATAGGCATACTTTAAGTGTTACGGTAGTGGTTTCACCTCCTCCTTCTTGTCTTCTTTGATTGTGCTTTCTCTATCCAAAGGCAAGTATTTTCTAGTCCACTTCACCTCTACAAACTTGGTCCTTTTTTATTCATATTTGTCATCACCCAAAGCAAGTAAATTTTCAAGAAAATCAATACATACCTCATTGGAGAGCTCATCTAGCTCCATGGTAGGAAAAGTAACAGATTCCATCAAGCATTTCTCCCAGGGATCCTTTGAAAGGATCAAAGATATATCTTCCTTTACGATCTCCTCCACCACATCGATGCTATGACACTACGTCTCCATCGGCATCTTCATTGCTTTATCAAGGTTGAACAACACCTCTTCTTTATCCATGCGCAGCCTTAGCTCACCCTTTTGCACATCAATCATAGCTCCAGAAGTAGTAAGGAATTGTCTCCCTAAATAAGGGGAACATTATCCTTGTCATCCTCCATCTCAAGTACAAGAAAGTCCACAGGAAAGACTAGTGATGAGAGTGAAAATAAGCGTGTTTTAATATCCAATTTAACACCTTTTTGATTGATATTGTAGTCTTATATGAGCACAAATGTCTTATATTCGATATATGTGAGAATTATGTGCACTTGAGGTATTTTATTGTGTTTTAGGTGGAAAAAGGATCAAAAGAGCCAAGTTTGAGAAAAGGTGCAATTTGTGCAAGAATGCTGATAAACGCACATCGAACTTGTGTAATTATTCTATATTGATGTGGAGCTCTGAATTGGATTTGTGATATATGGTTGAAAAGCCACTGAAGAGAAGGTCGTTTTGGCGTAAAGAACATCCCAATCAGAGTCCGAACGAGGAAGTTATGAGCAAAGTGGTGGCGCCGCGCGAGCTATGCCGAACAGAATTGCAGTACTACTTTCCATGGCCTGTTACATATTCAATTCTTGGATTTTTGGTGATATCTTTATATTAAGAGAAAGCCAAGGAAAATAGGATCATGTGAGCGCAAAAATACTCAAATTGGAGGTCGGACGAGGAAGTTATGCTCAGAATCGTGAAGTCGCGCAGCTATTGGCGAGAATTTCCGAGAATTTCCGAAAACTACCTTATTTACCCGGATCTCTTTTACCAAATTTAACGCATGTCTCTTACCAAATTTGACATATGCCTAAATTTGGGTCCTTTCCAAGACCTACAAGGAGAGCTCACAAGTATAAAAAGGGGTGTAGATCACATCATTATTCATATAGAGTACACAATACAAGAGAGGAGAAGAAAGGCCACAACCATACAACACCCCACAAGGGGGGATCACCCCCCATCCATCATCCACTTCCTTTCCTCCATCCATCCATCACTTTGAAGATTCGTTTGTGGAATCAAGAGGAGAACCAAGAGGAGGATTCAAGATGGAGAAGGGCATGAAGACGCCATATCAAGGGTTTATTCGTTTCCTAATTTATCTTGTATTTTCCGGACATCCGGGTAAGATCTATCCAACACCCATGATTGTTCTTCGAAACACCATGGGCTAGAGCCTTTTTGGTAGATCTAGGAGTTTCGATGGTTTTATGAATTAATTGATCTTCTCTGTGTAAACTCCGTACAACACTACTTGTGGATTATTTTATATATGATTGTGCTTTCTTAATCCATATTCACGGTCGTTTTGTGCATCTTCAATTGGTATATAGAGTCTGAATATATATCTTGATTGTAGATTGAGTGCGTTCACCGCTGAACAGGATTCCATGTTATGATTCTAAGTGAGGGGACTTCGAAGCTTCATTAGAACTATCATATATGAATACTTATTAATTGAATTGAATTCGGATTATTAAGTAGGATAAAGAGGATAACTTCATAGTACCTATAAAGGGAGATCATATCGGGTTAGAGTACCAATCCTAGGGGGAAATAATTGATACTGATAGTACCTAGAAAGGGGGGTGGAATTATATCTCTTGCTCCGAGGTTATTCACACGTGTTATACGCATGTTTGCTTGTGTCTATAGAGTAAATATGCATGGCTTAGTGATGTGTCCATATTCCACAAGGCAGAATCGGACATCAACGCATGAAAGGGAAATTAAGTAGTAAAACTGGATTACCCTAGAGCTACCTATTCTCCTACTTGATCCACTTTCGTATTCTTCGAGTGATATTTTATATTATTTGTTATTTTAATTACTTGCTTAGTAGATTAATAATTCCATACCTCAAACTTTATTATCACTTGTCTTAATTAATTTAGATAATAATTAAATTGATAATACGCCGTCCTTTGGGTTCGATATTCACTTGGTCGCTTGCTTAAGCTGCAATTGATATCCTTAATACTTGGGGATTAATTTTGCGTGCAAAGAAAACGCGCATCAAGTTCTTGGCGTCGTTGCCGGGGATGGCTGTTAATATTGATTTTATTATTTCTAGTTGATTAAGATTTTTTTTCTTTTTCTTTTATTTGTGATTATTTATTTCTATCTAACCTTGAATTTTTTCGAGTTACTTGTGCGCTTGTAAAAGGAAAGGAAGGAAAAGAAAGAATAACACACTGCGCTAAACATGG
The DNA here is from genome assembly GCA_023678885.1 of Pogostemon cablin. NCBI lineage: Eukaryota > Viridiplantae > Streptophyta > Magnoliopsida > Lamiales > Lamiaceae > Pogostemon > Pogostemon cablin. The sequence goes on along the minus strand of CM042973.1, from coordinate 11,675,095 downwards.
CCAGAGCAAGGCAGAATCCGGATAATGTTGCCATATGTGAAATTTTCACGAACTATGAAATTGGTAACATGGGGTTGATAGGAGCAAGGGGGGAAGATGATGATTTTGAAATAAATCCCACTCTTACTAACATGGTGGAAAAGAATCCCTTTTCTGGAGATTAGTTTGAAGATCCATATCAACATCTCCGAAGATTTCTTGGTTATGCAAATACTCAAAAAGGAGCTGGAGCTCATGATAATGCTAGGCGGATCGCCTTATTCAAGTTCTCTTTGATTGATGGAGCAGAAGCTTGGTATGACACTCTTGATGCAGCCGAATGCACTACATGGGACCAACTGCAGCAGAAGTTCTTGGAGAGATACATGCCACCCTCAAGGATCTTAAGAATGAAGCAAGAGATCACTCGATTTGTTATGAATCAGGGTGAGAAATTTTATGAGGCGTGGGACAGGTTTAAAGACATGCTCAGGAGGTGTCCACAGCATGGAATGTCGAAGGCTGAATACATAAGCATCTTCTACAATGGATTGGATTGTGAGTCGCGTATTTTTATTGATGCATCATCAGGAGGAGCACTGTTATCAAAGACAGCACTTGAAGCGGAAAAGTTGTTTGAAGACATCTCTATGAATTCATGTGACTGGCCTGTAGAGAGAGATAGAGGATCATATGTACTTGGCGAGGTAGCGCAGGTTGAACATCAAGTGGTGAAGCCGAATAGGGATGATGAGATCGTCTCTAGTCTAGCGAACATCAACAAGCTATTAGAATCCCAGCAAAGGCAGATTACAGAGTTGACACTAAGGGGGCCTAGTATGAAGCAGCACGAAGTGAAGAGTGATGAAGATACCTTCAATCGATACATGGCTGAGAACGATGCAAGGGTTGACCACATCGAAGCTAGAATGAATATTGATCATGCAGATTTATCTAAGCAGATGAAGGAGCTTACTTTGATTATGGGTAGATGACCGCGAACGTGAATCAATTGACACAAAAATTAGAAGATAAAGCCATCACGTTAAGGTCTGGAACACAGTATGAAAGAACGATGAGGCTGAAATCAAATTTGGACATGACTAATCCTCGGTTCGACCAACACCCAGAAGGTTCGACCTGGCACTCAGGTCGAACCATGGTCGAACCTCATCATGCAGTGCACTCTGTTTTTAAAAATCCTCGGTTCGACCAAAACCCAGAGGGTTCGACCTGGCATACAGGTCGAACCATGGTCGAACCTCTTCATCCGGAGTGCTCTGTTTTGTCACAGCAATGGTTCGACCATGACCGTAATGGTTCGACCAACCTAGCAGGTCGAACCCAGGTCGAACCGGAGGATATAAACTATACAGTGAGGCAGTTCGACCTAGGGGGCAGTGGTTCGACTTGTAACACTGGTCGAACCCTAGTCGAACCTCAAGAGCAGAAAGAGAGCAGTTTTTCAGGAGATAGGTTCGACCATTACGTACCTGGTTCGACCTCTCAAACAGGTCGAACCCAGGTTGAACCACAATTTCAAAAAGAGAGCCGTTGTCCAGAAGGTAGGTTCGACCAGTACGTGCCTGGTTTGACCTATTCCACAGGTCGAACCCTGGTCGAACCCCTCCAGAAATTGCCTGTTGCTACTCCGAACACTCTCGATGATGTTGATGCTACTCCAGTGGTTCGGAATGAGCAAAGTACAGAGATAATAGCTGAGAAAAAGTGGGAAAGAGCAAAGAGATTGAGAGCCAAGAAGGATAAAGCGAAGGAGGTTGAACGTGATGAATGGGGAAGACCAAAGACCAAGATACCTCCTCCGTTTCCTTCGAGATTGGCCGAGAAGGGATTGGAAGAAAAGTTCAAGAGGTTTAACGATGTCATGAGCAAAGTAAGCTTGAACATTCCTTTCTCTGAAGCAATCATGGAGATGCCATACTATGCCCGATTCCTCAAGAATATTATATCAAAGAAGAGAATCTTGAACGGAGTGGAGACGGTGAACCTATCAGAGAATTGCAGCTCGATCCTTCAAAGGAAGCTACCTGCAAAGTTAAAGGTTCCTGGAAGCTTCACCATTCTTTGTGACATTGGAAAAGGGTCGGCACATAAAGCCTTGTGTGATTTGGGGGCAAGCGTTAACTTGATGCCTTTGTCCATATTTAAAAGGCTTGGTTTGGGGGATCTTAAACCCACGAATATTGCTCTTCAATTGGTGGATAGATCCATGACTTGTCCGAAGGGTTTAATTGAAGATGTTTTAGTGAGAGTGGATAAGTTAGTTTTTCCCGTGGATTTTCTTGTACTTGAGATGGAAGATGATAAGGGTGACATTCCCCTTATTTTGGGATGACCGTTCCTTGTCACAGCTGGAGCTATGATAGATGTTAAGGAAGGAAAGCTTAGACTGTGAATGGATAATGAAGATGTGGTTTTATCTCTTGATCATGCAATGAAGATGCCCATGGAGACTCAATCATGCAAGAGCATTGATATGGTTTCTAACTTGTTTAATCTTGATTTTTCTAAGACAGGTAATTCTGAATTTAAGTGGAAGATTGACAAGGGGGTGTCTAGACAACTATGGGAGGAAGGAAATTTCAATGATCATATACTTGTGACCAAGAAAGGTGAGGTGTTGAGTGTAGACAAGAAGAGGGAAAGAAAGTATTTGAAGGTGAGGATGCGAGATGACCGTCCTCTACCGTCGTGACTCTACGATGTTAAACATGAGCGCCTGTTGGGGGCTTGCCCTTCCGTTTTATTGCTTTATTTCTTTCGTGTGCATAAGAAATTTTTATATTTGAGGTGCTTACTAATCGGCAATTACATCTTTGCAAACTTAGTTTCAACTTACGTTTTTACTAAGTTTGGGGTGTGTGATGTTATTACCTCATTGAAGCACCAAGAATATAATCTTTTCTTTGTAATGTTTGCTAGGGGAGTTGATTTTTTGCGGTATGTTGAAACTTTAATCGGTTTTGATGTGTTGATTTTTTGCAATTTGCCTAGTGTTCAGTGGAGTTTCTAGTGTGTGGAGTCGATTAGATAGTCAATTTATTATTTCTTATAGTTCTCCTATTTTATTATTGATGAATCTTGTGATGATGAGTTTGTTTGAACTTTGATGATAGAAAAAGGTAACTAGGTGGCAAGATGAGTTCTACGCTGAGGAGCTCGAGCATTCATTGAAGAAAAATCAGGTGCCCTCGTTCCCTTATTCTAATTTTTATATGTGCTTTTAATTCATAGAGTGGAAGGATTAAGTTTAAGGTGGTGATCCATGTGAGCTTATTTTTAAATTGTCTTGGAATTCATATGCTCTTGAAATTGATGAAGGAAGTGTACTTGAGTTATATTGTGATATGAAGTTCTATGTGTACTTGTGAGATATTACTTACCATGAAAAGTACTCTGTTACTTGTTAAAAACCCATTTGAGATTTTGAGCCTTGTTTATCATGATACATAACCACATGATATTTTCTTTTCTGGTGAGTATCGTTTTTGTGTGTGTATTCTAGAACTTGCCTCTTGTCTTACTTGAAACTACATGTGTGTTAGATGATGAGAGATGATCTAAGGCCATCCTTGAATTTATGAGTCACTTAGCCAAATAATTCCCTACCAAATAATTATATATCCGTAGTTAACCCCGTTGAGCCTAAAAATCTTATTTCTTTGATAACCTACGAAGATAGCCACTTTGATATCCTATTTGAGCCTTAAATTCCTATATTTAGTGGAGAATTAAATGCTGTCAAAGTGTGTGAATTGATTTTCATGGAGTTTGGAAGGAATAAAATATTAGGAGCTGTACAAGTGATTATGAGCTGAAAAATATGAGCTTAAAAATAAGTTGCTTAGGGGTAGTGCCCGAAACTGGTACCCCAAGATGTTAGAGGTAGTGCCCGAAACTGGTACCTCGAGAGAGAAAAAGAGAAAAAAAGGAAAAAATGTTGAGCTTGAAGGAAATGAGAGAAAAAAGAAAATTAGAAGAGCATGAAGCTGGATAGCCTTGAAGTGTAAAAATCTGCAATACAAAAGATCTCCGGTTTTAATTCTCTACTAATTGAGTCACTTTATCCATATGTTTCCTACCCTTATCAAAGAGCCAACATTACATCCAAAAGAAAAGTCCTTTTTGATCCCATTGTCGAATCATAATTTTAGTGGTAGAAAGTTTGAGACGTTTGGCAAGCTTATGGTTACACATGCACTTGAATTGAATCTGAGCGTAAACACCTTATCCCATAAGTGTACATATTTTACACTTGAGTGCGAGTAATATATACTTCCCGTGAGAACATGTTGATGGAGCATTTGAAGTGGTGGTGATTGACTTAACTTGTATGCTATGAATTGATTATTACATGTAATGAGAGTTGCATGAACTAAGTTGATGACGATTGTATTTTGAATGGGTATTGGTCATAGTCCTTGTTTCCCCGCTAATTTTCTTACTCTCTCACACTTTATTTTTATTTTGTTGCCTCGGGACGAGCAACGGGCAAGTTTGGGGGTTTGATGAGAGTGAAAATAAGCGTGTTTTAATATCCAATTTAACACATTTTTGATTGATATTGTAGTCTTATATGAGCACAAATGTCTTATATTCGATATATGTGAGAATTATGTGCACTTGAGGTGTTTTATTGTGTTTTAGGTGGAAAAAGGATCAAAAGAGCCAAGTTTGAGAAAAGGTGCAATTTGTGCAAGAATGCTGATAAACGCACATCGAATTTGTGTAATAATTCTGTATTGATGTGGAGATCTGAATTGAATTTGTGATATATGGTTGGAAAGCCACTGAAGAGAAGGTCTTTTTGGCGTAAAGAACATCCCAATCAGAGTCCGAACGAGGAAGTTATGAGCAAAGTGGTGACGTCGCGCGAGCTGTGCCGAACAGAATTGCAGTACTACTTTCCATGGCCTGTTACATATTTAATTCTTGGATTTTTGGTGATATCTTTATATTCAGAGAAAGCCAAGGAAAATAGGATCATGTGAGCGCAAAAATCACTCAAATTGGAGGTCGGACGAGAAGTTATGCTCAGAATCGTGAAGTCGTGCAGCTGTTGGCGAGAATTTCCGAGAATTTCCGAAAACTACCTTATTTATCGGGATCTCTTTTACCAAATTTAACGCATGTCTCTTATCAAATTTGACATATGCCTAAATTTGGGTCCTTTCCAAGACCTACAAGGAGAGCTCACAAGTATAAAAAGGGGTGTAGATCACATCATTATTCATATAGAGAACACAATACAAGAGAGGAGAAGAAAGGTCACAACCATACAACACCCCACAAGGGGGGATCACCCCCCATCCATCATCCACTTCCTTTCCTCCATCCATCCATCACTTTGAAGATTCGTTTGTGGAATCAAGAGGAGAACCAAGAGGAGGATTCAAGATGGAGAAGGGCATGAAGACGCCATATCAAGGGTTTATTCGTTTCCTAATTTATCTTGTATTTTTCGGACATCCGGGTAAGATCTATCCAACACCCATGATTGTTCTTCGAAACACCATGGGCTAGAGCCTTTTTGGTAGATCTAGGAGTTTTGATGGTTTTATGAATTAATTGATCTTCTCTGTGTAAACTCCGTACAACACTACTTGTGGATTATTTTATATATGATTGTGCTTTCTTAATCCATATTCACGGTCGTTTTGTGCATCTTCAATTGGTATATAGAGTCTGAATATATATCTTGGTTGTAGATTGAGTGCGTTCACCGCTGAACAGGATTCCATGTTATGATTCTAAGTGAGGGGACTCCGAAGCTTCATTAGAACTATCATATATGAATACATATTAATTGAATTGAATTCGGATTATTAAGTAGGATAAAGAGGATAACTTCATAGTACCTATAAAGGGAGATCATATCGGGTTAGAGTACCAATCCTAGGGGGAAATAATTGATACTGATAGTACCTAGAAAGGGGGGTGGAATTATATCTCTTGCTCCGAGGTTATTCACACGTGTTATACACATGTTTGCTTGTGTCTATAGAGTAAATATGCATGGCTTAGTGATGCGTCCATATTCCACAAGGCAGAGTCGGACATCAACGCATGAAAAGGAAATTAAGTAGTAAAACTGGATTACCCTAGAGCTACCTATTTTCCTACTTGATCCACTTTCGTATTCTTCGAGTGATATTTTATATTATTTGTTATTTTAATTACTTGCTTAGTAGATTAATAATTCCATACCTCAAACTTTATTATCACTTGTCTTAATTAATTTAGATAATAATTAAATTGATAATACGCCGTCCTTTGGGTTCGATATTCACTTGGTCGCTTGCTTAAACTGCAATTGATATCCTTAATACTTGGGGATTAATTTTGCGTGCAAAGAAAACGCGCATCAACTAGTTTATTTACTTTCACTAGAACGTCTTCAATCGTCCCTTTCGGAAAAGTCATAGACCGATCCGCCAATTGTAGAGCAACCATTGTGGGAGTTAACTCCCCAAACCAAGCCTTTGAAATATCGACAAGGGCATCAAGTTGATGATTGTCCTAAGATCGCATAGGGCTCGTCGTGCCGGCCCATTCCTTATCTCACATAGAATAGTGAAGCTTCCCAGATCCTTTAACTTAGCTAGCAGCTTCCTCTGTATGATCGAGCTACAATTTTCAGATAAATTCACTGTCTCAATTCCATTCAAACTTTTCTTCTTCAAAAGTATATCCTTTAGGAAGAGGGCATAGTATGGCATCTCTAAGAGTGCTTCGGAGAAAGGAATGCTCAAGCTTATTTTGTTTATGATATCTGAAAACTTCTTGAACTTTTCTTCCAATATCTTCTTGACAAGCTTGAAAGGAAACGGAGGAGGTATCTTAGTTTTGGGAATCCCCCATTCATCACGTTCAACCATTTTCGCCTTATCCTTTTCAACTCGCAATCTCTTTGCTCTCTCCCATTTTTTTTCTACAATAAGCTCCTTATTCTGCTCTTTGGAAGTCATCAGAGTCGCATCGACATCATGTACAACATTCAGCGTAGAAAACGGTGCCAAACTGGGTGAGTAGTGGTCGAATCGTGCTTCAGACAGGCTGATTCAACCATGGTTCGACCAGGGCTGTTGGTCGAACCATGGTGAACATGGTCAAACCATGCTTCAGACAAAATACAGTACTTCGAACAAGGTGATTCGACCATGGTTCGACTAACTGAGTTGGTCGAACCATTCTAGTTTTGGTCAAATTGCTCATCAGATAAAATAGAGGGTCGGAAACAGGTGGGTTCAACCACAGTTCGACAAACTGGGTTGGTCGAACCATGCTGTAAGTGGTCAAACTGGCTATGTTGAGCTTTCGAATTCAATTTCGGCTTCATTGGTCCATCAATACTGCATCCCAGACCTCAACGTGATGGTGTGGCACTACTTCGGATTCACTATACTCTGCGATGGGAACTTCCCCTTTTCTACTGTTTATGTTATTTGGTTAACATTCCCAGCCATCTCTCCCATCAACAACGTCAAGTCTTTAATTTGCTTAGAAATATCCTCATGATTTGCATCAATTTACTTTTCAAGCTTGGCCTCTAGATAATCTACTCTTGCATCATTCCTTGCTATGTACCTGTTCACCGTATCCTCAAAACCTATTTTTTCTTCTTCCACTTTAACACCCGGATCAACACCAACAGGAGGTTGTACTGCTGTATTAGGATCTCTCCGTGAAAACTCCGGCCTTCTTGGTTGTTGATAATTACCCGGGGGACCCCGATTATTGTAGTTCCCTTGGTAAGTCCAGTTTTCTTAATTTTAAAACCTCGTTCCTTGAATACTTTGACCTATGGCATAGTTCGCCTCTTCCATCTCCTCTTGGCTAGCTCCTTCATTACACACATCCTGCTACATATTTGGTACTCGCTGAGCTATGTCAGTAATATGCTTTTGCTGGGACTCAAGCAACATGTTGATACTGGCCAAACTAGAGACGATCTCACCTTCTCTACTTGATTTTACCATTGTATGCTCAACCTGCGCTACTTTTCCAAGAATATAAGTACCTCTCACTCTATCAATTGGGCAATCTCTTGAATTTATCCAAATATCCTCAAAGAGCTTTTCGGCCTCTACGGATGACTTCGTAAGCAATGCTCCATTTGATGAAGCATCTAGTAACACTCGAAAATCACAGTCCAATCCACTATAGAAAATAATGATATATTGAGCTTTAGATAGTCCATGTTGTGGACACTTCCTTAGCATGTCCTTGAATATGTCCCAAGCCTTATGAAACTTTTCATTACCCTGGATAGTAAATTGATTAATTTATTGTTTCATCTTAAACGCCTCTGAAGGTAGCATGTATCGCTCCAAGAATTTCACCTTCAATTTTTTCCAGGTATCACAATCAGCAGCATTAAGATTACCGTATCAATCTCTCGCTTTTTCATTCAGCGAGAACTTAAACAAAATGATCCTCCTCGCATCTTCGTGAGCTCCTACATCTTTTTGTGTACTTGCATACCCAAGGAACTTATTTAGATGTTGCTGAGGATCTTCAAAATTCCCCAGAGAAGGACTCCTTTTAATCATGCTGATAAGAGCAGGGTGAAGATCAAAATTAGCTCTGGCGACTCTTGCTCCTAACAGTCCCAAATTGCCTCCTCCGTTGTTCTTAAAGACTTCACAGATGGCAATATTATCCGAATTCGCCGCCATGTTGACTGCTTCTGCTTCCAAATTAACTTCGGTGGTAGCTTCAGTTGCTTGCGGATTTAGCTCGTCTACTTCAACTTCTAAATTAAGAGCTTCCGTTGGTTCTACGTTCTTATTCTTTTTCTTCTTCCCCTTCTTCTTTCTTGACAATGCTCCAATATTCGGATTGTAAGATTCTAATTCTCTTATCTTTGATCTAGTGAGCATACACCTAAGAAAAATAAGCATTAAAAAATAAAGACAAGAATAATATAGTCTTAATTAAACTAGAAATAATAAACTAATAATTAATGTCGTCCCCGGCAATGGCGCCATGAACTTGATGAGCGTTTTCTCAACACACAATATTAATCCCCAAGTGTGAAGGATGCTATTGTAGCTTTGATAAGCGACCAAGTGATTATCGAACCCAAAAGACGTATTACTATTAATTTAATTATATTCTAATTTACTTTAACTACTATGGCAATAAAGTTTGATGATTAAGTAACCAAATAACGATTAATTAAAGTAACTAATAAAACAAATAACAGTAGAGATTGAACGAAAGTGAATAAGTGAGTAGATAGGTAGTCCTTCGGGCTATCCAGTTTTACTTATTAATTTTCCTTCCATGTATCATTGTCCAACTTTGCCTTGTGGACTATGGACGCATCACTGAACCACGCAAATCTACTCTATAGAAATAAGTAAATAAGCGTATGGCACGTGTGAATATCCTTGGACCAAGAGATATAATTCACCCTCTTTCTAGGTACTATCAGTATAAATTATTTCTCGTGCACTAAGTACTCTAACCCGATATGATCTCCCTTTATAGGTACTATGAAATTATGCTCTTTATCCTACTTATTAAACCGAATAATATTCAATTAACAAGTATTTATATAAGACGCTTCCAATGAAACTTCAGAATCCCTTCACCAAGAATCATAACAAGTAATCCTGCTCAGCAGTGAACGTACTCAATCAATAACCAAGATATGTTTTCAGACTCTACATAACAATTATTGATGCACAAAACAACTCTGAGTATGAATTAAAAATGCATTGTCTTATATAAAATAAACCACAAGTAGTGTTGTACGGAGTATACACATGGAAGTTCAATTAACTTGTAAAACCTTCATAAACCCTAGAACTACTAAAGCGGTTCTAGCCCATGATTGTTCTTCATCTTACCCATAGTCTTGAAAATTATAAGACAAATTAAGATGCAAAGTTAACTCTAGGTGCGGGCGTCGTCGCGTATCTCTCCGTCTTGAATCTTCACTTGGCTCTCACTTGATTCAACAGACGAATCTCTCTCCATAGCTCCCCGGATAGTGGTAGAATTTCGGATGTTGTGTAGAATGAAGGTGGTCAATGTCCTATTTTCCCTTGCGTAGGATCTTCCTTTTATACTTGTGAGCTCCTTACGGACCTAGAATGGGCTTTTGGAGTGAAAACATGCACTGAAGGTGTAAAAATACGAATCCAGACATGTCCAACTCATCAGTTCGACCAAAAGCATTGGTCGAACCACTTTCTTCATGGTCGAATCACAAGTCGAACCGGCCTGTAACACACTTTCAGGTCATCGGTTCAACCTGAATGGCTGGTCGAATCAGATACTTCCTGGTCGAACCGTAGCTACTTTCTTTTAAGCTTTTGGTTCGACCATGGTTCAACCAAATGACTTTGTCGAACCACAGTGTCGTGGTTGAACCCTACTTCTGATGCTCCCTCTTGCCTGGTTCGACCACAAGTGCTGGTCGAACCAAGTTCTTCTTAGTTAAATCAGGCCTCTGCTTGGTCGAATCAGGCACGTGAACCTCCTCTTTTCGATTCCAATCACTTCTAACTCGTTTTCCTTCGAAAATCCACTTAAACGAACTCAACACACCTGATTCCTGACATACCACTATACCACACGATTTATCTCGACTTAAGACTAAATCATACATCATTATCACACGAATCAAGGCTCAAAACACGTGAATTTACACACTCATCAAGTGGTACTACTCTCAATAAATATATTAATTAATAAAGTTATCAGTAACTTAGTTAATTAATGGGCATTGAATCTTAAAGACGGGGAGATTAACGGGCTCAAAATAAGAAGGAGCCCATAACGTAATTTAGGATTAGGGTGGCAGTGAAATAATATTTCTTTAGTGGACTGATTTATTATTATTGGACTTAAGTATAAGTTTTGGGCTAAACTTGTAAATTGAGATCATTTGTAGATCGTTGCCCACACAACATCAAGACGTGGCTTAGGAATATAACAGAAGATCAAAAAATTGTTTGTTCTTGCTGATCAACTTCTACATCAAATCCTGGTGAAAGGTAATATGATTCTACTCTTATGTTTTCGCTGTAGTAGAATTGCATAGAACCCTAACGGTTCACGTTAACCAAAAGATTCAAACGCTAACACTCCCTCTTTAGGTACTATGAAATTATCCTCTTTATCCACTACTATAAAACTGTGAATAGATATCAATGAATAGATATCGATGATTTATAAAATTTATATTTATAAGTTCAATGACCGATATCTATTCCACCACCGATATCTATAATAACATTAAAACTTTAATAGATATTAGGTATTGCCTGGTGATCTCTATTAGTGATGTCTATATGTCTAATAGATATCACTTATATTAACCAATATCTTTCTATCGATATTAATTTCTTTTTATTTTTTAATTAATTAATTTAAAACTTAAAATGAAAATCGTGATTTTAAAAACTAACCAAATCTCTTTTATCAAATAAAAATGTGTCTATGACAAATCAAACTTCTGCCTTCATGCTAAAAGATCGTCTTCTTATTATCTCTAAACACATTAATTTCCAAATCACAAGAAGAACCCTAATTTGTTAATCTTTTACTCAAAAAGGAATGCACGTTGCCCGTTTTCGCCGATTCCTCACTTCACTCACTCTCGTCGCTGATTCCTCGCGCCGCTCGCTCTCGTCGCCGGCTCGCACCGTCTGCTTCTGCCGCTATTTCCTGAACTTGTGTTTCTATCCTACCCTCCGAAGAACTCGTGTTCTTGTCTTCTGAGATATCAATCATCTCAACTCCATCCAAAACACAAAATTATAAGGAAATCAAGCTAGGGTTTTTTAATTTCTACGAATCTCGATCGATGTAGGTTTGTTCAATTCTTTATAAATAACTTGTGCTCTTTTCTCCCGAATACACATGGCTCTTTGAAATTTAGGCTTTTCATTGTTTGGAACTATTGTAGCGAGAATGACGAGTATATGGCAAACTATGGATATAATATTTTTTTCCCAGAATTACAATTCTCTATCTTAGTCTCCTCCTAATTCTTTTGGAAGCTGGTTTAGTATCGTCGTCAGAGAGCAGTTCATGGTGGTCACGGCTGAGAAATGTATGAGTTCCGAGCACGGAGTCGTTGGGATTATGGCACAGAGGAGTGCACAACCTACAGCACTGTAATTCTTTCTCACTCGTTCTTCTTTTTATTTTGTAATAAAACATGAATTTTAAGTGTGATTCTCTATGAGCTTTCTTCTCCTCTCTCACTGTTAGATTTTACTTTACTTATAAATTTAATGCAAATTTACTTCTTTATTATTGACACCTTAATTTGGAATTATGATAGAAATTCTTTAGACCTCGTTCTTTGGTTGCGATTTTAGTCAAATTTTTTCTTGAAATTTCTTTGAATTTTAATCAGGTTGTTTTTTCTTCTTTACAAGTGATGCGAACTTCCCTGGATTTTCATATATTGTTTATCTAAAAGAAATTATTAGGAATTTATGCCCCTTGAGGGTTACTTCTCTAGCCGCCACCTCTTTTTCTTATGGCTTTTTCAACTACAACGATGTGTCACGACTTTCTATGATTTTGATTAGCCACTTAATTTCTTGTCTACAAGTTATTCCTCCAAGTTCTGACTCTATGTAGTTTTCTCCACTGCCACATTTTCTTGTCGTCAATGTTTCACTGATGGTGTTGCATTCACTTTGTTGTTGGCCGGTTCTAATTTTTTATAACTATTGCATTTATTAATTTGGTTTTCTTGAAAAGATTCAGGCTTTTGATTTTTCTGGGCCTTATATTATTCTCGTTGATCTCTTCATCTACTCTACTTCTTTGCTGCTTTGCCAAAAAATGGGTTATATCTCAAAAACTCATACTTCTTTGTCGTCTTCTGTCTAGAATTTTTTATTTAATTTTTGTTATTAATATCCCATCCACTGATTTCAGAGAAAATCATTTATTTATGATGTTGCAAAGAGTAAGCCATTTCTCTTTTATGATTGAAATAACATTTTATGTTTCTTCAAAAAAATGAAGATTATGAATAGGTTGCAAGTTCCAATGAGCATGAAAATTATTTAGAATGGGAATGGGGAAGAAGGATCCAATGAAATGAGAGAACATATAAGAATTTTCAGCTAATTCATTAAATTATGAAAATTCTTATCCCATAGCATGAAGAGGCCCTTCGGACAATTCAACTCTTGGTCATCAGAAGGAACTTCTTAAAGATTTCTTCTTACACTTGCCGCTCAATGCACCCTTATTAGGTAAATCTGAATACATGATTAACAAAATTGCTTTATGATGATTTTTCTATGGTGATAATTTATAAATGGAAACATTTAAAACCCTAAAGCTGAGAGCATCAATGGTGTTAAAGAAGGACGCTCGAAATCCACTCAATTTCTACAAATCCATGATTAGAGGTATCTCACATACTTTATCTATTGTGTGTTGTGCTTAATTTCATCAAGCTTTTCTGGATACCTATCTTCATTTTTTCTGTCCTTCATGTGCTTTAATCACTTTACAGATATCAAAATGAATTTCTTTTAGTTTTTTGATTGCTTTTTAATATATTACAATTGATTATGAGAGAAATTTTAACATGGAATCTTATAATTTCTTCTTCTTTATTGTTATCTTCTTGGGTGATTTTAAGAACAAGCCAGTATAAATGAATTTCCTCGTGATTTTTGTATTATAATGGCCTAAACATACATATGCTACCAATAGTTTCATCCTGATGATAAATTTGGCCAGCAAATGATAAAGAACCTTGGGGTACTTCCTCCAATAATTTATTTTTGCTAAAGTTGCTCTAGCTAAATGGTTATTTTTCATGAACAATTTTTGTTCAACCAAAAGGTTTTTCCTTTTCATCAGCTCAACTTTTTAGCCCTTGCAATTCAATTTCCAAGATATTCAACTAAATATATCTGTTAGTTTGTGCTTCCAATTGTTTGAATTAATCAGTGGATTAAAAGAAATCAGTTATCTTTGAAGGATGTGCATTATTATAAAAATTAAATTTTGGATTGGCGATAACTAAACAGGTTCTCTGATTTAGCTTTGTGAAATTCTGTTAAGTGAAAAGTTTCTAGGAGATTGCATTGTAGAAATGACTTTTCAGGTAGTTAAAGAAACTTGGATTATGGGCATCCCTTTTGGTTTTGGGGTGGCTGCCTTGTGGTCTACTAGAAGTTCGAGGCTTTGGCAATCATTCCTAAACAACTTCTAAGTTTGTCGAAGAAATTCAATAGAAGTTTTGGGTGGATAGTTGTACCTTTCAATTTGTGAATAGTGCCGAGTTTTTTGTATGCACTTACTGATATTATTCTATCTGGTAAGCTAATTAGTACACTATTCTGTATCTTGATTTAATCTTTTAATTAGGTTCTTGTAATGATATTTCAGTTTTTCCCATCAAAATCCATTTACCGAAAATATACCTAAAAGATTTGCTATCATCAGTTTGAAATATAGCAGATTGTGCCATCGTTCTCATACATGGAATTTCTTGTATAGTACACTTTTGTACAGAAAAAATTGATAGAATTAGACAATCAATGTCTATCTTTCTGACTTCTTAGAACATGTAAACGTTATGATAATGAAATATTTTGCTTATATATATCCATAATCTATGCATTTTCATTTGTCAGCCATGTGTAGTGTTATATCATATTATGCATTTTTTTCCTTATCATCGTGTAACATTTTTAAACTTTTATTTTCTATCAGTAGTCTTCTAATTATGCAATTTTTTTTCCTTATCAACCTTCTTGTAGTTTTCTTCTCCTTATCAACCTTCTTGTAGTTTTTTTCTCTCTTTTGCTTATATATGTACTTCCTAAATGGTTTGTTATCCAACTTGATATTATGATATTATTATTATTTTCAGGTTTTAGCTGATGCTATTAACTTACCATGTCGAATTGCAAGGGGATGAAAATATTGCTCAAGAAAAGATGCTTCATCATGCCCTGTTCGCTTTGGGCTTGATAAGTATGCATAATTCTTGTGCATCATTATTCCATGGTTATTTAATGTACATACTGGATAAAAATTAATTCCATTGCTAATACATGAAAAAATTAGATTCTGATTCCATAAGTTCTTGAGTTGCATATCATGATATTTTATCTTGAAATTTTTTTTGAATTATTTATTTTAGCACTGATGTAGAACATATAATGATTGTGTTGCTTGATTAATTTAGTCATGTAATTTCTTTTGTGGTTTTAATGGGAGTTGCCTATACCTTTAAAACCCCTTGATGTTGCGATGTTTTAATTTCCAGAAATTAATAAAGTGTGTCCTATATTCTAGTTGATATTATCTATTAATACATTGTTGTTTTAGTAAGTCTATTTTGACATTGATTCATCGGGAGTATCTTATTGATTTGGTTGAGAAACCAGGGTGCTTATTAGAGCCTGATTTCTAGCTAAATCGTTCTACTATTTCAATTTCTTTACCTTTACGCTTTCCAAGATTTGGGCAGGTGGAACCATCAGCTGATTTCAGGTTGCTAGCCAAGTAGTTCTTCTTGGACATTCAATCTCTTAATCTTGAGTTCAATGATTCTGTAGCAGGTGATCATATGTGCGATTACAATATTATTATTTGGTATTTTGTCATAAGAATAATTAATTTTTTAATTTTCTGAATTTCTCTAACTGACCATTGGCTCTAGCTATGTGATGGAGAATGGGTGGCTGATGATACATGCATGTCATTTCTTAAATTATTTGATGTGATTGATATTTGATACTATATTTGATTGTATCCATAACATACGTAAAAATTATGCATTGGTGAAAAATTGCTAGTTGTTTCAACCTTGTTTACTTTACTCAGCTTGATAAATTGCAAATATGTAAAAATGATGCACTGGTGATAAATTGCTAGTTGTTTCAATCTTATTTACTTTACTTAGCTTAAAGTTATTATTGTTTGATGACTATTCCATGCTTAGGTGCCCATGCATGATTATGATACCTATTCTCCCCATTTAAGATTCAATTCCCATAAATTTGATGAGTTGCGGTGAACCTATTAGTCATGATTGATTTTACTTAATACACATGGTAGTTACCTAGTTGGTTTGCTTTCATGTTATTTTAAAAACTTTACTGAAATTAAATAACAAAATTGACTTATTTAAGAAATCAAGAGAACTATTAGTTGAATTGAAATCTTTATGTTATTATACAACTTGAATGGAGTATATGTATATGATTTGTGCATCTATAAGTTCTAGTTTTCCAAATAAATTTTACATTAGGTAATCGGAAGGTTTTATGGTCGACTTGTTCTATATTCCTCAGTTTCTCTTGACTTATCGCTATCCATACCTATTAACTGCATATTTTATACTTCTTAATGACGGATAACCTTGTAAATTAAATGTGGGGAACTTGTGAAAGTTTGATTGGGTTTTAATATATTTAGGAATTAAATAAGTAAATAGTTAAATGGGTTTAATTCTATCATTTAATGTATTGGATCTACTATTTATAGCTAGCTGCGTAGAAAAAGGTATAAGAACTACTATATAAGAATTATTTATAACTAGCTGCCTAGAAAAAGGTATAAGAATTTAATGTTTTAAACCAACTGTATTGTGTTACATTTACTACTTTTTTATTATTTGGTTTTTGAGTTGTGAATTTCTATTAATATCGATTTTTTCTTTATAGATATCGGTTAATAATCGATATCTATAATAGTAATAGATATCGGTCAAATAACTGATATCTATTTAACATACCTATACTATCGTCTCCATTTATAATGGTCAAAAATTCGAATAGATATCGATTATTAATCAATATCTATTGATAGTTTTGTTGTAGTGATCCTACTTATAACCCGAATTCAATTCAATTAACAAGTATGTATATATATATATATATATATATATATATATATATATATATATATATATATATATATATATATATATATATATATATATATATATATATATATATATATATATATATATATGATAGTTCAAATAAAATTTCGGAGTCCCCACACTTAAAATCAAAATATGAAATCCTGTTCAACAGTGAACGCGCTCAATCAACAATCAAGATATATATTCAGACTCTATATAACAGTTGAAGATGCAAAAAATGACTCTGAATATGGATTAAAAATGCATAGTCATATATAAAATAAACCACAAGTAGTGTTGTATTGAGTATACACATGAAAGTTCAATTAACTCGTAAAACCTTAATAAACCCTAGAACTATCGAAGTAGTTCTAGCCCATGATTTATCGAAGAACAATCATGGTGGTTGAACAGATCTTACCCATAGTCTTAAAAATTACAAGATAAATTAAGAAGCGAAGTAAACCCTAAATGTGGGCGCCGTCGCGTCTCTCTCTGTCTTGAATCTTCACTTAGTTCTCACTTGATTCGCTGGACGAATCTCTCTATACAGCTCCTCCGGATGGAGTTAGGGTTTGGATATGGTGTAGGATGAATGTAGAATCTAACTCTCTTCTTGATGTGATCTGCATCTCCTTTTATACTTGTAAACTTTCCTTATGAACCTTTACTAGGCTCTTTCGTGTAAAAAATACACACATATGCACTGAAGGTGTAAGATGACCTTGGTCGAGCGGTGGTTGAGCGGCATGTCTGTAAGTTGAAACTCCTTCCAGTATCTTGCTCGACTTCTCTGCTGTTACTCGACCAAGTACCTCTTGGTTGAGCAGCACCTCCGTTGGTCGAGCGACCCCTCAAAAACTGTGTTTTCCAATTCTGAGCACTTTCAATCTATTTTCCTGCGAAATTATGTTCAAACAACCTCAGTAGCATCTGATTCGTGGCTTTTCCATACACATCCTAATTCACATCGATTTAAGACCAAATCGTACTCAATTTCCAAACAAATCAGAACTCAAAATACGTAAATTTTTACTCTCAACAGACACCTAATATAGTAAAATGAGGACCTTTCGATGGAACGAGGGAGTAATTAATTAACATGTAATCACCTTCTCAATTAATGTAGTTTATCTTATTTTTTTAATTTCTTTTTAATTTTATTATATTTAAATGACAGTTATACCTTTAACCTTAATTAGAGTGAAATATACCTTAAACCTCATGATAAAATTATAATTATACCCCAAAATTTAAACCCAAGGGGTGAAATATACCTTAAATTATAAGGGTGAAATTACAATTATACCCTAAATCCTAAAACCTAGGGGTGAAATATACCATAAACCATAAGGGTAAAATTATAATTATACCCTAAATTCTAAATATACTCTAAACGACAAGGGTGACATTACAATTATACCCTTAGAATTAACCCTAAATCCTAGGGCTAAATTATGTCCTAACCCATTTAGATAAAATATACCTTAAACCATAAGAGTGAAATTATAATTATACTTGTAAAATTAAATTAAAAAATACCAAAAAAATACAAAACAGGAAAAGTAAAAATCAAAAGGCTGTTGAATTTGTGGGGTTCCACTAATTTGAATTGGTGAGAACATCCCACCCAACTTATTGCCAATAAATTATAAAGTATATTACACTACAAAAAAACTATTTCTTACCAATGGAATATTCTGTTGGTAAAAGTCTTAATTTCATTATTAAATTGGTGTACCAACAGATTAACAATGGAATCTGTTGGTAAATTTTCATCGGTAAAGTGGTGGTTGGTAAATTTTTAACAACAAAAAATCAATTCCATTGGAAACCGTTGCTAAAAATTCCATTAGTAATTTATATAAAGATTCCCTTGGTAATCCATTGGTAATTACCAACGGATTGAATTCTGTTGGTAAATACCAACGGATTGAATTCTATTGGTAAAATAAATAATAAATCCGTTGGCATTACATTGCTAATAGAAAAATATCATTTTGGTTGCTAATCTATTGGTAATTACCAACAGATTGAATTCCGTTGGTGAACTCCATTGCTAAAAAATACTCCCTCCGTCCCATCCTAATGGTTACATATTTCCTTTTTGAGCGTCTCATCCTAATGGTTACATTTTCTTTTTTAGCATATGTGACCCGCCCAAATTAATTACTTCTCTCTCCATGGACCCACATATTACACTAATACACCTACTCACTTTACATTAAAATATTATTTCTCTCACATCAATACATATTAAAATATTATATTCATTAATCCACGTGTAAAAAGCAAACATAAATATAAAGACAGGACGGAGGGAGTACTTTTTTTGTAGTGTTATGTGTGTTACGTGAGAGTAATAAATTTGTTATTGAAATGTACTTTTAAGGTTGAGATTCAATGTGATATTTCTTTTATATTTTTGCGGTAAAATTCAATGTGGGACAAATACAAATAAAAAGTGTGAATTTTATGAGATGGAATAAGTATAATTTAAACTATTAAATTATTTCAAATATTATTTGATTATTATTTATTTAAGTAGCTGCTTCAACTTGCATCTCAATTAAAGAAAATGGGGGAATAACTTGAAGTTGTGAACAGTGTGAGAGCCGCTGATGTGACTGGCAATTTTACTTATAAAACTAAGGGTAAATACACTTTTTTCCATTAACTTTCTTCAATTTTAAAATTGGTCTATCGATTTTATACTTTTTGAATTTGGTCCATTAAATTTACAAAATTTAACAAATTCGTCCTTTGACCGATTGTAGCGTACTAGCGGGTCTCTCACCCGATAATGCTGACGTGTAATTATTATTTTTTTTAAAAATGCAGCCACCTATGTGGTCTGGATGCAGATACTGCGTTTTGGTGTCATGCTTAAGTAGTAAATCATTTCGATGTTGAATCTCAGCAGTACCGTCACTTTCACAATAGAAAATTAATATAAAAATATATAATATTAATTTTATAAGTGGAAAAAATTTATATAGGTAAAATTAAAGTCTTTTTTTACTAAAATAATTAAATTAAGTTTAGTTGAGTCCAAAATCACATTTGTAATATAGAAAATGATTAAACCATATGAAAAGAAATATAATTTGATCAAGCATTGTAGAGTACAAGTAGCGAAAGACTTTCAGTGGCTTGTGTGCAGTGACAATTCAAGAGTTATTATTCACAAGATTAACACTAATTTAAGCAAATTACAAAGTACTTCTTGACATAACTCAACCCCTTCAACTCATCATCCGTCACACCAGCTACACAGTATCATCTGTAGATGGAAACATATAGGTGGCACATGGGAATGTACTCAGTGTGGGATTTCCTTTTAGATTTCACAATTACAAATGACTACAACTCTTGAAAAATGAACCACACGAACTTAAAATAGTAAAGGGAATTAGTCATAGTCAAGTCGCCCGAAAACGTTCATTATTTAATCCATCAAAGTTATGCAAACGAGTCTGTCTTTTCTTATTGGAAATAATGCCAACTGTACATACAGGCCCGACCCACTGGTCTTAGGTAAATTTTCATGCATAACATCAATAAATGCAATCAAGCTCAAAAGAGCATAACAACAAGAACATATATGATTATGAGAAATTCACATGATAAATATTTATTTAACTTGTGATATAGTATCAATACAGAAGAGTATATTCTTGTGAAATAGTTTTAATACAAAAGGGTATATTCATTTGTGAAATAGTATCAATACAGAAGTATAATCAACATATGTTCATTTGATATGCAAACTTCTTTTCCTCCTATGGCTATCTCTAACTTTAGAGTTTAAAATTGATTAATATTTTTAAATGACAACGGAATCCCAAACAGCAGACCACTAAACTAAGGCAAGATTTTAAATATGATAAATCAAGGTAGAACAATACGAAACACATAGGTAATCCGTTGAATATATGTAATGAAAGGGAAACATCTCATATCCAGAAAACTATCATTTTTAGTCTTTACATGTAATGAAAAGGAAATATCTCAATGAACATCTCATATCCAAAAAACTATCATCTAGAAAACTATCATATCATCCAGAAAACTATCATATCATCCAGGAAACTATCATTTTTAGTCTTCACATATAATGAAAAGAAAACATCTCATATCTAGAAAACTATCATGTTTAGTCTTCACATGCTAAAATAAAACATTTAAAAAGACATTATTTTTTTTATGAAACTTATCCTTTTCACATAATGAGAGAGAAAGAAAAACCTAAGATATCTCATTCCTTTTTTTTCACATAATGAAAGAAAAAAAAACTCAACATAATATTATTCCTTTTTCACATGAGTACACGTCTCTACTGCATTAAACTATTGAATAGTAAATGAGAACAAAGAAGTTACCTTGTAGCTTCGATGAGAGATCTAGAGTTTTAGGTAATATCACAACCACCTCCCTGTCAACTATTACAGAATAATGTAGTCGGCCCTTACAGAATAATATAATGTACTAATCGTGAGATTGAAAGAAACTCGAAGAAGTTTTCTTAAAATGGGGTGTCACAACCCCTAGTAGATCTCACTAAGAGTCACGATAAGTTTTCATATATATTGTAGCTCTCCTTCTACGCTCCGGAAGAAAGGATTCAGCGTGAACTAAGTTTTCTTTCTGTTTACGGGAGGACAAGATTTATTTCTATTTATGGGAGGGCAAGATTTGTTACTGTGTTAAAGAGTTTTCTAAACTTTTGGGTGTAAGAGAGTAGAAGAAGTGTTTAGGAGTTCTTTAGATATGAGGAAACATGTTTACTTCTGTGATGAAGAAGACAGTAGGAAAAGGTTTACTTCTGTGATGAAGAAGATATGAGAAAATAGGTTTACTTGATGTAGAAGAAGAAGGGCGGTGGAGTGTGGAACTAAGGAGTTAGCCTTTAGTATTTCTTAGGGTTTGTCGTTTATTTGACGCTGCATTTAAGACATTATTAATGATTGTATAGACAGCTTTTTCTTATGGAGTACGAGACATGATATCTCTCATTTCTGAGATTTGCTATGATTGCTCTACTTTTTGGAGTACGAGACGTGAATATCTCTCCTTACGTATAATATTAATGATTGCTCTACAAGATATAACTTACTCCCTCCGTCCCCCGATGTATTTCACGTATTTGTGTGCGCGGAGTTTAAGAAAAATTTGTTTTTTTAAGTATAAAGTAAGAAAGAGAAAAAATATTTTAGTTAATTTAATGAAAAAGGTGTGTAAAGTTATTGGAATGTGTGAAAAAATGAGTATTTTGTTGGGATATGTGTAAAAAGTAGGTATTATTATAGTGTATTCATTACCATTTTTAGTAAAAGTGAAGTGTGAAATACTTTGTGGGACGGATGGAAAAGGAAAGTGTGAAATACTTTGGGGGACGGAGGGAGTATATTCCTCTTCCTGGGTGTAGAGTTGTCTTATTAGTTTTAGCCATTTTTGTTTTGTCATTTTTTATTTGTCATCATTATTAAAGTGTAAATTATTCTTTAATTTTTTATGAGATTATTATTATTATTATATTATGTAGATATATATATATATATAAGTCATCACTATTACAGTCTCCGATACCAGCTGCCGATGAAACCATTTATTTTCTAGTAGGATTTTTATTGCGAAGAAAATATTGGTTTCTTTTGTTTTTTTATCATCCGCTGGCATTTCGAAGCTTTGATTTAAGCTGCTCTGATTCACCGACACCGTGATGCTTTTTTGGATTTTTGCAAATCCTTCCCACCTTCCTTTGATGAACAGCCACCTCGGAGATTCTCGAACTAGAAAACTAGCCAAGAGTGATTCAACTTACAAAGTGAAAGAAAAAAATCCTAAATTTAAAAAAGAGGGAATAATCGAATCCAGCAAAGCCAAAATACATTCAATCACAAAAATAAAATCACTTCAAGAATGCCTCACAAAAATCAAAATTTTCAACAAACACATTTAATCGCAACTGCGTGGCTGCAAGCACCCAAAATCGCCATCGGTAAGGAGAATGAAGACACCGCCGTACGTTGTCCGATGTGGACAAAGTTTGTTCGAGAATTATGGATCGCTTCTACCAGCAGGAATACAACAAAGAAATCTCGAAGAAGAATGAGCCATCCAAAGTGGTGGAGTTTGTGTTCGAGTCATTGAGGCTTGTCAATCCTCCACCGTCATAGAACCTCTTCCATTTAGATCGGTTCTTCATCGTCACCGGATCTTCGAGCTCGCTCATCATTGACGAGGCGAGCTCCTCCTTAACGTCCGGCATGAACAATTCTTCTGTGACGTCGGAGGAATCACTCGGAGATATTGCGGTGGTGACAAATGATTCATCAGTAAGTTCTCCCTTCGACGCACTAAGAACCTAGTGTGATTGTTGTGTCCTAACCCTAATGAGGGCTCCTCACATCTTGATTGTACTAAAGCTCTAGCTGTTTCATCAGAGAAACTGGTGCGGCGAGTTCGCGGTGAAAACAACCCACCACCGCAAAGGAGAGAAATAGTCGTGGTGATGGTGCAGCGTGGTGGCGGTGACGTTGCTGGTGGGCATGGAAATGAAAGAAAGAGAATAATTTTGGTCCACCTTCAATTACACATTCAGGGCGCGTAGTTGGGGTGCTTTTTAAAAAATATATATATACGTCAGTATTATTGGGTGTGAGAACTACTAGAGCCGATAGGAGGACGAATTTATTGAATTTTGTAAACTTGATAGACCAATTTCAAAAAGTGTAAATCGATAGACCAATTTCAAAATTGTAGAAAGTTAATAAACAAAAATGTATATTAACCCTAAAATTAAACTTCCTTGAAACTATTATATATGATTAGAAACTTTTTAAGCTACCATATTTCACTCGCTCCGTGATATAACAGTTTTTATACTTTCTTCATTTTTTGTTCCACAATAATTTTCACAACCCAAAAAGAAACAAAATTTTATTAAATAATCTAAAATTTTACTTTAGTTTCAAATTTGTTTCACCTTTTTTACACTCATGACATAACATTACATTTTATTTAGGAATTAAATATAATACAGGACCTGAAATATAGGTAAACTATCAATTAGGGATCCAAAAGATTTTTGTTATCAATTCAGGACCCGAAAGATGTGAAATTATCAATTCAGGATCTAAAATCATAGAATTTCAGGTCCTGAATTAATAAAAATACATTAAAATTTCATGGTTTCAGTTCCTGTATTGATAGTTTCATATGTTTTGGGTCCTGAATTGATAGTAAAAATCTTTTAGGTCTCTTATTGATAGTTTACATATCATTCAAGTCATATAATGAAAATATTTCTTTTATTTATTATCTAAAGATACTTAAATATTCTTAAAAGTTAATAAAACTTTTTAAAAAATATCTTTTTAAAAATAACGTGGAACAATTAATATAAAGGTTATTATAGAACGAGAGAGTATTAGATAAGTCCATTAGTTAGATTAATGCCTCGACTGTAGCGCTCTGATCCGGTCCTTTTCTGTTTTAAATAATTTGTACACATTTGAGAGAAAAATAGAGTAACTTACAATAAGTATTAACACTTTCATGATACGGCTATAAAGTTGTCCTCAATATTTTACTACTATGTCCCCCAAAATATTTCACACTTTCTTTTTTCATTCGTCCCTCAAAGTATTTCACAATTTTTTTTTACTAAATTTGGTGAAAAATACATTACTATAACAATACTCACTTTTACACACATCCCAATATAATACTTACTTTTTTACATCTCCCAATAACTTTACACACCTCCCAATAAATTTACACACCTTTTTCATTAAATTTTCTTAAACTTTGCGCACACCAATACATAAAATACTTGTTAGGACAGATAGAGTATATTTTAATTGATTCTTTGTCATGGGGAGAAGTCTCATACACTTTATCTCACGGAATTAATCAAATTAGTCATTATTTCTTTAATATCACCATATTAAAAAGTTTTGTCTAAAAAAAGTAAATTGCGTGCAGCTATTTATAGGAGCGAGAAAGTAATATATCCCATTCATCCACAGTAACATTTACCATCTCTATTTTAGGTGTTTCATAGAGAGATTTATATTTCATTTTAGAGAGACTTTTTTGTGAGACGTGTTATATAGTAAATGTATCCACACAATATATTTAAATATTTTCATGGAGCCCACAATATTACATTAATACAATTACTTATTATATATTAAAAATTTGGTTTCTTGTGTCCCCGGATGAACAAGGTGTGCAAGAGTACAATATTTTATTTTTAAGGGTATAAATAATAAGATATAATTTTTTCAATGAGAAGATCGACTTAAATATGAATAGTATAAATATTTTATTAAAAAAATTAATTTTTTTCAGAAAATAAAAGGTACACGTTCTTATACTAAAGGGTATACCTTTCAGAAAAATGCGGGATTTGAGGGCACGGTGTCCCCAGAAACACGCAAGTTTTAGCCTATATTAAAATAATTCTATCACCTCAATACACATTAAAATATTAAATAACTTAATTCTCGTGCAAAAGCAAACATAAACGTTTTAACAAGACTGAAGAGTATAGTTTTTAATCTCTCTGTCATAATGCTAACTTCTATCTATGGTAGTGAAATTTTCCATGAGGGAAATTTATTATTATTACTCTCCCCATCCGATTTTAAGGTGTCCGTTTATTTTTTGTACACGAATTAAGAGTATTATTATTATATGTAAAGTGTATAGTTGTATTTGAGGGAAGTTGTTGGTTATATTGTGTACTATTTTAGTAAATAGAAAAAATTAATATATTTGAATCAAATGCAAAAATAGTAAAATTGACAGAGGGAGTATTATTAGGTGCGGAAGAGAAAGTAACTCAGAGTTACAATGATATCTTGAGAGAATATGAGCACAATAATTTAAGGAAAAATAAGAATAAAAGGAAATCAAATCAGATGCGCAAGAGAAACCAAGAAATTCGAATGAAAGAAAATATAATTCTCATATTTTGGATCTAACTCTCCTACTTTGATACTGTCGCATCATATCACGTACCTTATTCATGGTGGCACTTTCTTTCTCTAGAACCTCCTCAACATCCACCAATAACTTTACCAAACTATCCCCCATAACATCAAAAACATGAAACTCCTTCATTTTGTAGTCAACAATTCGGTCAAACTCATCCAAAACTTTTGTAGCTATATCAACTCCTTGCTTGTACGAACTATCTTTCATCCACTGTAAAATCAAGAAAACCAATTATTTTAAGAAGACAAATCCTTGTGGAAGATTGACACAGTTTCTTTAGTGCAACATATAATAAGTAAGTACGATAAATTTCAACTTTAGTCTTTTATCATTTACAATTTTTAATTTTGATAATTTTTTTTTAATTTTATTTCTTTTAATCCAAATTTAGTCATTTTCTCAAATTTAGTTATATTTTTTGTCCAAATTTAGTCCTTTATGTTCAAAATTATCCAAAATAGATCCTAAATGTATAAATTTTGGATCAAAAGTGGACAAAAAATGATCAAATTTTGAAAAAATGACCAAAAATTAACTAAAAGAACCAAAATTGAGAATTGTTAAAAATAAATGATTAAAGTTTGAATAGGTTATACTTACATAGCTAATTTTGATATTTACCCTGATAAGTAATAATATTTTAACACAAAAAAAAATTATAACTAATTTGATGAAAAGTGATGATGAACTATTTTAAAACACTTCTTGATATAAATGACAAGTGATGATATATAATATTTTTAATAAAATGTGATAACTTATTAAAAAAATTATACGATTTCGCCAAGAAACGACTATTGTTCATTCATGTTATGAATTCCTAATGATACTTTGTTTAACTCACCTGTTCGTCAATATTGATTTTGAACAATAACTCATCCAACTGTTTCTCCTCCCCATCTAACTTGTCATCGCTGTTTGCCATAATTTAGAATAATATCATTTAAAGAATAAGAAAAACACAAAATTAACTAGTAGAAAGAGAAACTAGAGAGGTGTGGGGGAGAATGAATGAAACATCATAACAACCATTAAGAAGCTTTGTGATTCACGTCGGACCTAATTCCCTTTTTTTATAATAAAATAAATATGTAAATTTACCATTTCTTTTTTTTTTTTTTTTTTTTTTTTTGATACCGAGGTTCCGGGCTTACGCCCGACTAGTCCTCGAGGAAACAGTCCCGGCCCCTCAGAACTGCCTCCAAGTAAATCGCGGTAACCACACAATGGATCACAGGTTCCTAATATCTTTAACTACTGCGCACAACTACTGCGCACAAGGAGTCGATCCCCAAGTGATTGCTCCATGCTGGTGATTGCTCCATGCTGACCCTCCCCCTAGCTCAGCCGCAGGTTCTCACCGAGCCGCAGGTTCCCACTGAGTTTCAGCCTCCCACACTGCCGCTTGTAGCCCTCAATATTAATTGTTCCACCATTGCGCTCCGGGGGCTTGAACCCCGGACCTTTCAATCAGGGGCACCTCAATGTTGACCCCTCAACCACTGGGCCAACATATCATTGGTTAAATTTACCATTTCTTACTTACATTGGTTGTAACTATCCAGTGATTAAAATAATTTCTTGAATGAATAATTATTATGTTAGAAATTTTTTATTTTCTATATAATCTAATTATGGAAATATATTATTATATATATATATTAGCTATTCAATTATTTTATATGGACTTCATTAAATGATCTAATTAAGGTAATAAGTCTATGGGCTATAATAATTATGGTATGAGCCAATTGAGTAGATACTCAATAATATATGACCAGGTGATTATGGGTGACTCAAATGTTTAATGTACAAAGGTTCCCAAATTATGGTTTCAATACACTAAGCCGCACGTAGTCTTCTATTCTCCCCCATCGGAAGAGATTGCGACGGTCCTGAAAGAATAAGGAGGCATAGTTGACGAAGGCCACAAAACCACTGATCTCCGAGTTCGTGTTTCGCATATATAGTAAACTCAATAATTCCAGGTATGCTTCCGCTTTAAAGTATAGATCTCAGTTTATCATGTTAGGATCTCAAATTTTTAGGATTTATAGATTTACAATATTAGTTATATATGAAAAATTAATAAAATGTTCTGATAATAATTGATCAAATTCAAACAATAAAAAGATAATTGAATATTATTTTGTCAAAATATGACATTGTCTCATGGAACTCATTGCATGTGACGGAAAAGTAGTGATAACATTTTTATAAAAATTATATTTATTTGATGAAGAGTGATAATAGTGTAGAGAATTATTTCATAAAAAACTTATAGTATAAATAAAAAATAATAATAATTTTCATAAAATGAGATAACTTTTTCAATAATAATTATAATTAATAGAAAAACATAAAATAATTTTAGGTTGTATTTGGATTGAGTCATTTTATAAGTAGGATAAAGAGGTTAACTTTATAGTACCTATAAAAGGGGACCATATCGGGTTAGAGTACCAATTGGCAAGAGAAATAATTGATACTAATAGTACCTAGAAATGGGGGTGAAGTTATATATCTTGATTCAAGGTTATTTACACGTATTATACGCTTATTTACTTGTGTCTATAGAGTAGATTTGCATGGTTTAGTGATGCGTCCATATTCCACAAGACAGAGTCAGACATTGATACACAAAAGGGAGATTAATGAGTGAAACTGGATTATCCTAGAGCTACCTATTCTCCTACTTGATCCACTTTCGTATTCTTCCAGTGATATTTTATTTTATTTATTATTTAATAATTCTGCTTAGTAGTTTAATAATTAAATCCCAACCTTATTGCCATATCTTAATTAATTTAGTAAATAATTAAATTGATAATACGCCGTCCTTTGAGTTCGATATTTAACTTGGTCGCTTAGCTAAGTTACAATAACATCATTCATACTTGGGAATTAATTGTGTGTTGAGAAAATATTCATCACCTGCCCTGATTCATCTCTTGCTGTTGGATTAAGGTGTTAAAAAAAGGTAAGGGTAATTTCATGTCTCTGAATGCTCAGGTGTTATATATTGCTAAGCCACTTCTTGAAGGTAACCGTATTGTTGATCTACCCTATGTGAACCCTGCTCCTAATCCTGCTCGTGAACCTGAACCTGAAAATATTGCTTCTGATGCTGGCGACACCAATGTACGCACAGATGCTCCTACTCAATCTGGAGAGATAGTTTCTGTTACTTTGCATCGCAGGTACATTGAAGAGCAGGCAATTGCACTCGCACGTCAAGTGTCTCATCTGAGACTCCAAGCCTCTACTTTGAATAGACAAGCTGACTGGCTATAACAAAGAGCTCAGTTTTGGATTGGTTTGCTATACACACCCACAGGGAGAGAGGTACCTGATGCTGTTCAAAATACTACTCTTAAAAGCTCAAGCTCAGGAGTAGTTGTGATTGAAGACATCATTGGAGAACCAGAAGGAGATAATGCTGATGGTGCTGGAGGTGCTAGTGTTAATGTTGCTGATGATGCTGCAACTTAGGGGGAGTTCATATAGTAAGGGGGAGATTGGGAGAGCAGCAGATCAGAAGAAGAAAGCTTGATGTGCTTGATGCTCTGATAGAGGATGAAAGACTGTTACTGTTGCTTCTCTAACTTTCTAACCCTCTAACTATTTGATGATGATTTGTTAAACTAATATTTCTAATTTTCTGCTGAATTTGTTGAATATTTAGTTTTCTTTCAGTTTGTTTATCACTCTGAACTTATTAAAACTAGGTTGCTTATTCTGTTGGAATTTTAGTAGCTTTAGTTTTCACCTTCTTTTAGCTCTGAACTAAGCTCTAATGTTATTGTTTGAATATGCAGATTGCTTTGTTACTTCTTTGGTAATAATGATCTGAAGTGCTTAATTATTTTTTACAACTGCCGAACTAACATCTGATGTATTAAATGGATATCTTGTTTTGCCTTATTTTTTTGCATCAGGTTGTGTGGTTGCGGATAGATGTGATTGGGAGAGATTATTGATGTGAAGTGTTGAGACCAGTATCGTCATATCTATAATCACACCGATCCTCCACCAGTTATTTAACCACTAACATGTTCGTGTGGTGTTGTGTTTAATGTTGCTTTCAGAGTTATGGCAGTTGAATGAAGATCGTGCAATAAGGGGCCCACAAGCCTGGAGGGCAATCTGAAAAGTTTTAGAAGTCTAGAAGATTCTAAAAGTTGAAAATAATTACCTAAAGTAGTGGGTTTACAAATCATGGGTGGTTTCTATATCTCCTAGTGGACCACTTATTTGAAGAAGGCTGCACCATGATTCACGTATGTAAATAGAAGCTATCAAACTTAATTCGTGGCACGCGGAAAAACTTAAAGAGTTCCTACATAGAGAGTCGCCGAACTTAGAGTTTATTCGGCTGAGTTCCTTTTGTAATATTTTTACTGGTGTTGTAACATCTCGTTCTGCATCACGTGTATGGTATTATCCCATACGTGTTGTGTGTACTGTTCACAGGCAGTGGAAGTGCATACTTGAAGTAGGACTTAGATCTAACATTCTAGGTTTTGCCATTGGGGAACATGTTTAGGATTGTGTGTGTATTGGAAGAGTGGAAGAAATATTTCCATCTCTTAGAATCTGATTTTGTAATCACTTTTTAAAGTATAGTGATATTTTTGCCATGAGGCCGCTACAAACTTATTTATAAGTTTATAGAAAGATTGAGTACTTCCGTGTGTTAAGTCTTCTGCTGTACAAACTTACAATCTCACATTCAAGTTTAATAATTTGATTAGAGTCGGTGTTGTACGAAGTGTTACTAGATTAAAGACAATATCACTGACGTAAACTCACTTACACCCACTGGGCACCCGCAACGATACCCTAAATTCTACTCCTTCATACCCGTGTTAACATTTACGTTTGCTTTTTGCATGTAAATTAAGAGATATAATATTTTAATGTGTACTGAGGTGAGAGAAATAATATTTAATATAAAGTGGGTAGTTGTATTATTATTGTATGTGGGTCCTACATAGAATAATTAATTATTTTGTATGGGCCCAACTTAATAAAAAGGAAACCTACAACTTAACTTGGGACAACCCAAAATGGAAAATGTAAACCTCAACGCGGGACGGATGAAGTATTAATTTATAACTCACTAACATTTTATACATTCTCTCTCTTCAATTAATATACTTTTGCTATTTTCTTTTTAGTCATATTAATTAATACTCCCTTTCGTCCCGCGTTAACTGATGAGAGTGTAAAATCACATATTTTAAGCTCTGATTTGTGTGATAATGATGTATGATTTGATCTTAAATCAAGATAAATCGAGATATGTAGTGAAAAGTCACGAATCAGGTGCGTGTGAGGCCGTTTGAGTGGATTATTGAAGGAAAATAGAACGAAAGTGCTCAGAACCGGAAGAGGAGTAAAACAGCACCTGGTTCGACCAAAAGGAGGGTGGTTCAACCACCGGTTTGGGTCAAACCAGGCACCGAAAGCCAACAGAAAAGGGGTTCGACTATGACATTATAGTTCGATTAGGTGTGTTGATCGAACCGTGGTCGAACCAGAAGCATAAAGGGAAGCAGGTGTGGTTCAACCACGAAGCTTCTGGTTCGACTAGTGGTTTGAGTCGAACCAAGAGCCTGCCAATTTATTACAGGACGGTTCGACCAGGCCTTGAGTGATTCAACCAGGGGCCTTGGTCGAACTAATACGCGAGAAGATTTCAGATCCATATTTTTACACCTTCAGTACGTGTTTTTGCTCAAAAAGCCCATCCAAGGTCCATAAGGAGAGCTCACAAGTATAAAAGAAAGACCCTACGCAAGGGAAAAATGATCCATTCATCACCTTCATTCTACGCAACATCTAAAACACTACACCATCCTATGGAGCTGCGGAGAGAGATTCGTCTATCGAATCAAGTGAGAATCAAGTGAAGATTCAACACGGAGAGAGACGTTATGGCACCCGCATCTACGGTTTACTTTGCTTCTTAGTTTTTCTTGTAATTTTCAAGACTGTGGATAAAATCTATCCAACCACCATGATTGTTCTTTGATCAATAATGGGCTAGAACCGCTTCCGTAGTTATGGGATTTATGAAGGTTTTATGAGTTAGTTGAACTTCCGTGTTATACTCCATACAATACTACTTGCGGTTTATTTTATATAAGACTATGTCTTTTTAATTCATACTCAGAGTTGTTTTGTGCATCATTAATTGTTATGTAGAGTTTGAATACCTGTCTTGATTATTGATTGAGTGCGTTCATTGCTGAATAGGATTATATGTTATGTTTTTAAGTGAGGGGACTCCGAAGTCTCATTAGAACTATCTTATATAAATACTTGTTAATTGAATATGATTTGGGTTAATAAGTAGGACAAAGAGAATAACTTCATAGTACCTATAAAGGAAGATCATATCGGTTTAGCGTACTTAGTGCACGGGAAATAATTGATACTGATAGTACCTAAAAAAGGGGTGAATTATATCTCTTGCTCCAAGGATATTCACATGTGTCACACACTTAATTACTTGTGTCTATAGAGTAGATTTGCATGGTTTAGTGCTACGTCCATACTTCACAAGGCAGAGTCGGACATTGATATACGGAAGGGAAGTTAATTAGTAAAATTAGATGGCCCGAAGAACTACCTAATTTCTCACTTATTCACTTTCGTTTTATCTCTATTGCTTATTTATTTTAATTGCTATTTTAATTATTTGGTATTTGGTTACTTAATCATGACATCTTTATTGTCATCTTAGTCTTAATAAGTTAGATTATAATTAAATTTATAATAATACGTCCCTTGGATTCGATAATCACTTGGTACTTATCAAAGCTACAATAGCATCCTTCACAGTTGGGGATTAATATTGTGTGCTGAGAAAATGCTCTTCAAGTTCTTGGCGTCGTTGTCGGGGACGACATTAATTATTAGTTTATTATTTCTAGTTCAATTGAGACTATTTTATTCTTGTCTTTATTTTCTAATGCTTATATTTCTTTGGTGTATGCACACTAGATCAAAGGCAGGAGAATTAACGTCTTATAATCCAGAAATTGGAGCATCACCGAGGAAGAAGAAGAAGAAGAAGAAGAAGAAGAAGAAGAAGAAGAAGAAGAAGAACAACAACAACAACAAGAACGTGGAACCAACTGCAGCTCTTAATCTAGGAGTTGAAGTTGGAGAGCTGAACTCGCAAACGATTGCAGCTTCAACTAGAGATGACTTGGAAGCAGAAGCAGTCAACATGGCGGTGAATCCGGATAACCTTGCCATCCGTGAAGTTTTTAAGAACAACGGAGGAGGCAACTTGGGGCTGTAAGGAGCAAAAGGGGCCGATGTAGATTTTATCTTCACCCTGCTCTGATCAGCATAATTGAAATGAGTCCATTCTTTTGGGGAACCTTTGAGGATCCTCAACAGCATCTGAATAAATTCCTGGGATATGCAAGCATACAAAAAAGCATAGGGAATCATGAGGATGCAAGGAGGATTGTTTTGTTTAAATTCTCGCTTATTGAAAGGGCGAGAGATTTGTACGATACTCTGAATGCTGTTGAATGCACTACCTGGGAGAAATTAAAATTGAAGTTCTTGGAAAGATACATGCCACCTTCCAAGGTGTTCAAAATGAAACAAGACATCAATCAATTTGCTATCGGGAGTGGAGAGAAATTTCATGAGGCTTGGAATAGATTCAAGGACATGCTTCGAAAGTGTCCACAGCATGGGCTATCTAAAGCTCAAT
Source organism: Pogostemon cablin (assembly GCA_023678885.1). Classification (NCBI taxonomy): domain Eukaryota; kingdom Viridiplantae; phylum Streptophyta; class Magnoliopsida; order Lamiales; family Lamiaceae; genus Pogostemon; species Pogostemon cablin. Next base: position 11,641,472 of record CM042973.1, on the reverse strand, counting down.
ACATCAGTATTTTCTATAGCAAATTGGACTGTGATTCTCGAGTTTTACTAGATGCTTCATCAAATAGAGCATTGCTTACAAAGTCATCCGTAGAGGCCGAAAAGCTCTTTGATAATATTTCGATGAATTCAAGAGATTGGCCAACTGATAGAGTGAGAGGCACTTATGTTCTTGGAAAAATAGTGCAGGTTGAGCATACTATGGTAAAGTCGAGTAGAGAAGATGAGATCGTCTCTAGCTTGGCTAATATCAACAAGTTGATTGAGTCTCAACAAAAGCAGATTACTGATATAGCACAGCGAGTACCAATTATGCAATAGGATGTTGATTATGAAGGAACTAACCAAGAGGGATTGGAAGAGGCAAACTACACCATAGGTCAAAGTATTCAAGGAATGAGGTTCCAAAATCAAGGAAACCAGAATTATCAAGGGAACTTTTGCCTTGAGAAAGATGCCTTTTGAACTGTGCAATGCACCTGCTACATTTCAGTCCTACATGGTCGTCATATTTGATGGGTTGATAGAAAAGATCATGGAGGTGTTTATGGATAATTTCTCTGTGTTTGGTTCCTCCTTTGATATTTGTTTATCTAACTTGTCAATTATTTTGAAGATGTGTCAAGAAACTAATCTTGTCTTGAATTAGGAGAAGTGTCACTTCATGGTGATAAATGGGATTGTTCTTGGGTATCATATTTCGGCTAAGAGATTGCAGGTGGATAGAGCAAAGGTGGTGGCAATTGAGAAGCTTCCACTACCTACTAATGAGAATGGAGTGCGGTCCTTCCTTGGACACGCACGATTTTATAGAATATTTATCCAAGATTTCTCAAAATACTCCAAACTGTTATCTCACTTACTTGAAAATGGTGTTCCTTTTGTTTTTGATGATGAATGTCTAACAGCTTTTCAGGTTTTAAAGGAGGCACTTATTACTGCACCTATCTTGATCACACCGAATTAGACTCAACCGTTTGTACTTATGTGTGATGCAAGTGATTTAGCACTTGGAGTGGTGCTTGGGCAGATGCGAGAGAAAAAGTTCTTCTCCATCTACTATGCGAGTAAGACTTTTTATGCAGCACAAAAGAACTATAATGTCATTGAAAAGTTATGCAGCACAAAAGAACTATAATGTCACTAAAAAGGAGTTTCTAGTTGTTGTGTATGCATTCAATAAGTTTCGATAATATTTGGTTGGCATGAAGACCTTGTATACATGGATCATTCTGCGATCTGGTAATTGATGGAGAAGAAGGAAGCGAAGGCAAGGATCATTAGATGGATCTTTCTTCTGTAGGAATTTGATATAGAGATAAGGGATTAAAAAGGAACAGAGAATGTGTTGGCGGATCACCTATTAAGGTTGGAGACAAGGGAGCAATGTGATGATTCTTTTGATTACATAGAAGAGATGTTCCCTGATGAGAAGATTATTGCGGTGTTTGCTTTAGGAGAGAAGAGAGCCTGTGTAGTTGCTACTCGAGGAGTGGATCCATGGTACGCGGATTATGTCAAATACATTTTCGTAGGAGAAATTTCGAGAGATATCAACAGGTATCAACTTGCAAAATTTAAGAGAGATGTTGAGACCTTCATATGGTATGATCCATTTGTCTACAAGATTTGTACAGATTCTATCGTCCGTAGGTATGTGCCCGAGATGGAGATGGAGAGTATTCTTGATTTTTGCCATGCACAACCTAACGGGGGGTACTTCGGAGCCCAAAAGACTACAGCTAAGGTACTTCAATCTGCTCTTTATTTGGCCACTTTGTTTAAGGATTGTGAATCCTATGTGGCGATATGCGATAGATGTCAATGGATGGTAAACATAAGTAGAAAAGATGAGATGCCACATCAGCCAAGCATTGTTGTTGAGATCTTCGATATATGGGAATCAATTTTATGGGGCCGTTTCCCCCATCTAATGGATTTCTCTACATCCTTTTAGCAGTGGATTATATTTCTAAGTGGGTGGAGGCCATTCCAACTCGCATGAATGATTCGAATACTATGTTATCTTTCTTGAAGAAACATATCTTTGCCCGCTATGGAGTTCCTAGAGCACTTGTAAGTGATAGAGGTTCCCACTTCATCAACAAGCTTCTTGAAAGAGTTCTCAAGGATTACGGTGTTAAGCATAGGGTTACTACACCCTATCATCCTCAAGCTAATGGGCAAGCCGAAGTCTCCAACCGACAAGTGAAACAAATTTTGGAGAAAGTAGTCGGAACTAATAGGAAAGATTGGGCTATGAAGCTTGATGACATTTTGTGGGGGTTCCGAACTATATACAAGATGTGCTTGACATGTCTCCTTATCAAATCATCCATGGGAAGCCGTGCCACTTACCCATAGAGTTTCAGCATAGTACTTTTTGGGCATTGAGAAGTCTGAACTTGTATATTAAGGATTAAAAAGAGTTGAGGATGACTCATATCAATCAACTAGACGAGTTCAGACATCAAGCTTATAAGAATTCGGTGATCTACAAGGAAAGAATGAAGAAATGGCATGATTCGAAGATCACTTATAAGGAATTCAATCAAGGTGATGAGGTATTACTCTTTAACTCTCGTTTGAAGCTCTTTTCAGGAAAATTGAAGTCGAAGTGGATGGGACCATTCATTATCCATAGAGCCTGTGGAGGGGGGAGTTTTGAGATCATGGACAAAGATGGAGACATCATAGCAGCGAATAGGCATCGATTGAAGCATTATAAGTCATCAGATGATGCTTGTGTCGTCTTTGAGGATGCCTTGTATTGATTTGGTACCATCGTGACTCTCCGACGTTAAACAAGAGCACCTGTTGGGGGCTTTTTCTCCTGTTTTATTGCTTTATTTCATTAGTGTGAGTAAGAAATTTTTATATTTGACGTGCTTACTCATCGAAAATTATATCTCTTTTCAAACTTAGTTTCGACTATAGTTTCTACTAAGTTTGGGGGTGTGATATACTTACCTCATCGTAGCACCGAAAGTATAATCTTTTCTTTGTAACGTTTGTTAGGGGAGTTGATTTTTTGCGGCATATTGAAACTTTAATCGGTATTGATGTGTTGATTTTTTGCAATTTGCCTAATGTTTAGTGGTGTTTTATTTATTGTATCATATGCGGAGTATATGCACATAATTTATGAGTCTTAATTGTGATTCTCTAGTATAGCTTTGCTCTGTTTTAGTACCTAATGATTGTTTTTGAACTTGAAGTTTACAGCGGACAAAGAAGAATGGATTTCGAAGGAACAGGGGCATGGTTCGACCAAGGAGGAAGGTCAAACCAAGCAGTTTGAGTCAAATCGTAGACCAAAGAAAATGTTACAGGTGGATTCATCCAAAAGGGCTGTGGTTCGACCAATGGTTCGGGTCGAACCAGCCACCTAAAAGTTTGTAATAGGCTGGTTCGACCTCGACGCCATGGTTCGACTAATGGTTTGGGTCGAACGATATGCAGTACGCATCCAGAAGCTTAGTTCGACCACCTGGTTCGAGTCAAACCATACAGGTAATCTGCGTTTTAAGTTTGATTTTTGCCTCCATTCCGTACATTCATCACACCACCCACACTCAAATCCTCTCCGAACAAAAAATCATCTCTTTCAAACTTCGATTTTACTTCATTCTACTCCGATTAAATCAATTTCCATCCTTCCTATACTCGAATTCTCATGGATTTGGAGCATTTTAGTTGCAAAACTAGGATTTTTCATCCAATTTGGGGATTTTTCACACATTGTTCATACTAAGCCATGGATGGATCGAAAGGTACATTCTCTTGACTCGATTACCCCAGGATTGAAGTTCTATTGCTTGATTTTAAGTGAGTAAGTTGATTGAACTCGTTGTTATATGAATTCATGGTGTAATTTGAATTTTTTTTGGAAATCTCATATGAACATGTGATGGGTCCAATTTTAATTGTTGATTTGTTGTTAAACCTTGATGTTTATGTGAAGTTGTGAAGTCATTTGAGGAGAGAAGTGAAGCATGTTAGAATAGTTGTTGAATTCATGAAAATTTTTAGATGAATGCTTAAGAACGTGATGTGGATGTCGAAATTGTTGATAATTCTTATTGAGAGTTAAAGTTGAAGTGGAATTGGATTGACATGTGTATAATTGATTGTTGAATTTTAGGAACACATGAAGTTGGGAGCATGTTTGTTGGAATTGATTATACGTGTATAACATGAAGTCTTGAGTAGAGTTTCATGTATAGTTAGTTTTGAACTAGGATTTATTTGCTTTTCTTGTCTTTGTTTGGTATTGAATATTAGTCTTTGTTTAGTGTGAAAATCTGCGTGTTTTAGAGTTCGATTTAGCACTGTTGTGTGATATTTATATCCTTATTTGAGCATCTTTTGGTTAAATTACATATATTTGGGTTACAGATGTTTGTGAGGTGTTATTTTGTGTTTTTAGGTGAAAAACGAGACAAAAAGAGCAAAAACGGAAGTAAAAAATGAAGTTGGGAGTGAAGTCGGATGAAGAAGAGCCGGCACGACTCGTACCGGCCAGGGAGGAGAGTCGTGCCGCACAATTGCACCATCTCGTGCCGCACATGCCGCCGAAAGGCTCGTTTTTTTTGCACGCAAAATTAATCCCCAAGTATTAAGGATATCAATTGCAGCTTAAGCAAGCGACCAAGTAAATATCGAACCCAAAGGACGGCGTATTATCAATTTAATTATTTACTAAATTAATTAAGACAAGATGGCAATTAAGTTTGTAGAATTTAATTATAATCTACAAAACAATTAATTATAATTCCACCCCATTTCTAGGTACTATCAGTATCAATTATTTTCCTGGCTAATTGGTACTCTAACACGATATAATCTCCCTTTATAGGTACTATAAAATTATCCTCTTTATCCTACTTAATAACCCGAATTCAATTCAATTAATAAGTATTCATATATGATAGTTCTAATGAAGCTTCGGAGTCCTCTCACTTAGAATCATAACATGGAATCCTGCTCAGCAGTGAACACACTCAATCAATAACAAAGATATATCTTCATACTCTACGTAACAATTAATGATGCACAAAACGACCATGAGTATGAATTAAAAAGGCACAATTATATATAAAATAAATCCACAAGTAGTGTTGTACGGAGTTTACACACGAAAGTTCAATTAATTAGTAAAAACCATCACAACCCTAGTTCTACCAAAAAGGCTCTAACCCATGATGTTACGAAGAACAATCATGGTTGTTGGATAGATCTTACCCGTATGTCTGGAAAATATAAGATAAATTAGAAAATGAATAAAACCCTAGATGTGGGAGTCATCGAATCCTTCTCCATCTTTAATCCTCCTCTTGGTTCTCCTCTTGATTCAACAAACGAATCTTCAAAGTGATGGATGGATGGAGGAGAGGATGTGGATGATGGTTGGGGGTGATTCCCCCTTGTGGGGTGGTGTATTGTTGTGGCCTCTCTCCAATCCGTATGATCTCTATGATATTGAATAATGATGTGATCCACATCCCCTTTATACTTGTAAGTTCTCCTTATGGACCTAGGTAGGGGTTTTTCTTGGAAAACACGAAAATACATGCAGTGGAATGTAAAACATGCGACACACACTGAGTGGTGTAAAAACACGCACAAATTTGGAAATTCCCGAAAATTATCGCTGGCAGCTGAGCGATTTCACGATTTTGAGCATAACTTCCTCTTCAAAACTCCAATTTGAGTGATTCTTACGCTCACGCGATCCTCCCTTCCTTGGTTTTCTATTTATATAAAGAACTCATAGAGACTCCAGCATTTGAATGTGTAACAAGTCATGCAAATTGGCACAGTCGTTCTATTCGGCATAGCTTACGCGACGTCACCACTTTGATCATAACTTTCTCATTTGTAATCCGATTGGGTGTTCTTTACGCTAAAACGACCTTCTCTTCTGTGGGTTTCCAACCATATATCACACTTCTGATTTAGAGCTCCACAATAATACAGAAAAATTAGACAAGTTGGACGTCTGTTTTTCAGCATTCTTGCACAAATCGCACCTTTTCTCAAACTTGGCTCTTTTGATACTTTTTCCACCTAAAACACAATAAAACACCTCAAGTGTACCTTTTCTCAAATATATTGAATATAAAATACTTGTGCTAATATATAACAACAATTCACATCTAAAAGGTGTTAAATTGGACACTAAAATACGTTTATTTTCACTCTCAACATACCTGCAATATACTTATTCCCTTATTAATTCTTTGAATTTAGACTTATATTTTTGTCTTATATGATCTGTCCTCATGCGTGTATATGTCATTGTCTTATGCATATTTATACTTGTTGCTTGTGTTATATAAGAATTATATTTGTCAACCTGTTATAGGTAAAGGGGATCTAACCATATAACCTTTATTCATTAGAATAATTAATATTGGACACTTAATATATCTATTAATTATCATTCTAGAGGATTTGATTTCTTAGATTGTTAGGTGGGAATTGGGAATTAATTTTTAAGTATCTATAAAGGGAAGTCTAGTGCTCTAACCTTTAATGGAATTTTGCATGAAGTACCTAGAAAGGGAGTAGGAATTATTCTTCTGCATCTGAGGGTTTAAATTCCAGGTTTATGTGTTAAGTTTACTTTAAAAGAGGAATTTAACATAATTAAGTGATTGCTTTCATAAGAACTGCAGGGATTCCAACCGATTGTCTAGTGATTTAATTCAACCGATTTAACTGGATTGCCTAGTGCTATCTATCTTCTCTCTTGAACACTTCATCTTAATTTTATTTTTTATTATGTTATTTTTAGTATTTATTTTCTGCATCATTAATTTAGGTAATACTTTTAAAATACCAGATTTGTCTTAAATTAGAATAGTCATAATTAGATTGAATAATAAGTTTAAAATTATCTCTAGGGTACGATATTATTTTTACTTGGCCATATGCTGAACTACAATTGATTCCTTACACTTGGGGACACATGCAAAAAGATGAACAAGCAAATGGCGCCGTTGCCGGGGATTAGATTGTTTAAATAGAAGACCACTAAATTATTTGTTATCACTTTTAATTAGGATTTTTTTATTGCTTTATTTTTATTTTCATTTATTTATTTAAATGTATTCTGACTCCGAATTATTTTTGAGGTACAAGAGATTGAATTCTATGGAAATCAGAAAGCTTTGGTTCCTCCTCCCTATTACATGGATGAGAGGTACTATGGTTATGATTTTCCAATGAATCAAGTTCCTTCTCAATTCTATAATCAAGTCAGATATGAAGATGAATGGTCTTGTGCTTACAATGAAAATTCATATCAACCTCATCAAGAGAACACTTATTCTACTTCAATCAAAATTTCCCATGAATCCAAGAATTTGTTTGAAGAGTTGAAGAAGCAACAAGAAGAGATGAAGAAGGAATATGAAGAGAGACAAAAGATTTTGGATTTGCTTATGCTCCGTCTACGTCAACAAGAGGAAAGAGTAGAGGTTGAAGAAGGGTTTGAGGAAGAAACTATTGTTCCATTGTGCAGTGGAATGCAGTCTGAAGGTCCTAAGTTGTCGTTTGAAGAGTACAAAAGTACTGACATAGTAGAGGAAATTGCTAAGGAGAGCTTACCCATAATCCTGTCTAAAAGGATCCATTAGAAACAAGCCTAAGCGAATTTCTTACTCTTACTACTACTATTACTGATGATTTTTCTAATGAGCTTTCTCTTGAATTCCTTGAATGCTTACATGAATCAAATAATTGCAGGGACTTAAAAGAAGAAGAGCAAAGTCAAAAAGCAACCGAAGATAACTTGAAGAATGAAATGAGCATTTCTAAACCTTTAAATTCTTTAAGTTGTATTGAATTTGATGATACTATTTTTATAGATTTTGTTTTACCTAATAATTCTTCTCATATTCCTAGGAATAAGGTGTTAAAAGAGAAGTTGGGAATTTTTGTTAGAAGAAGGAATAAGTGGTGGAGTAGAATGGAGAGGTTGATGAGATGTGATCAAAACATGGTTGGCAAAGTAAAAATAAATTTTAAGAATGCCAATGAGGCCATCCCTTGCCACAAGTACATGATTGATGAAGAAGCACAAAGATTAGAGTACGATGGCAAGGATGAAAGATATCCATGGCCATTCCGATGAGCATATTGATTTTCGTCGAGCTCATCGACGTTAAACAAGAGCGCCTGTTATGGGCTTACCCTCCTATTTTATTGCTTTTATATGTTTGTGTGGTGTAGAAAATTTTATTATGTGCTTCTTTGTTTATGGTATTCACTTTTTACAAACTTAGTTTCTCACTTAGTTTGAACTAAGTTTGGGGGAGTGGACATGCATCCCAATGTCTTGAAGCACAGAGGTAAGTTTACTTTACTTGTATGTGATACTTGGAGGTTGATTTTGTTTAGAATTTTTGGAATTTATTTCGATCTTTCGAATTTTTTTGCTACTTTCCAAGTGTCTTGTTTTATTTTTCCTAGATTTGATGTGATTAATTTTTTGTTGAATTTTGAGTTCTCCTATGATTTTACTGATGAGTTCTGATTGGTGATGAAATGTGTTTGAGCTTTAATGATTATGAAGGATATCGGAGTAGCAAAGAGAAATGAGTTCTATCTGAGGCATACGCCTAACCGAGTTGGATAACTCGAGGAGCTTGCAAGATGTGGAGGAGATAAATCAGGTGCCTTCGTTTCCTTATTTTAATTTTTATATGATAGATTGTATTGATTCTTGAGTAGTTGAGATGTTATAGTTTGAGTAGCTGGTTATGTGCTTAGTAAGAATTTAATTGTTAAATTTCTGCCAGAAATTCATATGTTTTTGGAATTGATGAAGTAAGTGTACTTAAGTTATATTGTAATATGAAGTCCTATGTTTACTTGTGAAATATTGCTTACCATGAAGAGTGCTCTATTACTTATTAAAACCCATGTGAGATTTTGAGTCTTATTCATGTACATAAACACATGATATTTCTTTCTGGTGAGTATCATTCTTGTATGTGTATTCAAGAACTTGTCTTTTGTCTTGCTTGAGACCACATGTTATGTTAGATGATTTAAGGTCATCCTTGATTATAATGAGTCACTTAGCCAAATAGTTCTCTACCTATATGATTGTTTATCCGTAGTTAGCCCCGTTGAGCCTTAAAATCTCATTCTTTGGCAACCTACGAGAAATAACCACTTTGAGTAATCTGAATTCTTTTGAGCCTTGATTGTCCTTCTAGAAGATAATTAATGGCTTTTCAAAGTGAGTTGATGGAGCTTGATAACAGCTTGGGAAGGAATGAAATTGGTGTTAAAATAGTGATTGACCTTGAAATTGCATCTAAAGAAGAATTATGGAGTAGTGCTTAAATCTAGTACTCCATTGAATCAAATACCCTAGGGTAGTGCCCGAAACTGGTACCCTATGGAGGATGTGTGAGGTAGTGCCCAAAACTGGTACCTCAAGAGAAGAAAAGAAAAAAGGAAGGAAAGATGTATATGTTGTGCGTGGAAGAAAAAGAAAAATAAAGAGTTGAGGAGGATGATATGCCTAATTGAAGTGAGTAAGAAGAATAAAGATCATGATGGATCCCGACTTGATTGATCCTAGTTTTGAGTCACTTATCCATATGTTTCCTACCTTGACCAAAGAGCCAATATTACATCCAAATAAAAGTCCTTTTTGATCCCATTATCGAATCATACTTTTAGTGGTGGAGAGTTTGAGATGTTTGGCAAGCTTATGGTTACGCATGTACTTGAATTAACTTTGAGCGTAAAAACCATACCCCATAAGTGTACATCTTTTACACTTGAGTGCGAGTGATATACATCCCATGAGAATAAGTTGACTGAGCATTTTAATTGGTGGTGATTGTCTTAACTCGTATGCTATGAATGAATTATTGCATGTAATGAGAGTTGCATGACCGGAATTAATGACAATTGTATTTTGAATGGCCAAGATGTCATATCTTTTTTTCCATTAGGTTTACTCACTAACTTTCTCCTTTATTCGATTTCGTTGTTCGGGGACGGACAACATCTTAAGTTTGGGGGTTTGTTTAGTGTGAAAATTTGCGTGTTTTAGAGTCCAATTTAATACCGTTGTGTGATATTTATATCCGTATTTGAGCATCTTTTAGTTGAATTACATATATTTGTGTTACAGATGTTTGTGAGGTGTTATTTTATGTTTTTAGGTGGAAAACGAGGTAAAATGAGCAAAAACGGAAGTCAGAAATGAAGTCGGGAGTGAAGTCGGATGAAGAAGAACTGGCACGAATCGTACCGGCCAGGGAGGAGAGTTGTGCCACACAATTGCACCATCTCGTGCCACACATGCCACCGAAAGATGCCCACACGACCGCCCAGCACGCCCCGGAGGAGCACCACTCGTGCCTCACTTTGCATGACTCGTGCGACACACAAATAGATGAATTTCAGAATTTCTTTATATGATTGGAAATCCAAGGAAGGGAGGATCGCGTGAGCATAAAAATCACCTCAATCGGAGACCGGATGAAGAAGTTATAAGCAAAATCGTGAGGTCGCGCAGACTGCCGATGGGTGGCACGACCCATGCCATATTTGGCACGACTCGAGCCGACCACCCAGCCAGCACCCGTGCCACCCAGCTACCGAGAAATGATGTACGCCATGCCCGACACGACAAGTGCCACCCCTGGCACGACTCGTGCCACTGCCCAGCGAGGTCCAGTCGTCATTTTTCGTCATTTTCTTGGCCCGTTTGTATTTTTTACGTGAAAAAGCCCACTTTTGAGTCAGAATTCGGGATTTTTGAGTCCTCAACTATAAAAGAAGCCCTTGGGGTATTCCAAACCCTAACTCTCCATAACTCTCCACCAAACCCTTTGGGCTACACAATCTTAAACCATCACCTTCCGCCATCCATCTCTACCCTTCACCCGCAATTCACCTATCACACTCAATCATCAGTGTTGCTTACTTGAGAAGGAGAACAAGAAGATTCAAAATCATGGAGGAAAGAATGGAGAATCACGCCAAATTTAGGATTTTTCTTATTCTTTCTTTTAAGCTTTTGAATTATAGACCTATGGCTATGCTTTCATACCTATTCATGTGTGTTGCCTGTAACACCATGGGCTAATACTTCTTGGATAGTGCTAGGTTTTAAAGGTTGAACTGGTTTGAATTGATGATCTAAAATAGGTTGAATACCTGCAATATACTTATTCCCTTATTAATGCTTTGGATTTAAACTTATATTTTTGTCTTATATGATCTATCCTCATGCGTGTATATGTCATTGTCTTATGCATATTTATACTTGTTGCTTGTGTTATATTAGAATTATATTTATCAACCTGTTATGGGTAAAGGGGATCTAACCATATAACCTTTATTCATTAGAATAATTAATATTGGACACTTAATATATCTATTAATTACCATTCTAGATGATTTGGTTTCTTAGATTGTTAGGTGAGAATTGGGGATTAATTCTTAAGTACCTATAAAAGGAAGTCTAGTGCTCTAGCCTTTAATGGAATTTTGTATGAAATACCTAGAAAGGGAGTAGGAATTATTCTTCTGCATCTGAGGGTTTAAACTAGATTTATGTGTTAAGTTTACTTTAAAAGAGGAATTTAATATAATTAAGTGATTGCTTTCATAAGAACTGCACGGATTCTAACCGATTGTCTAGTGATTTAATTCAACCGATTTAACTGGATTGCATAGTGTTATCTATGTTCTCTCTTGAACACTTCATCTTTATTTTATTTGCTATTCTGTTATTTTTAGTATTTATTTTCTTCATCGTTAATTTATGTAATACTCTTAAAATACCATATTTGTCTTAAATTAGAATAGTCATAATTAGATTGAATAATAAGTTTAGAATTATCTCTAGGGTACAATATTATTTTTACTTGGTCACACGCTGAACTACAATTGATTACCTACACTTGGGGACACATACAAAAAGGTGAACAAGCAGTCTTGTAGGAAAAGGAAAGGAGATTGAAATTCGCTCCAAGAAGAGACAGGATACGCAACCTCGTGAGAATAAGATTACTAAGAAATTGAGGCTTCAAGAGAGGTTGCCGAGGAACTTCCATATTCAAATGGAAAATTAGGAGGAGATACAGGATAGATGGGGTGCGAATGACCACGAATATCCGGGATGATATAATGTGGATATTTGTGTTAGATTGTATACTAAAAGTCTGGCTTTTGTATGAAATAATATTTTAACAATTTATTTGAAATGAGAATCATATGATCAAACTTTTTGCATATTATAAATTATTTATTTATATGTCTGTGCAAAAGTCCATTTACTTTATACGGTAGATAATATGTTGTGCGACAACATGCGGAAGATCATATTATTGATTTCCTTATAAAGTATAAACAGATGCTCACAACCGAGATAGACGGGGACTCTCTATCGGTATTGTTGTAGTGTGATTTGGTATTAGTTTGTCTTGACTATAGAATCACATTAGTGCACTTAGTGTGTATTGAGCAGGACCGCTTGAGATCGTTCGACTTGTACTGTCTATATAGGAGAACTTGATCTCAGTTATTATGGATGTTCGTACTCTTAATCCCTATACAATAACCTCGACACGTAAGGCAGTATGTATTTCTTTGATTCATCAATGAGTGAGATTTACATGTATTAAATCAACAAACTCGGTGAGTTGGGAAGTAGTACTGTCTCTATGGTGTGCTGTTGATTGTAGAAGGAATTCGTATCCTATTTAGGTTGATGATGTCCCTTTGAGGAGCTCATAAGGATTATCATGTAAATCTTGCAAGTGGATTAATTCCAGCATGATAATAAGGTTGAGTGGTACTACTCTCGGATGAGATATTAATTAATTTGAGTTTTCAGTAACTTAATTAATTAATGGGCATTGTATATCTTAAACATGGGGAGACTGTCAGGCTGATAATAAGAAGGAGCCCATAACGTAATTATGGGATTGGAGCGGCAGTGCAGTAATATTATTTTAGTGGACTATATTATTATTATTGGACTTAAGTATAAGCTTTGGGCTAAGCTTGGACACTTAAGCTCAATGGAGGCCCAACTCCAATTTCTCCTCCTGGTCCCTACTGTAGCCTATATATAAGTCATCTCAATTTCCTACAACCCTCAATCTATGCCGTTTTAACATGAATAGAGGGTTAGCAGCAGATTGAGAAGATCCTGAAGATCGTCGCCCACACGACATCAGGATTGAACTTGGGGAATACAGCAGAAGATCAAGAGGTTGTTCTCTGCAGTTGTTCTTCAACAACATACCCTGGTGAAAGGTAATGCGAACTTTGAACATTAATTGCTTCTGTTGATTATTAGTTTGCATGGAACCCTAACGGTTTATGCTAACCAAACGATCGAAAGCCAACAGTTTGATCAAGTGGGCATCCACCACTTCATGGAGATGAAGAGGCTTACTTATTTTTATGTGACTGTGGAGGTCTTATGCTCCATTACTATCAAGAAGGGTACAAGTTCTCTTCCATATGATTGTTCGTTCCAGCTGGGAGGCGAAAGGAGAACTTGGACCTTGAAGGATTTCAACATTCTGCTAGGAACTCCGAGGGGGATTTCTAGGCATGAAAATGGGCATTTTAGACCTAACGATTTCTGGAGAGCTATTTCAGGTGAGGACTTGGATTTCAAGATGAATGATGCTTGTGTTGCTTTGATTCGGAATCCCATTATTTGATACATGGATAGAGTTCTGAGCAATATATTTTTTGCCTGATCTGAGGGGAGTTGTGTATCGAGGGGAGAGTTGTATGCTCTTTGGTGTATGCTGAATGGAGTTCATTTTAATGTGGGATCGTATTTGATTCAGCAGCTCTACAGATTCAGGAGTTCCACATTTCAAAGAGTGAATGTTGAGGATTACTTACTCCTGTAGCTGAGTCTACCACATGGGCTTTACTGGCATATCACCTACTATGGAGGATTCAGATCTCGTGATGAGTGAATGTGTCAAGGGTGGATTTGCTCTGCACCGGACAGGAGATGGGATGTTTGTTAGGGGATCTAATACCTATTCTTTCATGTTTTCTTATGATTTGGAAACATTGCCTACGATCTGGAATGACGGGAACTTGTTGATAAGCACTATAGCACATGAGGCGATCTTGATTACATGCTTGAGGAGAGGAGATTGGAGGATGTTGAGAGTGGAATTTCATTGTTTTAGGTCTTACATTACACTATTTTTGTTAGAATATGGCCATGATTTCATGTAAGATTGCATGGTTTTCATATCTTGCGTAATTAACATGCTACTAAGGTGTTTTGTTGAGTTTTAGGTGGAAAAAAGATCAAAAGTTCAAAGTTGGAATGAAGAGTGAAAGTTAGAAGAATGCTGAAAAATACATGCTCACATTGTGTAATTTTTCTGTATTCATTTGGAACTCAAAACTGCTATAGTGAGGTTGAAAAGCCTTGGAAGAGAGGATCGTTTTGGCACAAAATCACTCAAATCGGGTCCGTATGAGGAAGTTATGCTCAAAATCGTGGGGTCATGCAGCTGCCAACGGGAATTTCCAAAAATTTCCAAAAATTTCCAAAATTAGCCCATATTTCCTATTTCTTGGAGCATAATTAATTTTTTTATCTCATTCCCTTCTCACACCTATATATATTTCACATCACTATTCATAAGAGACACTACCCTCCGCAAGGGGATCATCCCCTTCCATCACCTACCATCATCCACATCCATTTCATCATCCATCCACACCGAAGGAGATTCAAGGGCTATTCAAGAGGGAGATTAGTGAATTGGAGAGAAGGAGAAGGAAAGCAGAATAACGCCGCCACTAGAGTTTTTTTTATTCCTTTCTTTTATTTTCATTTGTCAAGACTTCTGGTATGAATTTGATAGCCATGAGAGTTGCTTGTAACCCCATGGGCTAATTTTATTTACAGTTTTAAGGTTTGAATGATAGACATAATTGATTTAATGAACTAGACTGATTTTTGTGAATTCATGTGGATTATTATTTTGGTTTATTTGATTCCTATTGAAACTTTGCAATCATGCTTCGTAATGTCTTCATAGTAAATTCATGACATCCGCTATAATGCTTGATTTATTATGTTAGCTTGTATGCGTTCATGAATTGAATTGTCTATCTATTAGGAATTAAGGTAGTTCCAAAATAAACACGTTAATTCTAAGAACTGGTAAATCAGATACTTGAATTGTTTAGTGGAACAATGCAATTAGACATTCAAGTAGAAAGTAAATAAAGCCTTGTAGTACTTTTAGAAAATATCTTGTTAGTCAAACTTGCCACCCGGAGGTATTGTTGTTTGCGTTGATTAGTATCTAGAAAGGGGGCTTGGTAATATTCACGCACCTTAGAATTTATACCAGATTATACTGTTAGCTTTGAATCGGATCATATCCAGTGGAAAAAACAGGGTTATGTGGTGTATTTTCATAAAATCTGAATAAATGAATAATTGGAAGTCTAGGAATTCAAATTAATTGGTCTATAGTGGATTACCTTAGAACTGTTGATCGTTTCTTGAATTAATCTTAAATCTTTCTTCTGTGATTTATTTTAATAATTATTTAATTTTCTGTTCTTTAGATAATAATTAAATTCACAACTCCTGGATATCGGTTACTTGATTCTGATTAATTTAGTAATTTTAGGAAATATATAATTAGATATCCTTTTGGGTTCGATAATTTAACTTGGTTGCTTGCCGCTACAATTGACATCTTACACTTTAGGATTTTAGTTGAAGTGCGTAAAAAACGCATATCAAGTTTTTGACATCGTTGCCGTGGACAGTTTTAATTATTTATTTTTTTATTGCTAGTTTAATTAGGACTTTTTATTGCTTTATTTTTTATTTTATTTTTTATTTTGATATATTTTGGCCATAAATTATTTTTGAGGTACATGAGATGGACGAAATATTGAAACGTTATGGAAATCAGAATGTTATGGATCCTTCTCCATGCATAGATGAAATATTGAAACGCTATGAAACTCAGAATGCTATGGTTTCTTCTCCATATTACATGGATGAGAGGAATTATGGTTATGATTCTCTAGTGAATCAAAGTCCTTCTCAGTACTACAATCAAGTCAGATATGAAGATGAATGGTCTTGTTCTTACAATGAAAATTCATATCAATCTTATCAAGAGAACACTTATTCTGGTTCGACCGGAGTTTTCCAAGGATTGCAAGGAGCATTTGAGTCATCCATTAACAAGCATGAAGAAACCATGGAAATTATAGAAGCTCTAGAAATAAAGATGAAAGTTGAAGCGCATGAGAGGTCGCAGGAGAGGAATGAAATCATGGAAAGAATTCAAAATCTTGCGAACATGGCTACAAGTTTAAATGCTCAACTTCAACAAGAGGAAAGAATGGATGAAGAAGGGTTTGAGGAAGATATTGTTGTTCCATTGTGCACTGGAATGCAGTTTGAAGGTCCTATGTTGTTGTTTGAGGAAGAAGAAGTCGAAGAGGAGTCCAATAGATTAAGTCAAGTGGCTCCACTCGAATTAAGCTATCAACTGGAGTCAATTTTTGAGGCAGAAGAAGAGATTGATGAAGAATTTGAGGATGTTGAGGAAGAAAAGAAAGAAGAAGAGCAAAGTCATGAAGCAACCGAAGAGGACTTGAAGAATGAAATAAGCTTTTCTAAACTTTTAAACTCTTTAAGTTGCATTAAATTTGATGATATTGTTTCTGTTGACTTTGTTTTACCTAATGATTCCTCACATATTTTTAGTGATAAAAAGGAGTTAGAAGAGAAGTTGAGAATTTTCGTCGGAAGAAGGAATAAGTGGTGGAGTAGAATGAAGAGGTTGATGAAATTTGATCTTAACATGGTTGGCAAGGTCAAGATAAATTTTAAAAATACCAACGAGGCCATCCCTTGCCATAAGTATTGGATTTATGAAGAAGCACAACGATTAGAATACGATGTCAAGGATGACAGATATCCATGGCCATTCCGATGAGCCTGAGGTATTCCGTCGTACTCTCCGACGTTAAACATGAGCGCTTGTTGGGCGCTGTCCCTTCTGTTTTAATTGCTTTTATGTGTTTGTGTGGTGTAGGAATTTTATTAGGTGCTGCTCGACAACGGTATATACTTCTTTGCAAACTTAGTCTCTCACCTTATTTGATCTAAGTTTGTGGGAGTTACATACATACCTTTCTCTTGCAACACTGAGGTAAATTTTCTGCATTGTGTTATGTGCTTGGAGGGTCGATTTTTTGCGAATTTTTGATATTTTTGATTTATTCGATGATGTTGAGGATTTGATTTTTTTTGCGATTTTCTAGATTTAGTGTTTTGTTTTGTTTGTCATTTTTTGGTCTTAGTGTTAGTGTAGTCGATTTTTGGTTCTCTAGGATGGTTTTCTGATTTTTCTTAACACTTGATGGTATTATATGTGTGATTGTGTTTGAGAAGCAATTTGATATTGTACTTTAACATTGAGATGCTTGAAGTTTAGTTATATGCGTGGATAATTAGCTATGTAGCTCTATTAGGATTGCTCGTACATTCCTACAGCCATGTGAGATTTTGAGCCTTTTGAAATCATGATAAGTGGCACGATTTAGTTTATTCTTGTGAGTGTCGTTCATACACACGTATTCTAGAACTTGGCATTATATCTTGCTTGAAGCTACGTGTTTGATTAGACAATAGGAAATGATCTTAGGCCATCTTTGTTAATTATTAGTCACTAGCCAAATTATTATACTACCTAATGAAATTATCCATAGTCAATCCTTTTGAGCCTAAAAGCCATATTTGTTAGAAGCCTACGTGATTAGCCAATTGATCCCTTTGCTAGCCTTAAAAATTTCTACCTAGTAGTGAGTTGAAGGAAGGAGTCAATTTGGAGTCGTTTGAAGAAGAATATAAGGATAAGTAATTTGGAAGTGATGAAAATTATTGAAGAAAGTAGTTAAATTATTGCATAAAGGGGTAGTGCCTGAAACTGGTATCTCCTGAAAAGGGTAGTGACTGAAACTGGTACCCTTATTTGAAAAAAAAAAAAATCAAGTAAGGAAGTTGTGTTCAAAAGTGAAGGAGGAATCAAGTTGCAAGAAGTATTTAAGAGCATTGAAGGAGAAAGAATAAAGTTAAGCTATTTGATGAAAGTTGTAAGTCTTCTTTGATTCTCTACTAGTGAATTAGTCACTTAATCCATATATTTTCTACCTTTACCAAAGAGCCAATATTACATCCTAATGCAAGACCTTGGTGATCATATTGTCGAAATTATTCCTTTAGTCAAGAGTTGAGATGATTGTCAAGCTTATGGTTACGCATGTGTTTGAATTGATTATGAGTGTAAACATCTTACCTAAAGTGTATATCTCACACTTGAGTGATGAGCGTTGATTAGAGCTATTTTCACCTAGATTTTAGTGTCTTTTTATATGTATTTTCGTATTATTTTATCCGTATTTTATATGTTATTTGGTTGTGTTTTGTATTTTTATTGAAATGTGTGTGAATGAGCTTAAACGTAAGATTTTCACTTTTTATTGGATGCTAAACATGATAAGGAAGATGTAGGAAAAAGCGGATCTCAATTCGGAGTTGAAACGAGGGAGAACGAGCCAAAACAGTGAAGAAATGCAGGAGCCAGCACACGAGCCGTGTAGCCAACACGGCCCTGTAAGAGTTGGCCGTGTGGCGACATCAGAAGAGCCAATACGACAACACCTGTGCCCGTGTTACAACACACGACTCGTGTTACAGCACACGAGCCGTGTTGCGTAACACGGCCCTGTAAGGCGAGGCCGTGCGGCAGCATCAGAAGACACAACACGGCCACCCCGTGGCCGTGTTACAGAGCACGACTCGTGTTGGGTATTTTCCTGCAGAAATTTCCAGATCCTTCTAGAAGCCTCCAAAGGGGTATAAATACCCCTTTATTCAACAATTGGCAAAAAATCCAAAAATATTATCATCTACACACACCTCACACACCATTTCTTCCATTTCCCACCATCATCTTCATCCACCTTCATCCATTTTGATCCATCTTCATCATCTCCATTAATTCTCCATCAAAACTTCATCCCTTCCATTGGGTGTGAGAGATCTCAAGGAATCAAGAGCTAGAGGTGGAGATCAAGAAGAATAGAAGATTCTCTTCAAGAAATTGATAGAGAAGAATCCATTCATTTTGTATTTCTTTAGATCTTAGACTATGGGTAATTGTAATGAATCATTTAATTGTTTTGTTACTTTTACTATGATAGGCTAATCCCTCTAGTGGGATTAGGAACATGAAGAGCATATTAGATTTATATTATCATGTGGATTAAATTGGTTTTTGATTTAATTGATGTTGATTTCTATTCATGGAATTTAATTGTCTTGATGTTGTGATGGCATGGTTTGTTATTCATGAATGTTTATTGGTTTAATGGATTGTTGATCAATGGATTATTTGTGGTAATTAAATGCTATCATGATGTTCATGTATGTATTGCTTGGAGTGAGACGGAAACGACCCTCTATAGTATTAGGAAGGCATGAATAGACATTGAGTTTGGGTTTGACCGAAAGGATATCTGAATTCAATGAGGGGAACCAATCCATTCGTTGGCCTTAGTACACAAAAAGGGAGAGTTTAATCTAACTAGTACCTAGATGGAAGGGGTTAATGTTGGGCTTTGATCTTAAGTGCTTTTGGGAGTCTAAAATGGATCAACAACCTTTGTAACCCGAAAGGGAGCTTAGGATACAATCGTGATCACCCTTAGTCTACATCAATCGAGTTGAATTCCGTTTGCATGATAATATGAATCGAGTGTGCTTGGATGTTTCTAATCCCATGTTTTTCCATACTTGAACTTTAGCACCCATTTTCTTTACTTGTCATTCTACTTATTTGATATTGTTATTTACTTGCTCCTTGCTTTAATTGTTAATCATTTCAAAACCCCCAATCATCTTTACAAAAACGACATGAACATGAGCTCACGTATTTTGCTAGTCCGAACATAACTCCTTAGTGGATTGATAATTTTTCTTGGGAATACTACTACAACGATCGAGTATTCTTGCTCGTGAGTGCATACAAATAGGCAAACAAGCGTAAATACTAACCGTGAGAATGAGTGGATGAGCATTCCGAAAAAGTGAAGTAGTTGATTTGAAGTGTATGTTCTTAGATGGATGATTATCTTAAAATTTGAAGTATGATTTTCGAATTGTTATATTGTCTTGGATGTATTAAGCTGTGAAAATTCCTCTCAATTACTCTATTGGTTTTCTATGTCGTTGCCTCGGGACGAGTAACATATAAGTTTGGGGGTTTATTGAGAGTGGAATTTCACGTGTTTTAGGTCTCACATTACACCATTTTTGTTAAAATATGGCCATGATTTCGTGTAAGATTGCATGGTTTTCATATCTTGCATAATTAAGATGCTACTAAGGTATTTTGTTGAGTTTTAGGTGGAAAAAGGATCAAAAGTTCAAAGTTGGAATGAAGAGCGAAAGTTAGAAGAATGCTGAAAAATGAATGCTCATATTGTGTAATTTTTTTGTATTCATTTGAAACTCAAAACTGCTAGTGTGAACATGGTTGAAAAGCGGCGAAAGAGAGGATCATTTTGGGGCAAAAATCACTCAAATCGGAGTCCGTATAAGGAAGTTATGCTCAAAATCATGGGGTCGCGCAGCTACCAATGGGAATTTCCAAAAATTTCCGAAAATTTCCAAAAATTAGGCCATATTTCCTATTTCTTGGAGCACAATTAATTTCCTTAACTCATTCCCTTCTCACACCTATATATATTTCACATCATTATTCATAAGAGACACCACCCTCCACAAGGGGATTATCCCCTATCCATCACCTACCATCATCAACATATCCCATCATCCATCCACACCGAAGGAGATTCAAGGGATATTCAAGAGGGAGATCAGTCAATCAGAGAGACGGAGAAGGAAAGCAGAATAACGCCGACACTAGGATTTTTCTATTCCTTTCTTTTATTTTCATTTGTCAAGACTTCTAGTATGAATTTGATAGTCATGGAAGTTGCTTGTAACCCCATGGGCTAATTTTATTTACAGTTTTAAGGTTTGAAGGATAGACATAATTAATTTGATGAACTAGACTAATTTTTGTGAATTCATGTAGATTATTATTTTGGTTTATTTGATTCGTATTGAGACTTTGCAATCATGCTTCGTAACATCTTCATAGTAAATTCATGACATCCGCTATAATGCTTGATTTGTTATGTTAGATTGTGTGCGTTCATGAATTGAATTGTCTATCTGTTGGGAATTAAGGTAGTTTCGAAATAAACACGTTAATTCTAAGAACCGGTAAATCAGATACTTGAATTGTTTAGTGGAACAATACAATTAGACATTCAATTAGAAAATGAATAAAGCCTTGTAGTACTTTTAGAAAATATCTTGTTAGTCAAACTTGCCACCCGGAGTTATTGTTATTTGCGTTGATTAGTATCTAGGAATGTGGCTTGGTAATATTCACGCACCTTAGGATTTAAACCAGATTATACTGTTAGCTTTGAATCGGATCATATTCGGTCAGAAAATAGGGTTATGTGGTGTATTTTCATAAAATCTGCATGAATGAATAATTGGAAGTCTAGGAATTCAAATTAATTGGTCTATACTGGATTACCTTAGAACTGTTGATCGTTTCTTGAATTAATCTTAAATCTTTCTTCTGTGATTTATTTCAATAGTTGTTTATTTTCTATTCTTTAGATAATAATTAAATTCACAACTCCTGGATATCGGTTACTTGATTCTGATTAATTTAGTAATTTTAGGAAATAAATAATTAGCTGTCCTTTTGGGTTCGATAATTTAACTTGGTTGCTTGCCACTACAATTGACATCCTTACACTAGAGGATTTTAGTTGAAGTGCGTAAAAAATATGTATCATAGGACTGTGGCTCAGATGTACGCTGCGGGTATGTTTGATGATTTACAAAGGATAGTTGACCAAACGTAGTAGCAGCTTCAGCAAGGAGAGCACATGGAGCAAGTGCATGAAGAGGAGCATCTAACCAGCATCCTGAGATGAAGTTACCACAGTAGCAGCAGCATGATATGCCACCACCACCACAACCATAGCAGCAACAATTGGGCGGAGCTGATGAGTTCTACAGGGAGCAGTTCCATTTGATGAACGAGCACCTTGTCAATCTGAATAACAATTAGAGGGAGACGAACCGCCTGCTTGCATTGGCAAACACAAACTATGCCATGCTGAGTTTGAGGTATGATGCCATGGATAGAAGATTGGGAGAGATACAAGCAAATGATCGAGAGATGGATAAAAAGCTTTGGGTATTACAGAGAGATTTCGACCTATGGCGCATGGAGCTTAGATGATGATGATGCTCCAGCACAGTAGAGGGCGCCAGGTTTTCTCTTTGTCTGATTCATCTCATCTCCCTTCTCTTTTATCTTTACAGGTGGGGTATTTGTGGGTGTGAGTGGCACGTATTGATTATATTCTAATTCCGATGTTGGATTGATTACTGATTCTGATTGGATTGATTGGTGACATTGATTTGGATTGATATGTTGGGTCCTTTGATAAGTATGTTGCATTCATATTTTGCGTGTGTTGATTTTGTTGATGAGAAGCATGTATTACTCATTAAATATGTAGAGTTCGTTGTGAAATTGATCTTGATTATATACTATGAGGAGTGCTTAGGATTCTATTTACCTATGTGAGAATTTGAGCCTTATAAAATCATGCTACACCCATGCATGATAGTTTATTCTTGTGAGAATCGTTCATATGACCGTATTTTAGAACTTGGCTTGGAGTCTTGTGCGAGACTTATGTTTGATTAGTTATTAGGACATGATCTTAGGCCATTATTTATTTGAGTCAATTAGCCAAATTTTACCTTCTTATATACTGTAAAAATCATTGGAAGCCCTGTTGAGCCTTTAAAAGTTTTTTCTTTAGCAAGCCTTGATAAAAAGCCTTATTCATCCTTTACTTGAGCCTTGTTGAATACCTTATTCATTAGTAAAGAGTTGAGGTGAATATATGCTACCTTGAATTTGAAGAAGAGAAGGAAGATTAAATTGGTTGAGTGGTATAAAGAAAAGAAAGTTATGGTTAAATCATGTTTAGGGGTAGTGCCTGAAACCGATACCCCAATTGCTTAGAAGGGTAGTGCCCAAAATTGATACCCTTGTACTTTGAAGATAGAAGTTGTTGATGCCAAGGAAAAGAAGGAAAAATTGAATCGCAAAGATCATGAGAATAAGATGGAGAAGAGGAAGCTGTTTGATGAAAAGCAAAACTCCAAGGTAATTCTCTATTAGTGAATTAGTCACTTTATCTATATTTTCCTACATTTACCAAAGAGCCAACATTACAACCCAAAAGTAAGTCCTTTATGATCCTACTAATGAGTTGATTATAAGTTCATTTTTGAGACTTTTGCCAAGCGTATGATTACGCGGGAATATAAATTAAGTATGAGCATATATACTAACCTATTTAAGTGTATTTTACACTTGAGAGCGAGAGTAAACACTTATCTTGTAAGCTAGATGACTCAGTACCCCAAAGCCTATTATAGTTGAGTGATGTTTTTGCATGAATAAAATGTATGATGCGAGTGGTACTTGTTTTAAATTGATAGAATTACATGTATAGGTATGTATTGTACTTGACTTGGTGGCCTTGTGAATTTTACACTTACTCTTATGGTTTAATTTTGTTATCTCGGGACGAGCAACATGTAAGTTTGGGGGTTTGATGAGAGTGTAAATTCACTTATTTTAAGCTCTGATTTGTGTGATAATGATGTATGATTTGATCTTAAGTCAAGATAAATCGAGATATGTAGTGAAAAGTCACAAATCAGGAGCGTGTGAGGCCATTTGAGTGGATTATCGAAGGAAAACAGAACGGAAGTGCTCGGAACTGGAAGAGGAGTAAAACAGCACCTAGTTCAACCAAAAGGAGGGTGCTTCGACCATCGGTTCCGGTCGAACCAGGCATCGGAATCTAGTAGAAGAGGGGTTCGACCACGACATTATGGTTAGAACAGGTGTGTTGGTCGAATCGTGGTCGAACCAAAAGCATAAAGAAAAGCAGGTGTGGTTTGACCACGAAGCTTCTGGTTCGACCAGTGGTTCGAGTCGAACCAGGAGCTTGTCAATTCGTTACAGGCCGGTTCGACCAGGCCTTGAGTGATTCGACCAAGGGCCTTGGTCGAACCGATTCGTGAGAAGATTTCGGATCCATATTTTTATACCTTCAGTACGTGTTTTCGCTCAAAAAGCCCATCCAAGGTCCATAAGGAGAGCTCACAAGTATAAAAGAAAGACCCTACGCAAGGGAAAAATGAGCCATTCATCACCTTCATTCTACGCAACATCCAAACCCCTACACCATCCTACAGAGCTGTGGAGAGAGATTCGTCTGTCGAATCTAGTGAGAATCAAGTGAAGATTCAAGACAGAGAGAGACGTGACGGCGCCCGCATCTAGGGTTTACTTCGCTTCTTAATTTATCTTGTAATTTTCAAGACAATGGGTAAGATCTATCCAACCACCATGATTGTTCTTTGATCAATCATGGATTAGAACCGCTTCGGTAGTTCTAGGATTTATGAAGGTTTTATGAGTTAATTGAACTTCCGTGTGTATACTCCATACAACACTACTTGTGGTTTATTTTATATAAGACTATGCCTTTTTAATTCATACTCAGAATTATTTTTTGCATCATTAATTGTTATTTAGAGTCTGAATACATATCTTGATTATTGATTGAGTGCGTTCACTGCTGAGCAGGATTATATGTTATGATTCTTGGTGAGGGGACTCTGAAGTCTCATTAGAACTATCTTATATAAATACTTATTAATTGAATATGATTTGGGTTAATAAGTAGGACAAAGAGAATAATTTCATAGTACATATAAAGGAAGATCATATCGGGTTAGAGTACTTAGTGCACGGGAAATAATTGATACTGATATTACCTAGAAAGGGGGGTGAATTATATCTCTTGCTCCAAGGATATTCACATGTGTCACACGCATATTTACTTGTGTCTATAGAGTAGATTTGTATGGTTTAGTGATGCGTCCATACTCCACAAGGCATAGTCGGACATTGATACACGGAAGGGAAGTTAATTGGTAAAACTGGATGGCCCGAAGAACTACCTAATTAATCACTTATTCACTTTCGTTTTATCTCTATTGCTTATTTATTTTAATTATTCGGTATTTGGTTACTTAATCATCACAACTTTATTGCCATCTTAGTCTTAATAAGTTAGATTATAATTAAATTGATAATAATACGTCCCTTGGGTTCGATAATCACTTGGTCGCTTATCAAAGCTACAATCGCATCCTTCACACTTGGAGATTAATATTGTGTGTTGAGAAAACGCTCATCATTAACATTGCCGTTTACTTTTTACACAGAAATTAAAAGATACTCCCTCTGTCTCATCTTAATAATTACATATTTCCTTTTGGGCGTCCATCCTAATGGTTACATTTCCCTTTTTATCATATGTGGCCCACACAATTTAATTACTTCTCTCTCCATGGACCCACACATCATACTAATACACCTACCCACTTTACATTAAAATATCATTTCTCTCACCTCAATACACATTAAAATAATACATTCATTAATCAACGTACAAAAAGCAAACGTAACCATAAAGACGTGACGAAGGGAGTATGGAGTAATATTTTAATAGATAGTGAGTAGAAAAATATAATATTTAATGTGTAGTGTGTAATTGTATTAGTGTTGTGTGTGGACCTTGTATAGAATAAATAATTATTTTGTGTGGGTCTCACTAAATCTTTAACATTTCACAAACCAAAATATAAAACATAAATCCTACTACATCTTTCACATTAATTTAACTTAAAACATATATCACCCCAAAACTCAAAACAATCATAAGACCACCATTCACTTGGAATAATTTCCAAAACTTAAATTCAAAACGAAAATAGAGTAAAAACACGGGATTTTTGTAGATATGCTTAACCGGTGACTCTTCCCAAATAATTAGATTCCTCTTAGCAATTTACCCATTTAGCCGACACATTTTATTAGTTTATTAATAAGCTGGCTTTCTCCGGGTCGCCCCCTATTGTCTCTCTCAAGCTTCGAATCTCAGAAGAGTGTTTTGAAGTCTTAACGATGTTGACACTTACCGCAAAGGATCGCGCCTCCTCCTCCGCTATACAGCTCGTTGGAATGCCCGCTTAGGCTGATCAGCACCTCAGAAACTAACACTTTGACAAATAGTAGCACCACCAATGGAGGGGCAAGTGTCGGCCAGCTCCTCTATGATCTTCATCGAGCTCGTGGTCATCGTGTCGGCAGTGATCTTCAGTTACTTTGTCATTGTTGATGCTACTACTGATCCTAATGATGGTATTTATTTAAGTGTCATTTTCATAATTGCTCGGTCTTTTCGTATTATATTAGTATTTTTTATTTCTTTTTGCTGCTGCTGTTAGCTTGATTTGATGGTTGTGCTTTCTAATTTAAAAAATGTGATTCATGAAAGTTACTTTATTTTATTTTTATAAAAATTGTTCTCTTGGATGCTAATGATATTTATTTTAATTGTTGGATTATGTTAAGTTATGCCCTCCCTCTACATTTGTTTGTAGAGTAGAATGCTGGATTTTTCTTGGGTAAATTTGTATTGGTGTGGTTGTTACGTGAAAGTTTATTGAATTTAACTGTTAGAAATTCTGTTTCTGAAAGAGAGAATGGAAAGGAAAAGCTGCTCTAGTAACGTTTTTTGGAAATATTTTGGAATCTTTAAGCCTTCTATTTTTATCAAAGGAGTGTTAAAGATACACATCATCTATTTGGTTTTTCTTTCAATGATTTTGAAGAAAATTTTCCACCAATTTTAGATTACAGTTACAATTCATCTGATTCAATGTGTGTGTGTGTTTGTGGGGGGGGAACATGTATATGTCAATAATAGAGTAATTATTGTTTTATCAATGTAAATCTGATTTTCTGTACTCTTTTGCTCATTAATATTAATGGTGTTTGGTCAAGATTTGGAAAGAAAAAAATAATAATAACTGAAGGTTTCCTTCATGATGGTGACTTGTTCTGTTTCTTGTTAATATTTTAAATAAACATTCTTGTTATGTTGTCAATAATCTTGTTCTCTTCTTTCTAATGAGTAGATACTGCGTATGCTCTGTGATTCGATAAGAATGTTTTGTGCCAACTGTGGAAAGTATGGAAATTTAATTTGGAGCTGCCCATATAATTTTAGTATACGACTGCAAATACAGTTCAACATGGGAACTCAATAAGCCAAAGCTGTAGTGGTGTTATACAAATGCTTTTCGTGAGGCCTACTTCATGATAATTGTGTTGTAGCATAGCTTGTCTGTTTCCCTTGTTTAATGTGTCGTGCTCATTGATGATATCAAGTATGTGAATAATTGCCATTGAAGATATTCAACTGAACTTTGCGCACTCTTGCTCTGTGCAGTTCAAGGGCTCCAAGTTTTGTATACTTCATTGAACAGCCCTTCACAATTAACAGGCTGGAAATCAAGTGGTGGTGATCCATGTGGAGAGTCTTGGAGGGGAATCATCTGTCAAGGTTCTTCCGTCATCTCTGTGTGAGTATAGTGTTTTATACATATCTTCATTTTTCATGTTCCTGGAGGACTTGATCCCCATTTTTCATGCCCATGTGAAAACTTTACGTGATCTCGGAGCAGTCAGGTATCTGGATTGGGACTCAATGGAACAATGGGGTACTTGCTCAACAACCTTGCATCAGTTAAGACATTGTAAGGAAGCAGTTCAGTGGTATAGATAATTTGTCAAAAATTGTATGGGCCCTCTTTCACATTCTTATAATAATCTTTTTTTTTTTTTTGGTTGCAGGGATTTGAGTAACAATAACATTCATGATTCTATTCCATACCAGTTGCCACCAAACCTAACGAGCCTGTAATGTCAATATGTTATGAGTATCTTGAATTGATATGATAGTTACTTTCTATTATGAATCAACTCTCTCTAATTTTTTACCTGTTCTTCAGAAATCTTGCTGGAAACAATTTAAGTGGGAATCTTCCTTACTCCTTAGCTGTTATGTACTTACTTAATTATCTGTAAGTTACATGGCTTCTGCGAGTTTTGCATATTGACTGGATATTAGCATTAACTGATGTAGGTGGTTTAACTCCCAACTTCTAATGCCTTCAACTGTTATTCATGATGTTAGGAACATCAGCCACAACTTGTTGTTTCAGACAGTTGGAGATATGTTTGCGAATCACTCTGCATTAGCTACTCTGTGAGCAACTGGACATTCTATTAATGATCAGTTTATGAGTATTTCTGCGTGTTTTCTTCTCTGACTCAAACTTATCCACCTCTCTCTTCTTTAGTTCTGTATTTTTTCTCTTTCTCTTTTATAAATCCAAGAAACTTCTTTTTCCATAATACATTTTGTTCTTTTCTAGTTGGGGAATGTGCACTAACACAAGGCTGTTTCAGGGATTTATCATTCAACAACTTTACTGGGGATCTCCCAGCTTCCTTCGCATCATTGAAAAATCTTTCAACTCTGTATGACAAACCTAATTATTCTTATTTCTTTTTGCTCGTCTTCTGACTTGCTATTGACATCACATTCATACACTTTTGGCAGTCAAATTCAAAATAATCAACTTACAGGTTCTCTAAACATTCTTGTAGGTTTGCCTTTGACAAATTTGTAAGTGTTACCTCCACACCTTGAACCTTCTCATTTTGATTCTTTAATATATTGCAAGTGGTGATACTGAGATTGATGATTTAATCAACGCAACTCACCCTTCCTCCTTATACTTTTATATTGCAGGAATGTTGCAAATAATCATTTCAGTGGGTGGATACCGCAAGAACTAAATTCTGTGCCCCAATTTGTGTAAGTTATTGCAGTGGTTTATATAACTCTCGATACTTTATGTCTTAGTCAGTAAAGCGTCTTTCCTGAATGTTCTCACAAACCAGATATGATGGGAACACATTTGCCAATGGTCCCGCTCCTCCTCCTCCACCATATACCTCACCTCCTCCTGGTAGATCTCACACTAACAGCAGGCAGGCTCCTCCAGGTGGTCATACATCAGGCTCCAGCGTCCCAAGCAATTCTCGTGAGGCAAATAAGAATGAATTGGCACCTGGAGCAATAGTAAGCATAATTCTAGGATCTTTAGTTGCAGTAGTCTTTTTGCTGCTTGTACTATTTTTTATCCTTAGAAGAGGAAACAAGAAGGAAATTGTTGCACGTGCCTCCACAGGAAGCCTACCCGGCAGCAATGAGAAAGGTAGCACATATCTATCCTTTGATAAGAAACTTTAACAATGCTGTCTTATGTTAACCCAGCTTGCGTTTAAAGAAATAAATTTAGAACCTCTAACCTTATGAAACAGTTTCTGTTGCATAAAAGTCCAGTGAAGTTGCTTCTGTTTTTCTGTTGGCAAGTTTAACGTTAGTGACTAGGCTACTTTCGTTTACCACAACTAGTCCATTCTTTGTAATATCTATTTTGGATTGTGCACGACGTTGGAGACAATTATCTATTGAGGAACATTTGCGTGAGACCGTGTTAAGTTTTTTCAATTAGTATCACTTTTCATTTATACTAAAATTGTTCATGAAATAGTTCACTACACCATTATCACATTTTAGCAATTTGTTATTACTCTTTATTAAAATGTTATCACTTCTTATCTGTCTCACGGGATGAGTTCCGTGAGACGGTCTCACACAAGTGTTTGCCTTGTCTATTTGTTTCTCTTGTTTTGACAACTTTGTTTGCTGAAAATTTAGATTTTTTAGGGTCAACATGAACTTGATTGATTTTCCTAATTTTTCTGGTACATTTAGAAAAGGTAGCCTTATATTTGTGCGTTGTTCCTTACACACTAATATAATTTATATGTCAAGGTTAATAAATGATTCTATCAGTATATAATTCAACAAATTTAGTCATCATAAAATTGCATTTTGATTTGTGTTCATTTGTTGGGGGCATAAGTTTTACAAGTGCTGTCTCTAGTGAATATGGAGATGCAAGAGCAGAGGTCAATGCCTACGGCTACTGTACCTGATTTGAAGCCCCCACCATTTGAAAATGCGACAATTGAAAGGTTACAAGGGCATAATGGATCTTTGAAAAGAGCAAAGTCTCCTATAACTGCTACTGCTTATACAGTTGCTACTCTTCAGACTGCAACTAATAGCTTTAGTCAAGAGAATCTAGTTGGTGAAGGTTCTCTCGGGCGAGTTTATAGAGCAGAATTTCCCAATGGAAAGGTAATTTCATTGGATTTCTCTATTATGGAGTTGCATGAGGTGTCAACTTTTTTCTGTCAAATTATAGTATAATTTGGCAAGTGAATGGATGGATAGCTCCTACCTTTATTTCCTCCTTAAATTGGCAGTTCCATTTATTCTGCAGTCATTTGTTGCTTTCAAGTGCAAAAAATGCTTGATATAGGTCAGAGACCTATCATACCCCTGACGATAAGGATCCATTTTTTTTATCATATCCTCGCGTATTGACAATGTTGGTTCGAAATCTCAAGTTGTCAAAAGTTGAGTCCCTTGGACTTGAAACCATTTATTGTAAGTTGTTTGCTTTTTGATGCCCATGTTTTTGCTAAATACACCCACCTATAGGCTTTACATTGGTTGTACATTATGAAATGTCAATAGCATAAGCCATATTTAAATTGAGTTGGTCTTGCATGTATCAGGTGTATACGTACGCTCGGTTTAATTTGAAATCAATTTGAGGGGAATGGACACGAAAAGATAATAAATCCCCAAAGGCATTTACAAAACCTTGCCATTAAAATTAAATATTTTTTGTGCTTTCAGATTATGGCCGTGAAAAAGGTCGACAACGCAGCACTATCACTGCAGGAGGAAGATAATTTTTTTGAGGCCATTTCAAATATGTCACGACTGAGGCATCCAAATGTTGTGGCACTGGTTGGGTACTGTGCTGAGCACGGGCAACGTCTCCTTGTTCATGATTATATTGGAAATGGTAGCTTGCATGAGATGCTGCATTTTGCTGATGAGAGGAGCAAGATGCTGACATGGAATGCACGGGTTAGGGTTGCACTTGGCACTGCACGAGCGTTGGAGTATGTTACCTGGAAATTGAGTTTCCAAAACTTACACTTCAGTTAAACACAGAATCCCCTTCCATCTTGATTGAACTCTAAAATAAGTTCTCCTTGTTTAGGTACTTGCATGAAGTTTGTTTGCCTTCTGTTGTACATAGAAACTTAAAGTCAGCCAACATTTTACTCGATGAAGAGCTCAATCCCCATCTTTCAGATTGTGGATTAGCTGGTTTGACACCGAATACAGAAAGACAGGTAACCAATTGTATAAATTCCATATATTGTGTCTTTGCTGCTATTCACTATACTATGAATGATTCAAGGAGATAAAATCCATAGTGAATTTATGATGGCATAGAATGCTCAAATTTGAATTAGCTTATTTTTAGATATGCTGTGTCCTTGTACTATGACCCATGTATAAACTTTAAAGCAGACTCCACATAGCCCGCTGAGTAATCCTGCTGCTAATGTTGACAGGTTTCTTCAACTCAGCTAATTGGCTCTTTTGGTTATAGTGCACCTGAATTTGCGTTATCTGGAATATACACCGTAAAAAGCGATGTATACAGCTTTGGTGTAGTTATGCTGGAGCTTCTCACTGGAAGAAAACCTCTCGATAGGTATTTTTGATTTCACATCGTCTATTGGCGGCAGTATGTCTTTAAATTTTTTAATGGTTTTGCTTATACATATTTTTATGATGTTTAGTTCTAGAGTGAGATCAGAACAATCGCTTGTGAGATGGGCCACTCCTCAACTCCATGATATTGATGCTTTAGCGAAAATGGTGGACCCTGCCTTGAATGGCATGTATCCAGCGAAGTCTTTGAGCCGTTTTGCTGACATTATTGCTCTCTGTGTGCAGGTAATCTTTTCAACTAACTATTAAGACAAATTTTCTGCAGCATTTCTATCGTACTTAGTCACTTTACTCTTTAGGCTTAAACACTATATCCTGTGTTTACATTGAGGATAGCATCCTCCCTTGATTTCACTCACATCCATGTGTAAAGATAAGGGTAGATACTACAAGCGGTGTGATGGAAGTTCGGATAGAAATTTTCTTTTGTAAAAGTTGCTTCACTGTTTCTAATCATCTGCTAGAGCACAACCACAAAAGTTGCTTCCCTAAGATTTAATATTCCATAAGGCCTCTCTTTTTAATGGGTTTCGAATGAAAAAAAAGTCCTCGTGAATTCAATTATTGTGTAAACTTTTCTTATTTTTTAAAATAATTTTTAGGGTATATTATATAATAATATATTAACTCAAAATGAACCACACATTCTTTGCACCCACATATTCTTTGCACCCAGGTGTACATCTTTTAGTATATAAAATATAATTCTTCAGAAGTATTGAATTTCTACTCTCATGAATAAAAATTATTACTCCTGTTCAAATTTTATTAAGTTGTAAAATTTCATATTCCTATTGAGATGGATTATAATTTGTTCTTTAGGAGAGTACGCGTTCATTGCACTAAAAAATAGTAATTAGTAAAATTCTGGTGGACCGAAGTACGAATTCACAATAGACAATCTCATTTATTTGTTGTCTTTTCTTTCATGCTCATGACCTGTGTACACAGGGTGCTATTAATGCTATTAATTACTCATGTTTGTAATTTTTTTTTTCTTTCTTTATTGTGACAGCCTGAGCCAGAATTTCGACCCCCTATGTCGGAAGTAGTGCAAGCGTTGGTTAGATTGATGCAAAGGGCCAGCATTGTGAAAAGACGATCCAGTGAGGAATCAGCCTTCACTTTCAAGAGTGCAGCAGCAGATCATGAAACAAGTGACGTCTTATAACGCGTATCATTAGCCTCTGCCTCTTAAACTTTGCAATTTTGTTTACTATTGTGCAACATAAACAAGCAGCGGCTGTGAAAAAGCAGATATTTGATGACTATTATATAAAATTTAAAAAAAAAAAGAAAAGAAAAGAAGAAAGCTGCATGCAATGCGTGAAAAGTGTACTTATTTGTATGTTACAACTTGAGGTATCTATTTCGTTCCCAATTGTTTCATTTATTTCCACTTCTGTATGATTAATTATTGTGTGATGGTTGTGTACCGAGTACGCAGACCTAGTATTCATGTAATTGTTTTTAATCAAATCTTGAAATTTTAAATTTTTAATAGTATAACACTCTTATTATATTTATTGATATTTTATGAATATAATAATATTTTCTTCGTCTCACACTTATCTTTTTATTTTTCGATTTCGTCTCTCACAATTGCCTTCATCACCAAAAAAATAATAAAAAAAATCATATCAATTAATAACTTCAAAAATCATCTTTATTTAAAAAATATCATTCCCAACTTAAACAAATACTCTAACCGTCCCATTATAAACTTCACCGTTACGGTAGAGATGGAGTTTAAGAAAAATTATTTTTTGATCAATTTTATTGATTTTTGGAGGGTAGTGTCTAGATGATAAATACATAAATTATAAAGTATGTTATGTGCGTTAGGTGAGTGATAAATTTGTAATTAAGATGTACTTTTAGGGGTGAAGATTGATGTAATATTTCCTTTTTTGAGTGGTGAAATTTAATATAGGACGGACGAAAATAGAAAGTGTGAAGTTTATTATAAAATAGAGGGAGTAACATATTTTATAAAATACTTTATTAATTAACTTAAAATATCATATTACCCCTAAGAATCAAGGGTGGGTCTTGAGTGAGATTACCATTAAAAAATTAAGGGTGCAGACCTTCTCACGGATCTTATTTCATGAGATGGATATAGTCATATTCATTAATAATTAAAATGTGCGCTCTTCATTAAAATATTATTATATTAATTTTCTTGTACGGTGATTTCAATGGCAATGCTTAGAGCATCTCCTAAAGACTCTTCAAAATAAAGAATAGTTAAAATTTAAAGAGCAAGAGCATCTCCAAGATACTCTTCAAAATTTAAAGAGCATTTTCATAATATAAAGAGTAATTTTAAGTTTAAAGAGTCATAATTTTTTTGTGCTCCAAATTCTTTAAAATTTATTTTCCAATGTTAATTTATTACATTATTTTATCTTTTATTGATTGTTTAAATTACTTCTATTGGGTGAAAACACTACATTTAATGAAGTAATGACTTCAAGTATGAAGAGGGAAGATGACTCTTTAAATTAAAAAATAAAAATAAAGAGTGTGTTGGAGCTTGTTTTTCTTGTATTCCTCTTTAAAATATGCATATTCTTCGTTTTAGATGAGCTTTTAGAGATGCTCTAAGACATAAAAATTCATGTCTAAGAGCCTCTTCAAAATAACAAAATTTTTTACATAATGAATTTGACTCTTCAAATTTAGAGAGCCACAACATCCCTTTAAAATTAATTACATTAACTATTTCATTACTTCCAACACTTGCTTTTCTTCAGATGTCCACTAAAAATATTAATTAATTCATATATATGATATAATAAATTAAGAGATAATATAATATAACAAAAGTAATAAATAAATATTGGGAAGGTAAAAAATTAATTGGAGTATAAAGAGAGTGTTGGGATGGATAAAAAATATAACTCTCTAAATTTTAAATATTCTCTATTTTACACAAAATACTCTTTAAATTATACAATTACTTTTGAAGATGCTCTTACCGGCCTGCCCTATGGTTTGAGGGGCCCAATGCGAAATATTTTTTGGGTCTCTTATTTTTATCCAACATATAAATATAATAATAAAATAGTAATATAAATATAAATATAAAATATAAACATTTTCATCTTGATTTTTTTCTTGCAACCCATTTGTGTTAATTTGTTCTTTTTCGAATCTTCAAGTGATGGACTTTTTTGTTCTTTCGTAAAATTTTTTTTTTATCTATTGCCCCTCTTTGAGTTTCAATAAATTTCCCTTCTTTTTTTTTATTATATTTTTTCATATTCGAATGGGTATTTTCGATGAGGAGGCATCTCAAATTAACAATTAACTATTAAGAATAATTTATAAAATAAAATCAATTCAACATAATCACAAAACAAAATTGAATAGAATAAGAAGTATTATTGTAAAACTAAAATACCTTGTTGAAAAGAATAATGATGTACGATTCTTCTC
Source organism: Pogostemon cablin (assembly GCA_023678885.1). Taxonomy (NCBI): domain Eukaryota; kingdom Viridiplantae; phylum Streptophyta; class Magnoliopsida; order Lamiales; family Lamiaceae; genus Pogostemon; species Pogostemon cablin. The sequence goes on along the minus strand of CM042973.1, from coordinate 11,606,172 downwards.
AAAGATGTTGTCAAAGTTGCTGCTCACCAAATAAAAATTGAAAAGATTTTAGAAAAGAAGAATGATCAAGAGATATTTAGAAGAAAAGAAATAGTATGGATTTTTTTTTAGAGAGATTATCTAGTTATGATTGTATATTTATTTTAAAATAAAATAAAATAAAATAAAATAAATATATAATATATTTATAAGATTATTCCTCATAAATAAAAAAGAAAAGAATTAACAAAAATAACCAAAAGAATTAACTGGCAATTGGAAATACCTGTGGAAGAATTAAAAAAAAAACACCAAAAGAATTAACTTTTGGTGGCAATTGGCAATAAGCAAAATATAATTTGGTATGGCCAAGATTCGACCGCGGGTGGGCGGCGAAAAAAGGAGGAACTCATACCAACTGAGCCACCAAGTGTAATTATTGAAAAATTAACTTTAGAATATATATAAATTAAATATATATATAAAATAAAAAAAAATTTCCTATGGTACAAGAAAGGCTGGATCAAATGATCAGAGAAAGAGAGGAAACAAGGAACGAGGAGAAGATTGGAGGGCCAGTAAGACGGGATGATACAAAGTTTGTCGTCATGGTGGCTATGGAGAAGTCCTCTTACGATCCTCGAGAGGATTTTAGAGATTCCATGGAGCAGATGATCGTGGCGAACCGGATTCATGAGGCCACGGATTTGCGATGCCTGTTGAATTATTACCTGACGATGAATTCTGATGTTTAGAGGAATTATACTGGAGGTGTACCATGATGTTTGTTCTGATTTGTTTCTATTGTGTAAACGATACTAATGTCTAATAAAATTTGCATCAACTGGTCGTGTAGAAAGCACTGATACTAATGGCAAATAAAATTTGCATCAACTGGTCGTGTAGAAAGCACTGTTTATTAAAAGAAAATGCTCCCTTTGCGCCCCGTATTTTTGCACGAGTATATTAATAAGTGAATGCTAAAAAAAAAGTTACTGTTTAAATGTATGATAAAGTTGAAATATTTTAGATAATTCTGTGAAAATTGATCAATAATAATGTAATAGAATAAATGACGTCTTATATCCCGTGGTGTTTTGAAAATATTAATATTAAATAGAGCTATATCATTTGTTAAAGTTGCATTAGTGAAGGGAAGGATACAAATGTAAAGAGCTTGGGACGGAAGGGGTATAAATTATAAGAACCTATGAATCATTTTTGCATATAAGTTAATTTTTACATAAAAGTTATAGAATCATCCCACCATACAACATATAGGAGATCGCTACCTCTGTTTCTGTCTAGATTCTTGTCAATCATCCATGATTTCTTACTTAGACATGCAAATTTACTAGCACATGGGATGTGACAAAGAAGCAAATATTTGAAATCAAGGTGTCAATAGGGAGCTCCTTTCCTTGATAAGCACAAATATACTCCCTGCATCTCCTCGTGATATCCGAAGCTCATCATCGAGGTATGTTGTGAGTAACCATGACTCAACATTCCTACTAGAGATGGGGATCTTCATAGGTGGTTGGTTGGAAATGGTCTTGGCAACAGAGGAAGCTGTTTCCTGTACAGAAGTTAACAAGCCTTTGAATGGTGAGAGATCAATCTTTTGTCCAAGAAATTCAACATTTTCTGGCAATTCAATGGAATCTGTCAACTGAGGTGTCCCAATGACACCCTCTTCAAACTTGATCTGCGATGCAGTAGCGTTAAGAGAAATCAGACAACACCAGGCAATGATCATAAAATTCAGAAGAGCTCAAACAACCATCCAAAACATAAATCAAGAATAAACTTAATATATATATATATGGACGACACATGAAAATTTAACAGTTAGTTTCCTAGTTTTTTGGATATTTTCCTTTCCTCCTGTTTTGAGGTAATGATTCGTATTCTTTCTTCAATTACTTTGTGGTAGGCATATAAAGAACCCCAGTGAAACTATCATCTAAGATCTTTGAAAACCATTAAAGATTAAAGTTTACATTTTTTTAACAAGCAAAATATGGAAGTTTTCGTTGTATGATTTCACCACAAATCCATTTAATGGGAAGGGAGAAAGACCGCTATCCAGATATATAGTACACAAAGAAGGAAAAACCTGGACACGCTTGGGACTTCGAACTTCAAATTTGGCATTAGTTGTAATCGAAGTTGTAGCCAGAGGACCAGAAAACACGACTGAATTCTGGACAGTATAATTCACGGAATCAATAGTCTGTGATATATCTTCAAGTTTAACCAGAGGCAAAGTTGTGCCCCTTGATAACAAAGGAAACAACCCCACAAATGTTGTGTACCTGCAGTGCTCAATTCCGTTAACAAACAGAAGAACAACTAGCTGTATTCCTAAATTTCACAAGGACTAATAACATGGAGTCAAAACTTGTCACTTGTGCTTCATTCAGAATACAACTCAAAAGTCCTAAATTTTCAAAACCGTTAATCAGTCGAATTTTTTTCAAAAGACTTGTACAATACTCCAAATATCCAAACAAACTTACAACGCGGAAGTGTGCTAAATACTAGTAGCAATTGACTTAGTTTCATGATTTATGTGATGCCAAATCCTTAGTCAAAGATAATACACCAATTTTCCAAAAATCATTCTCTTTCACATACAACGCGGAAGTGTGCTAAATACTAGTAGCAATTGACTTATTTTCAAGATTTATGTGATGCCAAATCCTTAGTCAAAGATAATACACCAATTTTCCAATAATCATTCTCTTTCACATACCTCTTCAGAGTCATTTAACGTAATTCCACAATCCAATGCAATGAGAAAACTAATACAAAGCTTGCAACGATTCAGCCAGAGCTATTCCAGCTCCAACAAATATACTGAACTTCAGAATAAAATTTCATCAAGAAGTTGCTGCATATAAAATGAAGTAAACAACCAGTAGCCAAGTAGACAATTATGCCATAAAGCCAGCTACTTGCGCTTACCATGTACTTCAAGAACCAAAGAAACCTAAAAAATGTGTTATTACACTTAATTAAAGCCAACACATACTATGAGTAAGTCTTGCAACATGAGACAATTTCACCTTTTCTATTTATAGGTTATCATCTTACATTAAACATGTAATCACTTTTAATTTTATGAATTGAACTATCACTTTTTATTAATAACTCTTCATTAAATCATATCTTCTTATTCATTCCAAAAAAACCGAGCGAAAACGTTTCTATTTGAATCATTTGTCCTTAATCTTTGGCAGATACTTTGCAAAGCTTCGATTTGTGTCAATTTCTTTCAAATTCTTTTAACTCAACCAATGTATAAAATAGCGTATCCATTAAAACGGAACTTACGCAAGAATCCACTTTCCATTAAGTAACGTTAAAGCCTCTGTTGGCGCCGGAGTAGGGTTCAGGGCCTCGAGCTGCGTGATGAGCTCCACAATCTCCGCCCTGGTTTCGCTGGAGGCGCTTAATCCCCTGTTTGTTCCATAGAATGAGTCCACCAACTGCTTCTTAAATACATCAATTTTCGAATCCGACTCCGACTCCTCTATAACCGCCACACCCGTAGGCTCGGTGTCTGGGCCCCACTCATCGTCGCTCACAGCTCGCACCATAAAATTCTTCTCAAAATTACTGTTTTTTGTGATCGAAAGTGCCGGAAAATTTATGTGGTTGACGGCGGAAAGAGTAGTACTCGGAATTAATTTGGTGCTCCGAGACGATTTCTTGAAGGAGCTATATGGTAGCTGATTTATTAGTGCCATTGAAGCCATTTTTTGTTGAGGTATGAAAGACTAGAAATTAGAATTCCAAACGATCGAAGCGAAGCAGCCAAGTGTGGGAAATTTGGGGAAATTATCGAACTACGTTTTTGCGTTTCATTGGTTCTTGTTTTGTGACTGTTGGATTGTTCCTAGATTTTTCTTCGTATATTGGGATAATTGCCAAAAAAACCACCAACTTTAATTCTATTACAAATTAATTATTATTTTTCAGAAATTACAAAAAAAATCACAACCTTTAAGTATTGTTGCAAAAGCACCCAAATTTTGATTTAAATTAGGATTTTTTTGGATTTTTTTGCAACAAAACTCTAAGGTGGTGATTTTTTTTGCAATTTCTTAAAAGTGAGGATTAATTTGCAATAGTAGTATAGTTCGTGGTTTTTTTTTCAATTAACCCTATATTAAAACATGGACAATATATTTTGTTTAACGTGATTACGAGGTGCATGATATTCTACTGATTTTCACGAATCGTCTATTATTTATTTATTTATTTATTTTTTATCGTAAGTTTTTTTTGACGAAAAGAAAATTACATTAAAAAAAGTTGGAATCAACCACCACTGAATGATAATAGAAAATCCAGTGGGAATTCCCAAGATTATACATAAATAGAATTGCCCTTGGCAAAAAATGCTAACTCATGAGCCACACAATTTTTAGACATAATAACCCAAAAAAGGCCCGTACAAGGAATGGAGGCAATGCATGAGAGTCTTAATATCTTCTAGGATAGCAAGAGACTTTTCCAAGTGCTGCCAAGATGACTTTTTCTGCATCGCCAAGAACTGAAACAAGTTGTATCCCATGATTTTGAATGACAAGAAGGCATTCCCGTAGGATTAAGAATTCAGCAACTTCTGCGTCTTTAATGCCTGGGAACTTCTTGGAGAGTTTAAAAGTAAATTTGTTCTTTACTCAATACAAAGACACCACAACCTGCACAGTTTGAATTCACAAACAAGGCTCCATTGAAGTATACTCGAAAGTTAGAATCAGGAGGGGGAGGCCAAGGTTATTTCATTGGCAAGTTCAACTGTCGCTCAGGCTAGAGATTGGCTGTAAGAAATTCACTAAGAAGATTGGTTGCAGCAGATATCAGAGTATGAACATTTTCTGCCTCATTCTCGAAAGTTATTTTACTGCGCTGGTACCGAAGGAAGTAGCAAAGGGTGGAGAAGATATTTGTGATAGCCGAATCACCTATTAGAATTAGATCTTGAAACCAACCTGAAGCTGAAGTTTGAGTAAAGCTAAGTGATGAGTGTGTAAATTCACAAGTTTGACATCATGTTTTGTGCTAGTTTTGGAGAGTTTTGAGGTGGAAATAGGTGGAAAACCTATATATATTGTGAATTAGCATGAATCGGGTGTTAGTGGAGCTATTTAAGTGGTTTTCTTAGCAAAATAAGAGTGGAAGTGCCAAGAATCGAAGAGACAAAGTCGAGACCACGCGAACTGCCAAGGAGAGAGGTGGGTTCGACCTGTTAGAGGAGGGTTCGACCTCTCCAGCAGGTTGAACCAGCAATGCAAAGTGGCAGAAGATGGGTTCGACCACGACTCGAGGGGTTCGACATGTCTATCAGGTCGAACCATGGTCGAACCAGTTTGCGAGAAAGTTAATTCGGCCACGACATTGGGGATTCGACCTGACGGTTGGTCGAATCAAGAGCAGAAATTATCCAGTAGCATGGTTCGACCTGTGGTTCGACCAAGACGGAGTGGTTCGACTGCACAAAAAGTCGAACCAAGTGCAGAATACTTCCAGTAGGTGGGTTCGACCTGTGGTTCGACCTGCGGCCAGTGGTTCGACCTGTTTGCTGAGGTCGAACCATCGTGCGGAAACTTACCTTATCTAGATTTTTGAGAACAAAACACGTGTGATCACTTGAAAAGTCCATTCCAAGCCTTGGAGACGTGATTACAAGTATAAAAGGAGGCTCATGCAGTCATAGTTTTAGAGAGCTTTTAGAGAGTTTTAGAGAGCGTAAGATCGTGAAGCACAAGAGGAGACTAAGAGGAGCTGTGACAGAGGTTCCGCTGGAGATTCAAGTAAGATTGGTCCATCTAAATTGATTGTTCATAGATCAATCATGGGCTAGAGCCACTTCGGTAGTTCTAGGGTTATGAAGGTTTCATGAGGTGATTTATATTTCGTGTGTATACTCCGTACAACACTACTTGTGGTTTAGTTTATATAAGATTGTACATTTTTAATCCATACTCATAGTTGATTTGTGCATCAATAATCGTTGTGTAGAGTCTGAATGCATAACATGGTTATTGATTGAGTGCGTTCACTAATGAGCAGGATTTATTGTTATAATTCCAAGTGAAGGGATTCCGAGATTTTATTAGAACCGTCTTATATGAATGTTTGTTAATTGAATTGAATTCGGGTTAACAAGTAGGATTAAGAGTATAACTTTATAGTACCTAAAAAGGAAGATCAAATCAGGTTAGAGTACTAAGTGCATGGGAAATAATTGATTATGATAGTACCTAGAAACGGGGGTAAAGTATACATCTTGCTCTGAGGATACTCACACGTGTCAAAAGCTTATCTATTTGTGTCTATATAATAGATTTGCATGGTCTAGCGATACATCCATAAACCACAAGGCAGAGTCGGACATCGACACACGAAAATATGAATTAACGAATGAAACTGGATGGCCTGACGAACTACCTATCATCTTATTTGATCACAACTACTCTTCTCTTTTTCTTGTTATTGAGTTGCTATTTTAATTGTTACTTAGTTTAAAAACCAACAATTACGATTCTCAACATAATCATAATTGCTAGAAAATAACTAAAGTAATATTTACCCGTCCCGTGAATTCGATATTTAACTTGGTCACCTTCGAAACTACAATTGGTATCCTTCATACTTAGGGATTAAAATTGTGTGTTAAGAAAACACCCATCAAGTTTCTGGCGCCGTTGCCGGGGACGGCTTAAAATATCTTTTTGTTATTTTTAGTTTATTAGGGCTATTTGTCTTGTTTTGTTATTTTAATTCTAGTTCTTTTCAGGTGTATGCTCAAGAGATCAAAGAAAGGTGAACTTGAATCCTATAATCCTGAGATCGGAGCATCGTCAAGAAAGAAGAAGAAGAAGAAGAGCAAGGCAAAGACTATTGATCCAACTGAAGCTCTGAATTTTGGAGTTGAAGTTGACGAGCAGATTTCGCAGATGATTGAAGCTACAACTGAAGTTAATTCGGGAGTAGAAACAGTCAACATGGCAGCGAATCCGGATAATCTAGCCATCCGAGAGGTTTTCAGAAATAATGGGGCTGAAAATTTTTGGCTTCTAGGAGCGAGGGGAACTAATGCAGCTTTCGATCTTCATCCCACTCTTATTAGCATGATAGAAAGGAACTCCTTTTCAGGAGGGTCTTTCGAGGATCCGCAGCAGCATCTGAACAAGTTCATGGGCTATGCAAGTACTCAAAAAGACGCAGGAGAACATGAAGATGCTAGGAAGATCCTCTTGTTCAAATTCTCGCTTACTGAAAAGGCGAGAGATTGGTACGACACTATCAACGCAGCTGAGTGCACCACTTGGGAGCAACTGAAGTTAAGGTTCTTGGAGAGGTACATGCCACCTTCAAAGGTGTTTAAGATGAAGCAAGACATTAACCAATTTGCTATCGGTGGAGGTGAGAAATTTCATGAAGCATGGGATAGATTCAAGGACATGCCTAGGAAGTGTCCTCAACATGGGCTATCTAAAGCTCAATGTATCAGTATATTCTACAATGGATTGGACTGTGATTCACGAGTGTTATTGGACGCTTCTTCTAATGGAGCGTTGCTTACAAAGTTATCCGTAGAGGCCGAGAAGTTGTTTGAAGATATTTCGATGAATTCGAGGGATTGGCCAACTGATAGAGTTAGAGGTACTTATGTCCTTGGGAAGGTAGCTCAGGTTGAACAAGCAATGGTGAAAACAAGTAGAGAGGATGAGATCGTCTCTAGCTTGTCCAATATCAACAAGCTACTTGAATCCCAACAGAAGCAAATCAGCGAATTATCTCAGCGCGTACCGATCATGCAGCAGGAACTAATGAAAGATGGACCAATCCAAGAGGAGTTGGAAGAGGCACACTATGCCATGGGTCAAAGTATTCAAGGGACTAGGTATCCAGATCAAGGAAACCGGAACCACCAAGGGAACTATCGAGAAACTTTAATAATCATGGTCCCCCGGGTGGTTATCAACAACCTAGGAGGCCTGAGTTCTCATGGAGCAATCCGAATAATGCGATTCAACCTCCGATGGGCGTTGATCCGGGTGCTAAGATGGAAGAAGGGAAACCGAGTTTTGAGGATATTGTGAACAAGTATATGGCCAAGAACGATGAAAGAGTGAACCTCCTTGAGGCCAAACTTGAAAAGAAAATCGATGCAAACCATGAGGTTATATCTAGCTTTAGTATGAACAATGTCATAACAATATTTGAAATGAGAATCATTGATCAAATGATTGCATCTTATAATTTATTTTATATGCATGACGCAATAGTCCATTTACTTTATACTGTAGATAATATGTTGTGCGACAACACGCAGAAGATCATATTATCGGTTTCCTTATAAAGTATAAACAGATGCTCACAACTGAGATAGACGGGGACTCTCTATCGGTATGGTTGTAGTGTGGTTTGGTATTAGCTTGTCTTGGCTATAGAATCACATTAGTGCACTTGTGTGTATTGAGCAGGACCGCCTGAGATCGTTCTTCTTATACTGACTATATAGTAGAACTTGATCTCTGTTATTATGGAAGTTCGTGCTCTTAATCCCTATACAATAACCTCGACACGTAGGGCAGTATGTATTTCTTTGATTCATCAATGGGTGAGATTTATAAGTATTAAATCAACAAACTCGGTGAGTTGGGAAGTAGTGCTGTATCTATGGTGTGCTGTTGATTGTAGAAGGAATCCATGTCCGTCATAGGTTGATGATGTCCCCTTGAGGAGCTCATAAGGTTTATCATGTAAATCTTGCAAGTGGATTAATTTCCGGCATGATAAAAAGGTTGAGTGGTACTACTCTCGGACGAGATATTAATTAATTAGAGTTGTCAGTAACTTAATTAATTAATGGACATTGAATATCTTAAACATGGGGAGACTATCGGGCTTATAATAAGAAGGAGCCCAGAACATAATTTGGGATTGGATGGGTAGTGCAATAATAATATTTTAGTAGACTATATTATTATTATTGGATTTAATTAAAAGCTTTGGGCTAAGCTTGGTTAATTAAATTCAATTGAGGCCCAGCCCAATTTCTCCTCCTGGTCCCTGCAGTAGCCCTTATAAATAAGTTATCTCAGTTCCTGTTAACCCTAAGTCAGTGCCTCATTTGACAGTTAGAAAGAACAGGAGCAGATTGAGAGAATCCTACGGATTGTTGCCCACACAACAGCAGGATTCAACTTGGGACATACTGCAGAAGATTGAGAGGTGGTTCTCTGCAACGGATCAACCTCTACATCAACCCAGAAGTACGGTAAACAAGACATAATTGCTTCCGCTGCTTATTGTTTATTTTTAATCCTAACGATCACGTTTGAACCGCACGATCCAATTGCCAACAATTGGTATCAGAGCGATGGTTTCGTGGTGAAACATGAGACGTTAGTTAAGTTTTGTGCCGTTCTTGTTAATAATCGTATGATGAAAGCATGAGATTTGGGGTTTGTATATTTTGTATCATTCATGAAATCCCTATCTGCTTTGTGTTATCTCGTTGTTAATCAAATTCGAAATGACATATACATACGGTTGTGAGCGACAAAGTAAGAAAAACACGATATCACACACATCGCTGAGCGACGGCAATGGAGGCGTGTCGATGGGACCTGGTGGTCGGTGCTGCAGACTTATGCTCCTAGGGTGATTCGATTACAACAACAGGCTGCACCCATGGAAATTCCCCGGCGAGTCACAGGAAGCTTTTGATCGAGTCTGAGCGGCTTCCGTCGGGCGATTGGAATAGGAACTGGGCGAGGATAGGCTGCAATCGGACAAGTCTATCAATGGTTTGAAGAAGCTTCCGAGCACGTCTGCTGAAATTTCCAGTCGGGTCGAGAGGCGCAGCGGACTGAAGTTCTGTGCGGCGTCAGTTGGAGCAGTAACAATCCGGCATCGATCGGTGGCTGGACACGTCGGAGATGATGACGGAGTCTGGTGTTCGATGGGCTGAAGGTGCAGCTTCACGTGTGATCCATCGATGCGGAACCAGGCGGCGAGTTCGACCCTGTAAGGCCGGTCTGACACGATCGGGACTGTAGTTTGAACGATTGTGTCGACTGGATTGTTTTCATCGGCGTAAGGGGGCCATTCATCGTGATTGCTCCAGCCTGTTTTGGGCGTCGAGAGGTGTTGGCTGGCGGCCGAAGCTCTGACGGCACGTATCCAGGCGAGTCAGCTGATGATCGGTGATTGCAAGGCATCGACGGGAAGCGGCTGCGTTGGTTTGATCGATTGGCAGGAGGCGAGATGCCGGTTGGCTGTGGGCACGTCTGCCGGGAGAAGAAGGCCGGCGGCGTCACAGCTGATGGAAACGGCGCTACTGGATGGAGGCCAGTCGACTGATGCTGTTGCCTGCGTTCTTCACAGACGGAGGGTTGACAGGCACGACTCCGGTGAGCTGACGGTTCGTCCGCCGATAGCAGCTGTCACCAAACCGTGCCGGTGTGAACTCCCCGTGGATGTTGCGGCTGATCGAATAGGGCATCTGCTTGTTTCCTTTTGGGCTTGTTTCCAGGGCAGCATGGGTATTGGGCCTATGTTGTTGGGCTGCTTTTGTTTTGATGTTGGGCCTAGTTTAATTATTTGGGCCCAAATATTTTAATTAAAAGGATATTGGGCTGCAGAGCCCTATTTTAATTAAGGAGTATTTGGGCTGATGATTAAAAGGCCCAATTCAGTAATTATATTAGATGCTGCTCAATTTTAATTTGGTTTTGGGCTTTTGGGCCCAAATTTTAATTAAATGGCAATGGGCTGCTGGACTAATTAATTTTAATTAATTGTGGGTATTTTGATGTTGGGCCAAGGTTAAATATTGGGCTAGACCTTTATGCTGAAATTGGCAAAATAAATGGGCTTAATTATTTTAATAATGGGCTGCTCATTTTATGCTAATGAAGTTTGGGTCAGCTGGACCTATTTAATTGATCCAACACATTATGCAATTAATTATAATATATAACTGATTTAATTGCTTTAACTTGACAATTAATTGTTATATATGAAAGACATGTTCTATGTGATTTATTTATTTAAATTGCTGTTAATAGAAGCATGTCTTAGTTGTATATTTATTCTGGAATATTATATGCATGTTTAAAACCCTTGGTAATTAAATAACTAAGTGGGAGAGGGGATTGGTAAAAAATTCCCGCGGCCTCCATTATTGGTTTGTAAGTGATGTGAGTAAACTTGCGTGTTGGCATAGGCCTTCCTCCCTAACGGATGAGTTTATTCACGGATCACTGGTACAGACTTCATAAATAATTATTGTTTGTAATGTGGCACATAAACTTGCGTGTTGGCATAGGCCTTCCTCCCTAACGGATGAGTTTGTGTGCGGTACACTGGTACAAACTTATAATTGATGATTGTAGGAAGCTACCCGAGCGCGTGTGTACTTCTCCAACTGTAAGGCACATAAGCTCGCGCAGTGGACTTGGGATCAAATAATGGTGTACACTTATGTGTAAATAATTAGTATCCTCCCCAACGGAGTCACTGCTATTATTTGCATGGCTAAAGAGTAACCGACTATTAATTATTTTGTCATAAAGTTAGGTTGACAAATGAAATTAATGGGTAAAACCTTCTCTTGTAAATGTTCGGGTTTGTAAACGTCCACACTAACGTGGCTTGCAGACTCACGGTGCTTGAGATGTCGGTGAATTTTATTTTATATTGTTTTGAGGGAAACAATATAAAAGGATAAAATTCGAAGTTTTGATCAGTAAATTTATTTGTGATTCTCTGAATTTCGAATGGTTTTATTTCACTAATTGTTAACTAAAAGACATTATATTTACTTGTCCAAATTAGATGATTAGAAAAGAATCGTGGTTTTGAAAATTACTGCTTAAGAAAATACATGTGTGTTCTCACAAAGGACGTCTCATGATGCCTATTAAAGTCTCTAGTGAAGAGATGAGAGGTTCATAGAAATATGATGGTCTCATGTAACTCTTCGGATACTTGAGTAAATTAAAAGGCAGAAGATCATGGTTGAATTGATGAATGAATTTGAAAAGCTTGGAATAGAAATTGAAAGGGAAACCTAGATCAATTTATTCTTCATAATTTGCCGGGATGTTTTGAGCAAGTTCTACCTGAAATACGAGAGGTTGTATATGGTGGGAAACTTCTGACAAAACATATGACAAAAGAAAGCCATTTTCATCATGATGTGAACTAGTTTAATATCTTATTTACTAATAGTTTAAACATGATTAGTGATGGCATCTACTGGCACGAACTGTGTAGATACAGGAATCACTAAATGTTTATCACTAAGTAAGGATAAGATTGTTATTGACATGGGTAAAACTACAAATGTAGTGGCTATTGCAGTGGGAGATGTTTATTTATCTAATGATAAGAATAAACGATTGTTTATGAGAAATTGTCTTTACGTATGTTTCATAGAAAGAATTTGATTTCGGTTTCTATGCATTAACGGATGGATACTTCATTTCATTTAAATGACATGGTCATAGTAATGAGGAATGAGGCTATAATCCGTTAAAGTACGTTGGTGGATAATATGTAAACTCTTGAATCATGTACATCCCACAGATGCAATAAATAGTAATTAAATAATGCATCTTCTAATATAAGTAAGAGAAAGGAACCTTCGTAAATGAACTAAACATACATTTGGCATCTAAGATTAGTTCATTTTACTTGAGTAGGATTCAAAAGTTGATAGCCAATAGACCGTAAGGTTTATCTGAAGTGGAAACTATCGGACTTGCGAGTCTTACTTGGAAGTAAAAATGATTAACTGCCTTTTCAAGGCTGTGGGGTGTAGAGCCACAGATATATATGTTGGAATTAGTTCATTCTGATTCAAGCGAACCTAACAATATCCAGACGAGAGGTGGTTATGAATATTCAAAGATTATTCTGGATGCCGATATATTTATTTGATGCACTGCATGTCTAAGTTCTTGGATTAATTCAAGAATTGTAAGGCTGATACAGTGAAGCGTCATGAAAAATATATCATATCATTGCGATTCAATCGTGATGATGAAAACCTCTTAGGATAGTTAGGAACTAATAATCAGAAGTTGAGATTAAATCTCAAGTTGTCTACACCGGGCGAACCCCAGCTGAATGGTGTGGTGGAAAGAAGGTGTAAGACTCTTATGGTTATGATTAGATAGATGATGAATTATTTGGAATAATTAAATTCATTTTATGGATATGCCCTAGACACAGTAATTCGTGAAATGTTTGTCTGTATATGGGATATTCTATAAAAATGAAGAGTGATTTATTTAGTCCAAAAGATCGAAGGGTGACTGTTAACACAAACACCAGATTTTTGGAAAAGGACTATATAATAAATCACAAGCCCATGTATAAGTTGTTCTAAAGGAAGTGAGAGGAAAACACTAAGTATAAGTACCAAGTGTACAAGAGGATATACCACAAGGTAAACTGCAACGCGTGTCACATCTGATACACAATTACATGTAGTGCCTTGTCGTAGTGGGAGGGTTGTGTGACAACTCATAAATATATGTTTGGGAGAGTCGTGAGACTTGATCCCTAGTGAACATGGTATTATCCCACGGATACGACATAGCATTACAAGATGAAAATGCGGAATCTTAGCAAGGTGCAATGAATGTTGAAATAGAATCTACGGATTCTAAATTAAGTCTGGGAGCTTATTAGACCACTAAATAGTGTAAAAGCCATTGGAAGTGGTCATAGGAAATAAAAGAGGATCATGCGGAAAGGTGAAAACCTTGGAATCAAAGCTTGTTGCGAAAAGGTGTACTCAGAAAGAAATGGTTCGATTATGAAGACACATGTTCGCTAGTAGCTATGCTTAAATTGATCCGGATTCTTTTATTTAGTGCTGCTCATATTGAATTATGAGGGACAGCAAATAGATGTCAAGACAGCTTTCCTGATTGGAAGTCTTGAGGAAAACATCTATGTGAAGCAACCAGAGTGATTCATTGCAAAGTACTAATAGCATTTTGATAGTAAGCTTAAAAGTGTCCAGCGATGGACTGAAGCAAGTTTTAAGATCGTGAAGCATCTGTTTTGATTAGATAATCCAGTGGCATGGATTTAAATCAATGAGCGGATGAGTCTTGTGTGTTGTAAAGAGTGACGGAAACGTGGTGGTGTTTCTTGTACTATACGTAGATAGTATCTTGCTCATTGGAGACAATGAAAGAGTATTATCGGGCGTATGGGTACGGTTAATAAAGCGGTAGAGATGAAGGACTTAAGAAAAGTAAAATATATCCTTTTGATCACGGTAATACGGATCATATGAAAGGATGTTATGCTTATCTCAAGTTTCATAAATGATACAATCCATACTCGTTTAGCATGTGAATTTATCTTAGTGAATGTGTCTTTGAGACACAAGAAGAAGATAAAGAGGATGAAAGCGGTTCCTTATGCTTCGGCGAATAAGGAAGCTTAATCTAAGGAATGCTATGAACAGTGAGTATCAACGTAACCTGGAACAAGAATGATGAACTGTAGTAAGACATATATAAAGTGCCTGAGAAGGACTAGAAATTATATGTGGATTTACTAAACAGATTCACTGCTTCTTGTGGATTACGTAGATTCAGATTTTTTAGTCAGATTGGACGGCAGTAAATTCACCTCAAAGGTTATGTGTTTAATCTTAGGAAGTAGAGTCATAATGTGGAGGAGTGTTATATAGAAATATATTTCAGACTCCGGACTCCATCATGGAAAGATGATGAATTGGAGCCTAAGAGGCAGCCAAAGTATCTATATGACTCTAGAGACTTCATGATGGACTTTGAAGTGTTTCTAAGTTTGCCCAAGGTAATCACAATTTACATTGATGATATTGGTGCAATTGCAAACTTGAAAGAATCACAAGTCCATAAGGCAATTAAACACATGGAGCGCGAGTACCACCTGTTACGAGAAATCGTATGATGAGGGGAAGGTTGATGTCGCCTAGATTGCATCGGATGATGACCTAGTAAACCATTTACAAAGACCTTAAGGCGAGAGCTTTTAATGGTCGTGTAGTGGGAATAGGAATCAGATGTTTGGCAGAAGACATGACAGCATAGTCTTTTAGTATAAGTGGGAGATTGTTGGATTGTATACTAAAAGTCTAGCTTTAGTATGAACAATGTCATAACAATATTTGAAATGAGAATCATTGATCAAATGATTGCGTCTTATAATTTATTTTATATGCATGACGCAATAGTCCATTTACTTTATACTGTAGATAATATGTTGTGCGACAACACGCAGAAGATCATATTATCGGTTTCCTTATAAAGTATAAACAGATGCTCACAACTGAGATAGACGGGGACTCTCTATCGGTATGGTTGTAGTGTGGTTTGGTATTAGCTTGTCTTGGCTATAGAATCACATTAGTGCACTTGTGTGTATTGAGCAGGACCGCCTGAGATCGTTCTTCTTATACTGACTATATAGTAGAACTTGATCTCTGTTATTATGGAAGTTCGTGCTCTTAATCCCTATACAATAACCTCGACACGTAGGGCAGTATGTATTTCTTTGATTCATCAATGGGTGAGATTTATAAGTATTAAATCAACAAACTCGGTGAGTTGGGAAGTAGTTCTGTATCTATGGTGTGCTGTTGATTGTAGAAGGAATCCATGTCCGTCATAGGTTGATGATATCCCCTTGAGGAGCTCATAAGGTTTATCATGTAAATCTTGCAAGTGGATTAATTTCCGGCATGATAAAAAGGTTGAGTGGTACTACTCTCGGACGAGATATTAATTAATTAGAGTTGTCAGTAACTTAATTAATTAATGGACATTGAATATCTTAAACATGGGGAGACTATCGGGCTTATAATAAGAAGGAGCCCAGAACATAATTTGGGATTGGATGGGTAGTGCAATAATAATATTTTAGTGGACTATATTATTATTATTGGATTTAATTAAAAGCTTTGGGCTAAGCTTGGTTAATTAAATTCAATTGAGGCCCAGCCCAATTTCTCCTCCTGGTCCCTGCAGTAGCCCTTATAAATAAGTTATCTCAGTTCCTGTTAACCCTAAGTCAGTGCCTCATTTGACAGTTAGAAAGAACAGGAGCAGATTGAGAGAATCCTACGGATTGTTGCCCACACAACAGCAGGATTCAACTTGGGACATACTGCAGAAGATTGAGAGGTGGTTCTCTGCAACGGATCAACCTCTACATCAACCCAGAAGTACGGTAAACAAGACATAATTGCTTCCGCTGCTTATTGTTTATTTTTAATCCTAACGATCACGTTTGAACCGCACGATCCAATTGCCAACAGGGGAGATGGCAGGAAGTGTTAACAAGCTTACTTAATCTCTTGAGAAGGGGAAGTTCCCATCTCAAAGTATTGAGAATTCAAGGCCCTGCAACACCATCACATTGAGATTGAGAACGCAGTACGAGGGACCTATGAGGCCGGAATCAAATTTGGACATGTCTAGGGCAAGATTCGATAAACATTGAGGTCGAACCATACAGGAAAAGTCGAACCAACGCACTGGACACGATCAGGAGGCATCGCAGCATCGGTTTGACCAAAATGCAGATGGTTCGACCTAGCATACAGGTCGAACCATGGTCGAACCTGACAATTCGGAGCACTCTATTTTGTCGCAGCAACGGTTCGACCACGACGGACATGGTTCGACCTATCCAACAGGTCAAACCTTGGTCGAACCGGAGGGCGGAAGGAGTACTCGGTTCGACCTAGGTGGCCGTGGTTCGACCTACTCAACAGGTCAAACCCAGGTCAAACCTCAACTTCAAAAAGAGAGCAGTTGTCCAGAATAGCGGTTCGACCATTACTTGCCTGGTTCGACCTGTTCCACAGGTCGAACCCTGGTCGAACCCATCCAGAAGTTGTCTGTTGCTACTCCGAACACTCTCGATGATGTTGATGCTACTCCAGTGGTTCGGAATGAGCAAAGTACAGAGATAATAGCTGAGAAAAAGTGGGAGAGAGCCAAGCGATTGAGAGCCGAAAAGGAGAAAGCGGAGAAGGTTGATCGTGATGAATGGGGGATTCCCAAAACAAAGATACCTCCGCCGTTTCCTTACAAGCTTGTGAAGAAGGGAATGGAAGAGAAGTTTAAGAAGTTTTCAGAGATAATGAACAAGATAAGCTTGAGCATTCCTTTCTCAGAGGCAATCATGGAGATGCCGTACTATGCCCGATTTCTTAAAGACATATTGTTGAAAAAGTGGAGCTTAACCGGAATTGAAACAGTGAATTTATCTGAGAATTGCAGCTCAATCATTCAAAGGAAGCTGCCGCAAAAGATGAAGGATCCGGGGAGCTTCACTATTCTATGTGAGATCGGAAAGGGGCCGACACGGCATGCTTTGTGCGATCTAGGGGCAAGCATCAATTTAATGTCATTGTCCATCTTTCAGAGGCTTGGTTTGGGGGAGTTGACCTCTACAACAGAGGTTCTCCAATTGGCGGATAGGTCGATGACGTTACCAAAAGGTATAATTGAAGACATTCTCGTCAAAGTGGAGAAGCTAGTCTTTCCTGTGGACTTTCTTGTGCTAGAGATGGATGATGACAAGGATAATATCCCTTTAATCTTGGGGAGACCTTTCCTTGCTACTGCTGGAGCTATGATTGATGTTCAAAAAGGAGAGCTTAGATTGCGGATGGACAAAGAATAAGTTATTTTCAACTTGGACAAAGCAATGAAGATGCCCATGGAGTCTCAGTGTTATAGTATTGACGTGGTGGAGGAGATTGTGAAGGAGGATATGTCTCTGATCCTGTCAAAGGATCCTCTTGAGACATGTTTGATGGAGTCTTTTACTTATCCCACTACAGAGCTTGACGTACTCTCCAACGAGGTATGTATTGAATTTCTTGAAAACTTACTTGCTTTGGGTGATGACAGGTTTGAATCGGAAAGAACTAAGGTGGAAGATGTCAAGTGGACTAGGAAGTACTTGCCTTTGGATAACGAGAGCTCTCCGATGGAAGTGAGGAAAGAGGAGTTGAAACTTTTGCCGGAACACTTGAAGTACGCCTTTTTTGGCGACAATGAAAAATATCCGGTAATTGTATCTTTTTCTCTTGATGAAGATCAACTTGAGGAGTTATTGAATATTCTTAGGAAGTATAAGTCTGCGATTGGTTGGTCTCTTGAGGATTTGAAAGGAATTAGCCCTTCGTATTGCATGCATAGGATAAGATTGTTAGATGAGACCAAGGCAAGTGTTCAGAATCAGCGGAGGGTTAATCCCGCAATTCAAGAGGTGATTAGAAAGCAAATCCTTACGTGGTTGGATGCTGGAATCATATATCCTATTAGTGATAGTCCCCATGTGAGTCCATTGCATGTAGTTCCTAAAAAGGGAGGAATGACTATAGTAAAAGCTGAGGATGGAGAAGGGATAGCCACAAGGATTCCTACGGGATGGCGTACATGTGTAGATTATAGGAAGTTTAATGAGAACACGTGTAAGGATCATTTTCTTCTTCCTTTCATGGATAAAATGTTAGATCGTCTTGCAGGGTATGAGTTTTATTGTTTCTTGGATGGATACTTGGGGTACAACCAAATCATGATTGCCCCCGAGGATCAAGAAAAGACCACTTTTACTTGCCCTATGGGACCTTTGCTTTTCGTAAAATGCCATTTGGGTTATGTAATGCGCCTGCTACTTTTCAGAGATGCATGATGGTAATATTCGATGGGTTGATAGAGAAGATCATGGAGGTGTTCATGGATGATTTTTCTGTTTTTGGTTCCTCCTTTGATATTTGTTTGTCTAACCTTGCTACTGTTTTGAAGAGATGTCAAGTGACTAATCTTGTCTTGAATTGGGAGAAGTGCCACTTCATGGTGAAGGATGAGATTGTTCTTGGGCATCATGTTTTAGCCAAGGGATTGCAGGTCGATCGTGCTAAAGTGGTGGCAATTGAGAAGCTTCCACCACCGACCAATGAAAGAGGAGTGCGGTCCTTCCTTGGACACGCCGGTTTTTACAGGAGATTCATACAAGACTTCTCAAAATACTCCAAGCCCTTATCTCACTTACTTGAAAAGGATGTTCCTTTTGTGTTTGATGATGAATGTCTAACAGCTTTTCAAGTTTTGAAGGAGGCGCTTATCATTGCACCTATCTTAATCACACCGGATTGGACTCAACCGTTTGTACTAATGTGTGATGCAAGTGATGTAGCACTTGGAGTGGTGCTTGGACAGCTGAAGGAGAAAAAGTTCTGTGCCATTTACTACGCGAGTAAGACTTTCGATGCGGCACAAAAGAATTACACGGTGACTGAAAAGGAGTTTTTGGCTGTTGTGTACGCATTTGATAAGTTTCGTCAGTATTTGGTTGGCATGAAGACTATTGTGTACACGGATCATTCAGCAATTCGGTACTTGATGGAGAAGAAGGAGACGAAGCCTAGGATCATAAGGTGGATTCTTCTACTTCAAGAGTTTGACATGGAGATCCGGGATAAGAAAGGTTCTGATAATGTGTTGGCGGATCACCTTTCGAGGTTGGAGACTAGGGAGCATTGTGATAATTCTTTCGAGTATATTGAGGAAATTTTCCCAGATGAAAAGATCATGGCCGTGTTTGTTGAAGGGGCTGAGCGAGCGTGTGTGGTTGCTGCACAGAGAGTTGATCCATGGTATGCGGATTATGTTAACTATATTGCTGTGGGAGAAATTCCAAGGGATCTCAACCGATATCAACTTGCTAAATTCAAGAGGGATGTTGAGACTTTCATATGGTATGATCCATTTGTGTACAAGATTTGCATGGATTCTATCGTCCGTAGGTGTGTGCCCAAGATGGAGATGGAGAGTGTTCTCGAGTTTTGCCATGCACAACCTAACGGGGGGCACTTCGGCGCTCAAAAGACAGCAGCCAAGGTACTTCAGTCCGTTCTTTATTGGCCTAGTTGTTCAAGGATTGTGAGACCTATGTGGCGTCTTGCGATAGATGTCATGCATGGAGAATATCGGTAGAAGAGACGAGATGCCGCTTCAGCCGAGCATAGTGGTCGAGATTTTTGATGTGTGGGGTATCAATTTTATGGGGCCTTTTCCCCCATCTAATGGATTTCTCTACATTCTACTTGCGGTGAATTATGTTTCTAAGTGGGTGGAAGCGATTCCTACTCGCTTGAATGATTCGAAAACTGTTATATCTTTCTTGAAGAAGCATATCTTTGCCCGCTTTGGAGTCCCTAGAGCACTTGTTAGTGATGGAGGTACGTACTTCGTTAATAAATTTCTTGAGAAGGTGCTTAAAGGGTATGGTGTTAAGCATAGGGTTACTACACCCTATCATCCTCAAGCGAATGGGTAAGCGGAGGTCTCTAACCGTCAAGTCAAATAGATTCTGGAGAAGGTGGTCGAAACCAATAGAAAGGATTGGGCTTTGAAGCTCGATGATGTCGTGTGGGGGTTCCAGACCACGTACAAGACGGTATTAGATATGTCACCGTTATGGGAAGCCGTGCCACTTACCTGTAGAGATTCAACACAAAGCGTTTTGGGCTTTGCGAAGCTTGAACTTTACTCTCAAGGATGTGAAGGAGTTGAGGATGACTCACATCAATCTTTTGGATGAGTTTCGGAGTCGTGCGTACAAGAATTCCGAGATCTACAAGGAAAGGATGAAGAGGTGGCATGATTCGAAGATCTCGTACAAGGAGTTCAAGCAAGGAGACGAGGTATTACTCTTTAACTCTCATTTAAAGCTTTTTGCAGGCAAGTTGAAGTCGAAGTGGACGGGACCGTTCATGATTCATCGAGCCTTAGGGGAGGAGTTTTGATCTCATTGACAAGGATGGAGACATTATTGCGGCGAATGAACATCGCTTGAAGCATTATAGGATGCCAGATGATGTTTGTGTCATCTTTGTGGATACCTTGATCTGAGTTGGTACCGTCGTGACTCTCCGACGTTAAACATGAGCGCTTGTTGGGGGCTTTCCCTCCTGTTTTAATGTTTTATTTCTTTCGTGTGAGTAAGAAATTTTTATATTTGAAGTGCTTACTTATCGGCAATTACATCTCTTTGCAAACTTAGTTTTAACTATAGTTTCTACTACGTTTGGGGGGGTGTGATGTACTTACCTTGATAAGCACTGATAGTATAATCTTTTCTTTGTGACGTTTGTTAGGGGAGTTAATTTTTTGCGGCATATTTAAAACTTTAATCGGTTTGTATGTGTCAATTTTTTTTAACTTGCCTAATGTTCTGTGGTGTTTTGTTATTTTGTATTTTAAGTGATTGCGGAGTTACTCATGATTGATAAGTTTTTGAAGAACCAATTCTTAATGAAGCTGTGCTCTAGTTGGTACTTAATGATTCGTTTTGAAGTTTGAAGTGTGTAGGGATTGAAGAACACGCATTTTGGAGCTTCCAGGGGGTAGGTTCGACCAGTGCCAGGAGGTCGAACCCAACGGTGGAAGTCGAACTGTGTTGAAAAATCGTTCAGTGAGGTGGTTCGACCTTCACAAGCATGGTTCGACCTGATCCTACAGGTCGAACCTAGGTCGAACCTGTGCTGCTAAAGTTCGGTTCGACCACGACGTACTTGGTTCGACCTGTTTAACAGGTCGAATTGGTGATCTGAACATACAGTAGGGTAGTTCGACCTGATGCGTTTTGGTTCGACCTGTTCCAGTAGGTCGAACCCAAGTCGAACCTGAAGAAGAACTCGTCCAGAAGGGTGGTTCGACCTCGTCAGTCGTGGTTCGACCTGTTCAACAGCTTGAACCCAAGGTCGAACCAAGCCAGATATGTGTTTTAAGTTCAATTTTTGAGAAGGGTTCGATCATTTTTCACTTCACCCTTCCTCGAACCTTCACGAAATCACTACACCCTTGCACCAATTCTTCAATTACACTTGATTTCGCACCGATTACACATCACCACACTTTTAATTCACGACTTGGATGCGAATTTGGGCGAATTTCGCTGCAAGTTAGGGCTCAGTCGCGATTTCTTGGGGGTTTTGAGAGTTTGATCGTTCTTTTGCCATGGGAAAAGCTAAAGGTATGTTTTCTCAACTCAATTACTCTAGGATTGAAGCTTAGTGTATGCAATTCGTTGTGGGTAAGAGGATTGATGTTGATGTTGGTTGAATTTCATGGTGAATGTTGATATTTTGATTTGATTCATATGAATTCTTGTTCATTGGTTTGAGAATGCTTGATTATTGATTGAACTTGAGTGTTTATGTGAATTGATCAATGATATTGTACGTTTATGAGTATAAGCATGTTGGTTTGGTTGAATCGTTCATAATTTGAGGAGTTCATGTTTTGACTTGTTGAAACTCATGTGAATTGCTTTGATAAGTTGAAGGCATGCTTGTATGGCTGTGTTTGAATGTTGAGGAAGATGTGATTGAAGTAGTTTTGAGCATGTTGAAAAGCAAGTGGTGTTTGATGATGGTTGTTGAGGTGATATGTTGTTGATGAAGCATGGATGCTTGAAGTCTTGAGTAGAGTATAGGATATGCTAGTCGATTACTTACTTTCTTGTCTTGTTGGTTGTACTGAGTAGTTGTTTTCAGGTACAGGACAAGGATCCGGGCAAGGCAAGGGGAAGGGGAAGGCAGCCGAAGTAAGATCGAAAAAAAGGCAAGATAGGCCTTCGAACTTAGATAGGGTGACGAAGACGCTGAGATTGCAAGAACGCCTTCCTGAGAACTTCAAGATTCAGATGCCTGATTGGGATGAGATCAAAGAAAAGTAGGCAGAAGTCTCAGCTAAGGTGGCCCGGACGAGATACCGGGATGACGATGCCATGAGGATTATGCACATCAGGGATGATATCTTTTGGATGTTCAATCGAGTGGAGATCCGACGATTTATGGAATTGAAGAGGCCGACATATTTCCATGTTACAGCTGAGGTGATTTGTTCATTTGAGATGGAGAAGGACCCTCTTGGTTACCTATTTCGGTGCTCATTTCAGTTAGGAGGAGTCCGGAGGAGATGGACAGCTGACGAATTCAACGAGCTATTTCAGATGCCTCTTGAGATCTCTCTAGTGGAGAGTGGCTACTTCAATGCCTATAGATTTTAGAGGGAGATCTCCGGGGAGATCAGAGACTATAAGATTAAGCAGGCTCGTGCGACCTCAATCAAGAATCCAGTGTTGAAGTATATGGATCGAGTGCTCGGAAACACACTGTTTGTTCGTTCAAAGGGTGGCTGTGTGTCTAGAGGAGAGCTTTACGCCCTATGGTGTATGATGAATGGGGTGAAGTTCAATGTGGGGCATATTTCATCGCGCAGCTACATCGATTCAGGACCGTTAGATTTCAGAAGGTGAACATTGGAGGGTTGCTGATGATTGTAGCTGAGCACTATAACATGGACTTCACCGGCATTACACCTGTTAGAGGAGAGCCCGACTTGGTGATGTTCACATGCGTAAAGGGAGGATTTGCACACTTTAGAGATGGTGATTGGTTCTTCACGAGAGGACCAAAGCCATTCGACTTCATGTTTCCCTTTGACGTGAACAACATGACCACCGTTTGGGAGGTGAGGAACTTGTTGATGAACTCCCTAGGACACACCGCTCTGTCTGTGACTGTGAAGACCAATGGAGATTGGAGAGTCGTGGCTATGATGTGTACGGAGGATAGATTGGCGGAGCTACAGCGAATTGTGGATCAAGGAGAGTACCATCCGCCACTGCAGCAGCCATCACAGCCACTACAGCAGCCCAAGGTCAAGCATCGAGTAGATGAGCAGCCAGAGATGGAGATTCCAGAGGAGGAGCAACACGATGCGCCTCAGCATGCTCCAGTACCGCAGCAGCAGCGGGCTGTTTGGGATGATACCCGGGAACAGCTTCGCTTGATTCACGAGCAGCTGGGCGCGGTCGTAGCTGTACAGCAGGAGACGAACAGGCAGCTCGCACTCGCCAACGCCAACTACGCCATGTTGAACGAGAGGTACACTGCCTTGAATGAGTGGGTTGGTAGAGTGAGTAGTCGGGTAGATCTTATGGATAGGAACATCAGCAGTCTGTATCGAGCTGTGGAGCAGAGATTGGATGATGATGATGAGGATGATGATGATGAGGATGATGATGCTCCGGAGGAGTAGATCTTTAGGTTTTCTTTTGATTTTCCCCGATTCATCTCACCTCAATTCTTCTTTTTCTCTTTACAGATTGGGCTGTGTTTATTGAGTGAGTGGCATGTATATTCTTGGATATCATTGTTAGGATAGATGGATTCATGAGTGTTGAATACTTGTATGGTTGATTCGGTTTATGGGCTATTGATTTTGTGCATTCATATGTTCATGTGTTAATTTCTATTGATGAAAAGCATGTATAATTTGATAAGTATGTAGAGTTCTTGTGGAATTGATCTTAATTATGTGCTATGAGGAGTACTTAGGATTCTATTTACCTATGTGAGGATTTGAGCCTTGTTAATCATGCTTGATCATGATTGTTTTATTCTTGAGAGGATCATTCATATGAACGTATTCTAGAACTTGGCTTGGAGTCTTGTGAGAGACTTATGATTGATAAATTGCTAGGACATGATCTTAAGCCATTATTTTGTGATTAAGCTACTTAGCCAAATTTTGTCCTTCCTAATGATTTTTATTAACCTTTGGATGCCCCGTTGAGCCGTTAAAAACCTTTTCTTTGGTAGCCGAAGTAAATAACCTTATAAACCTTTACTTGAGCCTTGATTAACCTATTCATTGGTAGAGAGAGAGTTGAGGTGAGTAAGTGTTGCAAGAAGAAAAAGGAAGATAGAATATGGTTGGATGAAAAGAATATGGTTAAATCTTGTTTAGGAGTAGTGCCTGAAACTGGTACCTCGATTGCTTATAACATGAAGCTTTAAGCTTAAGAGCAGCTGATTGATAAAGAGAAGAAGGGTAGTTCCTAAAACCTGTACCCGAATTGTCTAAAGAGATGATGTTGATGCACGAAAAAGAAGGAAAATCCATGAAAAGAAGAGGAGAAGTTGGAGGAGATATTGCAGCAAGAAGAAGAAATCGAGAACCTCCAAGGTAACTCTCTACTAGTGTCTTAAGTCACTTTACCTAAATTTTCCTACCTTTTTCCAAAGAGCCAACATTACAACCCAAAAACAAGTCCTTTGTGATCCTAGTGAAGAGTTGATTATAAGTTGATTTTTGAGACCTTTGCCAAGCTTATGGTTACGCGTGAATATGGATTGATATTATGTTTATATTAGCCTATATAGTGCCTCACGCACTTGGGTGAAAGAGAATAAATATTTATCTTGTGAGCTAGATTACTTAGTACTCCGAATGGTGTGTGATTGGATTGGTTTTGCATGAGTGATATATATGAAGCAATTAATACTTGTTTGATTTAATGAAGTTGCATGTGTGATATGTGTTGTACTTGATCTTGGTGAATTATACACGACTCCTGTGGTTTGATTTGGTTGCCTCGGGACGAGCAACATGTAAGTTTGGGGGTTTGAAGAGTGTGTAAATTCACAAGTTTGGCATCATGTTTTGTGCTAGTTTTAGAGAGTTTTGAGGTGAAAATAGGTGGAAAACCTATATATATTGTGAATTAGCATGAATCGGGTGTTAGTGGAGCTATTTAAGTGGTTTTCATAGCAAAATCAGAGTGGAAGTACCAAGAATTGAAGAGACAAAGTCGAGACCACGCGAACCGCCAAGGAGAGAGGTGGGTTCGACCTGTTGGAGGAGGGTTCGACCTCTCCAGCAGGTTGAACCAGCAATGCAAAGTGGCAGAAGAAGGGTTCGACCACGACTCGAGGGGTTTGACATGTCTATCAGGTCGAACCATGGTCGAACCAGTTCGCGAGAAAGTTGATTCGACCACGACATTGGGGATTCGACCTGACAGTTGGTCGAATCAAGAGCAAAAATTTTCCAGTAGCATGGTTCGACCTGTGGTTGACCAAGACGGAGTGGTTCAACCTGTACAAAAAGTCGAACCAAGTGCAGAATACTTCCAGTAGGTGGGTTCGACCTGTGGTTCGACCTGCGGCCAGTGGTTCGACCTGTTTGCTGAGGTCGAACCATCATGCAGAAACTTACCTTATCCGGATTTTTGAGGCCAAAACGCTTGTGATCACTTGAAAAGCCAATTCCAAGCCCTAGAGACGTGATTACAAGTATAAAAGGAGGCTCATGCAGTCATAGTTTTAGAGAGCTTTTAGAGAGTTTTAGAGAGCGTAAGATCGTGAAGCACAAGAGGAGACTAGGAGGAGCTGTGACAGAGGTTCCGCTGGAGATTCAAGTAAGATTGGTCCATCTAACCATGATTGTTCCTAGATCAATCATGGGCTAGAGCCACTTCGGTAGTTCTAGGGTTATGAAGGTTTCATGAGTTGATTTGTATTTCGTGTGTATACTCCGTACAACACTACTTGTGGTTTAGTTTATATAAGATTATACGTTTTTAATCCATACTCATAGTTGTTTTGTGCATCAATAATCGTTGTGTAGAGTCTGAATGCATAACATAGTTATTGATTGAGTGCGTTCACTAATGAGAAGGGTTTATTGTTATAATTCTAAGTGAAGGGATTCTGAGATTTTATTAGAACCGTCTTATATGAATGTTTGTTAATTGAATTGAATACGGGTTAACAAGTAGGATTAAGAGCATAACTTTATAGTACCTATAAAGAGAGATCAAATCGGGTTAGAGTAATAAGTGCACGGAAAATAATTAATTATGATAGTACCTAGAAAGGGGGTAAAGTATACATCTTGATCTGAGGATACTCACACGTGTCAAAAGCTTATCTATTTGTGTCTATAGAGTAGATTTGCATGGTCTAGCGATGCGTCCATAAACCACAAGGCAGAGTCGGACATCGACACATGAAATTATGAATTAACGAATGAAACTGGATGGCCTGACGAACTACCTATCATCTTATTTGATCACAACTACTCTTCTCTTGTTCTTGTTATTGATTTTCTATTTTAATTGTTACTTAGTTTAAAAACCAACAATTACGATTCTCAACATAGTCATAATTGCTAGAAAATAACTAAAGTAATATTTACTCGTCCCGTGGATTCGATATTTAATTGGTCACCTTCGAAACTACAATTGGTATCCTTCATACTTGGGGATTAAAATTGTGTGTTAAGAAAACACCCATCACTAAGAACGAACTCAGAGATGCCTATCATTTTCCAAATGAATGAAGAGAATGGGCAATAAAAATAGAAGTGTAGTGCTGATCCATCAGCCAAACCACAAAAAGTACAGTAGGGGTCAATCAACACTCCTCTTCTTGCCAGATTATCCGTAAAAGGTAGAGAATCATTACAGCATCTCTAAAGAAAGTGGAGGATACGAGTAGGGATTTTCAGCTTCCAAAGACGCTTCCATGTCTAATTCGGCTCGCTGCTAAAAGAAGGAGAATCTGCTTTTTTCAAAAAGTGGTATGCAGATTTAACTGTAAAAGATCTCGAACTTGTATGGTTCCAAACCCACTTAGCTGGAGCATAAGAGTTTCTAATGGGCATAGAGAGAATGAGAGAAGCAATATCTTGTGAGAAGTGAGCGACTATGATATCAGATTTCCAGCTGTGGTTTACCCCGTCAATCAGCTTTGCAACCTTGTCGTCTTCCATCAACTCCGACGATACATATAACTTTCAATCACTTAGTGTTGAAGAAGCCACCTATCTCCAAAAATTCGAGTGTTAACACAAGAGTTAATAAGACGACGACAGCCCTCAGAGACAATATCTCGGCCTTCAAGAATACTTCGCCATGTCAACGAGTGATGGCTGCCTAACTAAGCTTAGAAGAATTGAACATCTAGGTAGTACTTTGCTTTCAATACTCGTGCAAGAAGATAATGCGGGAAGTTTAATAATCGCAAACCTTGTTTAGAAAGAAGAGCTAGATTAAAAACTCTTAAGTCTCTGAAACCAAGACCTCCTGCATTTTTCCCAAGAGACAGTTTTAACCAAGCAACCCAGATAATCTTCTTCGAACTTGTATTTAAGCCCCACCAGAAACTCCTCATCATAGAATTTATATCATCAAGAACACAATCTGGGAATTTAAAGCATGACATGTAAAGGCCGGGATTGCTTGAATAACAGAATTTATAAGAATTTCTTTTCCAGCTTTAGAAAGGGTTTTCTCGTTCCAATTAGAGATGTGCTTCCAGATTCTATCTTTAATAGAATTAAAGATCTTTTTCTTACATTTTCTCACAATAGATGGAAAACCAAGCTATTTTCCATGCGATGGTACGTGGCTCATACTTAGTGTTTGAGAGATTGAGGACTTGAGTTCTTGGCTAGTGTTCGAGCTGAAAAAAATTCAAGATTTACCAAAATTAATTCTCTGTCTGAAGGCCCGTTCATAGAGAGAGATTGCAAACTTATAAATAATAATGTAGGAGTTTGGATGCAGCTTTGAATCAACATGATCATGTTTTCTGGGAAGTTTAAAGCATGCAATACAGCTTCAAGGAACTTCCATTCTACCCTGTCAAAAGCTTTACTCATATCTAACTTTACAGACATATAAGCATGAGAACCTGTGGTACGAGATTTTATAAAATGATGATTCTCATATGCAATAAGGATATTATTAGTGATAATCCTTCCCAAAACAAAAGCTAATTGAGACTCAGAAATAATGCATGGGAGAACAGTTCAAACGCTATTGGCAATGCATTTAGAGGCTAATTTGTAAACAATGTTGCACAAACTTATAGGACGAAACTGAGACACATTTTTTAGATCTTTGACCTTGTGTATCAGCACAATAATGTCTTATTAATGCATGGATCGAAAGTATTAGAGTTCAGGAAGTCAAGAACAAAGTCTGTAACATCAATTTCAACCACATGCCAAAATTTTTTTAAAAAAGATAGGACTCATAGCATCTGGTCCAGAAAATTTGAAGGGATGCATGGATTTCAAAGAATTCATGACTTCATCGATGGTGTATGGTTGTTGGAGAGTGGTCTTTTTGCTAGAGCTTTCCTTGTTCCTGAGTCTACAAACAGCTTGTTGGATATTGAGGATTGGACGAGTAAAAAATATCTCCAAAGTGCTCCAATACAAGATTCTCCATCTCTTCTTTTTTTGATCTCTAAATCCCATTGTTGTCTTCTAGGGTAAAAATATGGTTTGTTTCTCGGCGCTTGTTTGCAAAGGAATGGAAAAAACTCGTATTTATGTCACCTTCCTTATGCCAGTGTTGTTTTGCCCTTTATTTCCAGAGAATACTCTCCTGTCCCAAGTAAAAGTCCAACGGTGATTGAAGATTCATTATCCTGACTTTAACAGCTTGAGTTATCGTAGAGGATTTCAACCTGTATAACTCTTTATGTAGCTCAGATATTTTTTCTTTGATCTTGGATCTATCAGCGTCAACTCAAGCTAACAAGCCAATAGCACAATCATTGATCTTTCTAGGAAGAGACTCAATATCAGCATTCCAGTTGTCCTTAATGATTTTCTTGCATTTAGATTTCCTAATCCAATATGCCTCAAATCTGAAAGGCCGACTTCTTCTCCGAATTGAGTGGCTTAGGTTTGAGACACCATATTGCAGATGGATAAATGAGTGATCAAAGAAATGTGTTTTGATATTAGAAACTTTGGACCATGAAAAAATGATACGCCATTGAGAATTGGCTAAAAATATTTCCAGACGAGCCCTCTGAGTAAAAAGATGAATAGAAAGTTTATCCTAAGTGAATTTATTCCCCAAAAATCCAAGATCATGTAGACAACAATGATCCAAGGCCTCCCGAAAAGAAGCCATTTGTCAATATGCTCGAGTGTTTCGACTTTCAAATTCAATTTGAGTAAGGACTTCATTGAAGTCGCCGAAACAGAGCCAAGGAGTAGAAGGAGATGAGTGAAGTGTTCGGAAGTTAACCCAGGCGGCCCGTCTTTTAGAAACATCAGGCTCACCATAATAGACAGTGATACGAAACTGTGAGCCAGAGAAAGAAACATCAGCATCAGTTGATCGATTCGTAGAGACAGGAAGAAAGAGTATTGTCGGGCGTATGGGTATGGTTCATAAAGCAGTATGAAATGAAGGACTTAAGAGAAGCAAAATATATTCTTGTGATCATGGTGATACGAATCACAAGATAGAATGTTGTGCTCATCTCAAGCTTCATAAAATGATACAATCCTTACTCATTTTAGCATGTTATAACTTTATCTAAGGAAATATGTCTTAAGACACAAAAGAAGATAAAGGTGTAAAAAGCGATTCCTTATGCTTCGGCAAATAAGGAAGCCTAATCTAAGGAATGCTTGCACGAGATTGGATATATGTTTTGCAGAATGTATGCAAAGTCGGCATCAATGTAACCCAGAACAAGAATAATGAACTATGGTAAGACGTAATTGAAGTGTCCGAGAAGGACTGGAAATTATATGTAGATTTACCGGACAAATTCATTGCTTCTAGTGAATTACATAGATTTAGATTTTTCAAGTCAAATAGGATGGCAGTAAATCCACCTCAAGGTTATATGTTTAATTTTAGTAAGTAGAGCCATAATATGGAGGAGTGTCATATAGAAATATATTTCGGTCTCCACCATGGAAAGATGATAAATTGGAGCCTCTGAGGCAACCAAAGTATCTGTTTGACTCTAGAAACTTCGTGATGGACTTGGATGTGGTTTCTAAGTTTTCCCAAGGGTATCACAATTTATTGTGATAATAATGGTGCAGTTGCAAACTTGAAGGAATCACGAGCCCATAAGCAATTAAACACATGAGCACGAGTATTACCTTTTACGAGAATCGTATGATAAGGGGAAGTTTGTTTTTACCTAGATTGCATCGGATGATAACCTAGTAAATCCTTTTACAAGAACTTTAAAGCGAAAGCTTTTGATGGTCATGTAGTGGAAGTGGGAATCAGATGCATGGTAGAAGACATGACAGCATAGTCTTTTAGTATAAGTGTGAGATTGTTGGATTACATACTAAAATTCTAAGCTTTTTGTATGAACAATGTTATAAAAATTTATTTGAAATGAGAATTATATGATCAAATGATTGCGTCTTATAATTTATTTATATGTCCGATGCAATAGTCCACTGATGAGCATTTTCTCAACACACAATATTAATCCCCAAGTGTGAAGGATGCTATTGTAGCTTTGATAAGCTACCAAGTGATTATCGAATCCAAAAGACGTATTATTATTAATTTAATTATATTCTAACTTATTAAGACTATTATGGAAAAATAGTTGTGTGATTAAGTAACCAATAACTAAATAATTAAAGGAACAATTAAAATAAATAACAATAGAGATTGAACGAAAGTGAATAAGTGAGAAGATAGGTAGTTCTTCGGGCCATCCAGTTTTTTTTATTAATTTCCCTTCCGTGTATCAATGTCCGACTTTGCCTTGTGGAGTATGGAAGCATCAATAAACCATACAAATATACTCTATAGACATAAGTAAATAAGCGCGTGATACATGTGAATATCCTTTGAGCAAGAGATATAATTCACCCCTTTCTAGGTACTATCAGTATCAATTATTTCTCGTGCACGAAGTACTATAACCCGATAGATCTCCTTTTATAAGTACTATGAAGTTATACTCTTTATCCTACTCATTAACCCGAATAAGATTCAATTAACAAGTATTTATATAAGATAGTTCTAACGAGACTTTGGAATCCCTTTACTTAGAATCATAACATGGAATCCTGCTCAGCAGTGAACGCACTCAATCAATAATCAAGATATGTATTCAGACTCTACATAACAATTAATGATGCACAAAACAACTCTGAGTATGAATTAAAATACATAATCTTATATAAAATAAACCATAAGTAGTATTGTACGGAGTATACACACGGAAGTTCAATTAACTTGTAAAACCTTCATAAATCCTAGAACTACCGAAGCGGTTCTAGCCCATGATTGATCGAAGAACAATCATGGTGGTTGGATAGATCTTACCCATAGTCTTGAAAATTACATGATAAATTAAGATGCGAAGTAAACCATAGATGCGGGCGCCGTCACGTCTCTCTCCATCTTGAATCTTCACTTGGTTCTCACTTGATTCAATAGACGAATTTCTCTCCACAGCTCCATGGAGGTGGTAGGATTTCGGATGTTGTGTAGAATAAAGATGGTGGTGAACGACTCTCTTTCTCTTGTGTAGAGTATTCCTTTTATACTTGTGAGCTCTCCTTACGGACCTAGAATGGACATTTTGAGCGAAAACACGCACTGAAGGTGAAAAAATATGGATCCAGACTTGTCCAGCGCATCGGTTCGACCAAGACCCCTGGTCAAACTGGTCAAGGCTGGTCAAATCACAGGTCGAATCAACCTGTACAGCACTGGCAGATAGCCGTTTTGACCCAAATGGCAGATCAAACCGGAAGCTTCATGGTCGAACTGCAACTGTGAAAACTTATGCTTCTGGTTCGATCATGGTTCGACCACTGTGCTTGGTCGAACCAAAGTGTCATGGTCGAACCACACTCTTGACATTTCTCTTCACCTGGTTTGACCAGGGATGCTAGTCGAACCACTTTATTGTTGGTCGAACCACGTCCCTGCTTGGTCGAATTGGGTGCCTTCAATACCCTTTCTCTGGTTTTGATCACTTCTAATTCGTTTTCCTTCGAAAATCCACTCAAATGGACTCAAACACACATGATTCATGACTTTCTACAATACAACCCGATTTATCTTGACTTAAGATCAAATCTTACATCATTATCATACGAATCAGAGTTCAAAACATGTGAATTTACACACTCATCAAACTCCCAAACTAACATGTTACTCGTCCCGAGGCAACATAATAAAAACATAGAAGTAAGTGTAAATTTCACAAGTCCATCTAATCAAATACAAGTCATACCTACACATGCAATTCTATCAACTTAAAACAAGTATCACTCACATCATATATTTCATTCATGCAAAGCATCATTCAATTATAATACACTTCGGAGTACTAAGTCATCTAACTCACAAGATAAGTGTTTACTCTCGCTCTCAAGTGTAAAAGATATACACTTTAACAGGTTAGTATATACGCTCACTTCGATTCATATTTTTGCGTAACCAGTTTTAAAAATCAACTTATAATCACTTCATTACTAGGATCACAAAGGACTTGCTTTTAGGTTGTAATGTTGGGCTCTTTGATAAAGGTAGGAAAATATAGATAAAGTGACTAATTCACTAGTAGATAATTACCTTGGAATTTTATTTTTCATCAAACAACTTCTTCTTTCATTCTTATTCTCATGATCTTTGCAATTCAACTTCTCCTTTTTTTCTTGGCATCAACATCATCTTTCTCGTTTCTTCAACGTACAAGGGTACCAATATCGGGCACTACCCTTCTAAGCAGTCGGGGTACCGTTTTCAGGCACTACCCCTAACAAGATTAACCATTTCTTTTATTTTCTTCAAATTCATGCTACTCAACCCAAATTTTCTTCCTTTCTTCTTCACATTCAAACTAGCATTTATTTATCTCAACTCTTTACTAATGAATAGGGTATTCAATACGACTCAAGTAAAGGATAAATAAAGGCTTTTTAATCAAAGCTTGCCAAAGAAAAAGCTTGTAAAGGCTCAAAAGGGCTTCCAATGATTTATATAGTACAAAGAAAGGTAAAATTTGGCTAAGTGACTCAAATAAACAATAATGACCTAAGATCATGTCCTAATAACTAATCAATCATAAGCACTCCTTAAAGCATATAATCAAGATTAATTTTATAATGAATTCCACATATTAACAAGTTATACATGCTTCTTATCAACAGAATCAACACATGCAAAATATGAATGCTACATACTTAGCAAAGAACCCAACATAACAATCCAAATCAAGTATCTCCAACCAATCCATCATCAAGTATCACAACCCTATCCAATTTCAACATACGTACATGCCACTCATACCACAAACACCCATTCTGTAAAGAGAAAAAGAGAAGGGGGATGAGATGAAACAGACAAAGGGAAAAAACCTGGCACAACCTACTCCTCCGGAGTATCATCCTCATCATCATCATCACTCATCTCCGTGCGCCAACGATTAAAATCTCTATGGAGATTATTTAGCTTCCTATCTAACTCCCGCTCATCAGCTTGCATCTTTCCCAATCTCCTATCCATCTCCACGTAGTTAGCATGCAAAGCGGTGTATCTCATATCAAGTGCGGCATAACTAGTGGTAAGCAAGCCCAGCTGGCGGTTCATCTCTTTCTACTCGTTGTTCAGGTTACCAAGATGCTCATTCATCAACCTAAATTGCTCCTTGAAGTACTCATCAGGACCGCCCCAATACTGCTGTTGTGGCACTGCTGGAATAGGTGGTGGTGGCATCCCATGCTGCTGCGGAATATCCATCTCAAGATGAACCTGCTCCACTCCATGCATCTCACCATGCTCATCGTTCTACTGCTGCTGCTGTGGCCCTCGCTGCCCTTCATCTACAATCCTTTGCAGCTCCGGATACATACCGATAGCGTACATCTGAGCCACAGTTCTCCAATCACCTCTTCTCACACATGTGAGAGATATATCCTCGAGTGCCAACATGTTCGTCAACATGTTACCATCATTCCAGATCGTAGTTAGACCTCCTACATCATATGAAAACATAAAAGAAAAAGGCTTAGAACCTCTCGTGTACAACCAATCACCATCCCGATGATAAGCAAATCTAGCTTTCACACACGCACTCATGACTAGATCCGGATCCTCCAGGATGGGTATAATGCCAGTAAAATCCATGTGGTATAACTCAGCCACAGTAGTGAGCAATCTACCGATATTCACTCTCTGAAACGTGGAACTCTTGAATATGTACAACTACTGAATCAAATACGAGCCCACATTGAACATCACTCCTTTCAACATACACTAGAGAGCATACAACTCTTCTCTCGACACGCAACTTCCTTTAGACCGGGCGAACAGTGTGTTTCCCAAAACTTGATCCAAATATCGATGAAGAGGGTTCCTAATCAAAGAAGCACGAGCATCCTTGGTCTTGAAATTCATATCCTCTCCAGAAATTGGTCTCCAAAAATCATTCGGCTGGAAATGCCCACTCTCATACCTAGAGATCCCCCTCGGAGTTTCAAACAACACGTTGAAAACTTCAGCTGTCCATGTTCTCATCTCGCCTCCCTGCTAGAAAGAACACTCATAAGGAAGGGAACTAGAGCCCTTCTTGACGGTGATCGAACACAGAATCTCCGCAGTTACATAAAAGTACGTCGGCTTCTTATGCTCCATGAAATGATGTATACCCACTTGATCAAACATCCACATGATATTCTCACGGATATTCATTGTCATCATAGCCCCATCATCTTGGTACCTCGTTCGAGCAATCTTATCAGACATATAGCCCCATCAATCCTTTATTTCCTTTCAATTTTCCATTCGAATCTTAAAATCCCTAGGCAGCCTCACAAAAAGCCTTTGCTTCTTTGTTACTTCATCCTCACGAGACGGCCTATCTTGTCTCTTCTTAAATCGAACTTCAGTCTGCTTTCCTTTTCCTACAAAACAATACTTCAATACCAAATGGATACATGAAAAGCAAACTAAATCCAATGCACAACTAACTATACATGAAACTCTACTCAAGACTTCAAGTTTTCTTGTATAATCATCTTCCAACGAGCATGCTTCTACTTCACCATGAATTCAACAATCAAAACATCCACATGCTAATTCAATTCCACTTCAAATTCCGCTTTTCAATAGGAACTTCATCAACCACATCAATTCCTTAAGCATGCCTCTATCATAAATTCATAATTCAACTCAAAATTCAACATGCTTCACTTTACTTCTCAAATTACTCATTAATTTCATATAAACATCAAGGTCTAGCAATAATTCAATGATTAAAATCGGACCCATCACATGTTCATAAGAAAATTCAAACAAAAATTCAAATTACACCATGAATTCACATGAACACTAGTCCAATCAACTTACCCACTCCACATCAAGCAATAGAACTTCAATCCTAGGGTAATAGGGTCAAGAGAACATACCTTTCGATTCGGCCATGGTAAATTTGAACAAAGTACGAAAAATCCCAAAATTGAATGAAGAACACTAGTTTTGCAACTAAAATGCTCCAATTTCGTGCGAATTCGAGTATAGAAAGGATGGAAAGTGGTTTAATCGGAGTAGAACCAAGAGAAATCAAAGTTTGGAAGAGTGAATTTTTAGTTCGGAGAGGATTCGAGTGAAGGTGGTGTCCAAAGTGTTCGAAATATGGGCGAAAAACTAATAAAAAGGGCTACTTACCTACGCAATTTGACCCGAAGCAGGTGGTCGAACCACCTTGTCGTGATCAAATCGGGCTTCTAGACAACTTTCCGCATGTGGTTTGACCCGAACCATGTGTCGAACCAGGGTATCATGGTTGAACCTGCCTGTTACAAACTTTCAGGTGGCTGGTTCGACCCGAACCCGTGGTCGAATCACACATGCGTGGTCGAATCGGCCTGTACCAGTTTCTCTGATTGCTGATTCGACCTCCACCCTTAGTCAAACACCTGGTCGAACCATATCATGATGGTCAAATTAACCTGTAACGAATTATCTGATCCTTGGTTCGACCTGGGCTGCTTGGTTTGACCAATCTCCTTGGTCGAATCGAGCCCCTGTTCCTTCAAAATCTACTATTTTTTCCATTCCCTGCAAACTTCAAGCTCAAATAACGATCATTAGATACCAAAACAAAGCAAAACTAAGCTAGAGAACCATTTATAAGACTCTAAAATTATGTGCATATACTCCGCGTATGACACAATCAATAAAAACACCACTAAACATTAGGCAAATTGCAAAAAAATCGACACGTCAAAATCGGTTAAAGTTTTAATATGCCGTAAAAAATCAACTCCCCTAATGTAAGTTACAAACAAAAGATTATACTCTTCGTGCTACGATGAGGTAAGTACATCACAACCCTCCTAAACTAAGTAGAAACTGTAGTCGAAACTAAGTTTGCATGAAGATGTAATTTCCGATAAGTAAGCATGTCAAATATAAAAATTTCTTACTCACACTAATGAAATAAAATAATAAAATAGAAGGGAAAGCCCCCAACAGGTGCTCTTATTTAACATCGGAGAGTCACGACGGTACCATATCAATGCAAGGTATCCTCAAAGACGACAGAAGCATCATCCGACAACTTATAATGCTTCAATCGATGCCCATTCACCGCTATGATGTCTCTATCTTTGTCCATGATTTCAAAACTCCCTCCTCCATAGGCTCTATGGATAATGAATGGTCCCGTCCACTTCGATTTCAATTTTCCTGCAAAGAGCTTCAAATGAAAGTTAAAAAGTAATACCTTATCACCCTACTTGAATTCCTTGTACGTGATCTTCGAATCATGCCATTTCTTCATTCTTTTCTTGTAGATCACAGAATTCTTGTAAGCTTGATTCCTGAACTCGTCTAGATGATTGATTTGAGTCATCCTCAACTCCTTTTGATCCTTAAGACACAAGTTCAAGCTTCTCAATCCCAAAAAAGCTTTATGCTGAATCTCCACAGGTAAGTGGCACGGCTTCCCGTAGATGATTTGATAAGGAGACATGTCAAGCACAGTCTTGTACGCAGTTCGAAACCACCAAAAAATTTCATCGAGCTTCATAGCCAATACTTTCTATTGTCGGTTAGAGATCTCGGCTTGCCTATTAGCTTGATGATGAGAGGGTGTAGTAATCATATGCTTGACACCATAATCTTTGAGCACACTCTCTAGAAACTTGTTGACGACGTGAGAACCTTCATCACTTACAAGTGCTC
Organism: Pogostemon cablin; assembly: GCA_023678885.1. Classification (NCBI taxonomy): domain Eukaryota; kingdom Viridiplantae; phylum Streptophyta; class Magnoliopsida; order Lamiales; family Lamiaceae; genus Pogostemon; species Pogostemon cablin. The sequence continues at coordinate 11,568,282 of CM042973.1, read as the reverse complement.
TAGGGACTCCATAGCGGGCAAAGATATGTTTCTTCAAGAAAGACAACACAGTCTTTGAATCATTCAAGCGGGTAGGAATGGCTTCCACCCACTTAGAAACATAGTCCACAGCAAGAAGGATGTAGAGGAATCCATTAGATGGGAGAAATGGCCCTATAAAATCAATCCCCCACATATCGAAGATATCTACAACAATGCTCGGCTGAAGTAGCATCTCATCTCTTCTACTTATGTTTCCCATCCTTTGACATCTATCGCATTTCGCTACATAGGATTCACTATCTTTAAACAAAGTATGCCAATAACAAGCAGATTGAACTACCTTGGATGCCGTCTTTTGGGCACCAAAATGCCCTCCGTAGGTTGTGCATGGCAAAAATTAAGGACACCCTTCATCTCCATCTCGGGCACACACCTACGGATAATAGAATCCGTACAAACTTGTAGACAAATAGATCCTACCATATGAAGGTCTCAACATCCCTCTTAAACTTCACAAGTTGATACCTGTTGAGATTTCTTGGAATTTCTCCTATGGTAATGTAGTTAACATAATCTGCATACCATGAATCTAGTCCTTGAGCAGCAACTACACACGCTCTTTTCGCTTCTTCAGCAAACACTGCCAGGATCTTCTCATCAGGAAACATCTCTTCTATGTATTTGAAAGAATCATCACAATGCTCCCTTGTCTCCCACCTTGATAGGTGATCTGCCAACACATTCTCCATTCCTTTCTTATCTCGGATCTCCATATCAAATTCCTGCAGAAGAAGGATCCATCTAATAATTCTTGGCTTTGCTTCCTTCTTCTCCATCAAGTAGCGAATCGTAGAATAATCCATGTACACAATGGTCTTCATGCCAACCTAATACTATCGAAACTTATTGAATGCATACACCACATCTAGAAACTCCTTTTCAGTGACAGTATAGTCCTTTTGTGTTGTATCAAAAGTCTTACTCGAATAGTAGATGGTGTAAAACTTCTTCTCATTCATCTGCCCAAGCACCACTCTAAGTGCTTGATCACTTGCATCACACATAAGTACAAACGGTTGAGTCCAATCTGGTGTGATCAAGATAGGCGCAATAATCAATGCCTCCTTCGAAACCTGAATAACAGATAGGCATTCATCATCAAAAATAAAAGGAACATCCTTTTCAAGTAAGTGAGACAAGGGTTTCGAGTATTTTGAGAAGTCTTTGATAAATCTCTTATAAAATCCTGCGTGTCCAAAGAAGGACCGCACTCTCTTTTCATTATAGGTGGTGGAAGCTTCTCAATCGCCACCACCTTTTCTCTATCCACCTGCAATTCCTTAGCCGAAATATGGTGTCCAAGAACAATCTCATCTCTCACCATGAAGTGGCACTTCTCCCAATTCAAGACAAGATTAGTTTCTTGATATCTCTTCAAAACGATAGATAGGTTAGATAAACAAATATCAAAGGAGGAAACAAATATAAAAAATTCATCCATAAACACCTCCATGATCTTTTCTATCAACCCATCAAATATGGACATCATGCAGCGCTGAAATATATCATGTGCATTATACAATCCAAAAGGCATCATTCTAAAGGCAAAAGTTCCATAAAGGCAAGTAAAATTAGTCTTTTCCTGGTCCTCAGGTGCAATCATGATTTGATTATACCCCAAGTACCCATCCAAGAAATAGTAAAACTCATACCCTGCAAGACGATCAAGCATTTGATCCATGAAAGGAAGAGGAAAGTGGTCTTTGCATGTATTTTCATTCAGTTTCCTTTAGTCCGTACACACACGCCATCCTGTAGGAATCCTAGTAGCTAGAGTCTCTCTATCAATGGCTTTCACAATAGTCATGCCCCCTTTTTAGCTATAATATGCAATGGAATCATATGGGGACTATCACTAATCGTATATATAATTCCTGCATCTGGCCACGTTAGGATTTGCTTCCTAATCACTTCTTGAATAGCGGGATTAACTCTTCGCTGATTCTGAATGCTACTCTTGGCTTTATCTAACAATCTTATCTTATTGATAGGCGTTTTTTACAACACACAATTTAATCCTCAAGTATAAAGGATATCAATCGTAGTTTCGAAAGTGACCAAGTTATATATCGAACCCAAGGGACGAATAAATATTAATTTAATTATATTCTAGTAAATTATGACTATGTTGGTGATTATAATGGTTTGGATATTGAAATCGAGTAACAACTATTAATTGAAATAGCAAATAAAGATAACAAGAAGAAGAGATAATAGGTTGTGATCAAGTAAGATAGTAGGTAGTTCGTTAGGTAATCCAGTTCTACTTATTAATTCATCTTTCATGTGACGGTGTCCGACTCTGCCTTGTGGTTTATGGATGCATCACTAAACCATGCAAATTTACTCTATAGACACAAGTAAATATGCGTATGACACGTGTGAATATTCTCGGAGCAAGATGTATACTTTACCCCCTTTCTAGGTACTATCATAATCAATTATTTCCCGTGCACTTAGTACTCTAACCCGATTTGATCTCCCTTTATAGGTACTATAAATTATACTCTTTATCCTACTTATTAACCCGAATATGATTTAATTAACAAGTATACATATAAGATAGTTCTAATAAGACTTCGGAATTCCTTTACTTAGAATTATAACATAAAACCCTGCTCAGCAGTGAACGCACTCAATCAATAACCATGTTATGTATTCAGACTCTACACAACAATTATTGATGCACAAAATGAACGTGAGTATGGATTAAAAATGCGCATCTTATATAAAATAAACCACAAGTAGTGTTGCACGGAGTTTAAACACGAAAGACTAATTAACTCATGCAACCTTCATAACCCTAGAACTACTGAAGCGGCTCTAGCCCATGATTGATCTAAGAGCAATTATGGTTAGTTGGACCAATCTTACTTGAATCTCCAGCGGAACCTCTGTCACAGCCCCTCTGGATGATGGACGATCGACTCTCCTCTTAACTCTACGTCTCCTTGTCTTCTTCATCAAGTCGTCTCTCTATGATGCTGCATAAGCCTTCTTTTATACTTGTGATCACCTTTCCTGGGCTTGGCATGGGCTTTTTAAGTGATCACATGCATTGACGGTGTAAAATAAGGATATGGTAAGTTTTCGATTATCGATTCGACCTCAGCAACAGGTCAAATTGCCCATCACAAGTCGAATCGAAGGTCGAATCAACACACTACAAGTCCCAGGTGTTCGATTTGACCAACTGTCCAAGTCAAATCAATGTGATGAGGTCGAATCGGTATCTCTGCCAATCGATTCGACCTAATGCCTAGGTCGAACCCTCCTGTTGTGTTTGAATCCACCTTCTGCCGTGTTGTGTTGCCAATTCGACTTGAAGGGTTGGTCGAATTGACCTCCTTTAGGCCGAATCACACTCCTGCTTCGCCCAATCGGATGTCTTCGACTTTCTCTTTTTAGTTTTCAACACTTCCACTCTGATTTCCTTCGAAAAACCACTCAAATAGCTCCAACAACACCTGATTCATGCCTTTTTACAATATATATCAGTTTACAACCGATTTCAACCTTCAAACACTCCATAATAGCACAAATCCAGGTGCACGATTTGTGAATTAACACACTCATCAAACCCCCAAACTTACATATTGCTCGTCCTGAGGCAACGCAATCAAACAAAGGAGTCGTGTATAATTCACGAAGATCACCAAGTACAACACGTATTACACATGCAATTTCATCAATTAAAGACAAGTATTTCCTGCATCATACATATCATTCATGCAAAATATCAATCAATCATGTTAACATTTGGAGTACTAAGTCATCAAGCTTACAAGATAAGTGTTTACTCTCACACTCAAGTGCTAGTCACACTTAGAAGGTTAATATATACGCTCATACTCAATCCATACTCACGCGTAACCATAAGCTTGGCAAGGGTCTCAAAAATTAACTCACAATCAACTCATTACTAGGATCACAAAGGACTTGTTTTTGGGTTGTAATGTTAACTGTTTGGAAAGGGTAGGAAAATTTAGATAAGTGACTCAAACACTAGTAGAGAGTTATCTTGGAGGTTCTTGCTTCGTTCATTCGGCTTCATATTCTCCTCCAATTTCTTCTCTTGCACTTGCAATTTTTGAATTTACTTCTCTTTCTTGCATCAACATCATTCTTCTTTTGATAACTCGGGTACCGGTTGCAGGCACTACCCTTTTTAAATTGCAATTGGGGTACCAATTTCAGGCACTATCCCTAAACAAGATTTAACCATACACTTCTCTTACTTTACTCAACCACACTCTACCATCCTTCTTCCTCTTGAAACACTTATTCACCTCAACTCTCTACCAATAGGATATTTAAACAAAGCTCAAGTAAAGGTTAAATAAGGCTCTTTTATGCGGCTCGCCAAAGAAAAAGCTTTTAAGGCTCAAATGGGGCTAACCAAAAGCGTACATAATCAATGGAAAGGTAAAATTTGGCTAAGTAACTCAAATAATCAAGAGTGGCCTAAGATCATGTCCTAGCAATTCACTAATTGTAAGTCTCACACAAGACTCTAAGCCAAGTTCTAAAATACGTTCATATGAATGATTCAATCAAGAATAAACTATCATGATCAAGCATGATTAAAAGGCTCAAATCCTCACATGGTAAATAGAATGCTACGTACTCCTCATAGCACATAATCAAGATCAATTTTCACAAGAACTCTACATACTTATCAAATTATACATGCTCTCATCAATGAAAATTAACACATGAACATATAAATGCACAAAAATCCATGAAACCCATATATCAAATCAATCATTCAAGTATCTCTACAATCCCATCTCATGCATCAATCTATCCTTACCATGCACATCCAAGATAAAATATATCAATTTAGTACATGCCACTCACACAAGAACATACCACAACCTGTAAAAAGAAAAAAAAGAATGGAGATAAGATGAATTAGAGAACACAAAAACCTGCAGCTCTACTCCTCCAGAGCATCATCATCCTCATCGTCATCATCCTCACTTATCTCATCAAACCTCCGCTCCTTAATCCGGTGCAGATCACCAATGTGTCTATCCAAGTAGCCAACACGATCACTCAGCTTACCAACCCGCTCATTCATGGCAATGTATCGATCATTGAGCGTGGCATAGTTGGTATTTGCGAGCGTGAGCTGCCTGTTGGTCTCCTGCTGATTTGCGCTGATCGAAGCCAGATGCTCGTTCAATAGGTGAAACTGCTCTCATGTATAATCATCCGGTCCAACCGGAATGGGGCGAGGTACCCTCTCATGCTGCTCAGGGATATCCATCTCCTGAAACTCCTTGTCTCCATGTTGTGGCAGTGGCGGCTGCTGTGGTGGTAGTTACTGTGGTCGGAACTCTCCTTGATCAACAATCTATTGCAGCTCCGCCATCAGACCCGCTGCGCACATTTGGGCCACCGTCCTCTAATCTCCTCTCGTCCGAACAGTCAAGTACAAGGCAGTGTCCCAATGTGGTCATCAACCTATTCCTCACCTCCCGATTGGTAGTCAGGTTACTCACGTCGAAGGGAAACATAAAATTAAAGGGCTTAGGACCCCTCATGAAGAACCAATCTCAGTCTCGAAAGTGAGCAAACCCTGCTCTTACATAAGAGAACATAACCAAATCAGGCTCTCCACGAATAAATATGATGCCAGTAAAGTCCATGTGATAATGCTCAGCCACGGTTGTGAGCAATCCTCCAATGTTCACTTTCTGAAACCCGTAGGTCCTAAACCGATTCAACTAATAGATGAAATACAAACCCATATTGAACTTCACCCCATTCAACATGCACCATAGAGCGTAGAACTCTCCTCTCGACATGCAGCTTCCCTCAGAGCGGGCAAATAGCGTGTTACTCAACACTCAATCTATATATCAGAGCACAAGATTCTTGATCATCGAGGCACGAGCGTCATGCGTCATGAAATCTCCATCCTCCCTAGAAATATCTTGCCAAAAAGTTTTGGCATTGAAAAATCCATTCTCCATCTGAGTTATCTCTGTAGGAGTCTGAAACAACACGTTGAACTCCTCCGCAGACCATGTCCTCATCACTCTCCCGAGCTAGAAGGTGCACTCGTAAGGATATCCCATATGATCCTTCTCCATTGTAATCGAACAAAGAACCTCAGCCATCACGTGGAAATATGTCGGCTTTTTCAGCTCCATAAAATGGCAGATCCCAACTTGATCAAATATCCATTACATATCATCCCGAATCCTCATTGTGACCATAGCCTTCTCATCTTGGTACCTTTTTCTAGCAATCTTTTCCAACACCTCAGCCCACTTCTCTTTAATCTCATCCCACTCATTCATTTGGATTTTGAAGTTCGCAGGAAACCTCTCCTTTAGCCTCAATTTCTTCGTCACATTATACACACGAGTAGGCTTATCCTTTCTTTTCTTAGATCGAACCTCAACCTCCTTGCCCTTGTCTTTACCTTGACCTTTTCTTCTTCCCATGGTTAAAAATTGACAAAGTGATTGAACTCCTCAAATTCGCACAAAAACCCTATATTGCGACTAATTTTGCCCAAAACTGTGACAAATCGAAGGAATTAAAGGGTGGAGTGCAGTGTAATCGGTGCAAAAACAACTGGCATTGAAGAATTTAGGCACGGGTTCTTCGAATAGGAGTGGATTCGGGTGGAGTTGATGTGTAAAAGTGATCGAATGATATAAAAATCAGAAATAAAAACTCACTTACCTAGCCTAATTCAATCTCGATTCGACCTGTTGAAGAGGTGAATTAAATCCATCATCGTCAAATGGACCTTTTGGATAGCTTTCTCTTTCGGTTTGACCTCCATTCGACTTGCTCCCCTGGTCGAATTAGAATGCCTCAGGTCGAATCCACACACTGTAAGATTCAGGTCCTCAATTCGACCTCAATTCGACCTGAGCTGCTGGTCAAATTAAAACAGTCGTGGTCGAATTGGCTCACTTGGAAGATTCATGCTCCGATTCGACCTGGGCCTCTGGTCGAATTGCTATGCCTCAGGTCGAATTGAGCTACTAGATAATTTTTGCCCCCGATTCGACTTGAAAGCTTAGATTCGACCATGCCCCTTGATCGAATTGGCTCCTTGATGCTCCAAAATTGAGTTTTCTTCATCCTCTACACACTTCAAGCTTAACGAACGAATATTAGATACCAAAATATAGCATAACTTCATCAAGAATCAATCCTAAAACATAACATTCATGAGTAACTCCGCAAACAACTCAAACCACAGAATAAAACAACACTAAACATTAGGTAAATTACAAAAAAATAGACACATAACAACCAACTAATGTTTAAATATGCCCCAAAAAATTAACTCCCCTAACAAACGTTACAAAGAAAAGATTATACTATCGGTGCTTATCGAGGTTTGTACATCACACTCCCCCAAACTTAGTAGAAACTATAGTCGAAACTAAGTTTGCAAAGAGATGTAATTACCGATAAGTAAGTGCTTCAAATATAAATTTTCTTACTCACACGAATGAAATAAGCAATAAAACGGGAGGGAAAGCCCCCAACAGGCGCTCTTGTTTAACGTCAGAGAGTCACGACGGTACCAATCTAGGACAAGGTATCTTCAAAGATGACACAAGCATCATCCGGCGAATTATAGTGCTTCAAATGATGCCCATTCGCCGCAATAATGTCTCCATCTTTGTCAATAAGCTCTAAACTCCTCCCTCCACAGGCTCTATGAATCATGAACGGACCCGTCCATTTCGATTTTAATTTCCCTGCGAAAAGCTTCAAGCAAGAGTTAAAAAGTAATACCTCATCTCCTTGCTTGAACTCCTTGTATGAGATCTTAGAATCATGCCACTTCTTCATCCTTTCCTTGTAAATCTCAGAATTCTTGTATGCACGATTTCTAAACTCATCAAGTTGATTGATATGAGTCATCCTCAACTCTCTCACATCCTTAAGAGACAAGTTCAAGCTTCTTAAAGCCCAAAAAGCTTTGTGTTGGATCTCCACGGGTAAGTGGAATGGCTTCCCATAGACAATTTTGTACGGTGACATATCCAACACCATCTTATAAGCAGTACGGAACCCCCATAACACATCATCGAGCTTCATAGCCCAATCCTTCCTATTGGTTCCTACCACTTTCTCCAAGATTTGCTTCAATTGACGGTTAGAGACCCCCGCTTGCCCATTCGCTTGAGGATGATAGGGTGTAGTAACCCTATGCTAGACACCATAATCCTTAAGCACCTTCTCCCAATTCAAGACAAGATTTGTTTCTTGACATCTCTTCAACACAGTAGCAAGGTTAGATAAAAAAATATCAAAGGAGGAACCAAATACAGAAAAATCATCAATGAACACCTCCATGATCTTCTCTATCAACCCATCAAAAATCGCCATTATGCAGCGCTGAAAAGTAGCAGGCATATTACACAATCCAAATGACATATTTCTAAAAGCAAAGGCCCCGTATGGGCAAGTAAAAGTCATCTTTTCCTGATCCTCGAGAGAAATCATGATTTGATTATATCCCGAGTACCCATCCAAGAAATAATAGAACTCATATCCTGCGAGACGATCAAGCATTTGATCCATGAAAGGAAGAGAGAAGTGGTCTTTGCATGTATTTTCATTCAGTTTCCTGTAATCAATACACACACGCAATTCCGTTGGAATCCTCGTGGCTATTTTCTCTCCATCCTCAGATTTCATAATAGTCATCCCCCTTTCTTAGCTACAACATGCAATGGACTCACATGGGGACTATCACTAATAGGATATATAATTCCAGCATCTAACCACGCTAGGATTTGCTTCCTAATCACCTCTTAAATTGCGGGATTCACCCTCTGCTGATTTTGGATACTACTCTTTGCCTCATCAAACAACCTTATTCGATGCATGCAATATGAAGGATTAATACCTTTTAAATCATCAAGAGACCACCCAATCGCAGACTTGTACTTCCTAAGAACATCTAACAACTCCTCATGTTGATCATCATCAAGGGAAGAAGATACTATTACCGGATATTTTCCATTGTCACCAAGAAAGACATACTTCAAGTGTTACGGTAACGGTTTCAACTCCTCTTTCTTTTCTTCCACGGAGTGCTCTCTCTATCAAACGGCAAGTACTTCCTAGTCCACTTTACTTCCTCAACCTTAGACTTCTCCAATTCATACCTGTCATCACCCAAAGCAAGTAAATTTTCAAGATATTCAATACATACCTCATTGGAGAGATATTCAAGCTCCGTAGTGGGATAAGTAAGAGACTCCATCAAGCATGTCTCAAGAGGATCCTTAGACAAGATCACAAACATATCTTCCTTCACAATCTCCTCCACCACATCTATACTATGACATTGTGACTACATAGGCATCTTCATTGCTTTGTCAAGGTTGAATAAGACCTCTTCTTTATCCATCCGCAACCTAAGCTCCCCCTTTTGAACATCAATCATGGCCCCAGCAGTAGCAAGGAAAGGTCTCCCCAAGATAAGAGGAATATTATTCTTGTCATCCTCCATCTCAAGCACAAGAAAATCCACAAGAAAGACTAGTTTCTCCACTTTGACAAGAACGTCTTCAATGATACCTTTCGGAAATATCATCGACCTGTTCGCCAATTGTAGAGCAACTGTTGTAGGCCTTAACTCCCCCAAACCAAGCCTTTGAAAGACAGACAATGGCATCAAATTGATGCTTGGCCCAAGATCGCACAAGGCTCGCTGAGACAACCATTTTCCAATCTCACATAAGATAGTGAAGCTTTCCGGATCCTTCATCTTCTATGGCAGCTTCCTTTGGATAATCGAGCTTCAATTTTCAGACAAGTTCACCATCTAAACTCCATTCAAGCTTCTCTTCTTCAACAAAATATCCTTAAGGAATCGGTCATAGTACGACATCTCCAATATCGCCTCAGAGAAAGAAATACTCAAGCTTATATTATTGATAATATCTAAAAACTTCTTGAACTTCTCTTCCAATCCCTTCTTAACCAGCTTATAAGGAAACGATGGAGGTATCTTTGTTTTGGTGATACCCCATTCATCATGCTCGACCTTCTTCGCTTTATCCTTTTCGGCTCTCAACCTCTTGGCTCTTTACCACTTCTTCTCTGCTATGATCTCAGTATCTTGCTCATTCAGAACCAATGGAGTAATGTTCATGTCACGAGGAGTGTTCGGCAAAGAAACAGGTGCAGTATGGGGTGATTTGACCTTAATTCGACAAGGTGCGCTGGTCGAATTGGGCACATAGTGGTCGAATTGCGCACCTGGGACACGATTCTCACCCTTTATCTCCAATTCGACCAGAAGGTCAAATTGACTCACTGTAAGATTTTTGCCCCCCGATTCGACCTCAATTCAATCTGAAGGTCTGGCCAAATTAAGCTGCTGCTGGTCGAATCGGGCTTCTGATAAAACAAAGTGCTCTGGCAGGGTAGATTCGACCTCAATTTGACTTGGCCCACAGGTCGAATTGAATTGATTTTGGTCGAATCGAGGCACTGGTGCTTCCAAATCACGTCCAGGCATCCAATTCGACCTCCCCTGCCAGTCACGCGGGTGGCCCAGGTTCGATCCCCGGCAATGGTGCCAGAAACTTAATAGGCATTTTCTCAACACATAATTTAATCCTCAAGTATGAAGAATATCAATCGTAGTTTCGAAGGTGACCAAGTTATATATCGAACCCAAGGGATGGATAAATATCAATTTAATTAGTAAATTATGACTATGTTGGTGAATATAATAGTTTTGATATTGAAATCGAGTAACAACTATTAATTTAAATAGCAAATAAAGATAACAAGAAGAAGAGATAGTAGGTTGTGATCAAGTAAGATAGTAGGTAGTTCGCCAGATAATCCAGTTCCACTTATTAATTCATCTTTCATGTGATGGTTTTCGACTCTACCTTGTGGTTTATGGACGCATCACTAAACTATGCAAATTCACTCTATAGATACAAGTAAATATGCATATGATACGTGTGAATATCCTCGGAGCAAGATGTATACTTTACCCCCATTTTTAGGTACTATCATAATCAATTATTTCCTCTGCTCTTAGTACTCTAACCCGATTTGATCTTCCTTTATAGGTACTATAAAGTTATACTCTTTATCCTACTTATAAACCCGAACATGATTCAATTAACAAGTATTCATATAAGATAGTTCTAATAAGACTTCGGAATCCCTTCACTTAAAATTATAACATAAAACCCTGCTCAGCAATGAACGCACTCAATCAATAACCACGTTATGTATTCAGACTCTACACAACAATTATTGATGCACAAAACGACCATGAGTATGGATTAAAAATGTGCAATCTTATATAAAATAAACCACAAGTAGTGTTGTACGGAGTTTACACACGAAAGACTAATTAACTCATGCAACCTTCATAACCCTAGAACTACCAAAGTGGCTCTAGCCCATAATTGATCTAAGAACAATCATGGTTAGTTGGACTAATCTTACTTGAATCTCCAACGGAACCTCTGTCACAGCTCCTCCGAATGATGGACGATCGACTCTCCTCTCAACTCTACGTCTACTTATCTTCTTGATTAAGTCGTCTCTCTATGATTCTGCATAAGCCTTCTTTTATACTTGTGATCACATCTCCTAGGCTTGGCATGGGCTTTTTAAGTGATCACACGCATTGATGGTGTAAAAATACGGATATGGTAAGTTCTCGAGCATCAATTCGACCTCAGCAACATGTTGAATTGACCATCACATGTCGAATCGAAGGTTGAATCAACACACTGCAAGTCCTAGTTGCTCGATTCGACTAACTATCTAGGTCAAATTGATGTGATGAGGTCGAATCAGCATCTCCGCCAATCAATTCGATCTTGATTCGACCTAATGCCCAGGTCGAATCCCCCTGTCTGGTCGAATCCACCTTCTGCTCGTGTTGTGTTGCCAATTTGACCTGAGGGCTTGTTGAATTGACCTCCTTCAGGTTGAATCGCACTCCTGCTTTGCCCAATCGGATGGCTCCGACTTCCTCTCTTCAATTTTCAACACTTCCACTCCGATTTCCTTCAAAAAACCACTCAAATAGCTCCAACAACACCTGATTCATGCCTTTTCACAATATATATTGGTTTACAACCTATTTCAACCTTCAAACACTCCATAATAGCACAAATCCAGGTGCATGATTCGTGAATTAACACACTCATCACTTATGCATGCAATATGATGGACTAATACCTTTCAAATCATCAAGAGACCAACCAATTGCAGACTTATACTTCCTAAGCACATTTAATAACTCATTGAGTTGATCATCAGTTTGAGAAGAAGATATAATTACCGGATATGTTTTATTGTCAATTAGATAGGCATACTGCAAGTGTTCCGGTAGTGATTTCAACTCCCCCTTCTTTTGTTCTTTTGCTGTGCTTTCTCTATCCAAAGGCAAGTATCTTCTAGTCCACTTCACCTCTTCAAACTTGGTCCTTTTTTATTCATACATGTCATCACCCAAAGCAAGTAGTTTTTCCTGAAAACCAATACATACCTCATTGGAAAGCTCATCTAGCTCTGTGGTGAGAAAAATAAGAGACTCCATCAAGCATGTCTCCAAGGGATCCTTAGAAAGGATCAAAGACATATCTTCTTTCACAATCTCCTCCACCACATCGATGCTGTGACACTTGATGAATGTGTTAATTAATCTTGCATCTGGATTTGCGCTATTATGGAGTGTTTGAAGGTTGAAATTGGTTGTAACTAATATATATTGTGAAAAGGAATGAATCAGGTGCTGTTGGAGCTATTTGAGTGATTTTTCAGAGGAAATCAGAGTGGAAGTGTTGAAGACTGAAGAAAGGAAGTCGAAGCCATCCGATTGAGCAAAGCAGGAGTGCGATTCAACCTGAAGGAGATCAATTTGACCAGCACTTCAGGTCGAATTGGCAGCATAATATGTACAGAAGGTGGATTCAACCACGACAGGTGAATTCGACCTGGGCATCAGGTCGAATTGAGGTCAATCGATTGGCGGAGATACCAATTCAATGTCGTCACTTCAATTTGACTAGGGTAGTTGGTCGAATCAATCACTGGGACTTACAGTGTGTTGATTCGACATGAGATTCGACTTGCAGGAGTCAATTTGACCTGTTGCTGAAGTCGAATTGAGGCTCGGGAACTTACCATATCCGTGTTTTTACACCGTCAATGCATGTGATCACTTAAAAAGCTCATTCAAAGCCCAGGAAACGTGATTACAAGTATAAAAGAAGGCTTGTGCAGCATCATAGATGGACGACTTGATCAAGAAGACGTGGAGACGTTGAGTTGAGAGGAGATCGATCATCCATCCTCCGGAGGGGCTGTGACAGAGGTTCCGCTGGAGATTCAAGTAAAATTGGTCCAACAAACCGTGATTGTTCTTAGATCAATCATGGGCTAGAGCCGCTTCGGTAGTTCTTGGGTTATGAAGGTTTCATGAGTTAATTTGTCTTTCGTGTGTAAACTCCGCACAACACTACTTGAGGTTTATTTTATATAAGATTGTGCATTTTTAATCCATACTCATGGTCATTTTGTGCATCAATAATTGTTGTATAGAGTCTGAATAAATAACGTGGTTATTGCTTGAGTGCGTTCACTGCTGAGCAGGGTTTTATGTTATAATTCTAAGTGAAGGGATTCCGTAGTCTTAATAGAACTATTTTATATGAATACTTGTTAATTGAATCATATTCGGGTTAATAAGTAGGATAAAGAGTATAACTTTATAGTACCTATAAAGGGAGATCAAATCGGGTTAGAGTACTAAGTGCACGGGAAATAATTAATTATGATAGTACCTAGAAAGGGGGGTAAAATATACATCTTGCTTCGAGAATATTCACACGTGTCATACACATATTTACTTGTGTCTATAAAGTAAATTTGCATAGTTTAGTGATGCGTCCATAAACCACAAGGCAGAGTCGGGCACCGTCATATGGAAGATGAATTAATAAATGGAACTAGATGACCTGACGAACTACCTACTATCTTAGTTGATCACAACTCACTTATCTCTTCTTCTTATTATTTTTACTTACTATTTCAATTAATAGTTGTTACTTAATTTCAATATCAAAACCATTATAATTTCCAACATAGTCATAATTTGCTAGAACATAATTAAATTGATATTTATCCGTCCCTTGGGTTCGATATATAACCTGGTCACGTTCGAAACTACGATTGATATCCTTCATACTTGAGGATTAATTGTGTGTTGAGAAAACGCCTATAAAGTTTCTAGCACCATTGTCGGGGACGACATAAAATATCTTTTTATTATTTCTAGTTTTATTAGAACTATTTTAATTCTTGTTTTACTGTCTAACTCTTAATCTTTTCAGGTGTATGCTTACAAGATCAAAGAAAGATGATTTAGAACCATGTAATCCAGAGATCAGAGTATCATCGAGGAAGAAAAAGAAGAAGAAGTGTAAGAATAAGAACGTAGATCCAACTGAAGCTCTTAACCTTGGAGTTGAAGTTGATGTGCTAAATTCGCAAACAATTGAAGCTGCAACCGAAGGTAATTTGGAAGTAGTGGCAGTCAACATGGCAGCGAATCCGGACAATCTGGCCATCTGTGAAGTCTTCAAGAATAAGGGGCTGGAAACTTTGGGCTTCTAGGAGCAAGGGGCTAATGCGGATTTCGATCTTCACCTCGCTCTTATTAGCATGATAGAAAGGAACTCCTTTGCAGGAGGGAACTTCGAGGATCTGCAGCAGCATCTAAACAAGCTCTTGGGCTATGCAAGTACTCAAAAAGATTCAGGAGAACATGAAGATGCACGAAAGATCCTCTTATTTAAATTATCGCTTACTGAAAAGGTGAGAGATTGGTACGACACTATTAATGCAGCTGAATGCACTACTTGGGAGCAATTGAAGTTGAAGTTCTTGGAAAGATACATGCCACCTTTGAAGGTGTTCAAGAAGAAGAAAGACATTAACCAATTTGCTATCGGTGGTGGAGAGAAGTTTCATGAAGCTTGGGACAGATTCAAGGACATGCTTCGTAAGTATCCACAACATGGGCTATCTAAAGCTCAATATATCAGCATATTCTACAATGGATTGGACTGTGACTCTCGTGTGTTATTAGATGCTTCTTCTAATGGAACATTACTTACTAAGTCATCCGTAGAGGCCGAGAAACTTTTTGAAGATATTTCGATGAACTCAAGAGATTAGCCAACTGATAAAGTGAGAGGCACTTACGTCCTTGGAAAGGTGGCTAAGGTTGAACATGCTATGGTGAAAACAAGTGGAGAAGATGAGATCGTCTCTAGCTTGTCGAATATCGACAAGCTACTTGAGTCCCAACAAAAGCAAATTAGTGATATATCTCAACGCGTACCAATCATGCAGCAGGAAGTAATGAATGATGGAACGATCCATGAGGAGATGGAAGAAGCAAACTATGCTATGGGCCAAAGTATTCAAGGAACGAGGTATCAAAATCAAGGCAATCGGAATAATTAGGGGAACTACAACAATCGTGGTCCCCCGGGTAATTATCAATAGCCTAGGAGGCCGGAGTTTTCATGAAGTAATCCTAACAATGCAATTCAAGCTCCGATGGGTGTTGATCCGGGTGTGAAAGTGGAAGAAGGAAAGCCGGATTTCGAGGATATGGTAAACAGGTACATGGCTAGGAATAATGCTAGAGTGGATCATCTTGAGGCCAAGTTAGAGAAGAAGATTGATGCAAACCATAAGGATTTGACTACACAAGTGAAGGACCTTACATTGTTGATGGGGGAGATGGCCGAAAGTGTTAACAAGCTTACTCAAACTTTTAAAAAATGGAAGCTCCCATCGGCAGAGTATTAAAAATCTAAAATCCTACAACGCCATCACATTAAGGTCTGGAACATAGTACGAGGGACCTATGAGGCCGGAATCAAAATTGGACACGTCAAGGGCTCAATTCGACCCCAATTCGACCAACACTTTAGGTCAAATTCAACAGGGGAGGTCAAATTGGACGCCTGGATATGATTTGGAAGCAACAGAGCCTCAATTCGACCAAAACCCATTCAATTCGACAAGGGGACTAGGTTGAATTGAGGTTGAATCTACCCTTCCAGAGCACTCTATTTTATCAGAAGGCCAATTTGACTAGCAGCCACTCAATTCGACCAGACCTTCAGGTCGAATTGAGGTCGAATCGGAGGGCAGAAATCTTATAGTGAGTCAATTCGACTAGGGGGACTTCAATTCAACCAGACCTACAGGTCGAATCGTCCCATACTGCACTTATTTATTCACCGAATACTCCTCGTGATGTGAACATTACTCAATTGGTTCCAAATGAGCAGAATGGTGAGATCATTACAGAGAGGAAGTGGAAAAGAGCTAAGAGGTTGAGAGCTGAAAAGGATAAAGCGGAGAAGGTTGAGCGGGATGAATGTGGTATTCCCAAAACAAAGATACCTCCGCCGTTTCCTTATAAGCTGGTTAAGAATGGATTGGAAGAGAAGTTCAAGAAGTTTTCAGATATTATAAATAAGATAAGCTTGAGTATTACTTTCTCTGAGGCAATATTGGAGATGCCGTACTAAGCCCGATTCCTTAAGGATATATTATTGAAGAAGAGAAGCTTGAACTGAGTTGAGATGGTGAACTTGTCTGAAAATTGCAGCTTGATTTTCCAAAAGAAGCTGCCACAGAAGTGTTAGCGTTCGATTGTTTGGTTAACATAACCCGTTAGAATATCATGCGTTTCTATCATAGCGGAAGCAATAAATCATAGAAACGATTACCGTTCACCAGGTATGTTGATGAAGATTGATTCTCGTAGGCAGCCTGCGCAGTCCTACGGGAATAGCCATAACTTCCTTGTCTGATGTCAAAATTGAATGATCTTTATGCTCAGACGATCCTCTCTTCAACGGCTTTCCTTCAGTATATTGATCATCAAATTCTAAGTACTGTACGAATTTATACAAATTTTGCAAGGTCGCAGACAGCAGCAACAAACTACCTTCTGATCTTCTGCTGTATGTCCCAAGTCCGATCTCGACGTTGTGTGGGTGACGATCTACGAGACCTCCTCAATCTGCTCTCAACCCTCATCACACATGAATAATGAATTAGATTAGGGTTCCAGATAAGCTGAGGTGACTTATATACATAGGCTACAGCAGGGATCAGGAGGAGAAATTGGGTTGGGCCTCCATTGGGCTTAAGTATCCAAGCTTAGCCCAAAGCTTATACTTAAGTCCAATAATAATAATATATTCCACTAAAATATTATTACTGCACTGCCTTTCCAATCCCAAAATTACGTTTTGGGCTCCTTCTTATTATGAGCCCGTTAGTCTCCCCATGTTTAAGATATACAATGTCCATTAATTAATTTAAGTTACTGACAACTCAATTAATTAATATCTCATCCAAGAGTAGTACCTCTCAACCTCATTATCATGCCGGAATAAATTCCACCTGCAGGGTTTACATGATAATCCTTATGAGCTCCTCAAGGGGACATCATCAACCTATGACGGACACGGATTCCTTCTACAATCAACAGCACACCATAGAGACAGCACTACTTCCCAACTCATCGAGTTTGTTGATTTAATTACATATAAATCTCACCCATTGATGAATCAAAGAAATACATACTGCCCTACGTGTCGAGGTTATTGTATAGGGATTAAGAGCACGAACTTCCATAATAACTGAGATCAAGTTCTCCTATAAGTCAGTATAAGTCGAACGATCTCAAGCGGTCCTGCTCAATACACACAAGTGCACTAATGTGATTCTATAGCCAAGACAAGCAATACCAAACCACACTACAACCACCCGATAGAGAGTCCCCGTCTATCTCGGTTGTGAGCATCTGTTTATACTTTATAAGGAAACCGATAATATGATCTTCCGCGTGTTGTCGCATAACATATTATCTACAGTATAAAGTAAGTGGACTATTGCATCGAACATATAAATAAATTATAAGATGCAATCATTTGATCATATGATTCTCATTTCAAATTAATTGTTAAACATTATTCATACAAAAAGCTAGACTTTTAGTATACAATCCAACAATCTCCCACTTATACCAAAAGACTATGCTGTCATGTCTTCTGCCATACATTTGATTTCCACTCCCACTACACGATCATCAAAAGCTCTCGCCTTAAGGTCCTTGTAAATGGATTTACTAGGTTATCATCTGATGCAATCTAGGTGACAACAACCTTCCCCTCATCATATGATTTCTCGTAACAGGTGGTACTCGCGCTCCATGTGTTTAATTGCCTTATGGACTCATGATTCTTAAAGCCCAAAAAGCTTTGTGTTGGATCTCCACGGGTAAGTGGAATGGCTTCCCATAGACAATTTTGCACGGTGACATATCCAACACCATCTTATAAGCAGTACGGAACCCCCATAACACATCATCGAGCTTCATAGCCCAATCCTTCCTATTGGTTCCTACCACTTTCTCCAAGATTTTCTTCAATTGACTGTTAGAGACCCCCGCTTGCCCATTCGCTTGAGGATGATAGGGTGTAGTAACCCTATGCTAGACACCATAATCCTTAAGCACCTTCTCCCAATTCAAGACAAGGTTAGTTTCTTGACATCTCTTCAACACAGTAGCAAGGTTAGATAAACAAATATCAAAGGAGGAACCAAATACAGAAAAATCATCAATGAACACCTCCATGATCTTCTCTATCAACCCATCAAAAATCGCCATCATGCAGCGCTGAAAAGTAGCAGGCATATTACACAATCCAAATGATATCTTTCTAAAAGCAAAGGCCCCGTATGGGCAAGTAAAAGTCATCTTTTCCTGATCCTCGAGAGAAATCATGATTTGATTATATCCCGAGTACCCATCCAAGAAATAATAGAACTCATATCCTGCGAGACGATCAAGCATTTGATCCATGAAAGGAAGAGGGAAGTGGTCTTTGCATGTATTTTCATTCAGTTTCCTGTAATCAATACACACACGCAATTCCGTTGGAATCCTCGTGGCTATTTTCTCTCCATCCTCAGATTTCATAATAGTCATCCCCCTTTCTTAGCTACAACATGCAATGGACTCACATGGGGACTATCACTAATAGGATATATAATTCCAGCATCTAACCACGCTAGAATTTTCTTCCTAATCACCTCTTAAATTGCGGGATTCACCCTCTGCTGATTTTGGATACTACTCTTTGCCTCATCAAACAACCTTATTCGATGCATGCAATATGAAGGATTAATACCTTTTAAATCATCAAGAGACCACCCAATCGCAGACTTGTACTTCCTAAGAACATCTAACAACTCCTCATGTTGATCATCATCAAGGGAAGAAGATACTATTACCGGATATTTTCCATTGTCACCAAGAAAGGCATACTTCAAGTGTTACGGTAACGGTTTCAGCTCCTCTTTTTTTTCTTCCACGGAGTGCTCTCTCTATCAAACGGCAAGTACTTCCTAGTCCACTTTACTTCCTCAACCTTAGACTTCTCCAATTCATACCTGTCATTACCCAAAGCAAGTAAATTTTCAAGATATTCAATACATACCTCATTGGAGAGATATTCAAGCTCCGTAGTGGGATAAGTAAGAGACTCCATCAAGCATGTCTCAAGAGGATCCTTAGACAAGATCACAAACATATCTTCCTTCACAATCTCCTCCACCACATCTATACTATGACATTGTGACTACATAGGCATCTTCATTGCTTTGTCAAGGTTGAATAGGACCTCTTCTTTATCCATCCGCAACCTAAGCTCCCCCTTTTGAACATCAATCATGGCCCCAGCAGTAGCAAGGAAAGGTCTCCCCAAGATAAGAGGAATATTATTCTTGTCATCCTCCATCTCAAGCACAAGAAAATCCACAGAAAAGACTAGTTTCTCCACTTTGACAAGAACGTCTTCAATGATACCTTTCGGAAACATCATCGACCTGTTCGCCAATTGTAGAGCAACTGTTGTAGGCCTTAACTCCCCCAAACCAAGCCTTTGAAAGACAGACAATGGCATCAAATTGATGCTTGGCCCAAGATCGCACAAGGCTCGCTGAGACAACCATTTTCCAATCTCACATAAGATAGTGAAGCTTCCCGGATCCTTCATCTTCTATGGCAGCTTCCTTTGGATAATCGAGCTACAATTTTCAGACAAGTTCACCATCTAAACTCCATTCAAGCTTCTCTTCTTCAACAAAATATCCTTAAGGAATCGGTCATAGTACGACATCTCCAATATCGCCTCAGAGAAAGAAATACTCAAGCTTATATTATTGATAATATCTAAAAACTTCTTGAACTTCTCTTCCAATCCCTTCTTAACCAGCTTATAAGGAAACGATGGAGGTATCTTTGTTTTGGTGATACCCCATTCATCATGCTCGACCTTCTTCGCTTTATCCTTTTCGGCTCTCAACCTCTTAGCTCTTTACCACTTCTTCTCTGCTATGATCTCAGTATCTTGCTCATTCAGAACCAATGGAGTAATGTTCATGTCACGAGGAGTGTTCGGCAAAGAAACAGGTGCAGTATGGGGTGATTAGACCTTAATTCGACAAGGTGCTCTGGTCGAATTGGGCACATAGTGGTCGAATTGCGTACCTGGGACACGATTCTCACCCTTTATCTCCAATTCGACCAGAAGGTCAAATTGACTCACTGTAAGATTTTTGCCCCCCGATTCGACCTCAATTCAACCTGAAGGTCTGGTCAAATTAAGCTGCTGCTGGTCGAATCGGGCTTCTGATAAAACAAAGTGCTCTGGAAGGGTAGATTCGACCTCAATTTGACTTGGCCCACAGGTCGAATTGAATTGATTTTGGTCGAATCGAGGCACTGGTGCTTCCAAATCACGTCTAGGCATCCAATTCGACCTCCCCTGCCAGTCACGCGGGTGGCCCAGGTTCGATCCCCGGCAATGGTGCCAGAAACTTAATAGGCATTTTCTCAACACATAATTTAATCCTCAAGTATGAAGAATATCAATCGTAGTTTCGAAGGTGACCAAGTTATATATCGAACCCAAGGGATGGATAAATATCAATTTAATTAGTAAATTATGACTATGTTGGTGAATATAATGGTTTTGATATTGAAATCGAGTAACAACTATTAATTTAAATAGCAAATAAAGATAACAAGAAGAAGAGATAGTAGGTTGTGATCAAGTAAGATAGTAGGTAGTTCGCCAGATAATCCAGTTCCACTTATTAATTCATCTTTCATGTGATGGTTTTCGACTCTACCTTGTGGTTTATGGACGCATCACTAAACTATGCAAATTCACTCTATAGATACAAGTAAATATGCATATGATACGTGTGAATATCCTCGGAGCAAGATGTATACTTTACCCCCCTTTCTAGGTACTATCATAATCAATTACTTCCTCTGCTCTTAGTACTCTAACCGATTTGATCTTCCTTTATAGGTACTATAAAGTTATACTCTTTATCCTACTTATAAACCCGAATATGATTCAATTAACAAGTATTCATATAAGATAGTTCTAATAAGACTTCGGAATCCCTTCACTTAAAATTATAACATAAAACCCTGCTCAGCAATGAACGCACTCAATCAATAACCACGTTATGTATTCAGACTCTACACAACAATTATTGATGCACAAAACGACCATGAGTATGGATTAAAAATGTGCAATCTTATATAAAATAAACCACAAGTAGTGTTGTACGGAGTTTACACACGAAAGACTAATTAACTCATGCAACCTTCATAACCCTAGAACTACCAAAGTGGCTCTAGCCCATAATTGATCTAAGAACAATCATGGTTAGTTGGACTAATCTTACTTGAATCTCCAACGGAACCTCTGTCACAGCTCCTCCGAATGATGGACGATCGACTCTCCTCTCAACTCTACGTCTGTCTTCTTGATTAAGTCGTCTCTCTATGATTCTGCATAAGCCTTCTTTTATACTTGTGATCACATCTCCTAGGTTTGGCATGGGCTTTTTAAGTGATCACACGCATTGATGGTGTAAAAATACGGATATGGTAAGTTCTCGAGCATCAATTCGACCTCAGCAACAGGTTGAATTGACCATCACATGTCGAATCGAAGGTCGAATCAACACACTGCAAGTCATAGTTGCTCGATTCGACTAACTATCTAGGTCAAATTGATGTGATGAGGTCGAATCAGCATCTCCGCCAATCAATTCGATCTTGATTCGACCTAATGCCCAGGTCGAATCCCCCTGTCTGGTCGAATCCACCTTCTGCTCGTGTTGTGTTGCCAATTTGACCTGAGGGCTTGTTGAATTGACCTCCTTCAGGTTGAATCGCACTCCTGCTTTGCCCAATCAGATGGCTCCGACTTCCTCTCTTCAATTTTCAACACTTCCACTCCGATTTCCTTCAAAAAACCACTCAAATAGCTCCAACAACACCTGATTCATGCCTTTTCACAATATATATTGGTTTACAACCTATTTCAACCTTCAAACACTCCATAATAGCACAAATCCAGGTGCATGATTCGTGAATTAACACACTCATCACTTATGCATGCAATATGATGGACTAATACCTTTCAAATCATCAAGAGACCAACCAATTGCAGACTTATACTTCCTAAGCACATTTAATAACTCATTGAGTTGATCATCAGTTTGAGAAGAAGATATAATTACCGGATATGTTTTATTGTCAATTAGATAGGCATACTGCAAGTGTTCCGGTAGCGATTTCAACTCCCCCTTCTTTTGTTCTTTTGCTGTGCTTTCTCTATCCAAAGGCAAGTATCTTCTAGTCCACTTCACCTCTTCAAACTTGGTCCTTTTTTATTCATACATGTCATCACCCAAAGCAAGTAGTTTTTCCTGAAAACCAATACATACCTCATTGGAAAGCTCATCTAGCTCTGTGGTGAGAAAAATAAGAGTCTCCATCAAGCATGTCTCCAAGGGATCCTTAGAAAGGATCAAAGACATATCTTCTTTCACAATCTCCTCCACCACTTCGATGCTGTGACACTTGATGAATGTGTTAATTAATCTTGCATCTGGATTTCCGCTATTATGGAGTGTTTGAAGGTTGAAATTGGTTGTAACTAATATATATTGTGAAAAGGCATGAATCAGGTGCTGTTGGAGCTATTTGAGTGATTTTTCAGAGGAAATCAGAGTGGAAGTGTTGAAAACTGAAGAAAGAAAGTCGAAGCCATCCGATTGAGCAAAGCAGGAGTGCGATTCAACCTGAAGGAGATCAATTTGACTAGCCCTTCAGGTCGAATTGGCAGCATAATATGTACAGAAGGTGGATTCAACCACGACAGGTGAATTCGACCTGGGCATCAGGTCGAATTGAGGTCAATCGATTGGCGGAGATACCAATTCAATGTCGTCACTTCAATTTGACTAGGGTAGTTGGTCGAATCAATCACTGGGACTTACAGTGTGTTGATTCGACATGAGATTCGACTTGCAGGAGTCAATTTGACCTGTTGCTGAAGTCGAATTGAGGCTCGGGAACTTACCATATCCGTGTTTTTACACCGTCAATGCATGTGATCACTTAAAAAGCTCATTCAAAGCCCAGGAAACGTGATTACAAGTATAAAAGAAGGCTTGTGCAGCATCATAGATGGACGACTTGATCAAGAAGACGTGGAGACGTTGAGTTGAGAGGAGATCGATCATCCATCCTCCGGAGGTGCTGTGACAGAGGTTCCGCTGGAGATTCAAGTAAGATTGGTCCAACAAACCGTGATTGTTCTTAGATCAATCATGGGCTAGAGCCGCTTCGGTAGTTCTAGGATTATGAAGGTTTCATGAGTTAATTTGTCTTTCGTGTGTAAACTCCGCACAACACTACTTGAGGTTTATTTTATATAAGATTGTGCATTTTTAATCCATACTCATGGTCATTTTGTGCATCAATAATTGTTGTATAGAGTCTGAATAAATAACGTGGTTATTGCTTGAGTGCGTTCACTGCTGAGCAGGGTTTTATGTTATAATTCTAAGTGAAGGGATTCCGTAGTCTTAATAGAACTATTTTATATGAATACTTGTTAATTGAATCATATTCGGGTTAATAAGTAGGATAAAGAGTATAACTTTATAGTACCTATAAAGGGAGATCAAATCGGGTTAGAGTACTAAGTGCACGGGAAATAATTAATTATGATAGTACCTAGAAAGGGGGGTAAAATATACATCTTGCTTCGAGAATATTCACACGTGTCATACACATATTTACTTGTGTCTATAAAGTAAATTTGCATAGTTTAGTGATGCGTCCATAAACCACAAGGCAGAGTCGGGCACCGTCATATGGAAGATGAATTAATAAATGGAACTAGATGACCTGACGAACTACCTACTATCTTAGTTGATCACAACTCACTTATCTCTTCTTCTTATTATTTTTACTTACTATTTCAATTAATAGTTGTTACTTAATTTCAATATCAAAACCATTATAATTTCCAACATAGTCATAATTTGCTAGAACATAATTAAATTGATATTTATCCGTCCCTTGGGTTCGATATATAACCTGGTCACCTTCGAAACTACGATTGATATCCTTCATACTTGAGGATTAATTGTGTGTTGAGAAAACGCCTATAAAGTTTCTAGCACCATTGTCGGGGACGACATAAAATATCTTTTTATTATTTCTAGTTTTATTAGAACTATTTTAATTCTTGTTTTACTGTCTAACTCTTAATCTTTTCAGGTGTATGCTTACAAGATCAAAGAAAGATGATTTAGAACCATGTAATCCAGAGATCAGAGTATCATCGAGGAAGAAAAAGAAGAAGAAGTGTAAGAATAAGAACGTAGATCCAACTGAAGCTCTTAACCTTGGAGTTGAAGTTGATGTGCTAAATTCGCAAACGATTGAAGCTGCAACCGAAGGTAATTTGGAAGTAGTGGCAGTCAACATGGCAGCGAATCCGGACAATCTGGCCATCTGTGAAGTCTTCAAGAATAAGGGGCTGGAAACTTTGGGCTTCTAGGAGCAAGGGGCTAATGCGGATTTCGATCTTCACCTCGCTCTTATTAGCATGATAGAAAGGAACTCCTTTGCAGGAGGGAACTTCGAGGATCTACAGCAGCATCTAAACAAGCTCTTGGGCTATGCAAGTACTCAAAAAGATTCAGGAGAACATGAAGATGCACGAAAGATCCTCTTATTTAAATTATCGCTTACTGAAAAGGTGAGAGATTGGTACGACACTATTAATGCAGCAGAATACACTACTTGGGAGCAATTGAAGTTGAAGTTCTTGGAAAGATACATGCCACCTTTGAAGGTGTTCAAGAAGAAGAAAGACATTAACCAATTTGCTATCGGTGGTGGAGAGAAGTTTCATGAAGTTTGGGACAGATTCAAGGACATGCTTCGTAAGTATCCATAACATGGGCTATCTAAAGCTCAATATATCAGCATATTCTACAATGGATTGGACTGTGACTCTCGTGTGTTATTAGATGCTTCTTCTAATGGAACATTACTTACTAAGTCATCCGTAGAGGCCGAGAAACTTTTTGAAGATATTTCGATGAACTCAAGAGATTAGCCAACTGATAAAGTGAGAGGCACTTACGTCCTTGGAAAGGTGGCTAAGGTTGAACATGCTATGGTGAAAACAAGTGGAGAAGATGAGATCGTCTCTAGCTTGTCGAATATCAACAAGCTACTTGAGCCCCAACAAAAGCAAATTAGTGATATATCTCAACGCGTACCAATCATGCAGCAGGAAGTAATGAATGATGGAACGATCCATGAGGAGATGGAAGAAGCAAACTATGCTATGGGCCAAAGTATTCAAGGAACGAGGTATCAAAATCAAGGCAATCGGAATAATCAGGGGAACTACAACAATCGTGGTCCCCCGGGTAATTATCAATAGCCTAGGAGGCCGGAGTTTTCATGAAGTAATCCTAACAATGCAATTCAAGCTCCGATGGGTGTTGATCTGGGTGTGAAAGTGGAAGAAGGAAAGCCGAATTTCGAGGATATGGTAAACAGGTACATGGCTAGGAATAATGCTAGAGTGGATCATCTTGAGGCCAAGTTAGAGAAGAAGATTGATGCAAACCATAAGGATTTGACTACACAAGTGAAGGACCTTACATTGTTGATTGGGGAGATGGCCGAAAGTGTTAACAAGCTTACTCAAACTTTTAAAAAATGGAAGCTCCCATCGGCAGAGTATTAAAAATCTAAAATCCTACAACGCCATCACATTAAGGTCTGGAACATAGTACGAGGGACCTATGAGGCCGGAATCAAAATTGGACACGTCAAGGGCTCAATTCGACCCCAATTCGACCAACACTTTAGGTCAAATTCAACAGGGGAGGTCAAATTGGACGCCTGGACATGATTTGGAAGCAACAGAGCCTCAATTCGACCAAAACCCATTCAATTCGACAAGGGGACTAGGTTGAATTGAGGTTGAATCTACCCTTCCAGAGCACTCTATTTTATCAGAAGGCCAATTTGACTAGCAGCCACTCAATTCGACCAGACCTTCAGGTCGAATTGAGGTCGAATCGGAGGGCAGAAATCTTATAGTGAGTCAATTCGACCAGGGGGACTTCAATTCAACCAGACCTACAGGTCGAATCCTAGTCGAATCAAGCATACAGGGTGAGAATGGAGTTCCAGGTGTAAAATTCAATCACTATGTACCCAATTCGACCAGGGATCCTGGTCGAATCCAGGTCGAATCGTCCCATACTGCACTTATTTATTCACCGAATACTCCTCGTGATGTGAACATTACTCAATTGGTTCCAAATGAGCAGAATGGTGAGATCATTACAGAGAGGAAGTGGAAAAGAGCCAAGAGGTTGAGAGCTGAAAAGGATAAAGCGGAGAAGGTTGAGCGGGATGAATGTGGTATTCCCAAAACAAAGATACCTCCGCCGTTTCCTTATAAGCTGGTTAAGAATGGATTGGAAGAGAAGTTCAAGAAGTTTTCAGATATTATAAATAAGATAAGCTTGAGTATTACTTTCTCTGAGGCAATATTGGAGATGCCGTACTAAGCCCGATTCCTTAAGGATATATTATTGAAGAAGAGAAGCTTGAACTGAGTTGAGATGGTGAACTTGTCTGAAAATTGCAGCTTGATTTTCCAAAAGAGCTGCCACAGAAGTGTTAGCATTCGATCGTTTGTTTAACATAACCCGTTAGAATATCATGTGTTTCTATCATAGCGGAAGCAATAAATCATAGAAACGATTACCGTTCACCAGGTATGTTGATGAAGATTGATTCTCGTAGGCAGCCTACGCAGTCCCACGGGAATAGCCATAACTTCCTTGTCTGATGTCGAAATTGAATGATCTTTATGCTCAGACGATTATCTCTTCAACGGCTTTCCGTCAATATATTGATCATCAAATTCTGAGCACTGTACGAATTTATACAAATTTTGCAAGGTCGCAGACAGCAGCAGCAAACTACCTTCTGATCTTCTGCTGTATGTCCCAAGTCCGATCTCGACGTTGTGTGGGTGACGATCTACGAGACCTCCTCAATCTGCTCTCAACCCTCATCACACATGAATAATGAATTAGATTAGGGTTCCAGATAAGCTGAGGTGACTTATATACATGGGCTACAGCAGGGACCAGGAGGAGAAATTGGGTTGGGCCTCCATTGGGCTTAAGTATCCAAGCTTAGCCCAAAGCTTATACTTAAGTCCAATAAAAATAATATATTCCACTAAAATATTATTACTGCACTGCCTTTCCAATCCCAAAATTACGTTTTGGGCTCCTTCTTATTATGAGCCCGTTAGTCTCCCCATGTTTAAGATATACAATGTCCATTAATTAATTTAAGTTACTGACAACTCAATTAATTAATATCTCATCCAAGAGTAGTACCTCTCAACCTCATTATCATGCCGAAATAAATTCCACCTGCAGGGTTTACATGATAATCCTTATGAGCTCCTCAAGGGGATATCATCAACCTATGACGGACATGGATTCCTTCTACAATCAACAGCACACCATAGAGACAGCACTACTTCCCAACTCATCGAGTTTGTTGATTTAATTACATGTAAATCTCACCCATTGATGAATCAAAGAAATACATACTGCCCTACGTGTCGAGGTTATTGTATAGGGATTAAGAGCACGAACTTCCATAATAACTGAGATCAAGTTCTCCTATAAGTCAGTATAAGTCGAACGATCTCAAGCGGTCCTGCTCAATACACACAAGTGCACTAATGTGATTCTATAGCCAAGACAAGCAATACCAAACCACACTACAACCACCCGATAGAGAGTCCCCGTCTATCTCGGTTGTGAGCATCTGTTTATACTTTATAAGGAAACCGATAATATGATCTTCCGCGTGTTGTCGCATAACATATTATCTACAGTATAAAGTAAGTGGACTATTGCATCGAACATATAAATAAATTATAAGATACAATCATTTGATCATATGATTCTCATTTCAAATTAATTGTTAAACATTATTCATACAAAAAGCTAGACTTTTAGTATACAATCCAACAATCTCCCACTTATACCAAAAGACTATGCTGTCATGTCTTCTGCCATACATTTGATTTCCACTCCCACTACACGACCATCAAAAGCTCTCGCCTTAAGGTCCTTGTAAATGGATTTACTAGGTTATCATCCGATGCAATCTAGGTGACAACAACCTTCCCCTCATCATATGATTTCTCGTAACAGGTGGTACTCGCGCTCCATGTGTTTAATTGCCTTATGGACTCATGATTCCTTCAAGTTTGCAACTGCACCAATATCATTAATTTAAATTATGATAATCTTAGGCAAACTTAGAATCACACCAAAGTCCATCATGAAGTTTCTAGAGTCATACAGATACTTTGGCTGCCTCATGGCTCCAATTTATCATCTTTCCATGATGGAATCCAGAGTCTGAAATATATTTCTATATAACACTCCTCCACATTATGACTTTACTTCCTAAAATTAAACGCATAACCTTTGAGGTGGATTTACTATCGTCCCTATCTGATTTGAAAAATCTGAATCTATGTAACCCATAAGAATCAGTGAATTTATTCGGTAAGCCCACATATAGTTTCTAGTCCTTTTCAGGTACATAAGTATATGTCTTACCACAGTTCAACATTCTTATTTTGGGTTACCTTGATACCCACTGTTCATGCCATCGGCAAAATAGATATCAAATCTCGTGCATAGCATTTCTTAGATTAAGCTTCCTCATTTTCCGAAGCATAAGGAACCGCTTTCATCTTCTTTATCTACTTTTGTGTCACAAGACACATTCACTTAGATAAATTCACATGTTAAACGAGTAAGGATCATATCATTATATGAAACTTGAGATAAGCATAACATTCTTTCTTGTGATCCGTATTATCGTGATCAAAAGGATATATTTTGCCCTTCTTAAGTCCTCCATCTCTACCGCTTTATTAACCGTACCCATACGCCTGATAATACTCTTTCATTGTCTCCAATGAGCAAGATACTATCTACGTATAGTACAAGAAACACCATCACGTTTCTGTCACTCTTTACAACACACAATACTCATCCGCTCATTGATTTACATCCATGCCACTGGATTACCTAATCAAAGTAGATGCTTCATGATCTCAAAGCTAGCTTTTAGCCCATCGCTGGACATTTTCAAGCTTACTATCAAAATGCTATTAGCACTTTGCAATGAATCACTCTGGTTACTTCACATAGATGTTTTCCTCAAGACTTCCATTCAGGAAAGCTATCTTGACATCTATTTGTTGTTCCTCATAATTCAATATGAGCAGCAATAAATAAAAGAATCCAGATTAACATTAGCATAGCTACCAGCGAACATGTTTGCTCATAATCGAACCATTTCTTTCTGAGTACACCCTTTCACAATAAACTTTGCTTTCAAGGTTTTCACCTTACCGTATGATCCTCTTTTATTTCCTATGACCACTTCCAATGGCTTTTACACTATTTAGTGGTCTTTCAAGTTCCCAGACTTAATTTGGAATCCATAGATTCTATTTCAACATTCATTGCAACTTACTAAGATTCCGAATTTTAATTTTGTAGTGCAACGTCGTATCCTTGGGATAATACCATGTTTACTAGGGATCAAGTCTTACGACTTTCCCAAAATATGTATCTCACGGGTTGTCGAATAACCCTCCCACTGCGACAAGGCACTACATGTAATTGTGTATCAGACGTGACACGCATTGCAGTTTACCTTATGGTATATCCTTTTGTACACTTGGTACTTATACTTTGTGTTTTCTTCTCACTACCTTTAGAACAACTCATACATGGGTTTGTGATTTATTAAATAGTCCCTTTCCAAAAATCTAGTGTTTGTGTTAACAATCACCCTTCGATCTTTTAGACTAAATAAATCACCTTCATTTTTATAGCATATCCCACAAACAGACAAACATTCAAATGAATTACTGTTTCAAGGGCTTATCCATAAAATGAATTAAGTAATTCCAAATAATTCATCATCTATCTAATCATTACCATAAGAGTCTTATTCCTTCTATCCACCACACCATTCAGCTGGAGCATGCCCGGTGTAGACCACTTGAGATTTAATCTCAACCTCTGATTAATAGCTCCTAATTATCCTAAGAGGTACTCGTAATGACGATTAAATCGTCATTACTTGATATATTTTCCATGATGCTTTACTGTACCAACCTTGCAATTCTTGAATAAATCAAAGAACTTAGACATGTAGTGCATCAAATAAATATATCGGTATCTAGAATAATCTTCGATTATTCATTACCACCTCTCGCCTGGATAATATTAAGTCCGCTTGAATCAGAATGAACCAATTCCAACATATATATCTATGGCTCTACACCCCTTTACCTTGAAAAGGTAATTAATCATTTTTACTTCCAAGTAAGACTCGCAAGTCCGATAGTTTCCACTTCAGATAAACCTTACGGTCCATCTGCTATCAACTTTTGAATCCTACTCAAGTAAAATGATCTAGTCTTAGATGCCAAATGCATGTTTAGTTCATCTCCGAAGGTTACTTTCTCTTACTAAGATCAGAAGATGCATTATTAATTACTATTTGTTGCATCTGTGGAATATACATGATTTAAGAGTATACAAATTGTCCATCAACGTACCATAACAGATTACAACTCTATCCTTCATTATAATGACCATGTCATTTAAATGAAATGGAGTATCCATCTATTAATGCATAGAAACCGAAATCAAATTCTTTCTATGAAAATGTACGTAAAGATAATTTCACAAAATCAAACGTCTACTCATATCATTAGATATATAAACAACTCCCACTGTAATAGCCACCACTCTTGTAGTTTTACCCATGTCATAACAATCTTATCCTCACTTAGTAATGAACATTCACTGATTCCAGTATCTACACACTTCGTGTCAGTAGATGACATCACTAATCATGTTTAAACAACTAGCAAGTAAGATTCTATCCTTGTTCACTCCTTTTATGAAATTGGATTTCCTTTACCACATGTTTTGTCAGAAGTTTCCCACCATATACAACCTCTTGTAATTCAGGAGAAACTTACTCAAAACATCTAGGCAATTATGAAGAATAAAATTGACTTAGGTTTCCCCTTCAACTTCTATTCCATGTATTTCCAATTCATTCATCAAATTCAATCATGACCTACCGCCTTTTAACTTACTCAAGTATCCGAAGAGTTACATGAGACCATCATATTTCTATGAATCTCTTATCTCTTCACTAGAGACTTTAATATGCATCATGATAAGTCTTTTGTGAGAACACACATGTATTTCTTTAGCAGTAAAATTCAAATCCAAGATTCTTTTCTAATCATCTAATTTTGGACCAGTAAATATAATTTCTTTTAGTCAACCATAAGTGAAATAAAATTATTTGAAATTCAGAGAATCATAAAAAAATATATATATATACCGATCAAATCTTCGAATTTTATCCTTTTATATTGATTCCCTCAAAACAATATAAAAATAAAATTCACCGACATCTCAAGCACCGTGAGTCTGCAAGCCATGATAGTGTGGACGTTTACAAACTCGAACATTTACAAGAGAAGGTTTTACCCATTAATTTCATTTGTCAACCTAACTTTATGACAAAATAATTAATAGTCGGTTCCTCTTTAGCCATGCAAATAAAAGCAGTGACTCCGATGGGGAGGATACTTATTACTTACACATAAGTGTACACCATTATTTGACCCCAAGTCCGCGGCCCAAGCTTATGTGCCTTACAGATGGAGAAGTACACATGCGCTCGGATAACTTCCTACAGTCATCAATTATAAGTTTGTACAGTGATCCACAAATGAACTCATCCGATGGGGAGGAAGGTCTATGCCAACACGCAAGTTCATGTGCATCACATTACAAATAATAATTATTTAATGAAGTCTGTACCAGTGATCCACAAATATACTCATCCGATGGGGAGGAAGGTCTATGCCAACACGCAAGTATACTTGCATCACTTACAAACCAATAATGGAGGCCGCGGAAATTTTCACCAATTCCCTCTCCCACTTAGTTATTTAAAACCAAGGGTTTTTACATGCATATAATATTCAGAATAATATACGCAACCTAGCATGCTTCTATTTCCAAATATATAACAATAATTGACCAATAAAACAATTACAGCAGTTATATATAAGAAAATAAATTGCCAAAAATAAGTTGACTTGATCAACACTCCAACATACATGCATATAATATACCAAATATAATACGCAATCTAGCATGCTTCTATTTAAGGCGATAAATCATAGATAATCATGCATACATATATAACAATAATCAATTAATAAATCAATTATAACAGTTATATAACAGCGAATTCGATTGTTCGCCAGCAATCACGAATGCGGACAACTGCGATGGGGATCGACCTCCCGCAGCCTGCTCCACCATTTCGGAACCCTGCCCGATCATATTGTGAAGACTCACGCGGAATCTGATGCAGACTAGTCGAACTTGATGCAAACTCGCTCGAACCTAGTGCAGAGTCGATCGAACCTGATGCAGACTAATCGAATCTGATGTGAATTCGCTCGAACTTGGTGCATCATTGATCGAACCTGATGCAGACCAATCGAACCTGATGCAAATCCGTCCGAACCTGGTGCAGCATCGATCGAACCTGATGTGAATCCGCTCGAACCTGGTGCATCATTGATCGAACCTGATGCAGACCAATCAAACCTGATGTAAATCCGTCCGAACCTGGTGCAGCATCGATCGAACCTGATGCAGACCAATCGAACCTGATGCAAATCCGCTCGAACTGTCACTCGTCCAAGGGCCTACTTGCACGGAACCAAGTTCAGCCCAACGCGCAACATCAAACTACACCAACTGTCGTTCAGGGTTTGCAACTGTAAGGACATGGTAATCCAATCTCCACCGTTCATAATCTACTCCTATAAGATTTGAACATGCTGTCCAAATTACAGGTCGATCCAACGGTTAGTTTCTGAGAAACGGCTCTATTCCCTCGACTGCGCAGAACATAATCGCCCAAAAACTGCTTCTGTTTTCGGCGTATTACCGACAACACAAAGATCGAAATACGATCTTCACCGTTCAGAATGTACATCCACAAAATCCAAACGTGCTGACCAAAATTCAGCCTGATCCGACGGTTGAAACTCCGGTTATTGCCTATGCAACATCACTGCGCTGGATTTTCTCTCAATTTATTCCTTCCATGTGAAATTGACGAACAGTTTTCGTCGAATCCTCTCACACACAACCATCGACGACGAACATATATGATATAGGGTATATTTTACATAGGGATATTCATGGTTTGCGCAGTAAAACTAAAACCCTAAACATGCGATCCTAATTTCGAAAAATTAATCACATAAACCCTTGCCTAACGTGTCACGCTTCACCACGAAACCGAAGCTCTGATACCAATTGTTGGCGTTCGATCATTTGGTTAACATGATCCGTTAGAATATCATGCGTTTCTATCATAGCGGAAGCAATAAATCATAGAAACGATTACCGTTCACCAGGTATGTTGATGAAGATTGATTCTCGTAGGCAGCCTGTGCAGTCCCACGAGAATAGCTATAACTTCCTCGTCTGATGTCGGAATTGAATGATCTTTATGCTCAGACGATCCTCTCTTCAACGGCTTTCTGTCAGTATATTGCTCATTAAATTCTGAGTAATATACTAATTTATACAAATTTCGCAAGGTCGCAGACAGCAGCAGCAAACTACCTTCTGATCTTCTGCTGTATGTCCCAAGTCCGATCTCGACGTCGTGTGGGCGACGATCTACGAGACCTCCTCAATCTGCTCTCAACCCTCATCACACGTGAATAACGAATTAGATTAGGGTTCCAGATAAGCTGAGGTGACTTATATACATGGGCTACAACAGGGACCAGGAGGAGAAATTGGGTTGGGCCTACATTAGGCTTAAGTATCCAAGCTTAGCCCAAAGCTTATACTTAAGTCCAATAATAATAATATATTCCACTAAAATATTATTATTGCACTGCCTTTCCAATCCCAAAATTACGTTTTGGGCTCCTTCTTATTATGAGTCCGTTAGTCTCCCCATGTGTAAGATATACAATGTCCATTAATTAATTTAAGTTACTGACAACTCAATTAATTAATATCTCATCCAAGAGTAGTACCACTCAACCTCATTATCATGCCGGAAAAAATTCCACCTGCAGGGTTTACATGATAATCCTTATGAGCTCCTCAAGGGGACATCATCAACCTATGACGGACACGGATTCCTTCTACAATCAACAGCACACCATAGAAACAGCACTACTTCCCAACTCATCGAGTTTGTTGATTTAATTACATGTAATTCTCACCCATTGATGAATCAAAAAAATACATAATGTCCTACGTGTCGAGGTTATTGTATAGGGATTAAGAGCACGAACTTCCATAATAACTGAGATCAAGTTCTCCTATAAGTCAGTATAAGTTGAACGATCTCAAGCGGTCCTGCTCAATACACACAAGTGCACTAATGTAATTCTATAGCCAAGACAAGCTAATACCAAACCACACTACAACCATCCCGATAGAGAGTCCCCGTCTATCTCGGTTGTGAGCATCTATTTATACTTTATAAGGAAACCGATAATATGATCTTCCGCGTGTTGTCGCACAACATATTATCTACAGTATAAAGTAAGTGGACTATTGCATCGAACATATAAATAAATTATAAGATGCAATCATTTGATCATATGATTCTCATTTCAAATTAATTGTTATAACATTATTCATACAAAAAGCTAGACTTTTAGTATACAATCCAACAAGAAGATGAAGGACCCGGGAAGCTTCACCATCATGTGTGAGATAGGAAAAGCATCGGCATGACGAGCCTTGTACGATCTTGGGGCAAGCACAATTTGATGCCATTGTCTATCTTTCAAAGACTTGGTTTGGGGGAATTATCTCCTACAACAGTTGCTCTACAATTGGAGGATAGGTCGATGACGTTTCCGAAAGGTATCATTAAAGACGTTCTTGTCAAGGTGGAGAAACTAGTCTTTCTTGTGGATTTTCTTGTACTTGAGATGGAAGATGACAAGGATAATATCCCTTTTATCTTGGGGAGACCTTTCCTTGCTACTGCTGGGGCCATGATTGATGTTCAAAAGGGGTAGCTTAGGTTGCGGATGGATAAAAAAGAGGTCTTATTCAACCTTGACAAAGCAATGAAGATTCCTATGGAGTCGCAGTGTCATAGTATTGATGTGGTGGAGGAGATTGTGAAGGAAGATATGTCTCTGATCCTGTCTAAGGATCCTCTTGGGACATGCTTGATGGAGTCTCTTACTTATCCTACTACCGAGCTTGATGATCTATCCAATGAGGTATGTATTGAATATCTTGAAAACTTACTTGCTTTGGGTGATGACAGGTATGAATTTGAGAAAACTAAGGTTGAAGAAGTGAAGTGGACTAGGAAGTACTTTGATCGTTGTGAAATTCACCTAGATTTTAAGTGGATTTTTGTGGCTTTAATTTAATAATTGAGCATGATTTTAATGAAAATACTATTAATTGCTTGATTATTTGGATAAAGGTATTTTTGTTTATTTTTGCAGAAAATGGGTGATTTTGATAAAAATGGATTCTACAAGTGAAGAGGAAGATGTGGGAGAAAACGAAGCTCGATTTGGAGTTGAAACGAGCAAGAACGGGACAAAGAAAAAATTGTTATAAATCCCATTTTTGGTGTCATGAGCTAAATTATCCCACATTGATTACTTACCACAAATTCCTCTTACTCTACTACTACATGACCCCACTTGTCCCACATTGAAAACTCACTCAAATTTCTCTCATCCTTACTACTATAAATACCCTCTTCTATGAAAGCCACCATGGATCAATTCTCACCCATTAAATTCATTAAGGTGTAATCTAATCCTACTTATTATCTTTTTATTTTCTATGTTTTGAATGTTTAAGTGATGTTTAGATTATGGATTAATTTATGATATTATTTAAATTGCAATCCCGGCTTTGATTAGTTTCATTTATGGATGCTTAATTGTTTAATCTATATGTTTGATTTATGTGGTTAATTATCTAGTGCATGTGGTTAGAACGAGAGTTCAATTATGTGTTTTAGGAATTAATTTAATCATTTCATCATGTGGGTTATGTGGATTAATGTGGGAAGAGTTGGAGGCGACCTCTCATGTTTAGAACTACATAAGTGGACACTAGAGAGGTTAGATCGAGAGGTCAATTAATCTAGTGAGGGGAATCCAACCTTAGTGAATTCATAGTACCTAGAAAGGGAATATTACCTATGATTTAGTACCTTTTAGGGAACTCGTACGTGTAATTAGTACCTATTGGGAGGTGTTCGCTATGGTATCGATCCTATGTGCTACTTTGGGGTCTTTGTAAGGGCCTACATCCTCTCATCTCGAGAGAGAGTTTAGGTGAAAATAGTGATCGCTCTTACTATGATAGCTTAAATTGGGAGGCAATTAGATGTGTTACATGATTGATCCATTTGAATTGCATCATGAAGATTTCCTTTGCATTGAAAATTCCAAAAATATTGTAATTAGTTTCTTTTCTTGTTTTTATTATCTCTCTTCTCGGTCGTCCCTAACTAATACGAGACTATAACTTGAAGGCCACGAATCCTAAATTCCCTTGGGTTCGATATTTTGTTGCTTGGTCGCCCGGACTATTAACGACCAATCAAATGGCATTTTCGTTGTTCGGGGACGCACAACACTTTAAGTTTGGGGGTGTGATGAGTGATATTTTCACCTAGATTTTAGTATATTTTTATGTGAGTTTTCGTATATTTTTATCCGTATTTTATGTGTTATTTGGTTGTATTTTGTATTTTTATGGTTGTGTTTTATTTGATGCTAGATATGATAAGGAAGACGTAGGAAAAAGCGGATCTCAATTCAGAGTTGAAACGAGGGAGAACGAGCCAAAACAGTGAAGAAATACAGGAGCCAGCACCAACACGGTCCTGTAAGAGAAGGCCGTGCGGGAGCATCAGTTCACACGACACAACCACCTTATGGCCGTGTGGCAGAGCACGACTCGTGCTGTGTAAAATCCTGGAAAAAAATCAGAATCCTTCTAGAAGCCTCCCAAGGGGTATAAATACCCAATACTTCAATATGTGAGAAGGATCCGAAATTCCATCCTTCCACACACACCTCACACACCATTTCCTCCATTTTTCACCTTCACCTTCATTCATTCTTCACCCTTTGGATCTACCTTCATCCAACCATCAAATCCTTCATCCAAGTGGCTAGAGAAGCAAGGAAGAGAGGTAAATTGCAAGGGGGAGAAGAAGATCACCATTGGAGACATCCAAGGGAGTTTTCATCTACACTTTGTATTGAAACTTATTGTTTATCATGTTTTGTAAGGATTTTAATGTCTATGTTGGATTCCTTGTGACCATGAGAGGCTAATCTCCCTTGTGAGATTAGCAATATGAATTGTGTTGGATAATTTTGGGTATTTTGCAATTGAATGATTATGTTGAATGGGTTAACTGATTTTCTATCATTGATTATTAATTGCTTGATTTGTTTTGTTGATTTGTGTGTTTAGTTGTTCTAGATATGTGATTAGATTGAGAAATCAATTGCATGCTTAGGATAATTGAGTGAATCATTTCATCAAACACCTCATGTGCATTATAAATTGTGAAGAGATTGAGAAGTCCTTCATAGTTTAGAACTCTTTGGTAGGACATGTAATTGGTTTGATCGAGAGGTTGATTAATTGTGTGAAGGGACTCTCATTTAAGCTTAGTACCTAGTTGGAATTGTTTAAGTGAGAACCAATCCATTGAGCTATGTTTAGAACCATATCCTATTCATTCCGAGAGGGAGTTTAGGTGATCTTAGTGTTGGCCCTTAGTCTCTTACCCATGACACATATGAATTCATTGCATGATACCTAGATTTTCCATGCTTTAAGTATTGCTAATCTCATCTCTATCTACTTGGCTCATTCATCCATCTTCCATTCATCTATCCTTTTGTTTTATTGTCATTTCTTGATTATCTCCCCTTCTCGTTCATCTCTATAATACTATGACAAACACGAGATCGCTTAGACCCTAGTACCTTCCTCCCTGTGGTTCGATAATTTCTTTAATTGGTCATGCCCACTATATTATGGCTAATCAAATGGCGCCGTTGCCGGGGAGGTAAGGTTGCTAGTGGTTTAACGAAGGAGTGTTTTGATTGGTATTAATAGAGATATTTGTTTTGCTTTTATTATTTGCTTTGGAAAATTTTTGATCTCACTTGTTCGTTTTGATAGGTACTTCAAAAATACCTTGAGAGAAGGAGAAGGGGGATCAAAGCCAAAAATAGCAAGTTTGAAGAAGAATTGTAGTAAGCCTTGAGAAGAGCGTCTAAATGGATGGTTGGAACGAATTTACACATGTCTTTGGGGATCAATTTGCAAGGGTTCCACCTCCACAATCAAGAGGTTATATGAATGAGAGTAACTATGGTTACAATTTCCAAATGAATCAAGATAGCTCTTAATACTACAATCAAGGAAGAAATGGAGAATGGCAACAAGCTTACAATGCAAATACATTCCATCCGTATCAAGCATACACTTATTCTCCACCAAATCCCAACACCAACACTTCTCCTCCGTTTCAAAACTACGCCTTACTTGAATTATATAGAAGAAGTGCTCAAGGAAGTGATGAAGGTCAAGATCCTCAATCAAGTTTTCTTCAAAATGAATCCTCCAAGATAATTACCCAAGTTACTTTGGAAGTGACAAGACAAATAAGGATGATGAATCAAGGTGCTTATGGTCAAGTCTTGTCTAATTCAAGTTTGGGGGGTGCTCAAAATGTGCAAGGTGTGTCGATTCATAGTCCTATGGAGCAAGAAGAGTGGAGGATGCATACGCATCAAGTAGGAGATGTTTCTTTCATGGGAGTGGATGATTTCCAAGGAAATTTTCATGGGAATTATCCACCAATTCAAGAATGGAATTGTGACAACCAAGAGGGAGGAGACTTTCAACAAGTCGAAGAAGAAAAATCATCTTTAGAAGTATTGATTGAGAAGTTGATTGAATCTAATAAAACTCAAGATGAAAATAATGAAAGAAGATTCAAGGCTATTGAGGAAAATAATGATCAAAGATTCAAAGCCTTGGAGCATCAAGTGAGCCAAATTATAAGTACTTTGACCAATTTTCAACAAGTTGAAGAACTTGAAGAGGAGAGCAAAGTCGAAGAAGAGTTTGAGGAAGAAAAGAATTTGGGAGATGAAGAATCAAAAGAGGTATTTGAAGAGCATATTGAGGCAAATGATGTTGAAGAGAAGGAACAAAGTCAAGAAGCAAATGATGATGACTTGAAGAGTGAAATGAGCATTTCTAAACCTTTAAACTCTTTAAGTT
Source organism: Pogostemon cablin (assembly GCA_023678885.1). Classification (NCBI taxonomy): domain Eukaryota; kingdom Viridiplantae; phylum Streptophyta; class Magnoliopsida; order Lamiales; family Lamiaceae; genus Pogostemon; species Pogostemon cablin. The sequence goes on along the minus strand of CM042973.1, from coordinate 11,528,238 downwards.
GCTTTGAATTTGATAATATTGTTTACATTGACTTTGTCTTACCCATTGATTTTTCTCATATCCTTAGAAACAAAAAAAAACAACAAAAATGCCATTTGATTGGTCGTTAATAGTCCGGGCGACCAAGCAATAAAATATCGAACCCAAGGAAATTTAGGATTCGTGGCCTTCAAGTTATAGTCTCGTATTAGTTAGGGACGACCGAGAAGAGAGATAATAAAAATAAGAAACGAAACTAATTACAATATTTTTGGAATTTTCAATACAAAGGAAATCTTCATGATGCAATTCAAATGGATCAATCATGTAACACATCTAATTGCCTCCTAATTTAAGCTATCATAGTAAGAGCGATCACTATTTTCACCTAAACTCTCTCTCGAGAAGAAGAGGATGTAGGCCCTTACAAAGACCCCAAAGTAGCACATAAGATCGATAACATAGCGAACACCTCCCAATAGGTACTAATTACACGTACGAGTTCCCTAAAATGTACTAAATCATAGGTAATATTCCCTTTCTAGGTACTATGAATTCTCTAAGGTTGGGTTCCCCTCACTAGATTAATTGACCTCTCGATCTAACCTCTCTAGTGTCCACTTATGTAGTTCTAAACATGAGAGGTCGTCTCCAACTCTTCCCACATTAATCCACATAACCCACATGATGAAATGATTAAATTAATTCCTAAAACACATAATTGAACTCTCGTTCTAACCACATGCACTAGATAATTAACCACACAAATCAAACATATAGATTAAACAATTAAGCATCCATAAATGAAACTAATCAAAACCGGGATTGCAATTTAAATAATATCACAAATTAATCCATAATCTAAACATCACTTAAACATCCAAAACATAGAAAATAAAAAGATAATAAGTAGGATTAGATTACACCTTAATGAAGTTTTACATCCATGAGGATTATCCTTTCCTTGGTGTCCCCACCTTCTTGGAAAACAATAAAATCCTAATCTAGAAAAAACATTTAAACTACGGACGGATCCCTCACCCCGAAAGGGGGAGGGATCTCAACTATGGAGATCTTAAAAAGCTCTCCTTAACTATTGAATCTAATGATTCAATTTAATGGAATTTAATGGGTGAGAATTGATCCATGGTGGCTTTCATAGAAGATGGTATTTATAGTAGTAAGGATGAGAGAAATTTGAGTGAGTTTTCAATGTGGGACAAGTGGGGTCATATAGTAGTAGAGTGAGAGGAATTTGTGGTAAGTAATCAATGTGGGATAATTTAGCTCATGGCACAAAAAATGGGATTTATAACAATTTTTCCTTTGGCCCGTTCTTGCTCGTTTCAACTCCAAATCGAGCTTCGTTTTCTCCCACATCTTTCTCTTCACTTGTAGAATCCATTTTTATCAAAATCACCCATTTTCTGCAAAAATAAACAAAAATACCTTTCTCCAAATAATCAAGCAATTAATAGTATTTTCATTAAAATCATGCTCAATTATTAAATTAAAGCCACAAAAATCCACTTCAAATCTAGGTGAATTTCACAACGATCATACTTGCCATTGGGTAGAGAGAGCACTCCGATGGAAGAAAAGAAGGAGGAGCTGAAACTGTTACCGGAACTCTTGAAGTATGCCTTTCTTGGTGACAATGGAAAATATCTAGTAATAGTATCTACTTCCCTTGATGATGATCAAATTGAGGAGTTATTAGTTGTTCTTAGGAAGTACAAGTCTGCGATTGGGTGGTCTCTTGATGATTTAAAAGGTATTAATCCTTCAAACTGCATGCATCGAATAAGGTTGTTAGATGAGGCCAAGAGTAGTATCCAAAATCAGCAGAGGGTGAATTAGAAAGCAAATCCTAGCGTGGTTAGATGCTGAAATTATTTATCCAATTAGTGATAGTCCCCATGTGAGTCCATTGCATGTTGTAGCTAAGAAAGGGGGCATGAATATTATGAAAGCTGAGGATGGTGAGAAAATAGCCACTAGTATTCCAACGGGATGGCATGTGTGTACTGATTATAGGAAACTGAACGAAAATACATGCAAAGACCACTTCTCCCTTCCTTTCATGGATCAAATGCTTGTTCGTCTCGCAGGGTATGAGTTCTATTATTTCTTGGATGGGTACTCGGGATATAATCAAATCATGATTGCTCCCGAGGATCAGGAAAAGACTATTTTTACTTACCCATACGGGACCTTTGCTTTTAGAAAGATGCCATTTGGATTGTGTAATGCGCCTGCTACTTTTCAGTGATGTATGATGGCAATTTTTGATGGGTTGATAGAGAAGATCATGGAGGTGTTTATGGATGATTTTTCTGTATTTGGTTCCTCCTTTATATTTGTTTATCTAACCTTGCTACTGTGTTGAAGAGATGTCAAGAAACTAATCTTATCTTGAATTAGGAGAAGTGCCACTTTATGGTGAGAGATGTGATTATTCTTGGGCATCATGTTTCTGCCAAAGGATTGTAGGTGGATAGAGCTAAAGTGGTGGCAATTGAGAAGCTTCCACCACCGACCAATAAAACAGGAGTGCGGTCCTTTCTTGGACATGCTAGATTCTAAAGGAGATTTATTAAAGACTTCTCAAAATACTCCAAGACCTTATCTCATTTGTTTGAAAAGGATGTTCCTTTTGTTTTTGATGATAAATGTCTAACAGCTTTTCAGGTTTTAAAAGAGGCACTTACTACTGCACCTATCTTGATCACACCGGATTGGACTCAACCGTTTGTACTTATGTGTGATGCAAGTGATATATCATTTGGAGTGGTGCTTGGGCAGCTGAGGGAGAAGAAGTTCGGCGCCACCTACTATGCGAGTAAGACTTTTGATGTAGCACAAAAGAACTACACTGTGACTGAAAAGGCATTCTTAGCTGTGGTGTATGCATTTAAGAAGTTTCGATAGTATTTGGTTGGCATGAAGACTATAGTGTACACGGATCATTCTTTGATTCGGTACTTGATGGAGAAGAAGGAAACAAAGCCAAGAATCATATGATGGATTCTTCTTCTTCAAGAGTTTGACATGGAGATCCGAGATAAAAAAAGGTATGGAGAATGTATTGGCGGATCGCTTATCAAGGTTGGAGACAAGGGAGCATTGTGATGATTCTTTTGAGTATATTGAGGAGATGTTCCCGGATGAAAAGATTATGGCTGTGTTCGTTGAAGGGGCTGAACGAGCGTGTGTGGTTGCTGCACAAGGGATGGATCCATGGTATGCAGATTATGTCAATTATATTGCCGTGGGTGAAATTCCGAGAGATGTCAACCATTAGCAACTTGCTAAATTCAAGAGAGATGTTGAGACTTTTATATGGTACGATCCGTTTGTGTACAAAATTTGGACGGATTCTATCATTTGTAGGTGTGTGCTCGAGATGGAGATGGAGAGTGTTCTCGAGTTTTGCCATGCACAACCTAACGGGGGGCACTTCGGAGCTCAAAAGACAGCAGCCAAGGTACTTCAATCCACTCTCTACTGGCCTACTTTGTTTAAAGATTGTGAAACCTATGTGGCGTCATGCGATAGATGTCAACGGATGGGAAATATAAGTAGGAGAGATGAGATGTCACTTTAGCCGAGCATAGTTGTAGAGATCTTCGATGTGTTGGGGATCAATTTTATGTGGCCTTTTCCCCTGTCTAATGATTTTTTTACATCCTCTTAGCTGTGGATTATGCTTCTAAGTGGGTTGAAGTCATTCCTACTCGCTTGAATGATTCGAGGGCTATCATATCTTTCTTGAAGAAGCATATCGTTGCCCACTTTGGAGTTCCTAGAGCACTAGTGATTGATGGATGTTCTCACTTCGTCAATAAACTTCTGGAAAAGGTGCTTAAGGATTATGGTGTCAAGCATAGGGTTACTACACCCTATTATCCTCAAGCGAATGGGCAAGCGGAGGTCTCTAACCGTCAAGTGAAGCAAATCTTGGAGAAAGTGGTAGGAACCAATAGGAAGGATTGGGCTACAAAGCTCGATGATGAGGTATGGGGGTTCCGTACTGCTTATAAGACGGTGTTGGATATGTCACCGTACCAAATTATCTATGGGAAGCCATGCCACTTACCTGTGGAGATCCAACACAAAGCTTTTTGGGCTTTGAGAAGCTTGAACTTATCTCTTAAGGATGTGAGAGAGTTGAGGATGACTCACATTAATGAACTTGATGAGTTTAGGAGTCGTGCTTACAAGAATTCTGAGATTTACAAGGAAAGGATGAAGAAGTGGCATGATTCTAAGATCTCATACAAAGAGTTCAAGCATGGTGATGAGTTATTACTTTTTAACTCTCGTTTGAAGCTTTTCGCAAGGAAATTGAAGTCAAAATGGACGGGTCCATTCATGATTCATTGAGCCTGTGGAGGGGGAGTTTTGAGCTTATGGACAAAGAGGGGGACATTATCGCGGCAAATGGGCATCGTGACTCTTCGACGTTAAACAAGAGCGCCTGTTGGGGGCTTTCTCTCCCATTTTATTGCTTTATTTCATTCGTATGAGTAAGAAATTTTTATATTTGAAGTGCTTACTTATCGGCAATTAAATCTCTTTGCAGACTTAGTTTCGACTATGGTTTCTACTAAGTATGGGGGGTGTGATGTACTTACCTCAATAAGCACCAATAGTATAATCTTTTCTTTGTAATGTTTGTTAGGAGAGTTAATTTTTTGCGGCATATTTAAACTTTAATCGGTTTTTATGTGTCGATTTGTTATGTGTTTTGAGTTGTTTGTGGAGTTACTCATGAATGTGAAGTTTTAGGATTGATTCTTGATGAAGTTATGCTCTATTTTGGTACCTAATGTTCATTTGTTAAGCTTGAAGTGTAGGGGATGAAGAACACTCGATTTTGGGAGCATTAGGGAGCCAATTTGACCAAGGAGCATGGTCGAATCCAGAAGCCTAGGTCGAATGGAGATCAATCGGAGTGTGCAATCTTCCAGTGAGCCAATTCAACCACGATAGTTCCAAGCCGACCGGAAGCTCAGGTCGAATTGAGGTCGAATTGAGGACCTGAATCTTACAGTGTGTGGATTCAACCTGAGGGATTCCAATTCGACCAGGGGAGCAAGTCGAATCAAGGTCGAATTGAAGGTGAAAGTTGTCCAGAAGGTTAATTCGACCACGATGAAGGCAATTCAACTTCTTGTGCAGGACGAATTGAGCCAGGTAAGTGTTCTTAACCCCGATTTTCAAATCATTCGATCACTTTGCACCACCTCCACTCGAATTCACTCTAAGAATCGAAGAACCTTGCCTCTAATCCTCAATTCTATGTATTTTTCCATCGATTAAACCACATTCCACCCCTTATTCCTTCGATTTGTCGCGTTTTTGGACGAAATTAGTTGCAAACTAGGGTTTTCTAGAACGAAAATCATTGGTTCATTCACTTGTTCATTTTTAGCCATGGATAAAACAAAAGGTATGTTTTCTCAACTCTATTACCCTAGAATTGATGTTCTATGCGTTGATTTTGGTATGGGTAGGTTGATTAAACTTGGTTTTATTGAGAATTCATGGTGATAGTTAAATGTTGTGAACAATTTCATATAAATACTTGTTTGGTTCGGTTTGATTATTTAATTGATGTTAGTACCTTGAGTTTTATGTGAATTGTTGGGTGATTAAGGAGTGTGATTGATGAGCATGTTGATTGTGGATTAGAATTATTGAATTTAAGTAGTTTCTTGTGATTGTTCATATCGAATTGCTTGAATTAATGATGCATGCTTGTTGTTGATTATGATTGTTTGATTATTTTGCTTGATTGGTGTTGAAATCATGGTAAATAAGCAAGAGGATTGAGTATTGTATTTGAATGGAACAAGTTGGGTTTGAATGATTATGCATTGAAACTTGAAGTCTTGAGCAGAGCTGGATGCTAGTCAATTACTTGGTTTGTTTTCCTTGTTGGTTGTTATTGAAGTATTGTTTTCAGAACAAGGAAAAGACAAGGGAAAGGAGGTTGAAGTTCGATCAAAGAAGAGGCAAGATAAGCTTACTCGTGTGAATAATGTGACGAAAAATTTAAGGCTTAAGGAGAGGTTGCCTGCGAACTTCAAGATTCAAATGAATGAGCGGGATGAGGTTAAAGAGAAGTGGGCTGAAGTTTCAAAAAAGATAGCTAGAACAAGGTACCAGGATGAGGATGCTATGCTCACAATGAGGATCCGGGATGATATGTTATGGATGTTTGATCAAGTAGAGATCCGCCATTTTATGGAGCTGAAGAAGCCGACATATTTCCCTGTGACGGCTGAGGTTCTTTGTTCGATCACGATTGAGAAGGATCCTATGGGATTTCCTTATGAGTGTACCTTCCAGCTAGGAGGAGTGATGAGGACATGGTCTATGGAGGAGTTCAATGTGTTGTTTCAGACTCCTATAGAGATTGCTCGTGTTGAGAATGGATTCTTCAATGCCAACACTTTTTAGCGAGAGATTTTTGGGGAGGATGGAGACTTTAAGACGTAGGATGCCCGTGCTTCGATGATTAGGAATCCCGTACTCCGATACATGGATAGGGTGTTGAGCAACACGTTATTTGCCCGATCTAAGGGAAGTAGTATGTCTAGAGGAGAGCTCTATGCTCTATGGTACATGTTGAATAGGGTGAGGTTCAATGTAGGCTCGTATTTGATCTATCAGCTGAGTCAGTTTAGGATCCACGAGTTTCAAAAGGTGAATATAGGAGGATTGCTCACGACCGTGGCTGAGCATTATGGCATGAACTTCACCGGCATCACACCTATTTCTGGAGTGCCTGATTTGGTTATGTTCTCTTGCGTGAAGGAAGGATTTGTGCATTTCCAAGATTGGGATTGGTTCTTTACGAGGGGACCTAAGCCCTTTGATTTCATGTTCCCCTTTGATGTGAGTGACATGACTACCATTCGTGAGGAGAGGAACAGGTTGATGAGCTCATTGGGACACACTGCCTTGTCCGTTACTGTTCGGACAAGAGGAGATTGGAGGGCAGTGGTCCGGATGTATGCAGCCAGTATGGTTGAGGAGCTGCAGTGGATTGTTGATCAAGGAGAGTTTCGGCCACATCAGCCACCGCCACAGCAGCATCACAGAGACGAGGACGAGCATCAAGAGATGAATATTCCGGAGCAGCACGAGAGGGTTCCTCATCCCATTCCAGCAGTGCCTCAGCAGCAGTAGTGGGTAGGTCCAAATGATTATACACGAGAATAGTTCTACCTGTTGAATGAGCATTTGACCATGATCAACACGAATCAGCAGGAGACAAATAAAAATCTCGCGCTCGGAAATGCCAACTACGCCATGCTTAATGATCGGTACAGGGCCATGGATGAGCGGGTTGGTAGAGTGAGTGATCGTGTTGACTTGTTGGATAGACACATCAGTGATCTGCACCGGATTGTGGAGCAGAGGTTTGATGAGATGAGTGATGATGATGATGCTCCGGAGGAGTAGAGCTGCAGTTTTTTGTGTTCTCTGATTTATCTCATCTCCATTCTTCTTTTATCTTTACAGGATGGGTGTGTCTTGCGTGAGTGGCATGTATTATATTGTCATATTTGATCGTCTTGGATGTGGATTGTGATGATAGATTGAGATGCATGCGTTGGGATTTATAGAGATGCTTGTATGTTTGATTTGATATATGGGTTCATGGATTTTGTGCATTCATATGTTCATGTGTTAATTTTCGTTGATAGAGCATGTATAATTTGATAAGTATGTAGAGTTCTTGTGAAATTGATCTTGATTATGTGCTATGAGGAGTACTTAGGATTCTATTTATCCATGTGAGGATTTGAGCCTTTTAATCATGCTTGATCATGATAGTTTATTCTTGAGAGAATCATTCATGTGAACGTATTCTAGAACTTGGCTTGGAGTTTTATGTGAGACTTACAATTGGTGAATTGCTAGGATATGATCTCAGGTCATTCTTGATTATTTGAGTTACTTAGCCAAAATTTACCTTCTCATTGATTATGTATACCTTTGGTAGCCCCGTTTGAGCCTTAAAAGCTTTTTCTTTGGCAAGTTGAATAAAAGAGCCTTATTTAACCTTCACTTGAGCTTTGTTGAAAACCTTATTCATTAGTTGAGAGTTGAGGTGAATAAGTGTTACGAGAAGAAGGAAGATAGAATAATGGTTAAGTGAAATAGGAAGAGGAACTGGTATCCCGATTGTTGTTTAAAAAGGGTAGTGCCTATAACCGGTACCCGAGTTATCAAAAGAAGAATGATGTTGATGCAAGGAAGAGAAGAAAATTGAAAATTGCAAGTGTAAGAGAAGGAATTGGAGGAGAATATATAGCTGAATGAAGAAAACAAGGACCTCCAAGGTAACTCTCTACTAGTGTTTGAGTCACCTTATCTAAATTTTCCTACCATTTCCAAAGAGCCAATATTACAACCCAAAAATAAGTCCTTTGTGATCCTAGTAATAAGTTGATTGTGAGTTGATTTTTGAGACCCTTGCCAAGCTTATGGTTACGCGTGAGTATAGATTGAGTATGAGCATATACACTAACCTGTTAAGTGCAATTAGCACTTGAGTGAGAGAGTAAACACTTATCTTGTGAGCTAGATAACTTAGTACTCCGAATGGTAATATGATTGGGTAATGTTTTGCATGAATGATATGTATGATGCAGGATATACTTGTTTTTAATTGATAAAATTGTATGTGTAATATGTATTGTACTTGGTGATCTCGTGAATTATACATGACTCCTTGGTTTGATTGTGTTGCCTCGGGACGAGCAACATGTAAGTTTGGGGGTTTGATAAGTGTGTTAATTCATGAATCTTACGCCTGGATTTGTGCTATTATGGAGTGTTTGAAGGTTGAAATTAGTTGTAAACCGATATATATTGTGAAAAGGCATGAATCAGGTGTTGTTGGAGCTATTTGAGTGGTGTTTTGAAGGAAATCGGAGTGGAAGTGTTGAAAACTGAAGAAAAGAAGTCGAAGCCATCCGATTGGGTAAAGCAGGAGTGCGATTCGACCTGAAGGAGATCAATTCGACCATCCCTTCAGGTCGAATTGGCAGCATAATATGTACAGAAGGTGTATTCGACCACGAAAGGGGAATTCGACTTGGGCATCAGGTTGAATCGAGGTCGAATCGACTGGCGGAGATGCCGATTCTACCTTGTCACTTTGATTCGACCAGGGCAGTTTGACGAATCAAGATCTGGGACTTAGAGTGTGTTGATTTGACCTGAGATTCGACTTGGAGGAGTTAATTCGACCTGTTGCTAAAGTCGAATTGAGGCTCGATAACTTATCATATCCTTGTTTTTACACCGTCAATGCGTGTGATCACTTAAAAGCCCATTCAAAGCCCAGGAGACGTGTTTACAAGTATAAAAGAAGGCTTGTGCAGCATCATAGATGGATGACTTGATCAAGAAGACGTGGATACGTAGAGTTGAGAGGAGATCGATCATCCATCCTCCGAAGGTGTTGTGATAAAGGTTCCGCTGGAGATTCAAGTAAGATTCGTCCAACTAACCATGATTGTTCTTAGATCAATCATGGGCTAGAGCCATTTCTGTAGTTCTAGGGTTATGAAGGTTTTATGAGTTAATTTGTCTTTCGTGTGTAAACTCCGTACAACACTACTTGAGGTTTATTTTATATAAGATTTCGCATTTTTAATCCATACTCATGGTCGTTTTGTGCATCAATAATTGTTGTGTAGAGTCTGAATACATTACATGGTTATTGGTTGAGTGCGTTAGCTGCTGAGCAGGGTTTTATGTTATAATTATAAGTGAAGGGATTCCAAAGTCTTATTAGAACTATTTTATATGAATACTTGTTAATTGAATCATATTCGGGTTAATAAGTAGGATAAAGAGTATAACTTTATAGTACCTATAAAGGGATATCAAATCGGGTTAGAGTACTAAGTGCATGGGAAATAATTGATTATGATAGTACCTAGAAAGGGGGTAAAGTATACATCTTGCTCCGAGGATATTCACACGTGTCATACACATATTTACTTGTGTCTATAGAGTGAATTTGCATGGTTTAGTGATGCGTCTATAAATCACAAGGCAGAGTCGGATACCATCACATGGAAGATGAATTAATAAGTGGAACTGGATGACCTGACGAACTACCTACTATCTTACTTGATCACAACTCACTTATCTCTTCTTCTTATTATTTTTTCTTGCTATTTCAATTAATAGTTGTTACTTAATTTCAATATCAAACACCATTATAATTTCCAACATAGTCATAATTTGCTAGAACATAATTTAATTGATATTTATCCGTCCCTTGGGTTTGATATATAACTTGGTCACCTTCAAAACTACGATTGATATCCTTCATACTTGAGGATTAATTGTGTGTTGAGAAAATGCCTATCAAGTTTATGATGATAGGGTGTAGTATGCGTCTCCGTCGGCATCTTCATTGCTTTATCAAGGTTGAACAGAACCTATTCTTTATCCATGTGCAACCTTAGCTCACCCTTTTGAACATCAATCATAGCTCCAGTCGTGGCAAGGAATGGTCTCTCTAAGATAAGAGGAACATTATCCTTGTCATCCTCCATCTCGAGTACAAGAAAGTCCACAGGAAAGACTAGTTTCTCAACTTTCACTAGAACATCTTCAATCATCCCTTTTGAAAAAGTCATAGACCTATCCGCCAATTGTAGAGCAATCGTTGTGGGAGTTAACTCCCCAAGCTAAGCCTTTGAAATATCAATAAGGGCATCAAATTGATGCTTGCTCCAAGATCACATAAGGCTCGTCGTGCCAACCCCTTCCCAATCTCACATAGAATAGTGAAGCTTCTCGGATCCTTTAACTTCACTAGCAGCTTTCTCTGTATGATCGAGCTGCAGTTCTCAGAGAAATTCATTGTTTCAATTCCGTTCAAGCTTCTCTTCTTCAAAAGTATATCCTTTAGTAAGCGGGCATAATATGACATCTCTAAGAGTACTTCAAAGAAGGGAATGCTCAAGCTTATCTTGTTTATGATATCTGAAAACTTCTTGAACTTTTCTTCCAATCCCTTCTTGACTAGCTTGAAAGGAAACGGAGGAGGTATCTTAGTTTTGGGAATCCCCCATTCATCACGTTCAACCTTCTCTGCTTTATCCTTTTCGACTCTAAATCTCTTTGCTCTTTCCCATTTCTTTTCTATTGTAAGCTCAGTGTTCTACTCTTTTGATGGTATTGGAGTAGCATCAACATCAAGTAAAGCATTTGGCATGGAAAATAGAACCGAATGATGTGGTTCAACCAGGGTTACTGGTCGAACCAGGTGTGTAATGGTCGAACCATGCTTCAGAAAGTATTTCCTCTCCCGGACAGATTGGTTCGACCACGGTTCAACTAACGAGGTTGGTCGAACCATGATGGTTGTGGTAGAATCATGCTTCAGACAAAATAGAGTGCTCTGGACAGGGTGATTCGATCCTGGTTTGACCAATAGGTTTGGTCGAATCATCCTTGCCTTGTTCGAATCGCGCTTTAGAGAAAATAGGGGCTCGCAGATAGGTTGGTTCGACCACGGTTCGACCAACGTGGTTGGTTGAACCAGGTTGATTGTGGTCGAACCAGTCTATCCGGTGTCATTAGTCCTTCATATTGAGTCCCAGACCTCAATGTGATAGCATTGCACTGTTTCAAGTTTGTTATACTTTGAGATGGGAACTTACCCTTCTCCATGGTTTGCGTCAATTGGTTAACATTCCTACCCATCTGCCCCATCAACAACGTTAAGTCCTTCATCTGCTTAGATATGTCCTCATGATTTGCATCAATCTTTGCCTCTAGCTTCACCTCCAGGCGATCTACTCTTGCATCATTCCTTGCCATATACCTGTTCACCGTTGATGAGTGATATTTTCACCTAGATTTTAGTATCTTTTTATGTGTGTTTTCGTATATTTTTATCCATATTTTATGTGTTATTTGGTTGTGTTTGTGTTTTCATGGAAATGTGTGTGAATGAGCTTAAACCTATATGATAAGGAAGACGTAGGAAAAAGCGGATCTCAATTCGGAGTTGAAACGAGGGAGAACGAGCCAAAACAGTGAAGAAATATAGGAGCCAGCACCAACACGGGCTGTGTAGCCAACACGGCCCTGTAAGCAATGGCCGTGCGGCGACACCTATTCATTCAACACGGGCACCTTAAGGCCGTGTCTAGTCGCACGAGTCGTGTTGGCAGCACGAGCCGTGTCATCAACACGGCCCTGTAAGGAGAGGCCGTGCGGCAGCATCAGAAGACACAACACGGCCACCTTGTGGTCGTGTTGCAAAGCACGACTCGTGCTGTGTAAAATCCTGGAAAAAAATCAGAATCCTTCTAGAAGCCTCCCAAGGGGTATAAATACCCAATACTTCAATATGTGAAGAGGAGATCTGAAATTCCACCTTCCCCACACACCTCACACACCATTTCTTCCATTCTACACCATCATCTTCATCTATTCACCATCCATTGGATCTACAATCATCCCACCATCAAAATCATCATCCAATTGAAGAAAAGAAGCAAGGAAGAGAGGAAGATAACAAGGGAAGGAAGGAAATCACCATTGAAGTGACATCAAGGGAGTTTCCATTCATTTCTTGTATTAAACCTCATAGTTTCATCATGTTTTGTAAGGATATTAATGTCTATGTTAATTTCCTTGTTAATATGGTAGACTAATCTCCCTTGTGAGATTAGCAACATGATAGTTGTTGGATAATTTTGGGGATTTGTGTATTAAAATTCATATGTTGAGTGGATCTATGATTTTCTACCATTGATTATTAATTGCTTGAATTGTATTGATGATTTGTGTGTTTAGTTGTTCTAGATATGTTATTAGATTGAGAAATCAATTATATGCTTATGATAATTAAGTGAATCATTTCATCAAACACTTCATGTGCATTATAGATTGTGAAGAGATTGAGAAGTCCTTCATAGTTTAGAACCCTTTGGTAGGACATGTGATTGATTTGATCGAGAGATTGATTAATTGTGTGAAGGGACTCTCATTTAGGCTTAGTACCTAGTTGGAATTGTTTAAGTGAGAACCAATCCGTTGAGCTATTGATATTCATATCCTATTCATCTCGAGAAGGAGTTTAGGTGATTTTAGTATTGGCCCTTAGTCTACAATCCATGATACATATGAATTTGATACATAATTCCTAGAATTACCACTTCTTAATTGTTGTTAATCTCACTTTTAATCAATTTGGTAAACCACTTTCCATCATCATCTTGTTCGTTTGATCATTGCTTGCTTTGATTACTTGTCATTTATTTGTTTACAACTAATCCCATTGATGATTCGTCTCTATAAAATTACAACAAACGTGAGATCGCTTAAGCACTAGTGCCTACCTCCCTTGGGTTCGATAATTTCTTGAATTAGTCATTCTCCACTAAATTATGAATAATCAACCGTATCCTCAAAACTAGGCTTCCCTTCTTCAACCTTAGCACCCGGATCAATACCACTAGGAGGTTGTACTGATGTATTAGGATCTCTCCATGAAAACTCTGGCCTCCTTGGTTGTTGATAGTTACTCGGGGGACCACGATTATTGTAGTTCCCTTGGTAATTCCGGTTTCTTTGATTTTGGAACCTTGTTACTTGAATACTTTGACCCATGGCATAGTTTGCCTCTTCCAATTCCTCTTGGCTAGCTTCTTCATTACACACATCCTGTTGAATAATTGGTACTCACTGAGCTATGTCAGTAATATGCTTTTGCTGGGACTCAAGTAACTTGTTGATATTAGCCAAACTAGAGATGATCTCATCTTCCCTGCTTGACTTTACCATCGTGTGCTCAACCTGCACTACTTTTCCAAGAACATAAGAGCCTCTCACTCTATCAGTTGGCCAATCTCTTGAATTCATCGAAATATCCTCAAAGAGCTTTTTGGCCTCAACGGATGACTTTGTTAGCAATGCTCCATTTGATGAAGCATCTAATAAAACTCGAGTATCACAGTCCAATCCGCTATAGAAAATACTGATGTATTGAGCTTCAGATAGCCAGTGTTGCGGATACATCCTAAGCATGTCCTTGAATCTATCCCAAGCCTCATGAAACTTCTCAATACCATGGATAGCAAAAATTGATGGATTTCTTGTTTCATCTTAAACACCTTTGAAGGTGGCATGTATCGCTCCAATAATTTCACTATCAATTTCTTCCAAGTATCACATTCAGCAGCATTAAGATTATCGTACCAATCTCTTGCTTTTCATTCAGTGAGAACTTAAACAAGATGATCCTCCTCGCATCTTCGTGAGCTCCTGCATATTTTTGTGTACTTGCATACCTTAGGAACTTTTCAGATGTTGCTGAAGATCTTCAAAGGTTTCCCCAGAGAAGGGACTCCTTTCAATCATGCTGATCAGAGCAGGGTGAAGATCAAAATCAGCTCCGGCCCCTCTTGCTCCTAACAGCCCCACATTGCCTCCTCTGTTATTCTTAAAGACTTCACGGATGGAAAGATTATCCGTATTCGCCACCATGTTGACTGCTTTTGCTTCCAAGTTAACGTCGATTGCAGCTTCAGTCGCTTGCGAATTCAGGTCGTCAAGCATGGATTGTTTAGTAAGAGTTATGGCTTGCATTCCATCTAGATTAGAAGGGGACGTATGGATTGAATGGAGCTTTAGTGAGGTAGGATGGGTAGAATTCCTCAAGTCTTGAGATGTGGAAGGCACAACAGGGGTTGAGTGAGTGATGTCGAGAGTGAGAGGAGTACGGAGATGATGGGTTGGGGTTGGGATTTGGGAAGGGGTAGTGAGTTGAGGGAAGGGGCGAGTTTGAGAAGTTTCTGAATTTTTGGTGGAGTGTTTAAGAGTGGCGAATGGGTTAGAAGAATTGGCATGCAACTAGTTGCTAAAAGGAAGATTAGTAGTAGCAGATGTATGGTTTAAGATTTTTGCCTCACAATCTTTGTCAGCATGCCTTATACAACCACAGTAATAGCAGAAAAGTGGGAGCCTCTCAACCTTTAGGCTACATTTGATTTCTAATCCTTTATGATGCACCTTCAAAATTTGCCTTAGTGGTTTCAAAATATCGAGCTCAACCCTGATTCCGTAGATAACGTCCAATAAGGCTTCCATCTTTGTCGCAATCGACATCAATAAAAGATCCAATCTATGCTCCAGTAATTTTAGCAAAATTGAGATTCATCAAGCCAATACAGAGACCATGGATTTGAATCCAAAAAGGGCAGAAGTTAGGAAAGATTTTTCCAGAATAACTTTTGCATCTGCTTCAACTAATACCATAAGATACCGATCAAACAACCAAGGAGCACCATGCTAAACTCGGATTAAGTCTGATTCTAGTTCAAAGGAAAATAACACCATATTTTCCCCTATTGGCTTGCATTTCATAAATTGTTTAGGGGACCATAGCCTTCGAAAGAGGGATTCAATTTCCATGGAGGGAATAGGATGGGGTGCCATCAATTTACCAATCAAACAATGAGATCCAGCAAAAGAGATTCCAATATTATCATCAACATGGAGTGGGATTACCTCATCCTCTCCCAAAGAGAGCCCAGCATAAACTGATTCGAGTGGGTCAGACATGGGAAGGATATTCAATAAGCTGCTTCCAAACAGAAGAGAAGGCAGCAAGCACTAAGACCACACACCAAGAACCCTTGCACCGAGATTTCTCCTGAAATAGGAAAGAAAAATGAAGTAAGAAATGAGAAAAGTAGAAGAGAGATGGTAGACCACCAATACGCAACCCTAGGAAACAGGACGGCGCACTAAGGAAGTTCACCAAGATGGAGTTCACCATTACATTCAATTTTGGCAAAGACTTCAGTGAGACCGTCTCACGAATCTCCTTATGTGAGACGGATCACTCATTCATCCAATTAGATAATTTTAAATGGCCTTGTTTGGTTATCATAAAATTAGAAAATTGAAAAAATAGTTAAAAAGTAAAATTTAAAGGGCATTTTTTGGTTGATATCAAATTAAAAAATTAAAAAATTAATTATGAAATTGAAATTAATTAGGTGTTACATGCATATATTTTTTCCTATATTTTTCTTATTAAATTTATATTTTATTATTTAACCATATAATAATTAAAATTTTATCTTTCATCGAATTTATTTTTTAATATAAATATTATAGTTTATAAAATGTGATAATATTTTTATAAAGTAGTAACAATTTTTTTAATAAAAAAAACTAATCAAATGAAATTTATAACTTTTATTTGAATTAGGTTATGAATAATTTATAATGTTAAAGACTTATGTGTGAGTCCGTCTTACGAATGACTTTCGTGAAAATGATAAGAAGTGATAACCTTTATAATGAAAAGTGATCTCCAATTGATGAAAAGTGCTAACAGTGATTAGGGATGTAAACGAACCAAGCCGCTCGAAGACTATTCGAGACTCGATTCGAAAAAAAAATTATTCGAGTTCGTTGTATAAAAAAACGATCCGAGCCAAGCTCAATTTTCGAGCTTGATTATTTTTTCGGGCCGAACTCGAGCCCGGGAATATTTGGCTCAAAAGCTCGCGAACGTGTTCGTTTACAGGCTTACAAATGTGTTCGCGAACATGTTCGTTAATAAGCTCGCGAACATGTTCGTTTACAAGCTCGCAAACGTGTTCTATTATAGGCTCGTAAACGTGTTCGGTAATAGGCTCAAATAGTGCTCGTCAATAGGCTCGAATAGTGGTCAATAGGCTCATCATCATCATTATTATTATTATTATTTAATATAACTATTTCAAATATGGTAATTTTAGAGTTTAAGAAACTTTACATAAGTAAATTTAAATTATATATATATATATATACCAGAGAGGTCACAAGATAAAAGAGTGTAGACATTATTATATATGCAGAGAGGCCGCAGGATAAAAGAGTGTAGACATTATTATATAAGTAAAAGAGTATATTTTAAATATATATATATATATATATATATATATATATATATATATATATATATATATATATATATATATATATATATATATATATATATGACTGTTAAGATGCCAGTCGGGGGAGGGGTGATGAGAGTGAAAATAAGCGTGTTTTAGTGTCCAATTTAACACATTTTTGATTGGAATTATTGTCATATATTAGCATAACTCTCGTATATTCCATATATTTGAGTAAAAGGTGTGTTTTTCAGCACAAGAACTTGATGCGCATTTTCTTTGCAAGCAAAATTAATCCCCAAGTATTAAGGATATCAGTTGCAGCTTAAGCAAGCGACCAAGTGAAATATCGTACCCAAAGGATGACTTATTATCAATTTAATTATTTACTAAATTAATTAAGACAAGTTGGCAATAATATTTGAGGTATAGAATTATTAATCTACTAAACAATTAATTAAAATAACAATTAATTAAAATAAAAGAAACACTAGAAGAATACGATTGTGACTCAAGTAGGAGAATAGGTATCTCTAGGATAATCCAGTTTTACTCATTAATCTCCCTTTCGTATATCAATGTGCGACTCTACCTTATGGAATATGGATGCATCACTTACCATGCATATTTACTCTATAGACACAAGCAAACATGTGTATAACACGTGTGAATAATATTGGAGCAAGAGATATAATTTTACCCCCCTTTCTAGGTACTATCAGTATTAATTATTTTCCTCTAGGATTGGTACTCTGACCCGATATGATCTTCCTTTATTGGTACTATAAAATTACCCTCTTTATCATACTTATTAACCCGAATTCAATTCAAATAACAAGTATTCATATAAGATAGTTATAATGAAGCTTCGGAGTCCCCTTACTTAGAATCATAACATGGAATCCTGCTCAACATTGAACGCACTCAATCAATAATCAAGATATGTATTCAGACTCTACATAATAGTTAATGATGCACAAAACAACTCTGAGTATGAATTAAAAACGCATAGTCATATATAAAATAAATTCACAAGTAGTGTTGTACGGAGTATACACACGAAAGTTCAATTAATTCATAAATACTTTTAAAATCCTAGATCTACCAAAACGGTTTTAGCCCATGATATTGCGAAGAACAATCATGGGGGTTGGATAAATCTTACTCATATGTCTGGAAAATACAAGATAAATTAGAAAACAAAGAAAACCCTAGTTGTGGGCGTCATCGCGTCCTTCTCCATCTTGAATCCTCCTCTTGGATCTCCTCTTGATTCCACAGACGAATCTTCAATGTGAAGATGGATGGAGGAAATGATGTAGATGTTGGTTGGGGGGTGATCCCCCCTTGTGGGGATTGTGATGTTGTTCTCTCACTTGAATAATGATGTGATCTACATCCCTTTTATACTTGTAAGCTCTCCTTATGGACCTAGGATGCGCTTTTTTTTGGAAAACACGAAAATACATGTACTGGGGGTGAAAATTCCATCGAAAACAGATCTGCATGTCTCCATTCGACCAAAGTGGTTCTGGTCGAACGGGAAGGCCTTAGTCGAGCTGCATGTGCAGTCTCACCATTTTGCATATAACTTCCACATCCGACCTCTGATTTGAGTGATTCTTATTCTCACGCGATCCTCTCTTTTTTGGATTTCTATCCATATAAAAAACTCTTAGTGTCTCCAATAATTGAATGTGTAACAAGTCATGCAAAGAGGCACAGTCATTCTGTTCGGCACAGCTTGCGCGACGTTACCACTTTGATCATAACTTTCTCATTTGGACTTTGATTGAGGTGTTCTTTATGCCAAAATGACCCTCTCTTCTGTGGCTTTCTAATCTTTTATCACACTTACAGTTTAGAACTTCATACAAATACAGAAAAATTACACAAGTTGGACGTGCATTTTTCAGCATTCTTGCACCAAGTTCACCTTTTCTCTAACTTTGCTTTTTTGATCCTTTTTCCATCTAAAATATAATAAAATACCTCAAACGTACCTTTTACTCAAATATATGGAATATACGAGAGTTATGATAATATATGAAAACAATATCAATCAAAAAAGTGTTAAATTGAACACTAAAATACGCTTATTTTCACTCTCATCAATCTCCCAAACTTACCCGTTCCTCATCCCGAGGCAACAAAATAAAAATAAAGAGAAAGAGAGTAGGAAAATTAAGCGGGAAAACAAGAATTATGACAAATACACCATTCAAAATACAATTATCCTCAACTTAGGTCATGTAATTCTTATTACATGTAATAATCAATTCATAGCATACAAGTTAAGACAATCACCACCAATTCAAATGCTCCATTGATAAATTCTCACGAGAAGTATATATCACTCGCACTCAAGGGTAAAAGATGTACATTTATGATTAAGGTATTTACGCTCAGATTCAATTCAAGTGCATGCGTAACCATAAGCTTGCTCATTGTCTAAAACTCTCTACCACTAAAAGTATGATTCGACAATAGGATCAAAAAGAACTTTTCTTTTGAATGTAATGTTGGCTCTTTTGTTAAGGTAGGAAATATATGGATAAATGATTCAAAACTCGGATCAATCAAGTGTACATTCCATCATGGTCTGTCATTCTTTTTACTCACTTCAATTAAACACAACATCCTCCTCAACTCTTTACTTTTCTTTTTACTTTAAGCACAACTTTTTCCTTCTCTCTTTTTTTCTCTCAAGGTACCAGTTTCGGGCACTACCTCGCGCATCCTCCATAGGGTACTAGATTTAAGCACTACCCTAGGGTGTTTGATTCCATAAAGTACTAGATTTAAGCACTACTCCATGATTCTCCTTTGATACATTTTCAAGCTCAATCACTGTTTCAACACCAATTTTATTCCTTCCCAATCTGTTATAGAACACCATCAATGCACTTTGAAAAGCCATTAATTCTCATCATGATAGAATCAAGGCTAAAAAAATTCAGAAGCTCAAAGTGGTTATTTCTCGTAGGCTGCCAAAGAATGAGGTTTTTAGGCTCAACGTGGCTAACTACGGATAAACATCAGTGGTAGGGAATTATTTGGCTAAGTGACTTATAAATTCAAGAATGGCATAATATCATCTCCCATCATCTAATACACATGTAGTTTCAAGTAAGACAAGAGGCAAGTTTTAGAATACACACACAAGAATGATACTCACCAGAAAGAAATCATGTGTTTATGGAACATGATCAACGAGGCTCAAAATCTCACATAGATTTTTAACAAGTAATAGAGCACATTTTATGGTAAGTAATATCCCACAAGTACACATAGAACTTCATACCACAATATAACTCAAGTAAACTTCCTTCATCAATTTCAAAAGCATATGAATTTTAGGTAAAATTTAAACAATACAAGCTCACATGGATCACCAAAAATATAAACTCAATTCTTCCATTCCATGAATTAAAATTGCACCTAAAAATTAGAATAAGGAAACGAGGGCACCAGATTTTTCTTCAACTTATGCACGAGCTCCTCGAGTTTTTCAACTCGGTCATGTCTCGTCTTGCCACTCTAGTACCTTTTCTATCATCAAAGCTCAAGCACACATTATCATCACAGGATTCATCAATAATAAAATAGAAAAACTATAAAAAATACTCAATTGATTATCTAATCGACTCCATACACTAGAAACACCAACACAACACACTAAACATTAGGTAAGTTGCAAAAAATCGACATACCAACACCGTTAAAATATTAATATGCCAAAAAAAATCAACTTCCTAACACAAACAACCAACAAAAGGAAAAATTATACCCTTAGTGCTCATAAGACGAGGTAAGTACATCACACCCCCCAAACTTAGTAAAAACGTAAGTTGAAACTAAGTTTGAAAAGAGATGTAATTATCGAAACGTGAGCACTTCAAATATAATAAATCCTCACTCACATGAAAGAAATAAAGCAATGAAACGAAAGGACAAGCCCCCAATAGGCGCTCATGTTTAACGTCGGAGAGTCACGATGGAATACCGCTTTGTACTACTGGATCAGATGATGGTCTTCTCGCATCCTCACCTTCAAGTACTTTCTTTCCCTCTTCTTGTCTACACTGAGCACCTCACCTTTCTTGGTCACAAGTATATGATCCTTGGAATTACCTTCCTCACATGGCTGTCTAGACTCCTCCTTGTCAATCTTCCACTCAAATTCAGAATCATCTATCCTATTAAAATCAAGATTAAATAAGTTAGAAATCACATCTATGCTCTTGTATGATTGAGTCTCCATAGGCATCTTCATGGCTTGATCA
The DNA here is from genome assembly GCA_023678885.1 of Pogostemon cablin. Classification (NCBI taxonomy): domain Eukaryota; kingdom Viridiplantae; phylum Streptophyta; class Magnoliopsida; order Lamiales; family Lamiaceae; genus Pogostemon; species Pogostemon cablin. Next base: position 11,507,021 of record CM042973.1, on the reverse strand, counting down.
AGAGAGAAAACCACATCTTCATTATCCATCTGCAGTCTAAGCTTCTCGGCTCTCAACCTCTTTGGTCTTTCTCACTTCTTCTCCACTATTAGCTATGTATTATTCTCTTGTGATGGTACTGGAGTGTTTGGAGCAACAGATGTAGCATTCGGTATGAAAATGGGGATCGATTGTCGTAGTTTGACCAGATTCGAACGGATCGTGTCTGGTCAAACGAACTATCTAGAAATGGGTTCAGACTGTCCAGTTCTCATTTAACTAGACTTCGACCAGATAAGTCTGGTTGAACGGGATAAGTATGGTCGAACTGGGTGTTTGTAATCTGAACTTGACTTTTCTACTAAAGAGGTGCTCATTCGACCATAGTTCGACCAGATAGGTCTGGTCAAATGGAGCTGCCTTGGTTAAACGACGAATCACAAAACAGAGCATCATTTCTCTATTTTTCTAAAACTCATTCAACCAACATTCGACCATTAATTCTGGTAAACGACTTAAGCTTGGTCGAATGGGAGCCCTGTCTTCTTTGTGTTCATCCACCGACTTCATCGGACCATCGTACTGTGTCCCAGACCTCAATGTGATGGCATTATTCTCCAGTGTTTATGTCAATTGATTCACATTTGTCAACATCTGTCTTATTATAAAGTTAAGGTCTTTCAACTGCTTAGATAAATCTGCATGATTAGCATTCATACTCACTTAGATGCGGTCAACCCTTGCATCATTCCTTGCCATGTATCGATTGAAGGTATCTTCGACACTCTTCACTTCTTGCTGCTGGATACTAGGCCCCATTTGGGTCAACTCTGTAATCTGTTTCTGTTGGGATTCTAGTAGCTTGTTGATGTTAGCTAAACTAGAGACGATCTCATCATCCCTATTCGGCTTCTCCACTTGATGTTCAACCAGAGCCACCTTACCTAGTACATAAGATCCTCTTACTCTTTCCGTAGGCTAGTGACGTGAATTCATAGATATGTCTTCAAATAACTTTTCTACTTCAAGTGCTATTCTAGATAATAACACTCCTCTTGATGATGCATCAATAAGAATACGCGACTGACAATCCAATCCATAGTAGAAGATAATTATATACTGAGCCTTAGACATTCCATGCCATGGACACCGCCTGAGCATGTCTTTAGACCTATCTCATATTGGCAATCAATCGTTTGGCTCAGCGTGATCCGTTAGGAATTCATGTAAACAATAACAGCGGAAGCAATGATTAAAGTTTATCTTTTTTCAGGGTTGATGTAGAGGATGAATAGTTACAGAGAACTACCTCTTGATCTTCTGCTGTATGACCCAAGTCCAATCCTGATGTTGTATTGGCAACAATCTTCAGGATTTCTCAATCCGCTTCTCTCCCTTCTTTACGTCAAAAGAGGCGCAGGCTTAAGGTTCCAGGAAGCTGAGATGACTTATATATAGGGCTACAGCAGGGACCAGGAGAAGAAATTAGGTTGGGCCTCCATTGGGCTTAAGTATCCAAGCTTAGCCCAAAGCTTATACTTAAGTCCAATAATAATAATATAGTCCACTAAAATATTATTACTGCACTGCCTTTCCAATCCCAAAATTACGTTTTGGGCTCCTTCTTATTATGAGCCCGACAGTCTCCCCATGTTTAAGATATACAATGTCCATTAATTAATTATGTTATTGACAACTCCATTAATTAATATCTCATCCGAGAGTAGTACCACTCAACCTTATTATCATACCGTAATTAATCCACTTGCAAGATTTACATGATAAACATTATGAGCACCTCAAAGGGACATCATCAACCTATGTCAGACATGGATTCCTTCTATAATCATCAGCACACCATAGAGACAATACTAATTCTCAACTCACCGAGTTTGTTGATTTAATACATGTAAATCTCACCCATTGATGAATCAAAGAAATATATAATGTCTCACGTATCGAGGTTATTGTATAGGGATTAAGAGCATGAACATCCATATAAACTGAGATCAATTTCTCTTATATAGAAAGTACAAGTCGAACGATCTCAAGCTGTCCTGCTCAATACACACAAGTTGCACTAATGTGATTCTATAGTCAAGACAAACTAATACCAAATCACACTACAACCATCCCGATAGATAGTCCCCGTCTATCTCGTTTGTGAGCATCTCTTTATACTTTATAAGAAAACCAATAATATGATCATCCGCGTGTTGACGCACAACTTATTATCTACAGTATAAAGCAAATGGACTTTTGCACAAACATATAAATAAAAAATTTATAATATGCAAAACGTTTGATCATATGATTCTTATTTTAAATAAAATTGCTAAAATATTATTTAATACAAAAGCTAGGCTTTTAGTATACAATCTAACAATCTCCCACTTATACTAAAAGACTACGCTGCCATATCTGCTGACACACATTTAATCCACATTCCTTCTACATGCCCATCGAACGCTTTCGCTGGAAGGCTCTTAGTAAAAGGATCAGCCAGGTTATCCTCCGATGCAATCTTAGAAACAACGACCTCCCTTCTTTTAACGATATCTTGTATTAGGTGGTACTTGCGCTCAATGTGTTTACTCGCCTTATGAGCTCATGGTTCCTTCGAGTTTGCTACTGCACCACTATTATCACAATAAATAGTGATCGCTTTGGGCAAACTAGGAATCACATCCAAGTCCATTAAGAAGTTTCTAAGCCATACTGCTTCTTTAGCTGCCTCACAGGCTACTACATATTCAGCTTTCATGGTGGAGTCTGCAATGCATTTCTGCTTTACACTCCTCCATATTATGGCTCCTCCTCCAAGAGTATACACATAACCTGAGGTGGATTTACTAGCATCCCTATCTGACTGGAAATCAGAATTAGTATAACCCAAAAGTAACAAAGTATCTGCTCGGTAAAGCACATAATCTCTAGTCCTTCGCAGGTACTTCAAAATATGCTTTACCGCAGTCCAATGCCCTTATCCTGGATTACTTTGATACCTATTGACCTTGCCCATGGCATAATTGATATCTGGTCCCGTACATAGCATAGCATACATGAGGCTTCCTACTGCCGAAGCATAAGGGACCAGCTTCATTGCATCTATTTCCTGTTGTGTCTTTGGACACATTTCCTTAGATAGAGGTATTCCATGTCTGAAAGGTAGAAAATCTTTCTTGGAATCTTGCATGCTAAAACGAGTCAGGATTGTATCAATATATGAAGCTTGTGATAAGCACAACATTATTTTCTTCCGATCCCTTATTAATTTGATCCCAAGAATGTGTCCGGCCTCTCCTAAGTCCTTCATTTCAAACTGCTTGGACAGCCATATCCTTACGTCCGACAATACCTTTACATTGTTTTCAATGAGTAGAATATCATCCACGTAGAGTATAAGAAATACCACTATATTTTCGTCACACTTCTTGTACACACATGATTCATTCGGACATTGAATAAATCCATATGACTGGATTACTTCATCAAAATGGATGTTCCATGATCTTGAAGCTTGTTTCAATCCATAAATGGACCTTTTAAGCTTGCACACAAGATGCTCTTCACCCTTTGCAATGAATCCTTCTGGTTGCTTCATATAGATGTTTTTCTCAAGACTTCCATTCAGGAAAGCTGTCTTGACATTCATTTGCCATACCTCATAATTCATATGAGCCGCAATAGATAAAAGAATATAGATTGATTTAAACATGGCCACAGGCGAGAAGGTTTCCTCATAATTGATTCCTTCTTTCTGAGTATATACTTTAGCCACAAGCCTTGCTTTAAAGGTTTCCACCTTACCGTCAGATCCTCTTTTTCTTTTATAGATCCGTTTGCATCCAATAGCTTTTACACCATTGGGTGGGTCTACAAGTTCCCATACTTGATTAGAATACATGGATTCTATTTTAGATTTTATTATGTTTTGTCATAATTGAGCATCTTTATCTTGCAGTGCCTCGTTGTAATTCCATGGGTCAATTTCATGTTCACCAGGGATCAAGTCAGAAGACTCTCCCAATCCCATGAATTTATACGGTTGTCTCACAACCCTCCCTCTACGACGAGGCTCCGCATGCAATTGTGTATCAAGTGTGACACGTGGTGCAGTTTCCTATGGTATATCCTCTTGTACAGTTGGTATTATGTTTGGTGTTTTCTCTCTTAATTCATCTAGAATAATTTTACTCTTGGGTTTGTGGTTCATTACATAATCCTCTTCCAAAAATCTGGTGTTCGTGCTCCGATCACCTTTTGGTCTTTTGGATTATAAAACAAACCTCCCTTAGTTCCTTTAGGATATCCTACAAATAGACAAACTTCCGTATGCAACTCTAAGTTATTAGTATCCATCTTCAACACATGTGCCGGAGCACCCCAAATCCAAAAGTGTTTCAGACTAGGCTTTCGCTTAGTCCACAATTCAATGAGTATGGAAGCTACTGATTTGGAAGGTACTAAGTTAAGAATGTAAGCCGCTGTTTCTAAGGCATATCCCCAAAATGAATTAGGTAAATCCGAATAACTCATCATTGATCTTACCATTTCTATAAGAGTCCTATTTCTTCTTTCTGCTACACCATACTGCTGGGGTGTGCCCGGTGCAGATAATTAGGATTCTATCCCTTGCTCCGATAAATAATTTCTAAACTCTCCCAAGAGGTATTCGCCACCACAATCAGATCGTAGTGTCTTGATATATTTTCCAAGTTGTTTTTCCATATTAGCCTTGTACTCTTTGAATTTATCAAAGCATTCAGACTTGTGGTGCATCAAATAAATATATCCGTATCTAGAATAATCATCAATGAAAGTCACGAAATATTCATAACCCCCTCTTGCCTGGACAGACATAGGACCACATAAATCAGAATAAACTAATTCCAACAAATCCTTGGCTCTATACCTCTTTGCCTTAAAATGCCTTTTGGTCATTTTTTCTTCCAAGCAAGATTCGCAAGTTAGATAATTTTTCACTTGTAATGAACTCAGAGGTCCATCAGCTATTAACCTTTGAATCCTACTCAAGTTAATATGACGTAGTCTTAGATACCAAAGATATGTTTGGTTCATTTTAGAAGGTTCTTTTCTCTTATTAGTAGATGTATCATTCATTTCAATTTGTTGCATAGTGGGAGAAATTCGATTAAGAGTATACAAATTATCTATCAATGCACCATCACAGATAATAATTCTATATTTCCTTATAATAACCTTGTCATTAAAAGAAACAGAATATCCATCCATAAACAATTTAGAAATCGATATTAAATTCTTTCTAAAATGAGGTACATAAAGATAATTCCTCAAAACAAGAGTTTTATTATTATTAAAAAATAAATAAACGTCTCCCAATGCTACAGCTGCTACTCTTGTAGTATTCCCCATGAGTATGGTAATCTCCCCATCACTAAGTTGTCGGGTTGGTGGAACCCCTGCAAAGAATTGCAGACATGGTCAGTGGCTCCCGTATCTATATACCAAGTGTCAGCAGATACAGCCGCTAAACACGATTCAACAACCAGTATATAAGACTTACCATTCCAGTTCCCCTTCAGAAGAGGGAAGTCAGCCTTGTAGTGTCCCGGCTGCTTGCATTTGAAGCACTTGCTTTTAGGCTTCTTGACCATACCAGTCTTTTCTTTCACTTGGTTTGCCGGTGCTGAATTTCCTTACATCTTCTTATTCATACCGCCTTTTGGCCTAGGATTAGCAGTATTTTCAGCAACATGAACCTGAGGAGGTCTACGAAACAGTTCTGTCAGAAGTTCCGCGAACGTGTACAAATGTTTGTTGATACCGTAGTTTAGGCAAAACTGCTCAAAACTCCTAGGCAAGCTTTGGAGTATGATATCGACCTGGGTTTCTCCATCGATTTCAGCTCCAAGAACTTCCAACTTATTGAGTTGGCCCATCATCCTAAGGACATGCTCCCTTATGGAAATGCCCTCAGCCATTTTGGTATTCATTAGAACAGACATGCCCTTCGACCTAGCAGGACGACTCTGATGCCCGAAGAGTTTCCTAAGATTATGCATTATATCATAGGCGGTCTGCATAGCTTGATGCTGAGTTTGAAGCACATTTGACATAGAAGCCAAAATATAGCACTTAGCCATCCTATCAGCTTTGACCCACCTATTATAAGCAACTCTTTGCTCTTCGGTAGAGGCATCAGTAGGTTCCGGAGGATATTCCTCAGTGAGTACAAAGATATAATCTTCAGCAGTTAAAACAATGTCCATGTTCCGTTTTCAGTCAATATAATTAGTGCCAATAAGTTTGTGCTCTTTAAGTATAACAGAAAGTCAGTTGAGTGCCACTTGAAAATCCTGAGAATCATAAATAAATAAACAGATCAAACACTTCGAATTTATCAATTTATATTGATTCTCTCAAAATAATATAAAATAAAATTCACCCACATCTCAAGCACCGTGGATTTGCATGCCACGTTAGTGTAGACGTATACAAACCGAATATTTAGAAGAGAAGGTTTTACCCATTAATTTCATTTATCAACCTAACTTTATGATAAAATAATTAATAGCCGGTTCCTTTTTAGCCATGCAAATAATAGAAGTGATTCTGTTGGGGAGAATACTTATTATTTACACCTAAGTGTACACCATTATTTGACCCATCCGTAGTGGAGGAAGGTCTATTGCTAACACGTAGGTTTACTCACATCACTTACAAACCAATAATGGAGACCGTGAGAATTATTTACCAATCCCCTCTCCCACTTAGTTATTTAAACATTGAGGGTTTTTAACATGCATATAATATTTCAATAATAAAATATACATCTTAACATGCTTCTATTTAAGTAATTAAAAAAATTAAATTACGTAGAACATGCCACATATATAACAATAATCGTCAAATTAAAATAATTAAAGCAGTTATATATATTTAAGAATTGAGTGCAAGAAAGGAGGAGTCTAGAGAATGGGCCCAGCAAGCCCAACTGCACGAATTCCACAAAAATAAATAGAGCCCAGCAGCCTATCAAGATGGCCCAAGGTAGAAACCTAGCCCACACGTGACATGATGCTGCAGTTTCCACCCAGCCACGACCATCTCTCCCCAGCGCCAAGCTTCACCGAATTCGTGCCGCCATCCTTGCTTTGTGCTGCTCGCCAGAAGGTCCCGGTAGTTCTTATGCCCCCTAGAAACACGACAGGAAATCACCAGCGAATTCATGCTGGCTTCCATCCTTTTCGGCCGCCATGTAGACCCGCTTGAAAACTGCCTAATTCTCGACTTGAAGTGATTGAGACCCGACCGATAGAAGCATAGTAGACCCGGTCGGAGCTGCTTCAGACCTGCCCTGGCCAACAAAGGACTCGCCCGAAATCATCAGGGGACATGCTCGGAAACCTAGAGGACTCACCCAAAACACCGCTTCCCACATCTGCCGCTGCCCGTCTTGCTTTGTTTTGATCGCGACTGCCAATCCGCAGCCCCATCTTTCATCTAGTTCGAATGTCACGCCTACCCCATCATCCAGAAGCTGAGTGACGAGAGCCCACCTGCACAGCTGCCAGTCTCTGACTTGCCATCCAACATCGAGGGATGGAGTCACCGCTACAGCCATCGTCGATGACGATAACTATCAGCTATCCATACCAACCCCGCCGTCGCACTGGTCAGTGGCAGCTTTGTCAGTTGCTCACCTTGCGCTGACAACCTCCTTCCATTCTATCACCGGATGCCACCGTTGACACTTTTGGTCAGCCGCTATCAGTCCGTGATCATCGTTGCTGCCACCAATCGCACTCACCAAAACGCCTCCATAAACTTACCAGCCCAGCACACCAAGTCTCCAGCCCTATCGCGCATGCAACAGCAACTAAGCCTTCCAGCATATTGGTTACCTCTCACAGTCCAGAATTGTGTGTGTCATTCGTTGTTTAATTAGCAACGTATTCACCCCAATGACAGTATTGAAAAAAACATAGGGTTTCATGGATAATTATACAAATACCAAACCCTAATAACATGCTCTCTATCATGCGATAATTGAATCACATATATCACAAAAAAATACGATTACATCCAGATCATATCACATAATCATATAATCACATAAACCCTAACCTTATGGTTCATGTTTCACCATGAAACCAACGCTCTGATATAATTGTTGGTAATCGATCATTTGGCTCAGTGTGATCCGTTAGGAATTCATGTAAACAATAACAGCGGAAGCAATGATTAAAGTTTACCTTTCTTCAGGGTTGATGTAGAGGATCAATAGTTGCAGAGAACTACCTCTTGATCTTCTGTTGTATGACCCAAGTCCAATCCTGATTTTGTGTGGGCAACAATCTTCAAGATTTCTCAATCTACTTCTCTTCCTTCTTTACGTCAAAAGAGGCGTGGGCTTAGGGTTACAGGAAGTTGAGATGACTTATATATAGGGCTATAGCAGGGACCAGGAGAAAAAATTGGGTTAGGCCTCCATTAGGCTTAAGTATCCAAGCTTAGCCCAAAGCTTATACTTAAGTCCAATAATAATAATATAGTTCACTAAAATATTATTACTGCAATGCCTTTCCAATCCCAAAATTACGTTTTGGACTCCTTCCTATTATGAGCCCAACAGTCTCCCCATGTTTAAGATATACAATGTCCATTAATTAATTAAGTTACTAACAACTCCATTAATTAATATCTCATTCGAGAGTAGTACCACTCAACCTTATTATCATGCCGGAGTTAATCCACTTGCAAGATTTACATGATAAACCTTATGAGATCCTTAAGGGGACATCATCAACCTATGTCGGACATGGATTCCTTCTACAATTAACAGCACACCATAGAGACAATACTAATTCCCAACTCACCGAGTTTGTTGATTTAATACATGTAAATCTTACCCATTGATGAATCAAAGAAATATATACTGTCTCACGTGACGAGATTATTGTATAGAGATTAAGAGCACGAACATCCATAATAACTGAGATCAAGTTCTCCTATATAGACAGTACAGTCGAACGATCTCAAGCGGTCCTGCTCAATACACACAAGTTGTACTAATGTGATTCTATAGTTAAGACAAACTAATACCAAATCACACTACAACCATCCCGATAGATAGTCCCCATCTATTTTGGTTGTGAGCATCTGTTTATACTTTATAAGGAAACCGATAATATGATTTTTCGCGTGTTGACGCACAACATATTATCTACAGTATAATGTAAATGGACTTTTGCACAAACATATAAATAAACAATTTATAATATTCAAAACGTTTGATCATATGATTCTCATTTCAAATAAAATTGCTAAAACATTATTCAATACAAAAGCTAGGCTTTTAGTATACAATCTAACATCCCACACCTCCTGAAATTTCTCACCCTAATTTATAACAAATTGGGTGATCTCTTGCTTCATTCTGAAGACCTTTGAGGGTGGCATGTATCTCTCTAAGAACTTCTGCTACAGTTGGTTCCATGTAGTGCAATCCGTGGCATCAAAAGTTTCATACCATGCTTCTGCCCTATTAATCAAAGAGAACTTAAATAAAGAGATCCGTCTAGCATTATCATGAGCTCCAGCACTCTTCTGAGTGTTTGCATAACCAAGGAATATTTTGAGATGCTGATATGGATCTTCAAATTAACCTCCAGAAAAGGGATTCTTTTCCACCATGTTAAAAAGAGCGGGATGTATCTTAAAATCATCATCTTCCCCTCTTACTCCTATCAACCCCATGTTGCCAATCCCATAGTTCGTGAAAATTTCATGTATGGAAATATTATCCGGATTCTGCCTTGCTCCAGCCATATTTAGCTCAATGTGTTATTCCTTCTTTCCTTCATCTCCTTTTCCTAGTGCACAAGTACCTCAGAAAAATTCAAGGTTAGGTAGAAATAAATAATCATAAATAAAAGTCTTAATCAACTAGAAATAATAAACTAATAATAACAGTCGTCCCCGTCAACGGCGCCAAGAATTTGATGCGCGTTTTTTTTGCACGCATAATTAATCCCCAAGTATTAAGGATATCAGTTGCAGCTTAAGCAAGCGACCAAGTGAAATATCAAACCCAAATGATGACTTATTATCTATTTAATTATTTACTAAATTAATTAAGACAAGTTCTCAATAATATTGGAGGTACAGAATTATTAATCTACTAAACAATTAATTAAAATAATAATTAAAATAAAATAAAAACTAGGAAAATACGAATGAGACTCAAGTAGAAGAATAGGTAGCTCTAGGATAATCTAGTTTCACTCCTTAATCTCCCTTTCGTGTATCAATGTCCGACTCTGCCTTGTGGAATATGGACGCATTACTTAGCCATGCATATTTACACTATAGACACAAGCAAACATGTGTATAACACATGTGAATAATCTTGGAGCAAGAAATATAATTTTTCCCTCCTTTCTAGGTACTATCAGTATCAATTATTTCCTCCTAGGATTGGTAATCTAACCTGATATGATCTCCCTTTATAGGTACTATAAAATTACTCTATTTATCCTACTTATTAATCCGAATTCAATTCAATTAACAAGTATTCATATAAGATTATTCTAATGAAGCTTTGGAGTCCCCTCACTTAGAATCATAACATGTAATCCTGCTCAGCAGTGAACGAACTCAATCAATAACTAAGATATGTATTCAGACTCTACATAACAGTTAATGATGCACAAAACAACTCAGAGTATGAATTAAAAATGCATAGTCATATATAAAATAAATTCACAAGTAGTGTTGTACGGAGTATACACACGAAAGTTCAATTAATTCATAAAAACTTTCAGAATCCTAGATCTATCTAAACGGTTCTAGCCCATGATGTTGCAAAGAAAAATCATGGGGGTTGGATAGATCTTACCTATATATTCGAAAAATACAAGATAAATTAGGAAACGAAGAAAACTCTAGATGTGGGCGTCGTCGCGTCCTTCTCCGTCTTGAATCCTCCTCTTGAATCTCCTATTGATAGCTAAGACAAGCTAATACCAAACCACACTACAACCATCCCGATAGAGAGTCCCCGTCTATCTCGGTTGTGAGCATCTATTTATACTTTATAAGGAAACCGATAATATGATCTTCCGCGTGTTGTCGCACAACATATTATCTACAGTATAAAGTAAGTGGACTATTGCATCGAACATATAAATAAATTATAAGATGCAATCATTTGATCATATGATTCTCATTTCAAATTAATTGTTATAACATTATTCATACAAAAAGCTAGACTTTTAGTATACAATCCAACAAGAAGATGAAGGACCCGGGAAGCTTCACTATCATGTGTGAGATAGGAAAAGCATCGGCATGACGAGCCTTGTACGATCTTGGGGCAAGCACAATTTGATGCCATTGTCTATCTTTCAAAGACTTGGTTTGGGGGAGTTATCTCCTACAACAGTTACTCTACAATTGGAGGATAGGTCGATGACGTTTCCAAAAGGTATCATTAAAGACGTTCTTGTCAAAGTGGAGAAACTAGTCTTTCTTGTGGATTTTCTTGTACTTGAGATGGAAGATGACAAGGATAATATCCCTTTTATCTTGGGGAGACCCTTCCTTGCTACTGCTGGGGCCATGATTGATGTTCAAAAGGGGTAGCTTAGGTTGCGGATGGATAAAAAAGAGGTCTTATTCAACCTTGACAAAGCAATGAAGATTCCTATGGAGTCGCAGTGTCATAGTATTGATGTGGTGGAGGAGATTGTGAAGGAAGATATGTCTCTGATCCTGTCTAAGGATCCTCTTGGGACATGCTTGATGGAGTCTCTTACTTATCCTACTACCGAGCTTGATGATCTATCCAATGAGGTATGTATTGAATATCTTGAAAACTTACTTGCTTTGGGTGATGACAGGTATGAATTTGAGAAAACTAAGGTTGAAGAAGTGAAGTGGACTAGGAAGTACTTTGATCGTTGTGAAATTCACCTAGATTTTAAGTGGATTTTTGTGGCTTTAATTTAATAATTGAGCATGATTTTAATGAAAATACTATTAATTGCTTGATTATTTGGAGAAATGTATTTTTGTTTATTTTTGCAGAAAATGGGTGATTTTGATAAAAATGGATTCTACAAGTGAAGAGGAAGATGTGGGAGAAAACGAAGCTCGATTTGGAGTTGAAACGAGCAAGAACGGGACAAAGAAAAAATTGTTATAAATCCCATTTTTGGTGTCATGAGCTAAATTATCCCACATTGATTACTTACCACAAATTCCTCTCACTCTACTACTACATGACCCCACTTGTCCCACATTGAAAACTCACTCAAATTTCTCTCATCCTTACTACTATAAATACCCTCTTCTATGAAAGCCACCATGGATCAATTCTCACCCATTAAATTCATTAAGGTGTAATCTAATCCTACTTATTATCTTTTTATTTTCTAGGTTTTGAATGTTTAAGTGATGTTTAGATTATGGATTAATTTGTGATATTATTTAAATTGCAATCCCGGCTTTGATTAGTTTCATTTATGGATGCTTAATTGTTTAATCTATATGTTTGATTTATGTGGTTAATTATCTAGTGCATGTGGTTAGAACGAGAGTTCAATTATGTGTTTTAGGAATTAATTTAATCATTTCATCATGTGGGTTATGTGGATTAATGTGGGAAGAGTTGGAGACGACCTCTCATGTTTAGAACTACATAAGTGGACACTAGAGAGGTTAGATCGAGAGGTCAATTAATCTAGTGAGGGGAACCCAACCTTAGTGAATTCATAGTACCTAGAAAGGGAATATTACCTATGATTTAGTACCTTTTAGGGAACTCGTACGTGTAATTAGTACCTATTGGGAGGTGTTCGCTATGGTATCGATCCTATGTGCTACTTTGGGGTCTTTGTAAGGGCCTACATCCTCTTCATCTCGAGAGAGAGTTTAGGTGAAAATAGTGATCGCTCTTACTATGATAGCTTAAATTGGGAGGCAATTAGATGTGTTACATGATTGATCCATTTGAATTGCATCATGAAGATTTCCTTTGCATTGAAAATTCCAAAAATATTGTAATTAGTTTCTTTTCTTGTTTTTATTATCTCTCTTCTCGGTCGTCCCTAACTAATACGAGACTATAACTTGAAGGCCACGAATCCTAAATTCCCTTGGGTTCGATATTTTGTTGCTTGGTCGCCCGGACTATTAACGACCAATCAAATGGCATTTTCGTTGTTCGGGGACGCACAACACTTTAAGTTTGGGGGTGTGATGAGTGATATTTTCACCTAGATTTTAGTATATTTTTATGTGAGTTTTCGTATATTTTTATCCGTATTTTATGTGTTATTTGGTTGTATTTTGTATTTTTTATGGTTGTGTTTTATTTGATGCTAGATAAGATAAGGAAGACGTAGGAAAAAACGGATCTCAATTCAGAGTTGAAACGAGGGAGAACGAGCCAAAACAGTGAAGAAATACAGGAGCCAGCACCAACACGGTCCTGTAAGAGAAGGCCGTGCGGGAGCATCAGTTCACACGACACAGCCACCTTATGGCCGTGTGGCAGAGCACGACTCGTGCTGTGTAAAATCCTGGAAAAAAATCAGAATCCTTCTAGAAGCCTCCCAAGGGGTATAAATACCCAATACTTCAATATGTGAGAAGGATCCGAAATTCCATCCTTCCACACACACCTCACACACCATTTCCTCCATTTTTCACCTTCACCTTCATTCATTCTTCACCCTTTGGATCTACCTTCATCCAACCATCAAATCCTTCATCCAAGTGGCTAGAGAAGCAAGGAAGAGAGGTGAATTGCAAGGGGGAGAAGAAGATCACCATTGGAGACATCCAAGGGAGTTTTCATCTACACTTTGTATTGAAACTTATTGTTTATCATGTTTTGTAAGGATTTTAATGTCTATGTTGGATTCCTTGTGACCATGAGAGGCTAATCTCCCTTGTGAGATTAGCAATATGAATTGTGTTGGATAATTTTGGGTATTTTGCAATTGAATGATTATGTTGAATGGGTTAATTGATTTTCTATCATTGATTATTAATTGCTTGATTTGTTTTGTTGATTTGTGTGTTTAGTTGTTCTAGATATGTGATTAGATTGAGAAATCAATTGCATGCTTAGGATAATTGAGTGAATCATTTCATCAAACACCTCATGTGCATTATAAATTGTGAAGAGATTGAGAAGTCCTTCATAGTTTAGAACTCTTTGGTAGGACATGTAATTGGTTTGATCGAGAGGTTGATTAATTGTGTGAAGGGACTCTCATTTAAGCTTAGTACCTAGTTGGAATTGTTTAAGTGAGAACCAATCCATTGAGCTATGTTTAGAACCATATCCTATTCATTCCGAGAGGGAGTTTAGGTGATCTTAGTGTTGGCCCTTAGTCTCTTACCCATGACACATATGAATTCATTGCATGATACCTAGATTTTCCATGCTTTAAGTATTGCTAATCTCATCTCTATCTACTTGGCTCATTCATCCATCTTCCATTCATCTATCCTTTTGTTTTATTGTCATTTCTTGATTATCTCCCATTCTCGTTCATCTCTATAATACTATGACAAACACGAGATCGCTTAGACCCTAGTACCTTCCTCCCTGTGGTTCGATAATTTCTTTAATTGGTCATGCCCACTATATTATGGCTAATCAAATGGCGCCGTTGCCGGGGAGGTAAGGTTGCTAGTGGTTTAACGAAGGAGTGTTTTGATTGGTATTAATAGAGATATTTGTTTTGCTTTTATTATTTGCTTTGGAAAATTTTTGATCTCACTTGTTCGTTTTGATAGGTACTTCAAAAATACCTTGAGAGAAGGAGAAGGGGGATCAAAGCCAAAAATAGCAAGTTTGAAGAAGAATTGTAGTAAGCCTTGAGAAGAGCGTCTAAATGGATGGTTGGAACGAATTTACACATGTCTTTGGGGATCAATTTGCAAGGGTTCCACCTCCACAATCAAGAGGTTATATGAATGAGAGTAATTATGGTTGCAATTTCCAAATGAATCAAGATAGCTCTTAATACTACAATCAAGGAAGAAATGGAGAATGGCAACAAGCTTACAATGCAAATACATTCCATCCGTATCAAGCATACACTTATTCTCCACCAAATCCCAACACCAACACTTCTCCTCCGTTTCAAAACTACGCCTTACTTGAATTATATAGAAGAAGTGCTCAAGGAAGTGATGAAGGTCAAGATCCTCAATCAAGTTTTCTTCAAAATGAATCCTCCGAGATAATTACCCAAGTTACTTTGGAAGTGACAAGACAAATAAGGATGATGAATCAAGGTGCTTATGGTCAAGTCTTGTCTAATTCAAGTTTGGGGGGTGCTCAAAATGTGCAAGGTGTGTCGATTCATAGTCCTATGGAGCAAGAAGAGTGGAGGATGCCTACGCATCAAGTAGGAGATGTTTCTTTCATGGGAGTGGATGATTTCCAAGGAAATTTTCATGGGAATTATCCACCAATTCAAGAATGGAATTGTGACAACCAAGAGGGAGGAGACTTTCAACAAGTCGAAGAAGAAAAATCATCTTTAGAAGTATTGATTGAGAAGTTGATTGAATCTAATAAAACTCAAGATGAAAATAATGAAAGAAGATTCAAGGCTATTGAGGAAAATAATGATCAAAGATTCAAAGCCTTGGAGCATCAAGTGAGCCAAATTATAAGTACTTTGACCAATTTTCAACAAGTTGAAGAACTTGAAGAGGAGAGCAAAGTCGAAGAAGAGTTTGAGGAAGAAAAGAATTTGGGAGATGAAGAATCAAAAGAGGTATTTGAAGAGCATATTGAGGCAAATGATGTTGAAGAGAAGGAACAAAGTCAAGAAGCAAATGATGATGACTTGAAGAGTGAAATGAGCATTTCTAAACCTTTAAACTCTTTAAGTTGCTTTGAATTTGATAATATTGTTTACATTGACTTTGTCTTACCCATTGATTTTTCTCATATCCTTAGAAACAAAAGAGAACAACAAAAATGCCATTTGATTGGTCGTTAATAGTCCGGGCGACCAAGCAATAAAATATCGAACCCAAGGAAATTTAGGATTCGTGGCCTTCAAGTTATAGTCTCGTATTAGTTAGGGACGACCGAGAAGAGAGATAATAAAAATAAGAAACGAAACTAATTACAATATTTTTGGAATTTTCAATACAAAGGAAATCTTCATGATGCAATTCAAATGGATCAATCATGTAACACATCTAATTGCCTCCTAATTTAAGCTATCATAGTAAGAGCGATCACTATTTTCACCTAAACTCTCTCTCGAGATGAAGAGGATGTAGGCCCTTACAAAGACCCCAAAGTAGCACATAAGATCGATACCATAGCGAACACCTCCCAATAGGTACTAATTACACGTACGAGTTCCCTAAAATGTACTAAATCATAGGTAATATTCCCTTTCTAGGTACTATGAATTCTCTAAGGTTGGGTTCCCCTCACTAGATTAATTGACCTCTCGATCTAACCTCTCTAGTGTCCACTTATGTAGTTCTAAACATGAGAGGTCGTCTCCAACTCTTCCCACATTAATCCACATAACCCACATGATGAAATGATTAAATTAATTCCTAAAACACATAATTGAACTCTCGTTCTAACCACATGCACTAGATAATTAACCACACAAATCAAACATATAGATTAAACAATTAAGCATCCATAAATGAAACTAATCAAAACCGGGATTGCAATTTAAATAATATCACAAATTAATCCATAATCTAAACATCACTTAAACATCCAAAACATAGAAAATAAAAAGATAATAAGTAGGATTAGATTACACCTTAATGAAGTTTTACATCCATGAGGATTATCCTTTCCTTGGTGTCCCCACCTTCTTGGAAAACAATAAAATCCTAATCTAGAAAAAACATTTAAACTACGGACGGATCCCTCACCCCGAAAGGGGGAGGGATCTCAACTATGGAGATCTTAAAAAGCTCTCCTTAACTATTGAATCTAATGATTCAATTTAATGGAATTTAATGTGTGAGAATTGATCCATGGTGGCTTTCATAGAAGATGGTATTTATAGTAGTAAGGATGAGAGAAATTTGAGTGAGTTTTCAATGTGGGACAAGTGGGGTCATATAGTAGTAGAGTGAGAGGAATTTGTGGTAAGTAATCAATGTGGGATAATTTAGCTCATGGCACAAAAAATGGGATTTATAACAATTTTTCCTTTGGCCCGTTCTTGCTCGTTTCAACTCCAAATCGAGCTTCGTTTTCTCCCACATCTTTCTCTTCTCTTGTAGAATCCATTTTTATCAAAATCACCCATTTTCTGCAAAAATAAACAAAAATACCTTTCTCCAAATAATCAAGCAATTAATAGTATTTTCATTAAAATCATGCTCAATTATTAAATAAAGCCACAAAAATCCACTTAAAATCTAGGTGAATTTCACAACGATCATACTTGCCATTGGGTAGAGAGAGCACTCCGATGGAAGAAAAGAAGGAGGAGCTGAAACTATTACCGGAACTCTTGAAGTATGCCTTTCTTGGTGACAATGGAAAATATCTAGTAATAGTATCTACTTCCCTTGATGATGATCAAATTGAGGAGTTATTAGTTGTTCTTAGGAAGTACAAGTCTGCGATTGGGTGGTCTCTTGATGATTTAAAAGGTATTAATCCTTCATATTGCATGCATCGAATAAGGTTGTTAGATGAGGCCAAGAGTAGTATCCAAAATCAGCAGAGGGTGAATTAGAAAGCAAATCCTAGCGTGGTTAGATGCTGAAATTATTTATCCAATTAGTGATAGTCCCCATGTGAGTCCATTGCATGTTGTAGCTAAGAAAGGGGGCATGAATATTATGAAAGCTGAGGATGGTGAGAAAATAGCCACTAGTATTCCAACGGGATGGCGTGTGTGTACTGATTATAGGAAACTGAACGAAAATACATGCAAAGACCACTTCTCCCTTCCTTTCATGGATCAAATGCTTGTTCGTCTCGCAGGGTATGAGTTCTATTATTTCTTGGATGGGTACTCGGGATATAATCAAATCATGATTGCTCCCGAGGATCAGGAAAAGACTATTTTTACTTACCCATACGGGACCTTTGCTTTTAGAAAGATGCCATTTGGATTGTGTAATGCGCCTGCTACTTTTCAGTGATGTATGATGGCAATTTTTGATGGGTTGATAGAGAAGATCATGGAGGTGTTTATGGATGATTTTTCTGTATTTGGTTCCTCCTTTATATTTGTTTATCTAACCTTGCTACTGTGTTGAAGAGATGTCAAGAAACTAATCTTATCTTGAATTAGGAGAAGTGCCACTTTATGGTGAGAGATGTGATTATTCTTGGGCATCATGTTTCTGCCAAAGGATTGTAGGTGGATAGAGCTAAAGTGGTGGCAATTGAGAAGCTTCCACCACCGACCAATAAAACAGGAGTGCGGTCCTTTCTTGGACATGCTAGATTCTAAAGGAGATTTATTAAAGACTTCTCAAAATACTCCAAGACCTTATCTCATTTGTTTGAAAAGGATGTTCCTTTTGTTTTTGATGATAAATGTCTAACAGCTTTTCAGGTTTTAAAAGAGGCACTTACTACTGCACCTATCTTGATCACACCGGATTGGACTCAACCGTTTGTACTTATGTGTGATGCAAGTGATATATCATTTGGAGTGGTGCTTGGGCAGCTGAGGGAGAAGAAGTTCGGCGCCACCTACTATGCGAGTAAGACTTTTGATGTAGCACAAAAGAACTACACTGTGACTGAAAAGGCATTCTTAGCTGTGGTGTATGCATTCAAGAAGTTTCGATAGTATTTGGTTGGCATGAAGACTATAGTGTACACGGATCATTCTGCGATTCGGTACTTGATGGAGAAGAAGGAAACAAAGCCAAGAATCATAAGATGGATTCTTCTTCTTCAAGAGTTTGACATGGAGATCCGAGATAAAAAAAGGTATGGAGAATGTATTGGCGGATCGCTTATCAAGGTTGGAGACAAGGGAGCATTGTGATGATTCTTTTGAGTATATTGAGGAGATGTTCCCGGATGAAAAGATTATGGCTGTGTTCGTTGAAGGGGCTGAACGAGCGTGTGTGGTTGCTGCACAAGGGATGGATCCATGGTATGCAGATTATGTCAATTATATTGCCGTGGGTGAAATTCCGAGAGATCTCAACCATTAGCAACTTGCTAAATTCAAGAGAGATGTTGAGACTTTTATATGGTACGATCCGTTTGTGTACAAAATTTGCACGGATTCTATCATTCGTAGGTGTGTGCTCGAGATGGAGATGGAGAGTGTTCTCGAGTTTTGCCATGCACAACCTAACGGGGGGCACTTCGAGCTCAAAAGACAGCAGCCAAGGTACTTCAATCCACTCTCTACTGGCCTACTTTGTTTAAAGATTGTGAAACCTATGTGGCGTCATGCGATAGATGTCAACGGATGGGAAATATAAGTAGGAGAGATGAGATGTCACTTTAGCCGAGCATAGTTGTAGAGATCTTCGATGTGTTGGGGATCAATTTTATGTGGCCTTTTCCCCTGTCTAATGATTTTTTACATCCTCTTAGCTGTGGATTATGCTTCTAAGTGGGTTGAAGTCATTCCTACTCGCTTGAATGATTCGAGGGCTATCATATCTTTCTTGAAGAAGCATATCGTTGCCCACTTTGGAGTTCCTAGAGCACTAGTGATTGATGGATTTTCTCACTTCGTCAATAAACTTCTGGAAAAGGTGCTTAAGGATTATGGTGTCAAGCATAGGGTTACTACACCCTATTATCCTCAAGCGAATGGGCAAGCGGAGGTCTCTAACCGTCAAGTGAAGCAAATCTTGGAGAAAGTGGTAGGAACCAATAGGAAGGATTGGGCTACAAAGCTCGATGATGAGGTATGGGGGTTCCGTACTGCTTATAAGACGGTGTTGGATATGTCACCGTACCAAATTATCTATGGGAAGCCATGCCACTTACCTGTGGAGATCCAACACAAAGCTTTTTGGGCTTTGAGAAGCTTGAACTTATCTCTTAAGGATGTGAGAGAGTTGAGGATGACTCACATTAATGAACTTGATGAGTTTAGGAGTCGTGCTTACAAGAATTCTGAGATTTACAAGGAAAGGATGAAGAAGTGGCATGATTCTAAGATCTCATACAAAGAGTTCAAGCATGGTGATGAGTTATTACTTTTTAACTCTCGTTTGAAGCTTTTCGCAAGGAAATTGAAGTCAAAATGGACGGGTCCATTCATGATTCATTGAGCCTGTGGAGGGGGGAGTTTTGAGCTTATGGACAAAGAGGGGGACATTATCGCGGCAAATGGGCATCGTGACTCTTCGACGTTAAACAAGAGCGCCTGTTGGGGGCTTTCTCTCCCGTTTTATTGCTTTATTTCATTCGTATGAGTAAGAAATTTTTATATTTGAAGTGCTTACTTATCGGCAATTAAATCTCTTTACAGACTTAGTTTCGACTATGGTTTCTACTAAGTATGGGGGGTGTGATGTACTTACCTCAATAAGCACCAATAGTATAATCTTTTCTTTGTAATGTTTGTTAGGAGAGTTAATTTTTTGCGGCATATTTAAACTTTAATCGGTTTTTATGTGTCGATTTGTTATGTGTTTTGAGTTGTTTGTGGAGTTACTCATGAATGTGAAGTTTTAGGATTGATTCTTGATGAAGTTATGCTCTATTTTGGTACCTAATGTTCATTTGTTAAGCTTGAAGTGTAGGGGATGAAGAACACTCGATTTTGGGAGCATTAGGGAGCCAATTTGACCAAGGAGCATGGTCGAATCCAGAAGCCTAGGTCGAATGGAGATCAATCGGAGTGTGCAATCTTCCAGTGAGCCAATTCAACCACGATAGTTCCAATTCGACCAGAAGCTCAGGTCGAATTGAGGTCGAATTGAGGACCTGAATCTTACAGTGTGTGGATTCAACCTGAGAGATTCCAATTCGACCAGGGGAGCAAGTCGAATCAAGGTCGAATTGAAGGTGAAAGTTGTCCAGAAGTTTAATTCGACCACGATGAAGGCAATTCAACTTCTTGTGCAGGACGAATTGAGCCAGGTAAGTGTTCTTAACCCCGATTTTCAAATCATTCGATCACTTTGCACCACCTCCACTCGAATTCACTCTAAGAATCGAAGAACCTTGCCTCTAATCCTCAATCCTATGTATTTTTCCATCGATCAAACCACATTCCACCCCTTATTCCTTCGATTTGTCGTGTTTTTGGACGAAATCAGTTGCAAACTAGGGTTTTCTAGAACGAAAATCGTTGGTTCATTCACTTGTTCATTTTTAGCCATGGATAAAACAAAAGGTATGTTTTCTCAACTCTATTACCCTAGAATTGATGTTCTATGCGTTGATTTTGGTATGGGTAGCTTGATTAAACTTGGTTTTATTGAGAATTCATGGTGATAGTTAAATGTTGTGAACAATTTCATATGAATACTTGTTTGGTTCGGTTTGATTATTTAATTGATGTTAGTACCTTGAGTTTTATGTGAATTGTTGGGTGATTAAGGAGTGTGATTGATGAGCATGTTGATTGTGGATTAGAATTATTGAATTTAAGTAGTTTCTTGTGATTGTTCATATCGAATTGCTTGAATTAATGATGCATGCTTGTTGTTGATTATGATTGTTTGATTATTTTGCTTGATTGGTGTTGAAATCATGGTAAATAAGCAAGAGGATTGAGTATTGTATTTGAATGGAACAAGTTGGGTTTGAATGATTATGCATTGAAACTTGAAGTCTTGAGCAGAGCTGGATGCTAGTCAATTACTTGGTTTGTTTTCCTTGTTGGTTGTTATTGAAGTATTGTTTTCAGAACAAGGAAAAGACAAGGGAAAGGAGGTTGAAGTTCGATCAAAGAAGAGGCAAGATAAGCTTACTCGTGTGAATAATGTGACGAAAAATTTAAGGCTTAAGGAGAGGTTGCCTGCGAACTTCAAGATTCAAATGAATGAGCGGGATGAGGTTAAAGAGAAGTGGGCTGAAGTTTCAAAAAAGATAGCTAGAACAAGGTACCAGGATGAGGATGCTATGCTCACAATGAGGATCCGGGATGATATGTTATGGATGTTTGATCAAGTAGAGATCCGCCATTTTATGGAGCTGAAGAAGCCGACATATTTCCCTGTGACGGCTGAGGTTCTTTGTTCGATCACGATTGAGAAGGATCCTATGGGATTTCCTTATGAGTGTACCTTCCAGCTAGGAGGAGTGATGAGGACATGGTCTATGGAGGAGTTCAATGTGTTGTTTCAGACTCCTATAGAGATTGCTCGTGTTGAGAATGGATTCTTCAATGCCAACACTTTTTGGCGAGAGATTTTTGGGGAGGATGGAGACTTTAAGACGTAGGATGCCCGTGCTTCGATGATTAGGAATCCCGTACTCCGATACATGGATAGGGTGTTGAGCAACATGTTATTTGCCCGATCTAAGGGAAGTAGTATGTCTAGAGGAGAGCTCTATGCTCTATGGTACATGTTGAATAGGGTGAGGTTCAATGTAGGCTCGTATTTGATCTATCAGCTAAGTCAGTTTAGGATCCACGAGTTTCAAAAGGTGAATATAGGAGGATTGCTCACGACCGTGGCTGAGCATTATGGCATGAACTTCACCGGCATCACACCTATTTCTGGAGTGCCTGATTTGGATATGTTCTCTTGCGTGAAGGAAGGATTTGTGCATTTCCAAGATTGGGATTGGTTCTTTACGAGGGGACCTAAGCCCTTTGATTTCATGTTCCCCTTTGATGTGAGTGACATGACTACCATTCGTGAGGAGAGGAACAGGTTGATGAGCTCATTGGGACACACTGCCTTGTCCGTTACTGTTCGGACAAGAGGAGATTGGAGGGCAGTGGTCCGGATGTATGCAGCCAGTATGGTTGAGGAGCTGCAGTGGATTGTTGATCAAGGAGAGTTTCGGCCACAGCAGCCACCGCCACAGCAGCATCACAGAGACGAGGACGAGCATCAAGAGATGAATATTCCGGAGCAGCACGAGAGGGTTCCTCATCCCATTCCAGCAGTGCCTCAGCAGCAGTAGTGGGTAGGTCCAAATGATTATACACGAGAATAGTTCTACCTGTTGAATGAGCATTTGGCCACGATCAACACGAATCAGCAGGAGACAAATAAAAATCTCGCGCTCGCAAATGCCAACTACGCCATGCTTAATGATCAGTGCAGGGCCATGGATGAGCGGGTTGGTAGAGTGAGTGATCGTGTTGACTTGTTGGATAGACACATCAGTGATCTGCACCGGATTGTGGAGCAGAGGTTTGATGAGATGAGTGATGATGATGATGCTCCGGAGCAGTAGAGCTGCAGTTTTTTGTGTTCTCTGATTTATCTCATCTCCATTCTTCTTTTATCTTTACAGGATGGGTGTGTCTTGCATGAGTGGCATGTATTATATTGTCATATTTGATCGTCTTGGATGTGGATTGTGATGATAGATTGAGATGCATGCGTTGGGATTTATAGAGATGCTTGTATGTTTGATTTGATATATGGGTTCATGGATTTTGTGCATTCATATGTTCATGTGTTAATTTTCGTTGATGAGAGCATGTATAATTTGATAAGTATGTAGAGTTCTTGTGAAATTGATCTTGATTATGTGCTATGAGGAGTACTTAGGATTCTATATATCCATGTGAGGATTTGAGCCTTTTAATCATGCTTGATCATGATAGTTTATTCTTGAGAGAATCATTCATATGAACGTATTCTAGAACTTGGCTTGGAGTTTTATGTGAGACTTACAATTGGTGAATTGCTAGGATATGATCTCAGGTCATTCTTGATTATTTGAGTTACTTAGCCAAATTTTACCTTCTCATTGATTATGTATACCTTTGGTAGCCCCGTTTGAGCCTTAAAAGCTTTTTCTTTGGCAAGCTGAATAAAAGAGCCTTATTTAACCTTCACTTGAGCTTTGTTGAAAACCTTATTCATTAGTTGAGAGTTGAGGTGAATAAGTGTTGCGAGAAGAAGGAAGATAGAATAATGGTTAAGTGAAATAGGAAGAGGAACTGGTATCCCGATTGTTGTTTAAAAAGGGTAGTGCCTATAACCGGTACCCGAGTTATCAAAAGAAGAATGATGTTGATGCAAGGAAGAGAAGAAAATTGAAAATTGCAAGTGTAAGAGAAGGAATTGGAGGAGAATATATAGCTGAATGAAGAAAACAAGGACCTCCAAGGTAACTCTCTACTAGTGTTTGAGTCACCTTATCTAAATTTTCCTACCATTTCCAAAGAGCCAATATTACAACCCAAAAATAAGTCCTTTGTGATCCTAGTAATAAGTTGATTGTGAGTTGATTTTTGAGACCCTTGCCAAGCTTATGGTTACGCGTGAGTATAGATTGAGTATGAGCGTATACACTAACCTGTTAAGTGCAATTAGCACTTGAGTGAGAGAGTAAACACTTATCTTGTGAGCTAGATAACTTAGTACTCCGAATGGTAATATGATTGGGTAATGTTTTGCATGAATGATATGTATGATGCATGATATACTTGTTTTTAATTGATAAAATTGCATGTGTAATATGTATTGTACTTGGTGATCTCGTGAATTATACATGACTCCTTGGTTTGATTGTGTTGCCTCGGGACGAGCAACATGTAAGTTTGGGGGTTTGATAAGTGTGTTAATTCATGAATCTTACGCCTGGATTTGTGCTATTATGGAGTGTTTGAAGGTTGAAATTAGTTGTAAACCGATATATATTGTGAAAAGGCATGAATCAGGTGTTGTTGGAGCTATTTGAGTGGTTTTCTGAAGGAAATCGGAGTGGAAGTGTTGAAAACTGAAGAAAAGAAGTCGAAGCCATCCGATTGGGTAAAGCAGGAGTGCGATTCGACCTGAAGGAGATCAATTCGACCATCCCTTCAGGTCGAATTGGCAGCATAATATGTACAGAAGGTGTATTCGACCACGAAAGGGGAATTCGACTTGGGCATCAGGTTGAATCGAGGTCGAATCGACTGGCGGAGATGCCGATTCGACCTTGTCACTTTGATTCGACCAGGGCAGTTTGACGAATCAAGATCTGGGACTTAGAGTGTGTTGATTTGACCTGAGATTCGACTTGGAGGAGTTAATTCGACCTATTGCTAAAGTCGAATTGAGGCTCGATAACTTATCATATCCTTGTTTTTAAGCCGTCAATGCGTGTGATCACTTAAAAGCCCATTCAAAGCCCAGGAGACGTGTTTACAAGTATAAAAGAAGGCTTGTGCAGCATCATAGATGGATGACTTGATCAAGAAGACGTGGAGACGTAGAGTTGAGAGGAGATCGATCATCCATCCTCCGAAGGTGTTGTGATAAAGGTTCCGCTGGAGATTCAAGTAAGATTGGTCCAACTAACCATAATTGTTCTTAGATCAATCATGGGCTAGAGCCACTTCTGTAGTTCTAGGGTTATGAAGGTTTTATGAGTTAATTTGTCTTTCGTGTGTAAACTCCGTACAACACTACTTGAGGTTTATTTTATATAAGATTTCGCATTTTTAATCCATACTCATGGTCGTTTTGTGCATCAATAATTGTTGTGTAGAGTCTGAATACATTACATGGTTATTGGTTGAGTGCGTTAGCTGCTGAGCAGGGTTTTATGTTATAATTATAAGTGAAGGGATTCCAAAGTCTTATTAGAACTATTTTATATGAATACTTGTTAATTGAATCATATTCGGGTTAATAAGTAGGATAAAGAGTATAACTTTATAGTACCTATAAAGGGATATCAAATCGGGTTAGAGTACTAAGTGCATGGGAAATAATTGATTATGATAGTACCTAGAAAGGGGGTAAAGTATACATCTTGCTCCGAGGATATTCACACGTGTCATACGCATATTTACTTGTGTCTATAGAGTGAATTTGCATGGTTTAGTGATGCGTCTATAAATCACAAGGCAGAGTCGGATACCATCACATGGAAGATGAATTAATAAGTGGAACTGGATGACCTGACGAACTACCTACTATCTTACTTGATCACAACTCACTTATCTCTTCTTCTTATTATTTTTTCTTGCTATTTCAATTAATAGTTGTTACTTAATTTCAATATCAAACACCATTATAATTTCCAACATAGTCATAATTTGCTAGAACATAATTTAATTGATATTTATCCGTCCCTTGGGTTTGATATATAACTTGGTCACCTTCAAAACTACGATTGATATCCTTCATACTTGAGGATTAATTGTGTGTTGAGAAAATGCCTATCAAGTTTATGATGATAGGGTGTAGTATGCGTCTCCGTCGGCATCTTCATTGCTTTATCAAGGTTGAACAGAACCTATTCTTTATCCATGTGCAACCTTAGCTCACCCTTTTGAACATCAATCATAGCTCCAGTCGTGGCAAGGAATGGTCTCTCTAAGATAAGAGGAACATTATCCTTGTCATCCTCCATCTCGAGTACAAGAAAGTCCACAGGAAAGACTAGTTTCTCAACTTTCACTAGAACATCTTCAATCATCCCTTTTGAAAAAGTCATAGACCTATCCGCCAATTGTAGAGTAATCGTTGTGGGAGTTAACTCCCCAAGCTAAGCCTTTGAAATATCGATAAGGGCATCAAATTGATGCTTGCTCCAAGATCACATAAGGCTCGTCGTGCCAACCCCTTCCCAATCTCACATAGAATAGTGAAGCTTCTCGGATCCTTTAACTTCACTAGCAGCTTTCTCTGTATGATCGAGCTGCAGTTCTTAGAGAAATTCATTGTTTCAATTCCGTTCAAGCTTCTCTTCTTCAAAAGTATATCCTTTAGTAAGCGGGCATAATATGACATCTCTAAGAGTACTTCAAAGAAGGGAATGCTCAAGCTTATCTTGTTTATGATATCTGAAAACTTCTTGAACTTTTCTTCCAATCCCTTCTTGACTAGCTTGAAAGGAAACGGAGGAGGTATCTTAGTTTTGGGAATCCCCCATTCATCACGTTCAACCTTCTCTGCTTTATCCTTTTCGACTCTAAATCTCTTTGCTCTTTCCCATTTCTTTTCTATTGTAAGCTCAGTGTTCTACTCTTTTGATGGTATTGGAGTAGCATCAACATCAAGTAAAGCATTTGGCATGGAAAATAGAACCGAATGATGTGGTTCAACCAGGGTTACTGGTCGAACCAGGTGTGTAATGGTCGAACCATGCTTCAGAAAGTATTTCCTCTCCCGGACAGATTGGTTCGACCACTGTTCAACTAACGAGGTTGGTCGAACCATGATGGTTGTGGTAGAATCATGCTTCAGACAAAATAGAGTGCTCTGGACAGGGTGATTCGATCCTGGTTTGACCAATAGGTTTGGTCGAATCATCCTTGCCTTGGTCGAATCGCGCTTTAGAGAAAATAGGGGCTCGCAGATAGGTTGGTTCGACCACTGATGAGTGATATTTTCACCTAGATTTTAGTGTCTTTTTATATGTGTTTTCGTATTATTTTATCCGTATTTTATGTGTTATTTGGTTGTGTTTTGTGTTTTCATGGAAATGTGTGTGAATGAGCTTAAACCTACTATTTTCACTTTTTATTTGATGCTAAATATGATAAGGAAGATGTAGGAAAAAGCGGATCTCAATTTGGAGTTGAAACGAGGGAGAACGAGCCAAAACAGTGAAGGAATCAGGGCATTAGCTACACGACTGGCCGTGTTGGTGGCACGAGCCGTGTCGCAGTGCACGACTCGTGTAGCTAACACGGGCCTGTCCAGAATGGTCGTGCGGCAACATCTATTCATCCAACACGACCACCACTTGGCCGTGTTGCGGAGCTCGACTCGTGTTGCAGCACACGACCCGTGTAGCCAACACGGGCCTGTAAGCGATGGCCGTGCGGGAGCATCAGTTCACGCAACACGGGCACCTTATGGCCGTGTTGCGCCACAAGACTCGTGTCGTGTCAGGGATCAGAAAAATTCATAATCCTTCTAGAAGCTTGTCAAGGAGTATAAATACCCCTCCATTCAGATTTTTTAGAAAAAAATCCGATTTCCACCCCTTCCACACACACCTCACACACCATTTCTTCCATTTTCCACCATCATCTTCATCTATTCTTCATTCACCCATCTACACTTGATCCCCTCCATCAAATCCACCATTCAAGTGATCAAGGAAGCAAGGGAGAGTGAGATCACAAGAAGAAGAAGGAGATCTCCATTGGAGCACTTCAAAGGGGGAATCTAATTCTAATTTTGTGCATTTCTTTATAGATTGATCATGTTTTGTAAGGATCTTAATGTCTATGTTAATTTTCTTATGGATATGAGAGGCTAATCTCCTTTGTGAGATTAGCTCCATGATTGGTGTTGGATAATTTAGTTTTTATGCAAATTGATTTTAATCTTGAATGGGCTTTGTGTTATTTCTATCATTGATTGTTGATTGCTTGATGTATATGATGATTTGTGTGATTAATTGTCATGGGCATGTGATTAGATTGAGAAATCAATTATGTGTTTAGGATAATTCATTGAATCATTTCATCATACACTTCATGTGCATTAATTTAGAATGAGATAGAGATATCCTTCTAGATTTAGAACCCTTTGATAGAACATTTGATTAACTTAATCGAGAGGTTGGTTGATTAAATGAGGAGACCCAAACAATTAGTGAATTCATAGTACCTTAAAAGGGAATATTGCTTATGATTTAGTACCTAATTAGGGAACTCATAGAGTAATTAGTACCTAGTGGGAGGTGTTTGCTATTGTCTCGATCCTATGTGCGTTTGGGAGCCTTGTTGAGGGTCTACATCCTATCCATCTCGAGAGAGAGTTTAGGTGGAATTAGTGATCGCTTCTATACCTTGTCCATGAGAGATTAGAATTAATTGCATAATTACTTAATTATCTATGCCATGATTGTTGTTAATCTCATCCTTGCATCATTTGGAACCCTTTTATCTTTGCATTCATTTTATCTTTATTTCTTGCTTTAGCATAATTGCATTCATTTGCTCCTATCCTCTCTTCCGTCGTCCTTATAAAATCACGATAAACTTGAGATCGCTTAAACTCTAGTATCTTCCTCCCTGTGGTTCGATAATTTCTTTAATTGGTCATGCCCACTATAATATGGCTAATCAACCACGGTTCGACCAACGTGGTTGGTTGAACCAGGTTGATTGTGGTCGAACCAGTCTGTCCGGTGTCATTAGTCCTTCATATTGAGTCCCAAACCTCAATGTGATAGCATTGCACTGTTTCAAGTTTGTTATACTTTGAGATGGGAACTTACCCTTCTCCATGGTTTGCGTCAATTGGTTAACATTCCTAGCCATCTGCCCCATCAACAACGTTAAGTCCTTCATCTGCTTAGATATGTCCTCATGATTTGCATCAATCTTTGCCTCTAGCTTCACCTCCAGGCGATCTACTCTTGCATCATTCCTTGCCATATACCTGTTCACCGTTGATGAGTGATATTTTCACCTAGATTTTAGTATCTTTTTATGTGTGTTTTCGTATATTTTTATCCATATTTTATGTGTTATTTGGTTGTGTTTGTGTTTTCATGGAAATGTGTGTGAATGAGCTTAAACCTATATGATAAGGAAGACGTAGGAAAAAGCGGATCTCAATTCGGAGTTGAAACGAGGGAGAACGAGCCAAAACAGTGAAGAAATATAGGAGCCAGCACCAACACGGGCTGTGTAGCCAACACGGCCCTGTAAGCAATGGCCGTGAGGCGACACCTATTAATTCAACACGGGCACCTTAAGGCCGTGTCCAGTCGCACGAGTCGTGTTGGCAGCACGAGCCGTGTCATCAACACGGCCCTGTAAGGAGAGGCCGTGCGGCAGCATCAGAAGACACAACACGGCCACCTTCTGGTCGTGTTGCAAAGCACGACTCGTGCTGTGTAAAATCCTGGAAAAAAATCAGAATCCTTCTAGAAGCCTCCCAAGGGGTATAAATACCCAATACTTCAATATGTGAAGAGGAGATCTGAAATTCCACCTTCCCCACACACCTCACACACCATTTCTTCCATTCTACACCATCATCTTCATCTATTCACCATCCATTGGATCTACAATCATCCCACCATCAAAATCATCATCCAATTGAAGAAAAGAAGCAAGGAAGAGAGGAAGATAACAAGGGAAGGAAGGAAATCACCATTGAAGTGACATCAAGGGAGTTTCCATTCATTTCTTGTATTAAACCTCATAGTTTCATCATGTTTTGTAAGGATATTAATGTCTATGTTAATTTCCTTGTTAATATGGTAGGCTAATCTCCCTTGTGAGATTAGCAACATGATAGTTGTTGGATAATTTTGGGGATTTGTGTATTAAAATTCATATGTTGAGTGGATCTATGATTTTCTACCATTGATTATTAATTGCTTGAATTGTATTGATGATTTGTGTGTTTAGTTGTTCTAGATATGTTATTAGATTGAGAAATCAATTATATGCTTAGGATAATTAAGTGAATCATTTCATCAAACACTTCATGTGCATTATAGATTGTGAAGAGATTGAGAAGTCCTTCATAGTTTAGAACCCTTTGGTAGTACATGTGATTGATTTGATCGAGAGATTGATTAATTATGTGAAGGGTCTCTCATTTAGGCTTAGTACCTAGTTGGAATTGTTTAAGTGAGAACCAATCCGTTGAGCTATTGATATTCATATCATATTCATCTCGAGAGGGAGTTTAGGTGATTTTAGTATTGGCCCTTAGTCTACAATCCATGATACATATGAATTTGATACATAATTCCTAGAATTACCACTTCTTAATTGTTGTTAATCTCACTTTTAATCAATTTGGTAAACCACTTTCCATCATCATCTTGTTCGTTTGATCATTGCTTGCTTTGATTACTTGTCATTTATTTGTTTACAACCAATCCCATTGATGATTCGTCTCTATAAAATTACAACAAACGTGAGATCGCTTAAGCACTAGTGCCTACCTCCCTTGGGTTCGATAATTTCTTGAATTAGTCATTCTCCACTAAATTATGACTAATCAACCGTATCCTCAAAACTAGGCTTCCCTTCTTCAACCTTAGCACCCGGATCAATACCACTAGGAGGTTGTACTGATGTATTAGGATCTCTCCATGAAAACTCTGGCCTCCTTGGTTGTTGATAGTTACTCGGGGGACCACGATTATTGTAGTTCCCTTGGTAATTCCGGTTTCTTTGATTTTGGAACCTTGTTCCTTGAATACTTTGACCCATGGCATAGTTTGCCTCTTCCAATTCCTCTTGGCTAGCTTCTTCATTACACACATCCTGTTGAATAATTGGTACTCACTGAGCTATGTCAGTAATATGCTTTTGCTGGGACTCAAGTAACTTGTTGATATTAGCCAAACTAGAGATGATCTCATCTTCCCTGCTTGACTTTACCATCGTGTGCTCAACCTGCACTACTTTTCCAAGAACATAAGAGCCTCTCACTCTATCAGTTGGCCAATCTCTTGAATTCATCGAAATATCCTCAAAGAGCTTTTTGGCCTCAACGGATGACTTTGTTAGCAATGCTCCATTTGATGAAGCATCTAATAAAACTCGAGTATCACAGTCCAATCCGCTATAGAAAATACTGATGTATTGAGCTTTAGATAGCCAGTGTTGCGGATACATCCTAAGCATGTCCTTGAATCTATCCCAAGCCTCATGAAACTTCTCAATACCATGGATAGCAAAAATTGATGGATTTCTTGTTTCATCTTAAACACCTTTGAAGGTGGCATGTATCGCTCCAATAATTTCACTATCAATTTCTTCCAAGTATCACATTCAGCAGCATTAAGATTATCGTACCAATCTCTTGTTTTTCATTCAGTGAGAACTTAAACAAGATGATCCTCCTCGCATCTTCGTGAGCTCCTGCATATTTTTGTGTACTTGCATACCTTAGGAACTTTTCAGATGTTGCTGAAGATCTTCAAAGGTTTCCCCAGAGAAGGGACTCCTTTCAATCATGCTGATCAGAGCAGGGTGAAGATCAAAATCAGCTCCGGCCCCTCTTGCTCCTAACAGCCCCACATTGCCTCCTCTGTTATTCTTAAAGACTTCACGGATGGAAAGATTATCCGTATTCACCACCATGTTGACTGCTTTTGCTTCCAAGTTAACGTCGATTGCAGCTTCAGTCGCTTGCGAATTCAGGTCGTCAAGCATGGATTGTTAAGTAAGAGTTATGGCTTGCATTCCATCTAGATTAGAAGGGGACGTATGGATTGAATGGAGCTTTAGTGAGGTAGGATGGGTAGAATTCCTCAAGTCTTGAGATGTGGAAGGCACAACAGGGGTTGAGTGAGTGATGTCGAGAGTGAGAGGAGTATGGAGATGAGGGGTTGGGGTTGGGATTTGGGAAGGGGTAGTGAGTTGAGGGAAGGGGCGAGTTTGAGAAGTTTCTGAATTTTTGGTGGAGTGTTTAAGAGTGGCGAATGGGTTAGAAGAATTGGCATGCAACTAGTTGCTAAAAGGAAGATTAGTAGTAGCAGATGTATGGTTTAAGATTTTTGCCTCACAATCTTTGTCAGCATGCCTTATACAACCACAGTAATAGCAGAAAAGTGGGAGCCTCTCAACCTTTAGGCTACATTTGATTTCTAATCCTTTATGATGCACCTTCAAAATTTGCCTTAGTGGTTTCAAAATATCGAGCTCAACCCTGATTCTGTAGATAACGTCCAATAAGGCTTCCATCTTTGTCGCAATCGACATCAATAAAAGATCCAATCTATGCTCCAGTAATTTTAGCAAAATTGAGATTCATCAAGCCAATACAGAGACCATGGATTTGAATCCAAAAAGGGCAGAAGTTAGGAAAGATTTTTCCAGAATAACTTTTGCATCTGCTTCAACTAATACCATAAGATACCAATCAAACAACCAAGGAGCACCATGCTAAACTCAGATTAAGTCTGATTCTAGTTCAAAGGAAAATAACACCATATTTTCCCCTATTGGCTTGCATTTCATAAATTGTTTAGGGGACCATAGCCTTCGAAAGAGGGATTCAATTTCCATGGAGGGAATAGGATGGGGTGCCATCAATTTACCAATCAAACAATGAGATCCAGCAAAAGAGATTCTAATATTATCATCAACATGGAGTGGGATTACCTCATCCTCTCCCAAAGAGAGCCCAGCATAAACTGATTCGAGTGGGTCAGACATGGGAAGGATATTCAATAAGCTGCTTCCAAACAGAAGAGAAGGCAGCAAGCACTAAGACCACACACCAAGAACCCTTGCACCGAGATTTCTCCTGAAATAGGAAAGAAAAATGAAGTAAGAAATGAGAAAAGTAGAAGAGAGATGGTAGACCACCAATACGCAACCCTAGGAAACAGGACGGCGCACTAAGGAAGTTCACCAAGATGGAGTTCACCATTACATTCAATTTTGGCAAAGACTTCAGTGAGACCGTCTCACAAATCTCCTTATGTGAGACGGATCACTCATTCATCCAATTAGATAATTTTAAATGGCCTTGTTTGGTTATCATAAAATTAGAAAATTGAAAAAATAGTTAAAAAGTAAAATTTAAAGGGCATTTTTTGGTTGATATCAAATTAAAAAATTAAAAAATTAATTATGAAATTGAAATTAATTAGGTGTTACATGCATATATTTTTTCCAATATTTTTCTTATTAAATTTATATTTTATTATTTAACCATATAATAATTAAAATTTTATCTTTCATCGAATTTATTTTTTAATATAAATATTATAGTTTATAAAATGTGATAATATTTTTATAAAGTAGTAACAATTTTTTTAATAAAAAAAACTAATCAAATGAAATTTATAACTTTTATTTGAATTAGGTTATGAATAATTTATAATGTTAAAGACTTATGTGTGAGTCCGTCTTACGAATGACTTTCGTGAAAATGATAAGAAGTGATAACCTTTATAATGAAAAGTGATCTCCAATTGATGAAAAGTGCTAACAGTGATTAGGGATGTAAACGAACCAAGCCGCTCGAAGACTATTCGAGACTCGATTCGAAAAAAAAATTATTCGAGTTCGTTGTGTAAAAAAACGATCCGAGCCAAGCTCAATTTTCGAGCTTGATTATTTTTTCAGGCCGAACTCGAGCCCGGGAATATTTGGCTCAAAAGCTCGCGAACGTGTTCGTTTACAGGCTTACAAATGTGTTCGCGAACATGTTCGTTAATAATCTCGCGAACATGTTCGTTTACAAGCTCGCGAACGTGTTCTATTATAGGCTCGTAAACGTGTTCGGTAATAGGCTCGAATAGTGCTCGTCAATAGGCTCGAATAGTGGTCAATAGGCTCATCATCATCATTATTATTATTATTATTTAATATAACTATTTCAAATATGGTAATTTTAGAGTTTAAGAAACTTTACATAAGTAAATTTAAATTATATATATATATACCAGAGAGGTCACAAGATAAAAGAGTGTAGACATTATTATATATGCAGAGAGGCCGCAGGATAAAAGAGTGTAGACATTATTATATAAGTAAAAGAGTATATTTTAAATATATATATATATATATATATATATGACTGTTAAGATGCCAGTTGGGGGAGGGGTGATGAGAGTGAAAATAAGCGTGTTTTAGTGTCCAATTTAACACATTTTTTATTGGAATTATTGTCATATATTAGCATAACTCTCGTATATTCCATATATTTGAGTAAAAGGTGTGTTTTTCAGCACAAGAAGTTGATGCGCATTTTCTTTGCAAGCAAAATTAATCCCCAAGTATTAAGGATATCAGTTGCAGCTTAAGCAAGCGACCAAGTGAAATATCGTACCCAAAGGATGACTTATTATCAATTTAATTATTTACTAAATTAATTAAGACAAGTTGGCAATAATATTTGAGGTATAGAATTATTAATCTACTAAACAATTAATTAAAATAACAATTAATTAAAATAAAAGAAACACTAGAAGAATACGATTGTGACTCAAGTAGGAGAATAGGTAGCTCTAGGATAATCCAGTTTTACTCATTAATCTCCCTTTCGTATATCAATGTTCGACTCTGCCTTATGGAATATGGATGCATCACTTACCATGCATATTTACTCTATAGACACAAGCAAACATGTGTATAACACGTGTGAATAATCTTGGAGCAAGAGATATAATTTCACCCCCCTTTCTAGGTACTATCAGTATTAATTATTTTCCTCTAGGATTGGTACTCTGACCCGATATGATCTTCCTTTATTGGTACTATAAAATTACCCTCTTTATCATACTTATTAACCCGAATTCAATTCAAATAACAAGTATTCATATAAGATAGTTATAATGAAGCTTCGGAGTCCCCTTACTTAGAATCATAACATGGAATCCTGCTCAACATTGAACGCACTTAATCAATAACCAAGATATGTATTCAGACTCTACATAATAGTTAATGATGCACAAAACAACTTTGAGTATGAATTAAAAACGCATAGTCATATATAAAATAAATTCACAAGTAGTGTTGTACGGAGTATACACACGAAAGTTCAATTAATTCATAAATACTTTTAAAATCCTAGATCTACCAAAACGGTTTTAGCCCATGATATTGCGAAGAACAATCATGGGGGTTGGATAAATCTTACTCATATGTCTGGAAAATACAAGATAAATTAGAAAACGAAGAAAACCCTAGTTGTGGGCGTCATCGCGTCCTTCTCCATCTTGAATCCTCCTCTTGGATCTCCTCTTGATTCCACAGACGAATCTTCAATGTGAAGATGGATGGAGGAAATGATGTAGATGTTGGTTGGGGGGTGATCCCCCCTTGTGGGGATTGTGATGTTGTTCTCTCACTTGAATAATGATGTGATCTACATCCCTTTTATACTTGTAAGCTCTCCTTATGGACCTAGGATGCGCTTTTTTTTGGAAAACACGAAAATACATGTACTGGGGGTGAAAATTCCATCGAAAACAGATCTGCGTGTCTCCATTCGACCAAAGTGGTTCTGGTCGAACGGGAAGGCCTTGGTCGAGCTGCATGTGCAGTCTCACCATTTTGCATATAACTTCCACATCCGACCTCTGATTTGAGTGATTCTTATTCTCACCCGATCCTCTCTTTTTTGGATTTCTATCCATATAAAAAACTCTTAGTGTCTCCAATAATTGAATGTGTAACAAGTCATGCAAAGAGGCACAGTCATTCTGTTCGGCACAGCTTGCGCGACGTTACCACTTTGATCATAACTTTCTCATTTGGACTTTGATTGAGGTGTTCTTTATGCCAAAATGACCCTCTCTTCTGTGGCTTTCTAATCTTTTATCACACTTCCAGTTTAGAACTTCATACAAATACAGAAAAATTACACAAGTTGGACGTGCATTTTTCAGCATTCTTGCACCAAGTTCACCTTTTCTCTAACTATGCTTTTTTGATCCTTTTTCCATCTAAAATATAATAAAATACCTCAAACGTACCTTTTACTCAAATATATGGAATATACGAGAGTTATGATAATATATGAAAACAATTTCAATCAAAAAAGTGTTAAATTGAACACTAAAATACGCTTATTTTCACTCTCATCAATCTCCCAAACTTACCCGTTCCTCATCCCGAGGCAACAAAATAAAAATAAAGAGAAAGAGAGTAGGAAAATTAAGCGGGAAAATAAGAATTATGACAAATACACCATTCAAAATACAATTATCCTCAACTTAGGTCATGTAATTCTTATTACATGTAATAATCAATTCATAGCATACAAGTTAAGACAATCACCACCAATTCAAATGCTCCATTGATAAATTCTCACGAGAAGTATATATCACTCGCACTCAAGGGTAAAAGATGTACATTTATGATTAAGGTATTTACGCTCAGATTCAATTCAAGTGCATGCGTAACCATAAGCTTGCTCATTGTCTAAAACTCTCTACCACTAAAAGTATGATTCGACAATAGGATCAAAAAGAACTTTTCTTTTGAATGTAATGTTGGCTCTTTTGTTAAGGTAGGAAATATATGGATAAATGATTCAAAACTCGGATCAATCAAGTGTACATTCCATCATGGTCTGTCATTCTTTTTACTCACTTCAATTAAACACAACATCCTCCTCAACTCTTTACTTTTCTTTTTACTTTAAGCACAACTTTTTCCTTCTCTCTTTTTTTCTCTCAAGGTACCAGTTTCGGGCACTACCTCGCGCATCCTCCATAGGGTACTAGATTTAAGCACTACCCTAGGGTGTTTGATTCCATAAAGTACTAGATTTAAGCACTACTCCATGATTCTCCTTTGATACATTTTCAAGCTCAATCACTATTTCAACACCAATTTTATTCCTTCCCAATCTGTTATAGAACACCATCAATGCACTTTGAAAAGCCATTAATTCTCATCATGATAGAATCAAGGCTAAAAAAATTCAGAAGCTCAAAGTGGTTATTTCTCGTAGGCTGCCAAAGAATGAAGTTTTTAGGCTCAACGTGGCTAACTACGGATAAACATCAGTGGTAGGGAATTATTTGGCTAAGTGACTTATAAATTCAAGAATGGCCTAATATCATCTCCCATCATCTAATACACATGTAGTTTCAAGTAAGACAATAGGCAAGTTTTAGAATACACACACAAGAATGATACTCACCAGAAAGAAATCATGTGTTTATGGAACATGATCAACGAGGCTCAAAATCTCACATAGATTTTTAACAAGTAATAGAGCACATTTTATGGTAAGTAATATCCCACAAGTACACATAGAACTTCATACCACAATATAACTCAAGTAAACTTCCTTCATCAATTTCAAAAGCATATGAATTTTAGGTAAAATTTAAACAATACAAGCTCACATGGATCACCAAAAATATAAACTCAATTCTTCCATTCCATGAATTAAAATTGCACCTAAAAATTAGAATAAGGAAACGAGGGCACCAGATTTTTCTTCAACTTATGCATGAGCTCCTCGAGTTTTTCAACTCGGTCATGTCTCGTCTTGCCACTCTAGTACCTTTTCTATCATCAAAGCTCAAGCACACATTATCATCACAGGATTCATCAATAATAAAATAGAAAAACTATAAAAAATACTCAATTGATTATCTAATCGACTCCATACACTAGAAACACCAACACAACACACTAAACATTAGGTAAGTTGCAAAAAATCGACATACCAACACCGTTAAAATATTAATATGCCAAAAAAAATCAACTTCCTAACACAAACAACCAACAAAAGGAAAAATTATACCCTTAGTGCTCATAAGACGAGGTAAGTACATCACACCCCCCAAACTTAGTAAAAACGTAAGTTGAAACTAAGTTTGAAAAGAGATGTAATTATCGAAACGTGAGCACTTCAAATATAATAAATCCTCACTCACATGAAAGAAATAAAGCAATGAAACGAAAGGACAAGCCCCCAATAGGCGCTCATGTTTAACGTCGGAGAGTCACGATGGAATACCGCTTTGTACTACTGGATCAGATGATGGTCTTCTCGCATCCTCACCTTCAAGTACTTTCTTTCCCTCTTCTTGTCTACACTGAGCACCTCACCTTTCTTGGTCACAAGTATATGATCATTGGAATTACCTTCCTCACATGGCTGTCTAGACTCCTCCTTGTCAATCTTCCACTCAAATTCAGAATCATCTATCCTATTAAAATCAAGATTAAATAAGTTAGAAATCACATCTATGCTCTTGTATGATTGAGTCTCCATAGGCATCTTCATGGCTTGATCAAGAGAGAAAACCACATCTTCATTATCCATCTGCAGTCTAAGCTTCTCGGCTCTCAACCTCTTTGGTCTTTCTCACTTCTTCTCCACTATTAGCTATGTATTATTCTCTTGTGATGGTACTGGAGTGTTTGGAGCAACAGATGTAGCATTCGGTATGAAAATGGGGATCGATTGCCGTAGTTTGACCAGATTCGAACGGATCGTGTCTGGTCAAACGAACTATCTAGAAATGGGTTCAGACTGTCCAGTTCTCATTTAACTAGACTTCGACCAGATAAGTCTGGTTGAACGGGATAAGTATGGTCGAACTGGGTGTCTGTAATCTGAACTTGACTTTTCTACTAAAGAGGTGCTCATTCGACCATAGTTCGACCAGATAGGTCTGGTCAAATGGAGCTGCCTTGGTTAAACGACGAATCACAAAACAGAGCATCATTTCTCTATTTTTCTAAAACTCATTCAACCAACATTCGACCATTAATTCTGGTCAAACGACTTAAGCTTGGTCGAATGGGAGCCCTGTCTTCTTTGTTTTCATCCACCGACTTCATCGGACCATCGTACTGTGTCCCAGACCTCAATGTGATGGCATTATTCTCCAGTGTTTATGTCAATTGATTCACATTTGTCAACATCTGTCTTATTATAAAGTTAAGGTCTTTCAACTGCTTAGATAAATCTGCATGATTAGCATTCATACTCACTTAGATGCGGTCAACCCTTGCATCATTCCTTGCCATGTATCGATTGAAGGTATCTTCGACACTCTTCACTTCTTGCTGCTGGATACTAGGCCCCATTTGGGTCAACTCTGTAATCTGTTTCTGTTGGGATTCTAGTAGCTTGTTGATGTTAGCTAAACTAGAGACGATCTCATCATCCCTATTCGGCTTCTCCACTTGATGTTCAACCAGAGCCACCTTACCTAGTACATAAGATCCTCTTACTCTTTCCGTAGGCTAGTGACGTGAATTCATAGAGATGTCTTCAAATAACTTTTCTGCTTCAAGTGCTATTCTAGATAATAACACTCCTCTTGATGATGCATCAATAAGAATACTTCAAGAGGCATCAATAAGAATACGCGACTGACAATCCAATCCATAGTAGAAGATAATTATATACTGAGCCTTAGACATTCCATGACATGGACACCGCCTGAGCATGTCTTTAGACCTATCTCATATTGGCAATCAATCGTTTGGCTCAGCGTGATCCGTTAGGAATTCATGTAAACAATAACAGCGGAAGCAATGATTAAAGTTTATCTTTTTTCAGGGTTGATGTAGAGGATGAATAGTTACAGAGAACTACCTCTTGATCTTCTGCTGTATGACCCAAGTCCAATCCTGATGTTGTATTGGCAACAATCTTCAGGATTTCTCAATCTGCTTCTCTCCCTTCTTTACGTCAAAAGAGGCGCAGGCTTAAGGTTCCAGGAAGCTGAGATGACTTATATATAGGGCTACAGCAGGGACCAGGAGAAGAAATTAGGTTGGGCCTCCATTGGGCTTAAGTATCCAAGCTTAGCCCAAAGCTTATACTTAAGTCCAATAATAATAATATAGTCCACTAAAATATTATTACTGCACTGCCTTTCCAATCCCGAAATTACGTTTTGAGCTCCTTCTTATTATGAGCCCGACAGTCTCCCCATGTTTAAGATATACAATGTCCATTAATTAATTATGTTACTGACAACTCCATTAATCAATATCTCATCCGAGAGTAGTACCACTCAACCTTATTATCATACCGTAATTAATCCACTTGCAAGATTTACATGATAAACCTTATGAGCACCTCAAAGGGACATCATCAACCTATGTCAGACATGGATTCCTTCTATAATCATCAGCACACCATAGAGACAATACTAATTCTCAACTCACCGAGTTTGTTGATTTAATACATGTAAATCTCACCCATTGATGAATCAAAGAAATATATAATGTCTCACGTATCGAGGTTATTGTATAGGGATTAAGAGCATGAACATCCATATAAACTGAGATCAATTTCTCTTATATAGAAAGTACAAGTCGAACGATCTCAAGCGGTCCTGCTCAATACACACAAGTTGCACTAATGTGATTCTATAGTCAAGACAAACTAATACCAAATCACACTACAACCATCCCGATAGATAGTCCCCGTCTATCTCGTTTGTGAGCATCTCTTTATACTTTATAAGAAAACCAATAATATGATCATCCGCGTGTTGACGCACAACATATTATCTACAGTATAAAGCAAATGGACTTTTGCACAAACATATAAATAAAAAATTTCTAATATGCAAAACGTTTGATCATATGATTCTTATTTTAAATAAAATTGCTAAAATATTATTTAATACAAAAGCTAGGCTTTTAGTATACAATCTAACAATCTCCCACTTATACTAAAAGACTACGCTGCCATATCTGCTGACACACATTTAATCCACATTCCTTCTACATGCCCATCGAACGCTTTCGCTGGAAGGCTCTTAGTAAAAGGATCAGCCAGGTTATCCTCTGATGCAATCTTAGAAACAACGACCTCCCTTCTTTTAACGATATCTTGTATTAGGTGGTACTTGCGCTCAATGTGTTTACTCGCCTTATGAGCTCATGGTTCCTTTGAGTTTGCTACTGCACCACTATTATCACAATAAATAGTGATCGCTTTGGGCAAACTAGGAATCACATCCAAGTCCATTAAGAAGTTTCTAAGCCATACTGCTTCTTTAGCTGCCTCACAGGCTACTACATATTCAGCTTTCATGGTGGAGTCTGCAATGCATTTCTGCTTTACACTCCTCCATATTATGGCTCCTCCTCCAAGAGTATACACATAACCTGAGGTGGATTTACTAGCATCCCTATCTGACTGGAAATCAGAATTAGTATAACCCAAAAGTAACAAAGTATCTGCTCGGTAAAGCACATAATCTCTAGTCCTTCGCAGGTACTTCAAAATATGCTTTACCGCAGTCCAATGCCCTTATCCTGGATTACTTTGATACCTATTGACCTTGCCCATGGCATAATTGATATCTGGTCCCGTACATAGCATAGCATACATGAGGCTTCCTACTGCCGAAGCATAAGGGACCAGCTTCATTGCATCTATTTCCTGTTGTGTCTTTGGACACATTTCCTTAGATAGAGGTATTCCATGTCTGAAAGGTAGAAAATCTTTCTTGGAATCTTGCATGCTAAAACGAGTCAGGATTGTATCAATATATGAAGCTTGTGATAAGCACAACATTATTTTCTTCCGATCCCTTATTAATTTGATCCCAAGAATGTGTCCGGCCTCTCCTAAGTCCTTCATTTCAAACTGCTTGGACAGCCATATCCTTACGTCCGACAATACCTTTACATTGTTTTCAATGAGTAGAATATCATCCACGTAGAGTATAAGAAATACCACTATATTTTCGTCACACTTCTTGTACACACATGATTCATTCGGACATTGAATAAATCCATATGACTGGATTACTTCATCAAAACGGATGTTCCATGATCTTGAAGCTTGTTTCAATCCATAAATGGACCTTTTAAGCTTGCACACAAGATGCTCTTCACCCTTTGCAATGAATCCTTCTGGTTGCTTCATATAGATGTTTTTCTCAAGACTTCCATTCAGGAAAGCTGTCTTGACATTCATTTGCCATACCTCATAATTCATATGAGCCGCAATAGATAAAAGAATCTAGATTGACTTAAACATGGCCACAGGCGAGAAGGTTTCCTCATAATTGATTCCTTCTTTCTGAGTATATACTTTAGCCACAAGCCTTGCTTTAAAGGTTTCCACCTTACCGTCAGATCCTCTTTTTCTTTTATAGATCCGTTTGCATCCAATAGCTTTTACACCATTGGGTGGGTCTACAAGTTCCCATACTTGATTAGAATACATGGATTCTATTTTAGATTTTATTATGTTTTGTCATAATTGAGCATCTTTATCT
Organism: Pogostemon cablin; assembly: GCA_023678885.1. Taxonomy (NCBI): domain Eukaryota; kingdom Viridiplantae; phylum Streptophyta; class Magnoliopsida; order Lamiales; family Lamiaceae; genus Pogostemon; species Pogostemon cablin. Next base: position 11,464,303 of record CM042973.1, on the reverse strand, counting down.
TGCAGTGCCTCGTTGTAATTCCATGGGTCAATTTCATGTTCACCAGGGATCCAGTCAAAAGACTCTCCCAATCCCATGAATTTATACGGTTGTCTCACAACCCTCCCTCTACGACGAGGCTCCGCATGCAATTGTGTATCAAGTGTGACACGTGGTGCAGTTTCCTATGGTATATCCTCTTGTACAGTTGGTATTATGTTTGGTGTTTTCTCTCTTAATTCATCTAGAATAATTTTACTCTTGGGTTTGTGGTTCATTACATAATCCTCTTCCAAAAATCTGGTGTTCGTGCTCCGATCACCTTTTGGTCTTTTGGATTATAAAACAAACCTCCTTTAGTTCCTTTAGGATATCCTACAAATAGACAAACTTCCGTATGCAACTCTAAGTTATTAGTATCCATCTTCAACACATGTGCCGGAGCACCCCAAATCCAAAAGTGTTTCAGACTAGGCTTTCGCTTAGTCCACAATTCAATGAGTATGGAAGCTACTGATTTGGAAGGTACTAAGTTAAGAATGTAAGCCGTTGTTTCTAAGGCATATCCCCAAAATGAATTAGGTAAATCCGAATAACTCATCATTGATCTTACCATTTCCATAAGAGTCCTATTCCTTCTTTCTGCTACACCATACTGCTGGGGTGTGCCCGGTGTAGATAATTAGGATTCTATCCCTTGCTCCGATAAATAATTTCTAAACTCTCCCAAGAAGTATTCGCCACCACAATCAGATCGTAGTGTCTTGATATATTTTCCAAGTTGTTTTTCCATATTAGCCTTGTACTCTTTGAATTTATCAAAGCATTCAGACTTACGGTGCATCAAATAAATATATCCGTATCTAGAATAATCATCAATGAAAGTCACGAAATATTCATAACCTCCTCTTGCCTGGACAGACATAGGACCACATAAATCAGAATAAACTAATTCCAACAAATCCTTGGCTCTATACCTCTTTGCCTTAAAAGGCCTTTTGGTCATTTTTTCTTCCAAGCAAGATTCGCAAGTTAGATAATTTTTCACTTGTAATGAACTCAGAGGTCCATCAGCTATTAACCTTTGAATCCTACTCAAGTTAATATGACGTAGTCTTAGATGCCAAAGATATGTTTGGTTCACTTTAGAAGGTTCTTTTCTCTTATTAGTAGATGTATCATTCATTTCAATTTGTTGCATAGTGGGAGAAATTCGATTAAGAGTATACAAATTATCTATCAATGCACCATCACAGATAATAATTCTATCTTTCCTTATAATAACCTTGTCATTAAAAGAAATAGAATATCCATCCATAAACAATTTAGAAATCGATATTAAATTCTTTCTAAAATGTGGTACATAAAGATAATTCCTCAAAACAAGAGTTTTATTATTATTAAAAAATAAATAAACGTCTCCCAATGCTACAGCTGCTACTCTTGTAGTATTCCCCATGAGTATGGTAATCTCCCCATCACTAAGCTGTCGGGTTGGTGGAACCCCTGCAAAGAATTGCAGACATGGTCAATGGCTCCCGTATCTATATACTAAGTGTCAGCAGATACAGCCGCTAAACACGATTCAACAACCAGTATATAAGACTTACCATTCCAGTTCCCCTTCAGAAGAGGGAAGTCAGCCTTGTAGTGTCCCGGCTGCTTGCATTTGAAGCACTTGTTTTTAGGCTTCTTGACCACACCAGTCTTTTCTTTCACTTGGTTTGCCGGTGCTGAATTTCCTTACATCTTCTTATTCCTACCGCCTTTTGGCCTAGGATGAGCAGTATTTTCAGCAACATGAACCTGAGGAGGTCTACGAAACAGTTCTTCCGCCGCCACAAGTTCTGTCAGAAGTTCCGCGAACGTGTACAAATGTTTGTTGATACCGTAGTTTAGGCAAAACTGCTCAAAACTCCTAGGCAAGCTTTGGAGTATGATATCGACCTGGGTTTCTCCATCGATTTCAGCTCCAAGAACTTCCAACTTATTGAGTTGGCCCATCATCCTAAGGACATGCTCCCTTATGGAAATGCCCTCAGCCATTTTGGTATTCATTAGAACAGACATGCCCTTCGACCTAGCAGGACGACTCTGATGCCCGAAGAGTTTCCTAAGATTATGCATTATATCATAGGCGGTCTGCATAGCTTGATGCTGAGTTTGAAGCACATTTGACATAGAAGCCAAAATATAGCACTTAGCCATCCTATCAGCTTTGACCCACCTATTATAAGCAACTCTTTGCTCTTCGGTAGAGGCATCAGTAGGTTCCGGAGGATATTCCTCAGTGAGTACAAAGATATAATCTTCAGCAGTTAAAACAATGTCCATGTTCCGTTTTCAGTCAATATAATTAGCGCCAATAAGTTTGTGCTCTTTAAGTATAACAGAAAGTCAGTTGAGTGCCACTTGAAAATCCTGAGAATCATAAATAAATAAACAGATCAAACACTTCGAATTTATCAATTTATATTGATTCTCTCAAAATAATATAAAATAAAATTCACCCACATCTCAAGCACCGTGGATTTGCATGCCACGTTAGTGTGGACGTATACAAACCAAATATTTAGAAGAGAAGGTTTTACCCATTAATTTCATTTATCAACCTAACTTTATGATAAAATAATTAATAGTCGGTTCCTTTTTAGCCATGCAAATAATAGAAGTGATTCTGTTGGGGAGAATACTTATTATTTACACCTAAGTGTACACCATTATTTGACCCATCTGTAGTGGAGGAAGGTCTATTGCTAACACGTAGGTTTACTCACATCACTTACAAACCAATAATGGAGACCGTGAGAATTATTTACCAATCCCCTCTCCCACTTAGTTATTTAAACATTGAGGGTTTTTAACATGCATATAATATTTCAATAATAAAATATACATCTTAGCATGCTTCTATTTAAGTAATTAAAAAAATTAAATTACGTAGAACATGCCACATATATAACAATAATCGTCAAATTAAAATAATTAAAGCAGTTATATATATTTAAGAATTGAGTGCAAGAAAGGAGGAGTCTAGAGAATGGGCCCAGCAAGCCCAACTGCACGAATTCCACAAAAATAAATAGAGCCCAGCAGCCTATCAAGATGGCCCAAGGTAGAAACCTAGCCCACACGTGACATGATGCTGCAGTTTCCACCCAGCCACGACCATCTCTCCCCAGCGCCAAGCTTCACCGAATTCGTGCCGCCATCCTTGCTTTGTGCTGCTCGCCAGAAGGTCCCGGTAGTTCTTATGCCCCCTAGAAACACGACAGGAAATCACCAGCGAATTCATGCTGGCTTTCATCCTTTTCGGCCGCCATGTAAACCCGCTTGAAAACTGCCTAATTCTCGACTTGAAGTGATTGAGACCCGACCGATAGAAGCATAGTAGACCCGGTCGGAGCTGCTTCAGACCTGCCCTGGCCAACAAAGGACTCGCCCGAAATCATCAGGGGACATGCTCGGAAACCTAGAGGACTCACCCAAATCACCGCTTTCCACATCTGCCGCCGCCCGTCTTGCTTTGTTTTGATCGCGACTGCCAATCCGCAGCCCCATCTTTCATCTAGTTCGAATGTCACGCCTACCCCATCATCCAGAAGCTGAGTGACGAGAGCCCAACTGCACAGCTGCCAGTCTCTGACTTGCCATCCAACATCGAGGGATGGAGTCACCGCTACAGCCATCGTCGATGACGATAACTATCAGCTATCCATACCAACCCCGCCGTCGCACTGGTCAGTGGCAGCTTTGTCAGTTGCTCACCTTGCGCTGACAACCTCCTTCCATTCTATCACCGGATGCCACCGTTGACACTTCCGGTCAGCCGCTATCAGTCCGTGATCATCGTTGCTGCCACCAATCGCACTCACCAAAACGCCTCCATAAACTTACCAGCCCAGCACACCAAGTCTCCAGCCCTATCGCGCATGCAACAGCAACTAAGCCTTCCAGCATATTGGTTGCCTCTCACAGTCCAGAATTGTGTGTGTCATTCGTTGTTTAATTAGCAACGTATTCACCCCAATGACAGTATTGAAAAAAACATAGGGTTTCATGGATAATTATACAAATACCAAACCCTAATAACATGCTCTCTATCATGCGATAATTGAATCACATATATCACAAAAAAATACGATTACATCCAGATCATATCACATAATCATATAATCACATAAACCCTAACCTTATGGTTCATGTTTCACCATGAAACCAACGCTCTGATATAATTGTTGGTAATCGATCATTTGGCTCAGTGTGATCCGTTAGGAATTCATGTAAACAATAACAGCGGAAGCAATGATTAAAGTTTACCTTTCTTCAGGGTTGATGTAGAGGATCAATAATTACAGAGAACTACCTCTTGATCTTCTGTTGTATGACCCAAGTCCAATCCTGATTTTGTGTGGGCAACAATCTTCAAGATTTCTCAATCTACTTCTCTTCCTTCTTTACGTCAAAAGAGGCGTGGGCTTAGGGTTACAGGAAGTTGAGATGACTTATATATAGGGCTATAGCAGGGACCAGGAGAAAAAATTGGGTTAGGCCTCCATTAGGCTTAAGTATCCAAGCTTAGCCCAAAGCTTATACTTAAGTCCAATAATAATAATATAGTTCACTAAAATATTATTACTGCAATGTCTTTCCAATCCCAAAATTACGTTTTGGACTCCTTCCTATTATGAGCCCAACAGTCTCCCCATGTTTAAGATATACAATGTCCATTAATTAATTAAGTTACTAACAACTCCATTAATTAATATCTCATTCGAGAGTAGTACCACTCAACCTTATTATCATGCCGGAGTTAATCCACTTGCAAGATTTACATGATAAAGCTTATGAGATCCTTAAGGGGACATCATCAACCTATGTCGGACATGGATTCCTTCTACAATTAACAGCACACCATAGAGACAATACTAATTCCCAACTCACCGAGTTTGTTGATTTAATACATGTAAATCTTACCCATTGATGAATCAAAGAAATATATACTGTCTCACGTGACGAGATTATTGTATAGAGATTAAGAGCACGAACATCCATAATAACTGAGATCAAGTTCTCCTATATAGACAGTACAGTCGAACGATCTCAAGCGGTCCTGCTCAATACACACAAGTTGTACTAATGTGATTCTATAGTTAAGACAAACTAATACCAAATCACACTACAACCATCCCGATAGATAGTCCCCATCTATTTTGGTTGTGAGCATCTGTTTATACTTTATAAGGAAACCGATAATATGATCTTTCGCGTGTTGACGCACAACATTTTATCTACAGTATAATGTAAATGGACTTTTGCACAAACATATAAATAAACAATTTATAATATTCAAAACGTTTGATCATATGATTCTCATTTCAAATAAAATTGCTAAAACATTATTCAATACAAAAGCTAGGCTTTTAGTATACAATCTAACATCCCACACCTCCTGAAATTTCTCACCCTAATTTATAACAAATTGGGTGATCTCTTACTTCATTCTGAAGACCTTTGAGGGTGGCATGTATCTCTCTAAGAACTTCTGCTACAGTTGGTTCCATGTAGTGCAATCCGTGGCATCAAAAGTTTCATACCATGCTTCTGCCCTATTAATCAAAGAGAACTTAAATAAAGAGATCCGTCTAGCATTATCATGAGCTCCAGCACTCTTCTGAGTGTTTGCATAACCAAGGAATATTTTGAGATGCTAATATGGATCTTCAAATTAACCTCCAGAAAAGGGATTCTTTTCCACCATGTTAAAAAGAGCGGGATGTATCTTAAAATCATCATCTTCCCCTCTTACTCCTATCAACCCCATGTTGCCAATCCCATAGTTCGTGAAAATTTCATGTATGGAAATATTATCCGGATTCTGCCTTGCTCCAGCCATATTTAGCTCAATGTGTTATTCCTTCTTTCATTCATCTCCTTTTCCTAGTGCACAAGTACCTCAGAAAAATTCAAGGTTAGGTAGAAATAAATAATCATAAATAAAAGTCTTAATCAACTAGAAATAATAAACTAATAATAACAGCCGTCCCCGTCAACGGCGCCAAGAATTTGATGCGCGTTTTTTTTGCACGCATAATTAATCCCCAAGTATTAAGGATATCAGTTGCAGCTTAAGCAAGCGACCAAGTGAAATATCAAACCCAAATGATGACTTATTATCTATTTAATTATTTACTAAATTAATTAAGACAAGTTCTCAATAATATTGGAGGTACAGAATTATTAATCTACTAAACAATTAATTAAAATAATAATTAAAATAAAATAAAAACTAGGAAAATACGAATGAGACTCAAGTAGAAGAATAGGTAGCTCTAGGATAATCTAGTTTCACTCCTTAATCTCCCTTTCGTGTATCAATGTCCGACTCTACCTTGTGGAATATGGACGCATTACTTAGCCATGCATATTTACACTATAGACACAAGCAAACATGTGTATAACACATGTGAATAATCTTGGAGCAAGAAATATAATTTTTCCCTCCTTTCTAGGTACTATCAGTATCAATTATTTCCTCCTAGGATTGGTAATCTAACCTGATATGATCTCCCTTTATAGGTACTATAAAATTACTCTATTTATCCTACTTATTAATTCGAATTCAATTCAATTAACAAGTATTCATATAAGATTATTCTAATGAAGCTTTGGAGTCCCCTCACTTAGAATCATAACATGTAATCCTGCTCAGCAGTGAACGAACTCAATCAATAACTAAGATATGTATTCAGACTCTACATAACAGTTAATGATGCACAAAACAACTCAGAGTATGAATTAAAAATGCATAGTCATATATAAAATAAATTCACAAGTAGTGTTGTACGGAGTATACACACGAAAGTTCAATTAATTCATAAAAACTTTCAGAATCCTAGATCAATCTAAACGGTTCTAGCCCATGATGTTGCAAAGAAAAATCATGGGGGTTGGATAGATCTTACCTATATATTCGAAAAATACAAGATAAATTAGGAAACGAAGAAAACTCTAGATGTGGGCGTCGTCGCGTCCTTCTCCGTCTTGAATCCTCCTCTTGAATCTCCTATTGATTCCACAGAAGAATATTTAAAGTGATGGATGAATGGAGAAAATGATGTAGATGTTGGTTGGGAGGTGATTAGCCATAGTTTAGTGGGCATGACCAATTAAAGAAATTATCGAACCACAGGGAGGAAGGTACTAGGGTCTAAGCGATCTCGTGTTTGTCATAGTATTATAGAGATGAACGAGAAGGGGAGATAATCAAGAAATGACAATAAAATAAATGGATAGATGAATGGGAGATGGATGAATGAGCCAAGTAGATAGAGATGAGATTAACAATACTTAAAGCATGGAAAATCTAGGTATCATGCAATGAATTCATATGTGTCATGGGAAAAAGGCTAAGGGCCAACACTAAGATCACCTAAACTCCCTCTCGGAATGAATAGGATATGGAATGACATTCATTGGATTGGTTCTCACTCAAACAATTCCAACTAGGTACTAAGCTTAAATGAGAATCCCTTCACACAATTTATTGACTTCTCAATCTAATAAATGATATGTTCTATCAAAGGGTTCTAAACTATGAAGGACTTCTCAATCTCTTCACAATCTATAATGCACATGAAGTGTTTGATGAAATGATTCACTTAATTATCCTAAATATGCAATTGACTTCTCAATCTAATCACATGCTTAAAACAATTAAACACACAAATCATCATAAACTTCAAGATCTAAAGCATCAATGATAGAAAATCAATTAACCCAATCAACATAATCATTCAATTGCAAAATACCAAAAATTATCCAACACAATTCATATTGCTAATCTCACAAGGGAGATTAGCCTCTCATATCCATAAGAAAATTAACATAGACATTAAATTCCTTACAAAACATGATAAACAATAGGTTTCAATACAAAGTTTAGATGAAAACTCCCTTGGATGTCTCCAATGGTGATCTTCTTCTTCCCCTTGCAATTCACCTCTCTTCCTTGCTTCTCTAGCTACTTGGATGAAGGATTTGATGGTTGGATGAAGGTAGATCCAAAGGATGAAGAATGGATGAAGGTGAAGGTGAAGAATGGAGGAAAAGGTGTGTGAGGTGTGTGTGGAAGAGTGGATTTCGGATCTTTTTTTCACATATTTAAGTATTGGGTATTTATACCCCTTGGGAGGCTTCTAGAAGGATTCTGATGTGTTTCTGATGCTGCAGCAACACGACTCGTGTGCTGCAACACGACCACAGGGTGGCCGTGTAGGCGTTTCTGATGTCAGAAAACGGCCAGGGCTTACAGGGCCGTGTTGCGTAACACGGGTCGTGTTGCGTAACATGGGCTGCGCAGTCTCACCGTTTCGCGCATAACTTCCACATCCGATCTCTGATTTGAGTAATTCTTGTGCTCTTGTGATCCTCTTTTCTTTGGCTTTCTATCCATATAAAGATCTGACAAAACTTCTAATATTTGATGGTGTAACAAGTCATGCAAAGTAGCACAACCGTGCTGAGTAGGAACAGCTTACGCGACGTCACCATTTTAATCATAACTTTCTCGTTTCGGCTCCAATTGAAGTGTTTCTCATACCAAAATAATCCTCTTTTCTATGGCTTTCCAACCATGTATTACACTTCTAGTTTTGAGCTCCACAAGAGTACAGAAATATTACACAAGTTGGACGTGCGTTTTTTCAGCATTTTGCTTGATTTGACTCATTCTCCCTCGTTTCAACTCCGAATTGAGATCCGCTTTTTCCTACATCTTCCTTATCACGTCTAGGATCCATTTTTACCTAAAAATCATACGTTTAAGCTCATTCACATACATTTCAATAAAAACACAAAACACAACCAAATAACACATAAAATACGGATAAAATCATACGAAAACTCACATAAAAAGATACTAAAATCTAGGTGAAATATCACTCATCACACCCCCAAACTTAAAGTGTTGTGCATCCCTGCACAACGAAAATGATAAACCAAGGAGAGTGATTTTCACCTAGGAAAAGACTAAACGAACATAAGTAACAACACATCAATAATAATAAGAATTACAAACTATGCTAAGGCATCCTACAACATTAGATTCATGACATGAAGAATTAACGAGTTCAATCACAAGAGAATATTAGTGTAATATAGTCTCTTTTTGGTCCAAGCCTCACATAGGTTATAAATGTCACTCAACACTCTTTAAAGTAAGGTAAATCAACACTCATCAATCGATTGGCTCGATTTGCTATAAGCTTGCTCGTGGACTACATTCACAAACTACCAAAGTTTAAATTAATGATCAAAAAGGTCTTTAATTGGATGTAATGATAGGCTCTTTGGTAGGGTAGGAAGAATATAGGTAAGAGTGACTAATCAAGTGTAAATAATCGAAGAGATGATCAACTTCTCAAACTTCTCCACTTTTCCTTCTTTCTTTCTTATCTTTGATACTAACAAGCACTAATCATCAACTTCCTTGGATTTCTTGAGCTTCTTATGATTCATGCTTCCTTCTTTGAACTTTTAAGTACTTGAGCATATTGTTATTGCTTTGCTCATTTTCTTATTTTGAGGTTGCATGTCCATTCTTTCTTGTGCTCTTTTTCATCCTTTTTCTTGGTTGTTTACCATTTCTTTTTTTTCTTTTTCTTCCTTATCAAACCTTTCTAGTTACCATCTCCTCAATCACCCACACAAATGGTATATATGTAAGGCTTAAGTGGGTAATCATGGCTTGTAATGTGCTTATATCACAATAAATAGGCTTTAAGGCTCAAAGTGGTTGACTAGGGATGATGTTCATGGTAGGAAAATATTTGGTAATGACTATAATAACAAGGATGGCCTAAGATCATTTCACTAATCTCCACAAATCGGGTTCGTTCCTATAGTCCTTGAGCAAGTTCTAGCATATTAAAACTCAATCGATCCACTCATGAAGAAAAACCATGTATGCACGATTGAGGCTCAAATTCTCACAAGCTTATGCATTGGACCTTAAGAAACTTATTATACCACATTCATCTCAAAATTGAACAAGTTAAGTAAAACATGTCACAATTCGAAAGTGTAGAGATTCTTAATCATAACTTGTCATCACTTACTACCACAACATACCACCACTCATGTTCAAAAATGACTCACAACCTCCCTAAACAAACTACCAAACATACCAAGACAAAAATAAGAAAACACACAAAATATAAAAAAAAGACTCAACAAACAAGAAACAAAATAAAAACACATAACATGCAAAAACAACAATCACCATCATTAGAAAACGAAGCACACATTCTATATCATCCATGACATTTAAGCTCAAATTCATACCAACCTTATTGAAAAGGAAACCTCCCAAAAACATAACAAATGAAGTAGCATGCAAATCCATCAATCCAAATCAAAATATGTCAAGCAACTAGAAGTGATAATGTGTAGAGTACTCCCTCAATAGGCATTTGGTAAAGAAAACGTTAGCTTCAAGCTCCATTCGTGCTTCCAATACCTTTCATTCATGCTCAAACACTCAACAAACACCGTTAGCTCAACAATTGCATTTAACAAATATGGACTATCATGCACTTCAACACCACCAAGCATACCAAAATCAAACCTAACTCATGAGAAAAATTTTAAAATTAGCCCAAAAATACGAAAAGTATATGCTTTCAAGACAAAGTATGTCACACCACGCCATATCCCCCCAAATTTAAATTGAAACAAGAGTTTCGAGATAAGTTTGCAAAAAGTGGTGTGACTTACTTTCACACTTCAAATCAAGCACTTATCGTATCTTGAAAACTCATTCTTCTCACAAGCACGATCCACCTACAAGGCCAAAATGCAAGAAACAACAAAACTACCATCCTTATTGAAAGCAATAAATAAAGCAATAAAGATAATGATGGGTTGCCTCCCATCTAGCGCTAAGTTTAACGTCTTCAAGCCGGACGGGATATGGAGAACTCATCGGAATGGCCACGGATATCTTTCGTCCTTGCCATCAAATTTTAAACGTTGTGCTTCTTCCTCTAACAGGCACTTATGGCAAGTAACGACCTCCGTTGCATCCTTCGAGCATGGCTTCAAAAATTCAACTCTCTTAAGCTTACACTCCATTGCCCTCTCCATTCTTGAACACCACTTATTCCTCTTTACCAAATAGATCCCCAACATCTCTTCAAGTTCTCTTTTGTTTCTAAGGATATGAGAAAAATCAATGGGTAAAACAAAATCAATGTAAACAATATTATCAATTTCAAAGCAACTTAAAGAGTTTAAAGGTTTAGAAATGCTCTTTTCACTCTTCAAGTCATCATCATTTGTTTCTAGACTTTGTTCCTCTTCATCAACATCATTTGCCTCAATAGGCTCTTCAATCACCTCATTTGATTCTTCATCCCCCAGATTCTTTTCTTTCTCCAACTCTTCTTCGACTTTGCTCTCCTCTTCCAATTCTTCAACTTGTTGAAAATTGTTCAAAGCACTTACAATTTGGCTTACTTGATGCTCCAAGGCTTTGAATCTTTGATCATTATTTTCCTCAATAGCCTTGAATCTTCTTTCATTAACCTCATCACTCTTTCTCCTTGTTTCAATCAACTTCTCAATCAATACTTCTAAAGATGAGTTTTCTTCTTCGACTTGTTGAAAGTCTCCTCTCTCTTGGTTGTCACAATTCCATTCTTGATTTGGTGGATAATTCCCATGAAAACTTCCTTCATAATTATGTTGAAAATTTTCTTGGAAATCATCCACTCCCATGAAAGAAACATCTCCTACTTGATGCGTAGGCATCCTCCACTCTTCTTGCTCCATAGGACTAGGAATCGACATACCTTGCACATTTTGAGCACCCCCCAAACTTGAATTAGACAAGACTTGACCATAAGCACCTTGATTCATCATCCTTATTTGTCTTGTCACTTCCAAAGTAACTTGGGTAATTATCTTGGAGGATTCATTTTGAAGAAAACTTGATTGAGAATCTTGACCTTCATCACTTCCTTGAGCACTTCTTCTATGTAATTCAAGTAAGGCGTAGTTTTGGAACGGAGGAGAAGTGTTGGTGTTGGGATTTTGTGGAGAATAAGTGTATGCTTGATACGGGTGGAATGTATTTCCATTGTAAGCTTGTTGACATTCTCCATTTCTTCTTTGATTGTAGTATTGAGAGCTATCTTGATTCATTTGGAAGTTGTACCCATAGTTGCTCTCATTCATGTAGCCTCTTGATTGTGGAGGTGGACCACTATAACTTTGATCCCCAAAGACATTTGTGAATTCGTTCCAACCATCCATTTAAATGCTCTTCTCACGGCTTACTACAATTCTCCTTCAAACTTACTATTTTTGGCTTTGATCCCCCTTCCTCTTCTCTCAAGGTAGTGTCAAGTACCTATCAAAATGAACAAGTGAGATCAAAAATTTTCCAAAGCAAATAATAAAAAGCAATAAAAATATCTCTATTAATACCAATCGAAACACTCATTCGTTAAACCACTAGCAACCGTTACCTCCCCGGCAACGGCGGCATTTGATTAGCCATAGTTTAGTGGGCATGACCAATTAAAGAAATTATCGAACCACAGGGAGGAAGGTACTAGGGTCTAAGCGATCTCGTGTTTGTCATAGTATTATAGAGATGAACGAGAAGGGGAGATAATCAAGAAATGACAATAAAATAAATGGATAGATGAATGGGAGATGGATGAATGAGCCAAGTAGATAGAGATGAGATTAACAATACTTAAAGCATGGAAAATCTAGGTATCATGCAATGAATTCATATGTGTCATGGGAAAAAGGCTAAGGGCCAACACTAAGATCACCTAAACTCCCTCTCGGAATGAATAGGATATGGAATGACATTCATTGGATTGGTTCTCACTCAAACAATTCCAACTAGGTACTAAGCTTAAATGAGAATCCCTTCACACAATTTATTGACTTCTCAATCTAATAAATGATATGTTCTATCAAAGGGTTCTAAACTATGAAGGACTTCTCAATCTCTTCACAATCTATAATGCACATGAAGTGTTTGATGAAATGATTCACTTAATTATCCTAAATATGCAATTGACTTCTCAATCTAATCACATGCTTAAAACAATTAAACACACAAATCATCATAAACTTCAAGATCTAAAGCATCAATGATAGAAAATCAATTAACCCAATCAACATAATCATTCAATTGCAAAATACCAAAAATTATCCAACACAATTCATATTGCTAATCTCACAAGGGAGATTAGCCTCTCATATCCATAAGAAAATTAACATAGACATTAAATTCCTTACAAAACATGATAAACAATAGGTTTCAATACAAAGTTTAGATGAAAACTCCCTTGGATGTCTCCAATGGTGATCTTCTTCTTCCCCTTGCAATTCACCTCTCTTCCTTGCTTCTCTAGCTACTTGGATGAAGGATTTGATGGTTGGATGAAGGTAGATCCAAAGGATGAAGAATGGATGAAGGTGAAGGTGAAGAATTGAGGAAAAGGTGTGTGAGGTGTGTGGAAGAGTGGATTTCGGATCTTTTTTTCACATATTTAAGTATTGGGTATTTATACCCCTTGGGAGGCTTCTAGAAGGATTCTGATGTGTTTCTGATGCTGCAGCAACACGACTCGTGTGCTGCAACACGACCACAGGGTGGCCGTGTAGGCGTTTCTGATGTCAGAAAACGGCCAGGGCTTACAGGGCCGTGTTGCGTAACACGGGTCGTGTTGCGTAACATGGGCTGCGCAGTCTCACCGTTTCGCGCATAACTTCCACATCCGATCTCTGATTTGAGTAATTCTTGTGCTCATGTGATCCTCTTTTCTTTGGCTTTCTATCCATATAAAGATCTGACAAAACTTCTAATATTTGATGGTGTAACAAGTCATGCAAAGTAGCACAACCGTGCTGAGTAGGAACAGCTTACGCGACGTCACCATTTTAATCATAACTTTCTCGTTTCGGCTCCAATTGAAGTGTTTCTCATACCAAAATAATCCTCTTTTCTATGGCTTTCCAACCATGTATTACACTTCTAGTTTTGAGCTCCACAAGAGTACAGAAATATTACACAAGTTGGACGTGCGTTTTTTCAGCATTTTGCTTGATTTGACTCATTCTCCCTCGTTTCAACTCCGAATTGAGATCCGCTTTTTCCTACATCTTCCTTATCACGTCTAGGATCCATTTTTACCTAAAAATCATACGTTTAAGCTCATTCACACACATTTCAATAAAAACACAAAACACAACCAAATAACACATAAAATACGGATAAAATCATACGAAAACTCACATAAAAAGATACTAAAATCTAGGTGAAAATATCACTCATCAGGAGGTGATCCTCCCTTGTGGGATGTAGGATGATTGTGATGTTGTTCTCTCACTTGAATAATGATGTGATCTACATCCTCTTTTATATTTGTAAGCTCTCCTTATGGACCTAGGATGGGCTTTTTCTTGGAAAATATGAAAATACATGCACTGGGGGTGAAAATCCCATCGAAAATAGATCTGCGTGCCTCCATTCGGCCAAAGTGGTTCTGGTCGAATGGAAAGGCCTCGGTCAAACTACTAGTCGAGCTGCATGCGCAGTCTCACCATTTCGTGCATAACTTCCTCATCCGACCTCTGATTTGAGTGATTCTTATGCTCATGCGATCCTCTCTTCTTTAGCTTTCTGTCTACAAAAACGTCACAGTGACTCCAACAATTGAATGTATAACAAGTCATGCAAAGAGGCACAGCCGTTCTGTTTGGCACAGCTTGTGCGACGTTACCACTTTGATCATAACTTTCTCATTTGGACTTCGATTGAGGTGTTCTTCATGCCAAAACGACACTCTCTTCTGTGGCTTTCCAACAATGTATCAAACTTTCAGTTCAGAGCTCCATAAAAATACAAAAAATTACACAATTTGGACGTGCATTTTTCAGAATTCTTGCACCAAGTTGCACCTTTTCTCCAACTTTGCTCTTTTGATCCTTTTTCCATCTAAAACACAATAAACACCTCAAACACACCTTTTACTAAAATATATGGAATATACTAGAGTTATGCTAATATATGACAATAATTCCAATAAAAAAGGTGTTTAAAGTGGACACCAAAATACACTTATTTTCACTCTCATCAAGGGGATTTATAAAATTATATATTGACTGTCGGAGATGCTAGTAGTGAGAAAGGGGAATTAGTAAAGGACATCCATCTGTCAAGATGCCAGTCGAAAGAGGGGAAGGAAGTTACCTATATTAGAAGGCGGCAAGGCTATCCATATTATATAGATGTAAAGAGTCATTTGAACAGAGAATATATTTTTGAATAAGATGTTACAATTGTTATGTTCAATACCTTGGTACTCAGACTTCCCAAAGTTTAATATATTTGTAACACTCACATTTTCTTACTATCACTCAGAATGTTTCCTTAACACTCAAACTTCTCAAGGTTTTATCGCTCTTAGAACTATACTTGATACTCAGACTTCTAAAGTAATACCAGACATACAAGACACTTAGACTCACAAGGCTCAGAACTCTTGAAAAACTCTTGGAATTTTAAAAGCTCTTAGAACTCTGTGCCAACTCCTGCCTCTCCTTCTATGTAACAGGTTCCTTATATAGGCAGTTGCAGGGGCTGTCTTGCAATTTTGGAAGAGCCTTCAATTATCAGCTGCAAGGGTCTTTTTGCAAAAAGTGGAGTGGCAATTTTGTAGTTATCATGAAGTATCTTTGTTCAGTATTTCTCCATGTAGTGCCATACTAGTGTGCTTCTGCTTTGGGGGACAATGCTCCCGTGTTATGCGGGATCATGGCTGACGTATTTTTTTTAAGTCTTGGATTAACTTCTAATCTAATCCTAACTTACAACATGATACGGATATTCCTTTCATTTGCTACTGAATTTGACATGTAATTTTTTATTTTTTATTATTTTAAGTCTTGGATTAGCTTCTAATCTAATCCTAACTTACAACATGATACGGATATTCCTGTCATCTGCTACTGAATCTGGCATGTAAAATATTTTTTTTAGTATCCACTATTTCCAAACCATGATTTATGGTTTGACAATAGTGTATCACTACTATCTGATAAATTAACAGCATCCTTAGAGTGCGATTGCAAGTGTTCTTGCATGATGCGGTAGGCTTTGGCTGGGGTTTTGGCCGTTGCAATTCTGGCTGCAATACTATTTTTCTATTCTTGGAATTTTATTTTCTCCGTTGTTTGAGCAGGAGGAATTTGCTTGAGCTTCTTATCCTGTTGTATCCAAGCCTCTACTTGGTTGGGCCGTATGCTTTTGATAATGTTACACTTTGCCCACCATTTGACTAGAAATGTTCGAGATCTGTAAGACGTTCTCACCCAAGACCTACCCTATTATTATTAAGGAGATACTAAATTGATAGAATCTATTAAGATAGAATTTTTTTAGTAGTTGTATAATGATTGTGTAATGACAAAATTAACTTTACAAATATAATATTAACCATTAATATTTTACTTTTAATTAATGATAGGAGCACTTTTTACTAAAAAAGTGTTATGACTTGGGATTATAAAATATTTATACTTTCACATTATCATAATTATTACTAAATATATTTACTTGATCATATTTTATTATTTGAAAATATTTAAATTTAAAAACACTACAACTAGTTAAGAGTAACGATGTATTTACATTAAAAGAATTTAATTAATCTTTTAGTAATCGTATTTATTTTATTTAAGCATCTCATAAATTTTAAAATATAGTATAAAATATTCGAACACTACCAACAAAAATGAGACGGATGCTCTTATGTGAGACGGATCCTATCTTATCCATTAATATAAAATAAAAATAAAAGATAAAAAATAATTAAGAAAAAAAATTAGATTAGTTAAACTTTGATGAAATGGGCGGACGAAACCATCTACGCACGTCATCTACGAAATTGCAAACAAGTATTTTTCAATTTTAATAAAAATTTTATTATTATTATTATTAGTATTATTATTAATTATTAATTATTCAATTATAATAATATTATTAGTAATAAATTATTATAATTAAATTATTTTGTTATCACTTTATCTTGATCGGATATCACTTTATATTAAAAATGTTATCACTTTTTATTCATTTAATAAATTGTTCATGGCAAAAGCTCCTGTGCACCCGGGCGCACGGAACACTTTCCGTGCGCCTTTAGAAATTTGTGCTAAATTGTATACCTTTTAGTATACAGATGTGTACCCTTTATTTTCTAAAGAAAAATCTGGGCGCACGAACAACACTCCGTGCGCCTTTAGAATTTTGTGTTAAATTGTATACCCTTTAGTATAAAAATGTGTACCCTTTATTTTCTAAAGAAAAAAATATATTAATGAAAAGTGTATACCCTTTAGAACAAAATTGTGTACCTTTTAGTAATTAAAGTGTATACCCTTTAGACCAAATTAATGTACCCTTACCCATAATACAAAATTTCTAAAGGCGCACGGAATGTGTTCCGTGCGCCCGGGTGCACGCAAGCCTCACTCATTGTTCATAAGATAATTTAATTAAACGGTTATCACTTTTTCTTTATCATGTATCACTTTTTATTAAAAATATTATCACTTTTAATGTTTCAGTGAATTGTTCGTAAAATAATAATGATAATTCAATTAGATGGATATCACTTTTTTTTTAAATTAGAAATCACTTTTTATTAAGAATATTATCACGTTCTATTCATTCAATAAATTGTTTGTGAAATACACTTTGTAATTAGTTATCACTTTTATTTAAAGATATTATCACTTTTATTTTATAATGTTATCACTTTTTTTACACTATAAAATTTTATGAAATAGTTCACAATACCATTATCACTTTTTTATCAAATCAGTATCACTTTTATTTATAAAGATTATCACATAATATCACATTTTATAAATTTAAAATATGTAAATTAAATAAATAATAAATTTTGTATTATTATATTTTTAAAAAATAAAAAATAAAAAATAAGAATTAAATAAGAAAAGAGTACGAAAAGAATACATATAAATCCTAATTAATTTCTCTTTTACAATTAATTTAATTTTCTAATTTGATATTAACCAAACAAGGCCCTTTAAATTTATTTAGACCCAATTAATTTTACTCTACAACTAATTTTTTATTTTTTAATTTCATAACAGCCAAACAAGGCCCTTTATTTTTAGTTAATTGGGTTGATGATCCGTCTCACATTAGAAGATCGTGAGACGATCTCACCCAAGTCTTTTCCTTCTTAGAATTCTATTTCTTTCTCTTTAATTTTAGACTACTAAAACTATTTACAATAAGACAAATTCTCTTGTGAGACATTATACATGTGAGACGGTTTGTGAGACGTGTTAAAGTATGTCTATTATATAGATAAAGTATGCTGAAGGGTTGTTAAAGTATATTTTTTAAAATATGATAAATGATGAATTAAAGTATGATTTTAGGGTGTTATAATATGATTCATTATTGACATACTTTAATTATAAATAAATATACTTTACCTATATAATAAGCATACTTTAATAATGGGTTAACCCGTCTCACAACCATCTCACAAAAAACCCGTCTCACAAGGGAGTTTCTTACAATAATATTCATTTAATATCTGAAAGTATATTTGGAGAAACTTTGAAGTCGGAAAATTTTTAAATTGAAAAGTTTATTATTTAATTTTATTTTATTAAAAATTTATGCATTTCACTTTTTTTTTTACTTTAACTATTTTAGTTATTTGGAACACTTAAATTTTAGATAAATGCTTTTAATTATATTGATTGAATATTAAATGAGTTGGTTTATTGTGTTTCTTAGTACAAGGTGTATAAGGATATAATATTTTATTTTAAAATGTAATGTATACTTAACTAATAAAAATATAGTAATATTTTTTTTGAAAATGTTATGAATAATATAAATATTAGATTAAAAAACTAAGTTATTTTTTCTTATAAAAGGATATAATTCATTATACTAAATTAAATTATGCTCCCTCCGTCCCATTTTCATCTTCATATTTACTGTACGCACGCAAATTAAGAAAAATCACTTTTTGAGTAACTTTTGGGGGTAATTTGATATTTTTGGGTAATAAATAAATAATAAAGTATGTTATGTGTGTTAAAAAGGTGATGGCAATTTTGAAATTAAAGTATGTTAGGGGGATATTATTTATGTACTTTTTCCTTTTATGGAAATATGAAGTTGAAATTGGGACGGACCAAAACGGAAAGTGTGAAGTTGAAGTTGGGACGGAGGGAGTACTTCCTCCGTCCTATAAATAACGCACATATTTTTGTTCTCGAAATTTAAGAAAATTTATATTTTTGTATCTATAAAGATATGTAAAGTTATGGGATGTGTATAAAAAGTAAGTATTTTAAATAAGGGTTCCACTAAATGCACACCCCTTTTTATTAAATACACATTTTTATTATTATAAATTTAAATTCTATATTTTTTAAAAGTCTAATTTACCCATATTTCATTTAATCCAACCCTAATCTTTCATCTTCAACAAAGTTACCGTCGTTTTTGTTCACAAACTCAAAACTTTCTATTCAAAAATAAGCCTATTTTGATATGAGATGTGAAGTGATTTATTTGACATAATGTAATTTATCTACTTTTGACTTGTGACAACATATGTTTGCATTTTTTGAGCCTGAACGTCACAGAATCCGACCAAACCCGAAGGCATATTCCAGGGATTAAATACGAATCTTTTTACATCTAGTATATGTATGTTCCTTATTCAGTTGCCATTATTTGATGCTATAGTTTCAGAACGGCTGACACTCAGGTATAATTGATACTATTCTTTAACAAACCTAAGTTATTAGCTTTAAATTATGGAAAATTTCTTTAACAAATCTAAGTTATTAGCTTTAAATTATGGAAAATTTCAAATTAGTTGATGATACTGTATTTTCAGATTCAACCTGCCATAAACACGGTCATTGCCCAGGGCAGCGATGTTCTTCACGCTGTAAAATAAATCAAAATTTATAAAGTGTATACATATAATAAATTTAAAAGGGTAATTTTAGAATTTTTAGGGGTGTGTATTTAATAAAATTTAAAAATTAAAAATTAAAAGGGGTGTGTATTTAATAAAGGGTACTCCCTACGTCTCGTTTTAATATTTACATTTGCTTTTTGTACGTTGATTAAAAGGTATTATATTTTAATAGATAGTGGGTGGAAAAATATAATATTTAATATGAAGTGGGTAGGTGTATCAGTGTTGGATGATATATTAATTGTTTTAGGTGGGTTCCATATTCCTAAAAGGAAAACGTAAACATTGAAATGAGACGCACAAAATAGAATCGTAAACATTGAAACGGGACGGATGGAGTATGTACTTAATAAAATAGGGTGTGTATTTAACATCACTCTTTAAATAATTTAAAGATAAATGTGTATAAAGTTATTGAAATGTTTGTAAAAGTGAGTATTATATATATATATATTTTTTTAAGAAACATGTTTAATTGTTGGCACGAATAAAAAAAAGTAAAGTAATTAACAAGACCTAGGGAGTGACATATAATAATAAATGTACAACTTTTTAAAAATAAACTATTTGGGGCACAGTATTCTTGGAAATATGCAAATTTTTGCCATACAAATACTCCATTCACGTCATCATGAAAAAAAAAATATTAACCCATTTCTCTTATAATGATGACATAGTAGTATTAATATGTCAATATTAATGGGATGAGAGTAATATTTTAATATTTATTTATTCAGATTTCAAACTCTAATAAATCTTAAAATTGCTTAAGTAGAATGTAATTACGTGAAATATGAATCAAAATTAGTAATACTAAATTAATAAATCAATTACTTGAATTAATATAATTATTTAAACATTTGATTAAATGTCAAAATATAAAATTTAACACATTATTATTATAATCGGATCAGTGAATGAACCGATAAAAGTAATTGTTGGATGTTCAATCGATGATTCAACTAAAAAAATTAAATTTCACATATTTTTAATATATTTTTTAGAACTGTCATTCATAGAAGACAAAGTCTCACAAGTGAGACGAGCTGACTCATTATTAAAGTGTCATTGTTATATAGTTTAATTATACTAACTGTTAGTTAAAGTATGTTTTTCCAAAGTATGATGAATATTGAATTAAAGTTTTCTTTTAGAGTGTTATACTATGATTCATTATAAATTTAACTATTAATAAACATAATTTGCTTATATAACTAATGTACTTTAACAGTGGGTTGACATGAGTCATAATCCGTCTCATATTTACCCGTTTTACAAGAGAGTAATTCTTCATAAAAATATATAATCATCTAAATTATTTTTTAAAAATAAAAATTTAATTAAAAATAAAAATTTAGTTTAATAAAAATGATTCTAGTTCATAATTAATAATTAATACTTCGTAAATAGTTTATAATGTACTTTATTTAATCAATACTATAATTCATAATTTAACCCGAAATTTAAATAATATGTTCTAAAATAAATAAAAGTAAATATAAATTGTCATAAAAAATTAAATTAAAATAAAATAAATTAGTTGGACTTTAGTTTAACCGGTTCTTTTGATTTTTCCAATTCAACGCTGAGAAGAGGTTTTTTGGATTTTTTTTTTACTGATTCTGGCTCTAAATAGCATCTAAATCCCTATTCATAACAATATAAAATCATTGTAATGGGTTATGGATAGGGATGACAACGGGTAGGGTACCAGCTTATTTTTATGTACCCGTACCTGTATCCGATAAAAAATTTACTGTATCTGTATTCATCTGTTTTAAAATTATATTATGGTACCCGTACTCATCCAATACTCATTTATCAATACCCGCAGGTACCCGTTTAATATTAAATTATTTTATATATATTTATATTTTTTATGTTTAAATAAATATAACAATAAAAATTATATTATTATTAATTAAATATAAAATAAATATTATATAAATTCTAATATTTTAAATAAATATGATTAAAATAAATTTATAAATATTGATTAAATTTATAAAATATCTCATAATATATAAATTTTATAATTGAGGCATTACCTGTACCGTTCCAAATTCTAATTGTATTTTTTTTAAATATTCGTACCCATTCCAAACCCATTTATAACTACATATACCCGATCCATTAGAATTCGGATAGATCGGGTACCCGAAAATACTCATCGTTGCCATCCCTAGTTATGAATCATTATATAGCTATGCTACATCTAAGAATGACTCTTACATGTATACGTTTAAATTTTAACCAGTGTTTTCATAATCGGACCGGAGGCCGAATCGGCAACCCCAACGGTTCGAAGTTTAACCGGTCGGACCGGCGATTCAATCGAAAAAATGGAAATAGTCTATTTTTAATATTATTTTATATATAATTTAAATTAACATAGTATAATTTAAACAATTTCCTAGCCCAATTTATATTGAAAGTGATGGGCTTATATTTCCAAAGCCCAATATCAAAATTAACCAACAAAACAATCATTGATCTTAAAAACGTGAAAGTGAAATTTCATTAATCAAACAAGTCTGCTCTCTCTACAAGAGAAACAGCGACTGTAACGCCCCCTTTCTTCCCAAATCAAGATCTGGAAGCTCCACCGTTGACTCACCATCAGTCGTGCCGTCACCGGAGTCTACCACGCCGTCCAATCACGCCACGCCCATCAACAAGCATCGCCATCATCCACCGGACTTTTGCCCACGTTGGCGGCCGTCTGCTGTTGGGAGGCAAGCCGCTGTAGTTGCATCTCTTTTGAATTTAGGTTTTTTTTTATAGATCTACCTCTCAGATCTCCTCAATTTTTTTTAATTTTGTTCTGAAATACTCTTATGGAAATAAGAAATGATAATGAGTTTTGATTTTCACTGCTTCTCCTTCCATCACTCTCCACCCTCCAGCGATTATAAAAAAAATAATAATAAAAACTTGCAGTTTCCGGTTTGGACGGTGCAACCGGTGTTTTCGGTTCTGATCGATCCAAATCGGTTTTTCCCGGTTCAATTGACAAAATGGTTTGGGGACTTTTCGGATCGGTACCGGCACCGGTTCTCGGTTAAACCGGTCGAACCGACCGGTCCGATCCGATTCTGAAAACACTGATATTAACTACTCGTACATATATCCATCTCGTTTAATAGTTTTATTATGATACTCGCACGCATCTCATACATATTTATCAATACTAGTTGATTATTCGTACACATTTGATATTCATTTATTTTATTTTATTGTTCAAATTAATATTATGTTAAAAATTATACTATTATTAATTAAATATAAAATAATTATAATTTAGTTCTATTACTTTAAATAAGTACTCCCTCCGTTCCATCTTTATTGCTACTTTTACTGTAGTTTCTGTGAGAGCTTTTTGCAGTCAAAAGTAGCAATAAAGATGGGACGGAGGGAGTAGTACTTAATATATATTATTAAATAAAACTTATAATTATTGATATCTCATAATATATATTAAAAATATATATATGTATAAATGGGTATAAAATTAAGAATTGATTAAAAATATATAAAAGCTGAGAAATGATTAAAACTGAACTAAAATTAAGAATTAAAATGATTAAATGACGAAAAGTGGAGAATTTGTATTCGGGATCGAACATTATAATTTTGAAATTTTAGTTAACCTCTAAATTTACTATGTTAAGTTCCTATTAAAAAGAGAATATTCAAATATCTTTATGTGGTTAGAATCTTCAATTTATTTTTATTTTATTAATTAATTTAAATGATTAATACATTAATAATTATACTTAATAATTTACTAATAATTTTATTTAAATTACAATAATTGTAAATTATTGATATTACTTAATATGTAATAATTTTAATGTTTTAATAATCATAAATGAAGTAGTGTAATTTAAAGGGATTGTAAATGTTAAACTTTATAAATTTCTAGAGAGTTAATTTATATTTAAATTTTTGTAGAGAGGTGGGTTATATATTATTAGTAATTTTTCAGAAAAACTACTCACGATTAAATTTTTGAAAAATATATTAAGAATATTTATAATTTAAATGTAATTGGTGGAGAAAAATATATAAAATAATACGTATTATGTAAACTAAGAATTGACATTTAATTTGGGATAAATTCTAATCATAATCCTAATCATAATCCTAATCCTATCCTAATATATTAAAAGTGCCTTGAACTTGTAAAAGTTTTTTTGACACCTTTTCCCCTTATATATTTTAATATTTGCAATTTCATCCTGATTAATGTCTTTTAATTTTATTTTAATGTCGCCAAATTTATTTGTGATGACTGATCAACCTCTTCCCCTTCTTATTACCTTTATTAATTATTAATAATTTATATGAAACCCCTAAAATTCTACATTCGGTTGAAATTCCTATATCCATAATTTAATTGTCACCACTACGTCTCCCTAACACCACTGCTCCCTCTTCAACATCAAGAAGTCTTCACTCAAGTAGATGATGTGGTACTTGTGGTGGCACTTGCATCGTCCCCTGAGATATCAGAAGTTCTATTTGCTTTGGCATTGTTTTAATTTAGTGCGATGCTACAGCTCTTTTGGAAACAACAAATATCGGGTCTAACCGAAGGTTTGCTGCTTCTTCTTTACCATTTATGTATATATTGAATTTAATCAGGCCATGAGTATGATAATAAATGACCGGAGATATGGTGCCTTAAATCTCTTGGAGAGCGTAAGCAAACTTTCAATGAGGTAATCAATTCAATAAGAAGTTGTTTGATGGATTATTATTGCTATATTTTACTCAGAAATGATTGAAATGTTCATGATCTGTATTTTAGTTTGTGGGACTGAAGAGGAAGCAGAAGAGAGACGTTCTAGACAGAAAGAGGACAATATTGCTGTAAAGCAATAGCTATGTTTGAGAAAAATAAATGTTTCCAAGCTCTCGAATGATCTAAAGATCGTCAGGAAAACCTCTTTGAAGAGCATTTAGAGGAGCTTAAGATCATGGTAATTCCCTTACTTCTCATTGTTTCTCGATTTTCTTTTTTATCTTGCAATTTGTTTAAATTGTTGTTAATGTGTGGCAAGCCTTACTGTTGTATTGATCAGTAATGAGCAAGGGCTTTGGGGGAGCACAAGTGTCGTAAAGTGGAATATGTGGAATTTAAAAAATTCTACGACTCTATCAAGGTATTATTACTCATATAAATATTTCTTTTGACCCTCCAGTACTGCAGCAGTTGATACCAACTATGTATGTATTATCTGATTTTATCAGGCAAGTAGCCAATGGTGAAAAGTGCAGCCCCGTTTAGAAGCTGATGAAAGATAGAACGTTTGGAAATCTTAAATTACACCTTTTTTTTTTTGAAATGTGATCATTAATTCATTACTATCCATGACATAAAAATTTGTCATCTAATATGTCTGGTTGATATTGTCATGTTTCAGGAATACGCAAGACATCTAGAGATAGAGAAAACAGAACAAAGAAAACAGTGCAGGGTGAGATATCTTAGATTATCTTAATATTCATCATGTTTTTAATATCTTTATGCACATCATATTTTATGCACCAAATAAACTAAAATATTCACAATTACTTAAAAAAATATGAGGAACTGAAGAAAGCTAATGGTAGAACATGTAGCTAAAGGCATTCTTACTGCCAAATATCTTTGGCGAGACTACTGCATTAAGGTTCTGCTAGCTCTTTCCTTGGGTGTAATGTAAAAAAATCTTCTTAGTGGCATGCTTTCAGATCAAAAGATACTCTTGCAGAACTGGCTGTGTGTTCAAACTCAACAGGTTCTTTTGCAAAAGATATGTCATAGATGATCTGGAGAAACAGGTAATAAGAGTTGGCGTCCTTGCAGTTTTTTTGGCACTCGAAATTTTTGAACAGCCTGATACAATTTTGCATTATTTTGCTTTTGTGCAATTCTAGGTGTGTCACTCATCTAAGATTGGTAGAACATACATTCTTGCAAGCCCATAGAATATTGTCATTGGATCATCAGAGTTTAATTCTCTACCAAGTTTGTTCTTTAATTTGTTTGGTGTTGTGTATGATGAATCCCAAGTTAGTACGTAATAGTAGTAATTAAGTTTGGTAAGTATAGTATACATTCATTTCACTGATGTTGATAGTTTAAAACACTTTAAGGAATAAAGCTATATTACTTTGTGCACAGACTGCCCAGTAATAATCTTAAAGCGTCTTTACAAGATATTGTGATTGTACTACCTAATGCCAATAAGAAATCAGTTTATTGACATCAAATTGATGCTAAGAAATGTTTGTGCTAGAGAACTAGTTGTTATGATGGAGAAAGTTTTTTTTAAAAAACTGGATTAGTACTTTATGGCTTCAGGTCCACATGTGTTTCTGGTTAGATACGATATAAAGAGATGTAGAGTAGTATATGCTTCTTGATAAAATTATTGATTTTGACTGGCAATTCTTAGCTCTTTTTTATGTTCATTATAACTTTTTTAAACATCTTTGTACCATAGGCATGAAAATCAAGAATGATACATTCATTGCAAACAAGGTTAGGGAAGGGATGATGGAGTTTCAATTCAGTTAATAAATCATCCATTGGACTGCCAATTTGTGATTAGTCCATGGCTTTTGGTTCTGACAGAGGTCGCTTTACTGAGACGAAAAGATTAGACACCAGTTCATCTTCTCCAGACACTAGCTCATCTCGGTATGAGGATTTGAAAAATGATCCATAGCTATGGTTAAAGAGATATTCGAAAATTCGCGAATTTCCTGAGAAACGAAGTCATAGGCACGTAGGAGCAAAATGAAGATAATGTATTGGTTGATGAGAAACCTTAGTCAAGATTGTTATGACTTGATGCATTGTTGCTTAATAGATTGCAAATCTGTTTTTTAGATATATCTGCTTTTGCAGCATGTATAATTAACGACTGCAAAATCTAAGTGGTAGGAGCCAAGGCTTTATTGCATCTTGAAATAAATACTAGAAGTTGTTTATTATTGTTTTTAATTTTACTTACTTTATATATACCACTGGGAACCTAGAACTGAGCACAATGAAAGCAATTCCAAGCTAAATAGCTAATGAATTGAGATTCGAGAATAATAGGTTAGATGAAAAATTTAGGGAGGTAGTTCCCATTTTACAATGTACGGAGGAATTATTTAGGCTTTGTTAACAATAGATGTAGGAGTATTTGCGCTCCTTTCTTTTAATTGGAGACTTTGTTTTAGTTTTGGATGATAAGTGGTGCAATCGTATATACACTTATTTACTTAGTTTAGTTTACTGGATACAAAAGTTAGAGGAAATAAAAGAATCAGGGGGTGTTTGGTAAAATTTAAGGTATGAGAAAATGAATGAAAGAAGTATGGGTATGGAGCAGGGGCGGATCCAAAAAATTATATTTGGGGGTACGACATACTCCGTCCATCCGTAAGGTATCTATTTACTTTTTTCACGTGAATTAATAAATATTATTATTTTATATAAAGTGGATAATTGTATTAATAATGATTGATTGGTATGTGAGGGGTGGGTCATTTTACTTAAAAGAGAAAATGTAAACCTTAAGAATGGACGACCAAAATGGAAAAATGTGCGGATGGAGGGAGTATAATTTTAAAAATATTATTTAATATTCAAAATTTTACAATAAATAAATCAAAATTTAAAAATCATAATTCTGTTGACACCGTCGATTTTAAAAATAACAACAATAATAATTTAAGACATTATTATTATAAATTTAAAAAATATAATAGTGAATTGGGTGTAAATTTGTATTGCAGTTAATAGTTTAAGGGTACAAACGAATAAGTAAATGTGAATAATTTCATAAAACATAAATATTAGTAATATGTTGTGTGTATATATACATAGGTAAAGCAATAAAGAAGCGTATTACTGCAAGATTTAAAATAAATAAATAAGCTATAAAATAAAAGAGTGATATAATATTAAGATAACAAGAAAAACAAAGAAATAATAATAAGAGATTGGAATATATAAATAAAACAAAGAAATAATAATAAGAGATTGGAATATATAAATAAAAAAAAGGAAAAATCAAAGTACAGAAATGAGCTTAACATGGATTGAACTCATGACCTCTTGTCAAGAAAACAAGCATCTTACCACCATACTAAATCCAGCATACGTTGATTATACGTAATATATATAAGTATATATTTTCATTTTGGGGGTACAGCTGTACAAGCTGTATCCGCCTCTGGTATGGAGAGGTTTGGAATCAAACCCATACATCTCATTTAGGGGTGGGATAGTTGATTCCCATAAAGTGGAGTTTTATTCCATTCCAAACATCAAACCAAACAAGGAGTTTGATTCCATTCCCATTCTTTGGCTTCAAAATGGCTTCAAAAGGGCTCATGTTATTGGAAATTTAGAGAAAACCATGTTCTTTTTATTGAAATTATTAGTAATTTTATTTTCTTTAAAATTTACTTATGATCAAAGAATTACAAGTCAAAGTTGTTCCTATTATTCTTTTAACACTTTTCTTTCTTTCTTTTTTTATTACATTTTTTTTACATTAAAAAATAAATTACTTTTATCATTTAAATATTACCAAGACATTGCATTAAAAGTCACCATAAGGAGTTTTTTAAAATAAAAAAAAAAACAATATTTGTAAAACTTTGTGGGTATAGCAAACAAACAAGGGAGTATATATTTATAATAAACACTTGTGTAAACTGAGTTCCTTGCACCCTGCTTTCATCGAAATTACTCTTTAATATATAAAACAATTCTCATTAAAGAGATTAATTATTACCCTTCTCAATAAAAATATTACTCTTTATATTATGATATGTTGTGATATTTTATATCTTTTTTATATAAGTAATATTTTAATTCAAAATAGTAATAGTTATCTTTTTAAAGTATAATTTTTCAGATACTAGAAAATAATTTTGTAAAGTTAACTGTATTCATATTAGACTATATTTATTTGAAACTTTATCTTATGGGTTAAATGCACAATAATAAACTTTTTCTCCTATATATATATTATCTCTATATATATTACTCCCTCCATTCCATAAATGAATGTATAGTTACTATTTTTGTCCATCCACAAACATGTTTACACTCTTAAATAAGGAGATAATACACAACCTGACAATCCCACAATACACTTAAATTTCAAAAATTGTCACACCTCTATAATTCATATAACTAACCTAATTTTCTAAAACTATGTATTTATAAATTATAATAAGAGAGTTGTTAAATACACACCCCATTTTATTAAATACACATCTTTATTGAATACACACCCCCTTTTAATCTTTTAAATCTTAATTTTATTATATACGCACCCCCTGAAAATCCAAGTTTACCCTTTTAACTTTAAGATTATATACACCCCTAAAAATCAAAAGATATGTTGCTTCTATCGATCCTAGCCATTCCAGTGAAGCAATAGCGTCCCCGTTAAGCCTAAAAACTACTGTGACGTCTTCGCCTACGGCAATGTCGAGCCTACTAAGAGAAATTATCCAACTAAATCAGTCTTCTTAGCATTTCCTATTTTTGAACTGCTTGTATCTTGATTTCACCCTTCATTATATTGACAAATTAAAAAATATATAAATTAATTTTTTGTTTATTTGCATATAATTTCAGTAAGCGTAGAAATTATACTCGTCACGATCTCATTTTTTACTGTGGTCATCTTTGTAGTAGCAATTTTAATTCGAGTTCATTTTCTATTTTTCTAAATTTGTGCCTTCGATTGAAGCTGGGAATTGATACCTATAATGAAAGATTGACCTTTTGAATTTGATATCCATTAAAAAGAAAGAGAAATTTCCAGATTTAAAATTTCTCTAGATAAATGTAAAATTGAGCAATCCAAAATTATGAAAAGAAAAAATATTGTGATTCCATCGTTTATCATTATGGATGATTCCGAAAATCCCAGTGATCCTTCATCAGGTAATTGAAAAACTCCTTCAATTGTCCAGAAGAAGAAAAATCTCCCCGGTCAGTTGAGACATCTCTATTTTCTCTTCGACGTGCCAGTGCCACGATGATCAGGGGCAGGGGTCTCCCCCGTAGAATGCAACACCGCTGGTTTAAATTTTTTATTTAAAAATATAATATTATTTTTTCTTTTTTTCGGTGTTTTTTATGATTTACAATTCATTTGGTGATTTATGGGTTATAAGCTATTTCCATGAGTATGGGAGTGGATAAATCCCTAAAATATGAACATGCAGCGTGTTTTTGTGTATATTAGATGAGTATGAAATAAAAGGGGGTGTGTATGAATTAAGGGTAGTTAAGACTTTTTAAAAATATATATTTTAATTATATATTAATAGGGGTGTGTATTTAATAAAGTGAGTGTATATTTAAAGAAACCCTTATAATAATTCTAAATTTCATTATAAGGCTGAGGGAGTACATTTCTTAACTAAAGGTCAACAACTTTATTCACATTGAATTTCTCAAATTATACTTACATTTTATTTTACATTATACACCTAAAAGATACCTAAAATGGAGTGAGTAGTAACTAATAACATGCAACATAGATGAACATTGTCAAACGAAATAAAATGTATATAAAAAAGTTTTAATATAATTAATAAATAGATGATCTACCTAATTATATTGAAAATTACTCTCTCCTTAATCCTTCCGCTCGAAATGTATACATTTATTTTTTTCATTTGGATTAAGGAGTATTATGATTTAATGTGTAATAGGTAGTTGTATTAGTGAGGTGTGTGAGACCCATATATTAAATGTATTAGTGATGTGTGTGGGCCTCATGTGTTTAAAAAGAGAAATGTATACCTTGGATGTGGACGCCCAAAATAGCAAAATGTATACCTTTCCGGCGGACAGAGAGAGTAAAATTTTCGGAATAAAAGAATTAAATAAAAGAAAGTAATTAAGAGAAAAAATATACAAAATATGCATGCAACGTGCAACGCACGTCATTAAAATCTAGTTAATAAAAAAATATCTTCTAAAATTTTATTATGGAAAATTAGTTATTTACCTTTTCAAAGTAACTTTGTGTCATTAATTACACTTTGAATTAGTAACAACTTTAAAATAAAGAAAAAGATGGGGAGAAGGGTAATATAGTAAGACACCTAATATATTAACCTTCATTAAATATAGAAATTACAATTAATAGAAATTACAATAATACCAGGTTCTAGCTGGATAGATTCTATCGAAGAAGGATTTCCCTTATTATTATTAATACAGTTAATGTTATAATATAAAGATATATTCAAATTTTAGGCAAAGACTTGTGTGACACCGTCTTACGTAAGCTCTTACGTGAAATGAATAAAATGTTCGTCAAATGTTATCAATTTCGTTATAAAATGTTATTACTTTCCATATAAAATGTTATTAATTTTTGTTTATACTATAAATTGTTCTTAAAATAGTTCACTACACCATTATTACTTTTTATCGATTGAATATCACTTTTATTTAATAATGTTATCACTTTTTATTCGTCTTATATAAGGATTTACGTGAGACGGTTTCACACAAGACCTACCCCAAATTTTAAAGTAAATATATACTCCATATACTTATAAATGTTAATTAAAAAAATCTTTTGTTATATTATTAAAATATATTTTAATTAATAATTAATACTTCTAATAATTAATAAAATTGATAATAACTCTAGTTACCGCTTTTTATTCAAAAAATTTATTATAATAAAATTTTATTATTCATGAGACGGTCTCACTCAAACTTTTACACATTTAAAAAAACTAAAAAATGAATAATTTTAGCTTAATGAGCTCGAGCTCGAACTAATGACTAGTTTTTATCGAGCCGAATTCGAGCTTGAGCTCGAGTTTGAATTTTTATTCAATAAAAATATTTCAAGCCAAGCTCGTGAACTATTCGCGAACTTTATATTTTACACATAAGCCGAGCTCGAGCCTAAAAAATAAAGTTCGAATCGAACTCGAGCCTAGTTCGAGCCCCTTAAAAAAATTTGAGCCGAGCTCGAGCCCAGAGATGTTTGGCTCGGCTCGACTCGATTACATCCCTAAGTCGGTGATGTGAACTATTTCATGAACAGTTTATATTATAAATGAAAAGTGAAAAATTTAAAAAAAAAGTGATAACATCTTTAAATAAAAGTGATAAATAATTACGAAAGTAAATTTCACGAATAATTTATTGAATTGATATAATGTGATATTCATAAATAATTAGTTGGGTGAATAAAAAGTGATAACATTCACTACAACATAAGTGCCATTACATAACATCCAAAATATGTTACTTAACAATGAAAAAATATTATTATAGGTCATAAATAACAATTTTTGCGTGTCGTTGTTGCCCTTGATATCTAGTATAATATTACACTTTTTTTAGTTATGATAACACCCAATATCTATTTTAATCTTATATTGTAACACTTTGAAAAATGTTACGCATACTGTTAACGTAATATTTTTTTATCCTAATGTAACATTATTTTGTTAACACTTTTGATGTAAATGTAACATTATATACATTGTTTAGTTAACACTTTTAAATATAAATATAACATTAATTGCATTGTTTTGCTAACATTTTAATATATAATGTAACACTAACTACATTATATTTCTAACACTTTTAAATGTAAAGTAACATTAACTATATTGTTTTGTTAACATTTATGAATATAATATAACATTAATTATATAATAATTTTTATCACTTTTATGAATACATGTAACACTTTTGCAAAACAATTATGTAACACATATGTTAACATTTAAGGTATTTATGCAATACTTAGTAATATTAATAATAATAATTATTATTTTTTATTTTAATTAATTATTTTTTCTCAAAATTTTTTTATTTAATATTAATAGTTATATTTATTATTTAATAATAAATTATGCCAATAAAATAATTATAATAATAATTAAATTAATATTCATAATAAACTCAATTCATTACATATATTAAAAGATATTATAAGTAATAAAATCTAAATAATTACTGAATTTTAAATAATAGAAAAACAAGTTAAATATGCAATATTATTTACATTCATGTACTATAATGATGTAAGTACTTGTATATCCACACACCTAAAATTAAGTTTGACAAAAATGCAAAAAACAAAAATAAAATGAAGCCTAATAAGTGGTCCCCATCTTGATCTTTATTTTCAAATTACACGTCACCATTGTCAAAGTGTTCCCCTCGACTATCTTGGTCGTCATCATCTTTGGCTTCATTCCCCTGAAAACAAGACCAACACTTATATTGTTGGCATTCGATCATTTGGTTAACGTGAACCGTTAGCATACCATGCGTTTCTAACATAGCGGAAGCAATAAATCATAGAAACGATTACGGTTCACCAGGTATGTTGATAAAGATTAATTCTCGAAGGCAGCCTGCGCAGTCCCACGAGAATGGCCATAACTTCCACGTCTGATATCAAAATTGAGTGATCTTTGTGTTCAGACGATCCTCTCTTCGACGGCTTCTGATCTTCTGCTGTATGTCCCAAGTCCGATCTCGACGTCGTGTGGGCGACGATCTACGAGGCCTCCTCAACCTGTTCTCAACCCTCATCACACGTGAATAATCAATTAGATTAGATTAGATTAGATTAGATTAGATTAGATTAGATTAGGGTTCCAGATAAGTTGAGGTGACTTATATACATGGGCTACAGCAGGGACCAGGAGGAGAAATTGTGTTGGGTCTCCATTGGGCTTAAGTATCTAAGCTTAGCCCAAAGCTTATACTTAAGTCCAATAATAATAATATATTCCACTAAAATATTATTATTGCACTACCGTACCAATCCCAAAATTACGTTTTGGGCTCCTTCTTATTATGAGCCCGTTAGTCTCCCCATGTTTAAGATATACAATGTCCATTAATTAATTTAAGTTACTGACAACTCAATTAATTAATATCTCATCCAAGAGTAGTACCACTCAACCTCATTATCATGTCGGAATAAATTCCACCTGCAGGGTTTACATGATAATCCTTATGAGCTCCTCAAGGGGACATCATCAACCTATGATGGACACGGATTCCTTCTACAATCAACAGCACACCATAGAGACAGCACTATTTCCCAACTCATCGAGTTTGTTGATTTAATTACATGTAAATCTCACCCATTGATGAATCAAAGAAATACATACTGCCCTACGTGTCGAGGTTATTGTATAGGGATCAAGAGCACGAACTTCCATAATAACTGAGATCAAGTTCTCCTATAAGTCAGTATAAGTTGAACGATCTCAAGCGGTCCTGCTCAACACACACAAGTGCACTAATGTGATTCTATAGCCAAGACAAGCTAATACCAAACCACACTACAACCATCCCGATAGAGAGTCCCTGTCTATCTCGGTTGTGAGCATCTGTTTATACTTTATAAGGAAACCGATAATATGATCTTCTGCGTGTTGTCGCACAACATATTATCTACAGTATAAAGTAAGTGGACTATTGCATCGAACATATAAATAAATTATAAGATGCAATCATTTGATCATATGATTCT
The DNA here is from genome assembly GCA_023678885.1 of Pogostemon cablin. Lineage (NCBI taxonomy): Eukaryota > Viridiplantae > Streptophyta > Magnoliopsida > Lamiales > Lamiaceae > Pogostemon > Pogostemon cablin. The sequence goes on along the minus strand of CM042973.1, from coordinate 11,429,703 downwards.
CATTTCAAATTAATTGTTACAATATTGTTCATACAAAAAGCTAGACTTTTAGTATACAATCCAACAATCTCCCACTTATACTAAAAGACTATTCTGTCATGTCTTCCGCCATACATTTGATTTCCACTCCCACTACACGACCATCAAAAGCTCTCGCCTTAAGGTCCTTGTAAATGGATTTACTAGGTTATCATCCGATGCAATTTAGGTGACAACAACTTTCCCCTCATCATACGATTTCTCGTAACAGGTGGTACTCGCGCTCCATGTGTTTAATTTCCTTATGGGCTCGTGATTCCTTCAAGTTTGCAACTGCACCAATATCATCAATATAAATTGTGATATCCTTGGGCAAACTTAGAAATACTTCGAAGTCCATCTTGAAGTTTCTAGAGTCATACAGATACTTTAGCTGCCTCATAGACTCCAATTTATCATCTTTCCATGATGGAGTCCGGAGTCTGAAATATATTTCTATATAACACTCCTCCACATTATGACTCAACTTCCTAAAATTAAACGCATAACCTTTGAGGTGGATTTACTGCCGTCCCTATCTGATTTGAAAAATCTGAATCTATGTAACCTATAAGAATCAGTGAATCTGTTCGGTAAGCCCACATATAGTTTCTAGTCCTTTTCAGGTACATAAGTATATGTCTTACTGTTGGATTGTATACTAAAAGTCTAGCTTTTTGTATGAACAATATTATAACAATTAATTTGAAATGAGAATCATATGATCAAATGATTGCATCTTATAATTTATTTATATGTTCGATGCAATAGTCCACTTACTTTATATTGTAGATAATATGTTGTGCGACAACACGCGGAAGATCATATTATCGGTTTCCTTATAAAGTATAAACAGATGCTCACAACTGAGATAGACGGGGACTCTCTATCGGGATGGTTGTAGTGTGGTTTGGTATTAGCTTGTCTTGGCTATAGAATCACATTAGTGCACTTGTGTGTATTGAGCAGGACCGCTTGAGATCGTTCGACTTATACTGACTTATAGGAGAACTTGATCTCAGTTATTATGGAAGTTCGTGCTCTTAATCCATATACAATAACCTCGACACGTAGGGCAGTATGTATTTCTTTGATTCATCAATGGGTGAGATTTACATGTAATTAAATCAACAAACTCGATGAGTTGGGAAGTAGTGCTGTCTCTATGGTGTGCTGTTGATTGTAGAAGAAATTCGTGTCCGTCATAGGTTGATGATGTCCCCTTGAGGAGCTCATAAGGATTATCATGTAAACCCTGCAGGTGAAATTTATTCCGGCATGATAATGAGGTTGAGTGGTACTACTCTTGGATGAGATATTAATTAATTGAGTTGTCAGTAACTTAAATTAATTAATGGACATTGTATATCTTAAACATGGGGAGACTAACGGGCTCATAATAAGAAGGAGCCCAAAACGTAATTTTGGGATTGGTACGGTAGTGCAGTAATAATATTTTAGTGGAATATATTATTATTATTGGACTTAAGTATAAGCTTTGGGCTAAGCTTGGATACTTAAGCCCAATGGAGGCCCAACCCAATTTCTCCTCCTGGTCCCTGCTGTAGCCCATGTATATAAGTCACCTCAGTTTGTTCTAAACCTAACTCTGCGCCTAACATATGAGAGAGAGAGTGAACAGCAGATTGAGTAGGTCTCGTAGATCGTCGCCCACACGACGTCGAGATCGGACTTGGGACATACAGCAGAAGACCGGAAGGTCGTTTGCTGCTGCAGTTTGTCATGTTCCAAAATTCATATAAAATCGTACAGTTCTTCGATTTTGATGTATTATATACTGATGGAAATCCGTCGAAGAGAGGATCGTCTGAGCGTAAAGACCACTCAATTCCGACATCAGAAGAGGAACTTATGGCTATTCTCGTGGGACTGCGCAGTCTGCCAGCGAGAATTCAACCTCTACATCAACCCTTGGTGAAAGGTAATGCGTTTCATGTTTACTTGCTTCCGCTGCTTGTTAGAAATACATGGAACCCTAACGGGTCACGTTAACCAAACGATCGAATGGCAACACTTACCACAGTTCAACATTCTTATTTTGGGTTACCTTGATACCCACTGTTCATGCCATCGGCAAAACAGATATCCAATCTCGTGCATAGCATTCCTTAGATTAAGCTTCCTCATTTTCCGAAGCATAAGGAACCGCTTTCATCTTCTTTATCTACTTTTGTGTCACAAGACACATTCACTTAGATAAATTCACATGCTAAACGAGTAAGGATCGTATCATTATATGAAACTTGAGATAAGCATAACATCCTTTCTTGTGATCCGTATTACCGTGATCAAAAGGATATTTTTGCTCTTCTTAAGTCCTTCATCTCATACCGCTTTATCAACCATACCCATACGCCCGACAATACTCTTTCATTGTCTCCAATGAGCAATATACTATCTACGTATAGTACAAGAAATACCACCATATTTCCATCACTCTTTTCAATACACAAGACCCATCCGATCATTGATTAGATCCATGTCACTGGATTACCTCATCAAAACGGATGTTTCATGATCTTGAAGCTTGTTTTAGTACATTAATGGACACTTTTAAGCTCACTATCACAATGCTCTTAGCTCTTTGCAATGAATCACTCTGGTTGCTTCACATAGATGTTTCCCTTAAGACTTCCAATCAGGAAAGTTGTCTCGACATCTATTTGATATCCCTCATATTTCATATGAGTAGCAACAAATAAAAGAGTTCGGATCAACTTAGGCATAGCTACCGGTGAACAGGTTTTTTCATAATCGAACCATTTCTTTCTGAGTATACCTTTTCGCAACAAGCTTGCTTTCAAGATTTTCACCTTATTCTATGATCCTCTTTTATTCTTGCATGCCCGCTTCCAATGGCTTTTACGCCATTTAGCGGTTCAACTAGCATCCAGACCTAATTTAAAATCCATCGATTCTATTTTAATATTCATTGCACTTACTAAGATTCCGCATTTTAATTTTGTAGTGCAACGTCGTATCCCTGGGATAATACCATGTTTACTAAGGATCAAGTCTTACGACTTTCCCAAAATATGTATCTCACGGGTTGTCGAATAATCCTCCCACTGCGACAAGGCACTACATGTAATTGTGTATCAGACGTGACACGCATTGCAGTTTACCTTGTGGTATATCCTCTTGTACACTTGGTACTTATACTTTGTGTTTTCTTCTCACTACCTTTAGAACAACTCATACATGGGTTTGTGATTTAATACATAGTCTCTTTCCAAAAATCTAGTGTTTGTGTTAACAATCACCCTTCGATCTTTTAGACTAAATAAATCACCTTCATTTTTATAGCATATCCCACAAACAGACAAACATTCAAATGAATTACTGTTTCTAGGGCTTATCCATAAAATGAATTAAGTAATTTCAAATAATTCATCATCTATCTAATCATTACCATAAGAGTCTTATTCCTTCTATCCACCACACCATTCAGCTGGGACATACCCGGTGTAGACCACTTGAGATTTAATCTCAACCTGTGATTAATAGCTCCTAACTATCCTAAGAGGTACTCGTAATGACGATTAAATCATCATTACTTGATATATTTTCCATGACGCTTCACTGTACCAGCCTTGCAATTCTTGAATTAATCAAAAAACTTAGACATGCAGTGTATCAAATAAATATATTGGTATCTAGAATAATCATCGATTGACGAATATTCATATCCACCTCTCATCCGGACAATCTTAGGACCACATAAATCATAATGAACTAATTCCAACATATATATCTTTGGTTCTGCACTCCTTTGCCTTGAAAAAGCAATTAGTCATTTTACTCCCAAGCAAGACTCAAAAGTCAGATAGTTTTCACTTCAAATAAACCTAAGGGTCTATCGGCTATCAACTTTTGAATCCTACTCAAGTAAAATGATCTAGTCTTAGATGCCAAATATATGTTTAGTTCATATCCGAAGGTATCTTTCTCTTACTAAGATTAGAAGATTCATTATTAATTACTATTTGTTGCATCTGTGGAATATACATGATTTAAGAGTATACAAATTGTCCATCAACGTACCATAACAGATTACAACTCTATCCTTCATTATAATGACCATGTCATTTAAATGAAATGGAGTATCCATCTATTAATGCATAGAAACTGAAATTAAATTCTTTCTATGAAAACGTACGTAAAGACAATTTTACAAAATCAAACGTTTATTCATATCGTAAGATAAATAAACAACTCCCACCGCAATAGCCACTAGTCTTGTAGTTTTACCCATGTTATAACAATCTTATCCTCACTTAGTAATTAACATTCAGTGATTCCAGTATCTACACACTTCGTGTCAGTAGATGTCATCACTATTCATGTTTAAACAACTAGCAAGTAAGATTCTATCCTTGTTCACTCCTTTTATGAAATTGGATTTCCTTTACCACATGTTTTGTCAGAAGTTTCCCACCATATACAACCTCTTGTAATTCATGAGAAACTTACTCAAAACATCTAGGCAATTATGAAGAATAAAATTGACTTAGGTTTCCCCTTCAACTTCTATTCCATGTATTTCCAATTCATTCATCAAATTCAATCATGACCTACCGCCTTTTAAATTACTCAAGTATCCGAAGAGTTACATGAGACCATCATATTTCTATGAACCTCTCATCTCTTCACTAGAGACTTTAATAGGCATCATGAGACGTCCTTTGTGAGAACACACATGTATTTTCTTAAGCAGTAAAATTCAAAACCAAGATTCTTTTCTAATCATCTAATTTGGACAAGTAAATATAATTTCTTTTAGTTAATAATAAGTGAGATAAAACCATTTAAAAATCAGAGAATCACAAATAAATATACCGATCAAAACTTCGAATTTTATCCTTTTATATTGATTCCCTCAAAACAATATAAAAATAAAATTCACAGACATCTCAAGCACCGTGAGTCTGCAAGCCACGATAGTGTGGACGTTTACAAACCCAAACATTTACAAGAGAAGGTTTTACCCATTAATTTCATTTGTCAACCTAACTTTATGACAAAATAATTAATAGTCGGTTCCTCTTTAGCCATGCAAATAAAAGTATTGACTCCGATGGGGAGGATACTTATTATTTACACCTAAGTGTACACCATTATTTGACTCCAAGTTCGCGGCCCAAGCTTATGTGCCTTACAGATGGAGAAGTACACACGCGCTCGGATAACTTCCTACAGTCATCAATTATAAGTCTGTACAGTGATCCGCACATGAACTCATCTGATAGGGAGGAAGGTCTATGTCAACTTGCAAGTTCATATGCATCACATTACAAACATAATTATTTAAAGAAGTCTGTCCCAGCAATCCATGAATAAACTCATCCGATGGGGAGGAAGGCTCTAATGCCGACGCGCAAGTTTATTCACATTGCTAACAAACCAATAATGGAGGCCGCGAGAATTTTTACCAATCCCCTCTCCCACTTAGTTATTCAACACCGAGGGTTTTTACATGCATATAATATTTAAAAATAAAATATGCAACCTAGCATGCTCATACTTCCAAATATATAACAATAATTGACCAATAAAATAATTATAGCAGTTATATATAAGGAAATAAATTGCCAAAAATAAGTTGACTTGATCAACACTCCAACATACATGCATATAATATACCAAATATAATACGCAATCTAGCATGCTTCTATTTAAGGCAATAAATCATAGAGAATCATGCATACATATATAACAATAATCAATTAATAAATTAATTATTACAGTTATATAACAGCGAATTCGATTGTTCGCCACCAATCACGAATGCGGACAACTGCGATGGGGATCGACCTCCCTGCAGCTTGCTCCACCACTCTGGCATCCTGCCCGATCATATTGTGAAGACTCACGCGAAACCTGATGCAGACCAGTCGAACTTGATGCAAACCCACTCAAACCTGGTGCAGAGTCGATCAAACCTGATGCAGACCAATCGAACCTGATGTGAATCCGCTCGAACCTGGTGCAGCATTGATCGAACCTGATGCAGACCAATCAAACCTGATGCAAATCCGCTCGAACCTGGTGCAGCATTGATCGAACCTGATGCAGACCAATCGAACCTGATGCAAATCCGTTCGAACCTGGTGCAGCATCGATTGAACTTGATGCAGACTAATCGAACCTGATGCAAATCCGTTCGAACCTGGTGCAACATCGATCGAACCTGATGCAGACCAATCGAACCTGATGCAAATCTGCTCGAACCTGGTGCAGCATCGATCGAACCTGATGCAGACCAATCGAACCTGATGCAAATCCGCTCGAACCTGGTGTAGCATCGATCGAACCTGATACAGACCAATCAAACCTGATGAAAATCTGCTCGAACCTGGTGTAGCATCGATCGAACCTGATGCAAATCCGCTCGTCCAAGGGCCTACTTGCACGGAACCAAGTTCAGCCCAACGCGCAACATCAAACTACACCAACTATCGTTCAGGGTTCGCAACTTTAGGGACCTGGGAATCCAATCTCCACCGTCCAGAATCTACGCCTGTGATTTTGAACATGCTGTCCAAATTACAGGTCGATCCAACGGTTAGATTGTGAGAAACAGCTCTTTTCCCTCGACTGCGCAGAACAGAATCGCCCAAAAAACTGCTTCTATTTTCGGTGTATTCCCGACAATGCAAAGCTCCAAATACAATCTACACCGTTCAGAATGTACATCCACAAAATTCGAACGTGCTGACCAAAATTCAGCCTGATCCGACGGTTGAAACTCTGGTTATTGCCTCTGCAATATCACTGCGCTGGATTTTCTCTCAATTTTTTCCTTCCATGTGAAATTGACGAACAGTTTTCGTCGAATCCTCTCACACACAACCATCAACGAACAGATATGATATAGGGTATATTTCACATAGGGATATTCATGGTTTGCGCAGTAAAACCAAAACCCTAAACATGCGATCCTAATTTCGAAAAATTAACCACATAAACCCTAGTCTAACGTGTCACGCTTCACCACGAAACCGAAGCTCTGATACCAATTGTTAGCATTCGATCATTTGGTTAACGTGAACCGTTAGCATACCATGCGTTTCTAATATAGTGGAAGCAATAAATCATAGAAACGATTACCGTTCACCAGGGTATGTTGATGAAGATTAATTCTCGCAGGCAGCCTGCGCAGTCCCACGAGAATGGCCATAACTTCCACGTCTGATATCGAAATTGAGTGATCTTTGCGTTCAGATGATCCTCTCTTCGACGGCTTCTGAACTTCTGCTGTATGTCCCAAGTCCGATCTCGACATCATGTGGGCGACGATCTACGAGACCTCCTCAATCTGCTCTCAACCCTCATCACACGTGAATAATCAATTAGATTAGATTAGATTAGATTAGATTAGGGTTCCAGATAAGTTGAGGTGACTTATATACATGGGCTACAGCAGGGACCAGGAGGAGAAATTGGGTTGGGCCTCCATTGGGCTTAAGTATCCAAGCTTAGCACAAAGCTTATACTTAAGTACAATAATAATAATATATTCCACTAAAATATTATTATTGCACTACCGTACCAATCCCAAAATTACGTTTTGGGCTCCTTCTTATTATGAGCCCGTTAGTCTCCCCATGTTTAAGATATACAATGTCCATTAATTAATTTAAGTTACTGACAACTCAATTAATTATTATCTCATCCAAGAGTAGTACCACTCAACCTCATTATCATGTCGGAATAAATTCCACCTGCAGGGTTTACATGATAATCCTTATGAGCTCCTCAAGGGGACATCATCAACTTATGACGGACACGGATTCCTTCTACAATCAACAGCACACCATAGAGACAACACTATTTCCCAACTCATCGAGTTTGTTGATTTAATTACATGTAAATCTCACCCATTGATGAATCAAAGAAATACATACTGCCCTACGTGTCGAGGTTATTGTATAGGGATTAAGAGCACGAACTTCCATAATAACTGAGATCAAGTTCTCCTATAAGTCAGTATAAGTCGAACGATCTCAAGCGGTCCTGCTCAATACACACAAGTGCACTAATGTGATTCTATAGCCAAGACAAGCTAATACCAAACCACACTACAACCATCCCGATAGAGAGTCCCTGTCTATCTCGGTTGTGAGCATTTGTTTATACTTTATAAGGAAACCGATAATATGATCTTTCGCGTATTGTCGCACAACATATTATCTACAGTATAAAGTAAGTGGACTATTGCATCGAACATATAAATAAATTATAAGATGCAATCATTTGATCATATGATTCTCATTTCAAATTAATTGTTACAATATTGTTCATACAAAAAGCTAGACTTTTAGTATACAATCCAACATATATAAGATATATGATAATCATTTCAAATATTTCAACTTAAATTATCTCCGTTCAAAAAAAATATTCAAATTCATAAGTATCATATGCCATTTACCAAATATAATTCACAGAAGAAAATTGAAGATCAAAATTTCCTATAATAATAGCTCAATTCAGTAGTTATCATATCCAATTATGTGCTTAATATTCTAAATAGGCACAAGTAATAGCTATGATTTGTTCACATCACATAATTAATATAAAAAATGACTTAACACCATGAAATTAAATAGTAGTCGATCTAGTTCTTAACAAAGAAAAAATTTTGTAACTTGAACATACAAATACCAAATGACCTATACAGCAACATTTGAGGTAATACGTAACAACTAGTAAATTTTGTAACTCATAAACTTAAGAATTAATGCAGTAACAGTCATTAAAATATAAAAAATTCAGCAATAGGTCATTCAATATCATTATGATATCATATATGCAAGTAAATACTTTACAAATGAGCAAAAATGAAAGCTTTACACCTACAATTTCAACTCCACATATATAAATTAAGTCATGAACAAAAATTGCAGACGCATAATAAATAAACTCCCCAAACAAAACAATTCACAGGTAAATTGCAGCAGCGTATATAAAAATTCTGGTCTCGTAAACTGTAAAAATAAAAATTTTAAAAGTTGCGATTTAACTTTTCCACAATCGATTACCTAGCATGGCTCCACATCAATCATATTTTCAGAAGATTCTCCATTGTGTTGATAGTTTGATGGATCCTCGAGGGATAGGGTGATGCAGGTAAGCATATCAGATGGAAGAACTTGTCGTAAGAGGTTCAAAACCCCGTTGACAGTATCTTTCATTACTTCAGTTTTAATTGGTTGTAGAAACTTATTCGGAATAATCATACCAGCCTTATTGGATGCTCCCTTTACCCTCTTAGTACACCTTCCTGTAAGTCTACCATGTTTTTGGTTCGGCACCTCCTTCAACAAATTTTGATAAAATATTAGTATAAAATCTATATCAATGTATATAAAAAATATTAAACTATTATGTTTACTGTGTCATCCTCCATGAGTTGATTAGATGCTATGTATTCTTTTCCTTCTTTCCTTTTATGAGTTTCTTTGTACATTGTTGCTTCAGTCACCGATATCTTTCCAGCTTGTTCCTGCCGCAAATTAACAGCAAAACAACTTAAAAAGATAAAACACTAACAATTATATAAACTCAATAATAATAGCTACTATATTCACTCGTAATAGAAGACTAGTAGTTTCACTTGTCCTTTTCCCTATAATCTGGCAAACTCATCATGAGTGCCTATTGCACAAAGTGTCGAGCTATGGATATATAGTAATATGTTCTAAGAAAAATAACTCTTCATATATGAAGTAGTGCATAAAATAGATTTACTATCGTTCCTCAAATCATTAGGTAATATTTCTCATATTATGTACGAATAACATATAAGTTATTACCAGCTCACTACGCTTTCTTGCAAAGAAAACAGGACCTAAGGTGGGCCTGTTCTTTTGAGCCTCTCTGCTTTCCTTTTTCATTTTACTCATCTCCTGCATGTAATTCTAGTAAATTATTTATTGTAAAAATCTCAATTTAAATACACATAAATTTATTTTGTAAGTAACTGAATCGAAATTTATCATGTAATAGTTCAACAATATATATATGTTAATAACAAAACAAGAAAAAGTGAAAGAAATATGTGTTTGTTAACAAGAGTCTCAACAATTACCTTCACCACTTCTAAGTCCCAATATTTTAATAAGTCTCCAAAATGGTCCTCAGGAGTCGAAGTCGGACGATTGTCCCATCTATCAGTTTGAATTTTGTACGGCGTGTAATGTTTATTTTTTACTCAGCACTTATAGTTACGCCATAGATCTGCAACTGATTTCAACACATGGGCCTTCCCTTCCTCTGCAATGATGTACTTCGTCTACAACATATGAGTAAGTTACTTAAAGTTCCCGAATGCAAGGATTTAAGTATAAATTTTGATTATATTTTTTGTAAACAAAATAGTCAATCATATCATTAACTTTTATTTCTTAGCTAGTGTATTCAATAAACACTAAACTACATAGGAAATTAGTGGTACTATAAGAGCAATTTAATATTTAGAACTTGCATGTATAATTATAAAATGCCTATACCTTTACATAATTCCAAATCTTATCCTTGGTGGAAACTTGGTGCCAGATTATGGTATTTAGAGGGACAAGACCAGATTCACGAGCCAATGACCCTAAGAAACGAATGAATTCATCCAAAGTTTCCTTGTCCGGCCCAATTGGCTGATATAGTTTGTTCAAAATGATAAGCTTGCGATTATCTATTGACCTTCCATGGACATTTCTGCACAGACTAGGCCCTCTTATTTTTTTTTCTTCTGCAATACTACAATCATCAACACTAAAAAATTAGAAAAATATATCTTAAACATTAATTCCAGTAATTTAAAATATATTACCACAAGTCGCAATCAGCAAACAATGACAGAAAAATTTATTTTTAAATAAATTATATACGATCCTTATCAAGTTCTTCATTTAGATGGCCCTCTATGGGAATCGATTTATCATCGTTCGTAGCTATATCATTTTCAATCCCTTTTGAAGTTAAAACTCTTTCTTCTTCCAAAACATAGTTGTCTAAACCTTCACAATCCTCATCTTCGTCATTCAAACCTAACATACCACCACCTTTTTCCTTAAAGAGGTGCTGTCTTAAATTGCTAGACTGCTGCCTTGCTGAATTTTCCATCAGGTGTTTAGCTGATAAATTATCCCTAAGATATATGGAGTCTTCTAGGACAATAAGTTTTGTAGACTGTACTTTTTGTCTAGGTTTCTCTATCATAATTGCTTACTTTTTGAGTGATCCAGGTGCGACCATATTCAGTGTCTTCTTTGCTGGGCTGTTCCTTTCACTCTCCTTCTCATTTTGAGCTATCAATGTAGTTGCCTTTTTCAGTGATTCAGTATGTAAAAACAGTTCCCCATCTTGTGCTGAATATTCTTTTTGACCGTGTCCTATTAGAGCATGCTTCTTGGTAACACCTTTTCCTTTACCCTGATGCTCTAGCTTATCACCATCCTGAGTGTGCATATTTATGAAGCTCGACATTGACATGGAGGGTGATTTTTGTTTGGGAACAAAATCAGGCACCGAGTTAGCCATAATCTGAAACATAACTCTATTTATTACTAATTAAATAAGAAATTAACTAACTAATGTAATAAGTAATAAAGAAGATGAGCATAACCTTCTTTGAATGAGATGACCTTAAAGTTCTAGTGGTTGTCACTAGCTTATTGTCATCATGCTCTTGATTTAACTTTTGTATATCACCGTTCTCTTCTTCGGGTAGGAACTCAGCATCATTTGTAACAAATTATTTCTTCTTGTTGATCTTTTGCTACTTGGGCTTTGTGAATTGTGTTACACCATAGACAATGGGTTTAACCCCTAATTCCTTCATCCTTCTTTTATTTTTTTCAATATTTATCAACCTCAGGTTCTCATATTCTTCCATATTGATTAATGCTACTCTGAAATTATCAAAGAGTTGGATAGAATTAATTCCAGTATAATGCACAACATATATAGAAATTTCATTTTCATATGTTAAGAACAATTTAGTTATGTAATGGAAAAGTTTTAAAAAATTCCTACATATAATGTTGAAAATACGTCTGTCTAAAATCGCATGTAACAAATAATAATATAGAGATGTAACTAGTCATGCTTATGTCATTTAAACATAAAAACCTAACTTCAATACTATAATTTTTTGTTACATACCACATTTGTGCTAATATGTTGGCTATAAAAGTCTTAATTTGGGTAAATAGGTAAATAGCTGCATAATTAATGAGAAATTGATGAGAGTGTAAATTCACGTATTTTGGGCTCTAATTTTTATGGGAATTGAGTACGATTGAGTCTTTTATTGAGACGAATCAGTTTGTTTATGAAAAAGTCACAAATCAGAGGGTACAGGGGATTTTTGACCATATTTGTACAGGAAAACAAATAGAAAAGGCTCGAAATTGGATGAAACGATTTTTGAGGTGATTTTCAAAGGCCGTTCGATCTCAAGACCTTGTTCGACCAGCATCACTTTGGTCGAACAAGGTGGCCAAGTTGAGCAAAATACGTAGATTCGTCCAGAGAGCTTGCTCGACTTGGAGATGTTGCTCGACCAGAATCATCTTGGTCGAGCAGATGAGAAGTCGAACAAAATATGCAAAAATTTACAGAAGGCTTGCTCGACCATTGCTCGACCAGTCACGGCATGGTCGAACGGATTCTCGCTGATGCTATTTATGGTAATTTCGAATGTCTTTTACCAACTTTGACGTGTGCTTCAAGCAAAAGCCCATCCTAAGCCCATAAGGAGGTTCCATGAATATAAAAAAAGAGATTTCACAAGAGAAAAAGGAGGACACACATCATTCATCATCCATCCACCACCGAAACCCTACTATCATCCGAAGGAGTCGTGAAGAGAGGTTCGACTGGCGCATCAAGTAAGATCATACCAATCAACCATGATTGTTCCTAGATCAATCATGGGTGATAGTCGCTCCGGTAGTTCTAGGTTTATGAAAGTTTTATGAGTTAATTGAATTTCCATGTGTAAACTCTGTATAACACTACTTGTGGTTTATTTTATATAAGATTATGCTTTTTTAATTTATACTCACAGTCGTTTTGTGTATTATTAACTGTTATGTAGAGTCTGAATACATATCTTGGTTATTGATTGAGTGCGTTCACTGTTGAGTATGATTACATGTTATAATTATAAGTGAAGGGATTCCGAAGTCTTATTAGAACTATCTTATATAGATACTTGTTAATCTTATTTGGGTTAATAAGTAGGATAAAGAGTATAACTTCATAGTACCTATAAAGGGAGATCATATCGGGTTAGAGTACTAAGTGCATGGAAAATAATTGATACTGATAGTACCTAGAAAGGGGGTGAATTATATCTCTTGCTCCGAGGATATTCACACGTGTCATACGCTTGTTTACTTATGTCTATAGGGTGAATTTGTATGGTTTAGTGATGCATCCATAAACCACAAGGCAGAGTCAGACATCAGCGCATGGAAAAGAAATTAATAAGTAAAACTGGATAACCCGAAGAACTACCTAATTTCTTACTTGATCACCACCATATTTTCTCTATTGCTTGTTTATTTAATTTGCTATTTAAATGATATGTTATTTAGTTTCGTAACTTTTCCAAACCAAATTTACCAACATAGTTTTAGTTAATTAGAATATAATTAAATTGATAACAATCCGTCCCTTGGGTTCGATAATCACTTGATCGCCTATCAAAACTACAATTGATATCCTTCATACTTGAGGATAATTTTGTGTGTTGAGAAATTGTTCATCAAGTTCTTGGCGCCGTTACCGGGGACGACATAGATTATCAATTTATTATTTCTCGTTTAATTGAGATTATATTATTCCTGTCTTTGATTTCTAATAATTATTCTTCTTAGGTGTATGCTCACGAGATCTAAAATAGGTGAATTAGAGCCTTATAATCCAGAGATTGGAGGATCGTCGAGGAAGAAAAAGAAGAAAAAGAATAAGAACGTAGACCCAACTGAGGCTCTTGATTTAGGAGTTGAAGTTAATTTAGAAGTAGAGGCAGTCAACATGGCGGCGAATCCTGATACACTTGCCATCCGTGAAGTCTTTAAGAACAATGGAGGAGGCAATGCGGGGTTTTTAGGAGCAAGAGGGACCAGAGCCGATTTCAATTTACACCCTGCTCTTATCACCATGATTGAAAGGAGTCCCTTCTCTGGGGGAACCTTTGAAGATCCTCAGCAACATTTGAATAAGTTCCTTGGGTATGTAAGTACACAAAAAGATGTCGGAGCTCATGAGGATGTGAGGAAGATAATTTAGTTAAAGTTCTCACTGAATGAAAAGGCGAGAGATTGGTACGATAATCTCGATGCTGCTGAATTTGATACATGGGAGAAGTTAAAAGTGAAATTCTTGGAGCGATACATGCCACCTTCAAGGTGTTCAAGATGAAGTAAGAAATCAATCAATTTGCTATCCATGGTAATGAGAAGTTTCATGAAGCTTAGGACAGATTCAAGGACATGCTTCGTAAGTGTCCACAGCATGGGCTATCTAAAGCTCAATATATCAGTATATTCTACAATGGGTTGGATTGCGATTCTCGTATGTTACTTGATGCTTCTTCCAATGGAGCATTGCTTACGAAGTCTCCCATTGAGGCCAAGAAGATTTTCGAGGATATTTCGATAAATTTAAAAGATTGGTCGACTGATAGACTGAGAGGCACTTATGTCATTGGTAAAGTAGCATAGGTTGAGCATACTATGGTGAAGTCGGGAAGAGATGATGAGATTGTCTCTAGCTTGGCTAATATTAGCAAGTTATTAGAGTCTCAGCAGAAGCAGATCACAGATTTATCTCAGAGAGTACCAATAATGCAGTAGGATGGTGGTTATGAGGAGCTAGCCAAGAGGAGATCGAGGAGGCAAACTATGCCATGGGTCAAAGTATTCAAGAAACTAGGTACCAAAATCAAAGAAATTGGAATTATCAGGGGAATTACAATAATTGTGGTCCCCCGAGTAATTACCAACAACCAAGGAGGCCGGAATTTTCATGGAGTAATCCGAATAATGCGGTGCAACCTCCAATTGGTGTTGATCCGAGAGCTAAGGTGGAAGAAGGGAAGTCGGGTTTCGAGGATACGGTGAACAGGTACATGGCAAGGAATGATGCAAGAGTGGATTGTCTTGAGGCCAAGTTAGAGAAAAAGATTGATGCTAATCATGAGGATTTGTATAAACAAGAGAAAGACCTTACATTGTTGATGGGAGATGGCCAGAAATGTTAATAAATTGACTCAAACTATTGAGAAGGGAAAGTTTTCATCTCAAAGTATTGGGAATCCAAAGTCTTGCCATGCCATCACATTGAGGTCGGGAACGCAATATGAAGGTCTGATGATGCCGGCGAGTGAAAATAAAGGAAGCAGGAGAATTGCTCGACCAAACTTCAGTTGTTCGACCAGACCTGCTGGTCGAACATAGGTCGAGCAGACTCCAGAGAAATAGAATTATGGTACTCTATTTTCAGACTTGCCATTCGACCAACACAATCCCGTTCGACCAGACCATCTTGGTCGAACGGATGTCCAATAATACCTAGAGAATGAGATTTCTCGATTGGTAAAGTTGCTTGACCAAGATAGTGCCATTCCAACAGACCATCTTGGTTGAACGGTGGTCGAGCAACACTCAAAGGAACAGAGCTCACAATCGGATGGGTTTCTCGACCAATCCCAATTTGTTCGACCAAACCAGCTAGGTCAAACGGAGGTCGAGCAGTTTAGTACAGAGCCCGATTTGATCCCGAATGCTACACCTGTTGATCAGAACATTATGGGACCATCTCAAGAGCATAACACAGAGGTTACAGTAGAGAAGAAGTGGGAAAGAGCCAAGAGATTGAGAGACGAAAAGGATAAAGTGGACAAGGTTGAACGTGATGAATGGGGGATTTCCAAAACAAAGATACCTCCACCGTTTCCTTTCATACTTGTCAAAAAGGGATTGGAAGAAAAGTTTAAAAGGTTTTCAAACATCATAAACAAGATAAGTTTGAACATTTCTTTCTCTGAAGCGATCTTGGAGATGCCGTATTATGCCTGTTTTCTGAAGGATATACTTTTAAAGAAGAAAACTTGAACGAAATTAAAACAATGAATCTGTCGGAGAATTGTAGCTCGATCATACAAAGGAAGCTACCAGCTAAGTTGAAAGATCCGGGAAGCTTCACTATCTTATGTGAAATTGGAAAGGGTCTAGCACGACGAGCCTTGTGTGATCTTAGGGCAAGTATCAATTTGATGCCATTGTCCATCTTTAAAAGGCTTGGTTTGGTAAAGTTAACTCCCACATCAGTGGTTCTACAACTGGCGGATAGGTCTATGACCTTTCCGAAGGGTGTTATTGAAGATGTTCTTGTCAAAGTAGAGAAGCTTGTCTTTCCTATGGACTTTCTTGTGCTTGAGATGGAAGATGACAAGGATAATATCCCTCTAATCTTGGGGAGACTTGCTACTGCGGGAGCTATGATAGATGTGCAGAAGGGTGAGCTACGGCTGAGGATGGATAAAGAAGAGATCTTATTCAACCTGGACAAAGCAATGAAGATGTCGATGGAGACACAATGTCATAGTATAGACGTGGTGGAGGAGATCGTGAAGGAAGATATGTCCTTGATCCTCTCATAGGATCCTCTAGAGACATGCTTGGCGGAGTCTCTTCCTTTTCCCACCATGGAGCTAGATGAACTCTCCAACGAGGTATGTATTGAATTCCTTGAAAATTTACTTGCTTTGGGTGATGAAAAGTATGAGTCGAAGAGGACTAACATTGAAGAGTTAAAGTGAACTAGGAAGTACTTGCCTTTGGGTAGAGAGAGCGCACCTCAAGAAGAGAAGAAAGAGGAGTTGAAACCGCTACCGGAGCACTTGAAGTATGCCTATCTAGGTGACATGGAAAATATTCGGTAATTGTATCTTCTTCCCTTGATGATGATCAACTTGAGGAATTGTTAAATGTGCTTAGGAAGTATAAGTCTGCGATTGGTTGGTCTCTTGATGATTTAAAAGGTATTAGTCCTTCATATTGCATGCATAGAATAAAATTGTTAGATGAGGCCAAGAGTAGTATTTAGAATCAGCGGAGGGTGAATCCCGCTATTCAAGAAGTAATTAGGAAGCAAATCCTAACGTGGCTAGATGCTTTATCCCATTAGTGATAGTCCCCGTGTGAGTCCATTGCATGTAGTAGCTAAGAAGGGGGCATGACTATTGTGAAAGCCGAGGATGGAGAGACATTAGCCACTAGGATTCCTACGGCATGGCGTGTGTGTACGGATTATATGAAACTGAATGAAAATATATGCAAAGACCATTTTCCCCTTCCTTTCATGGATCAAATGCTTGATCGTCTTGCAGGGTATGAGTTTTATTGCTTCTTGGATGGGTACACGGGTTATAATCAGATTTTGATTGCACCCGAGGATCAAGAAAAGACTACTTTCACTTGCCCATATGGGACTTTTGCCTTTAGAAAGATGCCTTTTAGATTGTGTAATGCGCCTGCTACATTTCAGCGTTGCATGATGGCCATGTTTGATGGGTTGATAGAAAAGATCATGGAGGTGTTTATGGATGATTTTTCTATGTTTGGTTCCTATTTTGATATTTGTTTATCTAACCTTGCTATTTTTTTGAAGAGATGCCAAGATACTAATCTTGTCTTGAATTCGCAGAAGTGCCACTTCATGGTAAGAGATGGGATTATTCTTGGCCATTATATTTCGGCCAAGGGATTGCAGGTGGATAGAGCAAAGGTGGTGGCAATTGATAAGCTTCCACTACCTAATAATGAACAGGGAGTGCGGTCCTTCCTTGGACATGCCAGTTTTTATAGAAGATTCATAAAAGACTTCTCGAAATACTCAAAGCCCTTATCTCATTTACTTGAAAAGGATGTTCCTATTGTTTTTTATGAAGAATGTCTAACAACTTTTTAGGTTTTGAAAGAGGCACTTATTACTGCACCTATCTTGATCACACCAGATTGGACTCAGCCATTTGTACTTATGTGTGATGCAAGTGATGTAGCACTTGGAGTGGTGCTTGGGCAGTTGAGGGACAAGAAGTTTTGCGTCATTTACTATGCGAGTAAGACTTTTGATGCTGCACAAAAGAACTACACAGTGACTGAAAAGTAGTTTTTAGCTGTGATGTATGCATTTAATAAGTTTCGACAGTACTTGGTTGGCATGAAGACTATAGTGTACACGGATCATTCTGCGAT
Organism: Pogostemon cablin; assembly: GCA_023678885.1. Taxonomy (NCBI): domain Eukaryota; kingdom Viridiplantae; phylum Streptophyta; class Magnoliopsida; order Lamiales; family Lamiaceae; genus Pogostemon; species Pogostemon cablin. The sequence continues at coordinate 11,411,392 of CM042973.1, read as the reverse complement.
CCGGTACTTGATGGAGAAGAAGGAAACTAAGCCAAGGATCATTAGATGGATCCTTCTTCTGCAGGAGTTCGATATGGAGATCCGAGATAAGAAAGGTACGGAGAATGTTTTGGCAGATCACCTATCGATGTTAGAGATAAGGGAGTATTGTGATGATTCTTTCGATTACATAGAAGAGATGTTCCCTGATGAGAAGATCATGGCGGTGTTTGTTGAAGGAGCGGAGAGAGCATGTGTGGTGGCTGCCCAAGGGATGGATCCATGGTATGCGGATTATGTGAATTACATTACCGTAGGAGAAATTCCAAGAGATCTCAACCGATATCAACTTGCAAAAATCAAGCGGGATGTTGAGACTTTTATATGGTATGATTCATTTGTCTACAAGATATGTATGGATTCCATAGTCCGTAGGTGTGTGCCTGAGATAGAGATGGAAAGCGTTCTTGATTTTTTCCATGTACAACCTAATGGGGGGCACTTCGAAGCTCAAAAGACGGCAGTGAAGGTACTCCAATCTGCTCTTTATTGGCCTACCTTGTTTAAAAATTGTGAGACCTATGTGGCGACATGCGATAGATGTCAAAGGATGGGTAACATAAGTAGGAGAGATGAGATGCCACTTCAGCCGAGCATTATTGTTGAGATCTTCGATGTATGGGAGATTTATTTTATGGGGCCTTTCCCCCCCATCTAATGGGTTTCTCTACATCTTTTTAGCAGTAGACTATGTTTCTAAGTGGGTGGAAGCCATTCCCACTTGCGTGAATGATTCAAGGACTGTTTTATCTTTCTTAAAGAAACATATATTTGCCCACTATGGAGTTATTAGAGCACTAGTCAGCGATAGAGGTACGCACTTCATCAATAAGCTTCTTGAAAAGGTTCTCAAGGATTATGGAGTCAAGCATAGGGTTACTACACCCTATAACCCTCAAGCGAATGGGCAAGCCGAAGTCTCCAACCGACAAGTGAACCAAATTTTGGAGAAAGTAGTCGGAACCAATAGGAAGGATTGGGCTATGAAGCTCAATAATGTTTTGTGGGGGTTCCGGACTACTTATAAGACGGTGATGTATAAGTCACCGTATCAAATTGTCTATGGGAAGCTGTGCCACTTACCCGTTGAGATTCAGCACAAAGCTTTTTGGGCATTGAGGAGTTTGAACTTGTCTCTTAAGAATTAAAAGGAGTTGAGGATGACTCATATCAATTAATTGGACGAGTTCAGAAATCGTGCTTATAAGAATTCGGAGATCTATAAGGAAAGAATGAAGAAATGGCATGATTCGAAGATTTCTTATAAGGAGTTCAAACAAGGAGATGAGGTATTACTTTTTAACTCTCGTTTGAAGCTCTTCGAAGAAAAATTGAAATCGAAGTGGACGGGGCTGTTCATTATCAATAGAGCCTGTGGAGGGGGGAGTTTTGAGCTTATGAACAAAGATGGAGACATTATCGCGGCGAATGGGCATTGATTGAAGCATTACAAGTCGCCGAATGATGCTTGCGTCATCTTTGAAGATACCTGGCACTAGATTGGTATCGTCGTGACTCTCCGACGTTAAACAAGAGCGCTTGTTGGGGGGCTTTTCCTTCTATTTTCTTGTTTTATTTTCATTGGTGTGAGTAAGAAATTTTTATATTTAATGTGCATATTATTCAGAAATTACATCTCTTTGCAAACTTAGTTTTCACTATAGTTTCTACTAAGTTTGGGGGGGTGTGATATACTTACCTCATCATAGTACGGAGAGTATAATCTTTTCTTTGTAATGTTTGCTAGGAGAGTTGATTTTTTGCGGTATATTAAAACTTTAACTGGGTTTGATATATCAATTTGTTGCAATTTGCCTAGTGTTTAGTGGTGTTTTGTTTTAAAGTGTCATTGTGGAGTTACACTTGATGTTATATGGTATATAAGTGGGTCTCGAGCTTAGAAATTGTTATCTTGATACTTGATGTTGTCCTATAGTTTAATTGTTGCACGGAAATACGAGAAAAGTATAAAGTTTATGGAGTTCGAGAGGTTGTTCGACTTCTAGGAGGTTGTTCGACCATGCTATTTAATCGAGCAATGGTCGAACGGAATGCGTAACTCTTCCAATAGGATTGTTCGACCTGGGCAAGGTTGTTCGACTAAATTTGGAACTCGAACGGAAGTCGAACATAATGTGTAAATTCTTCCAGAGAGGTTGTTCGACTTGGACCTTGTTGCTCGACCAAGTTGTCATAGTCGAGCAACGGTCAAACAAAATATGCAAAACTTATAGAGAGTTTGTTCGACCAAGTAAGGGTTGCTCGACCAGAAATGTGAAGTCGAACGAAGGTCGAATGGGATAGAGGAGAACAGGGATTGTGACTAGGCAGTTCGCTCGACTTCCAACACTTGTTCGACCAACATATTTTGGTCTAACGGAGGTCAAACGACGCCAATTTCAAAGATAAATCTGGGTTGCTTGACTTTAAACCCTTGCTCGATTTCAAAACTCAAGTCGAGATGAAGTTAAGCGGGCTCCGAAAACAACTTTTAAAAGGTCATTTTTCATTCCGTTCGACATACACCCATCACCCTTTCTCGAGCACCGATTCCAAATCGTAATTTTTTCTTCCCAAACTCTTCCCTACACTTTAATCCTCCATTCCACACACTTCCACATCCAAATTCGAGGATTCTCAAGTCCGATTTTGGGCTAGAATTGAATTTTGGGAGTTTTTCGTCGTCTACACCAAACGCACACCATGATAAACAAAGGTATGATTTCTCCTGACTTTTTACTCTTAAATTGTAGTGATAATGCTTAGCGAAGAATGGGTGAGTGGATTCATGCTAGTTTTGGTTGGATTTGATTGTTGAATTGTTGAAGTTCTTATTTGAAATTGCACTTGAATTTTCATGCTTCATGGAGTTCGCTTCAATGTAGCGGCGTACTTTTTCAATCAGCTTCACAAGTTCATGACTCATGGAATTCAGCGTGTGAACATCGGAGGACTCATCACCTTGATAGCTGAGTATTATAGAGTCTATTTGAGCGGGCACAGGCCTATCCGAGGGGATCCAGACTTGATTCTGACATCATGTGTGAGGATGGGGCTGATTGAGTGGCTAGATGATACTTGGATGTTCATCCGAGGAAAGAATCCTAGTACGTTCAGATTTCCACTGGCGAATGTTGATCTTACTACCGTTAGGGTCAATAACAATTTATTGATGAATACCACGGAGCACACGGTAATCTCGGAGACATGCTTGGGAAGAGGAGATTGGAGACTCCTTGATGATATGCGGGCTCATGGGATCGTCTTAGATGAGGACATGGTCCTGATAGGAAATCTGGCCGACTTTGTAGAGAAAAAGCTGCAGCCACCACCCGCTTTTGATTATCCAGGGATAGATATGCCCCTGGTGCAGCCTCAGTAACCACAGGAGTAGGAATTTTTTGAGCCACCACCACAGCCACAGCCGCAGCAGGATTATTGGGTAGCCAAGAATCAGTTTCATCGGGAGCAGTTCCGGATGATGCATGAGCATTTCACCACACTCAATGCGAACCAGCAAGAAACAAATAGACAGTTGGCGCTTGCGAATACTAACTATGCCATGCTCAATGCGCATTATGATGCCATAGATAGTCGGTTGAGCAAGTGTATGATCACGGGCGCTTGATGGATAGGAATATCAGTGATCTTCATCAAGCGTTTGATCGATGACGTGCAGAGATGAGTGGAGATGAGGATGATGAGGATGATGATGCTCCGGAGGAGTAGAGTTGCCAGGTCTTTTATCTTTTCTGATTCTTCTCATCCCCATTCTATTTTACAGTTATAGGTGGAGACTTGATTGCTGTGGGTGTAGTGTATGATTCATGTGTGGGTGGCATGTATTTAATATTGATGATGATTGAGTGATTGATTATTGGAAGATGTTTACATGGATTTGCTTGGGATTGTTTAGTGATGAGGATTGTTCATGTTATGCATGTGCCTTATTTTGATGCATGTTGATTTGTTGATGACGAGCGTGTTCAATTTTACTTGTAATTCATAGAAAATTGATATTGATTGCATGCTTTGAATAGTGCTTAGGATTCTATTACCCATGTGAAGATTTAAGCCTTTTGATCGTGCTATAAGCATGATAGTTTATTCTTGAGAGTCGTTTATATACTCGTATTCTAGAACTTGACTTGGAGCCTTGTTTGAAGTCTATAATTGATAGATACTAGGAAATGATCTTAGGCCATTGTTGTTGATTAAGTCACTTTGCCAAATTTATCCTACCTTATTATATGATTATCATTGGAAGTCCTTTTAAACCTTTAAGCTTTTTCTTTGACAAGCCTTTGATAAACAGCCGTTTATCTTTTGAGCTTTGAATACCTATTACTAGTAAAGAGTGGAGGTAAATGAATGCTATATGAAGTTTTGAAGAGAAATAGGAAGGAGGGATTTGGTGTAATAAGAATCAAGAGACAAGAGGTTAAATCTTGCAAGGGATAGTGCCTGAAACCGGTATCCCTAATGCTAGAAAGGGTAGTGCCCGAAACTAGTACTCTTATACTTAAAGAACACCAGAATTGGTATTCTACTGCAGAGAAGAGATGTTGATCCAAGTAAAGATGGAGAAAGCGCAAATTGAAGTGATTATAAGAAAGACGAAGGAGAAAAGAAGGAAGTTGTTGAAAAGCAAATCTCCAAGGTACTTCTTTACTAGTAATTTAGTTACTTATCTAAATTATCCTACCTTTACCAAAGAACCAACATTACCACCTATATGCAAGTCCTTTGTGATCCTAGTATTGAAGTAGTTATAGATGGATTTTTGAGACCCTTGTTAAGCTTATGGTCATGCGAGTATATGAATTGAAATTGAGTGTCGATACTAACTATAAAGTGTACATCTTTTACACTTGAGAGAGAAAGTAAACACTTATCCGTGAGCTAGATGACTTAGCACTCGTAGAAGTATTGTGATTGATTGATGTTTTTGCGTGAATGAAAGGTATGATGGATTGTATGTTTTGAGTTGATATAATTACATGTGTTAGGATATGTTGTTCTTGATTTTGTGATTACACTCTCTGGATTTATTTTTATTTTCATTGCCTCGGGACGAGGAACATGTAAGTTTGGGGATTTGATGAGAGTGTAAATTCACGTATTTTGGGCTCTGATTTGTGTGGAAATTGAGTATGATTGAGTCTTTTATTGAGACGAATTGGTTTGTTTAAGAAAAAATCACGAATCAGAGGGTACAAGGGCTTTTTGAGCATATTTCTACAGAAAAACAGATAGAAATGGCTCGAAATTAGAAGACACGATTTTTGAGGTGATTTTTGAAGGCCGTTCGACCTCAAGACCTTGTTTGACCATCATCACTTTGGTCGAACAAGGTGGCCAAGCCGAGCAAAATACACAGATTCATCCAGAGAGCTTGCTCGACTTAGAGATGTTGCTCGACCAGAATCATCTTGGTCGATCAGATGAGTGAAGTCGAACAAAAAAAGCAAAAACTTACAGAAGGCTTGCTCGACCATTGCTCGACCAGTCACGGCGTGGTCTAACGGATTCTCACTGCTACTATTTATGGCAATTCTGGATGTCTTTTACCAAATTTGACGTGTGCTTCAAGCAAAAGCCCATCCTAAGCCCATACGGAGGTTCCATGAGTATAAAAGAAGAGATTTCACAGGAGAAAAAGTAGGACACACATTATTCATCATCCATCCACCACCGAAACCCTACCATCATCCGAAGGAGTCGTGAAGAGAGGTTCGTCTGGCACGTTAAGTAAGATCATACCAATCAACCATAATTGTTCCTAGATCAATCATGGGCTAGAGCCGCTTCGGTAGTTCTAGGGTTATGAAAGTTTTATGAGTTAATTGAATTTCTATGTGTAAACTCCGTACAACACTACTTGTGATTTATTTTATATAAGATTGTGCTTTTTTAATTCATACTCACAGTCGTTTTGTGCATCATTAACTGTTATGTAGAGTCTGAATACATATCTTGGTTATTGATTGAGTGCGTTTACTGCTGAGCAGGATTACATGTTATAATTCTAAGTGAAGGAATTCCGAAATCTTATTAGAACTATCTTATATAGATACTTGTTAATTGAATCTTATTCGGGATAATAAGTAGGATAAAGAGTATAATTTCATAGTACCTATAAAGGGAGATCATATCTGGTTAGAGTAATAAGTACACGAGAAATAATTAATACTGATAGTACCTAGAAAGGGGTGAATTATATCTCTTGCTCCGAGGATATTCACACGTGTCATACGCATGTTTACTTGTGTCTATAAGGTGAATTTGGATGGTTTAGTGATGCGTCCATAAACCACAAGGCAGAGTCGGACATCAATGCATGGAAAGAAAATTAATAAGTAAAATTGGATGACCCGAAGAACTACTTGATCACCACTGTATTTTCTCTATTGCTTGTTTATTTAATTTGCTATTTAAATTATATGTTATTTAGTTTCGTAATTTTTCCAAACCATATTTAACCACATAGTCTTAGTTAATTAGAATATATTAAATTGACAACGATCCATCCCTTGGGTTCGATAATCACTTGATCGCCTATCAAAACTACAATTGATATCCTTCATACTTGGGGATAATTTTGTGTGTTGAGAAAATGGTCATCAGAAATATATTTGTATTTAACTATCTTAGCGAATGATTATTAATGCTAATAAAAACTAACAGCATACTAGAAGTATGGGGTGTTAAAGGGGTTTCAATTAGTTGGAAAGATAACTTACCATCTAACTATCTAATACCACTTTTTTGCACATATTGACCATTAGATCCCCGAATTTTGAATTTGAAGCACAATAATTAAGTTTGGTTTCATGGTAAAGAAGCAAATGATAATCACATCCTTGGAATGAAATAATGAACAATGGTAAAATGAGGGAGTTTTGCAATCTGTTCTTTACTTTTGCATTTCTGTAATGTTCATGTGAATACCACATTTTATGACAATTTTGTTCTAAACATCTAATTAAGGTAATGCTGCATACGGTTTTATCATTACAAAATGGACCGATGTTGCATACGATTTTCCTCTACACTCAATACGATTGAATTATACACCAAGTTATTTAGGAATATGCTTTTTTATGTTCTTCGGTCATGTAAATCAAAGAAGCAAGTTAAACTCAAGCTAAAGGAAGTAATGAAATATTTAATTGTCAGATATTCCTAAGATTGATGGTCTTCACAGATGCACTAAAGACTAAAATAGTCAGTATGCTTAATAAAAATTCCTATGATGCAAAAGCAGCATAGATATTAGTTGATCCCACAAAGCATAGCAGTTAGAAAGTAGCTATTTCTACAAGGTTGTCGAATGGTCCTACTATACAAAACTTGACCAAAAAGAAGAATAAGAACCCGATCGACTTTGATAAACTAGTAATAGAATAACACGAAATAAAAAGTAATTGACTGTAATTGGGTACGTTCAATGTTATACCAATCGTTCTGGGCAAACTCCGACCAGGGCTTTCAACCGAGGTATACTCTAGGCCTGATGATCTCTTTGCCACCGGTTTCTCAAAGCACCCTTGCAGTAAATAGAGGATTGGATTAACAGGCATCACAATACTCTAGAATTGAGAAAAACACGGTAATGGATACTATGCATACCTTAATCAATCGAACTCATCAATTCATGAAGCGGCTTCCTATAATCAATCTACGAATAGCTTGTCTTCGGCAATAGGAGCGTATAATTGGGTGTTCGATTAATCTAGGCCTCGGCAACAGGAGCGTATAATTGGGGGTTCGACTAATCTAGGGCTTCTTCATATGATAGGGAAATCAAACCTCAAATCTAAAAAAGTTAACTGCTCAAAATTTTTTTCGGAGGTGTTACCTGCGCTTTAATTTTACATTTCCGCGCTGACAAGAACATCGTGGATGTGACGAGAGATAGCCCCTCCATTTCAATTTCCAACCCAAACTGCTTATTATTTTATTATTTTTATTTCTATATTTGTTTTTAACCTTTTTGAATGTTATGTTATTATTTTATCTCCAATTAAGTACATTGCATATTGAATTTGATTTTACATTTAATTTTGAGGTGTTGAGAGCAGCAGTTCTTTGTAAATTTGATAATAATAACTTATATTTTTTCTAATTTTATTTTTTTCAAGATGACAATTTTTTTGTAGCATGTTGATGTGACTTAAATTGCTTTAATCAAATCACATAAATCCATTATTATATATTTAGTGTAAAACGCACGCACGGGACAATTAATTATATATATATATATATATATATATATATATATATATATATATATATATATATATATATATATATAAACATTTTAAATTAAAAAATAATTATATATTTTATAATACATATAAATATTATAATATCTTGTATATAAAATTATGACTATATATTTAATCTTTTTATTATATTTATATTGATTTGCATTGTTTTATTACAAAATAAAATAATAAATTAATTTGTGTACTTTAACACATATAGATATTATTATTCCTTCTTCATATATAGTTGAAAAAATTGAGAATGAAATTCAAAATTCTTAAAAACAAAAAAATTAATCAACACATGCGTACATATACAAAATTCATAAGTATTCTAATTATTAAATAAAGTACATATATTAGGAATTTTAATATTCTAATAAATAATTAGAATATTAAAAGTATTTTGATTATATAAATTTTTTAAGTTATATTATTAAATAATATTTGAATGTTTATTTATTAATATGAGAAGTTTTGTGTTAGTGATGAGAGTGTAAATTCACGTATTTTGGGCTCTGATTTGCGTGAAAATTGAATACGATTGAGCCTTTTATTAAGACGAATCGGTATGTTTATGGAAAAGTCACGAATCAGAGGATACTAGGGCTTTTTGAGCATATTTGTATAGAAAAACATATCAAAAGGGCTCAAAATTGGAAGACACGATTATTGAAGCGATTTTCGAAGGTTGTTCGACCTCAAGGCCTTGTTCGACCAGCATCGCTTTAGTCGAACAAGGTGGTAAAGTCGAGCAAAATATGCAGATTCGTCTAGAGAGCTTGCTCGATCAAGAGATGTTGCTCGACCAGCATCATCCTGGTCGAACAGATGAGGCTTAGTCGAGAAAAATATGCAAAAACTTACAAAATGCTTGCTTGACCGTTGCTTGACCAGGAGGCCTTGCTCGACCAGTCAAGGCATGGTCGAACGGATTCTCACTGCTTCTATTTATGGTAATTCTGGATTTCTTTTGCCAAATTTGATGTGTGCCTCAAGCAAAAGCCCATCCTAAGCCCGTAAGGAGGTTCCACGAGTATAAAAGAAGAGCTTTCGCAGGAGAAAGGGGGACACACATCACTCATCATCCATCCACCGCCGAAACCCTACAAGGAGTCGTGAAAAGAGGTTCGTCTGGTGAGTCAAGTAAGATCATACTAATTAACCATGATTATTCCTAGATCAATCATGGGCTAGAGCCGCTCCAGTAGTTCTAGGATTATGAAAGTTTCATGACTTAATTAAATTTCCATCTGTAAACTCCGAACAACACTACTTGTGGTATATTTTATATAAGGTTGCGCTTTTTAAATTCATATTCACTGTCATTTTGTGCATCATTAACTGTTATATAGAGTCTGAATACATATCTTGGTTATTAATTGAGTGCGTTCACTGCTGAGCTGGATTACATGTTATAATTCTAACTGAAGAGAGTGCGAAGTCTTATTAGAATTATCTTATATAAATACTTGTTTATTGAATATTATTCGGGTTAATAAGTAGGATAAAGAGTATAACTTCATAGTACCTATAAAGGGAGATCATATCGGGTTATAGTAATAAGTGCACAAAAATAATTTATTCTGATAGTACCCAGAAAGGGGGGTGAAGTATATCTCTTGCTCCAAGGATATTCACACGTGCCATACGCTTATTTGCTTGTGTCTATAGAGTAAACTCGCATGGTTTAGTGATGCGTCCATAGATCACAAGGCAGGGTCGGACATCAACACATGAAAAGAAAACTAATAAGTAAAATTGGACGACCCGAAGAACTACCTAATTTCTTACTTGATCACAACCGTATTTTCTCTATTATTTGTTTATTTAATTCGCTATTTAAGTTACTTGTTATTTTGTTTCATAACAATCCCAAACTAAATTTACCAACATAGTCTTAGTTAATTAGAATATAATTAAATTGATAATAATCCGTCCCTTGGGTTCGCTAATCACTTGGTCGCCTATCGAAACTACAATCGATATCCTTTACACTTGGGAATTATTTTGTGTGTTGAGAAAACACTCAACAGTGAGACCGTAGACTGCGAGATTATTTCACACTTTTATAATTAGTTCTTACTTTTTATTAAAGATAATATCATTTTTATTTTGAAAAATTTATCAATTTTCATTTATACTATAAATTATTCATAAAATATCGTTATCACTTTTCATCAACTGAGTACCAATTTTTGTTATAAATACATAATTTTTTATTCGTCTCATAAATATTATTACGTTAAACGATTTTACACAAGTCTTCCTCTAACTAATAGTCATTTGCTATTACTATATAACCAATTAATGTTATATTTTTATTTTTTTAAAAATATTGATTAATAAGAGCATAAATATGCAAGTTTATTATTATTATGAATTTTTCTTGAAAAATGAGAGTTAATATTATTATTTTTTATTTTAAATATAATGCTATTTTTTTATAAATAAATATATTAAATAATGGAAAAGAATATATAAAAAGGTTTATTTTGGGGTGCACCTAAAGGTTTATAGGGTAAAATTAAGGGTAGTGGGTAGTTATTAAATTTATTTTTAAATATTTTATTTTATTGAATTGTGAGGTTTGAATAAAGATCTAATCTAACGATGAAAATTATCCAGGTTCACCGGTGCTTCAGGTACGCAGTTAGACTCATAAACAAATCAAAACATTTTATGAATACACTTTGTAAGAATTATAAGTATAACTTGAAAAACACTAGAATATACTTCCTTCCGCCACTTAAAAGGTGATTCGTTTGCTTTTTGCACGTGGATTAAGGAGTATTATTATTATATGTAAAGTAGGTAGTTGTTTTAGAGGGAGGTGGTGGGGTTATATAGTGTACTTTTTTACTAAATAAGGAAAATGAATACCTTTGAAGTTGCCGCCCAAAATGGTAAAATTGATACCTTGTAAGTGGCCGGAAGGAGTACTTTCAAACACTTGGAACATTTATTTATTACGTACAATTTATGAAATTTATTAGAATTTGATTAGACTATATATTATATAGTCTTTATCATGGCATGATTATATATTGGAAACCAATGGCATACTTATAAATTCACATTCCTATTAAATTACTAAAGCATTAAGAATATTCACAATTTTTTTTATAATGATTTCAAAAATATCTACAGTATTGTTCTACAGTATTGTAAGTGGTTACTTTATATGCCATTGTATTTTAATATCATATAATTTCTTATTTTTTAACAAAATAAAAAATAAAAAAAATTCATTCGTATCATTTTCTAACAAGTACTTATCAAACACAACTTATTCCATTTATTACTCTTATTTGAATTCCCTCCAACTCTATTAAAAGAAAGGCGGTAAAATATTGAAAAATTAAATAAAAAAGAGTGTGTAATTTCTTATTTGAAGTCACATCTCATCTCATCCATAATTGAAAAAAATCCTAAATTACGAAATTAAAACATCCCAAAACAAAATAAATAAAGTATCAAATCCATCACAATCCAAATTAACTAGAAATGAGCTAAAGAAGTGTTGAGCACTAAAAGTACTCCCTTCAATTCTCTGGAGGAGGAGGTGGTATCCTCTGGAAAGCTACCCAAGGGTTGTAGGCACGAGGTGAAGCCGAAAACTGAAAATTAAACATCATAGTGAGCATCTCCTCCATATTGTTTGAGTGGGCACAAGCTTGCTCATCATTATAGTCCCTCCTACGCTGCCCCTCATGGATCTCCCTCATCATCACACCCTGTCTCTGCTGCTCCTCTCGGAATTCTCTCATCTGATCTCTGTTTTACTACTGAGTTTGCCTAATCTCCCTGACTTCATCTTCTAAAAAATTTCACCATGCATTCCCCACTCCTGGTCCCATAAACTGTTGATGTTGCTGAAACTCATCCTCTTGGACTTCATCTTCTTCTTGCTGAAATACTGGAGGCTCTGGTGCTTATTCTTCAAATTTCAAATGATGAGGTTGCTCTTCTTCATCTCCTACCTCCATGTCCATTGGCTCAGCTCTCAGATTTTTTAGCTCCGGATTCTTTTCTACTTTCATCTGTTGGAGCACTGTCTCCACTCATTCTCTATTCTGTCTGTAGAAGCTCTCACAACTGTGGAGTGGTTGGGACTCCCATTGCTGATTTCGTTATTCGCGCACTGTGGTGAGCTCAAGAGCAGGTAGAGGAAATGGAGCTCCCTTATTTTTCCTCAAGCAATACATGTTTCCTATAAATGATAGGAACTCCATCCTTATGAGCTGTGTGTAAGTGAGTCCCTCACTAACCATCATGTGTTGCATACCTCTAAGGTCAACGCCTAACCCTTGAGCAATCATTATCACCATTCCTCCAATCATAATCCCTCGAGTATTTTCTCTTTTTGACACCCTCTCAACATGCTAAATGAAGTGAGCTGCAATGTTCACTCTAAAATCCTGATATAAACTGTACATGATGTACAACTGTTTCTCACTAACAGCTCCACTCTCAAATCTCCCCAGAATGGTATTTGATACAATCTTTTCAAGATACCTCATGACAGGATTTCTTATAGATGTCCCCTTTGAAGAGCTTGGAATGTACTCACCAGGTTCTGTCCCATCGTCAACCAACTTTCTCTACCAGTTTTATTGATTGAAATCCCCTCCTGGTAGAAAGTTCTGATGACCTCTCATAATCGGACACCCAAAGAACCTATTTATCTCATTCACAAGAATCTTCTCCCTCAATTCATTGTTCAACTGATATGTGATCAAAATAAAAAACTTGTTCCTATCCTTCTAAACCTCTAGGGTGCTCATAAAATGGGCTGTAAGATAGAGGTTAGTGGAAGGTCTCTTGTAGAAGAACTCTTCCATATCCACCCGATGGAACAGGATCCTCAGATCACCCTCTATCCCAAGACCAACCATAGTGGCTTGATCCTGGAATCGAGTTGGCCTAATTTTGGATATTATGTATTTCCATCTTAATGCATACTTCTCTCATTCTGTGAACTCAACTCCAAAATTCATAGGGTGTATTTCCTTCATCATCAACTGTGCATCGAGGTTGGATAGTTCCATATCTTTCTCAATAATAATGAAGTTCTCATTGCGTTTCCTCACTCTTCTTTCAGCCATCTACAATATTCAACATATTTCAAATTACATTCAATTTCAACTCAAGGCAAAATATCTCATATTGCTTGAAATCATCACTAGTTATTCAACTAAGTGTCAATTCTAGCACAACAAACAATATTTTCCAAGGATTTTCACATTTTAATCCAAGCAACTTTAGCAACAGTTTATTCAAAAATTTTAATTTTTAATGATTCAATCAAGTTCAACATCTCAATCTTACCATTCTTTCATGAATTTATTGCCTTTTCTATGGGTACAACTTATATCAACAATGCTTCATGCAAAAGCTTTTAATTCTATTCAAAACTTCACTTAGGCATTTCATCAAACACTTGGCATTCACATATTTCACAATCAATTCAACAGGAATTTTCAATTCCATCATGCTCAAATCCTCAATGCTTAAGCTAGTGTACATAATACAATTATCACGAAAGCATTATCAATCAATATGCAACAACATATGCTTTTAATTTCATTCCTTCAAAAATTCCCAAATTCAAAATGTTCATGAACCTTAATTCTTGTACAATTTCAATCAATCCAACAATTAAAATTGCACATTCTTGTATCAACATCTTAGACATGCTTCAAACATGCTATCATCCTAAACTCATACAAGAATTTAAACAATTAAACCTTCAATTGAAAACTAGGGTGCGAAGTGTCATACCTTGGGTGTTCTTGGAATTAAATGGAAAAGATGGCGTTAAACCTTAAGGATCACACTTGAATCACTCAATCTTACCACTCTTTTGATGTTGGTCGATGTATCTTGGAGTTTGGAAGTGAGAATACCCGAATGAGAGTGTTTGTGCACAAAGGGAGTGACTGGCCGTGCTCCAATAATCGGCTTTTAAAAATTAACTCAGACACGACATGAGTTGTGTCACGTAACACGGCCAAAGGGTGGCCGCGTTGCGTGTTTTGATGTCGCCACACAGCTGCTTCTTACAGGCCCGTGTTGGCGATACGGCTCGAGTCTCGATACAGGACATGACTCGTGTGACGCTACATGGCCGAAGGGTGGCCGTGTTGGATGTATTGATGTCGCCACACGGACACATGTCACAGGGCCGTGTTAGCGGCACGACTCATGTACCTACAGCTCTGTTTTCTCCAATTTTCAACTTCAAGTCTTGTCTTTTCCTGTTTTTATGCTTCCAATACTCCCTATTCATGCTCACAACTCATAAACATCATTAGCTCAATATTAGTTATCAGTACACAGATTATCATCTACTTCAACACAACCAATCGGACCAAAATCACACCGAACACATGAGAAAATTTCAAATTTGCCTAAAAAATACGAGCAAGATATGCTTACTAATAAAACATGTATGTGTTGGATTGTATACTAAAAGTCTAGCTTTAGTATGAACAATGTCATAACAATATTTGAAATGAGAATCATTGATCAAATGATTGCGTCTTATAATTTATTTTATATGCATGGCGCAATAGTCCATTTACTTTATACTGTAGATAATATGTTGTACGACAACACGCAGAAGATCATATTATCGGTTTCCTTATAAAGTATAAACAGATGCTCACAACTGAGATAGACGGGGACTCTCTATCGGTATGGTTGTAGTGTGGTTTGGTATTAGCTTGTCTTGGCTATAGAATCACATTAGTGCACTTGTGTGTATTGAGCAGGACCGCCTGAGATCGTTCTTCTTATACTGACTATATAGTAGAACTTGATCTCTGTTATTATGGAAGTTCGTGCTCTTAATCCCTATACAATAACCTCGACACGTAGGGCAGTATGTATTTCTTTGATTCATCAATGGGTGAGATTTATAAGTATTAAATCAACAAACTCGGTGAGTTGGGAAGTAGTGCTGTATCTATGGCGTGCTGTTGATTGTAGAAGGAATCCATGTCCGTCATAGGTTGATGATGTCCCCTTGAGGAGCTCATAAGGTTTATCATGTAAATCTTGCAAGTGGATTAATTTCCGGCATGATAAAAAGGTTGAGTGGTACTACTCTCGGACGAGATATTAATTAATTAGAGTTGTCAGTAACTTAATTAATTAATGGACATTGAATATCTTAAACATGGGGAGACTATCGGGCTTATAATAAGAAGGAGCCCAGAACATAATTTGGGATTGGATGGGTAGTGCAATAATAATATTTTAGTGGGCTATATTATTATTATTGGATTTAATTAAAAGCTTTGGGCTAAGCTTGGTTAATTAAATTCAATTGAGGCCCAGCCCAATTTCTCCTCCTGGTCCCTGCAGTAGCCCTTATAAATAAGTTATCTCAGTTCCTGTTAACCCTAAGTCAGTGCCTCATTTGACAGTTAGAAAGAACAGGAGCAGATTGAGAGAATCCTGCAGATTGTTGCCCACACAACAGCAGGATTCGGCTTGGGACATACTGCAGAAGATTGAGAGGTGGTTCTCTGCAACGGTTCATCCTCTACATCAACCCAGAAGTACGGTAAACAAGATTTAATTGCTTCCGCTGTAATTGTTTGCCTGATAACCTTAAACGAATCACGTTGATCCACACGATCCAATTGCCAACAATTGGTATCAGAGCGTTGGTTTCGTGGTGAATCGTGAGACGTAAGGTTTGGGTTTTTGTGATTATTTGATTATATGATATAATCTGAATTTAATCACAATTTTTTTTAGCTTTTCCTTTGATTAACGATTCGATAGAAGCATGGTGTTAGGGATTGTATATGTGTAGATTACCCTAAATTCCTATGTGCTTTGTCAATTATATGGGTGTGTGATTATTGTGATTGAATTCAAACTGTATGAGAGAAAATTGTTCCCTCACTTCACACACATCAAGAATCCCATCTGCTATCCACACACACTGGATCGCTCACACTCACGACCCGGTGGACTGTCGCGGTTCTCATCGAAAAGAAAAGGAGGATGAAACGATGGTGGGCGAAGCTGTACATCGGAAGCGAGTAGACTATGGATCCAGGCCCATGCTTAGGGTAGTTCCAGCTGAGTCCTCAACGAGTCATGGACGAGTCGACGAAGGGTTGGAACGGGTCAGAACCCAGTTTTATCGCCGCCGCCGCTATCGCCCTTGACTCGCTTGGGTTGCCACCTGACGCGGTCGGAAATAACGATGCTTGACTAAGGAAGAAGTCCGGCTGGGCTATCCGAGGCAGATGCGCGGAGTGTCGGTGGATCCCGTTCGACGGCGGGTCTTGAACGAGGCTTCAGGCAGTTCCGTAGCGGCGCTCGCTTTCTGGCTGTGGCATACCGGGGATGTCATCACATCTATGGTGATGAGAGGGTGACTCTGGAATCGAGTCTGGAGGTCTTCTCGTCGGAGTCCATGGCGGACCAATCGTAGTGTGTGCGCGGCGGGACTGTCGAGGCTTCAAGGTGTCGGGGTATTCCGGCCAGCGAGCGAGGCAGCGGCGTCAGAGATGGACTGGGTGGTGCTGGGGAGACGCGATGACCGGGTGGCGCTGGACTCCTTCGCGTCTCGCCGGTGAGACGCGATTAGCAGATCCGGTCAGTCAGCATGTGCGACTGTGGGTCGGTGGGAGTGTCGCTGACGGGCGCGACAGCAGCGGCTAGCGACAGTGTTGACTCCGGACGTCTAGCGGCGTATGCACCGGCGCGCTGATGGCACGTCCGCCGAGAGCGGAGGCGCCGTGTGGTTTCCATCTTGATGTTGCGGCTGGGTGATATTCTAGGGCTGCACAGATGGGCTTTTGACTATTGGGCTCAATTTTTTAATTCATGAGTTATTGGGCCTAATTTTATTAAGGATTGATTGTTGGGCCTAATTTAATTATTTGGGCCCAAATTTTTAATTAAAAGGATAGTGGGCTAAAGGGCCCTATTTTAATTAAGGAGTATTTGGGCTGATGATTAAAGGGCCCAATTCAGTAATTATATTAGATGCTGCCCAATTTTAATTAAATGGTTTTGGGCTTTTGGGCTCAATTTTAATTAAAATGGTTTTGGGCTGCTGGTTTTAATTAATTGTGGGTAATGGGCCAAGCATGAAGTTATTTTTTTTATGGGCTAATTTTGTGCTAGTGGGCTTGGTGGAATTAATTTGTTTTGGGCTAAGATTATGGGCCATGGACAATGAGCTTGATTAATTAATTTAATCTGTTACTCATTTTGTGCTTATTTGTTGCTCTTGGGCCCATTTAATTGATCCACTTATTATGCAATTAATTAATGTTATATAACTGATTAATTGATTTAATTATCAATTATTGTTGTATATGTGAAAGGCATGTTCTATGTGATTTATTTATTTAAATTGTTGTTAATAGAAGCATGCTAAGATGTATATTTTATTTATGAAATATTATATGCATGTTTAAAACCCTCGGTGTTAAATAACTAAGTGGGAGAGGGGATTGGTAATAAATTCCCGCGGCCTCCATTATTGGTTTGTAAGTGATGTGAGTAAACTTGCGTGTTGGCATAGGCCTTCCTCCCTAACGGATGAGTTTATTCACGGATCACTGGTACAGACTTCATAAATAATTATTGTTTGTAATGTGGCACATAAACTTGCGTGTTGGCATAGGCCTTCCTCCCTAACGGATGAGTTTGTGTGCGGTACACTGGTACAAACTTATAATTGATGATTGTAGGAAGCTACCCGAGCGCGTGTGTACTTCTCCAACTGTAAGGCACATAAGCTCGCGCAGTGGACTTGGGATCAAATAATGGTGTACACTTAGGTGTAAATAATTAGTATCCTCCCCAACGGAGTCACTGCTATTATTTGCATGGCTAAAGAGTAACCGACTATTAATTATTTTGTCATAAAGTTAGGTTGACAAATGAAATTAATGGGTAAAACCTTCTCTTGTAAATGTTCGGGTTTGTAAACGTCCACACTAACGTGGCTTGCAGACTCACGGTGCTTGAGATGTCGGTGAATTTTATTTTATATTATTTTGAGGGAAACAATATAAAAGGATAAAATTCGAAGTTTTGATCAGTAAATTTAATCGTGATTCTCTGTATTTCGAATAGTTTTAGTCTCACTAATTGTTAACTAAAAGACATTATATTTACTTGTCCAAATTAGTTGATTAGAAAAGAATCTTGGTTTTGAAAATTTACTGCTTAAGAAAATACAAGTGTGTTCTCTCATAGGACGGCTCATGATGCCTGCTAATGTCTCTAGTGAAGAGATGAGAGGTTCATAGAAATATGATGGTCTCATGTAACTCTTTGGATACTTGAGTAATTTAAAAGGCGCAAGATCATGATAGAATTTGATGAATGAATTGGAAATATATATAGAATAGAAGTTGAAAGGGAAACCTAAGTCAATTTTATTCTACATAATTGCTTAAATGTTTTGAGTAAGTTCCACCTGAATTACAAAAGGATGTAAATGGTGGGAAACTTCTGACAAAACATGTGGCAAAGGGAAAGCCATTTTCATCATGATGTGAACAAGTTTAATATCTTATTTACTAATGATTTAAACATGATTAGTGATGGCATCTACTGACTCGAACTGTGTAGATACTGGAATCACTAAATGTTTTTCACTTAGTAAGGATAAGATTGTAATGACATGGGTAAAACTACAAAGGTAGTGGCTATTGCAGTGGGAGTTGTTTATTTATCTCATGATAAGAATAAACGATTGATTATGAGAAATTGCCTTTACGTACATTTCATAGAAAGAATTTGATTTCGGTTTCTATGCATTAACGGATGGACACTTCATTTCATTTAAATGACATGGTCATAGTAATGAGGAATGAGGCTTTAATCCGTTAAAGTACGTTGGTGGATAATAAGTATACTCTTAAATCATGTTCATCCCACAGATGCAATAAATAATAATTAATAATGCATCTTCTAAAGTTAGTAAGAGAAAGGAACCTTCGGAGATGAACTAAACATACATTTGGCGTCTAAGACTAATTCATTTTACTTGAGTAGGATTCAAAAGTTGATAGCCGATAGACCGTAAGGTTTATCTGAAGTGGAAACTATCGGACTTGCGAGTCGTGCTTGGAAGTAAAATTGATTAACTGCCTTTTCAAGGCTGTGGGGTGTAGAGCCAAAGATATATATGTTGGAATTAGTTTATTCTGATTCAAGCGAACCTAACAATATCCAGGCGAGAGGTGGTTATGAATATTCAAAGATTATTCTGGGAACCAATATATTTATATGATGCACTACATGTCTAAGTTCTTGGATTAATTCAAGAATTGTAAGGCTGGTACAGTGAGCGTCATGGAAAATATATCATATCATTACGATCCAATCGTGATGATGAAAACCTCTTGGGATAGTTAGGAACTAATAATCAGAAGTTGAGATTAAATCTCAAGTTGACTACACCGGGCATGCCCCAGCTGAATGGTGTGGTGGATAGAAGGTATAAGGCTCTTATGGTTATGATTAGATAGATGATGGATTATTTGGAATAATTAAATTCATTTTATGGATATGCCCTAGATACAGTAATTCGTGAAACGTTTGTCTATATATGGGATATTCTAGAAAAATGGATAGTGATTTATTTAGTCCAAAAGTTCGAAGCATAATTGTTAACTCAATAACTAGATTTTTGGAAAAGGACTATGTAATAAATCACAAACCCATGTATAAGTTGTTCTAGAGGTAGTGAGAGGAAAACACTAAGTATAAGTACCAAGTGTATAAGAGGATATACCACAAGGTAAACTGCAACGCGTGTCACGTCTGATACACAATTACATGTAGTGCCTTGTCGTAGTGGGAGTGTTGTATGACAACCCATAAATATATGTTTTGGGAGAGTCGTAAGACTGAATCCCTAGTGAACATGGTATTATCCCACGGATACGACGTAGCACTACAAGATTAAAATGCGGAATCTTAGTAAGTTGCAATGTATGTTGAAATAGAATCTACAGATTCTATATTAAATTTGGGAACTTGTATGACCACTAAATGGTGTAAAAGCCATTGCAAGGGTCAAAGGAAATAAAAGAGGATCATATGGAAAGGTGAAAACCTTGGAAGCAAAGCTTGTTGCGAAAAAGTGTACTCAGAAAGAAATGGTTCGATTATGAGGGAACATATTCGCTGGTAGCTATGCTTATGTTGATCTGGATTCTTTTATTTATTGCTGCTCATATTGAATTATGAGGAACAGCAAATAGATGTCAAGACAGCTTTCCTGATTGGAAGTCTTGAGGAAAACATCTATGTGAAGCAACCAGAGTGATTCATTGCAAAGTACTAATAGCATTTTGATAGTAAGCTTAAAAGTGTCCAGCGATTGACTAAAGCAAGCTTTGAGATCGTGAAGCATCTGTTTTGATTAGGTAATCCAGTGGCACGGATTTAAATCAATTAGCGGATGTATCTTGTGTATTGTAAAGAGTGACGGAAACGTGGTGGTGGTTTTTGTACTATACGTAGATAGTATCTTGCTCATTGGAGACAATGAAAGAGTATTATCGGGCGTATGGGTACGGTTAATAAAGCGGTAGATATGAAGGACTTAAGAAAGGCAAATATATCCTTTTGATCACGGTAATACGGATCACAAGAAAGGACATTATGCTTATCTCAAGTTTCATAAATGATATAGTCCATACTCGTTTAGCATGTGAATTTATCTTAGTGAATGTGTCTTTGAGATACAAAAAGAAGATAAAGTAGATGAAAGCGGTTCCTTATGCTTCGGCGAATAAGGAAGCTTAATCTAAGGAATGCTATGAACGAAGTTGGATATCTGTTTTGCTGAATGCAAGAACAGTGGGTATCAACGTAATCCGGAACAAGAATAATGAACTGTGGTAAGACATATATGAAGTGCCTGAGAAGGACTGGAAATCATATATAGACTTACTGAGCAGATTCACTGCTTCTTGTGGATTACGGAGATTCGGATTTTTTAGTCAGATTGAACAGTAGTAAATTCTCCTCAAAGTTTATGTGTTTAATCTTAGGAAGTAGAGTCATAATGTGGAGGAGTGTTATATAGAAATATATTTCAGACTCCGGACTCCATCATGGAAAGATGATAAATTGGAGCCTATGAGGCAGCCAAAGTATCTATATGACTCTAGAAACTTCAAGATGGAATTTGAAGTGTTTCTAAGTTTGCCCAAGGTAATCACAATTTACATTGTTGATATTGGTGCAGTTGCAAACTTGAAGGAATCACGAGTCCATAAGGCAATTAAACACATGGAGCGCGAGTACCACCTGTTACGAGAAATCGTATGATGAGGGGAAGGTTGATGTCGCCTAGATTGCATCGGATGATGACCTAGTAAACCATTTACAAAGACCTTAAGGCGAGAGCTTTTAATGGTCGTGTAGTGGGAATAGGAATCAGATGTTTGGCAGAAGACATGACAGCATAGTCTTTTAGTATAAGTGGGAGATTGTTGGATTGTATACTAAAAGTCTAGCTTTAGTATGAACAATGTCATAACAATATTTGAAATGAGAATCATTGATCAAATGATTGCGTCTTATAATTTATTTTATATGCATGGCGCAATAGTCCATTTACTTTATACTGTAGATAATATGTTGTGCGACAACACGCAGAAGATCATATTATCGGTTTCCTTATAAAGTATAAACAGATGCTCACAACTGAGATAGACGGGGACTCTCTATCGGTATGGTTGTAGTGTGGTTTGGTATTAGCTTGTCTTGGCTATAGAATCACATTAGTGCACTTGTGTGTATTGAGCAGGACCGCCTGAGATCGTTTTTCTTATACTGACTATATAGTAGAACTTGATCTCTGTTATTATGGAAGTTCGTGCTCTTAATCCCTATACAATAACCTCGACACGTAGGGCAGTATGTATTTCTTTGATTCATCAATGGGTGAGATTTATAAGTATTAAATCAACAAACTCGGTGAGTTGGGAAGTAGTGCTGTATCTATGGTGTGCTGTTGATTGTAGAAGGAATCCATGTCCGTCATATGTTGATGATGTCCCCTTGAGGAGCTCATAAGGTTTATCATGTAAATCTTGCAAGTGGATTAATTTCCGGCATGATAATAAGGTTGAGTGGTACTACTCTCGGATGAGATATTAATTAATTTGAGTTGTCAGTAACTTAATTAATTAATGGACATTGAATATCTTAAACATGGGGAGACTATCGGACTTATAATAAGAAGGAGCCCAGAACATAATTTGGGATTGGATGGGTAGTGCAATAATAATATTTTAGTGGACTATATTATTATTATTGGATTTAATTAAAAGCTTTGGGCTAAGCTTGGTTAATTAAATTCAATTGAGTCCCAGCCCAATTTCTCCTCCTGGTCCCTGCAGTAGCCCTTATAAATAAGTTATCTCAGTTCCTGTTAACCCTAAGTCAGTGCCTCATTTGACAGTTAGAAAGAACAGGAGCAGATTGAGAGAATCCTGCAGATTGTTGCCCACACAACATCAGGATTCGGCTTGGGACATACTGCAGAAGATTGAGAGGTGGTTCTCTGCAACGGTTCATCCTCTACATCAACCCAGAAGTACGGTAAACCAGATTTAATTGCTTCCGCTGTAATTGTTTGCCTGATAACCTTAAACGAATCACGTTGATCCACACGATCCAATTGCCAACAGTATGTTACACCACACAACATCCCCCCAAACTTAAATCGAGATAAGAATCGAGAATTAAGTTTGCAAAAATAGTGAGACATACGTACACACTTCAAATTAAGCATTTTTCGTATCTTCAATACGCATTCTCCTCATGAGCACAAACTACCTATAAAGCCAAAAATGCAAAACAAGAAAACAAAACTATTTACAAACCTACACTACTAAAAAGGATATGATCTTTCAAGAAGTGAAGGTATCAACATATACCAACTCCCTTTGAGAGGGAGAATGGTAATGCTTCACCCTTTGACCATTAACCACAAAAGCACTTCCATCTAATCCTTCAAACTTCAAGGAACCATCATCTCTAGCTTCAATCACCAAGTATGGGCTGGTCCATTTAGAACGAAGTTTTCCGGAGAACAACTTAAGTCTTGAATTGAACAATAGAACTTTATCCCCCAGAATAAACTCCCTTGCTTTGATCCTTTCATCGTGTCATCTCTTAAGCTTTTCCTTCAAAATCCTTGAGCTTGAATAAGCTTCTTCTCTAAACTCTTCTAATTCAACCAATTGGAGACACCTTTTCT
The DNA here is from genome assembly GCA_023678885.1 of Pogostemon cablin. Taxonomy (NCBI): domain Eukaryota; kingdom Viridiplantae; phylum Streptophyta; class Magnoliopsida; order Lamiales; family Lamiaceae; genus Pogostemon; species Pogostemon cablin. The sequence goes on along the minus strand of CM042973.1, from coordinate 11,387,812 downwards.
TTTCGGATTCTTTCTCATCAAAGTTCAACTTCCGAAGGGCCCATAATGCCTTACATTCCAATTCCATGGGTAAATGGCATGCCTTCCCATAAACAAGCTTGTATGGAGAAAAACCTAAGGCGGTCTTGTAGGCCCAAAGGGCATCGTCAAACTTAGAAGACCAATCCTTTCGATTTATATTGACCATTTTTTCAAGAACAAGCTTCACTTACCTATTTGACACCTCCGCCAAGCCATTTGTTTGAGGATGGTAAGGTGTATAAACCTTATGCTTCACTCCATAGCCATTCAAGAGCTTCTCAATAAGCTTGTTGATGAAGTGAGATCCCCCATCACTAATCATGACCTTTGGCACCCCAAATCTAGAAAATATGTTCTTCTTTAAGAAAGCCTTGACCACTAGAGTATCATTTGTCCTTGTCGGGATTGCTTTCACCTATTTGGAAATATAATCTACCGCAAGCAATATGTAAAGGTAACCATTGGAAGGCGGAAATGGGCCCATGAAGTCCATCCCCCATACATCAAACACCTCAACCTCAAAATTATTCCTTATGAGCATTTCATCACGTTGCCCTATACTTCCAATCCTTTGGCACCGATCACATTCCTTGATGTACTCCTTACAATCCTTGAATAAAGTTGGCCAAAATAATCCCGATTGTAGGATCTTTGCTCCCATCTTTTGAAATCCAAAGTGTCTGATTAGCCATAATTTAGTGGGCATGACCAATTCAAGAAATTATCGAACCCAAGGGAGGTAGGCACTAGGGTCTAAGCGATCTCGTGTTTGTCATAGTATTATAGAGATGAACGAGAAGGGGAGATAATCAAGAAATGACAATAAAATAAATGGATAGATGAATGGGAGATGGATGAATGAGCCAAGTAGATAGAGATGAGATTAACAATACTTAAAGCATGGAAAATCTAGGTATCATGCAATGAATTCATATGTGTCATGGGAAAAAGGCTAAGGGCCAATACTAAGATCACCTAAACTCCCTCTCGGAATGAATAGGATATGGAATGACATTCATTGGATTGGTTCTCACTCAAACAATTCCAACTAGGTACTAAGCTTGAAATGAGAGTCCCTTCACATAATCTATTGACTTCTCAATCTAATAAATGATATGTTCTATCAAAGGGTTCTAAACTATGAAGGACTTCTCAATCTCTTCACAATCTATAATGCACATGAAGTGTTTGATGAAATGATTCACTTAATTATCCTAAATATGCAATTGACTTCTCAATCTAATCACATGCTTAAAATAATTAAACACACAAATCATCATAAACCTCAAGATCTAACGCATCAATGATAGAAAATCAATTAACTCAATCAACATAATCATTCAATTGCAAAATACCAAAAATTATCCAACACAATTCATATTGCTAATCTCACAAGGGAGATTAGCCACTCATATCCATAAGAAAATTAACATAGACATTAAATTTCTTACAAAACATGATAAACAATAGGTTTCAATACAAAGTTTAGATGAAAACTCCCTTGGATGTCTCCAATGGTGATCTTCTTCTTCCCCTTGTAATTCACCTCTTTTCCTTGCTTCTCTACTATTTGGATGGAGGATGTGATGGTTGGGTCAAGGTAGATCCAAAGAATGAAGAATGGATGAAGGTGAAGGTGAAGAATGGAGGAAATGGTGTGTGAGGTGTGTGTAGAAGGGTTGGAATTCGGATCTTTTCTCAAAATATTGAAGTGTTGGGTATTTATACCCCTTGGGAGGCTTCTAGAAGGATTCTGATGTGTTTCTGATGCTGCAGCAACACGACTCGTGTGCTGCAACACGACCACAGGGTGGCCGTGTAGGCGTTTCTGATGTCAGAAAACGGCCAGGGCTTACAGGGCCGTGTTGCGTAACACGGGTCGTGTTGCGTAACACGGGCTGCGCAGTCTCACCGTTTAGCGCATAACTTCCACATCCGATCTCTGATTTGAGTAATTCTTGCGCTCATGTGATCCTCTTTTCTTTGGATTTCTATCCATATAAAGATCTGACAAAACTTCCAATATTTGAGGGTGTAACAAGTCATGCAAAGTAGCACAACCGTGCTAAGTAGGAACAGCTTACGCGACGTCACCATTTTAATCATAACTTTCTTGTTTCGGCTCCAATTGAAGTGTTTCTCATACCAAAATAATCCTCTTTTCTATGGCTTTCCAACCATATATTACACTTCTAGTTTTGAGCTCCACAAGAGTACAGAAAAATTACACAAATTGGACGTGCGTTTTTTCAGTATTTTGCTTGATTTGACTCATTCTCCCTCGTTTCAACTCCGAATTGAGATCCGCTTTTTCCTACATCTTCCTTATCACGTCTAGGATCCATTTTTACCTAAAAATCATACGTTTAAGCTCATTCACATACATTTAAATAAAAATACAAAATACAACCAAATAACACATAAAATACGGATAAAATCATACGAAAACACATATAAAAAGACACTAAAATCTAGGTGAAAATATCACTCATCACACCCCCAAACTTAAAGTGTTGTGCGTCCCCACACAACGAAAATGATAAACCAAGGAGAGTGATTTTCACCTAGGAAAAGACTAAACGAACATAAGTAACAACACATCAATAATAATAAGAATCACAATTTATGCTAAGTCATCCTACAACATTAGATTCATGACATGAAGAATTAACAAGTTCAATCACAAGAGAATAATGTGTAATATAGTCCCTTTTTTTAGTCCAAGCCTCACATAGGATATAAATGTCACTCAACACTCTTTAAAATAGGGTAAAACAACACTCATCAATCGATTGGCTCGACTCGCTATAAGCTTGCGCGTGGACTATATTCACAAACCACCAAAGTTTTCATTAGTGATCAAAAAGGTCTTTTATTAAGGATGTAATGATAGGCTCTTTGGTAGGGTAGGAAGAATATAGGTAAGAGTGACTAATCAAGTGTAAATAATCGAAGAGATGATCAACTTCTCCAACTTCTCCACTTTTCCTTCTTTCTTTCTTATTTTTGATACTAGCAAGCACTAATCATCAACTTCCTTGGATTTCTTGAGCTTCTTATGATTCATGCTTCCTTCTTTGAACTTTTAAGTACTTGAGCATATTGTTATTGCTTTGCTCATTTTCTTATTTTGAGGTTGCATGTCCATTTTTTCTTGTGCTCTTTTTCATCCTTTTTCTGGCTTGTTTACCATTTCCTTTTTTCTTTTTCTTCCTTATCAAACATTTCTAGTTACCATCTCCTCAATCACCCATACAAATGGTATATATGTAAGGCTTAAGTGGGTAATCATGGCTTGTAATGTGCTTATATCACAATAAATAGGCTTTAAGGCTCAAAGTGGTTGACTAGGGATGATGTTCAAGGTAGGGAAATATATGGTAATGACTATAAATGATAAGGATGGCCTAAGATCATTTCACTAATCTCCACAAATCGGGCTCGTTCCTATAGTCCTTGAGCAAGTTCTAGCTTATCAAACACAACCAATCCACTCATGAAGAAAAAAAACCATGTATGCACGGTTGAGGCTCAAATGCTCACAAGCTTGTGCTCGGACCTTAAGAAACTTATTGCACCACATTCATCTCAAAATTGAACAAGTTAAGTAAAACATGTCACAATTCGAAAGTGTAGAGATTCTTAATCATAACTTGTCATCGCTTACTACCACAACATATCACCACTCATATTCAAAAATGACTCACAACCTCCCTAAACAAACCACCAAACATACCAAGACAAATATAAAAATACACACAAAACTCAAAATAAAGACTCAACAAACAAAGAACAAAACAAAAATACATAACATACAAAAATAAAAATCACCATCATTAAACAATGAAGCACACATTCAAATCATCCAAAACAATGTAAGCTCACACTCATCCCAACCTTGATTGAAAAGGAAATCCTAAATAATGAAAATAAACATCCCAAAACATAACAAATTAAGTAGCATGCTAATCACATCAATACAAATCAAATCAAATTATGCTAAGCACATAAAAGTGGTAGGGTGTAGAATGAACTCCCTCAATAAGCATTTGATAGTGGAAGTTGTTAGCTCCGAGGTCAATTCGTGCTTCCAATACCCTTCATACATGCTCAACAAAACCATTAGCTCAACAATTTCATTAAAAATATGGATTATTATGCACTTCAACACGACCAATCATACCAAAATCAAACCAATGCTCATGAGAAAAATTCAAAATTAGCCCAAAAATATGAAAAGTATATGCTTTCAAGACAAAGTATGTTCACACCACGCCATATCCCCCCAAACTTAAATTGAAACAAGAGTTTCGAGGTAAGTTTGCAAAAAGTGGTGTGACTTACTTTCACACTTCAAATCAAGCACTTATCATTTGTCCAATACGCATTCTCCTCACAAGCACAATCAACATACATACCAAAAATGCAAAACAAGCAAATCCACCATCCTTATTGAAAGCAATAAATAAAGCAATAAAAATAATGATGGGTTGCCTCCCATCTAGCGCTAAGTTTAACGTCTTCAAGCCAGACGGGATATGGAGAACTCATCGGAATGGCCACGGATATCTTTCGTCCTTGCCATCGAATTTTAAACATTGTGATTCTTCCTCTATTAGGCATTTGTGGCAAGTGACGACCTCCGTTACATCCTTCGAGCATGGCTTCAAAAATTCGACTCTCTTGAGCTTACACTCCATTGCCCTCTCCATTCTTGAACACCACTTATTCCTCCTTACCAAATAGATCTCCAACATCTCTTCGAGTTCTCTTTTGTTTCTAAGAATATGGGAAAAATCAATGGGTAATACAAAGTCAATGTAAACAATATTATCAAGTTCAAGGCAATTTAAAGAGTTTAAAGGTTTAGAAATGCTCATTTTACTCTTCAAGTCATTATCATTTGCTTCTTGACTTTGTTTCTCTTCATCAACATCATTTGTCTCAATATGCTCTTCAAATACCTCATTTGATTTTTCATCTCCCAAATTCTTTTCTTCTTCCAACTCTTCTTCAACTTTGCTCTCCTCTTCCAATTCTTCAACTTGTTGAAAATTGTTCAAAGCACTTACAATTTGGCTTACTTGATGCTCCAAGACTTCAAATCTCTTCTCATCTGCCTCATTTCTTTTCTTCATTTCTTCAAAACTTGCTTCATCTCTTTTCTTCCATTCTTCAAAACTAGCTTCATCTCTTTTCTTGCTCTCCTCAAGGTTTGCTATCATCGTTTCAATCAAGACGTCTACAGACAATTTTTCTTCTTCGACTTGTTGAAAGTCTCCTTCCTCTTGGTTGTCACAATTCCATTCTTGAATTGGTGGATAATTCCCATGAAAACTTCCTTCATAGTTATGTTGAAAATTTCCTTGGAAATCATCCACTCCCATGAAAGAAACATCTCCTACTTGATGCGTAGGCATCCTCCACTCTTCTTGCTCCATAGGACTAGGAATCGACACACCTTGCACATTTTGAGCACCCCCCAAACTTGAATTAGACAAGACTTGACCATAAGCACCTTGATTCATCATCCTTATTTGTCTTGTCACTTCCAAAGTAACTTGGGTAATTATCTCGGAGGATTCATTTTGAAGAAAACTTGATTGAAGATCTTGACCTTCATCACTTCCTTGAGCACTTCTTCTATATAATTCAAGTAAGACGTAGTTTTGAAATGGAGGAGACGTGTTGGTGTTGGGATTTGGTGGAGAATAAGTGTATGCTTGATAAGGGTGGAATGTATTTCCATTGTAAGCTTGTTGCCATTCTCCATTTCTTCTTTGATTGTAGTATTGAGAGCTATCTTGATTCATTTGGAAGTTGTACCCATAGTTGCTCTCATTCATGTAGCCTCTTGATTGTGGAGGTGGAACCCTTGCAAATTGATCTCCAAAGACATTTGTGAATTGGTTCCAACCATCCATTTAAATGCTCTTCTCAAGGCTTACTACAAATTTTCTTCCAACTTGCTATTTTTGGCTTTGATCCCCCTTCCTCTTCTCTCAAGGTAGTTTCAAGTACCTATCAAAACGAACAAGTGAGATCAAAAATTTTCCAAAACAAATAATAAAAAGCAATAAAAATATCTCTATTAATACCAATCGAAACACTCCTTCGTTAAACCACTAGCAACCGTTACCTCCCCGGCAACGGCGCCATTTGATTAGCCATAATTTAGTGGGCATGACCAATTTAAGAAATTATCGAACCCAAGGGAGGTAGGCACTAGGGTCTAAGCGATCTCGTGTTTGTCATAGTATTATAGAGATGAACGAGAAGGGGAGATAATCAAGAAATGACAATAAAATAAATGGATAGATGAATGGGAGATGGATGAATGAGCCAAGTAGATAGAGATGAGATTAACAATACTTAAAGCATGGAAAATCTAGGTATCATGCAATGAATTCATATGTGTCATGGGAAAAAGGCTAAGGGCCAACACTAAGATCACCTAAACTCCCTCTCGGAATGAATAGGATATGGAATGACATTCATTGGATTGGTTCTCACTCAAACAATTCCAACTAGGTACTAAGCTTGAAATGAGAGTCCCTTCACATAATCTATTGACTTCTCAATCTAATAAATGATATGTTCTATCAAAGGGTTCTAAACTATGAAGGACTTCTCAATCTCTTCACAATCTATAATGCACATGAAGTGTTTGATGAAATGATTCACTTAATTATCCTAAATATGCAATTGACTTCTCAATCTAATCACATGCTTAAAACAATTAAACACACAAATCATCATAAACCTCAAGATCTAACGCATCAATGATAGAAAATCAATTAACTCAATCAACATAATCATTCAATTGCAAAATACCAAAAATTATCCAACACAATTCATATTGCTAATCTCACAAGGGAGATTAGCCTCTCATATCCATAAGAAAATTAACATAGACATTAAATTCCTTACAAAACATGATAAACAATAGGTTTCAATACAAAGTTTAGATGAAAACTCCCTTGGATGTCTCCAATGGTGATCTTCTTCTTCCCCTTGCAATTCACCTCTCTTCCTTGCTTCTCTACTACATGGATGGAGGATGTGATGGTTGGGTCAAGGTAGATCCAAAGAATGAAGAATGGATGAAGGTGAAGGTGAAGAATGGAGGAAATTGTGTGTGAGGTGTGTGTAGAAGGGTTGGAATTCGGATCTTTTCTCAAAATATTGAAGTGTTGGGTATTTATACCCCTTGGGAGGCTTCTAGAAGGATTCTGATGTGTTTCTGATGCTGCAGCAACACGACTCGTGTGCTGCAACACGACCATAGGGTGGCCGTGTAGGCGTTTCTGATGTCAGAAAACGGCCAGGGCTTACAGGGCCGTGTTGCGTAACACGGGTCGTGTTGCGTAACACGGGCTGCGCAGTCTCACCGTTTCGCGCATAACTTCCACATCCGATCTCTGATTTGAGTAATTCTTGCGCTCATGTGATCCTCTTTTCTTTGGCTTTCTATCCATATAAAGATATGACAAAACTTCCAATATTTGAGGGTGTAACAAGTCATGCAAAGTAGCACAACCGTGCTGAGTAGGAACAGCTTGCGCGACGTCACCATTTTAATCATAACTTTCTCGTTTCGGCTCCAATTGAAGTGTTTCTCATACCAAAATAATCCTCTTTTCTATGGCTTTCCAACCATGTATTACACTTCTAGTTTTGAGCTCCACAAGAGTACAGAAAAATTACACAAGTTGGACGTGCATTTTTTCAGCATTTTGCTTGATTTGACTCATTCTCCCTCGTTTCAACTCCGAATTGAGATCCGCTTTTTCCTACATCTTCCTTATCACGTCTAGGATCCATTTTTACCTAAAAATCATACGTTTAAGCTCATTCACACACATTTAAATAAAAACACAAAATACAACCAAATAACACATAAAATACGGATAAAATCATACCAAAACACATATAAAAAGACACTAAAATCTAGGTGAAAATATCACTCATCAGTGTCCTCCACATGGTGAACTATGGCACATCTCCATGACACTTATTCTTCTTCCGGGATACACCTCCGTATGATTCCATCCGGATAATTCTTGAATAGAAGAGGATATGAAGTAACTCTTCATCCGGAAATACATCCTTAATAAACTCCATGGTTCCTTTTTCATCAACATTTTCCAAACATGACAAGTGGTCGGCTATGATATTTTCAACTCCCTTTTTGTCACGTATCTTCACATCGAACTCTTGCAACAAAAGAACCCAATGAATTAGTCTAGGTTTAGAATCTTTCTTACTCATCAAATACCTAATGGCGGCATGATCCGAATAAACAATGGTTTTCACTTGACCAAGCACCACTCCTAATGCATTGTCACTTGCATCACAATGAAGCTTGAAAGGCTTACTCCAATTGGGAGAGACAAGGATTGGTAAAGAAATTAGAGCTTTCTTGAGTACCTTAAAAGCATCAAGACATTCATCATTAAATTCAAACGGAGCATCTTTAACAAGCAACTTACATAAAGGTTTGGCTATATTAGAAAAATCCTTTATAAAACGTCGATAGAACCCAGCGTGGCCAAGGAACGATCTAACCCCTTTTTCATTCTTTAGTGGGGGAAGATGTTCAATGGCTACAACCTTCGCCTTATCAACTCTCAAACCTTTCTCCGAAATGTGATATCCAAGTATGATACACTATTGAACCATAAAATGATATTTTTCTCAATTCAAGACTAGGTTTATATCTTGACATCGCTACAAAACCATAGAAAGATTAGCCAAGCATATATCAAATGAAGATCCAAAGATGAAAAAATCATCCATAAAAACCTCCATTATATTTTCAATCAATTCCCCAAAGATGGCCATCATGCAACGTAGAAAGGTGGCGGGGGCATTGCACAACCCAAAGGGCAATTTATAAAAAGCAAATTTGCCATATGGACAAGTAAGAGTTGTTTTCTCTTGATCCTCAGGGGCTATCATGATTTGGTTGTACCCCGAGTAACCATCTAAAAAATAATAATACTTGTATCCCGCCAACCTATCGATCATTTGATCAATAAAAGGCAAAGAGAAATGATCTTTATGAGTATTTTCATTAAGTTTCCTATAATCACAACACACTCTCCAACCCGTTTTCACCCTTGTAGCAAGTTCTTCATTAAATTCCGTCTTAACAATGGTTAGACCCCCTTTCTTAGCCACAACATGCAAAGGACTTACATGAGGACTATCACTTATGGAATAAACAATGTTATCATCTAACCATTTCAAAACATCTTTTCTTATCACTTCTTGCATAATAGGGTTCAAATGCCTTTGAGGTTGCATGCATGACTTATCTTTATCTATCAACCTTATGTGATGCATGCAAATTGTGGGGCTTATACCTTTCAAATCATCAAGACTCCAACCAATAGCACTTTTATGCTCTCTAAGCACCATCAACAATTTATCAAGTTCTAAATGTGAAAGAGATGATGATACGATTACCGAAAAAGTATTGTTGTCTCCCAAATACACATACATAAGGTGATCGGATAAAGGCTTCAATTCCTCTTTCCACTTTTCCACTTTTTGCTCTTCACCTTCAACTTCCAAAGGAAGATATTCTCTCTTTCCATAGTACATCAACTTGGCTTCATCTTCTTGCATTTCCCTACAAGCATTCAAATCATGTAAGCAATCATTATATCATCATCTTCTAAAAAATAGAAAAAAATTGGAGTTAAGAGATAAAGTAAGAGAGTGGCTTATGCTTGTCTCGAGAGGATCTTTAGATAAGAAGAATGACAATTCTCTTGAACAACTTCATCAATCATTTCAATCCTTCTACAGTCTTCCTTTTCATCAGGATGCCTCATCGCACTCCTCAATGAAAACACCACTTTTTCTTCATTTACTCTCAATGTCAACTCCCCCTTGTGCACATCAATTAGAGCTCTTCCCGTGGCCAAAAATGGATGCCCCAAAATCAATGGAACATTTCATCCTTGTCCATATCAAGCACCACAAAATCCACCGGGAATATGAATTTTCTAACTTTAACTAACACATCCTCAACTATTCCCTTAGGATAAGTCAAAGACCTATCTGCAAGTTGCAATGTAACGGACGTAGGCTTGTCTTCCCCTATACCAAGTGTCTTAAAGATAGACATAGACATCAAATTGATACTAGCCCCAAGATCACAAAGAGCTTTATGAACTTCACACTTACACATCTCACATGGTATGACAAAACTCCCTGGATCCTTGAGCTTTGGAGGCAACTTCTTTTGAATTATGGCACTACACTCCTCCATCAAATTGATGGTCTCATTCTCCACTAAGCTCCTTTTTCTTGCCATGATGTCTTTCAAAAACTTGGCATAATGAGGGATTTGTATAAAAGCATCTGCAAAGGGTATATTGATGTGGATTTTCTTGAAGATCTCCAAAAACATTGCAAATTTTTCATCAATGCCCTTCTTCAAAAATCTATGTGGAAAAGGAATAGGAACTTGAGTTTTTGGTATGCCCTAACTATCTCTTTCCAACTCCACTTCGACCTCTTTCTTTTTCATTGCCTTGGTCCTTTGCCATTTTTTTTCAACAACTTCCGGCTCAACCATATCCGTTTCATCATTTGCCTTTACTTCAACTTCACTTTATTCCACAAACTCTTCTTCAACCAAGTTTTCCTCAACCACCTTCTCTTCTACCTTTTCATTTTTCATAAGTATAGAAGGTCCCTCATAGTTTGTTCCACTCCTCAAGGTGATTGCCTTGCATTGCTTTTTTGGATTTACAACGGTGATAGAAGGAAATTTTTCTTTTTCATTTGCACTCAACGAACTAGCAATTTGACCAACCGAATGCTCCAAGGCTTTGAATCTTCTATCATTAGCTTCATCAATCTTTCTTCTTGTCTCATCTTGAGCTTTGTTAGATGCAATAAACTTTTCAATGAGTTCTTCGGTGGTTGCTTTCCCTTCATTATTTGGCGCTTTAGCTCCCAGATAATACCCCGGGGGATAAGTAACCGCATTGCTCAGGTTTGAATAAGAGAAGTTATCTTGCCTCCTTTGTTGTTGTGGGTATGAGCTTCAACTACCTTGACCATTGAAACCTCCTTGCCTTGGTGGATAATTTCCTTGGTTGTGGTTGAAATTGCCTTAGTAATTATTTTGATAGTTACCTTGGTAATTCCTTCCTTGCATGTATTGTACATCTTCCACACGTGGCATTGTCATAGCCTATTGTTTCCCACTAACACTATTCGGAGGAAGAACCCCTTGCTCTACTTACCCTTCAACCATGTTAACTCCTTGATTATTCAAACCTTGATTCAAGCTCATTTGCCTAGAGATTTCCGACGCTATCATTCCAATACTTAGCATACTTGGTTCCACACTAGCACTCTTCACATTAAACTATTGACCTTGATCGAAGCTCTCAAACCCATAACATCCACTCACTCTCTCCGATAGCCATTGATAGATATTTTTGGCAATCTCATCAAAAATCCTTATAGCACTTTCCGGAGTCACTCCTAGCACTGATCCACCCGCCGAAGCATCAACAAGCACTCTTTGACCATTCACCAAACCTTGGTAGAAAAACCCAACTTGTTGATTTTTTGGGAAGCCATGCTGTGGACATAGCGAAGCATATCCTTAAACCTTTCCCACGCTTCATAGAAACTTTCTTGAGGCATTTGCTTGAATTGAGTGATCAAGATCTTCATTTGAAGCATCTTGGAAGGAAAAAAATACTTGTTCAAAAATATTTGTGCAAGCTCATCCCATGTGTTGCACGTACCCAGAGTAATGGTATATAACCATGTTAGCGCACGATCCCTCAATGAATATGGAAACAACCTCATCTTGATACAATCATCGCTCACCCCATTCATTTTCACGGTGTTGGCAATCTCAATAAATTGAGCCAGATGAACATTAGGATCTTCATTCGAGGTTCCACTAAATTGTTGCTCTCTCACCATAGAAATCAAGCCCGCTTAAAATTCAAAGTTGTTGGCATTGATTGGTAGTCCCATCATTTGTGGCATTGCCCTTGGAATAAAGAAATCCTGGATCACTCTTGGATCTACTTGAGGCCCTCGATTCACCAGAGGTGGCGGTGGGGGCGCATAAGGTTGTTACAAACCTTGTTGAAGAAGTGCTTGGTGTATCATTTATTGGAGTAGGGCTTGTTGTAGTTGATTTGCATTGACTTGGGCATTTTGCACTCCATTTCCGTCATTTGTATCATCAACACGTTTATTATCTTGATTGTTCTCCATTAGATTACTATTTTTGGTTTTGTTCTCCTTTCTCCTTCTCCGACAAGTGTGTTCAATCTCTAGATCAATAGGTTCAAATCTTTTCCCTTTTGACCTTGTTTGCATACACCTTCAAGAGTAAAAGAAGTTAGAACAAAGTTTTCAAAAGCAATTACAAATAACAAATATAAAAATATCTCTATTAAGATCACTTAAAATGATCCTTCTTCAAGCTACTAGCAACCGTTGCCTCCCCGGCAACGGCGCCATTTGGTTAGCCATAACTTATAGTCGGGTTGACCAATTCAAGAATTTATCGAACCACGGGGAGGTAGGCACTAGTGCTTAAGCGATCTCATGATTTTGTAATTTTATAGAGACGAATAATCAAAGTTTTATTCGTCAAACAAGTAATTAAAATCAATCAATGCAAGTGAACAAGCAATGATCAAGTAAACAAAATTAAAATAAATGTGATTGGTTTTCCAAGTTAAACAAAAGTGAGATTAACAACAATAAGAAGTGGTAACTCTAGGAATTATGTATCAAATTCATATGCATCATGGATAAATGATTAAGGGCCAACACTAACTTCTTCTAAACTTTCTCTCGAAATGAATAGAATATGAATCCAAATAAGAATCCCAAAATAGCTCAACGGATTAGTTCTCACTCAAACAATTCCAACTAGGTACTAAGCTTAAATGAGAATCCCCTCATACAATCAATCAATCTCTCGATCAAACCAATCGGATGTCCTATCAAAGTGTTCTAAATCCTAAAGGACATCTCTATCTCTTTAAGACTTATAATGCACATGAAGTGTATGATGAATTGATTCAATGAACTATCCTAAACATATAATTGATTTCTCAATCTAAACACATGCCCATGACAATTAATCACACAAATCAACAATAAAAATCAAGCAATTAACAATCAATGATAGAAAATCATAAATCCAATCAACACATAAATTAAAATACATAGATCCCCAAAATTAACCAACAAGTATCATGTTGCTAATCTCACAAGGGAGATTAACCTACCATATTCATAAGATAATTAACATAGACATTAAAAACCTTACAAGTCATGATAAATAATTAGGTTTACCACAAAAATTGGATGAAAACTCCCTTGGATTGGATCCAATGGTTATCTTCTTCCTTTCCTTGCAATTTTCCTCTCTTCCTTGCTTTTTCTCTTCACTTAGATGAAGGATTTATGGTGAGATGATCATGGAGTGAATAGATGGATGATCGTGATGAAGGATGTGGTGTAAAATGAAGGAATTGGTTTGTGGGGTGTGTGTGCAACTGAATATCAAATTCAAGATGATCAAAATATTGAATGAATTGGTATTTATACCCCTTGGAGACCTTCTAGAAGATGTAGGAAAATATTCTGTTCTGGCACCGACACGACTCTTGTGCTGCAACATGAGTCGAGTTGTGTCAGGGTTTCTCGATCAACCTTTACTCAAAACGGTACATGAGTCTTGTGTTGACACACGACCAAAGAGTGATCGTGTTGGATGTTTTGATGCTGCTACAAGCCTAGTCCTTATAGGCCCGTGTTCGGTACAAGAGCGTGTGCTACAACACGGCTCGTGTACCCTACACGGCTGGCCGTGTTGATGCTGCCCTGTTACTTCTTTCTTATTTTATCTTCCGTCTCTGTTTTTGCTCCGTTTTCACTTGTTTTACATATGATTAAGTTCATTCACACACAATTCCATAAAAACACATAACACCACCAAGTAACACACAAATAGAAATAAAATAATATGAAAACGGACCTAAAAAGATACTAAAATATAGGTGAAAATATCACTCATCACCAACCTGACAGATTCTATTTCCGTCGAGATGACAACAACCTGTTCCAGTGGAGAAAGATTGGATAAATTAGAGGCTGATCAGGCTTAGATGAAGGAGATATTGGAGTCGCACAGTTCTCAATTAACTGAGATTGCAGCGTCCTTAGCTGTTTTGTCAAAAGCAATTTTGCAATCATCGTAGGGGGGCAATCGACGCCTCTTGCTATCTAAAAGGAGGTGGTAACAACCGTCACATCCACAATGGCGCTGCTTGTAGACAATCTGGTGCATAGTGGTGCAGCCTTGGAGCTTCTTGCGTCATTTGAAGGGGAAGATCCGATTGGGTGGATAGCAAGGACTGAGCAACAATTTGAATTTAACGGCACCCTAATGAAAAGAGAGGTGGCAACGGCTGGGGTTGCCATGGACAGGTTTCCCTTACACTGGTTGGCATGGATGAAGGCGAGGAAGCCTGTAATGTCATTGGAAGAGTTCACGCAGGCGCTGGTTGCATGTTTCGACACTCGATTTAAGGAGAGCAGGTTCAAACGTTTATCTAGAGTTGTGCAATCTAGAATAGTGGAAGATTATATCTAAATTTCTTCTAATTGGCGGGTCAGGTTCTAGGATTATGTGAGGTATACTATTTGAGATATTTCATGAATGGGTTGAAGGGTTCGATTCGAGGTTCATTGTGGCTACTTCACCCAAATGATTTGGAGACGACAATGGAACTAGCTAAGGATATTGAAGATAATATGTTCTTTCAAAATGGAGGGCAAAGGAGTTAGATTTATAGCTATTCGGGGATGTGTCAAGCAGTTTTTCAAGGATGCCTACAATAAGTAATGTGGCAGCAGGGGGCAACAATGCGCAGGGATTGACCAGCAGCTTCTTTAAGCCAGTTGCACACTCTCTGGGGACGAATTCAGGGTTGTCTAGAATAAATTTAGGGCTGTCTAGGAAGTCTACTACCGGTTCTAAATTTACTCGATTTCCACCAAAAGTCTTGGAGGACCTTAGAGCAAAAAGGGTTGTACTTTAGGTGTAAGAAACCCCTTTACACCTGGGCATGATTGTCCATTCAAATAATTAAGAGTGTTGTTGGCTGAGGAGGACGAGGAGTTAGACCTCAAACAATATGAGTATTGCGAGGTGACAGGGAATGAGTTAATGAATGAACATGAAGAGCTTTTTGAAGAGGGACGGGGTTTCATGTTTTCTCTAGGGTGGTTACTTGACTTCAACCTTTCGAATAAGGTTGTTTCGAAGGAGGATGGAATTGATAGGAAGCAAAATAAAGATTCACAGTCGACGGGAGCGGGCTTAGGTTCACTATCTATCGGCTGATCTTATTTATTTTAATTATCTTTATGCTTAGGGTTTGAGCCCATTATTCGTGGGTTGGACATATTTATTATGTTTTTTTTAGTTTCTTAGGGTTTTGGTTTGTTTCCCTTTTGTATTTATGAGTAGTAGTATTTATGGTGTGTCTAGGGTTTATGGATTGAGAATCAAATTATTATTGAATTAAGAATCCTGGAAGCTTTTGGGCAAGCGGAGTTTTCCATTTGATTGGGCAAACGGTGTTTACCGTTTGATTTTCTTTTTCTTGTTTTTCCGTTCCTATCAGAAACCCAACCAAGTTAGGCTCAGTTTGGTCCAAATTCGTGTTTTACACCCCCTAGTGCATGTTACGGTGTATTTTTGGTTAAAAAGGGACAATAACACACAAGGGATCGCAAAATCGATTCATCACATTCTCTACACACTTCCTTAAACATCTTTTACTTTATCCACATCCATCCCATAACTCATCCACACTGATGGAATTCAAGTGGTGATTAAGAGAGAATTCAGTCAATCGGAGAGATGGAGAAGGGAAGTGAAACAATGCCAACATTGGAGTTTTTCTAATCCTTTCTTATCTTTTTGTTTGTCAAAACTTCTAGATGAATTCAATAATAGCCATGGGAGTTTCTTGTAACCTCATGGGCTAATTTTGTTTATAGTTATAAGGTTTGAAGGATAGATGTAATTGATTTGATGAACTAGACTAATTTTGCGAATTCATGTGGATTATTATTTTGGTTTATTTGATTTTATTTGAGACTATTAAATTAATGCTTTGTAACGTCTTCATATTGTTTCATGACATTTTCCGTGATGCTTGATTCATTATGTTAGCTTGTTTGTGTTCATGAATTGAATTGTCTATTTGTTAAGTATTAATGTAGATTTCTCGTGATCACTTTAATTTATCAGAATTGATAAATAAGGTGTTTGAATGATCTAGTGGAATAATACAATTACACTTTCAAGTAAGATGTATGAGTTAATTCTATAGTACCTAAAAAGGAAGAACGTATAGGATTCAAGTGCCTTCTAAGGGTAAAGATTATGTATAGTTGGAACCTAGAGAGAGGGGTGGAATTATCACTTACATGTCATAGAAAATAAACCAGAATTAACTGTAAATTTATCTTGGCCCTTATCTAGTGGATTTGCATGTCTGCATGACGCTTCCATAAAGTCTGTATGAATAAATAATTGGATGTCTAGGAATCAAATTAACCGGATTTGCTTAGAATTATTAATTTTATCTTACATTAAACTTCAATCTTTCTTCTGTGATTTAATATTATTTATTATTTAATATTTTAAGTATCTTAGATAATTAAGTTCGCAAACAATCAGAATTTGGTTACTCGTCTAAGTTAATTTAGTAATTCTAGCAGTATATAATTGACTGTTGTGGGTTCGATATTATCACTTGGTCGCTTGCTACTCTAGTTGATATTCTTTACACTTGGGGATTAAATTAGCGTGTATTTGGCGCCGTTGCCATGGGACAGTTTAAATTATTTAATTTTCTTTTATTGCTAGTTTAATTATGATATTTTACTACTTTATTTTTTTTAGCATATTCTGACTCTGAGTTATTTTCGAAGTATAAGAGATGGACGAGTGGAATCAATTAGTGGAATCTATGGAAATCAAAATGTTATGGTTACTTTTCATGTTACATGGATGAGAGGTACTATGGTTCTAATTCTCTAGTGAATGAAGATTCATCTTAGTACAACAATCAAGTTAGATATGAAAAATGATGCTCTAATGCTTACAATGGAAAAAATATTCACCTCCTCAAGAATACACTTATTTTGGTTCAACTAAAGCTTCCTAAGAATTTATAATTTTTTTTGAAGCCTTCATAAGAAATAGAGAAGAAGAAGAAGAAGAAAAAGAAAAATGAAGCGTGAAGAAGCTATGAAAATCTTAGCTCATGAAGTAAAGATGAAAGTGGCATCATAGGACATGAATGAAGCATGAAAAAAATTCAAAATAATCTTGCGAACATGGCTTAAAGTTTAAATGCGCAACACCCAACAAGTTATTGGATGTTAGAAGAATGCAGGAGCATTAACGTAGCAGCGGAAATCACTGAGGAGTGCCTACCCATAGTCATGTCTAAGGATTCATTAGAAACAAACCTAAGCGAATTTCTTAATCTTTCTACTACTATTAGTGAAGATTTTTCTAATGAGCTTTCTCTTGAATTCCTTGAATGCTTACATGAGTCACATAATTGCAGGGACTTAAAAGGAGAAGAATCAAGAGTTGAGGAATCAAAGTGGAAAGAGCAATTCCTTCCACTCAAGGAGGAAGTTATCGAGCATATAAAGGAGAAGAAGGCATAGGAAGAATTTGAGAATGTTGAGGAAGAAAAGAAAGAAGAAGAGTAAAGTCAAGAAGCAACCGAAGAGGACTTGAAGAATGAAATGAGCATTTCTAATTCTTTACACTCTTTAAGTTGCATTAAATTTGATGATACTGTTTTTATTGACTTTATTTTACCTAATGATTCCTCACATATTCTTAAGGCCATAAAGGAATTGGAAGAAAAGTAGGAAATTTTCGTTGAAGAAATAAGTGGTGGCGTTGAATTGAGAGGTTAATGAGTTCTAATCAAATCATGGTTGGTAAGGTCAAGATAAATTTTAAAAATGCCAACAAGGCCATCCCTTGACATAATTATTGGATTAATAAAGAAGCACAACAACTAGAGTACAATGGTAAAGATGAAAGATATCCATGGCCATTTCGATGAGCCTGCTGATTTTTGTCAGGCTTGAAGACGTTAAACTTAGCGCTTGATGGTGATGGTGATCGGATCTTATGGCCTACATAATCTGTTTAGATTCCATGCAATTCTAACGCAATAGAATTACCTGAAAGAACTACCTTTCATCGAAGACTGGCAGAGAAGTCTGATTCGTACTGCAGAAATGACCTCGTGATCTTCTGCTTTATTCCTATGCCTCGTCTAGACGTTGTGTGGGCGACAATCCTCTAGGCGATCTAAATCTGTAGTCTCCCCCAAAATAATTCTGACCGTCTAATTCCATCTAGAAATTAAGATTCAAGATTTTAAGCGTCATATGAATTTTTTCTCTCTCCTCACTTTTTTTCTAAAAGAAACATGAATAATAATTATTTAGACTGCTAAGATGACTTATTTATAGGCTACAACAGGGACCAGTAAGAGAAATTAGGGTTGGGCCTATGCATCCAAGTTTAGCCATAAATATATACCTTAAGCCCAATAATAATAATTCGGTCCACTAAAGAAATATTATTGCCTGCCACCTTAATTCCAAATTACGTTATGAAATCCTTTTTATTATGAGCCCGTTTAACTCCCAGTGTTTAAGATATACAATGTCCACTAATTATATGAGTTACTGACAACTCAATTAATTAGTCTATTATCCAAAAGTAGTACCACACATCCTTATTATCATGACGGAACAAATCCACTGATGAGTGTGTAAATTCACAAGTTTGGCGATATGTTTTGTGCTAGTTTTGGAGAGTTTTGATGTGAAAATAGGTGGAAAACCTATATATATTGTGAATTAGCATGAATCATGTGTTAGTGGAGCTATTTGAGTGTTTTCTTAGCAAAAAACGGAGTGAAAGAGCCAAGAATCGAAGAGACGGAGTCGAAGCCACGCGAACCGCCCAAGAATTAGGTGGGTTCGACCTGGTTGGAGGGTTCGACCTCTCCAGCAGGTCGAACCAATGTTGCTGAACTTGCAGAGATGGATTCGACCACGACTCAATTGGTTCGACCTGACCATCAGGTCGAACCATGGTCGAACCAGTTTGCAAGAAAGAGGATTCGACCACGACGTTTGAGTTCGACTTGCCAGTTGGTCGAATCGGGAGTGGGAGTTGTCTAGTGCTGAGGTTCGACCAAGGCCTAAGTGGTTCGACCTGTCCAGAAGGTCGAACCTGTGCAGAATTCTTCTAGTAGCGGGGTTCGACCTGGGGTTCGACCTGTGGCCAGGGGTTCGACCTGTTTGACGTGGTCGAACCTATGTGCGAGAACTTACCTTATCCGGATTTTCGAGGCCGAAACGCGTGAGGTCACTTAGAAAGCCCATTCCAAGCCCTAGAGACGTGATTACAAGTATAAAAGGAGGCTCATACAGAGAATAAAGAGAGCTTTTGATCGTCAATCATAAGAGAGACAAGAGTAGAGGTGGTGATCCATCCGGAGGGCTGTGACAGAGGTTCGCTGAAGGTTCAAGTAAGAATGATCAATCTAACCATGATTGTTCCTAGATCAATCATGGGCTAGAACCACCTTGGTAGTTCTAGGGTTATGAAAGTTTCATGATGTAATTCGTGTTTCGTGCGTAAAACTCCGTACAACACTACATGTGGTTTGTTTTATATAAGATTGCATATTTAATCCATACTCATAGTCGTTTTGTGCATCAATGATCGTTGTGTAGAGTCTGAATACATAACATGGTTATTGATTGAGTGCGTTCACTACTGAGCAGGGTTTATTGTTATAATTCTAAGTGAAGGGATTCCGAAGTATTATTAGAACTGTCTTATATGAATATTCATGAATTGAATTAAATTCGGGTTGATGAATAGGATGAAGAGTATAACTTTATAGTACCTAAAAAGGGAGATAAAATCGGGTTAGATTCTAGACGTAGAAGATAATTGATTATGATAGTACCTAGAAAGGGGGGTGAAGCATATCTCTTGCTCCGATGTTATTCACACGTGTCAAGCGCATATTTACTTGTGTCTATAGAGTGAACTTGCATGGTCTAGTGATGCGTCCACAAACCACAAGGCAAAGTCGGACACCATCACATGAAAATATGAATTGCTAGTGAAACTGGATGACCCGACGAACTACCTATTATTCTTATTGATCACAACTCACTTTTCTCTACTCTTGCTATTTCTTTTTGCTAATTCGATTAGAAGTTATTATCCATTAAACCTTTTCAACTACCAAACATAGTCTAAAAATATACTAGAAGATAACAAAATTGATATTTATCCATCCCTTGGGTTCGATATTGTAACTTGGTCATCTTTGCGACTACAATTGATATCCTTATACTTGAGGATTAATTTGTGTGTTGAGAAA
The DNA here is from genome assembly GCA_023678885.1 of Pogostemon cablin. NCBI lineage: Eukaryota > Viridiplantae > Streptophyta > Magnoliopsida > Lamiales > Lamiaceae > Pogostemon > Pogostemon cablin. The sequence continues at coordinate 11,367,260 of CM042973.1, read as the reverse complement.
ACCCCTATCAAGTTCTTGGCGCCATTGCCGGGGACGGCATAAATTATCTTTTTTGTGTTATTTCTAGTTTATTAGGACTATTTACCTTGTTTTGTTGTTTTCTTTCTTATTCGTTTTAGGTGTATGCTCACAAGATCAAAGAAAGGTAATCTTGAACCGTATAATCCTGAGATTGGAGCATCATCAAGAAAGAAGAAGAAGAAGAAGAGCAAGACAAAGAAAATAGACCCAACTGAAGCTCTGAATTTTGGAGTCGAGGTTGACGAGCAGATTTCGCAAGTGATTGAGGCTACAACTGAAGTTAATTTAGAAGTAGAAACAGTCAACATGGCAGCGAATCCGGATAATCTAGCCATTCGAGAGGTTTTCAGAAATAATGGAGCTGGAAATTATGAGCTTATAGGAGCAAGGGGAACTAACACAGCGTTCGATCTTCATCCCGCTCTTATTAGCATGATAGAAAGAAACTCCTTTTCATGAGGGTCTTTCGAGGATCCGCAGTAGCATCTGAACAAGTTCTTGGGCTATGCAAGTACTCAAAAAGACGTAGGAGAACATGAAGATGCTAGGAAGATCCTTTAGTTCAAATTCTCGCTTACTGAAAAGGCAAGAGATTGGTATGATACTATTAACACAGCTGAGTGCACCACATGGGAGCAATTGAAGTTAAGGTTCTTGGAGAGGTATATGCCACCTTCGAAGGTGTTTAAGATGAAGCAGGATATTAACCAATTTGCTATCAGTGGAGGTAAGAAATTTCATGAAGCGTGGGATAGATTCAAGGACATGCTCAGGAAGTGTCCTCAACATGGGTTATCTAAAGCCCAATATATCAGTATATTCTATAATGGATTGGACTGTGAATCAAGAGTGCTACTTGATGCTTCTTCTAATGGAGCATTGCTTACTAAGTCATCCGTTGAGGCCGAGAGATTGTTTGAAGACATATCGATGAATTCGAGGGATTGGCCTACTGATAGAGTTAGAGGTACGTATGTTCTTGGAAAGGTAGCTCAGGTTGAACAAGCAATGGTGAAAACAAAGAGAGAGGATGAGATCGTTTCGAGCTTGTCCAATATCAACAAGCTACTTGAGTCTCAACAGAAGCAGATCAGCGAGATATCTCAACGAGTGCCAATCATGCAGCAAGAGATGATGAATAATGGAACCATCCAAGAAGAATTGGAGGAAGCAAATTATGCCATGGGTCAAAGTATTCAAGGAACGAGGTACCCAAATCAAGGAAACCGGAACTACCAAGGGAACTATCGAGGGAACTTTAATAATCGTGGTCCCTCTGGTAATTATCAACAGCAACCAAAGAGGCCTGAATTTTCATGGAGCAATACGAACAATGCAGTGCAACTTCCGATGGGTGTTGATCCGGGAGAAAAGGTGGAAGAAGGGAAGCCTGGTTTCGAGGATACTGTGAACCGATACATGGTAAAGAATGATGAAAGAGTGAACCGCCTTAAGGCAAAGCTTGAGAAAAAGATTGATGATCACCACAGAGATTTGTCCACTCAAGTGAAAGATCTCACATTGTTGATGGGTACAATTGCAGAGAATGTGAACACATTGACTCAAACTGTAGGAAAAGGGAAGTTTCCGTCTCAGAGTATAGAGAATCCGAAGTCGTGTAATGCCATCACACTGAGGTCGGGAACGCAGTACGAGGGACCAATGAGGCCGGAATCAAAGTTGGAATTTTCTAAGCCTCGGTTTGACCAAAATTCAGAGGGTTCGACTTGGAATACAGGTCGAACCATGGTCGAACCTCATCGGCCAGAACACTCTGTTTTGACACAGGAGCGGTTCGACCAACACGCAGAGGGTTCGACCAACTTTTCAGGTCGAACCCAGGTCACACCTCATCGGCCAGAGCACTCTGTTTTGATGCAGGAACGGTTCGACCACGATCAAAATGGTTCGACCAATTCTTCAGGTCGAACCCAGGTCGAACCGAAGGATAGAGATTATACAGTGAAGCGGTTCGACCAAGGGGGCAGTGGTTCGACCTCCAATGCTGGTCGAACCTCTGGAGCAGAATAAGATCAGTTTTCCAGGAGAGAGGTTCGACCAATACACTCCTGGTTCGACCTCTCAAACTGGTCGAACCCTAGTCGAACCTCGCCGAGATATTTTGATTGATGCACCTGTTGTTCCTTTTGATGTTGATGCAACTCCAGAGGTACGGAATGAGCAAAGTACAGACATAATAGCTAAGAAAAAATGGGAAAGAGCTAAGCGATTAAGAGCCGAAAAGGAGAAAGCGGAGAAGGTTGATCGTGATGAATGGGGGATTCCCAAAACAAAGATACCTCCACCGTTTCCCTACAAGCTAGTGAAGAAGGGGTTGGAAGAAAAGTTCAAGAAGTTTTCAGAAATAATGAATAAGATAAGCTTGAACATCCCTTTTTCAGAGGCAATCATAGAGATGCCATATTATTCTCGATTCCTTAAAGACATATTGATGAAGAAGCGAAGCTTAACCGGAGTTGAAACGGTAAACTTATCTGAGAATTGTAGCTCAATTATTCAAAAGAAGTTGCCACTAAAGATGAAAGATCCGGGGAGCTTTACTATTCTATGTGAAATCGGGAAGGGGCCAGCACGGCGAGCTTTGTGCGATCTAGGGGCAAGCATCAATTTGATGCTGTTGTCCATCTTTCAGAAGCTTGGTTTGGGGGAGCTCACCCCGACAACTGTTGCTCTCCAATTGGCAGATAGATCAATGACGTTTCCAAAAGGTGTTGTTGAAGATGTTCTTGTAAAGGTGGAGAGGCTAGTCTTTCCTGTGGATTTCCTTTTACTAGAAATGGATGATGACAAGGATAATGTTCCTTTAATCTTGGGGAGGCCATTCCTTGCTACAGCTGGAGCTATGATAGATGTTCGGAAGGGAGAACTGAAGTTGAGAATGGACAAAGAAGAAGTACTTTTCAATTTGGACAAAGCAATGAAGATGCCAATGGAGTCCCAATGTTATAGTATTGACGTGGTGGAGGAGATTGTGAAGGAGGATATGTCTCTGATCTTGTCAAAGGATCCTCTTGAGACATGTTTGATGGAGTCTCTTACTTATCCCACTACGGAGCTTGACGAACTTTCTAACGAGGTATGTATTGAATTTCTTGAAAACTTACTTGCTTTGGGTGATGACAGGTTTGCATTGGAAAGAAATAAAGTGGAAGAAGTCAAATGGACCAGGAAGTACTTGCCTTTGGATAACGAAAACACTCCAGTGGAGAAAAGAAAAGAGGAGTTGAAACCATTGCCGGACCACTTGAAGTATGCTTTTCTTGGTGATAATGCACAATATCCGGTAATTGTATCTTCTTTCCTTAATGATGATCAACTTGAAGAGTTATTAGATGTCTTAAGGAAGTACAAGTCTGCAATAGGGTGGTCACTTGATGATTTGAAAGGTATTAGTCCTTCGTATTGTATGCATCGGATTAGGTTGTTGGATGAAGCCAAAGCTAGTGTTCAGAATCAGCGTAGGGTGAATCCCGCAATTCAAGAGGTGATAAGGAAGCAAATTCTTACGTGGTTGGATGCTGGAATTATATATCCTATTAGTGATAGTCCCCATGTGAGTCCATTGCATGTAGTTGCTAAAAAGGGGGGCATGACTGTAGTAAAAGCTGAGGATGGAGAAGCTATAGCCACGAGAATTCCTACGGGATGGCGTACATGTGTGGATTACAAGAAATTAAATGAGAACACGTGTAAGGACCATTTCCCTCTTCCGTTTATGGATCAAATGTTGAATCGTCTTGCAGGGTATGAGTTTTATTGTTTCTTGGATGGATACTCGGGGTATAATCAAATCATGATTGCTCCCGAGGATCAAGAAAAGACCACTTTTACTTGCCCCTACGGGACTTTTGATTTTAGGAAGATGCCGTTTGGATTGTGTAATGCGCCTGCTACTTTTCAGAGATGCATGATGGCGATTTTTGATGGTTTGATAGAGAAGATCATGGAAGTATTCATGGATGATTTTTCAGTCTTAGGTTCTTCTTTTGATATGTGTTTGTCTAACCTTGCTGTTGTTTTGAAGAGGTGTCAAGAAACTAATCTTGTCTTGAATTGGGAGAAGTGCCACTTCATGGTGAAGGATGGGATTGTTCTTGGGCATCATGTTTCCGCCAAGGGATTACAGGTAGACCGTGCTAAAGTGGTGGCAATTGAGAAGCTTCCACCACCGACCAATGAAAGAGGAGTGCGGTCCTTCCTTGGACACGCCGGTTTTTACAGGAGATTCATTAAAGACTTCTCAAAATACTCTAAGCCCTTATCTCATTTACTTAAAAAGGATATTCCTTTTGTGTTTAATGATGAGTGTCTAACAGCTTTTCAAGTTTTGAAGGAGGCGCTTATACTGCCCCTATCTTGATCACACCGGACTGGACTCAACCGTTTGTACTTATGTGAGATGCAAGTGATGTAGCATTGGGTGTGGTGCTTGGGCAGCTAAGGGAGAAGAAGTTCTGCGCCATTTACTACGCGAGTAAGACTTTCGATGCGGCACAGAAGAATTACACGGTAACTGAAAAGGAGTTTTTGGCTGTTGTGTATGCATTCGATAAGTTTCGTCAGTATTTGGTTGGCATGAAGATGATTGTGTATACGGATCACTCAGCGATTCGTTATTTGATGGAGAAGAAGGAGATGAAGCCTAGAATTATAAGATGGATTCTACTACTGCAGGAGTTTGACTTGGAGATTAGGGATAAGAAAGGAACAGAAAATGTTTTGGCAGATCACTTGTCAAGGTTGGAAACTAGGGAGCATTGTGATAATTCTTTTGAGTATATTGAAGAGATGTTCCCTGATGAGAAGATCATGGCTGTGGCTGTTGAAGGTACCGAGCGAGCGTGTGTGGTTGCAGCGCAAGGTATGGATCCATGGTACGCGGATTATGTTAATTACATTGTCATTGGTGAAATTCCAAGGGATCTCAACCGATATCAACTTGCGAAATTTCGTAGGAAAGTTGAGACACTTATATGGTATGATCCGTTTGTTTACAAGATTTGTACAGATTCTATTGTCCGAAGATGTGTACCTGAGATGGAAATGGAAAGTGTGCTTGAGTTCTGCCATGCACAACCGAATGGGGGGCATTTCGGAACGCAAAAGACTGCAGCTAAGGTACTTCAATCTGCTCTTTATTGGCCTACATTGTTTAGAGATAGTGAGAGCTATGTGGTGTCTTGCGATAGATGTCAGCGCATGGGTAATATAGGTAGGAGAGATGAGATGCCATTGCAGCCTAGCATAGTCGTAGAGATATTTGATGTATGGGGGATCGATTTTATGGGGCCTTTTCCCCCGTCGAATGGGTTTCTCTACATTCTTCTTGCGGTGGATTATGTTTCGAAGTGGGTGGAAGCGATTCCTACTCGTGTTAATGACTCGAAAGTTGTTTTATCTTTCCTGAAGAAACATATTTTTGCCCGTTATAGAGTTCCTAGAGCATTAGTTAGTGATGGAGGTTCCCACTTCGTCAATAAATTTCTGGAGAAGGTGCTTAAGGATTATGGTGTTAAGCATAGGGTTACTACACCCTATCATCCGCAAGCGAATGGGCAGGCAGAGGTCTCCAACCGTCAAGTAAAGCAGATTCTGGAGAAAGTGGTAGGAACTAATAGAAAGGATTGGGCTATGAAGCTTGATGATGTGTTATGGGGGTTCCGGACCGCTTACAAGATGGTGTTAGATATGTCACCGTATCAAATTATCTATGGGAAGCCGTGCCACTTACCTGTAGAAATTCAACACAAAGCATTTTGGGCTTTGCGTCACTTGAACTTGACCCTTAAGGATGTAAAGGAGTTGAGGATGACTCACATGAATCAATTGGATGAGTTTAGGAGTCGTGCTTACAAGAATTCAGAGATTTATAAGGAAAGAATGAAGAGATGGCGTGATTCTAAGATTTCATACAAGGAGTTCAAGCAAGGAGATGAGGTACTACTTTTTAACTCTCGTTTGAAGCTTTTTGCAGAAAAGTTGAAGTCTAAGTGGACGGGACCGTTCATGATTCATCGAGCCTTAGGAGGGGGGAGTTTTGAGCTTATTGACAAAGATGGAGACGTTATCACGGCGAATGGGCATCGGTTGAAGCATTATAGGTCGCCGGATGAAGCGTGTGTCATTTTTGATGATACCTTGATCTGATTTGGTACCGTCGTGACTCTACGACATTAAACATGAGCGCTTGTTGAGAGCTTACTCTTCTGTTTTATTGCTTTATTTCTTTTGTGTGAGTAAGAAATTTTTATATTTAAGATGCTTACTAATCGGCAATTACATCTCTTTTCAAACTTAGTTTCGACTTACGTTTTTACTAAGTTTGGGGGGTGTGATGTTATTACCTCATTGAAGCATTAAGAGTATAATCTTTTCTTTGTATTGTTTGTTAGGGGAGTTGGTTTTTGCGGCCATATTGAAATTTTAATCGATTTTGATGTGACGATTTTTTACAACTTGCCTAATGTTCAGTGGTTTTTGGTTGTGTTTTCTTTTACGGAGTTACTCATGAATGATGTTATGTGGAACAATGTTTGAAGTTATGCTCTAGATTGTACCTAATGAAGTTGTGTTGAAGCTTGAAGTATGTAGTGAATGAAGAACACTCAGTTTTGGTAATCAGGAGGAAGGTTCGACCAACTCTAGGAGTGGTTCGACCAGAGCCAGAGGTCGAACAAAAGCAGAGGAAGTCGAACCGGCGTCGAAAGTTGTCCAGAGAGGAGGTTCGACCTAAGCCATAGTTGTTCGACCTGATCAGAAGGTCGAACCTATGGTCGAACCTGTCAGTTGGAAGCACTCTGTTTTCCAGAAGAGGGGTTCGACCAATTCAAGGAAGGTTCGACCTGTTTAACAAGTCGAACCCCTGGTCGAACCGAGAAGATCGTTTGTCCAGAAGAGAGGTTCGACCTCACCATCCATGGTTTGACCTGTTCAGGTGGTCGAACCCGAGGTCGAACCAAGCCAGGTACGCGATTTAAGTTCGATTTTTCAGAGGGGTTCGATCACTTTTTCGAAACACCAAACCTCGAACCCTCTTCGAACCTCTACACCCTTGCACAAATTCTTCAATTACACTTGATTTCACACAGATTACACAACACTACACCTTGGATTATCGATTCGGTCATGGATTTGGGCGGATTTCGTCGCAAGTTAGGGCTTAAATCGCGATTTTTGATTGTTGTGTGTTCTCGATCGGTTGTTCACCATGGGCAAGTCAAAAGGTATGTTTTTCCAACTCAATTACTCTAGGATTGAAGGTTTAGGTAAGAAATTTAATGTGAATAAGAGGATTGATATTGAGTATGGTTGAATTTCATGGTGAATGTTGATATTATGATTTGTTTCATATGAATTCTTGTTTCTTGGTTTTTGGTTGATTGATTATTGATAGAACTTGAATTTTTATGTGGATTAATCAAGGATAGAACATATCATAGAATGAGCATGTTGATTTGGTTTGAAATTGATGAAATTGAAGTAGTTCATTGAGGGAAACATGTTAAATTTTTGATTGAATTGCTTGAATTGCTTAATGCATGCTTGTTGGTTATGTTTTGATGATTAAGGAAGGTGTGATTGAAGATGTTTTGAGAATTTTGAATAAGCAAGTGGTGTTGAGATGATAGTTTGTTTGAATATGCATTGATGCTTGAAGTCTTGAGTAGAGTATGTGATGTGCTAGTACAGTACTTGCTTTCTTGTCTTGTTGGTTGGATTGAAGTATTTGTTTTCAGGAAAGGGACAAGGATCAAGTAAAGGAAAAGGAAAGGCAGAGGAGGAAAGATCAAAGAAGAGGCATGACAGGCCTTCAAATTTGGACAAAGTAACAAGAAAACTGAGGCTACAAGATCGTTTACCCGATAACTTCAAGATTCGGATGCAAGATTGGGATGAGATTAAAGAGAAGTGGGAAGAAGTTTCAGACAAGATAGCTCGCACTCGATACCAAGATGATGAAGCGATGAGGATAATGAGAATAGGGGATGATATATTTTGGATGTTTGATCAAGTAGGGATCCGAAGATTCATGGAGTTGAAGAGGCCGACGTACTTCCATGTTACAGCGGAAGTAGTATGCTCGTTTGAAATGGAGAAGGACCCGCTTGGATACCCCTATCGGTGTACGTTTCAGCTTGGTGGAGTGAGTAAGAGATGGACGTCTGAGGATTTCAATGAGCTGTTTGAGACGCCTTTGGAGATCCCTCGTTTAGAAAATGCTGCATTCAGTGTAAAGCGGTTTTGAAGGGAGATCACTGGGGAGATTCGTGATTATAAGACCAGACAGGTTCGTGCTTCCGCAATAAAGAACCCAGTCTTGAGGTACATGGACCGCATCCTGAGTAACACGTTGTTCGCCCGCTCGGAGGGAAGTGTTATGTCTAGAGGAGAGCTGTATGCCCTGTGGTGTATACTGAATGGAGTGAAGTTCAATGTTGGAGCTTATTTTATTGCGCAGCTGAATCGATTCAAGACCATTGGTTTTCAAAAGGTGAATATTGGAGGGTTATTGACGATCATGGCTGAGCATTATAACTTGGATCTCACCGGCATTACACCAGTAGAAGGAGAACCCGATTTGATGACGAGCACGTGCGCGAAGGGAGGATTTGCCCATTTTAGAAATAGAGATTGGTTTTTCACGAGAGGTCTCAAGCCTTTCGAATTTATGTTCCCCTTCGACATGAGCAACTTGACAACTATTCGGGAAGCAAGGAATAAGTTAATGAATTCTCTTGGACACACCGCTTTATCCGTGGCAGTGAAGTTGGGTGGTGATTGGAGAGCGGTAGCACAGATGTGTGCTGAGGGGAGGATGGCTGAGTTACAGCAGATCGTTGATCAAGGAGAGTTCCGTCCACCTTAGCCACAGCAGCCTGAAGAGGAGGATCAGGTAGATGAGCAGCCAGAGATGGAGATTCCGGAAGGAGAGCAGCATGATGCGCCTCAGCATGCTCCGGGACCGCAGCAGCGGCGAACAGTTCCAGGTACTCGGGAGCAGCTTCGCTTGATTCATGAGTAGCTGATCGCGGTGGTAGCTGCGCAGCAAGAGACGAACAGGCAGCTCGCGCTCGCTAACGCCAACTACGCCACGCTGAACGAAAGGTACTCTGCCTTGGATGAGCGTGTTGGTAGAGTGAGTAGTCGAGTGGATATGATGGATAAGCACATTACCAGTCTGTGCCGAGCTATGGAAAATAGAATGGATGAGGATGACGATGATGATGAGGATGATGATGCTCCTAGGGAGTAGTTTCAGGTTTTCTTTTGGCTTTTCCGATTCATCTTATCTCCCATTCTTCTTTTTATTTTTACAGATTGGGATGTGATTCATGTGTGAGTGGCATGTACCTGATATAGTTGATCTTGTATCGTTGTTTTGTATATGGGTTATTGATTCTGTGCATTCATATGTTTACGTGTTTATTTTCATTTGGAAAGAGCATGAATAATTTGTTAAGTATATGGAATTCATGAGGAATTGATTTTGATTATGTGCTATGCGGAGTATTAGGAATTGATTACCTATGTGAGGATTTGAGCCTTTATCATGATTAATCATGATAGTTTATTTTTGAGAGAATCATTCGTATGAACGTATTCTAGAACTTGGCTTGGAGTCTTGTGTGAAACTTACAATTGATGAAATATTAGGATATGATCTTAGGCCATTTTTGATTAATTGAGTCACTTAGCCAAATTTTACCTTTCCTAATGATTTTATAAATCTTTGGTAGCCCTGTTTGAGCCTTTTAAAAGCTTTTTCTTTGGCAAGCCAAATATAAGAGCCTTAATTACCTTATTTGAGCTTTGAAAATACCATATTCATTGGTAGAGAGAATAAGGTGAATAAGTGTGGAAGAAACAAAGGGAAGATGGAATGAGGTTCAGTAAGAAAAGTGCATGGTTAAATCTTGTTAGGGATAGTGTCTGAAATTGGTATCCCGAATTGCTTATACATGGGGCTTGAAGTTTTTAAGAAGCAGTCGAACGATGTTCGAGAAGGGTAGTGCCTATAACTGGTACCCGAGTAATTAAAAGAAGAATGATGTTGATGCAAGGAAGAGAAGGAAAATTGAAAATTACAAGTGCAAGAGAAGAATTGGAGGAGAATATGAAGCCGAATGAGAAATCAAGAACCTCCAAGGTAACTCTCTACTAGTGTTTTAAGTTACTATGACCAAATTTTCCTACCCTTTCCAAAGAGCCAACATTACAACCTAGAAACAAGTCCTTTGTGATCCTAGTATTAATCTAATGTAAGTTAATTTTTTAGACCTTTGCCAAGCTTATGGTTACGCGTGAATATGAATTGATATGAGTGTTTATACTAGCCTATAGTGCCTCACGCACGAGCGAAAGAGAGTAAAGACTTATCTTGTCAGTGAGATTACTTAGTACTCCGAATGGTGTGTGATTGGATTGATTTTACATGAGTGACATATTTGATGCAAGTAATTCTTGTTTGATTCAATGAAGAGGCATGTGTAATATGTGTTGTACTAGATCTTGTTGAATTATACACGACTCCTGTGGTTTAAATTGGTTGCCTCGGGACGAGCAACATGTAAGTTTGGGGGTTTGATGAGTGTGTAAATTCACAAGTTTGGCGCTATGTTTTGTGCTAGTTTTGGAGAGTTTTGATGTGGAAATAGGTGGAAAACCTATATATTGTGAATTAGCATGAATCAGGTGTTAGTGGAGCTATTTGAGTGTTTTCATAGCAAAAACGGAGTGAAAGAGCCAAGAATCGAAGAGACGGAGTCGAAGCCACGCGAACCGCCCAAGAATTAGGTGGGTTCGACCTGGTTGGAGGAGGGTTCGACCTCTCCAGCAGGTCGAACCAACGTTGCTGAACTTGCAGAGATGGATTCGACCACGACTCAATTGGTTCGACCTGACCATCAGGTCGAACCATGGTCGAACCAGTTTGCAAGAAAGAGGATTCGACCACGACGTTTGAGTTCGACTTGCAAGTTGGTCGAAACGGGAGCGGGAGTTGTCCAGTGCTGAGGTTCGACCTGGGGTTCGACCAAGGCCTAAGTGGTTCGACCTGTCCAGAAGGTCGAACCTGTGCAGAATTCTTCCAGTAGCGGGGTTCGACCTGGGGTTCGACCTGTGGCCAGGGGTTTGACCTGTTTGACGTGGTCGAACCTATGTGCGAGAACTTACCTTATCCGGATTTTTGAGGCCGAAACGCGTGAGATCACTTAGAAAGCCCATTCCAAGCCCTAGAGACGTGATTACAAGTATAAAAGGAGGCTCATACAGAGAATAAAGAGAGCTTTTGATCGTCAATCATAAGAGAGACAAGAGTAGAGGTGGTGATCCATCCGGAGGGCTGTGACAGAGGTTCGCTGAAGGTTCAAGTAAGAATGATCAATCTAACCATGATTGTTCCTAGATCAATCATGGGCTAGAACCACCTTGGTAGTTCTAGGGTTATGAAAATTTCATGATGTAATTCGTGTTTCGTGTGTAAAACTCCGTACAACACTACCTGTGATTTTTTTTATATAAGATTGCATATTTAATCCATACTCAAAGTCATTTTGTGCATCAATGATCGTTGTGTAGAGTCTGAATACATAACATGGTTATTGATTGAGTGCGTTCACTACTGAGCAGGGTTTATTGTTATAATTCTAAGTGAAGGGATTCCGAAGTATTATTAGAACTGTCTTATATGAATATTCATGAATTGAATTAAATTCGGGTTGATGAATAGGATGAAGAGTATAACTTTATAGTACCTAAAAAGGGAGATCAAATCGGGTTAGATTCTAGACGTAGAAGATAATTGATTATGATAGTACCTAGAAAGGGGGGTGAAGCATATCTCTTGCTCCGATGTTATTCACACGTGTCAAGCGCATATTTACTTGTGTCTATAGAGTGAACTTGCATGGTCTAGTGATGCGTCCACAAACCACAGGGCAGAGTCGGACACCATCACATGAAAATACGAATTGCTAGTGAAACTGGATGACCCGACGAACTACCTATTATTCTTATTGATCACAACTCACTTTTCTCTACTCTTGCTATTTCTTTTTGCTAATTCGATTAGAAGTTATTATCCATTAAACCTTTTCAACTACCAAACATAGTCTAAAAATATACTAGAAGATAACAAAATTGATATTTATCCGTCCCTTGGGTTCGATATTGTAACTTGGTCATCTTCGCGACTACAATTGATATCCTTATACTTGAGGATTAATTTGTGTGTTGAGAAAACCCCTATCATCCACCTGCAAGGTTTACATGATAATCCTTATGAGCTCATCCAGGGGACATCATCAACCTAAATTATTAGGATATAAATTCCTTCTGCAATCAACAACATACCATACAAACAATATTATCACACAACTCACTAGGCATATTGATTTAATGAATAAATCTCATTCATTGATGAATCAAAGAAATAAATAATGAATTTTTTGTTGATGTTATTATATAGGGATTAAGAGTATGAACATCCATAATAACTGAGGTCTTGTTCTTTTATATAGTCAGTATAAATCGAACAACTTCATACGGTCCTGCTCAATACAAACAAAGTGTCTAAGTGTAATTTTATAGTCAAGACAAACTAATACAAAATCACACTAAAACGATTCCGATAATTCTTCCCAATTTATTTCGGTTGTGAGATCTGTTTATACTTTATAAGGAACTGATAATATGATCTTTCGTGGGACGCCAAAACCATACTATCTACAATAAAAAGTAAATGGATAATTGCATCGACATATAAACAAATTATAAGATTCAATCATTTAATCAATGATTCTCATTTCAAAATATTATTAAAACATTGTTCATACTAAAGCTAGGCTTTTAATATACAATCCAACAATCTCCCACTTATACTAAAAGACTATGCTGCCATGTCAATGCCATACACCTGATTCCTACTCTTTCTACATGACCATCAAAAGCTTTCACCTTAAGGTCATTGTAAAAGGATCTACTAGGTTATCTTTTGATGAAATTTTAGCGACGACAACCTCCCCTCATCATAAGATTTCTTGTATTAAGTGGTACTCGTTCTTAATATGTTTAACTGCCTTATAGACTCGTGATTTCTTCAAGTCTGCAATTGCACCATTATTATCACAATAAATTGTGATAAATTGGGCAAATTTAGATATCACATCCAAGTCCATTATGAAGTTTCTGATCCATACATAATACTTTGGCTCCCTTAGAGGCTTAAATTTATCATTTTTCCATGAAGGAGCCCGAAATACATTTATGTAACACTCCTCCATATTATGGCTCCACTTCCCAAAATAAACACATAACTTTGAGGTAGATTTACTGCCGTCCCTCTCTGATTTAAAAATCCGAATCTATGTAACGCATAAAAAGTAAAGAATCTGACTGGTAAAGCCAACATATAATTTCTAGTCCTTTTTATGTACTTCAAAATTTATCTTACCATAGTCCAACGTGGTTGTTCTGGGTTGCCTTAATACCCACTAACTATGCCATCGGCAAAATAGAAATCCATTCTCGTGTTTAGCATTGTATAGATTAAGCTACCTCATCGCCGAAGCATAATGAACTTCCTTCATCTTCCTTCATCTCCTTTATCTCCTTTTTAAAAGAACAAAACCTTTCTAGGAGTTGCATAATAAAATGAGTAAGGATTGTATTAATATACAAAGCTTGAGATAAGCATAACATCATTTTCTTGAGATCCCTTATTACCTTGATCACAAGAATATGTATGAATTCTCTTAAGTCCTTCATTTCAAACTGCTTTGACAACCATACTCATACGCCTAACAATACTCTTTCATTGTGTCCAATGAGAAAGATACCATCCACGTACTATACAATAAATACTACCACGTTTATGTTACTCTCTTATATACATAGGACTCATCTGCGCATTGAATAAATCCATATCACTGGATTTTCTCATCAAAATAGATGTTCCATGATCTTTAAGCTTATTTTTATCCATAAATGGACCCCTTAAGCTTACACACAAGATGCTATTTTCCCTTTGCAATGAATCCCTTAGGTTGCTTTACATAGATATTTTCCTCAAGACTTCCAGTCAAGAAAGCTGTCTTGACATCTATTTGCCATACCTCATAATTATATGAGCAACAATAAACAAATGAATCCGGATGGACTTAAACATAGATACCGGAAAAAAGGTGTCCTCATATTCGAACCCTTCTTTTTAAGTGTACCATTTCGCAGCAAGCCTTACTTAAAAGGTTTCCACCTTACCATCTGATCTTCTTTTCATTTTGTAGACCAACTTATATCCAATGGTTTTTACACCATTTGGTGGTTCTACAAGCTCCCAGATCTGATTTAGAATCCATAGATTCTATTTCAGAAATCATTACAATTCTATCTTGTAGTGCTTTGTCGTAATTCTATGGGTCAATTTCATTTTTAATAGGGACCAAGTCTAACGACTCTCCCAAGACATAAATCTTTTCAATTGTAGAACAACTCTCCCACTAAGACAAGGCAATACTAACAATTATGTATCAGATGTGTGACACATGTTGAGAGTGAAAATTAGCATGTTTTAGTGTCCGTTTTATCGCCTATTTGTGAGAGTTATTATCATTTATTAGAACAAGCCTTTTACATGTCCATATATTTAAGAAATGTGCATTTGAGGTATTTTCTTGTATTTTAGGTTGAAAAATGATCAAAAGTTCAAAGTTGGAATGAAAAGTGAAAGTGTGAAGGAAAGCTAAAAAAAAATATGTCAACATTCAATAATTTTTCTGTGTTTTTGTGGAAGTCCAAACTAACCATGTAATATATGGTTTGAAAGCCACGGAAGAGAAGATCGTATTGGCGCAAGAATCACTGAAATCGAAAATTTTCAAAAATTATCCATATTTCCAATTTACTTGGAGCACAATTAATATTATCACATAATCCTCCATAATTCCTTTATATTTTCCATAAATATCTTTTTCCCTTATTTTTCATGAAGGAATTAATATTTTCCTTATTCTCCAAGATTCCACCTTACTTTATTGAATATTTTCTTTCCTTATCTCATTCCATTCTCACACCTATATATCTCAAATCTTAATTCACAATGAGATAGATTTTCAACACATCATAATTAACGTGAATTAAATCCATCATATTCTCTTCACTCTTCGTCATTCATCTTTCACTTCATCCACATCCATCCCATCATCCATCCACACCGAAGGAGATTCAAGTGGTGTTCAAGAAGGAGATCAGTCAATTGGAGAGACGGAGAAGGAAAATAGAACAACACCGACATTAGGGTTTTTCTATTCCTTTCTTATATTTTCATTTGTCAAGAATTCTGGTATGACTTTTACAGCCAATGGATTTGCTTATAACCCCATGGACTAATTTCGTTTACAGTTTTAAGGTTTGAATGATAGACGTAATTGATTTGATGAACTGGATTGAATTTGTGAATTCATGTGGATTATTATTTTGGTTTATTTGATTCTTCTTAAGACTCTGAAATCATGCTTCGTAATGTCTCCATATTAATTTATGACATTTCCCGTTGTAAGCAATTAAAATTCATAGTCCAATAAAATGGCAACAAGAGGATTTTCATGATTAAAATATCAATTTTAATTTATTTGGGATTTATAATTAATTCCTAAAATAAAATAATGAATAATTGATAATTAATTTAAGCTCAACAAATTAAATGAGGTTCTATTCAGTGAGGCCTGACCCAAGTCAAATAAGCCCAACTCAAATGTAGCCTGACCCAAGTCAAACAAAGTCTGATTAAAGTTCATTCAAATTGGAGGCCTAAGCCCGCAAAATCAGGTCAAATCAATTATTGACCAATCAAATTGTAAGGATGAAAAGGCCCAAGCCTGCAGAATCATGCCAAATCAGCTATTGACCAATTAAACTTCGAGTTATAGATGAAAGGGTTCTTCATCCTTCACCAATATAAGGAGCCCTCCTCCATTCATTCCAGACACACCGAAAAATGATTCTCTACAAAGATCAAAGACTTCAGAGTTGTCTGAAAAGTTCTTCAACGAGAATCAACTCAAGAACGACCTACGATCTAGTATTCAAGTGCTAAACCACCTGGATCAAGAGATCTTAAGTCAATTTCTTTAGTGTTCTTCATGGAGTTAACAATGTTCTACCATGATCAGAGTAGAAATCTCGTGTATTTAGGGCCCTTTTAAAGCATGGTTTTATGTAATAATGCTTGGATTTCATGATTATATGCCTTAAATTGTGTGATATTTGTAAATATTTGGAGACTTGGTATTTTGTGAGAATTTTTGTAATTTTACAGTAAAACTGGATTCTAGACGTCAAAAGTCAGAGTTGAAAGAGAGAGAACGAGCAAACACAAAATTGATGAAAACCACACCAACTCGACTCAAGCTCGGAGCTCCACCACTGAAGGGTGGTCGAGTTCGAACACCTGCAACACTAAATCGACCCCGACGGAAAGTCTAGTTCTAAACTCGACCCTAGCCTAGTTACCGAGCTCGACCAATGTCCCGAACTCGACTCAAGTTTGTTCAAAATTTGAAAAATGAGCAAAAATTCTAGAATCTTCCCCAATTTGGATATTTAACTACTTCTATCTATTCTAAAAATCAGTTTCCCCTTCCAGATCGAAAACATACACTTTTCATCTCCATTTTCACACACGTCCTCCTCTATTCCATTCCTCCATCCATTCCATCAATTCTTTCCATAAATCTCCATTGAATCCACTAAAATATTCCATCACCATCACCCTCACCATCACCAATCTAAGGAGGAGCAATCACATTGAAGAGATTTGGGCATGAGAGAGGGAGATTTTTCTCAAGTGATAAGGAAAGCCATCAACCTTTTGAATTGTTCATTTTCTAATTTTGTACCAACAATGGTTTGTAATCGAACTGTATTGAATTTGTGATGAAGTTGCAAGGCTAGTCTCATTTGTGAGGCTAGCAATATGTAGATATTGTACACCACATATTTGATAAATTGATTGTTATGAATATTTTCTATCATGAATGCGTATTCTCATCTCTTGTTATTACTTGTGTGGTTATTTGATCATGGCATGTGAAATAGAGGTAAGACATTGATTGTATGTTATGGACCTATGGTTGAATAATTGAATCATTTGATAGCATGATATGACTCTATTAAGTGTGACTTAAGATTGAAAGATTCAATGCATGCTTAGAACCTTATGATTGAACATTAGTAAGAATTACTTGTGAAGTGTTTGACCGAATGAGGGGGATCCAAGCCAATAATCACTTGACCTTAGAAAGAGAACATAGGCAAACATCACTGCCTACTAGAGAAAATTATTCGTGATATATCTTTACAGTGGTATATTAATAGCCATAAGTACTTACAGGAATTGTGAGAATTGGAGAACTCTTAAGAGCTTTCTAGGGATTATATTAAGTGTGAATGATCCGTATGTAGTCTACATCCTAAGTATCTAGTGAAGGAGCTTAGGTGGAACTAGTGAGTGCCCTTAATATCATAACATGATGTTCATAAATGCATGTGTGTGAGAGTCTATATATGTCTTTTCCATGATGTTGCTAGTCTTGAATGCTTCTTAGATGTTCTACCTTCATCCATCTTCCATCTCATTTGTATCTTGCTTATTTGATAGCTATTCTACTTTTATTGCTTTCTTAGTTGTTAATTGTAGTACAATTCCAACCACCATCATTGATTTCAACCTTCTAGAGCAAGCACTTATTGAATACGGATATACTACTTTCTCTCTTGGGTTTATATTATTTTTATTACTTGGTCACCTCGTTCTACACAACGATAGAGTTCACTTGCTCTTTATCTACATAAAGAAAAGTGCGATCATACCATATTGACCAACGTTCTTCGTGGAAATCTTCAAGGATCAAAATTTAATCCGAGTAAAATCTCATGCCTCAAGATTAACGATATAAATCTACAAAGTCGAGTTCATACAAGATTCAACTGAAGATTTAACTCAACACACACTCAGACATCTGAAGACACTGACACTTTTGAAGAGACTGAAGAACACGAATAAAGATAAAAGTCCAACCTCCTTTCAAGATCTTCAAGTTATCTTCAAGCCAAGAATGACCTACGATTTGGGATCACGATTGCTAAGCCCCCTAGATCAAGCGTTCTTCACATCAAGTTTTTCAACGCTCTTCGTGGAGTCAATGGCGTTCTACACATTCAACGACTTTCTTCGTGGAAAGCTTCATGGTTAACATTTAATCCGACAGAAGATCCGACTCAACACACACAGTCAACTCAAGTCAAAAGTCAAAGCTAAATTGGTTCGAGAGAAGAATTAGATGATTAATTAGAGACTGTAACCGTTTACATAATCTTCTAAAATAGATCCATCTGGATTATCTTTGTACACCCTTTTGTGTTTATTACATCATAAATATAAAATTTGTTATCATATATTATGGCATGCTAGTGGGACAGTCTCACCTCTCATCTCTTCTCTGTACAAGCTCGAAGATACAAAGTATGATTCCTCTTAGGATCACGATAAAAAGATCATCTACCTCATAGCCTTTAGAGCTACAGGTTGTGAAGACTCAAGTGTTGACTCAACTAAAGATTGTGGTACGAAGGCCTACTGTATCAAAATCTCCAGATTTGCAAACTAAAAAGGTTGAAGCATTAAGAGAAGTATGCCCGAAGGCTCCTCAAAGACAAATCATGCGGTGGGGTGATGCGCATTTTCTTTGCAAGCAAAATTAATCCCCAAATATTAAGGATATCAGGTGCAGCTTAAGCAAGCGACTAAGTTAAATATCGAACTCAAAGTACGGTGTATTATCAATTTAATTATTAACTAAATTAATTAAGACAAGATGGCAATAAGATTTAAGGATTATTATCTAATTAATTAAATTACTAAATATTAAATAATAATTAAAATAAAATAAACACTAGAAGAATACGAATGTGACTCAAGAATGGAGAATAGGTAGGAAAGGATGTGGATGATGATTAGAGGGTTATCCCCCCTTGTGGGGTATAGGATGATTGTGTTGTGGTCTACATCTGAATAATGATGTGATTTGCATCCCTTTTTATATTTGAAAGCACTCCTTATGGACCTTGGATGGGCAATTTCTTGGAAAACACGAAAATACACGCTACTGGAGGTACGGAATTACAAAAAATAGGATTTCATGTCCCCGCCTGACCAAACTGCTCCAGGTTGAGTGGTGTCGACTTTGGTCGAGTGGCAGGTCGAGCGGCAGTGCGCAGTCTCACCATTTCGCGTATAACATTCACATTCGAGCTCCAATTTGAGTGATTCTTGCGCGTATGTGATCCTCTCTTCCTTGGCTTTCTATCAACATAAAAAAATCACAGAAATACCAAAATTTGAATGTGTAACAAGTCATAAAAAGTGGAATAGTTGTGCTGAGTAAGAACAGCTTGCGCGGCGTCGCAATTTTGATCATAACTTTCTCGTTGGGACTCCGATTGGGGTGTTCTTTATGCCGAAACGACCCTCTCTTCTGTGGATTTCCAATCATGTATCAAACTTTTAATTCAGAGCTCCACACAGATACAGAAAAATTACAAAAGTTGGACTTTCATTTTTTAGCATCAATGAACAAATTGCACTTTTTCTTCAACTTTGCACTTTTGATCCTTTTTCTACCTAAAACACAGTAAAACACCTCAAACGCACTTTTTTCTCATATATATCGAATATAAGTCATTTGTGCTGATATATAACCAAAATTCCCATCAAAAAGTTGTTAAATTGGACACTTGATGGGCGTTTTCTTTGCACGCAAAATTAATTCCCAAGTATTAAGGATATCAGTTGCAGCTTAAGCAAGCGACCAAGTTAAATATCGAATCCCAAAGGATGGCGTATTATCAATATAATTATTAACTAAATTAATTAAGACAAGATGACAATAAGATTTAGGGATTATTATCTAATTAACTAAATTACTAAAAATTAAATAACAATTAAAATAAAATAAACACTAGAAGAATATGAATGTGACTCAAGAATGGAGAATAGGTAGCCCTAAGGTAATCCAGTTCCACTCATTAATCTCCCTTTTGTGTATCAATGTTCGACTCTGCCTTGTGGAATATGGACGCATCACTAAACTATGCATATCTACTCTATAAATACAACTAAATAAGCTTGTAACATGTATGAATAACTTTGGAGCAAGAGATATAATTTCACCCCCTTTCTAGGTACTATCAGTATCAATTATTTCCCTGGCTAATTGGTACTCTAACCCGATATGATCTCCCTTTATAGGTACTATAAAATCTCTTTATCCAACTTATTAACCTGAATTCTATTCAAATAACAAGTATTCATATATGATAGTTCTAATGAAACTTCGGAGTCCCTTCACTTAGAATCATAACATGTAATCCTGTTTAGCAGTGAAAGCGCTCAATCAATAACCAAGATGAACCTGCAGGCTCTATTCAATAGTTAATGATGCACAAAATAAATCTGAGTACGAATTAAAAATGCATAGTCATATATAAAATAAATCCACAAGTAGTGTTGTATGGAGTATACACACGAAAGTTCAATTAATTCATAAAAACCATCAAAACCCTAGACTACCAAAACGTTTCTAGCCCATTATGTTACGAAGAACAATCATGGGGGTTGGATAGATCTTACCCATATGTATAAAAAATACAAGATAAATTAGGAAACGATAAAAACCCTAGATGTGGGCGTCGTCGCATCCTTCTCCGTCTTGAATCCTCCTCTTGGTTCCCCTCTTAATTCCACAGATAAATCTTCAAAGTGATGGATGAATGGAGGAAAGGATGTGAATGATGGTTGGGGGGTGATCCCCCCTTGTGGGGTGTAGGATGATTGTGTTGCGGTCTACATCTGAATAATGATGTAATTTGTATCCCTTTTTATAATTGTAAGCTCTCCTTATGTACATTAGATAGGCTATTTCTTGGAAAACATGAAAATACACGCTACTAGAGGTATGGAATTACCAAAAATAGAATTCAGTGTCCCCGCTCGACCAAAGTGCTCCAGGTCGAGCGGGGTCGACTCTGGTCAAGCGGCAGGTCGAGCTACAATGCATAGTCTCACCGTTTCGCGTATAACTTCCACATCCGAGCTCCGATTTGAGTGATTCTTATGCTCACGCGATTCTCTCTTCCTTGGCTTTCTATCCACATAAAGAAATCATAAAAAATCCAACATTTGAATGTGTAACAAGTCATAAAAATTGGAACAGTTGTGCTGAGTAAGAACAGCTTGCGCGGCGTCACCATATTGATCATAACTTTCTCGTTCAGACTCCGATTGGGGTGTTCTTTATGCCGAAACTATTGGATTTTATATTAAAAGTCTAGCTTTAGTAAGAACAATGTTATAACAATTTATTTGAAATGAGAATCATATGATCAAATAATTGTGTCTTATAATTTATTTATACGTATGATGCAATAGTCCACTTACTTTATACTGTAAATAATATATTGTGCGACAATATGTAAAAGATCATATTATCAGTTTCCTTATAAAGTATAAACAGATGCTCACAACCGAGATAGATAGAGACTCTCTATCAGGATGGTTGTAGTGTGGTTTGGTATTAGCTTGTCTTGGCTATAGAATCACATTAGTGCACTTTGTGTGTATTGAGCAGGAACGTTTGAGATTGTTTGACTTATACTGACTTATAGAAGAACTTGATCTCTGTTATTATGGATGTTCATGCTCTTAATTCCTGTACAATAACCTCGACACGTAGGGAAGTATGTATTTCTTTGATTCATCAATGGGTGAGATTTACATGTAATTAAATCAACAAACTCAGTGAGTTGGGAAATAGTGATGTCTCTATGGTGTGCTGTTAATTGTAGAAGGAATCTGTGTCCATTATAAGTTGATGATGTCCCCTTTAGGAGCTCATAAGGATTATCATGTAAACCCTGTAGGTGGATTTATTCTGGCATGATAATGAGATTGAGTGGTACTACTCTCGGATGAGATATTAATTAATGGAGTTGTCAATAAATTAAGTAATAAATGGATATTGTATATCTTAAACATGGGGAGACTAACAGGCTCATAATAAGAAGGAGCCCATAACGTAATTATAGGATTAGAACGGTAGTGCAGTAATAATATTTTAGTGGTATATATTATTATTATTGGACTTAAGTATAAGCTTTGGGCTAAGCTTGGATACTTAAGCCCAATGGAGGCCCAACTCTAATTTCTCCTCCTGGTCCCTGCTGTAGCCCATATATAATTCATCTCAGCTGCCCAGAAACCCTAATATATGAGATTAATCATGCCTAACACTGTGAGGAGGGTGAGGGAATAGTAGATTGAGAAGATATTGAGGATCGTCGCCCACACGACGTCGAGATTGGACTTGAGAATACAGCAGAAGACTGGTAGGTTGTTTGCTGCTGTTGTACGCCACTTTCTAAGATTTTTATAAACTCATACAGACTTCAAAACAGGATGTGTGATATAATTATGGAAAGCCACGGAAAAGAGAATCGTTTTGGCATGTAGATCACTTAAATTCGACATCGGATGAGAGAGTTATGCCTAAAACGGTGAGGCTACGCAGGTTGGTGGCGAGAATTCATCGTCTTCAACATACCCTGGTGAAAGATAATACATTTCTTGTTTTCTTTCTTCCGCTGCTTGTTAGAAACGTATGGAACCCTAACGGTTCACGTTAACAGAACTATCGAATGCCAACAATTGGTATCAGAGCTTCGGTTTCATGGTGAAGCGTGACACATTAGGCTAGGGTTTGTGTGATTATGTATTTTTTATTTGGAATAGAATCACATGAGAACACATTATATTGAATCCATGCTTAACCCTATGAATAATTCTATCGTCGAGAACCCTAAGTTGTATTCACTACGTGTACACCCCACACACACATCACCGAACGATGGCTCATTGGGCATTTTGAGCGGCATATGTTTGATGGTGAATGTCGAGATATATGGCTTGTGAAAGGAGGCTGTTGGTTAATCAGTGACATGTGAACGAAAAGGGTTTGGTGAAACCCAAAGGCTAGAGCCTGCCGTGAAGGATTGGGATGAATCCAGGTGGCGGTCATGTTAATGATCGTAGGTTGGCCACTGATGATGGTGGTGATGATGGGAAATTCCGCTGGGGGCATGATCGACCCTGTCGACATGTAGTGGAGATAATCATCACCGTTAGGGTTTTCAAGGTAAGGTCGGAGAGGTGAAGCTGTTGGAAGCTGGAGGTTGTTTTTGGCCTCGATGAGCAAGGTGGCTCAGCGGCGGCGAAACTCAGATGGTGACAGTTTTACTTAGCGTCGTGACAACAGTTCATGGTTGGCTTAAAGTCGACAGAACAAACAACGTGCGGTGGTGGTTGGCTGGAATCTCAGAAGCTTGCGACTCCATGCGTTTTTGGCACGGCAGTTGTTCATGGCGGGCCTGGTGAATTTTGATCAGGATTGCAACCTATTTTGAGCGGGTTTGCAGCATTTTGATTGAGTTCGGACAAGTCCATCGCTATTCCAGTTTAGTCTATTGAGTTTTTCGATCGGGTTACCTTATTTTTCGGGCGAGTCTCGCAAATCTTTGAACAAGTCCACTGTTTTCTCTATGATGGTGTGTTGGTGTTGGGATGATGAGCGACGGTGTGCTAGTGTCGGGATAATGAGCGACGGTGCTGGAGCTGCAGTAGGGATTGCTGTTGTTTGGCGTGCCGGCAAGGCTGGGGAGTGGACTGCTAATTAGTCCGACCAACTGATGAATCTTCCCGGCGAGATGTGAAGTCACAAGAAAGGCACTTGATCGACGACAGGAAGGTAGCTACACGTTCATGACTGTTGGGTGCGCCATGCAGCTTGGGCAGGAAGAGGAATAAGGTTGATCCGTCGGTGGTGGTCATTATTCCAGTGGGCAGCTGCATGGAGAAGCGCCGGTACAGTGGTTGTTTCTAGTGGTGATGTCAGCCGGCAGGGCTGATCAGTGTGGCGGCACGACTTGCCGGAGATGGCCGCATGACCTGGAAATCATAGCATGCACGACAGGCAGTGGGGTTGACATGACTAGGCATGGACGGTGATGAGTATTCTAGGGTGTATCGACACAACTGCTATGACTGCACAATCGGCGGCGGTCTCCGGGCAGCTGAGGGTCCGTGTGGATAGTTGGATAGCTTGCAGTAGTTTCTAGTGATGGGCTGACTTCCAGCGGGCAGCTGCGTGGGAGGTACTGCGTCGGTGCATGCTGTGGATTCGTAAGGATGGGTGACTTGGAGGACAAGTTGTGTTAATTCTTGTTCAAGCCACCTTATTAATTGCTTGATAAGTTGACCGGGTCAACTCCTTTTATATGGTAATTTTTGTTATATACTTTATATATAATTGTTATAATTATTTTATTTGTCAATTATTATTATATATTTGGAGTGATGTGCTCTGTTGATTTAATGTCTTATGTGTCGTAATAGGAGCATGCTAAGTTGCGTATTTTATTTTGAATATTTTATGCATGTAAAATCCCTCCGTGTTAAATAACTAAGTGGGAGAGGAAATTGATAATTAATTCCCGCGGCCTCCATTATTGGTTTGTAAGTGATGTGAGTAAACTTACGTGTTGGCAATAGGCCTTCCTCCCTAACAGATGAGTTATTCACGGATCATTGGTACAAACTTTATTAAATAATTATTATTTGTAATGTGGCACATAAACTTGCGTGTTGGCATAGACCTTCCTCCCTAACGGATGAGTTTATGTGTGGTTCACGGGTACAAACATATAATCGATGATTGTAGAAAGTTATCTAAGCGCGTGTGTACTTCTCCAACAGTAAGGCACATAAGCTTGGGTAGCGGATTTGGGATCAAATAATAGTGTACACTTAGGTGTAAATAATTAGTATCCTCCCCAATGGAGTCACTGCTATTCTTTGCATGGCTAAAGAGGAACCGACTATTAATTATTTTGTCATGAGGTTAGGTTGACGAATGAAATTAATGGGTAAAACCTTCTCTTGTAAATGTTTGAGTTTGTAAACGTCCACACTAACGTGGCTTGCAGACTCACGGTGCTTGAGATGTCAGTGAATTTTATTTTTATATTGTATTGAGAGAATCAATATAAAAGGATAAAATTCAAAGATTTGATCGGTGTATTTATTTATGATTCTCTGCAATTTTAAATGGTTTCATTTAACTTATTGCTAATTAAAAGAAAACATATTTACTTGTCCAAAATTAGATGATTTAGAAAAGAATCTTAGTTTTAATTTTATTGCTTAGGAAAATAAAATGTGTTCTCACTAAGGATGTCATATGATGCCTATTAAAGTCTCTAGTGGAGAGGTGAGAGGTTCATAGAAATATGATGGTCTCATGCAACTCTTCGGATACTTGAGTAAGTTAGAAAGGCAAAAGGTCATGGTTAATTTGATGAATGAATTGTAAATACTTGGAGTAGAAATTGAAAGGGAAACCTAGATCAATTTATTCTCCATAATTTGCCTGGATGTTTTGAGCAAGTTCTACCTCAAATATGAGAGGAGGTATATGGTGGGGAACTTCTGACAAAACATGTGGCGAAAGAAAACCATTTTTCATCATGATGTGAACAAGGTTAGTATTGTTAGCGATTGGATCATTTGGTTCAGCGTGATCCATTAGAAATTCAAGTAAACAATTATAGCGGAAGCAAAATAACAGTTTACCTTTCTTCTGGGTTGATGTAGAGGATGAATAGTAGTGAAGCACCTCTTGATCTTCTGCTGTATGACCCAAAGTCAATCCTGATGTTGTATGGGCAACAATCTGCAGGATTCTCTCAATCTGCTTCTCTCCTTTTCTCATGTCAAAAACGGCGCAGATTATAGATTTCCAGAAGCTGAGATGACTTATATATTTTGCTACAACAGGGATAAGGAGGAGAAATTGGATTGGGCCTCAATTGGATTTAATTAACCAAGCTTAGCCCAAAGCTTATAATTAAATCAAATAATAATAATATAGTCCACTAAAATATTATTACTGCACTACTCATCCAATTCCAAAATTATGTTTTGGGCTCCTTCTTATTATAAGCCCGACAGTCTCCCCATGTTTAAGATATACAATGTCCATTAATTAATTAAGTTACTGATAACTCTATTAATTAATATCTCATCCGAGAGTAGTACCACTCAACCTTATTATCATGCCGGAATTAATCCACTTGTAAGATTTACATGATAAACCTTATGAACTCCTCAAGGGGACATCATCAACCTATAACGGACATGGATTCCTTCTACAATCAACAGCACACCAAGGAGATAATACTATTTCCCAACTCACCGAGTCTATTGATTTAATATATAAATCTCATCCATTGATGAATCAAAGAAATAAATATTGTCTTACGTATCGAGGTTATTGTATAGGGATTAAGAGCACGAACATCCATAATAACAGAGATCAAGTTCTTCTATATAGACAGTACAAGTCGAATGATCTCAAGCGGTCCTGCTCAATACACACAAGGTGCACTAATGTGATTCTATAGTCAAGACAAACTAATACCAAATCACACTATAATCATCCCGATAGATAGTCCCCGTCTATCTCGGTTGTGAACATCAGTTTATACTTTATAAGAAAACCGATAAAATGATCTTCCGCGTATTGTCGCACAACATATTATCTACAGTATAAAGTAAATGGACTTTTTTCACAAACATATATAAACAATTTATAATATGCAAAATGTTTGATCATATGATTCTCATTTCAAATAAAATTGTTAAAACATTGTTCAATACAAAAGCAAGGCTTTTAGTATACAAATCTAACAATCCCCAACTTATACTAAAAGACTATGCTGCCATATCTGCTGACACGCATCTAATCCCCATTTCTTCTACATGCCCATCGAACGCTTTCGCTGGAAGGCTCTTAGTAAAAGAATCAGTAAGGTTATCCTCAGATTCAATTTTAGTGAAAATGACTTTCCCTCTTCTAACGATGTATCGTATCAGGTGGTACTTGCACTCAATGTGTTTACTCGCCTTATGGGCTCGTGGTTCCTTCGAGTTTGCTACTGCACCACTGTTATCACAATAAATTGTTATTGCTTTGGGCAAACCAGGAATCACATCTAAGTCCATTAAGAAGTTCCTAAGCCATACTGCTTTTTTAGCTGCCTTAAAGACTGCTACATATTCAGCTTCCATGGTAGAGTCCGCAACGCATTTCTACTTTACACTCCTCCATAGAATGTCTCCTCCTCCAAGAGTATTCACATAACCCGAGTTGGATTTACTAGTTCCCTATCTGACTGGAAATCTGAATTAGTATAACCCAAAGGTAACAAAGTATCTGCCCAGTAAACCGGCACATAATCCCTAGTCCTTTGCAGGTACTTCAAAATATGCTTTACTGCAGTCCAATGCCCTTGTCCTGGATTACTTTGATACCTACTGACCATGCCCACGACATAACAGATATCCGGTCTCGTACATAGCATAGCATACATGAGGCTTCCTACTGCCGAAGCATAAGGGACCAGCTTCATTGCCTCTATTTCCTGTTGTGTCTTAGGACACATCTGCATAGATAGAGGTATTCCATGTCTGAAAGGTAGAAAACCTTTCTTGGAATCTTGCATGCTAAAACGAGCCAGGATTGTATCAATGTATGAAGCTTGGGATAAGCACAACATTCTTTTCTTGTGATCCCTTATTAATTTGATCCCAAGAATGTGTCCGACCTCTCCTAAGTCCTTCATTTCAAACTGCTTGGATAGCTATATCCTTACGCCCGACAATACCTTTACATTGTTTCCAATTAGCAGAATATCATTCGCGTAGAGTACAAGAAATACCACTACTTTTCCGTCACACTTCTTGTACACACATGATTCATTTGGACATTGAATAAATCCATATGATTGGATTACTTCATCAAAATGGATGTTTCATGATCTTGAAGCTTGTTTCAATCCATAAATGGACCTTTTAAGCTTGCACACAAGATGCTCTTCGCCCTTTACAATGAATCCTTCTGGTTGATTCATATAGATGTTTTTCTCAAGACTTCCATTCAGGAAAGTTGTCTTGACATCCATTTTCCATACCTCATAATCCATATGAGCAGCAACAGACAAAAGAATCCGGATTGACTTAAGCATGGCCACAGGCGAGAAGGTTTCCTCATAATCAATTCCTTCTTTCTGAGTATATCATTTGGCCACAAGCCTTGCTTTAAATGTTTCCACCTTACCGTCAGATCCTCTTTTTCTTTTATAGATCCACTTGCATCCAATACCTTTTACACCATCGGGTGGTTCTACAAGCTCCCAGACTTGATTAGAATACATAGATTATATTTTAGATTTTATTACGGTTTGCCATAATAGAGCATCCTTATCTTGCAGTGCCTCGTTGTAATTCCATGGGTCGATTTTATGTTCACCATGGACCAAGTCAGAAGACTCTCCCAATCCAATGAATCTCTCCGGTTGTCTCACAACCCTCCCACTACGACGAGGCTCCGCAGGCAATTATGTATCAGGTGTGACACGTGGTGCAGTGTCTTATGGAATATCATCTTGTACTTTTGGTATTATGTCTGGTGTTTCCTCTCTTACTTCATCTAGAACAATTTTACTCTTGGGTTTGTGGTTCATTACATAATCCTCTTCCAAAACTCTGGCGTTCGTGCTAACGATCACCTTTTGGTCCTTAGGACTATAAAATAGACCACCCCTCGTTCCTTTAGAATACCCTACAAATAGACAAACATTTATACACGATTCTAACTTATCAGTATCCGTCTTCAACACATGTGTCGGAGCATCCAAAATCCAAAAGTGTTTCAGACTAGGCTTTCGCTTTGTCCAAAATTCGATGGGTGTGAAAGCTACTGATTTAGAAGGTACTAAATTCAGGATATAAGCAGCTGTATCTAAGGCATATCCCCAAAACGAGCTTGGTAATTTTGAATAACTCATCATTGATCTTACCATTTCCATAAGAGTCTTATTCCTTCTTTCCACTATACCATTCTGTTGGGGTGTCCCCGGTGCAGACAATTGGGATTCAATCCCTTGCTCCAATAAATAATTCCTAAACTCTCCCAAGAGGTATTCGCCACCATGATCAGATCGTAGTGTCTTGATATATTTTCCAAGTTACTTTTCCACATCAGCCTTGTACTCGTTGAATTTATCAAAGCACTCAGACTTGCGGTTCATCAAATAAATCTATCCGTATCTAAAATAATCGTCAATGAAAGTGACGAAATATTCATAACCTCCTCTTGCCTGGACAGACATAGGACCACATAAATCAGAATAAACCAATTCCAACAGATATTTGGCTCTATACCCCTTTGCCTTGAAAGGCCTTTTGGTCATTTTTCCTTCTAAGCAGGATTCGCAAGTAGGATAATTTTTCACTACTAATGAACTCAGAGGTCCATCAGCTATCAACCTTCGAATCCTACTCAAGTTAGTGTGACCCAGTCTTAGATGCCAAAGATATGTTTGGTTCAATTAGAAGATTCTTTTATCTTATTAGTAGATGTATCATTCATTTCAATTTGTTGCACTGTGGGAGAAATTGGATTAAGAGTGTACAAATTATCTATCAATGCACCATCACAAATAAAAATTCTATTTTTCCTTAAAATAACCTTGTCATTAAAAGAAACAGAATATCCATCCATAAACAATTTAGAAACTGAAATTAAATTCTTTCAAAAAGAGGTACATAAAGACAATTCCTCAAAACAAGAGTTTTATTCTTATTGAAAGATAAATAAACGTCTCCCACTGCAACAGCCACTACTCTTGTAGCATTCCTCATGAGTATGATAATCTTCCCATCACTAAGCTGTCGGGTTTGGTGGAACCCCTGCAAAGAATTGCAGACATGGTCAGTGGTTCCCGTATTTACACACCAAGTGTCAGTAGATACAGCCACTAAACACGATTCAACAACTAGTATATAAGACTTACCATTCATGTTCCCCTTCAGAAGAGGGCAGTCAGCCTTGTAGTGTCCCGGCTGCTTGCATTTGAAACACTTGCCTTTAGGCTTCTTGACCGCACCCGTCTTTGCTTTCACTTAGTTCATCGGTGCTGAATTTCCTTGTTCTTCTTATTCCTACCATCTTTCGGCCTAGGATGAGCAGCATTTTCAGCAACATGAACCTGAGGAGCTCTACGAAATAGTTCTTCCGCCACCACAAGTTCTATCAGAAGTTCCGCCAATGTGTACAAATATTTGTTCATACCATAGATGAGGCGAAACTGCTCAAAATTCCTAGGCAAGCTTTGGAGTATGATATCGACCTGGGTTTCCCCATCGATTTCAGCTCCAAGAACTTCCAACTCATTGAGTTGGCCCATCATCCTAAGGACATGCTCCTTTATGGAAGTGCCCTCAACCATTTTAGTATTCATTAGAACAGACATGCCCTTCGACCTAGCAGGACGACTCTGATGCCCGAAGAGTTCCCTAAGATTATGCATCATATCATAGGCGGTCTACATAGCTTGATGCTGAGTTTGGAGTACATTTGACATAGAAGCCAAAATGTAGCACTTAGCCTTCCTATCAGCTTTGACCCACCTATTATAAGCAACTCTTTGCTCTTTGGTAGAGTCATCATTAGGTGTCAGAGGACATTCCTCAGTGAGAACAAAGATATAATATTCTGCAGTTAAAACAATGTCCATGTTTCGCTTCCAGTCAACATAATTAGTGCCAGTAAGTTTGTGCTATTTAAGTATAACAGAAAGTGAGTTGAGTGCCATTTGAAAAACCTGAGAATCATAAATAATTAAACAGATCAAACACTTTGAATTTATCAATTTATATTGAATCCCTCAAAACAATATAAAATAAAATTCACCAACATCTCAAGCACCGTGAATTTGCATGCCACGTTAGGGTGGACGTATACAAACCCGAATATTTACAAGAGAAAGTTTTACCCATTAATTTCATTCGTCAATCTAACTTTATGACAAAATAATTAATAGTCGGTTCCATTTTAGCCATGCAAATAACAGCAGTGACTTCGTTGGGGAGGATACTTATTATTTACACCTAAGTGTACACCATTATTTGATTCCAAGTCCGCTGTCCAAGCTTATATGCCTTCAGTTGGTGAAATCCACACGCGCTCGGATAACTTTCTACAATCATCTTAAAGAAGTTTGTATCAGTGATTCGTGAATAAACTCATCCGTTAGGGAGGAAGGCTCTATTGCCAACACGTAAGTTTGCTCACATCACTTACAAACCAATAATGGAGGTCGCGGGAATTAATTATCAATCCCCTCTCCCACTTAGTTATTTAAACACCGAGAGTTTTTCACATGCATATAATATTTCAATAATAAAATATACATCCTAGCATGCTTCTATTATAAGTAATTAAAAAAAATAATTCACATAGAACATGCCACATATATAACAATTAATTGTCAAGTAAAATAATTAAATCAATTATATATAAAGAATTAATTGCATAATAAGTGGATCAATTAAATGGGTCCAAGAGAAACAATGACACAAAATTGAGCAGCCCATTATGAAATTACATAAGCCCATTTTCCACTGCCCATTATGCACAGCCCAAAATCAAATTAAAGAAATTGAGCCTTGCAGCCCATAAAGATGGCCCAAGGTAGAAACCTAGCATACACATGAGATGCTACTTCGGATACGACCCAGTCGCGACCATCTCTCCCCAGCGCCAAGCTCCACTGCTACGACTTGGTGCCGCTGCTCTCGGCGGTGGTGTCGTCAGCCCATCGGAGTCATGCTGCCAGCCGTCCTGAGACATGTCGTGCCCGAGACATACATCTGCTCCGGAAGTAATAGTGCTCGCAAGCCTCCGACGACTCGCCCAGAATGCTACTTCCCACGTCCGCCGCCGCCCATCTCCAGACCTTCCACCCAGTCCACTCAGCAACCGCTGTCGATGTTCCAGCAAGCGGCGGTGGTTACAGACCAGCCCGCAGTCCATCAAACGCTGCCTGCTCCAGCCATATCCAACTGTAGCGATCGTCTGCATCCTTGCTGTTGCCGCTGCTGGTACCACCAGCCGTGAATCATGCCGGCAACATAATCAACAATCGCCCGGCACCAAGCCTGGTTTCCATTGAAGCATGCCCAGAAAGCTTCTGTAAAATGAGCACTGCGCCTGGTTATCATCGTAGACCCGCCTGGAAAGTAACTGCCGGAACGAGCACCGCGCCTGGTTCCATCTGCATCACTGTGAAGCTGCTGTCCAGCCTAGCCATGCCTGGAAGATGTCGATTCTCATACCTGACGCTTCTGACAACCAACAGCTGACATCGTGCAACCAATGGTCACCAATCACGCCATGGCTGTCAGTCGCTGCTCGTGAATATCAGCCATCAGCCCCGCATCGCCGATAACTTCCAATTACCATCCCTCTATTCGTCGCTCACACCCCTATGGGCTTTCGGCGGCAGTCACATATAGGGCCTTTATTAGTGCCTTCGTCTGGGTCGACGTGTCTGGCCTTTTCCCATAATCATCCGTCGCTACTGGTGATATGCAGCCAAGCCTTCGACAGCACCGCTGAACCAATGTGTTGGCGCTTTCTTCATCACACTCAGCCATCGTCGTTTGGTATGGCTGTGCAGTTGTGAACCCGCACGCGACTTTTTCACCATTTCTGCCGCCGTGTGTGTAAAGCGTGTTTAACCATCAACAATTACACTCCAAATCCATCGGTAAAAACACTTAGGATAATTCACACATATACAATCCCTAAAAACATGCTTTCACATCGACAATAACACACGCATGGCATAAACCCTACCTAACGTCTCACGTTTCACCACGAAACCAATGCTCTGATACCAATTGTTGGCGATTGGATCATTTGGTTTAGCGTGATCTGTTAGGAATTCAAGTAAACAATTACAGCTGAAACAAAATATCAGTTTACCTTTTTTCTGGGTTGATGTAGAGGATGAATAGTAGTGAAACACATCTTGATCTTCTGCTATATGACCCAAAGTCAATCCTGATGTTGTGTGGGCAACAATCTGCAGGATTCTCTTAATCTGCTTCTCTCCTTTTCTCACGTCAAAAACGGCAAAGATTATAGGTTTCTCGAAGCTGAGATGACTTATATATTGTGCTATAGCAGGGACCAGGAGGAGAAATTGGATTGGGTCTCAATTGGATTTAATTAATCAAGCTTAGCCCAAAGTTCATAATTAAATCCAATAATAATAATATAGTCCACTAAAATATTATTATTGTACTACTCATCCAATCCCAAAATTATGATTTGGGCTCCTTCTTATTATGAGCCCGACAGTCTCCCCATGTTTAAGATATCAATGTCCATTAATTAATTAAGTTACTGACAACTCTATTAATTAATATCTCATCCGAGAGTAGTACCACTCAACCTTATTATCATGCCGGAATTAATCCACTTGCAAGATTTACATGATAAACCTTATGAGCTCCTCAAGGGGACATCATCAATCTATAACGGACATGAATTCCTTCTACAATCAACAGCACACCATAGAGACAATACTATTTCCCAACTCACCGAGTCTATTGATTTAATATATAAATCTCACCCATTGATGAATCAAAGAAATAAATATTGCCTTACGTGTCGAGGTTATTATATAGGGATTAAGAGCACGAACATCCATAATAACAGAGATCAAGTTCTTCTATATAGACAGTACAAGTCGAACGATCTCAAGTGGTCCTGCTCAATACACACAAGGTGCACTAATGTGATTCTATAGTCAAGACAAACTAATACCAAATCAAACTACAACTATCCTGATAGATAGTCCCCGTCTATCTCGGTTGTGAGCATCTGTTTATACTTTATAAGAAAACTAATAATATGATCTTCCGCGTGTTGTCGTACAATATATTATCTACAGTATAAAGTAAATGGACTTTTGCACAAACATATAAATAAACAATTTATAATATGCAAAACATTTGATCATATGATTCTCATTTCAAATAAAATTGTTAAAACATTGTTCAATACAAAAGCAAGGCTTTTAGTATACAAATCTAATCTCATTCACTAGTCATTGAAGCATGATTAGCGATGAAATCTACTGACACGTTGTGTGTAGATATCGGAATTACTAAAAGCGTGTAACTAAGTGATGATGAGATAATTGAATACATGGGTATACTACGAGAGTAGTGGCTATTTCAGTGGGAGTTATTTATTTATCTTATGATATGAATAAACGTTTGGTTTTGAGAAATTGTCATTACGTACTTTTTTCATAGAAAGAATTTGATTTCAGTTTCTATGCATTTATGGATGGATACTCCATTTCATTTAAATGACATGGTCATTATAATGAACGATGGAGTTATAATCTGTTGTTGTACATTGGTGGACAATTTATACTCTTAAATCATGTTTATCCCACAGATGAAATAAATAGTAATTAATAAGAGAAAGACTCTTATGGAAATGATTAGATAGATGATGAATTATTTGGAATTACTAAACTCATTTTATGGGTATGCCATAGAAACTGCATTCGTATAACGTTTGTCTGTTTGTGGGATATTCTAGAAAAATGAAGGGTGATGATTTATTTAGTCCAAAAGATCGAAGGGTGATTGTTAACACAAACACTAGATTTTTGGAAAAGGACCATGTATTAAATCATAAACCCATGTATAAATTGTTCTAAAGGAAGTGAGAGGGAAAACACAAAGTATTAGTACCAATTGTACAAGAGGAGATACCACAAGGTAAACTACAATGCGTGTCACGTCTGATACACAATTGCGTGTAGTGCCTTGTTGTAGTGGGAGGGTTGTTCGACAACCTGTAAGATATATGTTTTGGGAGAGTCATGAGACTTAGTCCCTAGTAAACATGGAATGGACCCACGGATACGACGAAGCACTACAAGATAGAAATGCCGAATCTTAGAAAAGTGCAATGATTTCTGAAATAGGATCTATGGATTCTAAATAAAGATCTGACTACTTGTAGAACCATGGATATTGTGAAAGCTATTGGTAGTGGCTCTGTAAAATAAAAGAGGATCATAGGATAAGGTGAAAACCTTGGAAGCAAAGCTTGTTGCGAAAATGTATAATCTAAAAGAAAAGGTTTGATTATGAGGAAACCTATTCGCCGATAGCTATGCCTATATTGATCCGGATTCTTTTTGTTGCTACTCATATGGAATATGAGGGATAGCAAATAGATGTCAAGACAACTTTCCTGATTGGAAGTCTTGAGGAAAACATCTACGCGAAGAAACTAGAGTGATTCATTGCAAAGAGCTAAAAGCATTATGATAGTAAGTTTAAAGGTGTCCATCGATGGATTAAAGTAAGCTTTAAGATCATGGAACATCCATTTTGATAAGAAAATTCAAAGATATGGATTCATTCAATGCGCGGATGTGTCTTATATATTATAAAGAGTGATGGAAACATAGTGGTATTTCTTGTACTATACGTAGATAGTATCTTGCTCATTGGAGATAATGAAAGAGTATTGTCGGGCATATGGGGTATGGTTAATAAGGCAGTATGAGATGAAGGACTTAAGAGGAGCAAAAATATCCTTTTGATCACGGTAATACGGATCACAAGGAAGGATGTTATGCTTGTCTCAAGCTTCATGAGATGATACAATCCTTACTTGCTTTAGCATGTGACTTTATCTAAGGAGATATATCTTGAGACACAAAAGAAGATAAAGGTGATGAAAGTGGTTCCTTATGCTTCGGCGAATAAGGAAGCTTAATATAATAAATGATATGCACGAGAATGGATATCTATTTTGCTGAACGCATAGGCAGTGGGTATCAAAAGTAACCCGAAATAAAAATATTGAACTGTGGTAACACATAATTTTGAAGTACCTGATAAGGACTAGAAATTATATGTATACTTACCGGACAGATTCACTGCTTCTTGCGAGTTACATAGATTCAGATTTTTCAAATCAGATAGGGACGGCAGTAAATCCACCTCAAAGGTTATGTGTTTAATTTTAGGAAGTTGAGTCATAATATGGAGGATGGTTATATAGAAATATATTTCGGACTCCGGACTCCATTATAGAAAGATGATAAATTGGAGCCTCTGAGGCAGCCAAAGTATTTATATGACTCTAGAAACTTCATGATGGAATTTGAAGAGTTTCTAAGTTTGCCCAAGGTTATCACAATTTATTTTGATGATAATGGTGCAGTTGCAAACTTGAAGGAATCACGAGCCCATAAGCAATTAAACACATGGAGCGCGAGTACCACATGTTATGAGAAATCGTATGATGAGGGAAAGGTTATTGTCACCAAGATTGCATCGGATGATGACCTAGTAAATCTATTTACAAGGACCATAAGGCGAGAGCTTTTATTGGTCGTATAGTGGGAGTGGGAATTGTTGGATTGTATACTAAAAGTCTAGCTTTAGTATGAACAATGTCATAACAATATTTGAAATGAGAATCATATGATCAAATGATTGCATCTTATAATTTATTTTATATGCATGATGCAATAGTCCATTTACTTTATACTGTAGATAATATGTTGTGCGACAACACGCAGAAGATCATATTATCGGTTTCCTTATAAAGTATAAACAGATGCTCACAACTGAGATAGACGGGGACTCTCTATCGGTATAGTTGTAGTGTGGTTTGGTATTAGCTTGTCTTGGCTATAGAATCACATTAGTGCACTTGTGTGTATTGAGCAGGACCGCCTGAGATCGTTCGACTTATACTGACTTATAGAAGAACTTGATCTCTATTTTTATGGAAGTTCGTGCTCTTAATCCCTATACAATAACCTCGACACGTAGGGCAGTATGTATTTCTTTGATTCATTAATGGGTGAGATGTATAAGTATTAAATCAACAAACTCGGTGAGTTGGGAAGTAGTGCTGTATCTATGGTGTGCTGTTGATTGTAGAAGGAATCCATGTCCGTTATAGGTTGATGATGTCCCATTGAGGAGCTCATAAGGTTTATCATGTAAATCTTGCAAGTGGATTAATTTCCGGCATGATAATAAGGTTGAGTGGTACTACTCTCGGATGAGATATTAATTAATTTGAGTTGTCAGTGACTTAATTAATTAATGGACATTGTATATCTTAAACATGGGGAGACTATCGAGCTTATAATAAGAAGGAGCCCAGAACATAATTTTGGGATTGGACGGGTAGTGCAGTAATAATATTTTAGTGGACTATATTATTATTATTGGATTTAATTAAAAGCTTTGGGCTAAGCTTGGTTAATTAAATTCAATTGAGGCCCAGCCCAATTTCTCCTCCTGGACCCTGCTGTAGCCCAACTATATAAGTCATCTCAGCTCCTGTTAACCCTAAGTCAGTGCCTCATTTGACAGTTAGAAAGAACAGAAGCAGATTGAGAGAATCCTGCGGATTGTTGCCCACACAACAGCAGGATTCGACTTGGGACATACAGCAGAAGATTGAGAGGTGGTTCTCTGTTGTTCATCCTCTACATAAACCCAGAAGTACGGTAAACACGTTTAAATTGCTTCCGCTGATTTGTTTGCCTATTTTACTAACGAATCACGTTGATCCACACGATCCAATTGCCAACAATTGGTATCAGAGCGTTGGTTTCGTGGTGAAACGTGAGACGTTAGGAAGGGTTAACGTGCCATATGTGTGTTGATTGTCGTTGGATAGCATGTTTGATAGGGATTTAGTGATTATTTGTTTAAGCTATTTTTTTTTAAAAGCATGACAAGGGTTGAGTATCCTTTTGTCCTTGTATCCCTTTCTGCTATCTATTATTGTTGTTGATCGGGCATAATAAAGTCACACACACGACATAATGGTGATCGATATAACGATTCGAGTTCGGCGACCCATGGCGCCATCGACTGAAGAAAGCCTATGAGCGATAATCACATGTCGCTGGATAGAACGAAGAACGCACTAACAACGGATCGTGGGAGAAAGAAAGAAGGATGCGCTGGTTCAAGGCGTCAATTCTCCAGGCAAGCTCCTGGTGGTTTCAGATGAGCCTTCGTCTTCTCCGAGCGGGTCTGCTGTGCGGTTACCGATCGCAGTGGCTGAAGGATGGCGGCTGTCTCGACTGGTGCACGATGGATTCCAGGCGAGTCCATGGTGCTACTGGACGAGTCGAAGATGGCGGTTGAGCACTGATACTTTCGGATGGCAAGTTTTGGACGGCGGCGGGATCACGACGTTGGTTGTCGCTATAGACTGATATTTCCAGGTCTACCATGGCCGACGATGTTGCAGCAGCGGCGGCGGGATGTGCTGATGAGGCGAGGTAGCGACACCGTTCTTCTGCTGGTGTCTGTCGGCGCATTTTATCAGGCGATCGGCAGATGGCTGGCCGTCGCAGTAGGGCGTGAAGGTTAGATGGGAGAACTGACTGCAATGTCTGGGCACGGCCGCCGGCAGCGGCGGCACTTGGTTGCGGCCGGTGATAACTGGCGTGTGGTAGCCACTGGCTGCCGGGGAAACTAGTTAGTCGTTGTCGTGCACTCGGGAGATGCTGGGATCTCTGGGGTGCGGAGCCGGCGCGTTTCCGGCGAGCTGACGGCGCGATCACTGGTAGTAGCGGCGCCGGTGAGTTCTTGGCTAGATTGCTGCCTTGTCGATCGATTCTCGTTGCGGCTGGCAGGTTTTAGGGCAGCGTTGGATTGAACAACAATAGATGTTTATTGGGTTGTTGGGCTCTTCTATTTATTGTGGGTTTAATCCTTTGTTAGGCCTTATTTTAATTTGGTTTTGGGCTAATGGGCCCAATTTTAATTAAAATAGTTAAAGGCTGCTCAATATTAAAATGGTATTGGGTTGCAGGGCTTATTTTTCTTATAATTGGTTTTGGGCTGCTGGGCCCAATTTTATTAAGGAGTTTATGGGCCCAATTCAGTAATTAATAAAAGGCTGGCTCAATTTATTTTAATTTGGTTGTTGGGCTTATGGGTCCAATTTAATTAAAAGGTGTTTTGGGCTGCTGGGCCAATATTAATTGCTGGTTTTAATTAATTGTGGGTAATGGGCCAAGCATGTTAAATTAGTTATTTATAATGGAGCTAATTTTGTGCTAGATTTAATTTGATTTTGGGCTAAGATTATGGGCCATGGATAATGGGCTTGATTAATTATTTAATCTGCTGCTTATTTTGTGCTTATTTGTTGCTCTTGAGGCCCAAATTAATTGATCCACTATTTATACAATTAATTATGATATATAACTGAGTTAATTGTTTTAACTTGACAATTAATTGTTATATATGTAAGGCATGTTCTATGTGATTTACTTATTTAAATTGCTGTTAATAGAAGCATGTCTTAGTTGTATATTTTATTATGGAATATTATATGCATGTTAAATACCCTCGGTATTAAATAACTAAGTGGGAGAGGGGATTGGTAATAAATTCCCGCGGCCTCCATTATTGGTTTGTTAGCGATGTGAATAGACTTGCGCGTCGGCATTAGAGCCTTCCTCCCCATCGGATGAGTTTATTCATGGATTGCTGGAACAGACTTTATTAAATAATTACGTTTGTAATGTGATGCATATGAACTTGCGCGTTGGCTTAGACCTTCCTCCCTATCGGATGAGTTTATATGCGGTTCACTGGTACAAACTTGTAATTGATGACTGTAGGAAATTATCCGAGCGCGTGTGTACTTCTCCATCTGTAAGGCACACAAGCTTGGGCCGTGGACTTGGGGTCAAATAATGGTGTACACTTAGATGTAAATAATAAGTATCCTCCCCATCGGAGTCACTGCTTTTATTTGCATGGCTAAAGAGGAACCGACTATTAATTATTTTGTCATAAAGAGAGGTTGACAAATGAAATTAATGGGTAAAACCTTCTCTTGTAAATGTTCGGGTTTGTAAACGTCCACACTATCGTGGCTTGCAGACTCACGGTGCTTGAGATGTCGGTGAATTTTATTTTATATTGTTTTGAGGGAATCAATATAAAAGAATAAAATTCGAAGATTTGATCGGTAAATTTATTTGTGATTCTCTGAATTTCGAATGGTTTTATTTCACTAATTGTTAACTAAAAGACATTATATTTACTTGTCCAAATTAGATGATTAGAAAAGAATCTTGGTTTTGAAAATTACTGCTTAAGAAAATACATGTGTATTCTCACAAAGGACGTCTCATGATGCCTATTAAAGTCTCTAGTGAAGAGATGAGAGGTTCATAGAAATATGATGATCTCATGTAACTCTTCGGATACTTGAGTAAATTAAAAAGGCAGAAGATCATGGTTGAATTGATGAATGAATTGGAAGAGCTTGGAATAGAAATTGAAAGGGAAACCTAAATCAATTTATTCTTCACAATTTGCCTGGATGTTTTGAGCAAGTTCTACCTGAAATACGAAAGGTTGTATATGGTGGGAAACTTCTAACAAAACATGTGGCAAAAGAAAGCCAATTTTCATCATGATGTGAACAAGTTTAATATCTTATTTACTAATGGTCTAAACATGATTAGTGATGGCATCTACTGACACGAAGTATGTAGATACTGGAATTACTAAGTGTTTATCACTGAGT
This sequence comes from Pogostemon cablin, assembly GCA_023678885.1. Taxonomy (NCBI): domain Eukaryota; kingdom Viridiplantae; phylum Streptophyta; class Magnoliopsida; order Lamiales; family Lamiaceae; genus Pogostemon; species Pogostemon cablin. Next base: position 11,326,584 of record CM042973.1, on the reverse strand, counting down.
AAGGATAAGATGGTTAATAACATGGGTAAAACTACAAAGATAGTGACTATTGCAGTGGGAGTTGTTTATTTATCTCATGATAAGAATAAACGATTGATTATGAGAAATTGTCTTTACGTACGTTTCATAGAAAGAATTTAATTTCGGTTTCTATGCATTAACGAATGGATACTTCATTTCATTTAAATGACATGCTCATAGTAATGAGGAATGAGGCTATAATCCGTTAAAGTACGTTGGTGGATAAAAAGTATACTCTTGAATCATGTACATCCCACAGATGCAAAAATAGTAATTAAATAATACATCTTCTAATATAAGTAAGAGAAAGGAACCTTCGGAAATGAACTAAACATACATTTGGCGTCTATGACTAATTCATTTTACTTGAGTAGGATTCAAAAGTTGATAGCCGATAGACCGTAAGGTTTATCTGAAGTGGAAACTATCGGACTTGCGAGTCTTGCTTGGAAGTAAAAATGATTAACTGCCTTTTCAAGGCTGTGGGGTGTAGAGCCAAAGATATATATGTTGGAATTAGTTCATTCTGATTCAAGCGAACCTAATATTATCCAGGCGAGAGGTGGTTATGAATATTCGAAGATTATTCTGGAAACCAATATATTTATATGATGCACTACATGTCTAAGTTCTTTGATTAATTCAAGAATTGTAAGGCTGGTACAGTGAAGCGTCATGGAAAATATATTAAGTCATTACGATTCAATCATGATGGCGAATACCTCTTGGGATAGTTAGGAGCTATTGATCAGAAGTTGAGATTAAATTTCAAGTTGACTACACCGGGTATGCCCCAGCTGAATGGTGTGGTGGGTAGAAGGTATTAGGCTCTTATGGTTATGATTAGATAGATGATGAACTATTTGGAATAATTAAAATTCATTTTATGGATATGCCCTAGAAACAGTAATTCGTAAAACATTTGTCTGTTTGTGGGACATCCTGGAAAAATGAAGGTTGATTTATTTAGTCCAAAAGATCGAAGGGTGACTGTTAATACAATCACTAGATTTTTGGATAAGGACTATGTAATAAATTACAAACCCATGTATAAGTTGTTCTAAAGGAAGTGAGAGGAAAACACTAAGTAAAAGTACCAAGTGTACAAGAGGATATACCACAAGGTAAACTGTAACGCGTGTCACGTCTGATACACAATTACATGTAATGCCTTGTCGTAGTGGGAGGGTTGTTCAACTACCCATAAAATATATGTTTTGGGAAAGTTGTAAGACTTGATCCCTAGTGAACATGGTATTGTCCCACGGATACGACGTAGCACTACAAGATGAAAATGCGAAATCTTAGTAAGTTGCAATGAATGTTGAAATAGAATCTACGAATTCTAAATTAAGTCTGGGAACTTGTATGACCACTAAATGGTGTAAAAGCCATTGTAAGTGGTCAAAGGAAATAAAAGAGGATCATATGGAAAGGTGAAAACCTTGGAAGCAAAGCTTGTTGCGAAAAAGTGTACTCAGAAAGAAATGGTTCGATTATGAGGAAACATGTTCGCTAGTAGCTATGCTTATGTTGATCCGGATTATTTTATTTATTGCTGCTATGAGGAACAGCAAATAGATGTCAAAGACAGCTTTCCTGATTGGAAGTCTTGAGGAAAACATCTATGTGAAACAACCAGAGTGATTCATTGCAAAGTACTAATAGCATTTTGATAGTAAGCTTAAAATTATCCAGCGATGGACTAAAGCAAGCTTTAAGATCGTGAAGCATCTGTTTTGATTAGGTAATCTAGTGGCATGGATTTAAATCAATGAGCGGATGAGTCTTGTGTGTTGTAAAGAATGACGAAACGTGGTGGTGTTTTTTGTACTATACGTAGATAGTATCTTGCTCATTGGAGACAATGAAAGAGTATTATCGGGCGTATGGGTACGGTTAATAAAGCGGTAGAGATGAAGGACTTAAGAAAGGCAAAATATATCCTTTTGATCACGATAATACGGATCACAGAAAGGATATTATGCTTATCTCAAGTTTCATAAATGATACAGTCCATACTCGTTTAGCATGTGAATTTATCTAAGTGAATGTGTCTTTGAGACACAAGAAGGAGATAAAGAGGATGAAAGCGGTGCCTTATGCTCCGGCGAATAAGGAAGCTTAATCTAAGGAATGCTATGAACGATGTTAGATATCTATTTTTGCTGGATGCATGAACAGTGGGTATCAACGTAATCCAGAACAAGAATGATGAACTGTGGTAAGACATATATAAAGTGCCTGAGAAGGACTGGATATTATATGTGGACTTACTGAACAGATTCACTGCTTCTTGTGGATTACGAAGATTCAGATTTTTTAGTCAGATTGGACGGTAGTAAATTCACCTCAAAGGTTATGTGTTTAATCTTAGGAAGTAGAGTCATAATGTGGAGGATGGTTATATAGAAATATATTTCAGACTCCGGACTCCATCATGGGAAGATGATGAATTGGAGCCTATGAGGCAGCCAAAGTATCTATATGACTCTAGAGACTTCATGATGGACTTTGAAGTGTTTCTAAGTTTGCCCAAGGTAATCACAATTTACATTGATGATATTGGTGCAGTTGCAAACTCGAAGAAATCACAAGTCTATAAGGCAATTAAACACATGGAGCGCGAGTACCACCTGTTACGAGAAATCGTATGATGAGGGGAAGGTTGTTGTCGCCTAGATTGCATCGGATGATGACCTAGTAAACCATTTACAAGGACCTTAAGGCGAGAGCTTTTAATGGTCGTGTAGTGGGTGTAGGAATCAGATGTATGGCAGAAGACATGACAGCATAGTCTTTTAGTATAAGTGGGAGATTGTTGGATTGTATACTAAAAGTCTAGCTTTAGTATGAACAATGTCATAACAATATTTAAAATGAGAATCATATGATCAAATGATTGCATCTTATAATTTATTTTATATGCATGATGCAATAGTCCATTTACTTTATACTGCAGATAATATGTTGTGCGACAACACGCAGAAGATCATATTATCGGTTTCCTTATAAAGTATAAACAGATGCTCACAACTGAGATAGACGGGGACTCTCTATCGGTATGGTTGTAGTGTGGTTTGGTATTAGCTTGTCTTGGCTATAGAATCACATTAGTGCACTTGTGTGTATTGAGCAGGACCGCCTGAGAACGTTCGACTTATACTGACTTATAGAAGAACTTGATCTTTGTTATTATGGAAGTTCGTGCTCTTAATCCCTATACAATAACCTCGACACGTAGGGCAATATGTATTTCTTTGATTCATCGATGGGTGAGATTTATAAGTATTAAATCAACAAACTCGGTGAGTTGGGAAGTAGTGCTGTATCTATGGTGTGCTGTTGATTGTAGAAGGAATCCATGTCCGTCATAGGTTGATGATGTCCCCTTGAGGAGCTCATAAGGTTTATCATGTAAATCTTGCAAGTGGATTAATTTCCGGCATGATAATAAGGTTGAGTGGTACTACTCTCGGATGAGATATTAATTAATTTGAGTTGTCAGTAACTTAATTAATTAATGGACATTGTATATCTTAAACATGGGGAGACTATCGGGCTTATAATAAGAAGGAGCCCAGAACATAATTTTGGGATTGGACGGGTAGTGCAGTAATAATATTTTAGTGGACTATATTATTATTATTGGATTTAATTAAAAGCTTTGGGCTAAGCTTGGTTAATTAAATTCAATTGAGGCCCAGCCCAATTTCTCCTCCTGGTCCCTACTGTAGCCCAACTATATAAGTCATCTCAGCTCCTGTTAACCCTAAGTCAGTGCCTCATTTGACAGTTAGAAATAACAGAAGCAGATTGAGAGAATCCTGCGGATTGTTGCCCACACAACAGCAGGATTCGACTTGGGATATACAGCAGAAGATTGAGAGGTGGTTCTCTGCTGTTCATCCTCTACATCAACCCAGAAGTACGGTAAACACGTTTAAATTGCTTCCGCTGATTTGTTTGCCTGTTTTACTAATGAATCACGTTGATCCACACGATCCAATTGCCAACAGGAATCAGATGTACGGCGGAAGACATGACAACATAGTCTTTTAGTATAAGTGGAAGATTGTTGGATTGTATATTAAAAGTCTAGCTTTAGTATGAACAATGTTATAATAATTTATTTAAAATGAGAATCATATGATCAAATGATTGTGTCTTATAATTTATTTATATGTATGATGTAATAGTCCACTTACTTTATATTGTAGATAATATGTTGTGCGACAACACGCGGAAGATCATATTATCGGTTTTCTTATAAAGTATAAACAGATGGTCACAACCGAGATAGACGGGAACTCTCTATTGGGATGGTTGTAGTGTAGTTTGGTATTAGCTTGTCTTGGCTATAGAATCACATTTGTGCACTTTGTGTGTATTGAGCTGGACCACTTGAGATCGTTTGACTTATACTGACTTATAGAAGAACTTGATCTCTGTTATTACGGATGTTCATGCTCTTAACCCTATACAATAACCTCGACACGTAGGGCAGTATGTATTTCTTTGATTCATCAATGGGTGAGATTTACATGTAATTAAATTAACAAACTCGGTGAGTTGGGAAATAGTAATGTCTCTATAGTGTGCTGTTGATTGTAGAAGGAATCCATGTCCGTTATAGGTTGATGATGTTTCTTTGAGGAGCTCATAAGGATTATCATGTAAACCCTGCAGGTGGATTTATTCCATCTTGATAATGAGGTTGAGTGGTACTACTCTCGGATTAGATATTAATTAATGGAGTTGTCAGTAACTTAATTAATTAATGGGCATTGTATATCTTAAATATGGGGATACTAACGGGCTCATAATAAAAAGGAGCCCAAAATGTAATTATGGGATTAGAACGGTAGTGCAGTAATAATATTTTAGTGGTATATATTATTATTATTGGACTTAAGTATAAGCTTTGGGCTAAGCTTGGATACTTAAGCCCAATAGAGGCCCAACTCTAATTTCTCCTCCTGGTCCCTGCTGTAGCCATATATAAGTCATCTCAGTTGTCCAGAAACCCTAATCTATGAGATTAATCATGCCTAACACTGTGAGGAGGATGAGGGAACAGTATATTGAGAAGATCTCGTGTGATATACTGATGGAAAGCCACGGAAGAGAGGATCATTTTGGTGCATAGATCACTAAAATCCGACATCGGATGAGAGAGTTATGCCCAAAACGGTGAGGCTGCACAGGCTGGTGGCGAGAATTCATCGTCTTCAACATACCCTGGTGAAAGGTAATACGTTTCTTATTTTCTTGCTTCCGCTGCTTGTTAGAAATGTATGGAACCCTAATGGTTCACGTTAACCATACGATCGATTGCCAATAGAAACGACCCTCTCTTCTGTGGCATTCCAACCATGTATCACATTTTCAATTCAGAGCTCTACACGAACATAGAAAAATTACACAAGTTGGACTTGCGTTTTTCCGCATCAATGAACAAATTGCACCTATTCTTTAACTTTGCACTTTTGATCTTTTTTCCACCTAAAACACTGTTAAACACCTCAAACGCACCTTTTCTCATATTATCGAATATAAGACATTTGTACTAATATATAAAAAAATTCCCATCAAAAAGATGTTAAATTGGACACTAAAACATTCTTATTTTCACTCTCATCATGGGGATTACTCTCATTAAGCCATTGCACGGTAACAAGGATGGCGAAAATGTTTATTCCTGCTCAACTCCTCATTCAATGCTAAGCTTACCATCGGCCTCAACTGCAGCTGCAGTGATGACGATGAGTGTTATAACTCCCGAGCAGCAAATAGCGAGTATGATTAAAACCATTGAAGGACTCATCAAGCATTTGGAAACTCAAGACTTAAAGATCTCCCAATTTATGAAGAAAATGGAGACTCATACAAATGAAAAACAAGTTAATGATGAAAGCAAGGATGAGGATACTGCAAGACATCATCTATCTAAAGAGAAGCCAGCTATGGAAAATGTGTAATTTTTAACTAATGAAATACTTCTATCAACCAACTAAAGGTCATCGTGTTGGAGATGATAATAGATAAGTTTGAAGGGAGCTCCAAATCTTCTTCAACCTACGCCAAGCCATATACAAAAAGGATTGACAATTTCAGTATGGCGACTGACTAACAACCTCCCAAGTTTCAACAATTCGACGGCCAAGGAACCCAAAGACAACATATGACGCACTTCATCGAGACATGCAATGATGATGGGACTTAGATCACATGGTGTGATAATTTATCCAATCTCTAAAAGGAAATGCCTTCAATTAGTACATCGACTTGGAAGCCAACTCCATCGATATTTGGGGGCAATTGCAACATGAATTCCTAAACCGCTTCTATAGTACACGAAGAACTGTTATCATGATGGAGTTAAAAAATACTCGCCATGGTGATGACGAATATGTAATCGACTACATCAATTGATGGAGGAGCCAAAGTCTCAATTGCAAAGAAAAGTTATTAGAAATTTTAGCTATTGAAATGTGCATTCCATGGATGCAATAGAATCTTCGTTACATACTTCAAGGAATTCAACCTAAATCTTTTGAAGAGTTGGCTACGAGAGCTCATGACATGGAGTTGAGCTTGACATCAAATGTCATCGAATGATGCTCTATTCAAGACTCTTACGAGTTTGAAGACATGCCTTCTGATAAGCTCGTGGAAGAGGAACCGCAAACAATGACTGCAGTTTCCATAAAGATTCATAAAATTGAAGTGGAAGCAAGAGAAAATAGTACATCCCATGATAGGGGGCAATGAACTATTGACAAACTCAAATCCAAAGCTCCTTGATATGAGCTAAAACTGTCTACACATTACGCTCATTGATATGAGCTAAAACTATAAACACAACGCTCCTTGATATGAGCAAAAACTATCTAAAAGTCACACTCCTTGATATGAGCTAAAACTATCTAAAATTCTCACAAGTTATGCTCCTCGACATGAGCTAAAACTGTCTACATTATGTTTCTTGATATGAGCTAAAACTATCTAAAATCCCCACACATTCTACTCCTCGGCACGAGCAAAAATTGTTCATATAATACTTCTTGACATGAGTATAAACTGTCTATACCTCAAATCAAAATCTCTTTGGAAAGAGACTAAACTATCTACACATTACGCTCCTTGATGCACGAGCCAAAACTGCATATTACTCCTGGCCCGCATGAGTATAAACTATGTACGACACCTCCATCCAAATCAAATCATGTTCCTTTGAACTACGTTATGACTTGATCCTCTTTAAAGGGGTACGTAGGAAGCTTAGTACATTGCTAAGTTCAGTCATAACTCAAATTATTTCTATCAAGTTAAGTATGAAAAATGAGCGGATGCAGCAAGTAAAGAGGAAAATACAAGGAATCAAATGAAGTTTTAGATAAAAAAAAAAGTGTATATTAGGTGCATCCGGGTGTACCCTTGCACCCATATTTGTATAACTTTTTATTCTATTTTGTATACATGTTATTCTCTTTTGTATACATGTTTTGTAATATTTGTATACTTTTTTCACACTAAGTTTTTCATTAAAAAAACAAGCATTCATATGTGTATAACTTTTTATTCAATAGTGTATACATGTATTTTAATAATTGTACATTTTTTTACACTCAATTTTTATTAAAAAAATTAACAATTAAATTGTATACATTGTTACTCATAATTGTATATGTTTTTTGCTTATATTTGTACGTGGGTGCACACGAAGCTTCGTGTGCACCCGGGTGCACACTATATTTAGAAAAAAAAAAAAAAAGAAAGTAAGAAGAGAAAGGATCTTAGTAAGTGACTGATTCCAATTATGGGGTAGTTATCATGTGATTTATTTGATTAAAATAATTCGTGAGCTTTAAATAATCAAAGCATAGGTTCATGAATTAATTTGAAACATGGACTATGATGGTTGGAATTTAGGCTGTTGGTAACAAGCAGACCCAAATTGAAGTTTTAGGTGAGTTGGACTGTGGGCCCAAATTAAAATCACAATAGGTTGATACAGTCAAACCAAATTGAAGTCAAAATTAAATTGATTGGCCATGTAAAAGTCTAAGTTACAAAGAATGAATTGCTACAGCGCGAGATTCATCCGTAAATTGAAACTGCTCCTTCTTTCCTCAGAATCGAATTCACTCTTTTCCTCGCCTGAATTGTCGTCTGTCCACGCTAGAAATTAATGTCTTCTACAGCACGGAGAAACCTTTACAAGCGCCACCTCTCTCTAGAAGAAACGTTGTCTTGTTGTCAATTTGCAACTTGGCGCTGTCGTCGAGTGCTACCTACGCGCTCGCCGATAAAACTGGGCGCTACCACCCACTATCGGAGAGAATCAGCACCCGTCGCCGGAAGATGCCGCTGCACTCTTCTCCGAAAGCCGTCGTAGAAGCCCATATCTGTAGCAAATCCAGCCCAATCACTTCCGGTGAAGCCGCTAAATTTGCAGATGCCATTCACTCCTTCACCACAAAGTTCCCTGCCTTCACCTTCGGAAAAATCTCGCTGCCACATCCACTAAGGACCCTGCCGGAACTCGCGAGCCCAGCCACTAATTTCATCGCATCAATCAGACCTGTCGAGGCTCATCTCTAACCCCTCTTCCCACCGATCTCCTGCCCAATTTGCAGAGAGCCGCCGATGTGTACAGATTTGAAACATGAACCCGTCTACTAAAGTCGGAGAAGAAACACTGCACCAAACTGCCTCCATTGAGTTCACACGCAACGCATAAATACAGGCCGGAATCGCGAACACCTGGCATCTCCCCCACCACCGTTCAGTAGAGGATCCCACTAGAAATAGACGCAACCATCGATACCTGAAGTCGCGAGCTATATTGCTACTGCAGAAGTTTGCAGGTTCACCTCCATCGAAGTCTGCCGCTTGCTCCACGCTGGCTTGTTGCATCCATGGCAAGAGAAGAGTGTCGCCTTGCTGGAAATTGATACGCTCCACTACTTGTCTGCTCCAAATGAGTTTGCTATAACCATAGCACAGCCGAGGTCTGCCGAAAATTGATGCTGCCATTCATCGCTCGTACTCCAGTCTCGCTTCCCACCTCGCCTTTGACCGCGCGGTTCCAAACCGTTGCAATGATTTACTTGAGACATGGACGCCCTTTACATAGTGAGGTGGCTGGAGTATACCTTGAAATGAATATGGTGGTGTAATGTCTACAAAATTTGGGAGATTTCTTGCTATAATTAAAACTGTGAAATTTTGATTGAGATTTGCAAAACCTTGATGAGCAAGAAAATTATCAATGCAAATATTTCTTTTTCTTCTGCAATTGGAAGACTTAGCAGAGATAATTGGGCCACTAAAAGACTAAAGAATTGGAGAAAAAATTATTTTCCTTCTTGGGCCATATAATTTTATAATTGTTCTTAAATTCATAGGCTTTGGAAATTGAATGGTTAAAAAGAAAATTGGAAGAAAATGATGGAACTTTTGCGATTCTTTCACAACAAGAAGCAACGTCCGTGAATAAATCGCAAGGGGGCATTTGTAAGCAATTAAAATTCACAGTCCAATAAAATAGCGACACATGAATTTTCATGATTAAAATATCAATTTTAATTTATTTGGGAATTTAATAAATTAATTCCTTAAATAAATAAATGAATAATTGATAATTAATCTAAGCCCAACAAATAAAATGTGGTTTAAATTAAATAAGGCATGACTGAAGTCAAATAAGCCCAACTTAAATGTGGCGTGACCTAAGTCAAACAAGCCCAAGTCAAAAAAAAAGCATGATTAAAGTTCAATCAAGTTGGAGGCCCAAGCTCGCAGAACCAGGTCAAATCAAATGCTGACCAATCAAATTACAAGGATGGAAATGCCCAAGTCCATAGAATAAGATCAAATCAGTCATGGACCAATCAAATTGCGAGTTATAGATGGAAGGTTCTTCATCCTTCACCTATATAAGAAGGCCTCCTCCATTCATTCCAGACACACCGAAAAATGATTCTCTACGAAGATACTTCAGAGGTGTGAATAGTTCTTCAATGAGAATCAACTCAAGAACGGCCTATGATATGGGATTTAGGTTTTAACCGCCCATATCAAGTATTCTTAAGTCAAGTTCTTCGGTGTTCTCCATGGAATTAATGGCATTTTACCACATTAAGCTACGTTCTTCATGGAAAGCTTCAAGGATCAACATTTAATGCGAGTAATGGCTTATGACCCAGATTAACATTATAAATCCTCAAATTCGAGCTCAAACCAGCTTCAACCAAAGATCCGACTCAATACACGCAGTCAACGTAAAGTCAACACAAGTCAAAAGTCAAAGTCAAATTGGTGTGAGAGAAGAATCAGGGAATTAATTAGAGATTATAACCTGTTTACATAATCTTCTAATTTAAATCCATTTGGATTATCTTTGTACACCCTTTTGTGTTGTAATAAAAGTACAACATTTATGTTTACACATGTGATGCTTGATTTATTATGTTAGCTTGTTTGCGTTCACGAATTGAATTGTTTATTTGTTGGGGATTAAGGTAGTTTTCCCTTGAACACGTTAATTCTAAGAACTGGTAAATCAGATGTTTGAACTGTTAAGTGGAACAATGCAATTAGACTTTTAAGTAGGATATTAAATAGAACCCTGTAGTACTTTCTAGAGAATTCTTATTAGTCAAACTTATCATCCAGAGATACGTTTATCTTGATAGTATCTAGAAAGGGGTTGAGTTATACTCACACACCTTAGGAAATAAATCAGGTTATACTGTTGTGTTAAGTTGGATCATATCCAGTGGGAAAATAGGGTTATGTGATGTGATTTCATAAAAGTCTGCATGAATGAACAATTGGAAGTATAGGGATTCACATTGATAAGTCTATACCGGATTACCTTAGAATTGTTGATTTTCTCTTGAATTACTCTTAAATATTTCTTTTGTGGTTTTATTTAATAGTTATTTATTATTCTTGTTTATTTAGTTTAATAAGTTCTCTAAAAACTGAAAATTTGTACCTGTCCTAGTTAATTTAGTCATTTTAGAAGTAGATAATTGACTGTCTTGTGGGTTCGATAATTTAACTTGGTCGCTTATCCGCTACAATTAATATCCTTCACACTTGGGGATTAATTTAGCGTGTAGGAAAATGCTCAACAATATGCAATGAAGTTTACTTGTAGTATATGTTTCCACTCTCACTTCTTCGACAACATTTTACTCATGGGTTTGTGGTTCATTACATAGTTCTTTTCTAAAATATGGCGTTCGTGCTAACAATCATCCTCTGGTCTTTTGGACTATTAAAATAAACTACCTTTCGTTCATCTAGGATATCCACAAACAGACAAATATCCGTACGTGATTCTAACTTATCAATATCTCCCTTTAATACATATGCCATAGCACCCCAAATTCGAATGTGTTTAAGATTAGGCTTGCACCTTGTCCACAATTCTTTGAGAGTGGAGGGTACTGATTTAGAAACTACTAGGTTTTTAAGCCGCTGTTTCTAAGACATACCCCAAAATGAATTCGTAATTTCAAACAACTCATCATTTATTTAATCATTTCCATGAGTTTTATTCATTCTTTTTGCCACACCATTTGCTGGGGTGAGCCTGGTGTAGACAATTGGGATTCAATTCCAACCTCTGATAAATAACTTCTAAACTATCCTAAGAGGTACTCGCCTCCTTGATTAGATCGCAATGTCTTGATATATTTTCCATGACGCTTCAGCTCATCAGCCTTGTACTTCTTGAATTAATCAAAGTACTCAGACTTGTGGTGCATCAAATAAATATATCTGTATCTAAAATAATCGTCAATGAAGGTCATGAAATATTCAAAACCACCTCTCGCCTAGATAGTCATAGGACTGCATAAATCAGAATGAACCAATTCCAACATATCTTTAGCTCTATACCCCTTTGCCTTAAAAGGCCTTTTAGTCATCTTTCCTTCCAAGCAGGACTCGGAAGTTTGATAGTTTCCACTTCTAATAAAACCAATGGTCCATCGGCTATCAACCTTTGAATCCTTCTCAGTAAAAATTACCTAGTCTTAGTGAAAAATATATGTTTGGTTCAATTTTGAAGGTTCATTTCTTTTATTAGAATTAAAAGGCGCGTGATTAATTACCATTTGTTGCATCATTGGAGAAACATGATTCAAGAGTGTACAAATTGTCCACCAACGTACCACAACAGATTAAAGCTCCATCCTTCATTATAATGACCATGTTATTCAAATGAAATATAGTATCTACCATAAAATATAGAAATTGAAATCAAATTCTTTTTAAAATAAGGTATGTAAAGATAATTTCTCATAACCTACCGTTTATTCTTTTCATAAGATAAATAAATATCTCCCAATGCAAAAGTCGTCACTTTCGTAGCATTACTCATGTACACAGTAATCTTATCATCACTTAGTTTTCGGGTTTGATGTCAGTAAACGTCACCACTAAACATGCTTCAACAACAAATGAATAAGATACCAACATCTTTTACACCTTGATAAAAATGCCCTTCCACTGCCACATGTTTTGTCAGAAATTTCCGCCAAGTATAACCACTTGTAGTTTAAGTGGAGCTTGCTCAAAACATTTCGGTAAACTATGGAGAACAAAGTTGACCTAGGTTTCCCCTTCAATTTTTCCTCCAAAAATTTCCAATTCATTCATCATGTTAACCATGACCTCCTGTCTTTCAACCTTACTCAAGTATGCGAAGAGTCGCATGATATTAACCATCATATCTCTATGAACCTTTCACCTCTCCACTAGAGATTTTAATAGGCACACGAGAGCATCCTTAGTGAGAACATATTTTTTATTTAGCAATAAGAATTAAAATCAAGATTATTTTCTAATCATTTAATTTTGGATTAGTAATTATATACAACATAAGTAGCATTAAATAACACCTCATAGTAACACTTTAAATTTATTTAAGACAAAATGGTAACACTTTTAAAATTATAATAATATGTAATATTTTTTTAACACTTTTTATATAAGTAACACATACACGTAATACTTTTCTATTATGTAACACATTCATATAACACTTACTCCGTATATATATATATATATATATATATATATATATATATATATACATATATATATATATTATATAACGCATTTTATGTAACACTTTTACAAAGGTAACACTATTATTCACGAAAAAATATTTTTAAATATATTTACCTACCTTTTATGTTAATGGTTAAAATATTAAACTACAAAAATTTTATTTAAAAAGGAAAAAAAAGACTAGAAATATATAGAAAAATAAATATCCAATACATGTTAAGGTTGATGGATTAGCTAAGTTGGTAAAAGAAATGTATTGTAACTCATAGGTCATAAGATCAAATCCGTGCAATTACAATTTTATTTTTTTATTTTATAAAGTGTTACATAAATATTTTGTTGTAATTTTTATAAAGTGTTAGTAAAGTAAATGTAACTTTTTTTAAAGTGTTACTATATTAAGAAAATGTGTTACATAAGACAATAGGTAACGGGAGCAACAGCGACACCCCTAAAAGTGTTGTCTATCGTCTATAAATTTATAATAACATATTTAAGCTACTAGATAATATTTTTTACGTGTTATGTAAAGCCATTTATGTTGTAGTATATGTTTTCTTTTAGTTAGCAATAAGTTAAATAAAAAAATATTTGAAAATACAGAGAATCACATAAAAAATACACCGATCAAATTAATAATTCGAATTTAAAATTTATATTGATTCCCTCAAAATAATATAAAATAAATTTACAGACATCTCAAGCACCGTGAATTTGCATGTCATGATAGTGTGGATGTGACACCGGAGCTTCTCACTACTCATCTGTCAATATAATTTAATTTGTATTACGTGCAGTTTTATAATTATGCAATAATTACGTGATAATTATTTATACGTTTTATTCGTCATTGCATTTTTCTTTGATACATTTATGATAATAATTAAACGCATTTTCGTTTCAAAAAAATTTTCTCTCTCTAAGCCTATTCTCTCCTCCTTCTCTCTACATCTCCGGTTAGCATTTACGGCGAGGGGGCGGGTGCCCAGCGTCGCCGGTCACAACACTCCCCCCTCGCATCTCAGCCTTTATTTCCTATATTTTTTTCCTTTCCCATTCATCCGATGACCTTGCCACTGGATTCATCTCGACTAGACACAGCCGACGCCGTTATATACAGCCTGTTGTTTGCCAGCATTTTTTCTTGCAGGGCAATGGGGGTTGTCGCCCACGTCCTTTTATGTTTTGTTCTTCCATGGTGGTCTTTCTCTAGCCCTGGTTGGCTCTCTTTCCAGCATGCTGCTCGTCCTTTCTTTCCCGGAGCTATAGTCTAGCCATTGTTAGCTGTCTTTTTTCGGCGAGTGTTAAGAGGTTGTCCCCGATTTCCACATTTACAATCCGCAAGGCTTGCGACCCCGATCTTACTGTTACAATAGTTTCACATGCCTACCTTGTCAAGATTTTTCTTCCAAGAATGAGACTTTCATCTTAGCTTTTTTGCCATTTTTTCCAACCACTGAGCATCTCCCAGCGGCTCACGTCCCTACGATGAGCTAATTTTGTAGTGTGTCAGCCATGCAATGCTTTATCATGGAAAGCCACCCCTCTCAAACCAATCTGGTGGAATCATCTTGCTTCGTCTTCGGTATCCAGTTCATCTCGCCTTGACAGCAGCTTTCGAATACGACTCTGGCATCTGCAACTTGTTTTCACTCCGGTGCAGACGTGTTTTTGGTGTTGTCATGCAGTAGAGCCGTCTTTAGCTTCTAGGTTCATCCTTTCTCCGGCGCGCCTCTGTCTTTAGCTGGTTTTCTGAAAGTTTCTTCACACCCGGCTGGTCTAGTTTCTCTCCGTACCTGTAGAGTAGTCCTAGCAGGTATGCGAGGCCTCATGTCCTTATCGCGAGCGGATTCTCGATGAGCAGTCTGGTCGTGGTGATGGTGTCTTTGGAGCAGACATGATTTTTCTACCTTATTTGAAGTTGTTGCCATGCTTTCCCGTCTGCACATATGGCTGATAGCTCACCTGCAGCGTTCGCAACATGTTTTAGGTACTGTTGGTGCCTGTTTTGCCCTACCTGCCATGTACTTTCTATTAGTGGGTCCCTTATATTTTGGTTGTAGGTTGCTTTTAGCCGTTTCCTGCCTTTCTTTTGGTGGGAGTAGGCTGCCTACCCTAGTGAAAAGAGTTATTTGTCCTTGATGCATTTATTGCTCTTGTCACTTCCCTCAACCCATGCCTTTCCTCATATTTTCGCTACTCACTTTTCTTTCGAATTTGGGGTTCTAAGCCTTGCTCGGCTGCCTAAGCTTAATTATTGGTACCTTTGGTTTCTTTTCCTGCAGTGTTCGACTGTTCCCAAGCCTCAATTTTGGCTTGATCCTGTTGGATTGTATACTAAAAGTCTAGCTTTAGTATGAACAATGTCATAACAATATTTGAAATGAGAATCATTGATCAAATGATTGCGTCTTATAATTTATTTTATATGCATGATGTAATAGTCCATTTACTTTATACTGTAGATAATATGTTGTGCGACAACACGCAGAAGATCATATTATCGGTTTCCTTATAAAGTATAAACAGATGCTCACAACTGAGATAGACGGGGACTCTCTATCGGTATGGTTGTAGTGTGATTTGGTATTAGCTTGTCTTGGCTATAGAATCACATTAGTGCACTTGTGTGTATTGAGCAGGACCGCCTGAGATCGTTCTTCTTATACTGACTATATAGTAGAACTTGATCTCTGTTATTATGGAAGTTCGTGCTCTTAATCCCTATACAATAACCTCGACACGTAGGACAGTATGTATTTCTTTGATTCATCAATGGGTGAGATTTATAAGTATTAAATCAACAAACTCGGTGAGTTGGGAAGTAGTGCTGTATCTATGGTGTGCTGTTGATTGTAGAAGGAATCCATGTCCGTCATAGGTTGATGATGTCCCCTTGAGGAGCTCATAAGGTTTATCATGTAAATCTTGCAAGTGGATTAATTTCCGGCATGATAAAAAGGTTGAGTGGTACTACTCTCGGACGAGATATTAATTAATTAGAGTTGTCAGTAACTTAATTAATTAATGGACATTGAATATCTTAAACATGGGGAGACTATCGGGCTTATAATAAGAAGGAGCCCAGAACATAATTTGGGATTGGATGGGTAGTGCAATAATAATATTTTAGTGGACTATATTATTATTATTGGATTTAATTAAAAGCTTTGGGCTAAGCTTGGTTAATTAAATTCAATTGAGGCCCAACCCAATTTCTCCTCCTGGTCCCTGCAGTAGCACTTATAAATAAGTTATCTCAGTTCCTGTTAACCCTAAGTCAGTGCCTCATTTGACAGTTAGAAAGAACAGGAGCAGATTGAGAGAATCCTGCGGATTGTTGCCCACACAACAGCAGGATTCAACTTGGGACATACTGCAGAAGATTGAGAGGTGGTTCTCTGCAACGGTTCATCCTCTACATCAACCCAGAAGTACGGTAAACAAGATTTAATTGCTTCTGTTGTTTATTGTTTGCCTGTTTACTAACGATCACGTTTGAGCCACAAGATCCAATTGCCCAACAATTGGTATCAGAGCGTTGGTTTTGTGGTAAAACGTGAAGCGTTAAAGGGGTTTATGTGCTATTTGTATTTCTGGTCAGATTAATAGCATGTTTGATAGAGATAATTTGATTATGTGAAATAATCTGATAATTATCTCTGTGGGTTTTATACTGTATTGTTTATTACCATGAAAAACATAGAAGTATGTGTGATTGATAATTGTCTGTTAATTACTGGACATAACACACACAACCCTCGGCTGTATCTTATCGAATGTACGAATGCCCCCCACACACACACATTGATCGATGGTAACGCCGACGCAAGACTGGACCAACTCTGACTGGCGACGGCTGGGTGTTTCGAAGGAAATCCAGCCGGATCGAGGCAGATCGATGAAGATCTGGCGTCACTGCTGGTGGTCGTCGGCACGGAGCATCGTGCGACTGACGGAATGGTGGCTGGCGGCGCGGGAATGAAGAAGCGCTAGGCGGCGCTCGGAGTCTTGGTTGCTGGATCTCTTGTGCGCGGCAGCGCGGCGGCGTTGGACTCCGTCGAGTCTCGCCGGTGTGTCGCGTTTAGCCGATCCGGATAGTCAGCATGTGTGACTGTTGGTCGGCGATAGCACGGCAGGCGGGCACGGCTGTCGAGTTTGGATCTCTGACGGCTGTCGGTGAGGCTTTCGGTGCTCGTGGGCTAGTGGATCGTCTCTGGCAGCTGGCGACGGGCTTTTCAGGCGGCTGGCGGCTTGACTCCGGTGGCTGATGGCACCACCGCCGGGAGCAGCAAGCTCCAAGTCGTGGCGGCGTATGCTTAGAGGAATTCATGGCGGCCGGTAAGGATGGTCGCCGGCTTGTTTTCGATGGCGATGTCGAGGCACACGGGCGCTGCTGGGAGTTTTTGCTCGGCCGGCGGCGAGTTCATTAGCGTTGTCTTAGCGACCGGCAGTGCGCCGTCGTGGCTGGCGGCGTGGATCCGATAGGCCGCCGGTGTCTTCCGGGCGTGTTGGCGGCTAGCAAGAAATTAGGGTAGCATTGTGTATTTGGGCTGACCAGACCGGGCCCATTTTTTTTATTTTTGTATTAATTGTTTTTTTGGGCTAGGGTCTGTTGGGCCCAAATCTTTTATTAAATGCTTTAGGCCTAATTTGTTAATGCTGTCAATTGGGCTCAATTTTAGTTTGGTTATGGGCTGTTGAGCCCATATTTAATTAAAATGCTAATGGGCTGTGGCTTTAAGGTTGCTCATTTATTTAATTTGGTTTTGGGCTATTGGGCTCAATTTTAATTAAATGGTTATGGGTTGCTGGGCTAATTGCTGGATTTAATTAATTGTGGGTATTATGTTGGGCCTGATTTAAATATTGGGCTAGACCTTAATACAGAAATTGGCAAGATAAATGGGCTTAATTATTTTAATAATGGGCTGCTCATTTTATGCTAATAATGTTTGGGTCAGCTGGGCCTATTTAATTGATCCAACATTTTATGCAATTAATTAATGTTATATAACTGATTAATTGATTTAATTGTCAATTATTGTTGTATATGTGTAAGGCATGTTCTATGTGATTTATTTATTTAAATTGTTGTTAATAGAAGCATGTCTTAGTTGTATATTTTATTCTGGAATATTATATGCATGTTTAAAACCCTTGGTGTTAAATAACTAAGTGGGAGAGGGGATTGGTAATAAATTCCCGCGGCCTCCATTATTGGTTTGTAAGTGATGTGAGTAAACTTGCGTTCCTCCCTAACGGATGAGTTTATTCACGGATCACTGGTACAGACTTCATAAATAATTATTGTTTGTAATGTGGCACATAAACTTGCGTGTTGGCATAGGCCTTCCTCCCTAACGGATGAGTTTGTGTGCGGTACACTGGTACAAACTTATAATTGATGATTGTAGGAAGCTACCCGAGCGCGTGTGTACTTCTCCAACTGTAAGGCACATAAGCTCGCGCAGTGGACTTGGGATCAAATAATGGTGTACACTTAGGTGTAAATAATTAGTATCCTCCCCAACGGAGTCACTGCTATTATTTGCATGACTAAAGAGTAACCGACTATTAATTATTTTGTCATAAAGTTAGGTTGACAAATGAAATTAATGGGTAAAACCTTCTCTTGTAAATGTTCGGGTTTGTAAACGTCCACACTAACGTGGCTTGCAGACTCACGGTGCTTGAGATGTCGGTGAATTTTATTTTATATTATTTTGAGGGAAACAATATAAAAGGATAAAATTCGAAGTTTTGATCAGTAAATTTAATCGTGATTCTCTGTATTTCGAATAGTTTTAGTCTCACTAATTGTTAACTAAAAGAAATTATATTTACTTGTCCAAATTAACTGAGTAGAAAAGAATCTTAATTTTGAAATTTACTGCTTAAGAAAATACATGTGTTCTCTCAAAGGACGGCTCATGAAGCCTATTAAAGTCTTTAGTGAAGAGATGAGAGGATCATAGAAATATGATGAACTCATGTAACTCTTCAGATACTTGAGTAATTTAAAAGGCGCAAGATCATGATAGAATTTGATGAATGAATTGGAAAAGCTTGGAGTATAAATTGAAAGGGAAACCTAGATCAATTTTATTCTCCATGTTTAGCCTTGATGTTTTGAGAAAGTTCTACCTGAAATACTAGAGGATGTATATGGTGGGAGACTTCTGACAAAACATGTGGCAAAGGAAAGCCATTTTCATCATAAAGTGAACAAGTTTAATATCTTATTCACTAGTTGTTTAAACATGATTAGTGATGGCATCTATTAACACGAAGTGTGTAGATACTGGAATCACTAAATGTTTATTACTAAGTGAGGATAAGATAGTTATGACATGGGTAAAACTACGAAGGTAGTGGCTATTGGAGTGGGAGTTATTTATCTATCTTATGATAGGAATAAACGATTGATTATGAGAAATTGTCTTTACGTACGTTTCATAGAAAGAATTTAATTTCGGTTTCTATGCATTAACGGATGGATACTTCATTTCATTTAAATGACATGGTCATAGAAATGAGGAATGAGGCTATAATCCGTTAAAGTACATTGGTGGATAATTTGGATACTCTTGAATCATGCACATCCCACAGATGCAATAAATAGTAATTAAATAATGCATCTTCTAATATTAGTAAGAGAAAGGAACCTTCGGAAATGAACTAAACATACATTTGGCGTCTATGACTAATTCATTTTACTTGAGTAGGATTCAAAAGTTGATAGCCGATAGACCGTAAGGTTTATCTGAAGTGGAAACTATCGGACTTGCGAGTCGTGCTTGGAAGTAAAATTGATTAACTGCCTTTTCAAGGCTGTGGGGTGTAGAGCCAAAGATATATATGTTGGAATTAGTTCATTCTGATTCAAGCGAACCTAACAATATCCAGGCGAGAGGTGGTTATGAATATTCAAAGATTATTCTGGGAATCAATATATTTATATGATGCACTACATGTCTAAGTTCTTGGATTAATTCAAGAATTGTAAGGCTGGTACAGTGAGCGTCATGGAAAATATATCATATCATTACGACCCAATCGTGATGATGAAAACCTCTTGGGATAGTTAGGAGCTAATAATCAGAAGTTGAGATTAAATCTCAAGTTGACTACACCGGGCATGCCTCAGCTGAATGGTGTGGTGGGTAGAAGGTATAAGGCTCTTATGGTTATGATTAGATAGATGATGGATTATTTGGAATAATTAAATTCATTTTGTGGATATGCCCTAGATACAGTAATTCGTGAAACGTTTGTCTGTATATGGGATATTCTAGAAAAATGGATAGTGATTTATTTAGTCCAAAAGATCGAAGGATAATTGTTAACTCAATAACTAGATTTTTGGAAAAGGACTATGTAATAAATCACAAACCCATGTATAAGTTGTTCTAAAGGTAGTGAGAGGAAAACACTAAGTATAAGTACCAAGTGTACAAGAGGATATACCACAAGGTAAACTACAACGCGTATCACGTCTGATACACAATTACATGTAGTGCCTTGTCATAGTGGGAGTGTTGTATGACAACCCATAAATATATGTTTTGGGAGAGTCGTAAGACTGAATCCCTAGTGAACATGGTATTGTCCCACGGATACGACGTAGCACTACAAGATTAAAATGCGGAATTTTAGTAAGTTGCAATGTATGTTGAAATAGAATCTACAGATTCTATATTAAATTTGGGAACTTGTATGACCACTAAATGGTGTAAAAGCCATTGCAAGGGTCAAAGGAAATAAAAGAGGATCATATGGAAAGGTGAAAACCTTGGAAGCAAAGCTTGTTGCGAAAAAGTGTACTCAGAAAGAAATGGTTCGATTATGAGGGAACATATTCGCTGGTAGCTATGCTTATGTTGATCCGGATTCTTTTATTTATTGCTGCTCATATTGAATTATGAGGAACAGCAAATAGATGTCAAGACAGCTTTCCTGATTGGAAGTCTTGAGGAAAACATCTATGTGAAGCAACCAGAGTGATTCATTGCAAAGTACTAATAGCATTTTGATAGTAAGCTTAAAAATGTCTTGCGATGGACTAAAGCAAGCTTGGAGATCGTGAAGCATCTGTTTTGATTAGGTAATCCAGTGGCACGGATTTAAATCAATCAACGGATGTATCTTGTGTATTGTAAAGAGTGACGGAAACGTGGTGGTGTTTCTTGTACTATACGTAGATAGTATCTTGCTCATTGGAGACAATGAAAGAGTATTATCGGCCGTATGGGTACGGTTAATAAAGCGGTAGAGATGAAGGACTTAAGAAAGGCAAAATATATCCTTTTAATCACGGTAATACGGATCACAAGAAAGGATATTATGCTTATATCAAGTTTCATAAAATGATACAGTCCATACTCGTTTAGCATGTAAATTTATCTAAGTGAATGTGTCTTTGAGACACAAGAAGAAGATAAAGAGGATGAAAGCGGTTCCTTATGCTTCGGCGAATAAGGAAGCTTAATCTAAGGAATGTTATGAACGATATTGGATATCTGTTTTGCTGGATGCATGAACAGTGAGTATCAACGTAACCTGGAACAAGAATGATGAACTGTAGTAAGACATATATAAAGTGCCTGAGAAGGACTGGAAATTATATGTGGATTTACTAAACAGATTCACTGCTTCTTGTGGATTACGTAGATTCAGATTTTTTAGTCAGATTGGACGGCAGTAAATTCACCTCAAAGGTTATGTGTTTAATCTTAGGAAGTAGAGTCATAATGTGGAGGAGTGTTATATAGAAATATATTTCAGACTCCGGACTCCATCATGGAAAGATGATGAATTGGAGCCTAAGAGGCAGCCAAAGTATCTATATGACTCTAGAGACTTCATGATGGACTTTGAAGTGTTTCTAAGTTTGCCCAAGGTAATCACAATTTACATTGATGATATTGGTGCAATTGCAAACTTGAAAGAATCACAAGTCCATAAGGCAATTAAACACATGGAGCGCGAGTACCACCTGTTACGAGAAATCGTATGATGAGGGGAAGGTTGATGTCGCCTAGATTGCATCGGATGATGACCTAGTAAACCATTTACAAAGACCTTAAGGCGAGAGCTTTTAATGGTCGTGTAGTGGGAATAGGAATCAGATGTTTGGCAGAAGACATGACAGCATAGTCTTTTAGTATAAGTGGGAGATTGTTGGATTGTATACTAAAAGTCTAGCTTTAGTATGAACAATGTCATAACAATATTTGAAATGAGAATCATTGATCAAATGATTGCGTCTTATAATTTATTTTATATGCATGACGCAATAGTCCATTTACTTTATACTGTAGATAATATGTTGTGCGACAACACGCAGAAGATCATATTATCGGTTTCCTTATAAAGTATAAACAGATGCTCACAACTGAGATAGACGGGGACTCTCTATCGGTATGGTTGTAGTGTGGTTTGGTATTAGCTTGTCTTGGCTATAGAATCACATTAGTGCACTTGTGTGTATTGAGCAGGACCGCCTGAGATCGTTCTTCTTATACTGACTATATAGTAGAACTTGATCTCTGTTATTATGGAAGTTCGTGCTCTTAATCCCTATACAATAACCTCGACACGTAGGGCAGTATGTATTTCTTTGATTCATCAATGGGTGAGATTTATAAGTATTAAATCAACAAACTCGGTGAGTTGGGAAGTAGTGCTGTATCTATGGTGTGCTGTTGATTGTAGAAGGAATCCATGTCCGTCATAGGTTGATGATGTCCCCTTGAGGAGCTCATAAGGTTTATCATGTAAATCTTGCAAGTGGATTAATTTCCGGCATGATAAAAAGGTTGAGTGGTACTACTCTCGGACGAGATATTAATTAATTAGAGTTGTCAGTAACTTAATTAATTAATGGACATTGAATATCTTAAACATGGGGAGACTATCGGGCTTATAATAAGAAGGAGCCCAGAACATAATTTGGGATTGGATGGGTAGTGCAATAATAATATTTTAGTGGACTATATTATTATTATTGGATTTAATTAAAAGCTTTGGGCTAAGCTTGGTTAATTAAATTCAATTGAGGCCCAGCCCAATTTCTCCTCCTGGTCCCTGCAGTAGCACTTATAAATAAGTTATCTCAGTTCCTGTTAACCCTAAGTCAGTGCCTCATTTGACAGTTAGAAAGAACAGGAGCAGATTGAGAGAATCCTGCGGATTGTTGCCCACACAACAGCAGGATTCAACTTGGGACATACTGCAGAAGATTGAGAGGTGGTTCTCTGCAACGGTTCATCCTCTACATCAACCCAGAAGTACGGTAAACAAGATTTAATTGCTTCCGCTGTTTATTGTTTGCCTGTTTACTAATGATCACGTTTGAGCCACAAGATCCAATTGCCCAACAATTGGTATCAGAGCGTTGGTTTCGTGGTAAAACGTGAAGCGTTAAAGGGGTTTATGTGCTATTTGTATTTCTGGTCAGATTAATAGCATGTTTGATAGAGATAATTTGATTATGTGAAATAATCTGATAATTATCTCTGTGGGTTTTATACTGTATTGTTTATTACCATGAAAAACATAGAAGTATGTGTGATTGATAATTGTCTGTTAATTACTGGACATAACACACACAACCCTCGGCTGTATCTTATCGAATGTACGAATGCCCCCCACACACACACGTTGATCGATGGTAACGCCGACGCAAGACTGGACCAACTCTGACTGGCGACGGCTGGGTGTTTCGAAGGAAATCCAGCCGGATCGAGGCAGATCGATGAAGATCTGGCGTCACTGCTGGTGGTCGTCGGCACGGAGCATCGTGCGACTGACGGAATGGTGGCTGGCGGCGCGGGAATGAAGAAGCGCTAGGCGGCGCTCGGAGTCTTGGTTGCTGGATCTCTTGTGCGCGGCAGCGCGGCGGCGTTGGACTCCGTCGAGTCTCGCCGGTGTGTCGCGTTTAGCCGATCCGGATAGTCAGCATGTGTGACTGTTGGTCGGCGATAGCACGGCAGGCGGGCACGGCTGTCGAGTTTGGATCTCTGATGGCTGTCGGTGAGGCTTCCGGTGCTCGTGGGCTAGTGGATCGTCTCTGGCAGCTGGCGACGGGCTTTTCAGGCGGCTGGCGGCTTGACTCCGGTGGCTGATGGCACCACCGCCGGGAGCAGCAGGCTCCAAGTCGTGGCGGCGTATGCTTAGAGGAATTCATGGCGGCCGGTAAGGATGGTCGCCGGCTTGTTTTTGATGGCGATGTCGAGGCACACGGGCGCTGCTGGGAGTTTTTGCTCGGCCGGCGGCGAGTTCATTGGCGTTGTCTTAGCGACCGGCAGTGCGCCGTCGTGGCTGGCGGCGTGGATCCGATAGGCCGCCGGTGTCTTCCGGGCGTGTTGGCGGCTAGCAAGAAATTAGGGTAGCATTGTGTATTTGGGCTGACCAGACCGGGCCCATTTTTTTTATTTTTGTATTAATTGTTTTTTTGGGCTAGGGTCTGTTGGGCCCAAATCTTTTATTAAATGCTTTAGGCCTAATTTGTTAATGCTGTCAATTGGGCTCAATTTTAGTTTGGTTATGGGCTGTTGAGCCCATATTTAATTAAAATGCTAATGGGCTGTGGCTTTAAGGTTGCTCATTTATTTAATTTGGTTTTGGGCTATTGGGCTCAATTTTAATTAAATGGTTATGGGTTGCTGGGCTAATTGCTGGATTTAATTAATTGTGGGTATTATGTTGGGCCTGATTTAAATATTGGGCTAGACCTTAATACAGAAATTGGCAAGATAAATGGGCTTAATTATTTTAATAATGGGCTGCTCATTTTATGCTAATAATGTTTGGGTCAGCTGGGCCTATTTAATTGATCCAACATTTTATGCAATTAATTAATGTTATATAACTGATTAATTGATTTAATTGTCAATTATTGTTGTATATGTGTAAGGCATGTTCTATGTGATTTATTTATTTAAATTGCTGTTAATAGAAGCATGTCTTAGTTGTATATTTTATTCTGGAATATTATATGCATGTTTAAAACCCTTGGTGTTAAATAACTAAGTGGGAGAGGGGATTGGTAATAAATTCCCGCGGCCTCCATTATTGGTTTGTAAGTGATGTGAGTAAACTTGCGTGTTGGCATAGGCCTTCCTCCCTAACGGATGAGTTTATTCACGGATCACTGGTACATACTTCATAAATAATTATTGTTTGTAATGTGGCACATAAACTTGCGTGTTGGCATAGGCCTTCCTCCATAACGGATGAGTTTGTGTGCGGTACACTGGTACAAACTTATAATTGATGATTGTAGGAAGCTACCCGAGCGCGTGTGTACTTCTCCAACTGTAAGGCACATAAGCTCGCGCAGTGGACTTGGGATCAAATAATGGTGTACACTTAGGTGTAAATAATTAGTATCCTCCCCAACGGAGTCACTGCTATTATTTGCATGGCTAAAGAGTAACCGACTATTAATTATTTTGTCATAAAGTTAGGTTGACAAATAAAATTAATGGGTAAAACCTTCTCTTGTAAATGTTCGGGTTTGTAAACGTCCACACTAACGTGGCTTGCAGACTCACGGTGCTTTAGATGTCGGTGAATTTTATTTTATATTATTTTGAGGGAAACAATATAAAAGGATAAAATTCGAAGTTTTGATCAGTAAATTTAATCGTGATTCTCTGTATTTCGAATAGTTTTAGTCTCACTAATTGTTAACTAAAAGAAATTATATTTACTTGTCCAAATTAACTGAGTAGAAAAGAATCTTAATTTTGAAATTTACTGCTTAAGAAAATACATGTGTTCTCTCAAAGGACGGCTCATGAAGCCTATTAAAGTCTTTAGTGAAGAGATGAGAGGATCATAGAAATATGATGAACTCATGTAACTCTTCAGATACTTGAGTAATTTAAAAGGCGCAAGATCATGATAGAATTTGATGAATGAATTGGAAAAGCTTGGAGTATAAATTGAAAGGGAAACCTAGATCAATTTTATTCTCCATGTTTAGCATTGATGTTTTGAGAAAGTTCTACCTGAAATACTAGAGGATGTATATGGTGGGAGACTTCTGACAAAACATGTGGCAAAGGAAAGTCATTTTCATCATAAAGTGAACAAGTTTAATATCTTATTCACTAGTTGTTTAAACATGATTAGTGATGGCATCTATTAACACGAAGTGTGTAGATACTGGAATCACTAAATGTTTATTACTAAGTGAGGATAAGATAGTTATGACATGGGTAAAACTACGAAGGTAGTGGCTATTGCAGTGGGAGTTATTTATCTATCTTATGATAGGAATAAACGATTGATTATGAGAAATTATCTTTACGTACATTTCATAGAAAGAATTTAATTTCGGTTTCTATGCATTAACGGATGGATACTTCATTTCATTTAAATGACATGGTCATAGAAATGAGGAATGAGGCTATAATCCGTAAAAGTACATTGGTGGATAATTTGGATACTCTTGAATCATGCACATCCCACAGATGCAATAAATAGTAATTAAATAATGCATCTTCTAATATTAGTAAGAGAAAGGAACCTTCAGAAATGAACTAAACATACATTTGGCGTCTATGACTAATTCATTTTACTTGAGTAGGATTCAAAAGTTGATAGCCGATAGACCGTAAGGTTTATCTGAAGTGGAAACTATCGGACTTGCGAGTCGTGCTTGGAAGTAAAATTGATTAACTGCCTTTTCAAGGCTGTGGGGTGTAGAGCCAAAGATATATATGTT
Source organism: Pogostemon cablin (assembly GCA_023678885.1). Classification (NCBI taxonomy): domain Eukaryota; kingdom Viridiplantae; phylum Streptophyta; class Magnoliopsida; order Lamiales; family Lamiaceae; genus Pogostemon; species Pogostemon cablin. The sequence goes on along the minus strand of CM042973.1, from coordinate 11,299,730 downwards.
GGAATTAGTTCATTCTGATTCAAGCGAACCTAACAATATCCAGGCGAGAGGTGGTTATGAATATTCAAAGATTATTCTGGGAACCAATATATTTATATGATGCACTACATGTCTAAGTTCTTGAATTAATTCAAGAATTGTAAGGCTGGTACAGTGAGCATCATGGAAAATATATCATATCATTACGACCCAATCGTGATGATGAAAACCTCTTGGGATAGTTAGGAGCTAATAATCAGAAGTTGAGATTAAATCTCAAGTTGACTATACCGGGCATGCCCCAGCTGAATGGTGTGGTGGGTAGAAGGTATAAGGCTCTTATGGTTATGATTAGATAGATGATGGATTATTTGGAATAATTAAATTCATTTTGTGGATATGCCCTAGATACAGTAATTCGTGAAACGTTTGTCTGTATATGGGATATTCTAGAAAAATGGATAGTGATTTATTTAGTCAAAAAGATCGAAGGATAATTGTTAACTCAATAACTAGATTTTTGGAAAAGGACTATGTAATAAATCACAAACCCATGTATAAGTTGTTCTAAAGGTAGTGAGCGGAAAACACTAAGTATAAGTACCAAGTGTACAAGAGGATATACCACAAGGTAAACTGCAACGCGTATCACGTCTGATACACAATTACATGTAGTGCCTTGTCGTAGTGGGAGTGTTGTATGACAACCCATAAATATATGTTTTGGGAGAGTCGTAAGACTGAATCCCTAGTGAACATGGTATTGTCCCACGGATACGACGTAGCACTACAAGATTAAAATGCGGAACTTTAGTAAGTTGCAATGTATGTTGAAATAGAATCTACAGATTCTATATTAAATTTGGGAACTTGTATGACCACTAAATGGTGTAAAAGCCATTGCAAGGGTCAAAGGAAATAAAAGAGGATCATATGGAAAGGTGAAAACCTTGGAAGCAAAGCTTGTTGCGAAAAAGTGTACTCAGAAAGAAATGGTTCGATTATGAGGGAACATATTCGCTGGTAGCTATGCTTATGTTGATCCGGATTCTTTTATTTATTGCTGCTCATATTGAATTATGAGGAACAGCAAATAGATGTCAAGACAGCTTTCCTGATTGGAAGTCTTGAGGAAAACATCTATGTGAAGCAACCAGAGTGATTCATTGCAAAGTACTAATAGCATTTTGATAGTAAGCTTAAAAATGTCCAGCGATGGACTAAAGCAAGCTTTGAGATCGTGAAGCATCTGTTTTGATTAGGTAATCCAGTGGCACGGATTTAAATCAATCAACGGATGTATCTTGTGTATTGTAAAGAGTGACGGAAACATGGTGGTGTTTCTTGTACTATACGTAGATAGTATCTTGCTCATTGGAGACAATGAAAGAGTATTATCGGCCGTATGGGTACGGTTAATAAAGCGGTAGAGATGAAGGACTTAAGAAAGGCAAAATATATCCTTTTAATCACGGTAATACGGATCACAAGAAAGGATATTATGCTTATCTCAAGTTTCATAAAATGATACAGTCCATACTCGTTTAGCATGTAAATTTATCTAAGTGAATGTGTCTTTGAGACACAAGAAGAAGATAAAGAGGATGAAAGCGGTTCCTTATGCTTCGGCGAATAAGGAAGCTTAATCTAAGGAATGCTATGAACGATATTGGATATCTGTTTTGCTGGATGCATGAACAGTGAGTATCAACGTAACCTGGAACAAGAATGATGAACTGTAGTAAGACATATATAAAGTGCCTGAGAAGGACTGGAAATTATATGTGGATTTACTAAACAGATTCACTGCTTCTTGTGGATTACGTAGATTCAGATTTTTTAGTCAGATTGGACGGCAGTAAATTCACCTCAAAGGTTATGTGTTTAATCTTAGGAAGTAGAGTCATAATGTGGAGGAGTGTTATATAGAAATATATTTCAGACTCCGGACTCCATCATGGAAAGATGATGAATTGGAGCCTAAGAGGCAGCCAAAGTATCTATATGACTCTAGAGACTTCATGATGGACTTTGAAGTGTTTCTAAGTTTGCCCAAGGTAATCACAATTTACATTGATGATATTGGTGCAGTTGCAAACTTGAAAGAATCACAAGTCCATAAGGCAATTAAACACATGGAGCGCGAGTACCACCTGTTACGAGAAATCGTATGATGAGGGGAAGGTTGATGTCGCCTAGATTGCATCGGATGATGACCTAGTAAACCATTTATAAAGACCTTAAGGCGAGAGCTTTTAATGGTCGTGTAGTGGGAATAGGAATCAGATGTTTGGCAGAAGACATGACAGCATAGTCTTTTAGTATAAGTGGGAGATTGTTGGATTGTATACTAAAAGTCTAGCTTTAGTATGAACAATGTCATAACAATATTTGAAATGAGAATCATTGATCAAATGATTGCATCTTATAATTTATTTTATATGCATGACGCAATAGTCCATTTACTTTATACTGTAGATAATATGTTGTGCGACAACACGCAGAAGATCATATTATCGGTTTCCTTATAAAGTATAAACAGATGCTCACAACTGAGATAGACGGGGACTCTCTATCGGTATGGTTGTAGTGTGGTTTGGTATTAGCTTGTCTTGGCTATAGAATCACATTAGTGCACTTGTGTGTATTGAGCAGGACCGCCTGAGATCGTTCTTCTTATACTGACTATATAGTAGAACTTGATCTCTGTTATTATGGAAGTTCGTGCTCTTAATCCCTATACAATAACCTCGACACGTAGGGCAGTATGTATTTCTTTGATTCATCAATGGGTGAGATTTATAAGTATTAAATCAACAAACTCGGTGAGTTGGGAAGTAGTGCTGTATCTATGGTGTGCTGTTGATTGTAGAAGGAATCCATGTCCGTCATAGGTTGATGATGTCCCCTTGAGGAGCTCATAAGGTTTATCATGTAAATCTTGCAAGTGGATTAATTTCCGGCATGATAAAAAGGTTGAGTGGTACTACTCTCGGACGAGATATTAATTAATTATAGTTGTCAGTAACTTAATTAATTAATGGACATTGAATATCTTAAACATGGGGAGACTATCGGGCTTATAATAAGAAGGAGCCCAGAACATAATTTGGGATTGGATGGGTAGTGCAATAATAATATTTTAGTGGACTATATTATTATTATTGGATTTAATTAAAAGCTTTGGGCTAAGCTTGGTTAATTAAATTCAATTGAGGCCCAGCCCAATTTCTCCTCCTGGTCCCTGCAGTAGCACTTATAAATAAGTTATCTCAGTTCTTGTTAACCCTAAGTCAGTGCCTCATTTGACAGTTAGAAAGAACAGGAGCAGATTGAGAGAATCCTGCGTATTGTTGCCCACACAACAGCAGGATTCAACTTGGGACATACTGCAGAAGATTGAGAGGTGGTTCTCTGCAACGGTTCATCCTCTACATCAACCCAGAAGTACGGTAAACAAGATTTAATTGCTTCCGCTGTTTATTGTTTGCCTGTTTACTAACGATCACGTTTGAGCCACAAGATCCAATTGCCCAACAATTGGTATCAGAGCGTTGGTTTCGTGGTAAAACGTGAAGCGATAAACTTATACTTAAACGGTAATTTGGGCCGTGATTGGAATATTTCGTATATTTAAAATGTGAAATGGTAAATGAAATATGAATAGGAGAATAGAGTTTATATAGAGAGAGATAATTTTGGAGTCAATCAGGGTGCACGGAATAATCTCAAACATTAGATTAATATACAATTCAATCTCCACCATTAAAAAAATAAAATAATTATTTTAAAAAAAATATATATATCCACTATCTATTTTAACCTTGATAAACTCAAGAGATTAGCCAACTGATAGAGTGAGAGGCATCTATGTTCTTGGAAAGGTAGCGCAGGTTGAGCATACTATGGTTAAGTTGGGAAGAGACGAGATCATTTCTAGTTTGACTAGTATCAGCAAGCTGTTGGAGTCTCAGCAAAAGCAGATTATGGACTTATCGCAGCGAGTACCAATTATGCAGGATGTGTGCAATGAAGAAGCTAGCCAAGAGGAGATAGAAGAGGTGAACTATGTTATGTGTCAAAGTATTCAAGGAATGAGGTTCCAAAATCAAGGAAATCAGAATTATCAAGAGAACTACAATAATCGTGGTCCCCCAGGTAATTATCAACAACCAAGGAGGCCAGATTTTTAATGGAGTAATCCCAATAATACAGTACAACCTCCTATCGGTATTGATCCTGGTGCTAAGGTGGAAGAAGGGAAACCTGGTTTCGAGGATACGGTGAACAGGTACATGGCAAGGAATGATGCAAGAGTAGATCGACTTGAGGCCAAGTTAGAGAAGAAGATTGATGCCAATCATGAAGATCTTTCTAAACAAGTTAAAGACCTTACATTGTTGATGGGGGAGATGGAAGGAAACATGAACAAATTAACTCAAACTATTGAGAAGGGGAAGTTTCCTTCTCAAACTATTGAGAACCCTAAGTCTTGTCATGCCATCACATTAAGGTCAAGAACACAGTGTGAAGGTCCGATGAAACCGGCGAACGAAGATGAAGGGGGCAGGAGCCTTGTTCAACTAGACCTAATCAGTTTGAACAGACCTGATGGTCGAACTGAGGTCGAACAACCTTAAAAAAAATAGAATTTTGATGCTTTGCTTTTTATCTCGCCGTTCGACCAACACACATCCATTCGACCGAACCATCTTGGTCAAACATTGATCGAACAACACTTGGAGAATTTGAATTCACGATCAATGACATTGTTCGACCAGCAACAGTCTGTTCAACCAGACTAATTTGGTCGAACAGAGGTCGAACAACTTCGTTCAATGCCCGTTTTGATATCAAATGCTACACCTATTATTCAGAATCTCCAGAGTCATCCCAAGTGTAGAATACTGAGCTTACAGTAGAAAAGAAGTGGGAAAAAGTGAATAGATTGAGAGCCGAAAAAGATAAGATGGAGAAGGTTGAACATGATGAATGGAGAATTCCAAAGACTAAGATCCCTCCTCTGTTTCCATTTTGGATAGTCAAGAAGGGATTGGAATAAAAGTTCAAGAGATTTCAGGATATTATGAACAAGATAAGCTTGAATATTCCTTTATCTGAAGCAATCATAGAGATGCCGTACTATGCCTGATTTTTGAAAGATATCTTATTGAAGAAGAGAAGCTTGAATGGAGTAGAGACAGTGAATCTATTAGAAAATTGCAGCTCGATCATTCAAAGAAAGCTGCCACAGAAGTTGAAAGATCCGGGGAGCTTCGCTATCTTATGTGTAATTGGAATGGGGCCGGCATGTAAAGCTTTATGTGATCTTGGAGCAAGCATCAACTTGATGCCCTTATCTATATTTAAGAAGCTAAGTTTGGGGGAGCTCGCTCCCACAACAGTGGCTTTGCAATTGGCGGATAGGTCTATGACTTTTCCGAAGGGTGTGATAGAGGATGTACTTGTTAAAGTGGACAAGCTCATATTTCCTGTGGATTTTCTAGTGCTTGAGATGGAAGATGATAGGAATAAGGTTCCCCTTATCTTATGGAGACCATTCCTTGCTACTGCTGGAGCTATGATTGATGTTCAAAAGGGTGAGCTTAGGTTATGAATGGATAAAGATGAGGTCTTGTTTAACCTTGACAAAGCAATGAAGATGCCAATGGAGACGCAGTGTTACAGCATCGATGTGGTGGAGGAGATTGTGAAGGAAGACATGTCCATGATTCTTTCAAAGGATCCCTTGGAGACATGCTTGATGGAGTCTCTTACTTTTCCCACCACAGAGCTAGACGAGCTCTCCAATGAGGTATGTATTGATTTTCTTGAAAACCTACTTGCTTTGGGTGATAACAGGTATGAATCAAAGAGGACCAAGTTTAAAGAGGTGAAGTGGACTAGAAAATACTTGCCTTTAGATAGAGAGAGCACTCCAAAAGAAGAAAAGAATGAGGAGTTGAAACCATTACCGGAGCACTTAAAATACGCCTATCTAGGTGACAATGAGCAATATCCAGTAATTGTATCTTCTTTTCTTGATGATGATCAACTTGAGTAGTTGTTAGATGTGCTTAGGAAGTATAAGTTTGCAATTGGTTGGTCTCTTAATGATTTAAAGGGTATTAGTCCATCATATTGCATGCATAGAATAAGGTTGTTAGATGAGGCCAAGAGTAGCATTCAGAATCTGTGGAGGGTGAATCCCGCTATTCAAGAAGTGTTTAGGAAGCAAATCCTAACGTGGCTAGATGCAGGAATTATTTATCCCATTAGTGATAGCCCCCATATGAGTCCATTGCATATTCTAGCTAAAAAGGGGGGCATGACTATAGTGAAAGTCGATGATGGTGAGACTTTAGCCACTAGGATTCCTACGGGATGACGTGTGTAAGGATTACAGGAAACTAAATGAAAGTACATGCAAAGACCATTTTCCCCTTTCTTTCATGGATCAAATGCTTGATCGTCTTGCAGGTATGAGTTTTACTATTTCTTGAATGGGTACTCGGGTTATAATTAAAATCATGATTGCGCTCGAAGATCAGGAAAAGACTACTTTTACTTGCCCTTATAGAACTTTCGCCTTTAGAAATATGCCTTTTGGATTGTGTAATTCACCTGCTACATTTCAGCGCTGCATGATAGCCATATTTGATGGGTTGATAGAAAAAATCATGGAGGTGTTTATGGATGATTTTTCTGTGTTTGGTTCCTCCTTCGATATTTGTTTGTCTGACTTGTCAACTGTTTTGAAGAGATGCCAAGATACTAATCTTGTCTTGAATTGGGAGAAGTACCACTTCATGGTAAGATATGAGATTGTTCTTGGGCATCATATTTTGGCTAAAGAATTGCAGGTGGATAGAGCAAATGTAGTGGCCATTGAGAAACTTCCACCACCTACCAATGAACAAGGAGTGCGGTCCTTCCTTGGACACGCCAGTTTTATAGAAGATTCATAAAAGACTTCTCGAAATACTCCAAGACCTTATCTCATTTACTTGAAAAGGATGTTCCTTTTGTTTTTTATGAAGAATGTCTAACAACTTTTCAAGTTTTTAAAGAGGCGCTTATTACTGCACCTATCTTGATCACACCAGATTGGACTCAGTCATTTGTACTTATGTGTGATGTAAGTGACTTAGCACTCGGAGTGGTGCTTGAGCAGATGAGGGAGAAGAAGTTTTGCGCCATTTACTATGCGAGTAAAACTTTTGATGCAGCATAAAAGAACTACACTGTTACTTAAAAGGAGTTTCTAGCTGTGGTGTATGCATTCAACAAGTTTCGACAGTATTTGGTTGGCATGAAGACTATAGTGTATACGGATCACTCTGCGATCCTGTACTTCATGGAGAAGAAGGAAGCAAAACCAAGGATCATTAGATGGATTCTTCTTCTACAAGAGTTTGATATGGAGATCAGGGATAAGAAAGGAACGGAGAATGTTTTGGCGGATCCCCTATCAAGGTTGGAGACAAGGGAGCATTGTGTTGATTATTTCGATTATATAGAAGAGATGTTCCCTGATGAGAAGATAATGGCGGTGTTTGCTAAAGGGGCTGAGAGAGCTTGTGCGGTAGCTGCTCAAGGAATGGATCCATGGTAAGCTGATTATGTCAATTACATTGCCGTAGGTGAAATTCCAAAAGATTTCAATAGGTATCAATTTTGCGAAGTTTAAGAGAGATGTTGAGACGTTTATATGGTATGATCCATTTGTCTACAAGATTTTTATGGATTCCATAGTCCGTAGGTATGTGCCTGAGATGGAGATGGAGAGTGTTCTTGAATTTTACCATGCACATCCTAACTGGGGGCACTTCGGAGCTCAAAAGACAGCAGTTAAGGTACTTTAATATGCTCTTTATTGGCCTACTTTATTTAAAGACTGTGAGTCCTATGTGGCTACATGCGATAGATGTCAAAGGATGGGGAATATAAGTAGAAGAGATGAGATGCAACTTCAGCCGAGCATTGTTGTTGAGATCTTCGATGTATAGGGGATCGATTTTATGGGACCTTTTCTCCCATGTAATGGATTTCTCTACATCCTTTATTGGATTATGTTTCTAAGTGGGTGGAAGCCATTTCACTCGTGTGAATGATTCAAGGACTGTTTTGTCTTTCTTGAAGAAACATATCTTTGCCCTCTATGGAGTTCCTAGAGCACTAGTGAGTGATGGAGGGTCACACTTTGTCAACAAGCTTCTTGAAAAAGTTCTAAAGGATTATAGTGTTAAGCATAGGGTCACTACACTCTATCACCCTCAAGCGAATGGGCAAGCGGAGGTCTCCAACCGACAAGTGAAGAAAATCGTGGGGAAAGTAGTCGGAACCAATAAGAAGGATTGGGCTATGAAGCTCAATGATGTTTTATGGGGGTTCCAAACTACTTACAAGACGGTGCTTGATATGTCACCGTATCAAATAGTCTATGGGAAGCCGTGTCACTTACCCATTGAAATTCAGCATAGAGCTTTTTGGGCATTGAAAGTTTGAACTTGTCTCTTAAGGATCAAAAGGAATTGAGGATGACTCATATCAATCAATTGGATGGTCCAGAAATCGAGCTTTCAAGAACTCAAAGTTCCATAAGGAAAGAATGAAGAAATGGCATGATTCGAAGATCTCCTATAAAGAGTTCAGGCAAGGTGATGAGGTATTACTTTTTAACTCTCGTTTGAAGCTTTTCACAGGAAAATTGAAATCGAAGTGGACGGGTCCGTTCATTATCCATAGAGCCTGTGGAGGGGGGATTTTTGAACTCATAGACAAAGATGGGGACATCATAGCGGCGAATGGGCATCGATTGAAGCATTACAAGTTGCCGGGATGATGCTTGTATCGTCTTTGAGGATATCTTGTACTAGATAGGTACCATCGTGACTCTCCGACCTTAAACATGAGCGCTTGTTGGGGGCTTTCCCTCATGTTTTAATGCTTTATTTCATTAGTGTGAGTAAGAAATTTTTATATTTGATGTGCTTACTAATCGAATATTACATCTCTTTGCAAACTTAGTTTCGACTATGGTTTCTACTAAGTTTGGGGGAGGGGGTGTGATGTACTTACCTCATCGAAGCACCGAGAGTATAATCTTTTTTTGTAATGTTTGTTAGGGGAGTTAATTTTTTGCGGCATATTGAAACTTTAATTGGTTTTAATGTGTCAATTTTTTGCAATTCGCTTAATGTCTAGTGGTGTTTTGTTTTGTGTATCATATGCGGAGTTATACATGGTTTCATCTAGTCTAAAAGTGGTTCTCTAACTTAAGTTTTGGCTATCATGATACTTGATGTTGTCTTATAATTTAAGTGTTGTAAGGAAAGACGAGAAAAGTACAAAGTTTTAAAAATTCTGGAAGTTGTTAGACCAAGACGCCGTCATTTGACCAAGCTGAGTGGTCGAATGCTGGTCGAACAAAATATTCAAAAACTTACAATAGCTCTGTTCGACCAGCACGATTTGTTCGACCAAGCTTGTTAAGTCGAATGCTGGTCGAACAAAATGTTTAAAATCATACAGTAAGGTTGTTCGACCAGCACACTTTGTTCGACCATATTCTCCAAGTCGAATGGTGGTCGAACGGAACAGGGCAGAACATGGGGTCAATTTCACATGTTGTTCGACTTCACGCTGTTGCTCGACCAAGATATTTTGGTCGAACGGGGGTCGAACAAGGTCACGTTTAAGTGCAGATTTGAGTTATTCGACCAAAAACCCTTGTTCGACCTAGTTGCTTGAGTCAAACGGGATTCAAAATTGGATTTCAAGGTCAGTTTTTCCCTTTTGTTCGATCAACTCCCATCATCTTCTCTCGAGCACCCGATTCGAATTGTAAGTTCCTTTTCTCAAACTCTTCCCACACTCTAATCTTCCTCTCCACACACTTCCACATCCAAAATTTGGAGGATTCAAGTCCGAATTGGGGCTTTTCTACTCAAATTCTTGGAGTACATCACACACACACCATGGCCAACAAAGGTATATTTTTTGAACTTCTATACCCATGAATTTATGAGATTATGCTTAGGAATGTTGGGTAAGTTGATTGAAGCATGTATTTTGTGGATTGAATTGTTGAATTTTTGGTGTTCTTGTTGGAATTTCACTTGAATTGACATGATTCAATTTATGTTGGATTATTGAAATTTGGTGAAATTGATGTTGCATATCATATGGGCTTGAGGTTAATATCGAATTGTATGTATGGGCTCATTGATTGAAGTTGATGGTGTGTGATTGAATGAGGAAGAGGAGCATGTTTTTGGTTTTGTTGAAGTATGTTGAAATTGGAGAGCATGTTTGAGTGAAGTATTTTTAAGACTAAGGATAATCATTCTTGATTGAAAGTGTTGAGTTATAGTTGCTATGATGGTTAGATAAACACTTGACGTTGAGAGTGGTTTAGCATATGAGTTTGAAGTCTTGAGTAGAATTCATGTTAGTCTTAGGATTGGTATATTTGCTTTATCTTTTTTGTTGTGTATTGAAGTATAACTTTTGTAGGAAAAGAGATTGCTTCATCTTCGAAGAGGAAGGAGACCAAGTCTTGTAGGAAGGGTGATGGTGTCAAAAAGCTTAAATTGGATAAGAAGAGTCCTTCTGATTATGGAATTAGGATCGCTAATTGAGAGGAGAAAAAAGAGTTGTGGGCAGCTATTGTGAGTAAGAACATGAGGACTCGTTATCAAGATGATGAAGCTATGGTTGCAATGAACATCATCAATGATATTCACTGGATGTTCAATCGAGTAGGTATAACCAGGTTTATGGAGATGAAGAGGGAGACATATTTCCATATAACTGCTGAGGTTCTATGTTCGTTGAGTATTGAGCGTGGAGATCACTATCTTCCGTATGCTATTCGGATGCAGATTGGTGGGCAAGAGCAGTTGATGCATGCCCGAGAGTTTAATGAGATGATCGGCTGTGATAATGTGTCTGATGTGGAGCAAGATGATTTCAGACCTGATGAGTTTTAGAGGTCTATATCGGGGAGGCGAGGAAGATACAATTCGAATGCTTCCAAGGTTGCTTTCATCCGCAATCCTGTGATTGCTTATATGGATCGGATTTTGAGTAACACTCTATTTGCTCGATCTGAGAGGAGTTGTATTCTGAGGGGTGAGCAGTTGTGCTATGGTGTATGCTTAATGGTGTCCGCTTCAATGTAGTGGCTTACTTTTTCCAGCAGCTTCATAAGTTTACTACCCACGGATTTCAGTGTGTGAACATAGGAGGACTTATTACTCTGATAGCCAAGTATTATAGGATTGATTTGAGTAGGCATCAACAGATTCGAGGGGATCCAGACTTGATCTTATCGTCATGTGTGAGGATGGGATTGATTCAGCGGATGGACGATGTGTGGATGTATATCTGTGGCAAGAAACCTGTTTTGTTCAGATTTCCACTTTCTGTCGTTGATCTTACTACAATTCAGGTCAACAGTAATTTATTGATGGATACCTCGAAGCATAGGACGATCTCGAGGACTTATTTGGAAGAAGGAGATTGGAGACTTCTGGATAATATGCACTTACAGGGAGTCTTCATAGATGAGGACATGATTATGGTAGGAGATCCATCCGACTTCAAGGAGGAAGATCAGCCGCCACCACTAGCTTTCATTTTTTCGGATATGGATTTTCCTCCGATGCAGCCACGACAGCCACAGAAGCATAAGTACTTTGAGCCACCGCCACAGCAGTAGCAGGATTTTTGGCAAACTCAGGATCAGTTCTATTAGGAGCAATTCCGATTAATGAATGAGCACTTCGTCACTCTCAATGCGAATCAGCAGGAGACTAATCACCAGGTTGCCTTAATGAACGCGAACTATACTGCGCTCAATCTGAGGTATGATGCTATGGATAGAAGGATTGGAGAGGTGCAGGCTAGCAACCGAGAGATTAACAGGAAGATATTTGAGTTACATAGAGATTTTGACTTATGGCGCATGGATACTAGCCATGATGATGATGCTTTGGAATAGTAATGGCACCATGTTTTTTTTCTTTGTCTGTTTCATCTCATCCCCTTTTTTTTTTTACTTTACATGTTGAGACTTGATGGTGGGATGGTTAGGTGTTATTTATGAGATTCATATGTGGGTAGTTTGTACTTGATATTGATGATGTTATTGGGTGTTTGATTGATGGAGGATGGATACATTGATGTGTTTTGGAATGTTTAGTGCTGATTTGTGTTATGTGCACTTGTTTTGATGCATGTTAGTTTGTTAATGATGAGCAGGTTCTATTTTTACTTGTAGTTTACGAAAAGATTGATGTTATTTGCATGCTTTAAAGAGTGCTTAGGATTCTATTACCCATGTGAGGATTTGAGCCTATTGGTCATGCTATGAGCATGATAGTTTATTCTTGGGATTCGTTTGTATACTCGTATTCTAGAACTTTACTTGGAGTCTTGTTTGAAATTTATGATTGATAGATACTAGGAAATGATCTTATGCCATTATTGATAATTGAACCACTTAGTCAAAAGTTATCCTACCTTTATGTGTATATCATTAGAGGCCCTATTGAGCTATTAAAAGCTTTTTCTTTGGCAAGCCTGTGATAAAGGTCTTTATTCCCTTACTCTAGCTTAAATACCCTATTTACTAGTAGAGAGTTAAGGTGAATGTGTGATAAGTGAAGAAATTAAAGAGGGAAAGTAAACCTTGCTAAGAGAAGAGTCAAAAGATGGTGGTTAAATCTAGTTTAGGGGTAGTGCCTGAAACTGGTACCCCGACTGCTTAGAAGGGTAGTGCCCGAAATTGGTACCCTTGTGCTTTGAAGAAAGAAGATGTTGATTCTAAAGAAAGGAAGGAGCTGATGAATTGCAAAGATCATGATAATGATGATGGAGCAAGGAAATTAAGCTGTTTGATGAAAAGCAAAACTCCAAGGTAATTCTCTACTAGTGAATTAGTTATTTTTACCAAAATTATCCTACATTTACAAAAGAGCCAACATTACAACCCATAAGACAAATCCTTTGTGATCCTAGTATTGAAATGATTATAGATGGATTTTTTAGAACCTTGTCAAGCTTATGGTTACGCGAGTATATGAATTGAATTTGAGTGTATATTCTAACCCGTAAGGTGTACAACTTTTACACTTGAGAGAGAAAGCAAACACTTACCCGTGAGCTAGATGACTTAGCACTCATAGAAGTATTGTAATTAATTAATGTTTTTGTATGAATGAAGGGTATGATGGATTTCATGTTTTGATTTGATACAATTGCATATGTTAGAATAGGTTGTGGCAGTTATAACGATCTCGTGAATGACACTCTCTTTCCTTTATTTTGAATTTGTTGTCTCGGGACGATTAACATATAAGTTTGGGGGTTTGATGAGAGTTTAAATTCACGTGTTTTGGGCTTGGATTTGTGTGGAAGTTGAGTACGATTTGGTCGTTTATTAATGACGAATCGGGTTGTTTATAGAAAATCCATGATCAGAGGCTACTGAGGTGTTTTGAGCATATTTATATAGGAAAACATGTCTTAAGGGCTCGGAATTGGAAGACATGATTTTTGAGATGTTTTCGAAGGTTTTTTGACCTCAGAGACTTATTCGACAATCATTATTTTGGTCGAACAAGGGAAGCCAAGTCGAGTAAACTACGCAAAAACATACAGAAACGTTGCTCGACCAAGAGAAGTCATTCGACCAGAATCATCTTGGTCGAACTGATGGAGTTTGGTCGAACAAAATGTGTAAAAACTTACAGAGAGTTTGCTCGACCAGTGTTCGACCAGGAGGCTTTGCTCGACCAATGGAGGTCTGGTTGAATGGAATTGTGCTGGTGCTATTTTTGGTAATTCTGGATTTTTTTTGCCAAATTTGACGTGTGCCTCAAGTAAAAGCCTATCAAAGGTCCGTGAGGAGCCCTTTACAAGTAATAAAATGGATGTAGAGCACATGAAGAAGGGAGTTAGATTCAACATCCATCCTACACACACCCAAGCCCTAACTCCAGCCTACGAAGCTGTGAAGAGAGGTTTGTCTGTCGAACCAAGTGAGAACCTAGTGAAGATTCAAGATGGAGAGAGTCCCGATGGCGCCCGTATCTAGGGTTTACTTCGTTTCTTAATTTATTTTGTAATTTTCAAGACTATGGGTAAGATCCTGCCAACCACCATGATTGTTCCCAGATCAATCATAGGCTAGAACCGCTCCAGTAGTTCTAGGGTTATGAAGGTTTTATGAGTTAATTGAATTTCCTTGTGTAAACTCCATAAAACACTACTTGTGGTTTATTTTAGATAAGACTATACTATTTAAATTCATACTCACAGTCGTTTTGTGCATCATTAATTGTTATGTAGAGTCTAAATATATATCTTGGTTATTGATTGAGTGCTTTCATTGCTGAGCAGAATTACATGTTATAATTCTAAGTGAAGGGATTCCAAAGTCTTATTAGAACTGTCTTGTATAAATACTTGTTAATTAAATATTATTTGGGTTAATAAGTAGTATAAAGAGTATAACTTCAAAGTACCAATAAAGGGAGATCATATCGGGTTAGAGTACTAAGTGCACGGAAAATAATTGATACTGATAGTACCTAGAAAAGGGGTGAATTATATCTCTTGCTCCAAGGATATTCATACATGTCATAAGTTTGTTTGCTTGTGTCTATATAATGAACTTGCATGGTTTAGTGATGCGTCCTTGAACCACAAGGCAGAGTCGGACATCAACACATGGAAAGGAAATTAATAAGTAAAACTGGTTGACTTGAAGAACTATCTAATTTCTCACTTGATCATAGTCGTATTATCTCTACTACTTATTATTTTAATTATTATTTTAATTACTCGTTACTTTAATCTTCAAAATCATATTTCTATAATAGTCTTATTAAGTTAGAATAAAATCAAATTAATAATATTCCATCCCTCGGGTTCGATAATCACTTGGTTGTCCATCAAAACTATAATTGATATCCTTATACTTCAGGATTAATTTTGTGTGTTGAGAAAACGAACATCAATAGTCCAAAAGATCAAAGGTTGATTTTTAACACAAACATTAGATTTTTGGAAAGGGACAATGTAATAAATCACAAACCTATGTATAAATTGTTCTAAAGGATGTGAGAGGGAAAACACAAAGAATAGTACCAATTGTGTAAGATACGTGACACATCTGATACACAATTACTTGTAGTGTTTTGTCATAGTGGGTGGGTTGTTTTACAACCTGAAAGATTTATATTTTTGGAGAGTCATAAGTCTTGGTCCTTAATAAACATGAAATTGGCCCATGGGTATGAGGAAGCACTACAAGATAAAATGAGATATCTTAGCGACTAGCAATGATTTCTGAAATAGAATGTATGGATTCTTAATTAAGTTTGGGTGCTTATAGAACTGCAAAATGGTGGTAAAGCTATTGGAAGTGGCTATACAAAAATAAAATAAGATCAGATGGTAAGGTGATACTTAGAAATAAGGTTTGTTGCGTATAGGTACACTCAGAAAGAAGGGTGAGTTCTAGTATGAGAAACCTTTTTCGCCGGTAGCTAAGTTTAAGTCGATCCTGATTCTTTTATTCATTGCTGCTCATATTGAATTATGAGGTATAGAAAATAGATGTTAAGATAACTTTCGTGATTGGTAATCTTGAGGAAAACATCTATGTGAAGCAACCAGAGTGATCTATTGCAAAGAGCGAAGAGCATTTTGAGTGTAAGCTTAAAAGTGTCCATCGATTGACTAAAGCAAGCTTTAAACTCAAAGTACATGATGAGATAATCCAGTCATATGGATTTATTCAATTTGCGGATGTGTCTTGTATATTGAGTAGAGTGATGGAAATGTGGTGGTATTTCTTATACTATACCGTAGATGGTATCTTGCTCATTGGAGACAATGAAAGAGAATTGTCAGGTGTATGTGTATGGTTGATAAAGCAGTATGAAATGAAGGACTTAAGAGAAGCAAAATATATTCATGCGATCATAGTGATACGGATCACAAGATAGGATGTTATGCTTATCTCAAGTTTCATATAATGATACAATCCTTACTCGCTATGGCATCTGACTTTATCTAAGGAAATGTGTCTTATGATACAAAAGAAGATAAAGCAGATGAAGGTAGTTTCTTATGCTTCAGTGAATAAGGAAGCTTAATATAACGAATACTATGCACGAGATTGGATATCTATTTTACTAAACACATGGTCAGTGGGCATCAAGGTAACCCGAAACAAGAATGTTGAACTGTGGTAAGACATATTTTTATGTACCTAAAAAGGACTAGAAATTATATGTGGGCTTACCAGATAGATTCACTGCTTCTTGTGGGTTACGTAGATTTGAATTTCCTAATCAGATAGAGATGGCAGTAAATCCACCTCAAGGTTATGTGTTTAATTTTAAGAAATAGAGTCATAATTTGGAAGAGTGTCATATAGAAATATATTTCAGACTCCACCATGGAAAGATAATAAATTGGAGCCTCTGAGGCATCCAGAGTATCTATATGACTCTAGAAACTTCATGATGGACTTGGATGTGGTTTCTGAGTTTGCCCAAGGTTATCACAATTTATTGTGATAATAATGGTGCAGTTGCAAACTTGAAGGAATCATGACTTCATAACGCAAATAAACACATTAAGCGAAAGTACCAAACACATTAAGCGAAAGTACCACCTGTTACGAGAAATCGTATAATAAGGGGAAGGTTGTTGTCACTAATATTGCATCGGAAGATGGCCTAGTAAATCCATTTACAAGGACCTTAAAGTGAAAGCTTTTGATGGTCGGGTAGTGGGAGCAGGAATCAGATGCATGGCAGTTGACATGATAGCGTAGTCTTTTAGTATAAGTGGGAGATTGTTAGATTGCATACTAAAAGTCTAGTTTTTTTTATGAACAATGTTATAACAATTTATTTGAAATGAGAATCATATGATCAAACATTTTGTATATTATAATATATTTATATGTTATTGCAAAAGTCCACTTACTTTATACTGTAGAGAATATGTTATGCGACAACACGTGGAAGATCATATTATCGGTTTCCTTATAAAGTATGAACATATGTTCACAACCGATATAGACGGGGACAATCTATCTGGATAGTTGTAGTGTGATTTGGTATTAGTTTATCTTACTATAAAATCACATTAGTATATTTTGTGTGTATTGAGCAGGACCGCTTGAGATTGTTCGACTTATACTGACAATATAGAAGAACTTGATCTCTATTCTTATGAATGTTCGTACTCTTAATCCCTATACAATAACCTCAACACGTAAGCCAATATATATTTCTTTAATTCATCAATGGGTGAGATTTATATGTATTAAATCAACAAACTTGGTGAGTTGGGAAATAGTCTCTATATTGTGATGTGGATTGTAGAAGGAATCCGTGTCCTATTAAATAGGTTGATGATGTCCCCTTGAGGAGCTCATAAGGATTATCATGTAAACCCTGCAGGTGGATTTATTCCTGTGAGATTGTATGCTAAAAATCTAGCTTTTGTATGAACAATGTTTTAACAATTTATTTGAAATGAGAATCATATGTTCAAACATTTTGCATATTATAAATTATTTATTTATATGTATATGCAAAAGTCCATTTACTTTATACTGTAGATAATATGTTATGAGACAACACGCTGAAGATCATATTGTCGGTTTCCTTATAAAGTCTAAACAGATGAGCATAATCAAGATAGATGGAGACTCTCTATCGGTATGGTTGTAGTGTGATTTTGTGTTAGTTTGTCTTGACTATAGAATCACATTAGTGCACTTAGTATGTATTGAGTAGGACCACTTAAGATCGTTTGACTTGTACTGTCTATATAGGAGAACTAGATCTCAGTTATTATGGATGTTCATGCTCTTAATCCATATACAATAACCTCGACACGTAAGGCAGTATGTATTTCTTTGATTCATCAATGGGTGAGATTTACATGAAATTAAATCAACAAACTAGGTGAGTTGGGAAGTAGTGCTGTCTCTATGGTGTGCTGTTGATTGTAGAAGGAATCCATGTCCTATTTAGGTTGATGATGTCCCCTTAAGGAGCTCATAAGGTTTATCATGTAAATCTTGCAAGTGGATTAATTCTGGCATGATAATAAGGTTGAGTAGTACTACTCTCGGATTAGATATTAATTAATTTTAGTTGTCAGTAACTTAATTAATTAATAGGCATTTTATATTTTAAACATGGGGAGACTGTCTGGCTCATAATAAGAAGGAGCCCATATAATAATTATGGGATTGGAGAGGTAGTGCAGTAATAATATTTTAGTAGACTATATTATTGTTATTGGACTTAAGTATAAGCCTTGGGCTACGCTTGGATACTTAAGACCAATGGAGACCCAACTCCAATTTCTTCTCCTGGTCCCTGCTGTAGCCCATATATATAAGTTATCTCAGCTTCCTAAAACCTCTCACTCTGCGCCGTTTTCAACATGAAAGAGAGGAGAGAAAGCAGATTGAGAAGATCCTGAAGATCGTCACCCACACGACGTCAGGATTAAACTTAAGGAATACATCAGAAGATCAAGAGGTTGTTCTTGTCGGTTTTAGGATCGTTTGGTTCAACCGTGATCCATTAAAACAAAATAAATAATTAGCGGAAACGATTAAACGTTTAACTTTCACCGGGTGTTTTGAAGAAGATCTTTTGCAAACCACCTCTGATTTTCTGCTGTATGACCCTTGTCCAATCCTACTATTGTGTGGGCAATAATCTGCAGGATATTCCCAATCTGTTTCTCTCCCTCACTCACGTCAAAAGAGGTGCAGGAATTAGGGCAAATAGAAACTGAGATGACTTATTTATTTGGGCTACAACAGGGACCAGGAGGAGAAATTGGACTGGGCCTCAATTGGATTTAATTAACCAAGCTTAGCCCAAAGCTTTTAATTAAACCCAATAATAATAATATAGTCCATTAAAATATTATTACTGCACTACCCATCCAATCCCAATATAATATTTTGGGCTCCTTCTTATTATGAGCCCGAAAGTCTCCCCATGTTTAAGATATACAATGCCCATTAATTAATTAAGTTACTGACAACTCAAATTAATTAATATGTCATCCGAGAGTAGTACCACTCAATCTTTTTATCATGCCGGAATTAATCCACTTGCAAGATTTACATGATAAACCTTATGAGCTCCTCAAGGGGACATCATCAATCTATGACGGACATGGATTCCTTCTACAATCAACAGCACACCATAGAGACAATACTATTTCCCAACTCACCGAGTTTGTTGATTTAATACATGTAAATCTCACCCATTATTGAATCAAAGAAATATATACTACCTTACGTGCCGAGGTTATTATATAGGGATTAAGAGCACAAACATCCATAATAACTGAGATCAAGTTCTCCTATATAGACAGTACAAGTCGAACGATCTCTAGCGGTCCTACTCAATACACATTAAGTGCACTAATGTGATTCTATAGTCAAGACAAACTAATACCAAATCACACTACAACCATCCCGATAGATAGTCCCCGTCTATCTTGGTTGTGAGCATCTGTTTATACTTTATAAGGAAACCAATAATATGATCTTCCACGTGTTGTCGCACAACATATTATCTACAGTATAAAGTAAATGGACTTTTGCACAAATATATAAATAAACAATTTATAATATGCAAAACATTTGATCATATGATTCTCATTTCAAATAATATTGTTAAAACATTGTTCAATACAAAAGCAAGGCTTTTAGTATACAAATCTAACAATCTCCCACTTATACTAAAAGACTACGCTGCCATATCAGCTGACACGCATCTAATCCCCATTCCTTCTACATGCCCATCGAACGCTTTCACTGGAAGGCTCTTAGTAAAAGGATCAGCCAGGTTATCCTCCGATGCAATTTTAGCGACAACGACCTTCCCTCTTTTAACGATGTCTCGTATCAGGTGGTACTTGCGCTCAATGTGTTTACTCGCCTTATGGGCTCGTGGTTCCTTCGAGTTTGCTACTGCACCACTATTATCACAATAAATTGTAATCGCTTTGGACAAACCAGGAATCACATCCAAGTCCATTAAGAAGTTCCTGAGCCATACTGCTTCTTTAGCTGCCTCAGAGGCTGCTACATATTCAGCTTCCATGGTAGAGTCAGTAACGCATTTCTACTTTACACTCCTCCATATTATGGCTCCTCCTCCAAGAGTATACACATAACCCGAGGTGGATTTACTAGCATCCCTATCTGACTGGAAATCCGAATCAGTATAACCCAAAGGTAACAAAGTATCTGCCCTGTAAACCAGCACATAATCTCTAGTCCTTCGCAGGTACTTCAAAATATGCTTTACCGCAGTCCAATGCCCCTGTCTTGGATTACTTTGATACCTACTGACCATGCCCACGACATAACAGATATCCGGTCTCTTACATAGCATAGCATACATGAGGCTTCCTTCTGCCGAAGCATAAGGGACCAGCTTCATTGCCTCTATTTCTTGTTGGAATCTTACATGCTAAAACGAGTCAGGATTATATCAAACTTCTCCTAAGTCCTTCATCTCAAACTGCTTAGACAGTCATACCCTTACACCCGACAATACTTTTACATTGTTTTCAATGAGCAGAATATCATCCACGTATAGTACAAGAAATACCACTACGTTTCCGTCACACTTCTTATACACACATGATTCATCCGAACATTGAATAAATCCATATGACTGGATTACTTCATCAAACCGGATGTTCCATGATCTGGAAGCTTGTTTCAATCCATAAATGGACCTTTTAAGCTTGCACACAAGATGCTCTTCGCCCTTTGCAATGAATCCTTCTGGTTGCTTCATATAGATGTTTTCCTTAAGACTTCCGTTAAGGAAAGCTGTCTTGACATCCATTTGCCATACCTCATAATCCATATGAGCAGTAATAGACAAAAGAATCCAGATTGACTTAAGCATGGCCACAGGCGAGAAGGTTTCCTCATAATCGATTCTTTCTTTCTGAGTATATCCTTTAGCCACAAGCCTTGCTTTAAAGGTTTCCACCTTACCATCATATCCTCTTTTTCTCTTATAGATCCACTTGCATCCAATAGCTTTTACACCATTGGGTGGTTCTACAAGCTCCCAGACTTGATTAGAATACATGGATTCTATCTCAGATTTCATTGCGTTTTGCCATAATTGAGCATCTTTATCTTGCAGTGCCTCATTGTAATTCCATGGGTCAATTTCATGTTCACCCGGGACCAAGTCGGATGACTCTTCCAATCCCATGAATCTATCCGGTTGTCTGACAAACCTCCCACTATGACGAGGCTCCACAGGCAATTGTGATTCAGGTGTAACACGCGGTGCAGTGTCCTGTGGTATATCTTCTTGTACAGTTGGTATTATATTTGGTGTTTCCCCTCTAACTTACTCTAGAACAATTTTACTCATGGGTTTGTGATCCATTATATAATCCTCTTCTAAAAATCTTGCGTTCGTGCTCACGATCACCTTTTGGTCATTGAGACTATAAAATAAACCACCCTTCGTTCCTCTAGGATACCCTATAAACAGACAAACATCAGTACGTGATTCTAACTTATTAGCATTTGCCTTTAACACGTGTGCCGGAGCATCCCAAATTCGAACATGTTTCAGACTAGGCTTGCGCCCGGTCAACAGTTCTGTGGGTGTGGAGGCTACCGATTTAGAAGGTACTAAGTTTAGAATGTAAGCCGCTGTTTCTAAGGCGTGTCTCCAAAATGAATTTGGTAATTCCGAATAACTCATCATTGATCTTACCATTTCCATAAGAATCCTATTCCTTCTTTCCGCTACACCATTCTGCTGGGGTGTGCCCGGTGCAGACAATTGGGATTCAATCCCATTTTCCGATAAATAATTCTTAAACTCTCCCAAGAGGTATTCACCACCACGATCAGATCGTAGTGTTTTGATATATTTACCAAGTTGCTTTTCCACATCAGCCTTGTATTCTTTGAATTTATCAAAGCATTCAGACTTGCGGCGCATCAAATAAATATATCCATATCTTGAATAATCGTCAATGAAAGTGACGAAATATTCAAAACCCCCTCTTGCCTGGACAGACATAGGACCACATAAATCGGAATGAACCAATTCCAACAAATCTTTAGCTCTATACCCCTTTGCCTTAAAAGGCCTTTTAGTCATTTTTCCTTCTAAGCAGGATTCGCAAGTTGGATAATTTTCCATTACTAATGAACTCAGAGGTCCATCAGCTATCAACCTTTGAATCCTACTTAAGTTAATGTGACCCAGTCTTAGATGCCAAAGATATGTTTGGTTCATTTTAGAAGGTTCCTTTCTCTTATTAGTAGATGTAACATTCGTTTCAATTTGTTGCATTGTGGGAGAAATTAGATTAAGAGTATACAAATTATCTATCAATGTACCATCACAGATAATAATTCTATCTTTCCTTATAATAACCTTGTCATTAAAAGAAACAGAATATCCATCCATAAACAATTTAGAAACTGAAATTAAATTCTTTCTAAAATGCGGTACATAAAGACAATTCCTCAAAACAAGAGTTTTACTCTTATTGAAAAATAAATAAACGTCTCCCACTGTGACAGCTGCTACTCTTGTAGCATTCCCCATGAGTATGGTAATCTCTCCATCACTGAGCTGTCGGGTTTGGTGGAACCCCTGCAAAGAATTGCAGACATGGTCAGTGGCTCCCGTATCTACACACCAAGTGTCAGCAGATACAGCTGCTAAACACGATTCAACAACTAGTATATAAGACTTACCATTCCTGTTCACCTTCAGAAGAGGGCAGTCTGCCTTGTAGTGTCCCGGCTGCTTACATTTGAAGCACTTGCCTTTAGGCTTCTTGACCGCACCAGTCTTTGCTTTCACTTGGTTCACCGGTGCTGAATTTCCTTACTTTTTTTTCTTCCTAGCGCCCTTCGGCCTAGGATGAGTAGCATTTTCAGCAACATGAACCTGAGGAGGTCTACGAAACAGTTCTTCCACCGCCACAAGTTCTGTCAGAAGTTCCACCAACGAGTACATATGTTTGTTCATACCATAGTTCAGGCGGAACTGCTCAAAACTCCTAGGCAAGCTTTGGAGTATGATATCGACCTGGGTTTCCCCATCGATTTCAGCTCCAAGAATTTCCAACTCATTGAGTTGGCCCATCATCTTAAGGACATGTTCCCTTACAGGAGTGCCCTCAGCCATTTTGGTGTTCATCAAGACCGACATGCCCTTCGATCTAGCAGGACGACTCTGATATCCGAAGAGTTCCCTAAGATTATGCATCATATCATAGGCGGTCTCCATGGCTTGATGCTGAGTCTGAAGCACATTTGACATAGATGCCAAAATGTAGCATTTAGCCATCCTATCAGCCTTGACCCACCTATTATAAGCATTTCTTTGCTCTTCGGTAGAGGCATCAGTAGGTGCCGGAGGACATTCCTCAGAAAGTACAAAGATATAATTTTCAGCAGTTAATACAATGTCCATGTTTCGCTTCCAGTCAACATAGTTAGTGCCAGTAAGTTTATACTCTTTAAGTATAATAGAAAGTGAGTTGAGTGCCATATTAAAATCCTGAGAATCATAAATAATTAAACAGATCAAACACTTCGAATTTATCAATTTATATTGAATCCCTCAAAACAATATAAAATAAAATTCACCAACATCTCAAGCACCGTGAATTTGCATGCCACGACAGTGTGGACGTAAACAAACTCGAACATTTACAAGAGAAGGTTTTACCCAATCATCTCATTTGTCAACTTATCTTTATGACAAAATAATTAATAGTCGGTTTTCTTTAGCCATGCAAATAACAGCAGTGACTCCGATGGGGAGGATACTAATTATTTGCATCTAAGTATACACTATTATTTGACCCCAAGTCCATTGCGCAAGCTTATGTGCCTTACAGATAGAGAAGTACACACGCGCTTGGATAATTTCCTACAGTCATCTTAAAGAAGTTTGTACCAGTGATCCGTGAATAAACTCATCCGATGGGGAGGAACGCTCTAATACCAAAGCGCAAGTTTACTCACATCACTTACAAACCAATAATGGAGGCCATGGGAATTTATTTACCAATTTCCTCTCCCACATAGTTATTTAAACACGAAGGGTTTTTATTTAACATGCATATAATATTTCATAATAAAATATACATCCTAGCATGCTTCTATTTAAAGTAATTCAAAATTAAATAAATCACGTAGAACATGCCACATATATAACAATTAATTGTCCAGTAAAACAATTAAAACAATTATATATCAACAATTAATTGCATAAAAAATTGGATCAAATAAATGGACCCCGTCTATCCAAACATCAATAGCATAAAATGAGCAGCCCATTAAAAAATAGTCAAGCCCACTTAGCCAGCCATTTACTAGATGAATAAACATACAGCCTGTAAGCAAATAAAAATTCACAGTCCAATCAAATGGCGACACGTGGATTTTTTTCTGATTAAATTGTCAATTTTGATTTATTATTGTTTATTCTGGAATTTAATTTATTATTGATTCCTAAGATAAAATAATAAATAGTTGATAATTAATTTAAGCCCAACAAATTAAAGGGGTTTAAATTAAATGAGGTTTGACCCAAGTCAAATAAGCCCAAATTAAATGAGGCCTGACCCAAGTCAAATAAGCTCAAATTAAATGAGGTTTGACCCAAGTCAAATAAGCCCAAATTAAATGAGGCCTGACCCAAGTCAAATAAGCCCAAATTAAAGGAGGTCTGACTGAAGTTAAACAAGCCCATGCAATAAATCAGACCCAAATAAAATAGGTCTGACTACAGCCCAAACAAATAAGGTCCAAGCCCGCAGAATCAGGTCAAATCAGCCTGGACCAATCAAAATGCAGGGCATTAATGAGGGAGTCTTCACATCTCACCTATATAAAGGGGACTCTTCTCTCATTTGAGATACACACAAAATATCTGAAGACAAAAGCTCTGAAGAGATCAAGAATACGAGCAGTGCTCTCTTGAATACTTCAAGCATCTTCAAGCGAAGAGCAGCCACCAAATCGAAGTGAAAGGTTCTAAACCCCTTCGATCCGGCGTTCTTCAAAAGTAATAGCCACCAATTGGAGATCAAGGTTCTGCACCCCTCCGATCCGGCGTTATTTAAATCAAGTTCTTCAGCGTTCTTCGCGGAAAGCTTCAAGAATAACATTTTAATCCGAACAAAGGCTCGACCCCTCCGGATTAACGTTATAGGTTCAAGAATAGCGTTTTAATCCGAACAAAGGTTCAATCCCTCCGGATTAACGTTATACACTTTAAATCTGAGTCCGGATAAGCTTCATTTGAAGATCCGACTCAACACACAAGTCAAGTCCACACAAGCTGTCAACACAGTCAGCATACACTTCGTCAAAGAAGTCAAGCCAAAGAAGTCAAAGTCAAGTCAAAGCCACATTGGTTCGAGAGAAGAATCAGAGGATTGATAGAGATCGCTTCCTTAATTATCAAGTTTAATCCTTCTGGATTATTATTGTAATTAACTTGTATTTATTTTATTATAAATACAAAAATTTATTGTTACACAGCCCATTTAAAATTATGGCCCAACTACAAACCCACAATTAATTAAGCAGCAATAAAAAAAATTGGGCCCAATCAGTAACAAGAACAAGGGCCCAACAAGCACTTTAATTAAAAAAATTGCCCAGCAAGGAGAATCACATCTACTGCCCTAATTTTTCTCCGAGCCACAACCTTCAAATGGAATCACCACCGGCAGCCACCAGCAGATCCCACCGGCGCATCTTGGCCCCGCTGCTATCGGCGGCCGTTTCGTCAACTAATCGGAGTCGCCGTTAGCCCGCCGCAGTGCAGCTCCCAGCTGTGAAGAATCACCATCACTGCCGAAAATCTTCTCCCAGCTGCAGACACACTCCGTACAACAGCTGTAACATGGAGCCGCCGCTCCCGGTGGTCGTGCTGTCAGCCCACTGGAGTTGCGCTGCCAGCCGTCCAATAACAATCTACCATACTACCGGAGTCGCCCCGTCCGCCTAGTAGATAGTCGACATCCTCGAGCCTTCACCGTCGCATGCCGCTGCAACCGCGATTCGACCACTGCCAGAATTGAGTCGCCAGGACGCCGCTGTGCTAGCACCACATCCGTGCCCGTGTGCCTCTCCCAGGACCGTAGATCAACTGCCACAATCGGCAACCGCACATCAGATCCGCACTAATCTCTCATGTGAAACGCCTCAATCCGAACATCCACAATCTCAATTCAATGCCGGAATATCACTGCTCCATTTGACGCCGCCAATTGAACCCCGCCGATCACTGCCCTCAGCCGAGGGTCGCCGTTCACACGTGATTCAGCAGCGATCAGAGCCCACCACTGGTTCTTCCGGCATCATACGCCGAGCAGTCACTGCCGCTTCATCTACCAGCCTTCATGCGCCGTTGGCTTACTCCTTTCACTGTCACGTGTCGTCGGATGCTCACCCATCCTGCAGGGTGTGTGTGTGAGATATAACGTGTATAGCAGGCGAGACAATCACCAGTTATGTATCCGTGTGTGTACAAGGTGTTATAAACCCAATAATCACACGCCCAAATCATCAACAAAGCACATAGGAATTAAGTGTAATTCACACATATCCTATCCCTAATATCATGCCTTGAATCAACGATTTATAAACATAGAATACATAGGATTTTGACAAATAATACCATATTATTCAAATCCTAATACATATGCGACTATATCAAGATTATATCACTAAATCACATAGTTAATTACATAGTCACATAAACTAATGAATCACGATTCACCACGATACCAACGCTCTGACACCAATTGTTGGTTTTAGAATCGTTTGGTTCAACCGTGATCCATTAAAACAAAATAAACGATTAGCAGAAGCGATTAAACGTTTACCTTTCACTGGGTGTGTTGAAGAAGATCTTTTGCAAACCACCTCTGATCTTCTGCTGTATGACCCTTGTCCAATCCTACTATTGTGTTGGCAATAATCTGCAGGATTTTCCCAATCTGTTTCTCTCCCTCTCTCACGTCTAAAGAGGCGCATGAATTAGGGCAAATAGAAACTGAGATGACTTATTTATTTGGGCTACAGCAGGGACCAGGAGGAGAAATTGGACTGGGCCTCAATTGGATTTATTTAGCTAAGCTTAGCCCAAAGCTTTTAATTAAACCCAATAATAATAATATAGTCCACTAAAATATTATTACTGCACTACCCATCCAATTCCAATATAATGTTTTGGGCCCCTTCTTATTATGAACCCAAAAGTCTCCCCATGTTTAAGATATACAATGCCCATTAATTAATTAAGTTACTGACAACTCAAATTAATTAATATCTCATTCGAGAGTAGTACCACTCAACCTTTTTATCATGCCAGAATTAATCCACTTGCAAGATTTACATGATAAACCTTATGAGCTCCTCAAGGGGACATCATCAACCTATGACGGACATGGATTCCTTCTACAATCAACAGCACACCATAGAGACAATACTATTTCCCAACTCACCGAGTTTGTTGATTTAATACATGCAAATCTCACCCATTGATGAATCAAAGAAATATATACTACCTTACGTGTCGAGGTTATTGTATAGGGATTAAGAGCACGAACATCCATACTAACTGAGATCAAGTTCTCCTATATAGACAGTACAAGTCGAACGATCTCTAGCGGTCCTACTCAATACACACTAAGTGCACTAATGTGATTATATAGTCAAGACAAATTAATACCAAATCACACTACAACCATCCCGATAGATAGTCACCGTCTATCTCGGTTGTGAGCATCTGTTTATACTTTATAAGGAAACCGATAATATGACCTTCCGCGTGTTGTCACACAACATATTATCTACAGTATAAAGTAAATGGAATTTTGCACAAATATATAAATAAACAATTTATAATATTCAAAACATTTGATCATATGATTCTCATTTCAAATAATATTGTTAAAATATTGTTCAATACAAAAGCAAGGCTTTTAGTATACAAATCTAACAGTTCTCTACAGCTATAATTAAACAACATACTCTGGTGAAAGGTAATGCGAACTTTGAATACTTATTGCTTTCGCTGATTAAGTTTGCATGGAACCCTAACAGTTCACGCTAACCAAACGATCGAATGCCAACAATTGGTATCAGAGCTTCAGTTTTATGGTGAAACATGACTTGTTAGGCTAGGGTTTACGTGCTATACATGTATTAATTGTCGTATAGAAAGCATGAGAATTAGGGTTTGGTATATGTGTGAATTATCTATGAAATCCTATGTGCTTTGTGGTTGGACATTGGCGTATGATTTTTGCTAATTGTACATGCTGGACAACCACACATGAGAGTGCCATGAGCGGCTGCACGATGGAATGTGTTATTGCCTTGGAAGAAGAAAAGGACTGGAGGCTTGCTGTGACTGGACTGCTATACTGCGATCGCGATGGGCTAGATACAAGGTCGATGAATGGTTACAGTGGCGTTGTTGGGAGAAGCACACTGGACGATTACTGGCAAGACTGGCTTCGGCAGCGTGGCTCACATCGCGATACATCTGCGAGACTTAGTGACTGTATGTGAAGGCTCCAGGTGGCGATGGGTGCACGATGGTGTGACTGCGAGTTCCCACTACTGATGCGCAGCCCGATGGCATGACGTAGCAGACTGGTGGGCAAGACGCTGCCTGCGCGGATGGAGGCGGTGGCGCATCGGACCAAGTTCTGGATGGGTCTGACGAGGTTCTGGGCGCATCAAGCAACGATCTGGGCGTGTCCTCCATCATTTTGAGCGAGTCCTTTGATGGCCAGGGCGGGTCTGAAGTAGCTTCTGGTTGGGTCTGGAGCAACTGCCGATCGGGTCTGTTGCTTTTGTCGATCGAGTTTGGAATTTTCTTCCAAGCGAGGGGATGCTTTAGGCACGCTGCTTGCGCATAGAAACATTAGTGAACGACTGGAGGATGTTGCCGACATGATAGGCGTGAGGATGTGATACACAGGTTGTGCCGTGGCAATTGTGGGGAGCAGCAGTGCGTGTTTTTATGCACAAAGGACAGCAAGCGCTCGGATTGGTTGGCGTGTGGCACACGACCCTTGTTGAAGCTTTGCACGAGTCGTGCAGGCATGGATTGTGGGGCCATCGCACGAATTCTCCCACATGCACGACACACAAACGTGGGTGACTTCGGATGGCACAACTCATGCCAAATGGCTACACGAGTCGTGCAGGTGTTTTTTATTGGTAGTCGGGCTCTTTTGCATTTTGTCATTTTCTACATTCCTTTCGAGATATATATAACTGTATTAATTATTTTATTTGACGATTATTGTTATATATGTGAGCATGTTCTATGTGATTTATTTTTTTTTAAAATTACTTAAAATAGAAGCATGCTAAAATGTGTATTTATTATTGGAATATTATATGCATATTAAAAAACCCTCGGTGTTAAATACCTTAGTGGGAGTGAGAATTGGTAATTTAATTCCCGCGGCCTCCATTATTGGTTTGTAAGTGATGTGAGTAAACTTGCGTATTGTCTATAGTACCTTCCTCCCTATCATGAGATTATTCAGAGATCACTGGTACAAACTTCTTTATGATGATTGTAGGAAGTTATCCGAGCGCGTGTGTACTTCTTCATCTGTAAGGTACATAAGCTTGCGTAATGGACTTGGGGTCAAATAATATGTACACTTAGATGCAAATAATAAGTATCCTCCCTATCGGAGTCACTGTTGTTATTTGCATGGCTAAAGAGAAACCGACTATTAATTATTTTGTCATAAGGTTAGGTTGACAAATGAAATTAATGGGTTAAACCTTCTCTTGTTAATGTTCAGGTTTGTATACGTCCACACTATCGTGGCATGCAGACTCACGGTGCTTGAGATGTTGGTGAATTTTATTTTATATTGTTTTGAGGGAATCAATATAAATTGATAAATTCAAAGTGTTTGATCTGTTTATTTATTTATGATTCTCAGGATTTTCAAATGGCACTCAACTCACTTTCTGTTATACTTAAAGAACACAAACTTACTGGCAAAAATTATGTTTACTGGAAACAAAACATGGATATTGTTTTAACTGCTAAAGATTATATTTTTATTCTCACTGAGGAATGTCCTCCACAACCTACTGATGCCTCTACCGAAGAGCAAAGAGTTGCTTACAATAGGTGGGTCAAAGCTGATAGGATGGCTAAGTGTTATATTTTGGCTTCTATGTCAAATGTGCTTCAGACTCAGCATCAAGCTATGAACACCGCCTATGATATGATGCATAATCTTAAGAAACTCTTCAGGCTTCAGAGTCGTCCTGTTAGGTCGAACGACATATCTGTGCTGATGAACACCAAAATGGCTAAGGGCACTTTCATAAGGGAGCATGTCCTTAGGATGATGGGCCAACTCAATGAGTTGGAAGTTCTTGGAGCTGAAATTGATGGGGAAACCCAAGTTGATATCATACTCCAAATTTTGCCTAGGAGTTTTGAGCAGTTTGCCTGAACTACGGTATGAACAAATATTTGTACAAGTTGGCGGAACTTCTGACAGAACTTGTGGCGATGGAAGAACTGTTTCGTAGAGCTCCTCAGGTTCATGTTGCTGGAAATGCTGCTCATCCTAGGCCGAAAGGCGGTAGGAATAAGAAGAAGTAAGGAAATTCAGCACCGGTGAACCAAGTTAAAGCAAAGAGTGGTGCGGTCAAGAAGCCTAAAGGCAAGTGCTTAAAATGTAAGCAGTCGGGACACTACAAGGCTGACTGCCCTCTTCTGAAGAGGAACAGAAATGATAAGTCTTATATACTAGTTGTTGAATCATGTTTAGCGGCTGTATCTGCTGACACTTGGTGTGTAGATACGGGAGCCACTGACCATGTCTGTAATTCTTTGCAGGATTTCCATCAAACCCGACAGCTTAGTGATGGGGAGATTACTATACTCATGGGGAATACTACAAGGGTAGCGGTCATTGCAGTAAGAGACGTCTATTTATTTTTCAATAAGAATAAAACTCTTATTTTGAGGAATTGTCTTTATGTACCTCATTTTAGAAAGAATTTAATTTTGGTTTCTAAATTGTTTATGGATTGATATTCTGTTTCTTTTAATGACAAGGTTGTTATCAGGAAAGATAGAATTATTATCTGTGATGGTACATTGATAGATAATTTGTATACTCTTAATCTAATTACTCCCACAGTGCAACAAATTGAATTGAATGATAAATCTACTAATAAGAGAAAAGAACCTTCGAAAATGAACCAAACATATCTTTGGTATCTAAGACTGGGTCACATTAACTTGAGTAGGATTCAATGGTTGATAGCTGATGGACATCTAAGTTCATTAGTAGAGGAAAATAATCCAACTTGTGAATCCTGCTTGGAAGGAAAAATGACCAAAAGGCCTTTTAAGGCAAAGGGGTATAGAGCCAAGGATTTATTGAAATTGGTTCATTCTAATATATGTGGTCCTATGTCTGTCCATGCAAGAGGTGGTCATCAATATTTCGTCACTTTCATTGACGATTATTCTAGATATGGATATATTTATTTGATACGTCGCAAGTCTGAGTGCTTTGATAAATTCAAAGAGTACAAGGCTGATGTTGAAAAGCAACTTGGAAAATATATCAAGACACTATGATCTGATCGTGGTGCGAATACCTCTTTGGGGAGTTTAGGATTTATTTATCAGAGGAAGGGATTAAATCCCAATTGTCTTCACCGGGCACACCCCAGTAGAATGGTGTAGCGGAAAGAAGGAATAGGACTCTTATGAAAATGGTAAGATCAATGATGAGTTCTTTGGAATTACCAAATTCGTTATGGGGATATGCCTTAGAAACAGTGGTTTATATTCTAAACTTAGTACCTTCTAAATCGTTAGCCTCCACACCCACAGTACTACGGACTGGGCGTAAGCTTAATCTGAAAAATGTTCGGATTTGGGGTGCTCCGGCACATGTGTTAAAGGCAGATGCTGATAAGTTAGAATCACTTATTGAAGTTTGTCTGTTTGTAGGATATCCTAGAGGAACGAAGGTTGGTTTGTTTTATAGTCCTAAAGACCAAAAGGTGGTCGTTAGTATGAACGCTAGATTTTTGGAAGAGGATTATGTAATGAATCATAAATCTATGAGTAAAATTATTCTAGAAGAAGTAAGAGGGGAACACCAAACATAATACCAACTGTAAAAGAGGATATACCACAGGACACTGCACCGCGTGTCACACCTGATACACAATTGCCTGCGGAGCCTTGTCATAGTGGTAGGGTTGTGAGACAATCCGATAGATTCATGGGATTGGGAGAGTCTTCCGACTTGGTCCTTGGTGAACATGAAATCGACCCATTGAATTATAACGAAGCTTTGCATGATAAAGATGCTCAATCTTGGCAAAGGGAAATGAAATCTGAGATAGAATCTATGTATTCTAATCAAGTTTGGGAACTTGTAGAACCACCCAATGGTGTAAAAGCTATTGGATGCAAGAGGGTCTATAAAAGGAAAAGAGGATCTGATGGTAAGGTTGAAACCTTTAAAGAAAGGCTGTTGCTAAAGGATATACTCAGAAAGAAGGAATCGATTATGAGGAAACCTTCTCGCCAGAGGCCATGCTTAAGCCAATCTGGATTCTTTTATCTATTGCTGCTCATATGGATTATGAGGTATGACAAATGGATGTCAAGATAGCTTTACAAAATGGAAGTCTTGAGGAAAACATCTATATGAAGCAACCAGAGGGATTCATTGTAAAGGGCGAAGAGCATCTTGTATGTAAGCTTAATAGGTCCATTTATGGATTGATCAAGCTTCAAGATCATGGAACATCCGTTTTGATGAAGTAATCTAGTCATATAGATTCATTCAATGTCCAGATGAATCATGTGTGCACAAGAAGTGTGACGAAAATGTAGTGGTATTTCTATGCTCTATGTGGATGATATTCTTCATATTGGAAACAATGTAAAGGTATTGTCGGGCGTAAGTATATGGCTGTTCAAGGAGTTTGAAATGAAGGACTTAGGAGATGCCAGACACATTCTAGGGATCAAATTAAAAAGAAATCGCAAGAGAAGAATGTTGTGCTTATCCCAAGCTTCATACATTGATACAATCCTGGCTCGTTTTAGCATGCAAGATTCCAAGAAAGGTTTTCTACCTTTCTGACATGGAATACCTCTATCTAAGGATATGTGTCCAAAGACACAACAAGAAATAGAGAAAATGAAGTCGGTACCTTATGCTTCGACAGTAGGAAGCCTCATGTATGCTATGCTATGTACGAGACCAGATATCTGTTATGCCGTGGGCATGGTCAGTAGGTATCAAAGTAATCCAAGACAAGGGCATTGGACTGCGGTAAAGCATATTTTAAAGTACCTGCGAAGGACTAGGGATTATGTGCTTATTTACCGCGCAGATACTTTGTTACCTTTGGGTTATACTGATTCAGATTTCCAATCAGATAGGGATGCTAGTAAATCCACCTCGGGTTATGTGTTTACTCTTGGAGGAGGAGCCATAATATGAAGGAGTGTAAAGAAGAAATGAATTGTAGACTCCACCATGGAAGCTGAACATGTAGCAGCCTCTGAGGCAGTTAAAGAAGCATTATGACTTAGGAATTTCTTAATGGACTTGGATGTGATTCCTGGTTTGCCTAAAGCGATCACAATTTATTGTGATAATAGTGGTGCAGTAGCAAACTCGAAGGAACCAAGATCCCGTAAGGCGAGTAAACATATTGAGCGCAAGTACCACATGATACGAGACATCGTTAAAAGAGGGGAGGTCATTGTCGCTAAGATTGCATCAGAGGATAACCTAGCTGATCCTTTTACAAAGAGCCTTCCAGCGAAAGCATTTGATGGGCATGTAGAAGGAATTGAGATTAGATGCGTGTCAGCAGATATGGCAGCATAGTCTTTTAGTATAAGTGGGAGATTGCTTGATTGCATACTAAAAGTCTAGCTTTTATATGAACAATGTTTTAACAATTTATTTGAAATGAGAATCATATGATCAAACATTTTGCATATTATAAATTATTTATTTATATGTCTGTGCAAAAGTTCATTTACTTTATACTGTAGATAATTTGTGCGACAACATGCTGAAGATCATATTGTCGATTTCCTTATAAAGTATAAACATATGCTCACAACCGAGATAGACAGGGACACTATATCGGTATGATTGTAGTGTGATTTGGTGTTAGTTTGTCTTGACTATAGAATCACATTAGTGCACTTAGTGTGTATTGAGTAGGACCGCTTGAGATCGTTCAACTTGTACTGTCTATATAGGAGAACTAGATCTCAGTTATTATGGATGTTCATGCTTTTAATCCCTATACAATAACCTCAACACGTAAGGCAGTATGTATTTCTTTGATTCATCAATGGGTGAGATTTACATAAAATTAAATCAACAAACTCGGTGAGTTGGGAAGTAGTATTGTCTCTATGGTGTGCTGTTGATTGTAGAAGGAATCCGTGTCCTATTTAGGTTGATGATGTCCCTTGAGGAGCTCATAAGGTTTATCATGTAAATTTTGCAAGTGGATTAATTCCGGCATGATAATAAGGTTGAGTGGTATTACTCTCAGATGAGATATTAAATAATTTGAGTTGTCAGTAACTTAATTAATTAATGGGCATTGTATATCTTAAACACGGGGAGACTGTCAGGCTCATAATAAGAAGGAGCTCATAACTTAATTATGGGATTGGAGCGGCAATGCAGTAATAATATTTTAGTGGACTATATTATTGTTATTGGACATAAGTATTAGCTTTGGGCTAAGCTTGGATACTTAAGCCCAATGGAGGTCCAACTCCAATTTCTCCTCCTGGTCCCTACTGTAGCCCATATATATAAGTTATCTCAGCTTTCTGGAATTCTCCCTCTGCGAGAGAAAGCAGATTGAGAAGATCCTGAAGATCGTCGCCCATATGACGTCAGGATAAAACTTGGGGAATACAACAGATGATCAAGAGGTTGTTCTCTGCAGCTATACTTCAACAACATACCCAGGTGAAAGGTAATGCTAACTTTGAATACTTATTGCTTTCGCTGATTAAGTTTGCATGGAACCCTAACAGTTCACGCTAACCAAATGATCGAAAACAAAAAATTACAGCATGATAATGAGGTTGAGTGGTACTACTCTCGGATGATATATTAATTAATGGAGTTGTCAGTAACTTTATTAATTAATGGGCATTGTATTTGTTAAACATAGGGAGACTGTCGGGCTTATAATAAGAAGGAGCCCATAACGTAATTTGGGATTAGAGCGGCAGTTCAGTAATAATATTTTAGTGGAATATATTATTATTATTGGACTTAAGTATAAGTTTTGGGCTAAACTTGGATACTTAAGCCCAATGGAGGCCCGACTCTAATTTCTCCTCCTGTTCCCTGTTATAGCCTATATATAAGTCATCTCAACTATTCGAAAACCCTAAGTGTACATGTAATACATGTGGAACATAAGGGAGGAAGCAGATTGAGAGGATCTTGATGATCGTCGCCCACACGACGTCAAGATTGGACTTGGAAATACAACAGAAGGCCGGAAGATCATTAGTAGCTGCTGTTCGATCTTTTCTTCAACATACCCTGGTGAAAGGTAATGCAAATTTATACTGTTGCTTCTGCTGATATAGTTTGCATGGAACCCTAATAGTTCTTGTTAACTAAACGATCGAACGCCAATAATAAAAATTATCAGCAGATCGACTACCAATCATCACACAGTCATCAGTTTCATTCAGCACAAAATATTAATTCTTATCGAATTTCATATACAAATTATCATCACATAATTGACTTATTCCTATCAAATTAGCACGCAAACCTACAACATGAAGCAAATTCTTCAGATTTGGAAAACCTTTAACATTTAGAGTTCCTTTACCAACAATGTTACCCTTAGAGCCACAACCATAAGTAACTTTACCACCAACAAAAGTTTCATAATCCTTCAAATATTCAGCATTACCTGTCATATGTCTAGAACAACCACTATCAAAATACCATAGACCAGGTACACATGCTTGTAAAGAAGTACAGACAACATTACAAAGCACTTTTGGTTTTCTGATCCTAACAGATTTAGGTGTGTGTGAAAACTTGTGTGGTAACACTCCAGGCAACATTTTTCCAAAAAGTATATCATCTTTCAGTTTGAAACAGTAAGGACGAATATGACTAGGGTTTGAAGAATAATGACAAATAAGGGTTCTACTGCCTTTTCTATCAGGAAACTTGTTGAAAAAATCATTTGAAACAGGTTTCACAAACTTTGAATCAGGTTTCAAAAACTTAATAGGACTTTCAAAACTAAAAGGCAAGCATTCTTCAGTGTATCCAAGACCAAACTTATTAGTTTTTCTAACAGATAAACCTTCATTCAAAACAAATGTACCTTTGCTATTCTTTTTGAAGTGCAACGTGGAAGCAGCTAATTGACGTTGGAGTTTAGCAATCTCTGCATCCTTCTTAGTAAGATTTACCTAAAATCTTGTTATAGTCTCAATCAGTCCATCATTTTCTTAGTTGACAGCTTTCAGTTCTTTCAGAAGTTCAGAAATCTTCATCTCTAGAAGTTCTTATGTAGTACCTGCTCTAGAAAAGAAAGCATTAGTACAGTTCATATCAAGATCAGAAGTAGACATAAACCTGTACAATGTTGTTTCCGATGTTAGCACACTAGACTCAACATCTGAGTCACTCTCAGAGAAATCCTCCTTCACACATTGTGTTAAGAACTGATGCGGGTTTTCTTTGCATGCAAAATTAATTCCCCAAGTATCAAGGATATCAGTTGCAGCTTAATTAAGCGACCAAGCGAAATATCAAACCCAAAGTATGACGTATTATCAATTTAATTATTAACTAAATCAATTAAGATGAATTGGCAATAAAGTTGTGAATTTATTATAAAAACAATGAATTAAAATAACAAATAAAATAAATTGGGAACTAGGAAAATACGAAAGTGAATTAAGTAGGAGAATAGGTAGCTCTAGGATAATCCAGTTTCACTCATTAATTTTCCTATCGTGTATCAATATCTGACTCTACCTTGTGGAATATGGACGCATCACTAAGCCATGCAATTTACTCTATAGACACAAGCAAACATGCGTATAACACGTGTGAATAACCTTGAGCATGAGATATAACTTCACCCCCTTTCTAGGTACTATCAGTATCAATTATTTTCCCCTAGGATTGGTACTCTAACCCGATATGATCTTCCTTTATAGGTACTATAAAATTACTCTCTTTATCTTATTTATTAACCCGAATTCAATTCAATTAACCAGTATTCATATATGATAGTTCTAATGAAACTTCAGAGTCCCCTTAGTTAGAATCATAATATGGAATCCTCTTCAGCAGTGAACGCGCTCAATCAATAACCAAGATGAACATTCAGACTCTATTCAACAGTTAATGATGCACAAAATGACTCTGAATATGGATTAAAAAAGCATAGTCATATATAAACTAAACCACAAATAGTGTTGTACGGAGTATACACACGAAAGTTCAATTAATTCATAAAACCATCAAAACCCTAGACTACGAAAACGGTTCTAGCCCATGATGATACAAAGAATAATCATAGGGGTTGGATAGATCTTACTCATATATTTAGAAAAATCAAGATAAATTAAAAAATGAATAAAACCCTAGATGTGGGTGTCGTTGCTTCCTTCTCCGTCTTGAATCCTCATCTTGGTTCTCCTCTTGATTCCATGAATGATTCTTCAAAGTGACGGATGTATGGAGGAAAGGATGTGGATGATGGTTGGGGGTGATCCCCCTTGTGGGGTGTAGGATGATTGTGTTGTGGTTCTCCAATCTTGGTGTGATCTACATCCCCTTTTATACTTGTAAGCTCTCATTATGGACCTTGGATGAGTTTTCTCTTAGAAAATATGAAAATACACGCACCTGGAGTGTAAAAATACAGATCTGTAGCTGTTAAGGCATTTGGTTCGACCATGGGATTGGTCGAACCAGAGCTGTCGTGGTCGAACCGATCTGAACCAACTTGCGCAGTCTCACCGTTTCGCGTATAACTTCCACATCCAAACTCCGATTTAAGTGATTCTCACGCTCATGCGATACTCTTTTCCTCAGAATTCTATAAATATAAAGAACTCATAGAAACTCAAACAATTGAATGTGTAACAAGTCATGCAAAGTGGCACATCCGTTCTGTTTGGTACAGCTTGTGCGACGTCACTATTTTGATCATAACTTTCTCGTTTGGATTTCGATTGAGGTGTTTCTTATGCCAAAACGACCCACTCTTCTGTGGTTTTGTAGAATTCTAGCACTAGTTACACCTTTTCTCCAACTTTGTAATTTTGATCCTTTTTCCACCTAATACACAATAAAAAACCTCAAGTGCACCTTTTTGTCAAATATATAAAATATAAGACACTTGTGCTAATATGTAAGAACAATTCCCATCAAAAGGTGTTAAATTGGACTCTCAAACATGCTTATTTTCACTCTCATCAATCTCCAAACTTACCCGTTGCTTATCCTGAGGCAACAAAATAAAAATAAAGAGAGAGAGTAAGAAAATTAGCGGGGAAACAAGGACTATGACAAATACCCCATTCACTATACAATTATCCTCAACTCAGGTCATGCAACTCTCATTACATGTAATAATCAATTCATAGTATACAAGATAAGACAATCACCACCAATTCAAATACTCCATTGACATGTTCTCACGGAAAGTATATATCACTCGCACTCAAGTGTAAAAAATGTACACCTATTGGTTATGGTGTTTACGCTCAAATTCAATTCAAGTACATGCGTAACCATAAGCTTGCCAAGTCTCAAACTCTCCACCACTAAAAGTATGATTCGATAATGGGATCAAAAAGGACTTTTCTTTTGGATGTAATGTTGGCTCTTTGTTTAAGGTAGGAAATATTTGGATAAGCGACTCAAAACTCAGATCAATCAAGTCGCGATCCGTCATGATCTTTCATTCTTATTACTCACTTCAATTAAGCACAACATCCTCCTCAACTCTTTCACTTTTCTTTTTCTTTCTAGCACAACATTTTTTCCTTCTTCTTTTCTTCTTTTTTCTCTCGAGGTACCAGTTTCGGGCACTACCTTGCACATCCTCCATAGGGTACTAGATTTAAGCACTACCCTAGGGTGTTTTATTCCATAGAGTACTAGATTTAAGCACTACTCCATGATTCTCCTTAGATGCATCATAAAGCTCAGTAACTGTTTTAACACTAATTTCATTCTTTCCCAAGCTATTATAAAACTACATCAACACACTTTGAAAAGCCATTAACTCTCCACTAGATAAAAGAAAATCAAGGCTAAAAAAATTCAGATGCTCAAAGTGGTTATTCCTCGTAGGCTGCCAAAGAATGAGGTTTTTAGGCTCAATGGGGCTAACTACGGATAAACATCATTCGGTAGGGATTATTTGGCTAAGTGACTCATAAATTCAAGGTTGACCTTAGATCATTTCCCATAATCTAACACACATATAGTTTCAAGTAATATTATATGCAACTTTTAGAATACACACGCAAGAACGATACTAGCCAGAAAAGAAAAATCATGTTTTTATGTACATGATATAAGGTTCAAAATCTTATATGGGTTTTTAACAAGTAACAGAACACTTTTCATGGTAAGAAATATACCACAAGTACACATAGAACTTCATATTGCAATATAACTCAAGCACATTTCCTTCATCAATTTTAAGAGCATATGAATTTCAGACACAATTCTAAAAATATAAGCTCATGTGGATAACCAAAACCAAAAACTCAATCCTTCCACTCTCATGAATTAAAACCACACATAGAAATTGGAATAAGAAAATGAGGGCACCTGATATATCCTTCAAAATGTTCACGAGCTCCTCAAGTTGTTCAACTCGATCAAGTCAAGCTTCAATGTAGAACTCGTCTTGCCACCTAGTTACATTTTCTATCATCAAAGCTCAAACACACTCATCATCATAGATTCATCAATAATAAAATAGGAGACCTATAAAAAAGACTCAATTGACTATATAATTGACTCCACACACTAGGCACACTAACACAACACACTAAACATTAGGTAAGTTACAAAAAATCGACATACAGACACCGGTTAAAATATTAATATGCCGCAAAAAATAACCCCCCTAACAAACAAACAACCAACGAAAGAAAAAATTATACCCGTGCTCATAAGATGAGGTAAGTACATCACACCCCCAAAACTTAGTAAAAATGTAAGTCAAAACTAAGTTTGAAAAGAGATATAATAGCCGAAATGTGAGCACTTCAAATATAATAACTCCTTACTCACACAAATGAAACACGAAAGCAATAAAAATAGAAGGGCAAGCCCCCAACAGGTGCTCATATTTAATGTCATAGAGTCACGACGGTATACCACTTTTTGAACTACTGGATCAGATGGTGGTCTTCTCGCATCCTCACCTACAAGTAATTTTTTCCCTCTTCTTGTCTACACTCATCACCTTTCCTTTTTTGGTCACAAGTATATGATCCTCAAAATTTTCTTTCTCCCATGGCTGTCTAGATTCCTCTGTGTCAATCTTCCACTCAAATTCCGAATCATCTGTTTTATTAAAATCAAAATTAAATAAGTTAGAAATCACATCTATGCTCTTGCATGATTGAGTCTCCATAGGCATCTTCATTGCTTGAAGGTTCGATTCAAACGGCTGATCTAACGGACCTCTAGGGCGTGACTGCGCAGTCTCATGGTTTCGAGCATAACTTTCGCATCTGATCTCCGATTGAGGTGATTCTTGTGCGAACATGATCTTCTCTTCTGTGGCTTTCCATTAGACTATCTTAGGAGCTGGTTTGGCCAAGGTCTTGGTCGAAACAAGTCTGTATTGGTCGAACCGAGCATCAAAAAGTTTAAACTCCCCAGTACAGGCTTGTTCGACCATGGTTCGACTAACAACCTTGGTCAAACCATAGTGGACATGGTAGAAAAATGCTTCAGAGGAAACAAGGTTTTGCGAACAGGCTGGTTCGACTAACAGGGTTGGTCGAACCATAGTGGTCGTGGTCTAACCCGACTTCAAAAAAATAGAGGGTCGCTGACAGGCTAGTTCGATCATGGTTCGACCTTTAGGGTTGGTCGAACCACTATGGTTTTGGTCGAACCGACCTTCTAGATGCTCCGTAGGTTGCCCAGGTGCTTGGTTCGACCTCCAGGATGTGGTTTGACCTACTGGCTTAGTCAAACCCTGGTCGAATCGAGCTCCTGGAGCTTCAGAATTCGTTTCACCATCATTGGTCTCTCATACTGAATTTCATAACTTAACAGGATGGCGTTGCACT
Source organism: Pogostemon cablin (assembly GCA_023678885.1). Classification (NCBI taxonomy): domain Eukaryota; kingdom Viridiplantae; phylum Streptophyta; class Magnoliopsida; order Lamiales; family Lamiaceae; genus Pogostemon; species Pogostemon cablin. Next base: position 11,258,253 of record CM042973.1, on the reverse strand, counting down.
CTTTCAGGTTCGTTATGCTTTGAGACGGGAACTTTTCTTTCTCCAACGTTTGTGTCAATTGATTCACGTTCCTGACCATTTGCCCCATCATCAAAACAAGGTCCTTCAACTGCTTAGATAAATCTACATGATTAGCATTGATAGTAGCCTCAAGACGATTAACCCTTGCATAATTTTCAGCCATGTATCGATTGAAGGTATCTTCAACACTCTTCTATTCATGCTGTTGCATACTAGGCCCCCTTTGTGTGAACTCTGTAATCTGCTTCTGCTGGGACTCTAGTAGCTTGTTGATGGTAGCTAGACTAGAGACGATCTCATCATCCCTATTCGCCTTCACCACTTGATGTTCAACTTGAGCCACCTTGCCAAGTTCATATAATCCTCTTACTCCCTCCTTAGGCCAGTCACGTGAATTCATAGAGATGTCTTCAAATAACTTTTCTACTTCAAGTGTTGTCTTAGATAACAACGTTCTTCCTGATGATGCATCAATAAGAACACGCGACTCACAATCTAATCCATAGTAGAAGATGCTTATGTACTGAGCCTTAGACATCCCATGCTGTGGGCACCGCTCGAGCATATCTTTGAACCTATTCCACGCCTCATGAAATTTCTCACCCCTGATTCATAACAAATTGGGTGATCTCTTGCCTCATTCTTAAGATCCTTGAGGGTGGCATGTATCTCTCCAAGAACTTCTGCTGCAATTGGTCCCATGTAGTGTAATCCGTGGCATCAAGAGTCTCATACCAATGTTCTGCCCTATCAATTAATGAAAACTTGAATAGGGCGATCCACCTAGCATGATCATTAGCTCCAGTATCCTTTGAGTGTTTGCATAACTAAGAAATCTTTTGAGATGCTGATATGGATCTTCAAAATAACCTCCAGAAAAAGGTATTCTTCTCTACCATGTTAATAAGAGCGGGATGTATCTCAAAATCATCATCTTCCCCCCTTGCTCCTTTCAACCCCATGTTGCCAATTCCACAGTACGTGAAAATTTCATGTATGACAACATTATCCGAATTCTGCCTTGCTCCGGTCATATTTAGCTCAATGTGTTATTTCTTCTTTCCTTCTTCTCATTTTCCTGGTGCACAAGTACCTTAGAAAAATTTAAGGTTAGATAGAATTAAATAATCACAAATAAAAGTCTTAATCAACTAGAAATAATAAACTCAATAATAACAGTCGTCCCGACAATGACACCAAAAACTTGATGCGCGTTTTCTTGCATGCAAAATTAATCCCCAAGTATTAAGGATATCAGTTGCAGCTTAATCAAGCGACCAAGTGACATATCGAACCCAAAGGACGGCATATTTTCAATTTAATTATTAACTAAATTAATTAAGACGAATTAGCAATAAAGTTGTGAATTTATTATAAACTACTAACAATGAATTAAAATAACAAATAAAATAAATTAGGAACTAGAAAAATATGAAAGTGAATCAAGTAGGAGAATATGTAGCTCAAGGATAATCCAATTTCACTCATTAATTTCCCTGTCGTGTACCAATATCTGACTCTACCTTGTGAAATATGGACGCATCTCTAAGCCATGCATATTTACTCTATAGACACAAGAAAACATGCGTATAACATGTGTAAATAACCTTGGGGCAAGAGATATAACTTCACCCCTCTTTCTAGGTACTATCAGTATCAATTATTTTCCTCTCGGATTGGTACTCTAACCCGATATGATCTCCCTTTATAGGTACTATAAAATTACTCTCTTTATCCTACTTATTAACCTGAATTCAATTCAATTAACAAGTATTCATATATGATAGTTTTAATGAAACTTCGTAGTCCTCCCATTTAGAATCATAACATGGAATCCTGTTCAGCAGTGAACGCGCTCAATCAATAACCAAGATGAACATTCAGACTCTATTCAAAACGATTCTAAATATGGATTAAAAACCCAGTCATATATAAACTAAACCACAAGTAGTGTTGTACGGAGTATACACACGAAAGTTTAATTAATTCATAAAACCTTCAAAACCCTGGACTACCAAAACGATTCTAGCCCATGATGTTACGAAGAACAATCGTAGGAGTTGGATAGATCTTACCCATATATCTGGAAAATACAAGATAAACTAGAAAACGAATGAAATCCTAGATGTGGGCATTGTCACACCCTTCTTCGTCTTGAATCCTCCTCTTGGTTCTCCTCTTGATTCCACAAACGAATCTTCAAAGTGATGGATGGATGGAGGAAAGGATGTGGATGATGGTTATGGGTGATCCCCTTGTGGGGTGTAGGATGATTGTGTTGTAGTTCTCCAATCTTGGTGTGATCTACATCCCCTTTCATACTTGTAAGCTCTCCTTATGGAACTTGGATGGGCTTTTTTTGGAAAATACGAAAATACACGCACTTGGGGTTTAAAAATATGGATCTGTAGCTGTTCAGGTATTTGGTTTGACCATGGGCTTGGTTGAACCAGAGTTGTCGTGGTTGAACCGGTCTGAACCAGCTTGTACAGTCTCACCGTTTCACATATAACTTCCACATCCAATCTCCGATTTAAGTGATTCTTACGCTCACGCAATACTCTCTTCTTTAGCCTTCGACAATATAAAGAAATTATAGAAACTCCAACTATTGAATGTGCAACAAGTCATGCAAAGTGGCATAGCCATTCTGTTTGGCATAGCTTGCGCGACGTCTCCATTTTAATCATAACTTTCTCATTTGGATTCGATTGAGGTGTTTCATATGCCAAAATGACCCTCTCTTCTGTGGACTTCTAACAATGTATCACACCTCTATTTTTTATCTCCAAAAGAACACAGAAAAATTATACAAATTGGATGTGCGTTTTTCAGCATTCTAGCACAAGTTGTACATTTTCTCCAACTTTGCACTTTTAATACTTTTTTCCACCTAAAACATAATAAAACACCTCAAGTGCACCTTTTTCTCAAATATATAAAATATAAGACACTTGTGCTAATATATAACAACAATTCCCGTCAAAAGGTGATAAATTGGTCTCTCAAACATGCTTATTTTCACTCTCATCAAGAACGCAAGTTCTTCTTCAATTGTATTTGAATCTCCTTCAGAATCATCATCAGGCTCATCCTTTTCTTCAGAAGAGTGTTAGCACATTCATTTCATTAATGACCAAAACCAGTACATTCATCACAAATGATCTTTTTCCTAAACTCAAGATCATACCTAAATTTTCTTCTTTGAGTGGGTTTACGAACAGGAGTATGAGGGGAATGTACTACTTTAGACTGAATGGTTGCTTCAGACTTGTTCTTCTTTTATCTAAGATAAGACTCAAATTTATTTGCAAGTAAAGCAATGATGTCAATGTCATCAGGAATATTGTCAACATTTTCATCAACTTATTTAATATCAGTTATGGTAGACGTCTTACCAAAATTAAAACTAGAACAAGCACTAGTTTCACCTTTAAAAATGGAAATACCTTTTTTATCATATGCAAAATCTTGTTGAGACAAATTCATTTCGTAAGTTTTCAAGATACTTATCAGTTTATTATGACTCAAAAGATCAGTGTTCCTAGATTCTTCTATAGTACATATTTTACCATTAAATCTCTTAGGAGGCGTGCGTAGAGTTTTTTTTACTAACCTAATGTTGGAGATAAGGGTCTCTAAGTGACTGCAGTTCATTCACCCCTTCGTAGAGTCGCTCATTGTATGATGGGATGGTATCTTCCTTCTTCATCCTCAAGCTCTCGAATTGCACATTCAACATCCTCGCCCTTTACCCTTTTGACACTTTCAGATCCTTCATAGTACTCTTGAAGCCTTTCCTAAGCGTCTTTGGCTGATGTACAGTTCTGAATCAGGTTGAACATCACTGTATCAACTGATGAGTTGATTGCATTGAGTGCTATGTAGTTCAGCATCGATAGATTGTTTTCCTCAGCAGTCCATTCAAGCTCTTTCTTGATGATTTGATCTCCATCACTGTCTTGAACTGTGGGGGGTGTCCAGCCTGCCAGAATGGTCTTCCAAGCATGTTCATCTATGGACTTAATGTGACTCCTCATTCGGCTTTTCCACAAGGCATAATTGGTTCCATCAAGTATGGGAACACTGTTGATCGATCCAGCAGAGTAATCCATGACACTTCAATACTTAACACCAAGAATCATTACTTAGTACCGTCAAGTGTTGGCTCTAATGGCACTTGTCGTTGCGCCCAGCGGTGTAAGTGTATTTACGTGAGTGATGTTGTCCTTATTATGGTAACACTTATATATTTCACATCTAGAAATTAGGATTTCAAGACCAAGATGCTATTTTGTCTGATTTTGTAACCTCTCCTAAAGCTATTGCAGCATTGGGAGTCTTGAAATCATATAATACATCTCCGCCCGTGCCAACTTCAAATAAATTTGAGGTGTTGTTTGAAGAAGAAGTTCAAAATTAGATGAATGTTGATGCTGAACCTGAACTTGTGGTTGTTCCTGATCAGACTAGTTCTCACATTCATTCTGAATCTTTAAAACCAGATGATGATGACTTCTCTGTGGGTGCTGGTCCTTCTTCATCCCCTGTTGGTGTGCTGACTGATGAGGACATTACTCAACACCTACTTGAACCTGAAGAGGACACTTCTGGTGTTTTGGAATGTTATGAATTGGTGGTTGATCATGGGGCAGACGTTGCTCTTTCAGCTACTCCTTTTTCTCCTAAATTCAGTGGCAACACATTAGATGTGATGGATGTTAATACTTCTCATCACGATTACATTGATGACAATTCGAGCTCTCCTTCTAGAGAGGCATGCCACATCTCGGATCCACATACATTGAAGACAATTTTGCTTTCAAAGTCAGGTATGAATCTGCAGCAAGCTACCTTGAATGCTTCATTTCCAGAGGATAATGTACAGCCTTCAAAGGCTGCTGCAATGGTCGAGCTTTCGGCTTCTCCCGAAGTTATTAATGCTGCTTTGAGTATTTTGAACTCATACACCTCACCTCTGCCCGTTGTGAATCAAATGGAGGGCAATATGGAGACCCCTTTTGGGAAGGATAATAACTCTATAACTGATAATTCTGTGGACGATTTTCCTACCCTCCAAATTGCCAAAAAACTAATCGAAGGAAAATCAAGAAGAAAAGGCATTACTTATATCCCGGCTTCTAAATCGGTTACATGTTCCAAACAGCAAAGCCATAGAGTGAACCTCCGGATGTTTGGGATGTTGCAAGTAATCAAGATTGGAGCAGACTTACAAAGAAAAATAATACTTATTTTTAGCTTAGCTCTATTTCTGTTAAAGCTCTTTGCAAGAGCTTTCTTTTTTAGGCTTCCTGTTTAGCTCTTTTTGGCATTGCCATCCCTACAACATCTTTATATTTTGTTCCCTTTTCTTTATTTTCCTTTATCTTTAATAATATTATGTAGTTTGATAGATTAGTGAATGATCGACGATATAAAAAGTTGATAGCAGATTATGAAACTAGCTAGTTGGCTTCTTTTCCAGTGATAATTATAAAGCATGCACGTAGTATTTATACTAATGGGATTTTAATATTATTTCAAGATGAGTGTATAAGGCTTATGAATCTAAAGCAAAATTGTGTGGGCAAGGTGGAGAAGCCTTTGTGTTGGGGTGCGTTGAGGATGCAATGTGCTCGTGATAAAGATGTTGTCCAAAGTGTTGTTTACATTATGTACAACACTAGCTTGTATCAAAATATAAACTTGAATAGAATAAGCAAGTTTTTGAACAATGGAAGACTTGAACACATAGATTACTCTATCTTTCCACAAACTTTTATTTGTGGCGGCCTCATGACATAAATATATATCACTAACTTGGATATAGTGATTACAAAAACATATTCAAGAGATGGAAACACTTTTTTCCACTCTCGATAAAAAAAATTATATCTATGCGATCTAATCAAGTTCTCAAATTACAAACGTAGACTATAAGATCTAAGCCTACTTTAAGCATGCACTTCCACTACCTTTGAATAGTATATAAAAAAGTATGGGATAATAATATACACTAAGTGTGATACAAGGTGTGACAAATCTTATGAAAACACTACAAGAGAAAACTAAAGATAAACTATATAAGTATGGTGTTTCTCTATTCTACAGCAGGGGTTTTCACCTATTTCTCTTGAACGTCCAGCAATCCTATTTATAGAAGTGGGAAACTAGATTTCACGCCAATGAGTAGTGGTGGTTCAAGGGTGAGGGATACTCTATGACTTAAACAATAACTACCCACTACTTTGACAAAGCTGTCTTCTAGATGATTCCTTTGTGTGTTGACTCATTTAACTGTCTGACTAACCTCTATTTTGTCCTCGAGACTTCTACAGCAGCTACACACCTATAGGAACATCAAAGACAACATACATTCGAACAACACAAAACTATTAACGGTTAGAGAAATCATTGGGGACTTGTGTGATATGAGATGTGATTATAAAGTCTTCCTCCCTAAAAGAATATTTTAGATAATATTTAGAGTAATTTTTGAATATTTAAATTGCATGATTTTAGGAATTCATTCCTGATTTAATGGATTCAATTGATTTCCAAATTCATTGTAACATGTATATATTTACATCAAGGCAGGAGCAATATTACTACAAAATCTATTCTCACTTATCTCTATTATATGGTATTAGTAACAAGTTCTTGACTCTCAAAAGCACATATTTTTTTCCTCGACCATTATCTACATTCTTTCTGTCATGTCAACCAGTACTATCGAATCAACATCAACCACTAACAACACCAACACCTTGCCATCAACCACTCCTTCCATTGTTACTCTGACTTCTCAGAAGCACCTACCCATCAAATTAACTTCATCAAATTTTCTGGCATGGCATGCTCACTTAACTGCCCTCCTTTACAGTCTCAATCTCTACCACCATCTCGACCACATAAAAACTTCGCCTACCACAACAACAACTATTAAACATAGTTTCAACAAGATCAACTTCTTCTTGCTACTATTCTTGGGTCCTTAGTGCATGAGATTCTATCTATTGTTTCCACTGCTTCCACCGCTACAAATGTGTGGTCAAAGTTATGCCAAACCTATGCTAGCACTTCTCACTCTAGAGTTTTCCAACTTAAGAAGGATCTTGCCCGCATCCAAGTAAGATCCTCTTATGCCGCTGAATTTCTTCAACTCATAAAATTGAAGGTTGACGAACTTAATGTCATCGACCATCTCCTTTCTGATGACAAAATAGTACTTTATGTTCTAGATAGCCTCGTCCCAAATTAGCGAGAATTGGTATCATTCATATATGCTCGTTATGCCCTTATCTTATTTTATGAATTGCATGATAAGGTGATTGTTCAAGAGGCTTACTTGAAACAAATATAGATCTAAACAGCCTCTCTTGTCGCTAATGCCAATATTGCCACGGCTCTCACCCATCCAACATATTACTCAACAATGTCGTCTAGTGGCTTCCAATAACTGGAATCATAACTCTTCCCCCGGTGGTAATCGTTATCATGGTAACAAATATAAGAGCTCTAGACATGGTTATAACACCAATAGAAATCCGCATCTTTATAATTGCACTCAAGTTATCTATAACCTATGCAATTATTTAGCACACATTACTCCAACTTGCAAAAAGTTAAATGCCATAGGGCACATGGCTTGTTCACCAAGTAATCAAATACACCATCATCGTGGCTTGTTGGGTCTGGCAAATCTCAAAATACTAGTACATCTGAATTTAGACTTCCATCCCGTAACTTTACTTTATCTAAGTATTTTCATGTACCCACTCCCACACAAAATTTATTACAATATATGTCTTTGGAATTATATCCATCTCACTTTCTTATTAAGGCTCATGTTATACCTTGAGAACAATGCAATGATGGAATTTATCATATATGTCCTCCCTTATTTTACTCGATATTAGAAGATAACTTTTCTAAGATGGGAATTCGAGAATCACCTTCAACTTGGCACGCACGACTGGGGAACCCTTCTCTAAAGATCAGTCAATTTGTCATTTCGCATTTTGATTTACTAGTGAATAACAGAATTTCAAATAATTCTTGTGATTCTTACCATGCTAGTAAAACTCATCGATTACAATTTTATGAGACATCCTCATCTCATTGCATCCGCTTCACTATCACTACAAGAAAATTGCCGAATTTCAATGGCGAAAAATTGTTGGAATATGCAAAAATACCGTTGGAATTCATGATTCTAACAGATATTCCAATGAATTTTTCTGTTGGAAAAGTGGCTGTTGGAATGTTATTTTTCCAACAACATTTCCACTGATTTAAAAAATCCAACAGTGAATCCAACGATATTTTTTTGTTGGAATTTTTTATCTAAAGAATGATTAAACATTTTCCCAACAGAATTTTCTTTTGGAATTAACATTGGAATAAATTTCAATGATCTTCAAACTCCATTAGAATTTTCCAATGATAAAAAAATATTTATTCGGATTTGAGCCCTCGACCTCTTGAGTATGTCTACTTATCATTTACCAACTAAAGTAATATATAATTTATGTTATAAATTGACATTTAAATTTATTGAAGTCTCTTTTTTCGATGGAATTTTCATTGGAATTTTCCAACGGCTTAAGTTTAATTGGAATTTCTATTGAAAAATTTTAATGTTTTATCAAGCTATAGGAATTAGTATTGGAATTTTCCAACGATTTAAATTTATATGGGAATTTTCGTTGGAACTTTCCAACCGTTTTAGTTTTTATATGAATTTTCGTTTGAAATTTCCAATAGTTTATAAGACTATTGGAATTAGCATTGGAAATTTTCAAAGATTTAAATTTTCATTGGAATTTTTGCTGGAATTTTCCAATGATTTATAGTTTTATTGGAAAATTCATTGGAACTATAAAATTTCCAACGAATTTGCTTTTGGTTGAAATTTTTCTGTTGGAATTTGACAGTTTTCTTGTATTGTATATTTATTCAGATGTTTGGGGTTCTATATCTCCTTCAATCTATGGTTCTTGTTATTAATTGTTGTTTGTGGATCATTATACAAAGTATTGTTGGTTGTTTCCCATTACAACCGAATTTCAAGTGGCATCAAATTGTCACCAATTTCAAATTTGGTAAAAAAATAATTTAATAACAAAATCAAGAACTTATAGAGCGATAATAAAGGAGAGTATGTGGCCTTACGATCTTATCTCACCTTTAATGGTATTATTTGGCTCACAATATCACCCCATACACCTCATCAAAATGGCACTTCTGAGAGAACTCATTGGTACATCTTAGAAACTAGTCGTTCTTTATTGTATTTTGCTGATCTTCCGCCTTAGAATAGGTCTTATGCCCTTCAAATGGCAGTATACTTAATCAACAGAATGCCTTCAAGTGTTCTTCAAAATCGAACACTGTTTGAGGTATTGTTCAAATGGGCACTCAATTTATGGATACATCGTATTTTTTGTTTCTTATGTTATCCTTTGTTAAAACCATATGCTCATAACAAATTGTATATTCCTTCAAGACCATGCTTATTTCTTGGATACTCCCCAACCCAAAGTGCGTAAGAGTGTTTGGACATAGTGAACAATCGGATATTTATTTCTCGTCATGTTAAATTTCCTCTAATAGGCCATTTACTTAGTTGGTGAAGGTTAACGGGACTATGGTTAAATTAACCATAGATTAAGAATTAACCCTTTTTATTATTTTTAAGTGTCATGTTTACTTGGAAGGTTTTTAATGAAATACTTTTACATAATTTCCCTTGAAATTAGATAAAAATTTCTCCACTATTGTGGCTTCTTCCACAATTAGTCAATCTCCCGTTTTCTCTTTCACTCCATTCTTACATAGCATTAGCATCAGCCAAATTTTGCAATTATAAACATATAAATTCTTTTTATTGTGAATCAACTTCAAGGGATGCAACTGCTTTCTCTTTCCTTCCAACACTCCAAGAAGCCCCACCACACTCCATCGTCGGAAGATGCCACCTCCAGATCCGACTCTAGCTACCATCACTTGTCGGTTGTCCTATCAAAAATAACTTTCGCATTCAGATCTGACTCTCGGTCATTGAGATCGTCACCACTATGCCACAGTACACCACTGTTACCACAGATCAGGCTCCCGACGTGCCACCATCTACCGACCCTCTTTTCCTTGCTGGAATCACTTACCACCACCAGTAACTACCATCTGCCATCGCCGATCACACACAGGACCACCTACCATTGCTACCGCCGAAATATAGCTGCCGTCAACCATTGTTGTTTCTCGTCCCCAGTCACGAATGTTCCCATTGCTGTCAGGAATTTCATCTCCATTAGCGGCGTGATATCACCACTGCTTGTGGAGAAAGAGAGAGGAAGACAGAAGAAATTATCTCGTATTGTTCGAGAAAGATAAATAAAATTAACTTAAAATGAGGACAGTTGAGTAATTTACTTTCTTTAACCTGAAGGACAAAAATAAACTGTCCAAATTTAGCGGTAAATAAACCACCCTCTACATAGTGGAATTGACACCGGATCCTTATTGGCCGGGTGTTAACCGTTCGGTCTTAATTTATGAAGTAAACAATTTCTTTCTATTGTTTACAATGTGATAACTCCAATTAACCGCATAAGTAAACGGGCCCTTTTAGAATGCATGTGTGCCCTCCAGGATCCATCTCTACTTATATAATGAACTAACCTCATCACCATTACTTCTAGTGTCTCCGCAAAATAGCAAGCTATTGGAATCTGCATGCGTTCTTGCCTCTGAAAGAGTCTCTTCTCCACCTCATTCAAAATCTAGTAGACATACATCAGCCTCAACAACATCTACTCATATACCTCTTGCTCCACGCCAGAATTCCATGGTCACCTATAACCAACATGAAATTTTTAAACCCAAGTTGTTTAATGCCTCAACAAAGCATCCTCTTCCTAAAAGATGTTGAACCAACATGTGTTTCAAAAGCTCTCTTTGATCCTCAATGGCATTCAGCTATGTCAGAAGAACTCACTGCCTTGCTCAAACATGGTACATGGGATCTTGTTGATCCACCTCCCAATGCAAATATTATTGGTTGTAAATGGGTCTTCCGAATCAAAAAAACATTGACAAGTTCAAAGCCCATCTTGTAGCTAAGCGTTTCCATCACAACCAGGTGTCAATTACAATAAAATATTTAACCCAGTGATTAAGCCAGTAACTATTCATGTGTATTATCTATTGCTCTCATGAACCAATGGTCTCTTCCAGTGACGGAGCTACATTGGGCCCGGGGGGGCACTTGACCCCCTGAAATTTTTTTACTTATATATATATATAGGTAATATTTGTCTTAGAGTGAGGCTCGAGTGGTTGTTGGCAACCTCAAACTCATCAAGGTCATTGGTTCGATACTTGATGTAGGCATTTCTATCTTTTTTTTCTTTCATTCTAGTTTTTATTTAACCTTTTTCTAAATAATTTTCTTTACAATTATTAAGTTATTTTTCTTACTTATCTTATTCCTTCTATTTACTTATCTTATCCCTTCTATTTAAAACCTTTATCCAAGAAACTAATTTCTATACTTTTTTTTTTGAAACAATTACTATTAGGTGCACACTTAATACTTATTATTACTATATGATATTTCAATTAAAAAAATTACTCCTAGATAAAAAAATTTAAGATCAATTACCCAATATACCCTCAATTTAATGTGATCTAACAACTTTTATGCTGGACATACATAAGATTATTTTTGCTGCGCATAATATTTATGACTTTTTTTGCTACACATAATACTTACGATTTTTTTTACTGCACATAATATTTATTATTGGACGTATTATTTTTACTGCACATAAAATTTTTTACATAACATTTGCTGCACATAAAATTTTTGCTGCACATAACGTAAATGATTGTGTGCAGCGTAACTGTTCGTGTGCAATATATTATAAGAGTATAATTGGAATATCACTATATATTTATATAGTTAGTAGTAATTTTTTTTAGTTTGTATCTTATAGTATTTAAGGAGATTTCTATGTATATAACAGTAAGTATCCTTTTTCTTTTATTATTATAATAATTCTATAATACACTACTCTAATTACAAATGAGTTGTGAAAACTTTGATGGGATGAAGGGAGTATATAATATTATTAAACCTTTTAAATTAAATATTATATACATTTTGTATTATTATTTATTTATAACATACAATTTAATACCACATTATTTTTATTATTATAATTCTTTAACACATTATATAATGGAGTATTATTAACCAAATATTATATACATTTGTATTATTTAATTATAACATACAATTCAATACTACAATATTTTCGAAAGTTAATATAATTCGTAAAAAAACGTACATTTTTTCAACTCCTTATTTATAGTAAAAATAGAGACTCTAATTTGAAATAGAAGAAGTATCACACTATTAAGAAATTGGGCCCTTGAACGAAAATCCTAGCTCCGTCACTAGTCTCTTTGACAGCTTAACATTAGCAACGCATTTCTAAATGGAACTCTTACCAAACCCATTTACATGAGCCAACCTTAAGGTTTTCAAGATCCCTCTTAACTATCTCATATATGTTTTTTAAGGAAAACACTTTACGGGCTTAAACAAGCACCAAGAGAGTGGTGTCATGCCCTGAGTTCAGCTTTAATTAACTTTGGACTTACCCAATTTCATGCAGACACATCTCTTTTCACTTTGCACAAAGGCGTCCTTCATTTATTTGTCCTCGTCTATGTGGATGACTTGATTATCATAGGTTTTGATATTTCCACCATAAGAAATGTCATCACTCATCTCCAATCACGTTTTGTTGTTAAAGATTTGGGGCCTCTTACTTATTTCTTAGGCGTTGAAGTAGCCTCATGCAAAGAAGGTCTTTTCTTATCGTAACACAAGTATGCAATCGTCCTTCTTCGTCGCCATAATATGGAAGCTGCAAAACCTCTATGCACTCCTATGAATGCTATGCCCTCATCTGCTCGGATTGTTCCTTTTGATGCTACTGAGTATAGACAAGCAATTGGAGGACTCCAATATCTCACCATATCTCATCCCGACACATAAAAATTAGAATAAAAAAATAAGGGCACCTGATTTTTCTTCAACGTATGCACTAGTTCCTCGAGTTATTCAACTCGATCAGGTCAAAGCCTCAGTGTAGAACTCGTCTTGCTACCTAGTTACCTTTTCTATCATTAAAACTCAAGCACACCTCATTATCAAATATTCATCAATAATAAAATAGGAGAACTGTAAGAAAGATTCAATTGACTATCTAATCGACTCCACACACTAGACACACCAACACAACACACTAAACATTAGGTAAGTTACAAAAAATCGACATACCAACACCGGTTAAAGTATTAATACGCCGCAAAAAACCAATCCCCTAAAAAATAAACAAACAACGAAAGGAAAAATTATATCCTTAGTGCTCATAAGATGAGGTATGTACATCACATCCCCCCAAACTTAGTAAAAATGTAAGTCAAAACTAAGTTTGAAAAGAGATGTAATTGCAGAAATGTGAGCACCTCAAATATAATAAATCCTCACTCACACAAAAGAAATAATAAAGCAATAAAACGGAAGGGCAAGCCCCCAACAAGCTCTCATGTTTAACGTCGGAGAGTCACGAAAGAGTAACCTTTTGAACTACTGGATTAGAGGGTGGTCTTCTCGCATCCTCTCCTTCAAATACTTTCTTTCCCTCTTCTTGTCTACACTCAGCCTCTCACCTTTCTTGGTCACAAGTATATGATCATTGCCTCCTTATCAATCTTCCTCTAAAATTTAGAATTATCTGTCCTATTAAAATCAAGATTAAACAAATTATAAATCACATATATGCTCTTGCATGATTGATTCTCCATGGGCATCTTCATTGCTTGATTGTTTGACTAAAACGGCTGGTTGAATGGACCTCCTGGGCGTGACTGTGCAGTCTCACAGTTTCGAGCATAACTTTCGCATCTGATCTCCGATTGAGGAGATTCTTACGCAAAAATGATCCTCTCTTTCGTGGTTTTCTGTTTGATTATCTTAGGTTCTGGTTCGTCCAAGACCTTGGTCGAACCAAGGTCGAACCAGCCATCGGCGATCTCTGGAACATTCCCAGGTGCTTAGTTCGACTTATTTGAGGTGGTTCGACTAAGGGTCTTGGTCGAACCAGGGTCGAACTGAATCCCTGAAGCTTCCAAATCCGCTGCTAGCATCATCAGTCCCTCATACTGCATTCCAGACCTCAACGTGATGCCTTCACACTCTTTCAGGTTCATTATGCCTTGAGACGGGAATATTCCTTTTTCCAATGTTTGTGTTAATTGATTCACGTTCCCAGCCATCAGCCCCATCATCAAAGTAAGGTCCTTTAACTGTTTAGATAAATCCACATGATTAGCATTCATAGTAGCCTCAAGTCGATCAACTCTTGCATCATTCTTAGCCATGTATCGATTGAAAGTATCTTCAACACTCTTCACTTTTTGCTGCTGGATACTAGGCCCCCTTTGTGTCAACTCTGTAATCTGCCTCTACTAAGACTCTAGTAGCTTGTTGATGTTAGCTAGACTAGAGACAATCTCATCATCCCTATTCGCCTTCACCACTTGATGTTCAACTTGAGCCACCTTGCCAAGTACATATGTGTCTCCCACTCTTCTCGTAGACCAATCTTGTGAATTCATAGAGATGTCTTCAAATAAATTTTCTGCTTCAAGTGTTGTTTTAGATAACACCGCTCCAACTGATGATGCATCAATAAGAACATGCGGCTCGCAATCCAATTCATAGTAGAAGATACTTATGTAATGAGACTTAGACATCCCATGCTGTGGGCACCTCCTAAGCATGTCTTTAAACTTATTCCACATCTCATGAAATTTCTCACTCTATTCATAATAAATTGGGTGATCTCTTGATTCATTCTTAAGATCCTTGAGGGTGGCATGTATCTCTCCAAGAACTTCTGCTGTAGTTGGTCCCATGTAGTGCATTATGTTGCAACAATAGTCTCATACCATTCTTCACCCCTATCAATCAAAGTGAACTTGAATAGGGCAATCCGCCTAGCATTATCATTAGCTCTAGCACCTTTCTGAGTGTTTACATAACCAAAGAATCTTTTGAGATGCTGATATGGATCTTCAAAATAACCTCCTGAAAAGGGATTCTTCTCTATCATGTTAATAAGAGCGGGATCTATCTCAAAATCATCATCTTCCCCCTTGCTCCTATCAACCCCATGTCGCCAATCCCATAGTTCGTGAAAATTTCACGTATGGCAGCCTTATTCGGATTCTGCCTTGCTCCTGCCATATTTAGCTCAGTGTGTTATTTGTTACTTTTCTTCCTTTCCTTTTCCTAGTGCACAAGTACCTCAGAAATGTTCAAGGTTAGATAGAATTAAATAATCACAAATAAAAGTCTTAATTAAACTAGAAATAATGAACTAATAATAACAGCCTTCCCCGGCAACGGCGCCAAGAACTTGATGCGCGTTTTTTTTGCACGCAAAATTAATCCCCAAATATTAAGGATATCAATTGTAGCTTAAACAAGCGACCAAGTAAAATATCGAACCCAAAGTACGGCGTATTATCAATTTAATTATTAACTAAATTAATTAAGATGAATTGGCAATAAAGTTGAGGTATGAAATTATTAATGACTAAACAATTAATTAAAATAACAAATAAAACAAATGAAGAATTAGGAAAATACGGAAGTGAATCAAGTAGGAGAATATGTAGCTCTAGGATAATCCAGTTTCACTCCTTAATTTCCCTTTCGTGTATCAATGTCCGACTATGCCTTGTGAAATATGGACGCATCACTAAGCCATGCATATTTACTCAATAGACACATGCAAAATTCTGTATAATACTTGTGAATAACCTTGGAGCAATAGATATAACTTCACCCTCTTTCTAGGTACTATCAGTATCAATTATTTTCGCCTAGGATTGGTACGCTAACCCGATAAGATCTCCCTTTATAAGTACTATAATATTACTATCTTTATCCTACTTATTAACCTGAATTCAACTCAATTAACAGGTATTCATATATGATATTTCTAATGAATCTTCAGAGTCCCCTTACTTAGAATGGAATCATATTCAGCAGTGCACGCGCTCAATCAATAACCAAGATGAACATTCAGACTCTATTCAACAGTTAATGATGCACAAAATGACTCTGAATATGGATTAAAAATGCATAGTCAGATATAAAGTAAACCGCAAGTAGTGTTGTATGGAGTATACAAACGAAAGTTTAATTAATTCATAAAACCATTAAAATCCTGGACTTCCAAAAAGTTCTAGCCCATAATGTTATGAAGAACAATCATGGGGGTTGGATAGATCTTACCCATATGTCTAGAAAATACAAGATAAATTAAAAAATGAATAAAACCCTAGATGTGGGCGTCGTCGCGTCCTTCTCCATCTTGAATTCTCCTCTTGGTTCTTCTCTTAATTCCACAAACGAATCTTCAAAGTGATGGATGGATGGAAGAAAGGATGTGGATGATGGTTGGGGAGTGATTCCCCCTTGTGGGGTGTAGGATGATTGTGTTGTTTTTATCCAATGAATAATGATGTGATCCACATCCCCTTTTATACTTGTAAGCTCTTCTTATGGACCTAGGATGGGCTTTTTAAGATAAAAACATGCAGAAACATGTACTAAGGGTGTAAAAATATGGATTTGGAGCTATCCCAAGTATTTGGTTTGACTATGGTTGAATCAAAATTGGCGAATTAACATACTTTCAGGCTTCTGGTTTGACCCGAACTAGTGGTCGAACCACACTATGGTGATTTACAGGCTTTTGGTTCGACCCGAACCAGTGGACGAACCACTCGTGTCGTGATCGAACCAGCTCGAACCAGCTTGTGCAGTCTCACCGTTTCGCGTATAACTTCCACATCCAAACTCCGATTTGAGTGATTCTTGCACTCAGGCGATCCTCTCTTCCTAGGCTTTCTATCCAAATAAAGAATTCTCAAAAAATTCAACATTTGTATATGTAACAAGTCATACAAAGTGGAACTATCGTGCTAAGTAGGAACAGCTTACGCGGCGTCACCATTTTGTTCATAACTTTCTCGTTTGGATTCCGATTGAGGTGTTCCTTATGCCAAAAAGACTCTCTCATCTGTAGCTTTCCAATCATATCTCACACTTCCTGTTTTATTCTCCATACAAACACAGAAAAATTACAAAAGTTGGACATGCATTTTTCAGCGTTCCTTGCACAAGTTGCACATTTTCTCTAACTTTGAACTTTTGATCTTTTTCCACCTAAAACATAATAAAAAACCTCTAACGCACCTTTTTTCTCACATATACAGAATATAAGATACTTGTGCTGATATATAACATCATTTCCTATCAAAAAAATGTTAGATTGGACACTAAAACACGCTTATTTTTTCTTTCATCACCAAGTCGCACAAAGCTCTTCGAGTAGCATTCTTACCAATTTGACATGGGATGGTGAAGCTACTTGGATCTTTCAACTTAGCTGGCAACTTCCTCTAAATGATAACACTACATTCCTCTATCAGATTCACAATTTTCTTATCCACTAAGCTGCGCTTTTTAAAGATGATTTCTTTAAGAAACTTCACATAGTGTGGCATCTGCTCAAGTGCTTCAGCATAGGGAATATTGATGTGGATATTTTTCAACATCTCTATGAACTTCTAAAATTTCTCATCAAGACCCTTCTTCAAACATATCTGAGGAAAAAGGATAGGATATTTAGTCTTTGGAATCCCCAAACTGTCTCTCTCAACCTCTTCCTCTTTTTTTCTTTCCCTTCTGGCTGTTTTCCACTTTTACTAAGTGATTGGAGGTTTTTCTTTCTCTTTCTCAAAGTTCACAATATCACGGTGTAGAGGATCGAACTCTATCAAATCTGAAGTAGGGTTGCTCGATGGCCATCGAGCATCATTGCTCGCCATCGTGCGGTGTCGCTCAGCGTCAGGCAAGCTCACTCAGTGGTCATCAAGCATGGGTGGCAAACTCCCATCATTCCTCCAGAGGGTTCGCTCAGTTTCGAGCGAGGGCCCTCGATTGGTATTGAGTGTACCATCGGCGATTTGATCCTCATGCTCGGCATCGAGTGGGTATGCTCGATCCAATTGAGCAAGCCTCTGAGGCCTTTTTCAGCGTGTTGTTTTCCTTCTGGAATCTTTGGTCCCTCATGCTATGTGCCAGTTGTTTGCCTAATTTTGTGCACTCACGAGCAAGAATACTCGATCGTTGTAGTAGTATATCCCAAGAAAAATTATCAATCCAATAAGGAGTTATGTTCGGACTAGCAAAATACGTGAGCTCATGTTCTTGTTGTTTTTGTAAAGATAATCGGGGATTTTGAGATTGATTAACAACTAAAACAAGTAGCAAGTAAATAAGATAGCAAATAAGATAAATGACAAGTAAAGAAAATGGGTGCTAAAGTTCAAGTATGGAAAAACATGGGATTAGAAACATCCAAGCACACTCGATTCATATTATCATGCAAAAGGAATTCAACTCAGTTGATATACTAAGGGTGATCACGATTGTATCCTAAGCTCCCTTTCGGGTTACAAAGGTTGTTGATCCATTTTAGACTCCCAAAAGCACTTAAGATCAAAGCCCAACATTAACCCCTTCCATCTAGGTACTAGTTAGATTAAACTCTCCCTTTTTGTGTACTAAGGCCAATGAATGGATTGGTTCCCCTCATTGAATTCAAATATCCTTTCGGTCAAACCCAAACTCAATGTCTATTCATGCCTTCCTAATACTATAGAGGGTCGTTTCCGTCTCACTCCAAGCAATACATACATGAACATCATGATAGCATTTAATTACCACAAATAATCTATTGATCAACAATCCATTAAACCAATAAACATTCATGAATAACAAACCATGCCATCACAACATCAAGATAATTAAACTCCATGAATAGAAATCAACATCAATTAAATCAAAAACCAATTTAATCCACATGATAATATAAATCTAATATGCTCTTCATATTCCTAATCCCACTAGAGGGATTAGCCTAACATGATAAAAGTAATAAAACAAATAAATGATTCATTACAAATACCCATAGTCTTAGATCTAAAGAAATACAAAATGAATGGATTCTTCCCTATCAATTTCTTGAAGAGAATCTTCTATTCTTCTTGATCTCCACCTCTAGGTCTTGATTCCTTGAGATCTCTCACACCCAATGGAAGGGATGAAGTTTTGATGGAGAATTAATGGAGATGATGAAGATGGATCAAAATGGATGAAGGTGGATGAAGATGATGGTGGAAAATGGATGAAATGGTGTGTGATGTGTGTGTAGATGATGGGAATTTCGGATCTCCTGCCAATTGTTGAATAAAGGGGTATTTATACCCCTTTGGAGGCTTCTAGAAGGATCTGGAAATTTCTGCAGGAAAATACACAACACGAGTCGTGTTATGCAACACGGCCACGAGGTGGCCGTGTTGTGTCTTCTGATGTTGCCGCACGGCCTCGCCTTACAGGGCCGTGTTACGCAACACGGCTCGTGTGCTGCAACACGAGTCGTGTGTTGTAACACGGGCACAGGGTGATCGTGTTGGCTCTTCTGATGTCGCCACACGGCCACTTCTTACAGGGCCGTGTTGGCGACACGGCTCGTGCTCCCGACTCGACTCGTGCAACTGGACACGACTCGTGCAACTGGACACGACCTGAAGTTGCCCGTGTTGAGTGACTAGATGTCGCCGCGTGACCAACTCTTACAGGGCCGTGTTGGCTACACGGCTCGTGTGCTGGCTCCTTCATTTCTTCACTGTTTTGGCTCGTTCTCCCTCGTTTCAACTCCGAATTGAGATCCGCTTTTACCTACATCTTCCTTATCATGTTTAGCATCCAATAAAAAGTGAAAATCTTAAGTTTAAGCTCATTCACACACATTTCAATAAAAATACCAAACACAACCAAATAACATATAAAATACGGATAAAATAATACGAAAACACATATAAAAAGACACTAAAATCTAGGTGAAAATAGCTCTAATCACCAGTCCTCAATTTTATAGCCTTAAATTGATGTTCTCTTAGGTTGATCTCAGGTTATGAATGGAATTTCCCTTGTTGTTGTAGCTTCCCAACTGCAGCATTCAATTGTACAAGAGCAATGTCATTGTCCTTCAATCTCTTCTTTTTCTCTTTCTTCCTCGAATTAGCTCTTGATTAGATATCATCAACTTCACTACAACAAAAAAGTATTAAGAATACATATATAATTAGTTGTCTATTAGCTTATTTTTAGAAAAATTCTATGTAGTTTAAGCCTATGTTGTCTTGCTGTCTATTTACGACTACACATTATGTGTGAGTCTTTGTGTATTTTTTAGAAAAAAGACGCACAAAGACTACACATATAATGTGTAGTCTTTGAGTCTAATTACGACTACACATTATATGTGTAATCTTTGTGCGTCTATTTAGAAAAAAATGACGCACAAAGACTACACATATATTGTGTAGTCTTTGAGCGCCTCTTTTCAAAATAATTATGCACAAAGACAACAGATTATATGTGTAGTCTTTGTACGCCTTTTTATCAAACTCTTTTTTAAATGACAACAAATTATATGTGTAGTCTTTATACATCTATATTCCTAATTTTTCATTTAAACCACCATCTAAAAAAAATTATAAAAAAAAAATCCTAAAGAAGAAAAATAAAATAAAAAATTATAAAAAATAAAAATCTTAAAAAAACCACCATCTAATATAAATTCTTCATTTTATATAACATTGGAACTCTACATAATTTCAAATATTACAATTGTAGTTCAAAAATCTCTACATAAAAATCTTAAAATATACAATTAGAAACCTCATCTATACAATTAGAAACCTCATCTAGTAATCTTCGGATCGGATAATTGAACTGCCCTATCCCACAAGGAAAAGGGAATAGAGTAAGTTTGGTCATTCGTAAATACATGCACAAACTAAACTCATATTAGAGTTAGACTTGAGATTTCGCCAAGAGATACCTTCAAGATCTCTCCTCGAGCCTTTGACTTAGTTATGTATTTTCCTTTATCCCACGTGCATTTCTTGCATCATCATCCCATATCTCAAAATAGAAAAAATAAATCTGAGCACAAAAACAAACAGAACAGTTAAGATAAGTATAGACGAGTCTTGTGCACAAAATTTGAGTTATTAAGATATAAATTCAGCACATTTATACTAGTTAAACTACAAAGAGACATGTTGATGAACAACTTATTGGTTTAAAAGAATTTTGGATTCCCCAGTGAACAAATATATTTTGCATTTTATAAGTGTAACACAATATAATTAAAGTAAAATGCCACTTCAGAAGTATTGAAAATATATCCCAACAATTATAATGTGCATCTTTACATGCATACACAAAGCAATGGGAAATTTCTTACCCAATATTTCAAAGGTTTCTTTTAAAAAAGTTTATTTCTTTTTTTGGGTTATGACCACCAATGTCATTCAGTTCTAACTTTATTCTTTATTTTTGTATATTTCAAAGATTTTTGTTTCTTCTAGAATATTAACTCATTTGAATAAATGTGCAGTGCCAATTGTGATCTCATCCAAGAGTAATGATAATTAAAATTGAACTAAATGATTCACTATACAGAAGTTATAGTACCAACATGAGCAAAGCCTACTAAACCTTAAAATATTCCTCATGGAAATAAAAGATCAAAACTGGTTCACTAACTGTAGCCAAGCAAGGGAGAAAGAACGCAACTGAACTTAAAGATACATAAATAAAAGGAATCTCATAAGATAGTGAGCAATAAACTTTTAAATCAATAAGAAGTGAAAAAATACTTTATAAGAATTATAAAGAAATCAAAGATAAGAAGTCGAGGAGCTTAATAAGAACCGATGAAAAGAAAGTGGGCATGCTAAATAAAAAAAATGTGACTGTTAAGTTAGTATAGGCCAAACAAAATCAAATTGTTTACCTTTGTTGTCTGTAGCATGCCTAGCTGTATAGCTCACTCAAATTATTAAGCATTTGTCTCCATGACTAAGTACAAACAAGCACATATTTAGATAGTAATGGAGGATGTAATTTTTTAACATGATATAAGGCTGTTTACAAAATATGATGCCGTTTATCCATCTTCTTTTAAAAAAGTGTGCTTTTCTTGGGTACTTTGCATATTGGTATCACACATATTATGAAAAGAGCTGAGGGCCATGAGAACGATAAATTTAGCTAATATTTTCCAAGCATATATATTTTGTCTGCAAAATCATTAACTCATTGATGAATCTGAAAAACAATAAATATTTATGGGTACTGTATAAGCATTACTAATAAATATCTAGATAAAAACAACCCACAAATGAATCTAAAAGATGATTTTTGATAATCTTGTCTACGTAACATAAGGGAAAAAATCGAATTCAATACTTCTAGATATTCATTCATTCCATACTTGGATCCTACATGGCCAAGACCTGATTGTTACACACATCCAAATGGAGCTACATTAGTCCTTCATTAACTCCAACTAGTCCATATTCAAGAGTTTCAAAGATCAAAATTAGTAAGCCTATATAGACTTTCTCAGAATTGAAGTCATCACACTTAATCAAAGTGAGGTCCCAAATGAAAAAAACAAAAAGAGTAAACCCTAGGATAAATTTCATAAGTTAGAAAAAGAAATCCAATAACAAAAGAGGAGCAACTAACAAGTAGATGGTTTTCATCAAATTCTTCCAGCACATATGCTTATTGATCAACATCAAATTAGGATTCTAGATATCTCCTGAATGGAAGAAGAAAACTCTCATAACATATCATGTATAATTATACATAACCAATAACAAAGGACTAACATACTTGGGGAAAAAAATTTCAGCATCTATCAGTAAATCCATATCAACCAAATGTTAAATATATCAAAAAGGGGAAACATAAAAGGAAATACCTACCTCTAGTTCCAACAATCATAGGATTGTTATTGTTCCGTACTGGAGCTCCAGAATTGGTGGTCATAAAAGTTGAATTAAAAGGAAGTTAAATAAAAATGCAAGTTAAAATTGCATTAAAATAGCAAGCCTGCAGAGTTGTCCTAATCAATGCAAGTTAAGTAACAATTCTAGTCATTTAATAACAGTACATAAATATAAATGGAACAGTTGTGCAAATAATCACCAAACGTATCCATGCAAAGGAAGTAAAAGTGACTACACTTAAAAGTATGAGAATAGGAAGGCATAGGATAAAGACATAATATTAGAGTAAACACCTGAACATCCAGTTGTTTTGCAAGTGGGTTGATCTTTTTGAGAAATTCCTCTTGCAAGCGAGCATCTATATCATCATAAGCTCGAATAAGCATTGGAAGAACATGAGAAATAAGGTGTGTTCTTAGTCGCATTTCTAGTAAAATATTTTAGAGTAAGAGACTCTATCATCGAGTAAACGCGTGACCAAGTATAAAATTTATAATAATGTCGTCCCAAGGGAAAGTAAACTTAGGCTTGTATCCGAATTTTCCATTGATTTATGCTTTATAAGAATGCTAGATTGAAGGTTGATTGTTTAAGCTACTAATTATTGTTCTACTCAATTAACTATGAATATGAACTAACAAAGTAATGATTCACACAACACACAAATGGTGAATGGAATGGAGGTAGAATTTACTTGAGAAGAAAGTAAGGCTAATCATAATCATGGTCAAGACTCTAGCTAGATATGCATAACTCTTGATAGTGAACTTCATTAACTTGTGGACTAAAAGCAATCACAATTTTACCCCTAATCCCTATGGCGAAGGCAACTAGGTTCTTGACTCTTTTACAAGTCTAAATCTCCTAAGATTGATCTTAATCTCAATTCCCTTAAGGTACGATGATCATAAGTTGGTTCTTTTTACTCAATTTCTTAAGTGTCCCTCTATGAATGTTCTAAGCATAAGAAGTGTATGACTTACCTCCCTTCACACTAACATGCATGCACATTTTAATATATGATTCAATTAAACATCCACTCATAACATTGGAATGGCCATCCTAATACTATGATTAGAGAATTTAATCACACAAGTATTGAAATGTAACATGATTCATATATCATAAAAGGAAATCCACAATTTTAACTCAATTCACTACTCAAGTTCTACACATCTAACTTTCATCTCAACTATTCATATGATTAGCCCTACTATAGGACTAGCCACTACACATGGTGATTATATCATTACAAATCAAGCTTTGCTCCATTGAGCCAAAATAAGAAGAAAATAAACAAATGAAAAGTAGATTGTCTTCCCTTTCATGGAGAAACCTTCCTTCTCTTCAATATACTAACTCCTTCAATCCTTGAAGCTTTTCTCTTCTCAAAATGGTGGAAGGATGGATGGATGGATGGATTGTTGAAGATCAAGTGGATTGAGTGGATGAATTGAACGGTGGAAAAGATGGATGGATGTAGTGTGTGAAATGGTGGTGAGAAAGTGTGTGTGTTGATCTCTAAAATAACTGTCAAATGAGGCTCTCTCTCAATTTTCGCTCCAATTGTGCATTTATACCCCTTGGGGACCTTCTAGAAGCTTTTGGAATTTTTTGACTTTTTCCTGCTTTTTACCCAGCTCGACTAGAGTAGCCAACTCGAGCTCTCGCTTGTCAAGTCAAGCTGCGTGGCTCTGCAAACTGGATAGTTTTTCGGACCTAGCTCGACTCGAGTTGCTAGTCGAGTTACGTCTTGCAACTTAAGTTAGCTCACTGGATGATTTTGGATGCTGCTCTGCCCCAGCTCGACTTGCTGCTCGACTTGCCCTGACACCAGCTCGACTCAAGTAAGATAACTCAAGTTCTTGCCTGTCTACTCGTATTAGAAGCTAAACTTTCCTCGGCACCTAACTCGACTCGAGTTGCAAGTCGAGTTGAGCTACTGGACAATTCATGCATTTACTCGATCTTCAACTCGACTCAAGTTGCAAGTCGAGTAAGACCATGCAACTCGAGTTGGGTGTTTTTCAGCCCGCTTCCGCTCGTTTCAGCTCCCGACTCCGTTTTGCTCTATTTTTGACCTATTTCTCATACCTTTAAGCTCATTTTCATACATTTATCAACATGTACATATCTCTCCTAATTAACACAAAACTCCACCAAAAGTTACACAAATACGGATAAAAACATATGAACATTCACAAATAAAGGCACTAAAACCTAGGTGAAAATGATGACGATCAACCCCCCAAACTTAAAGTGTTGTTCGTCCTCGAACAACGAAAAATAATAAACAAGAGGAGTAATTTCCACCTAGAAAAATACCTAACGAACACAAACCACAATACATCACAAGTAATAAGGACTACAAAATCATATTAAGCATCCCTATATCATCAAATTTATAACATGAAAGATTAACAAGTTCAATCTTAAGAATGACAAAAGAGTAATCAAATCCCTTTCAATCCAAGCCTCTCATAGCTTATCAATTTCACTCAACACTCTATGAAGTAAGGTTTTTAACATCACTCATCAATCAATTACAACCGACTCATCGTAGGCTTGCTCATGGACTATGTTCACAAGCCATCCTAGTTTCAATAAGTGATCAAAAAGATCTTTATCTTAGGATGTAATATTTAGGCTCTTTGGTAGGATAGTATACTTTGGATAATAATGACTATTCAAGTGTAGATAATCAAGAGATGATTCTTTTCTCTAACTTCTTCACTTTCAAACTTCCTCCCTTTGTCAATAATTCAAAAGCACTAAATATCAACATACCATGGATTCCTTGAGCTTCTTTGGAATGACATACTTCTTTTCTTTTGACTTTTGTATTCCTTGAGCATATTTTATGTTTTGTTTCTTTTACATTTTTTGTTGAAGTTGCATTTGCTTTTAACTTGAGCTCTTTCATCCTTTTTCCTGAGTTAACCCTTTTTCCATTTACTTGCACATTTTTCCATATTTTCCTTTTGTAAACCATCATCATCCTCAATTACCCACACATAGGTTGTATATATAAGGCTCAAGTGGATTTTAAAGGCTTGTAAGGTGCTTAAATCACAAAGAAAAGGCTTGTAGGCTCAAATTGGCTAACTAGGGATAATGTTTTGGGTAAGGGTTTTTATGGCTATGACTTCATTCAAAAAGGATAGCCTAAGATCATATCACAAATTTCAACCATTCTGGCTTCATTCCTATAGTTCATAAGCAAGTTCTAGTTTATCTAAGTACAACCGGTCCTCTCATTAAGAATTAACCATAGAGGAACGGTTGAGGCTCAACTCTCACAAGCTTTTGCTTGGACCAAAAGAAACCTAATTACCCCTCATACTTCTCAAAATTGAATAACTTATGTAATCCATGTCACAATTTCAATAAGTAGAAAACATTAATAGTCTTGCCATCACTCATCACAAACAATGCATCATAGCTCACATTCAAAAACACTTAACACCTTTTCAAAATATACCACCAAGCATCCCTATACGAGAATAAGAATTCAAACATAACATATAAGAAAAGACTTACCAAACTAAAAACATAACAAAAGCACATAACATACATGACCAAAATCATCCATCACTAGAAATCAAAGCATATCACCTCATCATCTATAACAAATAAGCTCAACAAACATCCCATCTTTTATTGAAAATGAAATCCTAGATTGCGAAAGTAAACCTCCCACAAACATAACACATGAAGTAGCATGCTATTCCAATACAATCCAAATCAATATCAATTCATGTCAAGCAATTTAGAAGTGATAAGATGTAGAGTGAACTCCCTTATATATTTGAGAATGGCAATGGTTGGCATGAGCTTCTGAATCGCATCCACAACGATTTCTCGATTTGATCTTCGGGCTCAATTCATGCTTCCACGCTACTTCATTTATGCTCCACAACTCATAAAAAACTATTAGCTCAACAATTGCAATAAAAATGAGGACTATCATGCACTTCAACACAACCAAACGAACCAAAATTATAATGAAAATCATGAGAAAATTTTTTAAAATTAACCCAATTTTACACAAGATAATCCCTCAATCAATCATTAATCATGATCTATAGCACACTAAAGTGGTGAGTCACACCACGCATTTTCCCCCCAAACTTAAATCGAAATAAGTTGAGACTTAAGTTTGCAAGTTTGCAAAAAGTGGTGGGACTTACCCTTGTAGGTTCAAATGATCTTCATGAAGTTACCTTGTAATGACATATGTGCACTTCCTAAAATTCAAGTATGACCACCACATACTCTCCCCCCAAACTTAAATTAATACAAGTATTAAATTTAAGTTTGTAAAAAGTGGTGGGACATACATCTTCATTCCAAATCGAACATATTTCATCTTCTCCATATGTATTTTTCTCCATGAGCACAATCCACCTACACACAAAAAATTTCAAGAAAAGACAATTAAAAACAAACATAAATAAAACCTACTCTACTAAGCACTCAAAGAGTTTCAAGAGGAGAGAGTATCCACATACACTATCTCGTTTTGAGGAGGAGATAGGTAATGTTTCACCCTATGACCATTCACTACAAACTCATTGTTGGGACCCTTTAACTTCAACGTATGTCCACTTAACACCTCAATCACTTCATATGGCCTCATCCATTTAGACTTAAGCTTTCCAAGAAACAACTTGAACCTCGAATTGAATACAAGAACTTTGTCCCCGGGAGCAAACGTCTTCTCTTTTACCTTAGCATCATGCCATCTCTTCATATTCTCCTTGTAGATGATTGAGTTATCAAATGCTCTTCCTCTAAACTCCTCCAACTCAACTAACTTTAACAACCTTGCTTGACAACTCTCTTTTTCATCCATGTTGAGGCGTTTGATAGCCCACAACGCACGGTGTTCCAACTCCATGGGAAGATAACAAGCTTTATCATAGACCAATTGATATTGTGACACAACAATAATGGTTTTAAAAGCCGTCTGATAGGCCCATAAGGCATCATCAAGCTTGTCCGACCAATCCTTCTACCCTCCATTGATGGTCTTCTCCAAAACTAACTTGATTTGGCGGTTTGAGACCTCCGCCAAACTATTTGCTTAAGGGTGGTAAGGTGTAGTCACTCGATGCTTCACTCCATATCTCTTCAACAAGGTCTCTATCAACTTGTTTACAAAGTGTGATCCTTCATCACTCACTACGGCCCTTGGAACTCCAAACCTAGCAAAACTGTTCTTTTTTAAAAATATTTGCACAATCAATGCATCGTTTGTCTTAGTGGGGATTGCCTCCACCCACTTTGACACATAATCCACGGCTAGCAAGATGTACACATATCCTTTAGACGAGGGAAATAGTTCCATAAAATCAATGCCCCATACATAAAATATTTCCACATAAATCCTCAAGCTCATGGGCATCTCATCTCGCTTACCTATTTCCCCTATCCGTTGGCATCTATAACACTTAGCCACAAACTTCTTTGCATTCTTAAACAATGTTGGCCAATAGAATCCCGATTGTAGAACCTTAGCCCCCGTCTTTTGATGAGCGAAGTGACCTCCACACAAAGACAAATGACATAACTCAAGAATCCCCATAGTTTCTTCTTCGGCCACACATCTCCTTATTACTCCATCATTGCAAATTTTAAATAAATATGGTTCATCCCACAAGTACTTCTTCACTTCAACTTGAAACCTCTTTGCCTTGTACTCATTAAGTAATGTGGGCTTGATTCCACACACAATGAAGTTGACATAGTCGGCATACCAAGGCGGCACATTCACCATTAGAGTACACACTTGCTCAACTTCTAAGAGCAAAATCTCCTCATCCGGGAACTCATCCCCAATTGGCTTCATATCCTCATTCTCACCTCCATTTTCCAACCTAGACAAATGGTCCGCAAGCACATTCTCCACGCCTTTCTTATTCTTGATAACCATATCAAATTCTAGCAAAAACAACACCCAACGGATTAAACGAGGTTTAGCATCTTTCTTACTCATTAGGTATTTTATAGCCGCGTGATCCGTGTAAATAATCATTTGTGTTCCAACCAAGTATGGTCGAAACTTCTCAAAATCATATACGACGGCTAAAAATTCCTTCTCCGTTGTGGTGTATGATTAGCCATAATATAGTGGGCATGACCAATTAAATAAATTATCGAACCACAGGGAGGAAGGTACTAGGGTCTAAGCGATCTCATGTTCACCATAGTATTATAGAGATGATCATAAAGGGAAGATAATCAATAAATGACAATAAAATAAATGGATAGATGAATGGGAGATGGATGAATGAGCCAAGTAGATAGAGATGAGACTAGCAATACTTAAAGCATGGAAAATCTAGGTATCATGCAATGAATTCATATGTGTCATGGGAAAAAGGCTAAGGGCCAACACTAAGATCACCTAAACTCCCTCTCGGAATGAATAGGATATGGAATGACATTCATTGGATTGGTTCTCACTCAAACAATTCCAACTAGGTACTAAGCTTGAAATGAGAGTCCCTTCACATAATCTATTGACTTCTCAATCTAATAAATGATATGTTCTATCAAAGGGTTCTAAACTATGAAGGACTTCTCAATCTCTTCACAATCTATAATGCACATGAAGTGTTTGATGAAATGATTCACTTAATTATCCTAAATATGCAATTGACTTCTCAATCTAATCACATGCTTAAAACAATTAAACACAAAAATCATCATAAACCTCAAGATCTAACGCATCAATGATAGAAAATCAATTAACTCAATCAACATAATCATTCAATTGCAAAATACCAAAAATTATCCAACACAATTCATATTGCTAATCTTTATTTGATTGGTCGTTAATAGTCCGGGCGACCAAGTAACAAAATATCGAACCCAAGGGAATTTAGGATTCGTGGCCTTCAAGTTATAGTCTCGTATTAGTTAGGGACGACCGAGAAGAGAGATAATAAAAACAAGAAAAGAAACTAATTATAATATTTTTGGAATTTTCAATGCAAAGGAAATCTTTATGATGCAATTCAAATAGATCAATCATGTAACACATCTAATTGCCTCCCAATTTAAGCTATCATAGTAAGAGCGATCACTATTTTCACCTAAACTCTCTCTCGAGATGAAGAGGATGTAGGACCTTACAAAGACCCCAAAGTAGCACATAGGATCGATACCATAGCGAACATCTCCCAATAGGTACTAATTACACGTACGAGTTCCCTAAAAGGTACTAAATCATAGGTAATATTCCCTTTCTAGGTACTATGAATTCACTAAGGTTGGATTCCCCTCACTAGATTAATTGACCTCTCGATCTAACCTCTCTAGTGTCCACTTATGTAGTTCTAAACATGAGAGGTCGTCTCCAACTCTTCCCACATTAATCCACATAACCCACATGATGAAATGATTAAATTAATTCCTAAAACACATAATTGAACTCTCGTTCTAACCACATGCACTAGATAATTAACCACACAAATCAAACATATAGATTAAACAATTAAGCATCCATAAATGAAACTAATCAAAGCCGGGATTGCAATTTAAATAATATCACAAATTAATCCATAATCTAAACATCACTTAAACATCCAAAACATAGAAAATAAAAAGATAATAAGTAGGATTAGATTACACCTTAATGAAGTTTTACATCCATGAGGACCATCCTTTCCTTGGTGTCCCCACCTTCTTGGAAAACAATAAAATCCTAATCTAGAAAAAATATTTAAACTTCGGACGGATCCCTCACCCCGAAAGGGGGAGGGATCTCAACTATGGAGATCTTAAAAAACTTTCTTCAACTATTGAATCTAATGATTCAATTTAATGGAATTTAATGGGTGAGAATTGATCCATGGTGGCTTTCATAGAAGAGGGTATTTATAGTAGTAAGGATGAGAGAAATTTGAGTGAGTTTTCAATGTGGGACAAGTGGGGTCATGTAGTAGTAGAGTGAGAGGAATTTGTGGTAAGTAATCAATGTAGGATAATTTAGCTCATGGCACCAAAAATGGGATTTATAACAATTTTTCCTTTGGCCCGTTCTTGCTCGTTTCAACTCAAAATTGAGCTTCGTTTTCTCCCACATCTTCCTCTTCACTTGTAGAATCCATTTTTATCAAAATCACCCATTTTTCTGCAAAAATAAACAAAAATACCTTTCTCCAAATAATCAAGCAATTAATAGTATTTTCATTAAAATCATGCTCAATTATTAAATTAAAGCCACAAAAATCCACTTAAAATCTAGGTGAATTTCACAACGATCAGTGTAATTGACTTAGCATGAATTTAATGCTTCGAGGCATAAAAGATTACTCTAAACTTCTTCTCCCTTATTCGGCCCAACTCCACTCCAATGGATTGATCGCTAGCATCACAATGTAGTTCAAATTGCAAACTCTAATCCGGGGTAACGAGTATTGGCGATGAAGTGAGAGCATTCTTTAGCACCTGAAATGATACACGACATTCATCATCGAAATTAAATGGACAATCTTTTTCAAGCAATTTACAAAGAGGTTTAGAAATTTTAGAAAAATCCTTAATGAAGCGTCTATAGAACGCATGACCTAAGAACAATCTCATCCCCTTCTCACTAGTAGGAGGGGAAAGACATTCTATGGCTATCACTTTAGCTCTATCCACTTTTAACCTATGATTTGAAATATGGTGCCCCAATACTATCCCATCGGTCACCATAAAATGACACTTTTCCCAATTTAGCACAAGATTCGACTTTTAACACCTCTGCAACACAACAGTGAGATTAGTCAAGCAAATATCATACGAGGAACTATACACGGAAAAATCATCCATAAACACCTCGATAATATTTTCAATTAAACCATCGAAGATAGCCATCATACAATGCTGAAAAGTTGCAGGGGCATTACATAGACCAAACGGCATCATTCTAAATGCAAACATACCATAGGGACATGTGAAAGTTATCTTCTTTTGGTTTTCCGGTGCAATCAATATTTGATTGTATCCGGAATAACCATCAAGGAAATAATAATACTCATGCCCCGCAAGATGATCCAACATTTGATCTATGAATGGCAATGGGAAATGATCTTTCCTAGTGTTTTCATTCAATATTCAAGAGTCAACACACACACTCTTTAACCCGTAATAGTTCTAGTGGCAATCGTTTCATTTGTATCGGATCTAACAATTGTCATACCACCTTTTTTTGCCACTACATGTAAGGGACTTACATATTGACTATCACTTATTGGCAAGATTATTCCAGCATCTAGCCATTTTAACACCTCCTTTCTTACCACTTCTTGCATTATAGGATTTAATCTACGTTGGTTTTGCACACAAGACTTCTCATCATCAATCAAATGAATTTTATGCATACACATAGATGAGCTAATACCTTTCAAATCTTTTATTCTCCAACCAATAGAGGATTTATGCTTTCTCAAAACTCTTAACAACTTTTCTAATTATAAATCATTAAGGAAAGAGGATACGATTACCGGATATATTTCATTCTCTTCCAAGTAAGCCTACTTCAAATGCTCCGGCAATGTTTTCAACTTTACCTTCTTCTTCTCTTGCACTTTCTCTTTTGGTTCTTCATCAAGTCTCTGAACTTTTGCTTCCTTTGCTTCCTCACTTGTGAGTTCCCTACAAGCATTTAAACCATGTAATTCATCAATTATTTCATCATTTTCCATACAAAAAGAAGATTTAGATTTAAGAGATTTAATAGAGTAAGAATGGCTTATGATGAGTTCCAACGGATCCTTGGAGTGAAGATGATATATATGCTCTTCAACAATGTTGTTCACAACCTCTAATCTTCTACATTCCTCCTTGTTCCGAGGATATCTCATAGCCTCTCTCAATGAAAATATTACTTCTTCCTCATTCACCCTCAAAGTAAGCTCTCCCTTTTCCACATCTATCAATGCCTTCCCCATGGCAAGAAATGGACGACCAAGTATTAATGGAACATTCGAATCCTCATCTATGTCTAATACCACAAAATCAACGGGGAATACAAACTTGCCAACTTTGATCAAAACATCTTCCACAATTCCCTTTAGATATGTCAAAGACCGATCGGCTAATTGAAGTGTAACTGACGTCGGTTTGACCTCACCAATACCTAACTTTTTGAAAATTGAAAAGGGCATCAAATTAATACTAGCCCCCAAATCACATAAGGCTTTGTAGTTCTCATGCTCTCCCATCTCACATGGAAACATAAAACTCCCCGGATCTTTCAATTTAGGGAGAAGTTTCTTTTGCAAGACAGCACTACACTCCTCCGTTAAGTTCACCATTTCAAACTCTCCCAAGCTTCTTTTCTTTGATAAAATATCTTTCAAAAACTTGGAGTAGTTGGGCATTTGAAGTAAAGCTTCCGCAAAAGGAATATTCACATGAATCTTCTTCAACATTTCAACAAACTTGGCAAATTTCTCTTCTAATCCATTTTCAAGCATCTTTGTGGAAATGGAATTGCAACGGGCAACTTTGGAATTCCCCATTCATCCCTTTCAAACTTCTCTTTTCTCTTTTTACGTTTAGCTTCTCTACATCTTTCCTACTTCTTTGGAGACTTCACCTTTTCTTCTTCAAGTATAGGGGTACTTTCATCATTTTCAACAATTTCAACTTCTTTCTCTTTCCCTTCTTCATCCAATCTTTTCATAGGCTCAAGTTCACACTCTACCTCCTCTACTTCCTTTAGCATAGAAGGCCCTTCGTATTTTGTTCCACTACGAAGTTCAATAGCCTTACATTGCTCCTTTGGATTAGTAATGGTTGTAGACGGAAACTTCCTTTGACGATGAACATCCCCCTTTTCACTTGCCATTTGGCTCATTTTTGTCTCCAAGGCTTTGATTCTCTTATCATTCACCTCATCTCTTTGCTTCAAATAGTCAAACATCATAGTCATTTGATCTCCAATGTAGACTTTCCTTCACCATTTGGAGCTTTCTCTCCCGGATTAATACCCGGTGGTAAAGTAAGGGCATTCCCTTGATTTTCATATGAAAAATTTTCATACCTACGAGGTTGATTGAAATTTCCTTGAAAGTTACCTTGCCCCCATCCTCCTTGTCTTTGTGGATATCCTCCTCCATGATTTCCAAAGTTACCACCATAATTTTCTTGGAAGTTCCTTCCTTGCATGAAGGCAACTTCCTCAAGCGTTATCTCCGGTGGACACCATGTATCTTGAACTCCCAAATTAGAGGACATACCTTGTTGAGGCACGGATATAGGCATTTGATAACATTGAGAAGATTGACCCATATTAGGCATAGTCATGCCTTGTTGAGGATTTGGAAACACTTGTTGATTCATCAAAGGCAATGACATACCTTGTTGAGGACTTGCAAGCACTTGTTGATTTACAACCGGTGTAGAATTTGGAGACACTTGCATGTTAGCATTCATCCTCTTTAATATCTTCGTGATCGCCTTGTCGGTCATATCTTCCTTAGGCATTTCCAACTTTTCACTTGTTGCAAACACACTTCTTCCATCTTAGCAATTCTCTCCCTTTCATACATTCCCGGTGCACGATCCATAGGCCATTGACCCGTATTCAAAGCTACTTCCTCACATATGGCAATTGCTCTTTCTGAAGTTTGCCCCAATATCGAACCTCCCGCTGAAGCATCAATAAGCATCCTCTCACTTCCGTGTAAACCGGCATAGAAAAATCCTATTTGTTGTTCTTTGGCGAATCCGTGTTGTGGACACTTCCTTAGCATCTCTTTGAATCGGTCCCATGCTTCACTAAATGTCTCAAGAAGTCATTGCTTGAATTGAAAGATTTACCCTTTAAGATGCAACATCTTTGAAGGTGGAAAATACTTGCTCAAGAACCTATGAGCCAACTCTCTCCATGTGGTGTAGGATCCCGATGGTATAGTATGATACCAAGCTTTAGCTCTATCTCTTAATGAAAATGAGAAAAGCTTCATTTTAACAACATCCTCACTCACTCCATTTATGTTTATCGTGTTGGCTAACTCCGTAAATTGGACTAGTGAGCATTCGGATCCTCCATAGCACCACCACCAAATTAATTTGCTTGCACCATGTTGATCAATCCCGTCTTGATCTCAAAACTATTCACATTCAATGGCGGGCCCATTCCATAGTTCCCATATTGCAGTTGGAAGTGATCACGGACATTCACTCCCGCTCCATTATTTCCATTTTCACGGGGTTCATTTTGCACCACCGGAGGATTATTCCTTGCTTCTTGTTGTGCCATAAAGTTTTGAATATTAGCTTGCATTTGTTGGTCTTGAAAGTGCATTTGTTGAGCATACGCTTGTGGGAAAAATTCCGGATTATTATAACTTCCTCTAACATTATCAACTCCATGAAAATTCCTCATATTGCCTTCTTCATCAACCATGTTTGCATTATCCCTTACTTCTTCCATAATTTCTTCCGTAGGCTCTAATACTCCTCTTCTTTTTCTTCTTAAGGTAGTTTCCAATTCCAAGTTCAAAGGTTCAATATATTGAGACCTTGAACGAGTTCGCATGTACCTACAAGAATTTCAAATTAGCTCTTCAAGTAACCAAGACAAGTAACAAATAACAAATAAAAGAAATATCCTTATCAAAACTAATCAACTTCAAACTCGTTACAACCAAAAGTTTAACATTTTCCTGGCAATGACGCCGTGTTCTTAGTCCCATTTCTAGTAAAATATTTTAGAGTAAGGGACTCTATCATCGAGTAAACGCGTGACCAAGTATAAAATTTATAATAATTTCATCCCAAGGGAAAGTAAACTTAGGCTTCTATCCAAATTTTCCATTGATTTATTCTTTGTAAGAATGATAGATTGAAGGTTTGATTGTTTAAGCTACTAATTATTGTTCTACTCAATTAACTAGGAATTTGAACTAACAATGTAATGATTCAAACAACACACAAATGATGAATGGAATGGAGGTAGAATTTACTTGAGAAGAAAGCAATGCTAATCATAATCATGGTCAAGACTCTAGCTAGATATGCATTACTCTTGATAGTGAACTTCATTAACTTGTGGACTAAAATCAATCACAATTTTACCCCTAATCCCTACGGCCAAGGCAACTAGGTTCTTGACTCTTTTACAAGACTAAATCTCCTAAGATTGATCTTAATCTCAATTCCCTTAAGGTACGATGATCATAATTTGGTTCTTTTCACTCAATTTCTTAAGTGTCCCTCTATGAATGTTCTAAGTATAAGAAGGGTATGGCTTACCTCCCCTCACACTAACATGCATGCACATTTTAATATATGATTCAATTAAACATCCACTCATAACATTGGAATGGTCATCCTAATACTATGAATAGAGAATTTAATCACACAAGTATTGAAATGAAACATGATTCATATATCATAAAAGGAAATCCACAATTTTAACTAAATTCACTACTCAAGTTCTACACATCTAACTTTCATCTCAACCATTCATATGATTAGTCCTACTATAGGACTAGCCACTACACATGGTGATTATATCATTACAAATCAAGCTTTGCTCCATATGAGCCAAAATAAGAAGAAAAACAACAAATGAAAAGTAGATTGGCTTTCCTTTCATGGAGAAACCTTTCTTCTCTTCAATATGCTAACTCCTTCAATCCTTGAAGCTTTCCTCTTCTCAAAATGGTGGAAGGATGGATGGATGGATTGATTGTTGAAAATCAAGTTGATTGGATGGATGAATTGAACGCTGGAAGAGATGGATCAGATGGAGTGTGTGAAATGGTGGTGAGAAAGTGTGTGTGTTGATCTCTAAAATAACTGTCAAATGAGGCTCTCTCTCAATTTTCACACCAATTGTGCATTTATACCCCTTGGGGACCTTCTAGAAGATTTTGAAATTTTCTGACTTTTTCCTACTTTTTACCCAGCTCGACTCGAGTAGCCAACTCGAGCTCTCACCTGTCAAGTCGAGTTGCGTGGCTCTGCAAACTGAATGGTTTTTCGGACCTAGCTCGGCTCTAGTTGTAAGTCGAGTTACGTCTTGTAAACTCGAGTTAACTCACTGGATGATTTTTAACGCTACTCTGCCCCAGCTCGACTTGCTGCTCGACTTGCCCTAACACTAGCTCGACTCGAGTAAGATAACTCGAGCTCTTGCCTGTCTACTCGTGTCAGAAGCTAAACTTTCCTCGGCACCTAACTCGACTCAAGTTGCAAGTCGAGTGGACCTTGCAATTCGAGTTGAGCTATTGGACAATTCATGCATTTACTCGAGCTTCAACTCAACTCGAGTTGCAAGTCGAGTAAGACCATGCAACTCGAGTTGGGTGTTTTTCAGCCCGCTTCCGCTAGTTTCAGCTCCCGACTCCATTTTGCTCCATTTTTGACCTGTTTCTCATACATTTAAGCTCATTTCCACACATTTATCAACATGTACACATCTTTCCTAATTAACACAAAACTCCACCAAAATTTACACAAATATGGATAAAAACATACGAACATTCACAAATAAAGACACTATAACTAACGTGAAAATGACGACGATCAACCCCCCAAACTTAAAGTGTTGTTCGTCCTCGAACCACGAAAAATGATAAACAAGAGGAGTAATTTCCACCTAGAAAAACACCTAAAGAACACAAACCACAATACATCATAAGAAATAAGGACTACAAAATCATATTAAGCATCCCTACATCATCAAATTTATAACATGAAAGATTAACAAGTTCAATCTTAAGAATGATAAAAGAGTAATCAAATCCCTTTCAATCCAAGCCTCTCATAGGTTATCAATTTCACTCAACACTCTATGAAGTAGGGTTTTTAACATCACTCATCAACCAGTTAGAACCGACTCACCATAGGCTTGCTCATGCACTATGTTCACGAGCCACTCTAGTTTCAATAAGTGATCAAAAAGGTCTTTATCTTAGGATGTAATGTTTAGGCTCTTTGGTAGCGTAGGAAACTTTGGATAATAGTGACTATTCATGTGTAGATAATCGAAGAGATGATTCTTTTCTCCATCTTTTTCACTTTCAAACTTTCTCCCTTTGTCAATAATTCAAAAGCACTAAATATCAACATACCATGGATTCCTTGAGCTTCTTTTGAATGACATACTTCTTTTCTTTTGACATTTATATTCCTTGAGCATATTTTATGATTTTGCTCCTTTTACATTTTATGACATACTCCTTTTACATTTGCTTCTTTTCTTTTAAGACTATTGAACATCAGTCGTTTGCATAGAATCGTAAATCAAGATAAAAGAGTATTACTGCTACAATCTTCACTTCCCAAATTGAAAATTAACATCATGTTTTCCAAACAATGTGATATATAATTCCACCAGTAAATAGACTACATAGATAAGAAATATGTGTTATCTTATGCTTTATATATGTTGTCTTAATATATATGTTGTCTTAAATTTTTTTCACACACTAAGATTACACATATTGACTGGTGGTGTCTTAATGTGGTGTCAAACAGGTTATTTTTCAAGGTAATTTATTATAAGACGACATATATGTTATTTTTGGTCTATCTTCTAATTCAACTCATCAAGTCGATTATTCAGAGTTGACATCTCATTCTTATTGGTATGAAGTTCAACCTTAGCCACTTTATCAAAGGTGATCCTCCCTCAGATCTCTCTACTGGCCAATCATAAGTATTTGCCGCCATTTCCTCAAAAATCGATCCATGTGTTGTTGCGTCCACCAACACCCTCAAATTACAACTCAGGCCTTGATAGGAAAAGCCTAAATAAGTATTCTTAGAAAACCCATGTTATGGATAGCAGCGCAACAACTCCTTGAATCTCTCCCACACCTCAAAGAAACTCTCCAAGGGTCATTGTTTGAATTTTGTGATCTTTTTCTTCACCAAAAAACTCTTAGAGAGAGAAAAGTATTTATTTAGAAACTTGTTTGCAAAATTCTCCAAAGTTGCACAACTTCCGACGGACAGGTTGT
Organism: Pogostemon cablin; assembly: GCA_023678885.1. Taxonomy (NCBI): domain Eukaryota; kingdom Viridiplantae; phylum Streptophyta; class Magnoliopsida; order Lamiales; family Lamiaceae; genus Pogostemon; species Pogostemon cablin. The sequence continues at coordinate 11,219,230 of CM042973.1, read as the reverse complement.
TATACCACTCCTTGGTTTTACCCGTTAGGGAGAAGGGAAAAATCCGCATTCGGATTGCATCCTCTGGAAAATTCCTATGCATCCGAGTCCTTGCATACACATCAAACGGCTGCAAATGTGCAGTAGGGTTCTCCAGTGGTCCCCCACTGAATTGTTGTCTCTCTACCATCCGGATCAGTGCAAACGGCAACTCAAAATTTTCTGCAGTGATTGCTGGTCCAGTCAGTCCAACATTAGTAGTGTTACGCATTTTCTTTGCACGAAAAATTAATCTCCAAGTACTAAGGATATCAATTGCAGCTTAGGCAACCGACCAAGTTAAATATCGAACCCAAAGGACGGCGTATTATCAATTTAATTATTTACTTAAATAATCAATATAAGTGAAATAAGATTTGAGAATTTTAATCTAATATGCTGAAAATTAAATAACAAATAAAAATAAAATAGTATTAGAAGAATTCGAAGTAAAACCAAGTTGGAGAATAGGTAGCTCTAGGGTAATTCAATTTTACAACTTAATTTCCCTCTCAAGTGTATTGTCTGATGCAGCCTTATTGATTATGGACGCATCATTATGCCATACGAATCTACTCTATAGACACAAGTAAATATGCATGTAACACGTGTGAATAACCTTGGAGCAATAAATATAATTTCACCCCTCTCTTTCTAAGTACTATCAGTATAAATTATTTACCCCTAGAATTGGTACAGTAACCGATATGATCTCCCTTCATAGGTACTATAAAATTAATCACTTAATCCTGCTCATTAACCCGAATTCAATTCAATTAATAAAATTCATATATGACAGTTCTAATGAAGCTTTGGAGTCCTCTCACTTAGAATCATAACAATAAACCATGTTCAACATTGAACGCACTCAATCAACAACCAGATATATATTCAGACTCTATATAACAGTTGAAGATGCACAAAACGACCAAGAATATAAGTTAAAAATGTATAATCATACATAAAATAAATCCACAAGTAGTGTTGTACGGAGGAAACACAAGAGAGTTTAATTAATTCATAAAACCTTCAAAATCCTAGAACTACCAAAAAAGGCTCTAGCCAATGGTGTTACAAAGAAAAATCATGGGGGTTGGATAGATCTTACCCATAGTCTGAAAAATCAAAAAATAAAATAAAAGAATTAGGAAAACCCTTGGTGCACGATCTCCTTCCTTCTTTCTTCCGTCTCTTTAAATCCTCTTGGTTCTCCTTCTTGATTCCACAGACGAATCTTCGTAGTGATGGATGGAGGAATGGATGGATGTGAATGGTGGTGTATGGTGTGGGGGTGATCCCCCTTGTAGGGTAGTGTATAATAATTATGGCCTTCCTTAACCCTACTAATGATGCCCTTTAATACTTTTTGGACATTCCAAGTGACCCTAATGGGCTTGTTCACGTCTAAAAATTCACATACACGCACTGGGGATATAACAATATGGATTTGGAGCTGTCTGACATGCCAGTTTGACTTATGGGCTTGGTCAAACATGGTCTAACAAGGGTCAAACGGGACTTTGGTGATCAAATTCACGTCCTAGAACATTCTGGTGTCTAGTTCGACTCGAACCGGTGGTCGAACTGGAGCAGGGAGGTCGAATTGCATTGTGCAGTCTCACTGTTTTGAGCATAACTTCCACATCTGAACTCCGATTTGAGTAATTCTTACGCCAAAAAAATCCACTCTTTCGTGGCTTTCCAGTCATGTATTGCATTACCAGTTCTGAGTTCCACATAAACAAAGATAAATTATGCAATGTGAGCATGCATTTTTCACCATTCCTCTAACTTTGCACTTTTAATTCTTTTTCAACCTAAAGCATAATAAAACACTTTAAATGCACCTTTTTCTTACATATATTGTATATAAGACACTTGTGCTAATATATGACAATAATTCCCATAAAAAAGGTGTTAAATTAGATACTAAAACATGATTATTTTCACTTTCAACAAAGTAGTATGCCCCTGTTTGTATTGGTCTCGCATGGTGATTGGGACCTGCTATTCTACTTATGTGTCGTCAGTCATCTCTCTTGCCTTAGTATCCTCAGCTAGGTTCAAGTTTTCTAGTTTCTGTGAAAGCTGTTCAACTTTTGGTTCTGATTCCTTTGCTGAAGAATGAACAATATCCAATTCTGAATTATAAATTGGTGTAGTAGGTAGCTTCCTCTTCCTTCTGATTTGTCTAATATTTGCTTCAAGTTCTAGGCTGATTGGCTCGGTTCTCAACTACTTGACCTAGTGTTCATACACCTATGCTCATACAGAAAATTATAATTTTTTGGATCTAAATTAAAACCAAATAGAGTTTAACGTCCTACAATGAAATAAATCACAAGATAAGTAAATATAAATCTATATCCAGCAATGAGGCCAAAAACTTGTTCACTATCTTCTTTAGAAAATATGAATCTCACCCTCATGTATAAAGGATCGATTGTAGTGCGTGTGACCAAGTTAAGTTCGAACCTATGAGATAGTTATAGATCTACTAATTAGTTCTACTCATTACACTTTCAATGTAAGACAAATTTTAGGATTTTTTTAAGGCAATTAATTAAAGAGTAAATACACTTTTTTATCCATTAACTTTCTCTGATTTTGAAATTGGTCCATTGATTTCACACATTTTGAAATTGGTCCATTAAATTTATAAAATTCATCAAAATGGTCTTCTTACCGGCTGTAGCAGGTTGTTCACCAGTTAATGCTGATGTGGAATATTAAAAAAAGAGAGAGAAATTAGTTGAGCGTGAAATTGACATGTAAGTTTTTTTAAATGAATGTAATAGAGCATCTAAAAAAATATCCATACAATATACTCTGCAAACTCTCCATCCCCATTGCCGGAGACTAGCAATGGCTTTCCTTCTACCTTGTACCCATCGGACCTACTTCTTCCATCTCTCCTGCAGTCGCCTTTTCACCACCATTACTATGGATAACCCTATACCACCTACTCTATCCCAACACTCTCCACTTCCACTGCCAAACTCCCACATCCACGCACCTGAACCCCTCTGAAAAAACAATTCGAGACTTATAGATTCAAATCTAAAGCTCGGGATTACTCATCCGATGAGACGATGCCCTCGGCATCTCAATTGAGTAACAGACAATGAAGTGAACACCCAATGTAAATCATATTATAGCGGGAGAACTGTCGCCACCACCATCTCGTCGAAAAAGTCAATCCAGCTGCTGCATTGCCACCCCATCGATGGATCTACCACAAACTACTATCTGTGTTGTCTACTCCTGCAAAAACACGACCCATGAGGTACACATCCGAAAAGTGACCCAATGTGGAATCTGTGTACGAGGTGAGGTGGTTCAGGCGGGTGGTCGCAGAAGGGGCAGAGAGGCTGTCGTAAAGAGAGAGGGCCTGCAGGATGCATGCAGCTTCAATGATGGCGACAAGAATGTCGTCGCTGGAGCTAGCTTACAATGATGACCGACTCGAGTATCTTCCAAAACAAAGTTCTCCAGCTTCACAAGGGGGAGTATTTCTATCACACCGTCCGGGATATCTTGGGTGATGGGATCTTCAACGCCGACGACAAAATCTAGAAGCGGTAGAGGAAGATGGCGAGTACATGTACATGAAGATTGTTGATAGTTTGTACATACATATAGTAGAGGTGACATGTCCTGTATATTGCTTCTGATCCTTTTATTTAATCATTGTAAATTGACTATCATGAGGTGTTGTAAATACCAGCATCCATGTTGTTTTTTATGCATCTTTCTATTTTCAAAGCAAAAGTTTTACACTATGTAATGTGGAGTATATAATAACTCTCTTCAAAATCCCAATATCAGGCTTCCAAGAAGTTTCGTTGTTCTTCTGATACAATCACTATGCATGAATGTAACTTCCTACCATTTTTTATTCCTCCAGTCATCACAAGATGCTGGCAGTTTAGGAGTATCAATACCCTGCTTGAGCGGAGAAGAATCCAAGAAATCTCTATCAGTGAGGATGGAGCCCTCGATTTGGTTTGAAGAAGGAGTCCGATTAGGATTTATAGATAAGAATTAGGAAACCCACGCGAATTTTGACTTATCTGGGCGGTGATTGTAGTCAGCGCTAACTTGGAGAAGATGTGCTCTTGAGGGATATTTGAGTGAATTTCATTTTGGCGGCGAGGGACACGTCGTCGGTGGCTTTGAGCTGGTTTTTCTGGTTGCTGAGTCGGAATCCGATGGTGGAAGAGAGGATATATATACAAATGGCATGGCATCACATTCATTTTATATTCCACGTCAGCCTTACCATGTGAGCAACCAGCTACAGCCGATAAGAGGACCATTTTGTCAAATTTTATAAACTTAATGGACCAATTTCAAAATATGTGAAACCGATGGACGAATTTCAAAATTAGAGAAAGTTAATGGATAAAAAAGTGTATTTACCCTTAATTAAACTACTACAACGAAATTTAAATTAAAAATAAGGAGATAAAAATCACAAAAAGATAACTTTCAAGAATTCAAGGATATAGATTTAGTAATGCTAACGCAGTCCAGTTTAACTATGTGGCATATTATTCTAAACTTAAGATTAATTACCTTCAGATATTTATAAAAGGAATTTTTGATGTGAAGTGTTGAGACCAGTTTCGTCACATCTTGAATCAAATCGATCCTCCACCAGTTATTATTTTAGCCATTAATATATTAATGTTGTTCATGTAGCATTGTGCTTGATGTTGCTTTCAGGGTTGTGGCGGTTGAATGAAGAACGTGGTGAAAGAGACTCACAAGCCTGGAGAGCAATATGGAAAGTTCTAGAAGTCCAGAAGATTCTAGAAGAAGATAACTACCCAAAGTAGTGGATTGATTATTTGCTGATCATGGGTGGTTTCTATATCTCCAATTAAACCACTTATTTGAAGAAGGCTGCACCATGCTTTGCGATTATAAATAGAAGATGTCAGACTTATTTCCAGTTGCGCAGAAAAACTTGGAGAGTTCCTACAAAGAGAGTCGCCGGACATAGAGTTTATTCGACTACGTTCCTCTTGTAGTGTTTTCACTGGTGTTTTAACATCTCATTCTGCATCATATTTATAGTATTATCCCATACATTTTGCATACTTGAAGTATGATCTAGATATAACAATCTAGGTTTTTCCATATGAGAGTTTGTTAAGATTTATATCTGTGTGTGTATTCGAAGAGTGGAAGGAATATTTCCATCTCTTTGAATCTAATTTTTGTAAATTACTTTTTCCAAGTTAGTGATTTTTTTCCATGAGGCTGCTACAAACTTATTCATAAGTTTTTAGAAAGATTGAGTAATTCCGTGTGTTACGTCTTCAGCTGTACAAATTTGTAATCTCGTATTCAAGGTTCATTCTGATAAGAGTCGGTGTTGTACGAAGTGTTACCACATTAAGGACAACATCACTGACGTAAATACACTTACACACCCTGGGACCCCGACAGGATTACTTAGCCTAGTTAGACAACTATGATCAAGTGAGATCTAACACTTATAATGAGCTAAAAATCATAGGATTCATTAGAAATTAATTCTCCCTCCCTCTATAGATACTTGTGCTATTAAGGCATTCCCTTTCTCGGGTACTAGATTATTAATCTCAAGTCTCCTTACCAATTACCTAATAATGATATTTTACCAAATAATTAATATTTCAAATTGATTGTCTAGCTGTCTTAGGCTATATGAATTAATCCTCTAAGACTACCACATGAAACAACAATTATCATGCAAAAAAAGAGATTCTTAATAACTATTCAATTCGAGTTAACTTCATGAATAATCTAAGTAATCAAAACTCAAAACATAATAATTATAAGTCTCATAATCTCTTTTTTTAATAGGGAAATAAACATCCTACGGTGTAAGAAATCCAAGTCCAAGGCAATCAAATCACGTAGTCAACATTTTCTAGAGCCCTAACATTACAAATAATAGACTTAGTCCATGGATTTACGAAGATAAATCATAAAGATGTAATTAACCCAGACCATTGTTCTAATAGTTTGAAAAAAATAATCAAAAAGTAAAGAACCCTTGGGTAGGACTCCGTCGCTTCAATCATTGTTTCTGCCAAGATCTCCGTCTCCAATCCAAATAGCAACTCTTGATCGATCGATCTCCGGTAGTGTGGATAGATGGTGGTGAGTGATGAATTAGGGCTGGATAATGATAATGAACAATGGATGATGTGTTGTTTGGAATGAAAATTAGAATTGAGCTTTTATATTTCACGTGTTGGGCCTGGGCCAAAATTCTGATGATGTGGCATGAAAAATAAGCCGCTCGTACCGAGTAGGGGTAATTTGTACCACGCTCGATGGCGAGCGGAATCACACGGCTACAAACAGGCATGCTCAGTGCCTCGCTCAGTGGAAATTATTAGTGCTCGATGGCAATCGAGTGTGGCTGTAACACCCTAATATTTCATAACCTATATTTTTGTAAATTTTTCTTTTAAATAAAATTATATTGTGTATTTTAATATATTATATATTTTAAAAAATAATACATATTTTTATATAATAATAATAATAATAACAATAATAAACAACCAAACAAGTAGTAATAGCTATGCCTATTAATAATAGACATGTGATTGCCAATAAAATAATTTATTATCTAAACTTGGCCTCCAAGTTGGTATGATAATAATATTAATATTAGATAAAAACTTGACCTCCAAGTTGTTATATGTGTGTATAATCCTCTTTCCCCATTTTCATACACACAAGATTTATTTTAATGCCTCACACACACCCGTACACAATAAAGAGAATATTTTCTATGTCATCAATCAATTTTAATGTTCTACATACTTGCAAGGTGGGGTAACTTTCACTCTTCACCAAGTGCTACTTTTTATATCATGATTGCTATGTTAAGATGTGATATATGTTACTTATATGTCATGTTATGTGTCATGTGTACTTTTAGTTCAATGACAAATATTTTCCTATTAACACTTATACCGGATGACGACTCGCTGCACATATACCAACTAACACAAGTTACTGAACGTCAGTTCGGCACTAAAAGTATTTCAAATCTACTAACACTTGTATTGGGTGATGACTCGGTACACATATATCAACTAACAAAAGTTATCGGATGAGGGTTCGATCTAAAATATTTTTAAGAGTTATCGAACGACAATGTTTAAAATTATTTTATTAAAATTGGCATGTGTTACGTATTATGATATATTTGACATGCATATTTATTTTTAACTGTGCAATCATTTAAATTAACCCATTGAGTGTATTTCAGACGCTCACCCCTTCCACTCCAAACCTTTTTCATGTTGAGGCTGCGATGACGTATCGGGACTGATCCGTTGCGTGAAAGCTTTAAATCAATGTGCTGTGCAAAAGCCTTTTTTATATAATTTTTAATGATTTTTAATATTTAATCATTTTATTACATTGTTTATGCCCCATTGAAGGTTAATATTATATAAGAATTACGAATAAATCTCTGTTTCTATTTATTGAAAACTAAGGCGTGACAATAGTCATGCTTCTTCACTTGACTTCTAGAATCAAAACTTGGTGGTGAGCGTAGGCTCTCGGTGGCCACCAATTATTTTTTCCATGATGCTCGACGGCGAGCGAGTTCGCTCGGTGATGACCAAGCGACTCACTCTTCTGGTTAGTTTAACTCAGATCATTCCTCGATCGTTTTATCACTCTTTTCCTGTGCAAAACTGAACAAAATACTTTTTAAGCATCTTTTTTATTGGCAACAACTAGAGCATTATATTTTCGTGCAAATATCACATAAAAACAATCAAAGAGGTATCAAATTAGACCTAAAAGTATATGAATTTCCACTTTCATCACCTGTGGAGTGAGAAAAAGAGAGGAGAGAAGGGTGAGGTATCACCACATTTGACGTGTTTGTGTTAAAAAGATCCAGTTCCACAAAATTTAAAAAAAAATATGCACACACACACACTCCACCAAATTGATTGCCTACAATATTTGAGTAAAATATGAAAAATTATTGAATTGATTTTATTCTTTATTTAACATAAATGTCAAATATTTTATAATAATTAAATTAAAGTAATTATATTTTGATCATTGTATTTTTTCTTTATAAAAGCCTTTATATGAAAATCTTTCTTTTTAATTCCTATCGTATTTTAAACTTGACAAAGACTTGTGTGTGATCGTCTCATGTAATGGCTTACGTGAGACGGATAAAAAGTGATAGCTTTAATAATAAAAAGTGATATTCAAGTAATGAAAAATGATAATGCTATTTCATGAACAATCTATAGTGCAAATGAAAAGTGATAATATTTTACAGCGAATGTGATAGCATTTTATAGTGAAAGTGATAATTAATTACGAAAGATTTTAAATTAAATATATATATAATAATAATAATTATTATTATTATTAGAAATTTATAGAGCTATATCTACGCATAAATAAATACACATAAATATTATCTATAAATTTAGATTGAAAAAAAAAGTATATATATTATCTCTGAGACTATCTCACCCAAGTCTTTGCCATCTTTTTATATTTAAGTATCATATTAATACTAAAAAAGAAGTAAAAAGGTATATACTTATTATGAAAAGCTTATACATTATTAAATTATAACTTATAAACTTATATTATGTATGATTTTATATATTATCGGTATTATTTTTTATTCAATTTACTAATTAACTGTTAAATTCAATAATTAATTACAAAACAAATAAAATATGTATTATGTTATTTTTTAAATACACATTAAATAAACTGCAATCCCTCCATCCCATAAATATATTCACACTTTCTATTTTTGTCTGTCTCATTCACACCCCCAAATAAAGAAATACACACAAATCAATTACCACACAACACACTTTAATTTTAAAATTGTCACCCATTTATAACTCACATAACTTAGTTTATAATTTATTTATTACTTATAAATGCTAAATTAACCCCTAAAAGTTAAGCAAAAAATATTTTTTTCTTAAACTCCGTATCTACGGTTACTATGAACTTCTCTTTGGGATGGAGGTAGTATTTAATCAGTAATATATATATATATATATATATATATATATATATATATATATATATATATATATTAATAAAAATATTGATAAATATAACATCAATAATATTTATTTAAAAATAATAATACATTTATTGAGAAAAAACGTATACATTATTATATTATAATTATTTCATATTTGATTATGAAAATACATATAAAAAATCAATGAAATTTAATATAACTTTTTTATATAAATCTAATGATACTTATAAGAGTAAAATAAAATACATTTATACATTTATATGATAAAATGTATACACCGCCGTATTAAAATAGAAACTTTCCACACAATCACCATCCACCATTTCTATCTCATTTCTACAATCTCGTAAATTATCAAAATCAATTGAATGCTTAAAATAGACAACAATCATCATAATTTTCACTTTCACCGGACATAAAGATCTTTACTAATCAGAGAAATGAAGAACAATAAAGTAACTACAACATTTTAAACATACTCGCCTATGAATTTATTATGAAATATTGTATAAAATAAGAAGAATTTCTGAATTTTTGAAGAAATGTAAAATTAGATCCGCTAGTTTCTGAATGTGTGAAGAAGACACAACCATCAAATTTCTTTGCTACGTGAACAAAATATGCGTGAAAAAAATTTGAAGAATCTATCCATGAGAATTGCAGCAATTGGAGACACGGAGAGAGGAGAGGCGCAGGTAGTGTGCAGTGGAGGTGGAGAATCTGGAGTCTTTAAGGGAGATGTCAGTGCGATGGAGGCATTGCTATCGAGGCAGAGAATCTGTAGTTTTGAAAAGTGGTGCGATGAAGGTCGAGGACCTGGAGGCAAAAGAACTGAGTTAGAGAGAGTAGCGATGGTGGCGGAAGGAAGAACCACATTAGACGGAAAGAGTTAGAGAGAGAGAGAGTGCACAAGAGATTGGTTAAGCAGTGGACTAAATTATGATCCATTTGGGCTCAATTTCATATAACTATCCTAGGTTATGAGTTGGATTTGACCCAATTGAACACTAACAACACATATACATTAGTTTTAGCTAAGATTATCTTGAAACTGTATACTCCCTTCGTCCCATAGCAAGAGGGCCTTTTGCTTTTTGCACGTAGATTAAGGAGTATTATTATTTAATGTGTAGTGGAAAGTGTGGGCCCATATTTTAATTGTATTAATGGGTGTGTGTGGGTCTCATGTGTGTAAAAAAAGAAAATACTCTTTGAGTGGGACGCCCAATATGAAAAAAATACCCTCTTTGAAGGGGAAGGAGGGAGTATATATATATATATATAGTCACTTAATTACTAATAAGGATATAATTGTCCATTTACATTTTTTACTTTACAATAATTTACAAAGGTCCTATATTCTTGCTGCACAAAATAGCAGCATCCCTTTAGGGATAGTCCTCACTAGTTTGTTGGCCCGTGGCTACAAGGAATTTAAAAAAAATAACTAAAAGAATTTTAACAATAATTGCATTATTATAGATAATAGGGTCAATTACTATTAAATACAATTTATGTGTCTATATTACTACTAGATACACAAATAAATTATATTATTAATTAATACAAATTGAATGTATAAAATACTATTTTTATCCCTATTTTAATTGTATTCAAAAATTAATTTAAAAGGTGTGACGCAAAAAGATAAACTGTCCCACAAATTTCTCCTCAAAAATAGGTGGAAGATAACTATATTAACGTGTCTGCATACAAATATTTATGAATACATGATACATTGCCTACAACTATTTCTGAATACATTGGATAAACTTATTTCTAAATACATTTAGCTATTTGGGATTATGATTATTAATGGTTAATTAGTCGCTGTATTAAAAAAATACCCCAAGAACACATCACTTCGGTTGCTCGGATTCGCCTTTGATCATATTCACATTATTTTTATACATAGTAGTAGAGTTTATGTTCAAATATATTTTTGTATATTTGTGTTCAAATAGTATGTATTCAGAAATTTTTATTTTAAAATTTTATGTAGTATTAATTTTCTTTTTAATATATTTGTGTTTAAAAATTATATATTTTTGTGTTCAAAAGTTAACTTAATTTGTTGATATTCAAAATTTATGTATTTAAAAATATTTATTTTTAATATATTTGTGTTCAGAAATTATATATTTTGTGTTTAAAAATTAACTTATACATAATCTGCGAATCTATGGAGATAGAGATTTCAATGTGTGAAATAGTTTTGACGTGGAAACAGATAGAGAATTATAATGAATGATATGATCCGATCATTTTAACGTAAATATATACCTCTTTTATCTACATGATGTATTTAGGGGTAATTGTGACTATTTATGGAATAATTTTGTAATAATTAATAATAAAATATATGTTTTGTATCTACTAATAATATTATAGTATATCTTGTACTAGATAGTAATAAATCCTAGATAATATAATATATTATTTCTATATTTTATAATTGATTTTAATTTATATTATTAATTATTAATTTTATATAAGGGAGAATAGCTCAAATAACCAATTTTAAAAATTGAAAATCATTGCCACCCATCAAATAACTTATATAACATCCATACCCAAATGACCATTTTTTGACAAAAATACCCTTACCATGTCGGAATGCTACGTTGGGATTTCGACACCGATTACGACATCCAATGAAATGCTCTCACTTGTCGGAATGCTATGTCGGAGTTCCAATATCGAATCCGACAATCGATGTTGTCAGAATCAGTGTCGAAATCCCGACATAGAATTCCGATAAGGTGAGGGTATTTTTGTCCAAAAATGGTTATTTGGGTATGGATTATGTAGGTTTTCTTTGTAAAAAAAATTATAGCTAAAAAAATTCAATTCATTTGCGATATAATTTTTTAATGAAAATATTATCATTTTTTAATGTATTGTCCAAAATTAAATATTTCTTTATTCCCTCGAAATAAAATATAAGTATATTCATTTGCAAACTTAATTATTTTATTTATTTATGTATGCAATTATAATATATTTTAAAAAATACGTTTATGTCTAAAAAAGAAATTATGAAAAAATGTTACTCCCTCCGTCCCGGGTATTTTTACCCGTTTGTACGGGCACGGAGATTAAGACGTTTTATTTTTTTAATATATAATGTAAGAAAAAGTAGGGATAAATTAGTAATTTAAAAAGAAAAAGTGAATAAAGTTGTTGGGAATGATGAATAAAGTGTAAAAAAGTAGTTAAAGTTGTTGAGATTGTAAAAAGTAGGTAATAAAATATTATGTATTTTTGCCAAAAATGGAATGGGTAAAAATACGTGGGACACCCCAAAATGGAAAGTGGGTAAAAATACGTGGGACGGAGGGAGTAATATTTCTTCAATTTAATTAGTTATATATTTTGATAAACTATCTTGTGAGACGAGTTATTTGTGAGATAAATGTGACACAGGTCGACCCATCACTATATTATGCTTATTGTATAGATAAAGTATGTTAATTTGTAGTTAAATATGTCAATAATATATTACTCCCTCCGTCCCACAACAATGAGTACATTTTACCATTTTTGTCCATCCCAATACAAGAGGAGCATTTCCCTTTTTATTAAAAGGGATCCACACAAATTAACTTTTTCTCTCTCCATAACCCCACACTTCACACTAATACATCTACCCACCATACATTAAAATATTATTTCTCTCACCTCAACTACCCCCAACTACCCATTAAATATTATATCCCTTAATCTACGTACAAAAAAATTTCGCCACTCTTATTGTGGGATGGAGGCAGTATATTATAACATGCTAAAATCATACTTTAATGCATAATGTAGTATACTTTAGAAAACATACTTTATCTAAATTATAGACATACTTTACCACGTCTCACAAAGCGTCTCATGTAAGTAACGTCTCACAACAGACTTTGTCATATATTTTTATAAAAAAATTATTTCAATTTTTTTTAAAGAATATTAATAATCTTAATAATTATAAAGTAAATATATTTTATACTTTTTAAAATAGTCATCACTTTCGTTATAAAATGTTATCACTTTCGCTATAAAATGTTATTTGTAACATCCCGAATTTTAGGGAATATGTATATATATATATCAGTGTTCTGAAAAATCAGATCGGACCGGTCGGTTCAACCGGTTGAACCAGAAACCGGAGACAAAACCGGTCCAATAACACCCTAAATACTATTTAGGCTATTGAACCGGGAAAATTGATTAGGACCAGTCAGAACTAAAAGAACCAGCTGAACCGTCCAAACCAGAAACCGAAAGTTCTATTATTTAAAAAAAATAACTGAACACAGACACTTTCGCATTTCTTCGCTGAAAAAACCTAATTCAAAACCTAAAATTTAAAGGAGAAGCAGTCTGATTTGACTCGCGGTTGCAGACGACGGTGCGATATCGACAGCAGATGGCAGTGCAATGTCGTTAGCAGGGCGGTGACAACGATTTTGGTGGATTTACGGTGGTACTCGGTTCATGGGCAGGCCTACGGCATGATTGGATCGCGCAACAACCGGAGCAAGAGGCGAACTCCGATAATGGGAAAGTGAATGATGGAAGTTCGACCGCCAGATCTTGATTTGGGAGAGAAAATTTATTTTAGAGATGGAGGAAGATGTCGCAGAGGATTTGTTTTAGAGATGGAAGAGGATGTCGGCAGAAGATTGGAGAGAGAACCAACAGTGTCACTCTTATTAATCACGCTGGTTTTACCTATAATTTGGGCTTTGAGTTTTATAGTTAATATACTGGCCCTTAAATTTTAATTTAAATTGGGCAAGAAAAATTATATAATTTATATATGTAAATTTAAATTATATATAAAATAATAAATATAATTAAAAATATGTAATTTAAGTTTTTTCGGTTGAACCGTCCAATTTGATCGGTCCGACCTTGAACCGTTAGGGTAACCGGTTTGACCTCCGATCCGGTTTTCAAATCACTTATATATATATATATATATATATATATATATATATATTAAGAAAGAAAGAAATCATATTTATATGGAAGACTTGCATTAAATTTGAGAAAGATTGATCCTTCATAGATAATTTCACAAATACTAAAATAAGTAAGTTTTTATTGAATAATTTCAGCGTATCTAAAAGAAAGCATTTCAATAAAATACTAAAATTTTTCTCTTTTGAAATTTAAAAAAAAAATCCTCCCAACGTCCACCATGTATACTCCTTTGTCTTGAAATTTTAGAAACAATTTTGGGGGTGATGTTGATAGTGAAAATAAACGTATTTTAGTATCCAATCTAACACCTTTTTGATGGAAATTATTGTCATATATTAGCACAAGTATCTTATATTCAATATATGTGAGAAAAATATGCACTTGTGTTGTTTTATTGTGTTTTAGGTGGAAAAAGCATCAAAAGTGCAAAGTTGGAGAAAAAGTACAACTTGTGCTAGAATGCTGAAAAACGCACTTTCAACTTGTGTAATTTTTCTGTGTTCATGTGGAGCTCTGAACAAGTAGTGTGATACATGGTTGGAAAGCCATAGAAAAGAGAATCGTTTTGGCGTAAAGACACCTCAATCGGATTCCAAACGAGAAAATTATGATCAAAATGGTGATGTCGCGTGAGCTGTGCCGAACAGAATGGCTGGGTCACTTTCCATGGCTTGTTACACCTTCAAATCTTGGAGTTTTTGTGAGTTCTTTATGTGGATAGAAAGTCAAGGAAGATAGAATCGTGTGAGCGCAAGAATCACTCAAATCGAATCTTGTATGTGGAAGTTGCGCGAAATGGTGAGATTGCACAAAGCTGGTTCGACTCGAACCGGTGGTCGCACCACCCTTGTCGTGGTCAAACCAAAAGCCTGAAAATGAGAAAAGTGTGGTTCGACCATGATGATGTGGTTCGACCAGCCTGAAGGTCGAACCATAGTCGAACCACATGCCTGGAGTCCAAAAAATTGTCGATTTCGATTTGACTATGGTTCGACCAAGCCTATAGGTCAAACCACATGCATGGGATAGCTCCAAATCCAATTTTTACACACCTAGTGCGTGTTTCTGCGTGTTTTCCAAGAAAACTCTCATCCTAGGTCTATAAAGAGAGCTTACAAGTATAAAAGGAGATGTGGATCACATCATTATTGATTAGATTGGAAATTGGATAGAAGAGCACCACAACACAATCATCTTACACCCCCAAAAGGGGGATCACCCCCCGAACCATCATCCACATCCTTTCCTCTATCCATCCATCCATCACTTTGAAGATTCGTCTGTGGAATCAAGAGGAGAACCAAGAGGAGAACTCAAGATGGAGAAGGACGCGACGACTCCCGCATCTAGAGTTTTATTCGTCTCCTAATTTATCTTGTATTTTTAAGACATATGGGTAAGATCTATCCAACCCCCATGATTGTTCTTCGCAACATCATGGGCTAGAACCGTTTTGGTAGATCTAGGATTTTGAAGGTTTTATGAATTAATTAAACTCTCTTGTGTGTCCTCCGTACAACACAACTTGTGGATTGATTTTATATATGATTGTGCTTTCTTAATCCATATTCACAGTTGTTTTGTGCATCTTCAATTGGTATATAGAGTCTAAATATATATCTTGACTGTAGATTGAGTGCATTCATCGCTGAACAGGATTCCGTGTTATGATTCTAAGTGAGTGGATTCTGAAGCTTCATTAGAACTATCATGTATGAATATTTATTAATTGAATTGAATTCTGGTTAGTAAGCAGGATAAAGAGGGTAATTTTATAGTACCTATAAAGGGAGATCATATCGGGTTAGATTCCAGATTTGGGAAATAATTGATGCTGATAGTACCTAGAAAGGGGAGTGAAATTACGTCTCTTGCTCCGAGGTTATTCACACGTGTTACACGCATATTTACTTGTGTCTATAGAGTAGATTTGCATGGTTTAGTAATGCGTCCATATTCCACAAGGCAGAGTCGGACATTAATATACGAAAGAGAGATTAATGAGTGAAACTGAGTTATCCTAGAGCTACCTATTCTCCTACTTGATCCACTTTCGTAAATCTTCTATTGTTTATTTTATTTGTTATTTTAAATAATTATTTAATAGATTAATAATTCTATAGCTCAAATAATATTGCCAACTTGTCTTAATTAATTAGCTTATAATTAAATTGATAATATGTCGTCCTTTGGGTTTGATATTTCACTTGGTCGCTTGCTTAAGCTGCAACTAATATCCTTAATTCTTGGGGATTAATTTGCGTGCAAAGAAAACGGGCATCAAGTTTTTGGCGCCGTTGCCGGGGACGGCTATTATTATTGATTTTATTATTTCTAGTTGCTTAAAACTTTTACCGTCGTGACTCTCTGACGTTAAACATGAGCTCCTATTGGGGGCTTGCCCTTCTGTTTTATTACTTTATTATTTCTTTTATGTGAGAGAGAAATTTTTATATTTAAAGTGCTCACGTTTCGGCAATTATATCTCTTTTCAAACATAGTTTCTACTTATGTTTTTACGGAGTTTGGGGGGTGTGATGTACTTACCTCATCTTATAAGCATCGCGAGGGTATAATTTTTCCTTTCGTTGGTTGTTTGTTTGTTAGGAGGTTGATTTTTTGTGGCATACTAATATTTTAATTGGTGTTGATATGTCAATTTTTTACAACTTACCTAATATTTAGTGTGTTGTGTTGGTGTGTCTAGTGTGTAAAGTTAATTAGATAGTCAATTGAGTCTTTCTTATAGTTCTCCTATATTATTAATGATGAATCATGTGATGAAGAGGTGTATTGAGTTTTGAAGATAGAAAAGGTAAAAGAGTGGCAAGACGAGTTCTACACTGAGACTTTGACCTGACAAAGTTGAACAATTCGAGGAACTCGTACATACGTTGAAGAAAAATCAGGTGCCCTCGTTTCCTTATTCTAATTTTTATGTGTGCTTTTAATTCATGAGAGTTGAAGGATTAAGATATTTGTTTTAATGATCCACATGAGCTTATATTTTTAAATTTTGCCTGAAATTCATATGCTTTTGAAATTGATGAAGGAAGTGTACTTTAGTTATATTGTAGTATGAAATTCTATGTGTACTTGTGGGATATTACTTACCATGAAAAGTGCTCTATTACTTGTTAAAAAACCATATGAGATTTTGAGCCTTGTTGGGTGAGTATCGTTCTGTTGTGTGTATTCTATAACTTGCCTTTTGTCTTACTTGAAACTACATGTGTGTTAGATGATGGGAGATGATTTTAGGCCATCCTTGAATTTATGAGTCACTTAGCCAAATAATTCCTTACCAAATGATGTTTATCCGTAGTTAGCCCCGTTGAGCCTAAAAATCTCATTCCTTGGCAGCCTACGAGAAATAACCACTTTGAGCATCTGATGTTTTTTAGCCTTGATTATCTATCATGATGAGAATTAATGGCTTTTCAAAGTGTGTAGATGGAGTTCTATAACAGATTGGAAAGGAATGAAATTGGTGTTGAAGCAGTGATTGAGCCTGAAAATGCATCTAAGGAAAAGCAT
Source organism: Pogostemon cablin (assembly GCA_023678885.1). Classification (NCBI taxonomy): domain Eukaryota; kingdom Viridiplantae; phylum Streptophyta; class Magnoliopsida; order Lamiales; family Lamiaceae; genus Pogostemon; species Pogostemon cablin. The sequence goes on along the minus strand of CM042973.1, from coordinate 11,201,637 downwards.
GGAGAAGTGCTTAAATCTAATACTCCATTGAACCAAACACCATAGGATAATGCTTAAATCTAGTACCCTATAGAGGATGCGAGAGGTAGTGCCCAAAACTGGTACCTCGAGAGAAAAAATTAAAGAATAGAAAAAGAAAGAAAAAAATGTTGAGCTTGAAAAGAAAGTGAAAGAGTTGAGGAGGATGTTGTGCTTAATTGAAGTGAGTAAAAAGAATGAAAGATCATGATGGATTGCGACTTGATTGATCCGAGTTTTGAGTCACTTATCCATATATTTCCTACCTTAACCAAAGAGCCAACATCACATCCAAAAGAAAATTCCTTCTTGATCCCATTGTAAAATCATACTTTTAGTGGTGGAGAGCTTGAGACAATAGACAAGCTTATGGTTACGCATGCACTTGAATTGAATTTGAGCATAAACACCTTAACTCATAAGTGTACATCTTTTACACTTGAGTGCGAATGATATATACTTCCCGTGAGAACATGACAATGGAGCATTTGAATTGGTGGTGATTGTCTTATCTTGTATGCTATGAATTGATTATTACATGTAATGAGAGTTGCATGATCTAAGTTGAAGACAAGTGCATTTTGAATGGGGTATTTGTCATAGTTCTTGTTTCCCGCTAATTTTCCTCCTCTCTTTCTCTTTATTTTTATTTTGTTGCCTCGGGACGAGCAACGGGTAAGTTTGGGGATTATTGAGAGTGAAAATAAGCGTGTTTTGATGTCCAATCTAACATCTTTTTTATGGAAATTATTTTCATATATTAGAACAAGTATCTTATATTCAATATGTGAGAAAAAGGTGCACTTGAGGTGTTTTATTGTGTTTTAGGTGAAAAAATGATCAAAAGTGCAAAGTTGGAGAAAAGGTGCAACTTGTGCTAGAATGCTCTAAAATGCACATCTAACTTGTATAATTTTTCTGTATTCATGTGGAGTTCTGAACTGGTGGTGTGATATATAGTTGGAAAGCCACAGAAAATAGGATCGATTTGGCATAAAGAACACCTCAATCAGATTCCAAACGAGAAAGTTCTTGTTACACCTTCAAATCTTGGAGTTTTTGTGAGTTCTTTATATGGATAGAAAGCCAAGGAAGAGAGGATCGCGTGAGCACAACAATTACTCAAATCGGATCTCGTATGTGAAAGTTATGCGCGAAATGGTAAGACAGCACAAAGATGGTTCTGTTAGATTTGTATACTAAAAGCCTTGCTTTTGTATTGAACAATGTTTTAACAATATTATTTGAAATGAGAATCATATGATCAAATGTTTTGCATATTATAAATTGTTTATTTATATGTTTGTGCAAAAGTCCATTTACTTTATACTGTAGATAATATGTTGTGGGACAACACGCGGAAGATCATATTATCGGTTTCCTTATAAAGTATAAACAGATGCTCACAACCGAGATAGACGGGGGCTATCTATCGGGATGGTTGTAGTGTGATTTGGTATTAGTTTGTCTTGACTATAGAATCACATTAGTGCGCTTAGTGTATATTGAGTAGGACCGCTAGAGATCGTTCGACTTGTACTGTCTATATAGGAGAACTTGATCTCAGTTATTATGGATGTTCGTGCTCTTAATCCCTATACAATAACCTCGACACATAAGGTAGTATATATTTCTTTGATTCATCAATGGGTGAGATTTACATGTATTAAATCAACAAACTCGGTGAGTTGGAAAATAGTATTGTCTTTATGGTGTGATGTTGATTGTAGAAGGAATCCATGTCCGTCATAGGTTGATGATGTCCCCTTGAGGAGCTCATAAGGTTTATCATGTAAATCTTGCAAGTGGATTAATTCCGGCATGATAAAAAGATTGAGTGGTACTACTCTCGGATGAGATATTAATTAATTTGAGTTGTCAGTAACTTAATTAATTAATGGGCATTGTATATCTTAAACATGGGGAGACTTTCGGGCTCATAATAAGAAGGAGCCCAAAACATTATATAGGGATTGGATGGGTAGTGCAGTAATAATATTTTAGTGGACTATATTATTATTATTGGGTTTAATTAAAAGCTTTGGGCTAAGCTTGGTTAATTAAATCCAATTGAGGCCCAGTCCAATTTCTCCTCCTGGTCCCTGTTGTAGCCTAAATAAATAAGTCATCTTAGTTTCTATTTGCCCTAATTTCCTGCGCCTCTTTTGACGTGAGTGAGGGAGAGAAACAGATTGGAAAAATCCTGCAGATTATTGCTCACACAATAGTAGGATTGGACAAGGGTCATATAGCAGAAGATCAGAGGTGGTTTGCAAAAGATCTTCATCAACACACCCGGTGAAAGGTAAACGTTTAATCGCTTCCGCTAATCTTTTTTTTTGTTTTAATGGATCACGGTTGAACCAAACAATCCTAAAACCAACAATTGGTATCAGAGCGTTGGTATCGTGGTGAATCGTGATTCATTAGTTTATGTGACTATGTGATTTAGTGATATAATCTTGATATAGTCGCATATGTATTAGGATTTGAATAATATGGTATTATTTGTCAAAATCCAATGTATTCTATGTTTATAAATTGTTGATTCATGGCATGATATTAGGGATAGAATATGTGTGTATTACACTTAATTCCTATGTGCTTTGTTGATGATTTGGGCGTGTGATTATTGGGTTTTTAACACCTTGTACACACACGGATACATAACCGGTGATTGTCTCGCATGCGTACACGTTATATCTCACACACACACACACCCTGCACGATGGGTGAGCATCCGACGGTGCGTGACGGTGAAAGGAGTAAGCCAACGGCGCGTGAAGGCTGGTAGACGAAGCGGTGGTGACTGCTCGGCGTATGATGCCGGACGAACCAGTGGTGGGTTCTGATCGCCGCTGAATCACGTGTGAACGGCGACCCTTGGCTGAGGGCAGTGATCGGCGGGGCTCAATTGGCTGCGTCAAACGGAGCAGTGATATTTCGGCATTGAATTGAGATTGTGGATGTTCAGATCGAGGCGTTTCACCTGAGTGATCTGTGCGGATCTGTTGTGCGATTGCCGATCGCAGCGGTTGATCTACGGCGCTGGGAGAGGCACACAGGTGCGGATGTGGTGCTTGCACGGCGACGTCCTGGTGACTCGATTCAGGCGGTGGTTGAATCGCGGTTGCAGCGGCGTGTGACGGTGAAGGCTCGAGGATGTCGACTATCTACTAGGCAGATGGGGCGACTCCGGTAGTATGGCGGATCGTTATCGGACGGCTGGCGGCGCGACTCTTGTGGGCTGACAGCACAACCACCGGGAGCGGCGGCGCCGTGTTACAGCTGCTGTGTGGAGTGTGTCTGCGGCTGGGAGAAGATTTTTGGCAGCGATGGTGACTCTTCACAGCTGGGAGCTGCACGGCGGCGGGCTGACGGCTACTCCGATTGGCTGTCGGGATGCCACCGGCAGCAGCGGGGCCAAGATGCACCGGTGGGATCTGCTGGTGGCTGCCGGTGGTGATTCCGTTTGAAGGTTGCGGCTGGGAGAAAAATTAGGGCAGCGGATGTGATTCTCCTTGCTGGGCTATTTTTTAATTAAAGTGCTTGTTGGGCCCTTGTTCTTGTTGCTGATTGGGCCCAATTTTTTTTATTGCTGCTTAATTAATTGTGAGTTTGTAGTTGGGCCATAATTTTAAATGGGCTGTATGTTTATTCATCTAGTAAATGGCTGGCTAAGTGGGCTTGATTATTTTTTAATGGGCTGCTCATTTTATGCTATTGATGTTTGGATAGACGGGGTCCATTTATTTGATCCAATTTTTTATGCAATTAATTGTTGATATATAATTGTTTTAATTGTTTTACTTGACAATTAATTATTATATATGTGGCATGTTCTATGTGATTTATTTAATTTTAAATTACTTTAAATAGAAGCATGCTAGGATTATATTTTATTATGAAATATTATATGCATGTTAAATAAAAACCCTCCGTGTTTAAATAACTAAGTGGGAGAGGGGATTTGTAAATAAATTCCCATGGCCTTCATTATTGGTTTGTAAGTGATGTGAGTAAGCTTGCACGTTGGCATTAGAGCCTTCCTCCCCATCGGATGAGTTTATTCACGGATCACTGGTACAAACTTCTTTAAGATGACTGTAGGAAATTATCCAAGCGCGTGTGTACTTCTCTATCTGTAAGGCACATAAGCTTGCGCAATGGACTTGGGGTCAAATAATGGTGTACACTTAGATGCAAATAATTAGTATCCTCCCCATCGGAGTCACTGCTGTTATTTGCATGGCTAAAGAAAACCGACTATTAATTATTTTGTCATAAAGATAGGTTGACAAATGAGATTATTGGGTAAAACCTTCGCTTGTAAATATTCGAGTTTGTATACGTCCACACTATCGTGGCATGCAAATTCATGGTGCTTGAGATATTGGTGAATTTTATTTTATATTGTTTTGAGGGATTCAATATAAATTGATAAATTCGAAGTGTTTGATCTGTTTAATTATTTATGATTCTCAGGATTTTAATATGGCACTCAACTCACTTTCTGTTATACTTAAAGAGCATAAACTTACTGGCACTAACTATGTTGATTGGAAGCGAAACATGGACATTGTATTAACTGCTGAAGATTATATCTTTGTACTTTCTGAGGAATGTCCTCCGGCACCTACTGATGCCTCTACCGAAGAGCAAAGAAATGCTTATAATAGGTGGGTCAAGGCTGATAGGATGGCTAAATGCTACATTTTGGTGTCTATGTCAAATGTGCTTCAGACTCAGCATCAAGCCATGGAGACCGCCTATGATATGATGCATAACTTAGGGAACTCTTCGGACATCAGAGTCGTCCTGCTAGGTCGAAGGGCATGTCGGTCTTGATGAACACCAAAATGGCTGAGGGCACTCCCGTAAGGGAACATGTCCTTAGGATGATGGGCCAACTTAATGAGTTGAAAATTCTTGGAGTTGAAATCGATGGGGAAACCCAGGTCGATATCATACTCCAAAGCTTGCCTAGGAGTTTTGAGCAGTTCCGCCTGAACTATGGTATGAACAAACTTATGTACACGTTGGCGGAACTTCTGACAGAACTTGTGGCGGTGGAAGAACTGTTTCGTAGACCTCCTCAGGTTCATGTTGCTGAAAATGCTGCTCATCCTAGGCCGAAGGGCGGTAGGAAGAAAAAGAAGCAAGGAAATTCAGCACCGGTGAACCAAGTGAAAGCAAAGACTCGTGCGGTCAAGAAGCCTAAAGGCAAGTACTTCAAATGCAAGCAGCCGGGACACTACAAGGCAGACTGCCCTCTTCTGAAGGGGAACAGAAATGGTAAGTCTTATATAATAGTTGTTGAATCGTGTTTAGCGGCTGTATCTGCTGACACTTGGTGTATAGATACGGGAGCCACTGACCATGTCTGCAATTCTTTGCAGGGGTTCCACCAAACCCGACAGCTCAGTGATGGAGAGATTACCATACTCATGGGGAATGCTACAAGAGTAGCAGCTGTCGCAGTGGGAGACGTTTATTTATTTTTCAATAAGAGTAAAACTCTTGTTTTGAGGAATTGTCTTTATGTACCACATTTTAGAAAGAATTTAATTTCAGTTTCTAAATTGTTTATGGATGGATATTCTGTTTCTTTTAATGACAAGGTTATTATAAGGAAAGATAGAATTATTATCTGTGATGGTACATTGATAAATAATTTGTATACTCTTAATTCAATTTCTCCCACAGTGCAACAAATTGAAACGAATGATACATCACTAATAAGAGAAAGGAACCTTCTAAAATGAACCAAACACATCTTTGGCATCTAAGACTGGGTCACATTAACTTAAGTAGAATTCAAAGGTTGATAGCTGATGGACCTCTGAGTTCATTAGTAGTGGAAAATTATCCAACTTGCGAATCCTGCTTGGAAGGAAAAATGACTAAAAGGCCTTTTAAGGCAAAGGGGTATAGAGCTAAAGATTTGTTGGAATTGGTTCATTCCGATTTATGTGGTCCTATGTCTATCCAGGCAAGAGGGGGTTTTGAATATTTCGTCACTTTCATTGACGATTATTCAAGATATGGATATATTTATTTGATGCGCCGCAAGTCTGAATGCTTTGATAAATTCAAAGAATACAAGGCTGATGTGGAAAAGCAACTTGGTAAATATATCAAAACACTACGATCTGATTGTGGTGGTGAATACCTCTTGGGAGAGTTTAAGAATTATTTATCGGAAAATGGGATTGAATCCCAATTGTCTGCACCGAGCACACTCCAGCAGAATGGTGTAGCGGAAAGAAGGAATATGACTCTTATGGAAATGGTAAGATCAATGATGAGTTATTCGAAATTACCAAATTCGTTTTGGGGACACGCCTTAGAAACAGCGGCTTACATTCTAAACTTAGTACCTTCTAAATCGGTAGCCTCCACACCCACAGAACTGTGGACCGGGCACAAGCCTAGTCTGAAACATGTTCAAATTTGGGGTGCTCTGGCACACGTGTTAAAGGCAGATGCTGATAAGTTAGAATCACGTACTGATGTTTGTCTGTTTATAGGGTATCCTAGAGGAACGAAGGGTGGTTTATTTTATAGTCCCAAGGACCAAAAGGTGATCGTGAGCACGAACGCCAGATTTTTGGAAGAGAATTATATAATGGATCACAAACCCATGAGTAAAATTGTTCTAGAGGAAGTTAGAGGGGAAACACCAAATATAATACCAACTGTACAAGAAGATATACCACAGGACACTGCACCGCGTGTTACACCTGATACACAATTGCCTGCGGAGCCTCGTCGTAGTGGGAGGGTTGTCAGACAACTGGATAGATTCATGGGATTGGGAGAGTCATCCGACTTGGTCCTGGGTGAACATGAAATTGACCCATGGAATTACAACGAGGCACTGCAAGATAAAGATGCTCAATTATGGCAAAACGCAATGAAATCTGAGATAGAATCCATGTATTCTAATCAAGTCTGGGAGCTTGTAGAACCACCCAATGGTGTAAAAGCTATTGGATGCAAGTGGATCTATAAGAGAAAAAGAGGATCTGACGGTAAGGTTGAAACCTTTAAAGCAAGGCTTGTGGCTAAAGGATATACTCAGAAAGAAGGAATCGATTATGAGAAAACCTTCTCGCTTGTGGCCATGCTTAAGTCAATCCGAATTCTTTTGTCTATTGCTGCTCATATAGATTATGAGGTATGACAAATGGATATCAAGACAGCTTTCCTTAATGGAAGTCTTGAGGAAAACATCTATATGAAGCAACCAGAAGGATTCATTGCAAATGGCGAAGAGCATCTTGTGTGCAAGCTTAAAAGGTCCATTTATGGATTGAAACAACCTTCCAAATCATGGAACATCCGGTTTGATGAAGTAATCCAGTCATATGGATTTACTCAATGTCCGGATGAATCATGTGTGTACAAGAAGTGTGACGGAAACGTAGTGGTATTTCTTGTACTATACGTGGATGATATTCTGCTCATTGAAAATAATGTAAAAGTATTGTCGGGCGTAAGGGTATGGCTGTCCAAGCAGTTTGAGATGAAGGACTTAGGAGAAGCTGGACACATTCTTGGGATCAAATTAATAAGGGATCGCAAGAAAAGAATGTTATGTTTATCCCAAGCTTCGTATATTGATACAATCCTCACTCGTTTTAGCATGCAAGATTCCAAGAAAGGTTTTCTACCTTTCAGACATGGAATACCTCTATCTAAGGAGATGTGTCCTAAGACACAACAAGAAATAGAGGCAATGAAGCTGGTCCCTTATGCTTCGGCAGTAGGAAGCCTCATGTATGCTATGCTATGTACGAGACCGGATATCTGTTATGCCGTGGGAATGGTCAGTAGGTATCAAAGTAATCCAGGACAGAGGCATTGGACTACGGTAAAGCATATTTTGAAGTATCTGCGAAGGACTAGGGATTATGTGCTGGTTTACAGGGCAGATACTTTGTTACCTTTGGGTTATACTGATTTGGATTTCCAGTCAGATAGGGATGCTAGTAAATCCACCTCGAGTTATGTGTATACTCTTGGAGGAGGAGCCATAATATAGATGAGTGTAAAGCAAAAATGCGTTGCAGACTCCGCCATGGAAGCTGAATATGTAGCAGCCTCTGAGGAAGCTAAAGAAGCAGTATGGCTCAGGAACTTCTTAATGGACTTGGATGTGATTCCTAGTTTGCCCAAAGTGATCACAATTTATTATGATAACAGTGGTGCAGTAGCAAACTCAAAAGAACCACGAGCCCATAAGGCGAGTAAACACATTGAGCGCAAGTACCACCTGATACGTGACATCGTTAAAAGAGGGAAAGTCGTTGTCGCTAAGATTGCATCTGAGGATAACCTTGCTGATCTTTTTACTAAGAGTCTTCCAGCGAAAGCGTTCGATGGGCATGTAGAAGGAATGGGGATTAGATGCGTGTCAGCATATAAGGCAGCGTAGTCTTTTAGTATAAGTGGGAGATTGTTAGATTTGTATACTAAAAGCCTTGCTTTTGTATTGAACAATGTTTTAATAATATTATTTGAAATGAGAATCATATGATCAAATGTTTTGCATATTATAAATTGTTTATTTATATGCTTGTGCAAAAGTCCATTTACTTTATACTGTAGATAATATGTTGTGCGACAACACGCGGAAGATCATATTATCGGTTTTCTTATAAAGTATAAACAGATACTCACAACCGAGATAGAAGGGGACTATCTATCGGGATGGTTGTAGTGTGATTTGGTATTAGTTTGTCTTGACTATAGAATCACATTAGTGCACTTAGTGTGTATTGAGTAGGATCGCTAGAGATCGTTCGACTTGTACTGTCTATATAGGAGAACTTGATCTCAGTTATTATGGATGTTCGTGCTCTTAATCCCTATACAATAACCTCGACACATAGGTAGTATATATTTCTTTGATTCATCAATGGGTGAGATTTACATGTATTAAATCAACAAACTCGATGAGTTGGGAAATAGTATTGTCTCTATAGTGTGCTGTTGATTGTAGAAGGAATCCATGTCCGTCATAGGTTGATGATGTCCCCTTGAGGAGCTCATAAGGTTTATCATGTAAATCTTGCAAGTGGATTAATTCCGGCATGATAAAAAGATTGAGTGGTACTACTCTCGAATGAGATATTAATTAATTTGAGTTGTCAGTAACTTAATTAATTAATGGGAATTGTATATCTTAAACATGGGGAGACTTTCGGGCTCATAATAAGAAGGAGCCCAAAATATTATATTGGGATTGGATGGGTAGTGCAGCAATAATATTTTAGTGGACTATATTATTATTATTGGGTTTAATTAAAAGCTTTGGGCTAAACTTGGTTAATTAAATCCAATTGAGGCCCAGTCCAATTTCTCCTCCTGGTCCCTGCTGTAGCCCAAATAAATAAGTCATCATAGTTTCTATTTGCCCTAATTTCCTGCGCCTCTTTTGACGTGAGTGAGGGAGAGAAACAGATTGGAAAAATCCTGCAGATTATTGCCCACACAATAGTAGGATTGGACAAGGGTCATACAGCAGAAGATCAGAGGTGGTTTGCAAAAGATCTTCATCAACACACCCGGTGAAAGGTAAACGTTTAATCGCTTCCGCTAATCATTTTTTTTGTTTTAATGGATCATGGTTGAACCAAACGATCCTAAAACCAACAGGTTCGACCCGAACCAGTGGTCGAACCACCCTTGTCGTGGTCGAACAAGAGGCCTGAAAATAAGAAAAGTGTGGTTTGATCATGATGATGTGGTTCGACCACCAATTTTATAGTACCTATAAAGGGAGATCATATCGGATTAGATTGAATTGATAATACGTCGTCCTTTGGGTTCGATATTAAACTTGGTCGCTTGCTTAAGCTGCAACTGATATCCTTCATATTTGGGGATTAATTTTGCATGCAAAGAAAATGTGCATCAAGTTTTTGGATGAGTACAGAAATACTCAGTGGGTTACATTATCATAGTCATATATACATAAATTATCAATCAACATTTGCCACATAAGAATCATCATATCTTAATGTTAAATGATAAGTCAATCACATTTTCATTCATAAAGTTTTATGGTTGTGATTCCCTTATATAGAAAATAATGTAAACAACGAAACGCATGTGTTTTTAGGTCGCGTAGAAATCGCATTAAGTAGAATTCAATTTTAAAGACATCACATGATCACGTCATTTGAAAGAATGAAATTATTTCACGTCATTTGAAAGAAAGAAATTATTTCAAAATGTGAGATAAATCATTTGTAAATCAGTTGAGAAGATCACGTTCAGTTGAGAAGATCACGTGTATATATTATATAGGTTGATATTTTAAAATCTCAAGAGAAAAGAATAAGTTGAGAATATCTTTGATTTAGAAATAATAAAATAATTTGACATCAAATAAAATAGTGATATATACCAAATTGTGTATATATATGTATATATATCAGAAATTTTTGTAAAATAATTTAAAAATAAATAGTTTTTAATGTCAATAATAAAAAAAAATTAATATATAAATTAATGGAAAAATGTGGGGCGTTACATTATCACTTTTCATTTACATTATAAATTGTTCATGAAATTGTATTATAACTTTTCATTAATTCAGTATCACTTTTCGTTAGAAAAACTATCACCTTTCATCCGTCTCATGTAAGGGCTTACGTAAGACGGTCTCACACAAGTCTTTCGCATAATTAAAAAAGATGTATAATTAGAAAACATTGAAATTTCTTAAAAATTTATACTCAATAAATTATATTAAATTTTTTATTAATTATTTAAATAAAATTTTAATTATATATTATTTTTTAAAATATTTGAAAATTTAAAATACATTGAAAATTAAGATTAAATTAAAAGAAGTTTATTATACCTACCTTAATTAGTATTTTCAAGTATTAAATGATGTTAAATTATGTTCAACCAATAAAAAGTTAACACATATGTTTTTAAAATATACATTTCAGTACAAAGTGACACGTGTTTTTTAAAAATTTATATAAGAAAACTACTTCCTAATTATATATATATTAATTTTTTTTTTTCATCACTCAAAAAATTACATTCAACTTTTTTTTCTTTTAATCTCTCTCCCATATTGAATTGCAACATTATCATAGATATAAAATTTAAGAAAATTTATTTTTGACAAATTTTATTAATTTGTTAGAGGTAATGTACTATTTCTAAATAAAAATAAATTATAGAATATGTTATGTATATTAGGTGAGAGTATCAAATTTAATGTGAAACAGACAAAATGAAAAGTGTAAAATTTAATATGTAATGAAAGGAATACAAAACTTTACTTCATTGAATGTCATATATACTCACATTTAATACTATTTGAATTTAAATAATCCTCCGTCTACTTGAAATATACACATTTTGTTATTTTGAGTGTCCATTTAAAGTTTATACATTTCTTCATTTGGTAAAAAAAAAGCCCAACCTATAACCCCAAATAGGCACCAATATAACTAATCACTACATATAATAACACTTATTTATATAAGTGAATAAAAGCAAATGTATCTCTCATTAGAGTGAGTGTAATTTTTTTTTCATAATAATTGTGTGCATAAGAATTTGGGACTACCTTTTTTCTTTTTCTTTTTTTCAAGTGTTGAACTACGCTGCTTTGTGACATGTCAACGGTTCTTTCTTCTCCAGATCCACTTGTGCCTACATTCAAAAAACTTTTCTAAGCACAAAATTTATGTAAAAGTCAACTTTTGGACTTGCATCGTCGCAATTCATATGAATTCAGGTCAATGGGGGCATGCATCTCACTTACGGATAAAGATAAGATACTACAATGATTTTTTAAGGGTTAATTACATAAAAGTCTTGACCTTTTCGTCAATTTCAAATTAGTCCAAACTTTTGAATATTTACAAATAAGTCCCGACTTTAATCCTATTTTTCAAATCGAACACCCGGGCAGCGGGAGGCTACCCGATCGCTTACGTGTCATTTTTTCTTCATCCACCTCATCCTACACCTGTAAAAAATAAAAAAAATTGACATGATATTGCCTACTGCTGATTCTGTGCATGAGAGTCACGGTGGTTACATTGTAGTTTGCCTCCCGTCGTGTTCCTCCACTAAATTCCTCAGTCGTTCACTGCCGCCAAGGAAAGCGACGAGACCATATTCCCCCCACTTCCAATCTACCTTAGATCTACTTAGTGTCTGGACATGTGGTCGTCTGCATTCTTCAAAGTCGCCGGCGCCACCAGATCCACCGTTGAGGGAGGGGCGCCGATCCATGACAGCGGCGTGGTGGGGCTCACGCTAAATTCCGATTACCTGTTTTCGTCTTTTCAACGGAGCTTCGCTATTCCGAAATTTGTACTGTTGGAAGCGGTGAAATTTTTCCATTTTTTTCGTTAGAGTAAATAATAATTTTTTTTAAAATTACAACTTTGATAGATGGATATGATGAATTTTTCATCAGATGATTCAAATCTGAAATTACTGAGGCACTATATTTTTCTCTTTGAGAAAATTCAAGCCATTGTTCTGAATCTTCTGATCCATCTCTTAATTTATTTTTTTATTTTTTTATAATTTTTCTAATAAAATTATTAGGTTTAATTGTAGATCTAATAATTAGTTTATTTTTCCTACAATTAGTTCTCCTAATTACATGGATTTGATGATTATTTTCCAGGTGCTCCTATAAATTTCTATTTCAGGAGAAATCCAAGCGGATTTGGATCCTTTCCATTTACTGTCGTGTAAATTTTGTCAATTTCTTTTAATCTGAGCAATTCAATTATTATTTGTGAATAGGAATTTGCCACGTCACCACAAGCACAATGTGAGAAAAATAAAAAATAAAAACTAAAACATTATTTAAAATTTAATTAAATATTAGTTGGTGACATGTCAAGTAGTGATCGGTGAAAATAACGGTTAAAAGAAATTTAAGTAAATTGACGAGGTAAGAAATGGAGAGGATCCAGATCCAATCCAAGCCAACAATCTTATCTATTTGTTTGAAATTAATTCGGTAATTTTGTATTTAATTAATTTTTTATCTTAATTTTTAGGAATTTGATAATAAATTTGGGCGGGGTGTGCGGCGTGAGCTGCGTTCTGTGAGAAGGAAGGGAATGCACATTGGGTTGGAGCTGGTGTCGTTCTTCTGCGCATTCACGTGTGTTCCAGGTCGTTTCAATATACACGCTGGAGTTGTTCCCGACGTGTGATGAATTCGGTGATGTCGATGGTGCGGCAGGCGGTTGTCTTTGACGGCACACTCATCCCGATCCTAACGGCGGCAAAAGGAAGAATGGGAAGGTGGGTTGATGGAGGAGGAAGTTTGTGAGAGAACGTATTGAAGAAAAGAAAAAAATAATACTCCCTCCGTCCCAAATTCAAGTTCACGTTTACTGTAGATACGAAGTTTAAGAAGTCACTTTTTGACTTACTTTTGAGGGTAATATGATATTTTTGGGTAATAAATAAATAATAAAGTATGTTATGTATGTTAAAAAGGTGATGTCAAATTTGAAATTAAAGTATGTTAGAGGGATATTAGTTTGTTTTTTTTCCTTTTATGGAAATGTGAAGTTAAATTTGGGACGGACCAAAACGAAAAGTGTGAAGTTGAAGTTGGGACGGAGGGAGTAATTTTTTGTCCACGTCAGCTTTGGGCAGTCAAAGTACAGTCAAAATCTGATCGGTGGTTCGAATTGCAATACGAAATTAAAGTCGGGTATTTATTTGTAAATATGCAAAATTTTGAACTGATTCGCAATCGACGAAAAGGTTAGGACTTTTAATGTAATTAACCCATTTTCTAAAGATCTGATTAATGTGTTTTGAGTATCAACAAGAAAATGATGTATTACAAAATGAAATGTAATACTCTATGGTAAAAATATACTAATATATTCAAAATATTATGAATTTAGAGTTTGTCACTTGTGAACTCGATTCACCATGCACCTTAATTTTATTAAACTTACTCTTTAGTACATGAAAAATTACAGTTAAAAATAATGAATTATTATTTTTTTTTAATGAAAAATATTATAATCTTAACAAGAATAAAATAAAACAGAACATCTAAATTTGAAATGAGTAATATTTTTCATTAAAAAGAGTAATAGTTTATTATTCTAAAGAGCAATTTCTCATATGATTTAGAGTAATTTCGATAGAGGCAAATACTTGCGGAAAATCGACTCATGAAATGAGTTACGTGAAACGGATAATAAGTTATAATATTTTTAAAAAAATGATAATAGTGCAGTGAACTACTCCTTTCGTCCCTCAATAACGTTTACGTATTTCCATTTTGGATGTCTCATAAAAACGTTTACATATTTCTTTACAGTAAATGGTACCCACACAACATTTAAATATCTCCATGGGGACGACAACACAATGTTAATACAACTACCCACTATACATTAAAATATTATATCTCTAACCTCAATACACATTAAAATAATATATTACTTAATCCTCGTATAAAAAGCAAATATAAACATTTTAACAAGATGGAGGGAGTATTTAATAAACAATTCGTAGTATAAATGAAAAATTATAACATTTTTAATAAAAAGTGATAATTAATTAAAAAATGTAAAACACAGTTTCACGCAAGAGTTGCTCATTTTAGTAAAATCTAAGGGATGTTAAACGAGTCAACCCTAACAGGTTCGAACTAGTCGGGATTCGGGTTAATCGAACCTGTTTAAATGAACTACTAAGGGAGGTAAGATAAAAAATATAAAAAAAATTATAAATTTATGTGTTATAAATAATACAACAAAAAAATTGAAAATTAACTCATACATTATTTAGAATTTCAAAGTAATAAAATTAATGCATGCAAAATATTGTTAAAATACATAATTTAATAGAATTTGTGGTAGTTAAATTAATTCTAATATATTTACTTAAGTATTAAGTATTATTTTATTTACTAGAGATATGGGTGGGTTAAAATGAAAAAAAAAAATGAGAAAGAGATGAAAATTAAAGGGCGAAGAAATTTGTACTACCATTGTTTGGGGACTAGGTATGAGGGAGTAGTTGACGTGCCGGTGATAGGTGTTAACGTAAATTAAAAATAATATAATAATAATAAAATAATAATAAAAAAAAAATAATTACTACCAGTCCTACGGGCAGGCCTAGTTAGCCTGCAAGCTAATCGATTCGGCCAAAAAGGTTTGGTTTTAAACGAGCTGCAAAATAGAAGCCTTAACCCAATTTCTTTTAGGAGTGTTGGTCCTACGGATTTCGGATTTTTAACAACTCTAAGAGGATGTTTGTTTTGGATTTAAGTTGATTTAATAAATCAATAAATAGTGTTATTCTATGTTGTTATGTTTGTTCTAGATTTAAGTAGGATATGTTTAAACTTTATGTCAATTCGAGTATTAATTGAGGTGAGACAAGAAGAGAGAGAAAGAAAGAAAAAGTATTAATTAAGAAGAGATAATATAGGCTAGGGAGTGGATAAATGTTAATAGGATATATGTAGGTGTATAAAGGAGATTTATTAAATCCAAACACAGAAGATTAAACAAGATTAAACCGGAATCAAACGTCACCCAAGTAAAATCAGGATACATGCTGAATCAGGTGTAAGGAATACTATGCCATGAATTTTATAAAAGAAATATGAATGACTTTTTGGTTGGAACATATAGCATTACTTTTTTTTCCTCTATTATGAACATGTTTCATGAGCTAATTTGTACAAATCATTGTACTCACCTCAAGGTAGGCTTTGACTTCTTCAGAAGCTTTGATTTGGCCCCTGCTTAAATATGAGTGTGCGTTGTCCTCAATATGCTCGACCCTGAATTTAGTATTACACATGATCCGGTCAATCAGTCTTAATAAGATACTTCCATTTAATCTCAGGTACCTCTGGTACCCTTATTTATAATATTTTCTCTCTTCATCAAAAAAAAAAAAAAGCTACTTCCATTAAACAACATGCCCACCCAGAAATTGATTTTGAGATGATGGAACAATCTCTACTCAAGAATTTCAGCAGTTACCAAAGTTATTCGCCTAATTTTCCGAGCGATTAATGGACACATTAGATCTACGAAAGAATCTTACTCATAAATGTAGTTGACCATTATCCCAGCGCTTTGCTTGAGGCCATTTTCAGATCGATCGGCCATCCAATTTATTCTTCCAACCATCTGTACCATTCATTCCCAACTATAATTAAAATCAAGTGTGCTCAAATAGTGGATCACTGGATCTGCCAGGATATTGATGCATTCACTAGCAACTCCAAAATATATTAGGGAAAGATGAAAAGCACAGATAATTATGCAATAATGAATGAACTACTTAAAGGTTCACAATAGATTGACCACCTAAAAACTGAACCCACCACTCCCAAAGATAAAAAAAATAAAAAGAAAGTAAAGGTGAAACAGAAATTAAATGAAAAGTCATGCCATCCCCCTATTCAAACCAAGAAATGCTAGCTTGCAAAAAAACTTGTCTCCCCCATCCCCTTAAGGACAACAGAAAAAGCACTGTAAGTGAAAAGAAGTGAAGTCTTATTATGCAGATTATGGGGAAAACCAACCGCTCCATTCTGCAGGTGAAAATTTCCAACGGAATCCAGAGCCTTTCCTCTCTTCTTTTCTTGAAGAAGATACCTGTATTCATGTAGCAAGTGTATTAGGAAAACAATAGTACAAGTTTTGATGGATGTAAAAAGAATATGTAGGAAAAGAGACCTAGTACTTTTCACTTCTACTGTTTAGGAAATTCTAAGAAGATTTGAAGACCGTCACAATAAGAAGAAAAGAACCCAACAGGGAAGACCTAATCAGTAGAAGAAACACTGAAAAATAACTTTGTTCGCTGCAAACGAAGATAGGAAGGCTATTAAAGGCGTACTAAGGCGCGCCGACATATACTCATGCCTGAGGCGCACCTTGAATATAAAGATGTAATGTAGAGTTGTTACCTATATGCAGCATAATTATCTAATAAATTAGGTTTAAAAGACAGAATATAACAATTGACTCAAATATGACACAAGCATTAAGCCATTTATATTAAAATTAAACGTGCATACATGAAAGTTCATCATAATTGGAGTAAGATAAGATACTAGCAACAAAATTAATCTAATTATTATCTCCATCATCAATATCAATTGAATTCATCATCACATTGTTCTTCTTCCTCATTTAAATATTCCTCTTCTTCGAATAACTATTATCAATAAAACTAAAAAGAAATATCAAACTCAAAAGGGAAGAATAAAAAAGGGACGATTTTTTCAAGATTATGAATAGCTGATTGGTGGCAGCTGGTGGAAGACCCGTGGCCAGTGGATGGCAGGTGGTGGGCGGCGGCCGGTGGCTGATGGTTTGCAACAGCAACAGAGGTTTGATGTTGTGGAGGTGTTATATATATATATATATATATATATATAACACTAATTAAATTCCTAATTTAAATTTTGAGAAAAAAATTGTGACATTAATTAGATGTTTATTGATTATGATTTAATGATGTTAATATACATACTCCCTCTATCCCACAAAGATAGGCCCGTTTTCCTTCTTTTATCAGTCCCAAAATTTTCCTCATTTAACACATTAATTAGATGTTAATTGACTAAAATGATTTAATGATTTTCTAGTTTTTAACAAAAGCTTCTTTAAGGACACTAAATAAAGGGTAAAATAGGGATATTCTAATCAATTATTTCAGTTTCAATGAATATAAATATTCTTTTAATCTGTGTGAAAAAGAAAGTGAGTCTATCTTTATGGGACGAAAGGAGTATAGATCTAGCTTATAATATTGTATTTTTTTAATTATATATTAAAGTACTCACTTTCATCATGATCAATGGCATCATTATCTCCAGATAGAAACACCAAAAAAAAAGATGAAAGATATAATATTGATAACCTACAGTTCATGAACATACCTTGCACAAAGTTTCATTAAAATGGTTCTTAACACGAGCGACAACTTCTCAGAATTGATCCATTCGTGATTGGTTGACGACAACAACTTCCACATTACCTCCATCCCATTTTTCCCGGTGCAAAATTCTCTGAGGTAAATGAGAAGGAATTAGCAACTGAAATCCACTATTAACAGTGGTCACACAAAACAAAACCACATGGATTCCTCAACAGCAAGGACCCAAAATGCAATGCGGTCATGCACCTCAGGAAGTTATTAGAAAGCAATACAACTCACAATGTTTTCCAGGTATGCCAAATGTATAATACAAAAGAAACGATAGAGGGATGCACTTCTTTGATGTATTCCTACCTTCTTCAAAGGAGGTCAGCTTTCGAAACACCCCTTCCAAATTATGGATGAGCCTTGTCCCCTCCAATTTTTTGAGACACACATCCCAATCTAATATTTTTACCCTCTATCCGCACATAAATAAGATATATACACCTGATTTAATAAATATATCCATCCCTCCTCTTCATCTCAGTTGCCCTACCTTTAGTTTTTTCTTTAAATACAAGCAGCGTATACTCGTCTATTATTTAATCATTACCCACTAACCAAATACAATATCATAATAATACATCATCAGTAAATAAAAAAACGTATATATTTTTTACATAAATTTTTATCTACCTTGCAACATCCAATACATATCAAACACAAATTTTATTGTTCATTAGATGTGCCTAACCACCAACATCCTCACCCCACTCCCAAGACCCAGTCCATCCACCTATCACTAGGCCAAACCAAATAAATGTAACATCCTTACAGGTCCCCCACTTTGTTCAATGAAAGAGCTTAGATATTTAATACGTTTAGTAGTAATTAGTTCATGACTGCTAACTTTCACCTTTTCACTTTATGATTATTGAAGTGGTATTCCGTATATTCAGTTTTTACTCTACCTACAGTTAGAATTTTCTATCGTAAATGACTCTCAAAGCTTATAGCTTGGCATTTACACCCTCTAGTATCTCATCATTCAAAATATATATCCTCTGCAAATAACATACATCAAAGAATGTTATTGACAAGTGTCTAGTGGTTAATCATTACAAAGGGTGGAGTAGAAAGTCATCCATACATATGGAAAAATGTGAACCTATCAACAACATAAAGTTACAAATAAACCTCCCAACTCATAAACGCCTAGAAAAATTAATTGAAAATGGGTAAACTAAGGTATAAAAGAGAATTACACAGAAAAAGAAATTTTACAGAGTTGGGGATAAAAAAAATATTATTTTCATAGGTGCTCAATTTCAGTTTGTCTAAAGCCATTTAAGGGGGAACAAGGTTCAAAATGGTTTCATATAGTATATTGCAAGCACATGGTGCATTTAAGCAGATTATTCAGGTACATTTGTGGTAAGAACCAAGTTCAAAGAAAAATGATAAGTTACGTGGTTTCCAAAATTTTCGATGCATATGTTGCACCCAAAAGAAACCCACTAAGATACATTAATGTGAGGATCTAGAATTGCAGTATACACCACTCAGGATGATTAGGATGCAATACACCCTTACAACAACTTCAAGATATACCAAATTAGCAAATCACCCCAATACAATTTTAACCGTGAAACAACTACTTTTGTCTTGGCATAAAATCTCATAATCATATGCTTACTTGGCTGCGTCCAGGATTGCATTTTCTTCTTCTGGTTTCAGTAAGTTCTCACTGAAAGTGGAATCGGATAATTCAGTTGGGGCCAACTTTGACAAAAGCCAATGCATATAACCTGGAATAGGACTAAGTGTTGCAAACGTCTGCAGGAGAAAATTCTGAAAATTAATAACATTAAGACAAAGATAAAAATGCTGCAATGCCTAAGAATCTAGATTGCTGAGGGAACTTCCAAGAAAGTGGTCTTCTGTCTTCATTTATTTTCACAAGAACATTAAACAATAAAGAAATCGACAAGGGAAGACACATAAACTGGCCCAATAAAAGTATTGAGTATACAAACTGTAATCATTATGAGACATATTTACCGTTCCTTAAATCTACAAAGATGCCAATGATAAAAGCTTTGAAAAGCATTTTGTAGTTTCTAAGAAATTGTTGTAAATTTGACTGTATTTCGAGATAAAACAATGCAATTTTATTATCTTATTATCTATTTTTACATATAGATGGGAGTTACTTCTCAGAGTCAAGAAGCTGAGAATTCAATGGTTGCCCATTATAGTAAGGTTTAGAGTATTTGCAGTTCGGGTTGCACCAAAATCCCCTATATCACCTCCCTAAAGCCTTTCAATATCAGTCAGCATCAGGACATTCAATACAGCAGTACTTCTTTTGAAAGGAAACATAAATATTTATTAATTATTTCAATTGGGACGAGAAGTCCCCAAAAAAAGTATAATCCCTACAGATCATATAGAGCATTGCTGTAACAGGAACATAACTAGTCCAATTGTATTTCTATCCTTGAATAAGAAAATTATGTACCGAATATCTAAGAGAGCATAATGCAAGTATTTTCTGATGGAATCTCAATCTGTCCAGCATAAAATTCCGCTCTAAAGGGTGTTCAGAAGATCACATAATTTAGCATAGAGCTTTGGTTGGGGAATTAAACACATTCAGATATGTCAAAAGTCCATTGACTATATATAGGTGAGTGCCATGACTTTAAAATTTGAAGAGCACCCGGGATAATCCACTTACTGAAATTCTTGGCATGTCTCTTCTCACCACATCGATCACACGTTTAATAAGAAACTTTCCCAGGTTTATTCCAGATAAACCAGGCTGCATGCAAACATAAACTATTAAGAGGATTTAATCCCAGCTTGACAAACTAAAGGAACTTGATAAAAAGAGTAACAGGACAAAAGTACCATACCATGTTAAGTGTTCCAAAGAAGACTAAGAAATATAAAATAAATCAACAAATGAGGAGTTTAGAGAATAAGAAAATTTGGGAAATAATAATGGATCACATTCCTATTACCTGAGTAGAAGATATGGAATAAAATAGTGCACAAGTTGCCTCACATTCGGGTATTGGAGGATCATCCCACAAAACTTCCTGTGGAGTACAGAATGAGCTTGAACTCAGTTTCCCAGGATACAGGACTGAAAGTTATTTACCTGTATTGTCTGAGCAACAGTCTTCAGAAGTGCAACTTCAATAAAAATCAGTGGTTCACCTGAAGACACACATAGAATATTTGATTAATAGTTATCTGAAAAATACATAGTGAAATACACATTTAAATAATTGCTTTCAGCAAATAGAAGTGTGATAGAGTGAACATGGGTAATTAACGGTAACACACACACAGAATATGAGCAATCCTCAAATGAGGCCCCAGAGAAGAATTCTCTCCGAAACAGAAGTTGCATATAGAATACCCAAAGGCTAACACAATACATAAACAACCTTAAGGCCCATGCACCAAGCCCATTACTAATTAATCCATAATTAATTAAAGTAATTTAATTTAACTATTTTCAGTCCAATAACTCCATTAGTCCTGCTTTCTTTGAGGCCCATCGCCTATAAACATGAACTATAGATGGCACTAAATTAAAGGGAGCATTTAAAGAGGTGAAAGCTTTTATGAGCATACCCAGTTTCAATGGCTTCATAAGGTTCAACAACAGTCATCAATAAATTCTTGGGAACAACTAGTGTCCCACTAATATGACAACTAATTCAGAGCTCAATCACAACAAATCCTGGATCTCCTTGCTTCTGCAATTATAGCTGTGAACCACTCTACCCGAAGTCCAACTGGCTGTTGACCCACCATACTTGCCTTTGGAGGTGCTAGGTTGCAGAAAGATTTCACGCATTGAAACTCTGATGGTCCTCACGCATTGGCTTAACAGGAGAGAGGATGATGACACTTGGATTAACAGTGCAGAATTTCGAGCTCAGTTGCTTGAATTCCGCCTTGAGGATAAGGTTGTTCCACCACAGGGAGGAATTGATAGACCTCTTCGTGTTTATACTAAGACAAACAAGACTGTCATGGGCTTGGCCAAGCCGTGGATCAATTCTTATGTCTAAATCGGTAGTTGCGTGTTACAATTATTCTATTTCTCTGAGTAATTTTATTTTATAGTTAAAAGAAGTTGTATGAATAGGAACTTTACGCACGGTACTAAGGGAAAATTATTCTAATTAGAATGGCACCTTTGAGTTGTGGACTCCTTTTAGGATTTGTTTTCTAATCCTATATCTGAATTCTGATGGCTTTCACTCTACACCACTTTAGAATTACACACGTGTAAAAAGAAATCTAACCAGGGATTGCTGGATGTAAATATCCAAAACATCGGCGGCCTACACCCAGCCTTCGCTTCAGATCTAAAAGATTGCTGATTGGATGCACTGCCTACAATTGAGCAGAAACAAGAGCTCTACATTTTACAATGTGCAGTTCAAGTGCGAAAATTTTTCTAGACATAATGATAAATAAGAACCTACCTCATAAGCTACAATCTTTTCCAACAAAGAAGCTGGGTCATCCCACGTTATGTTGTGAAGCTGAAGATTTGCGGGACTCAGCCATGTGATAAGCTTCTCCTTCAAATTAGAGTCCAATGCCCTCAATGATGCAATGTTCTCATCCCTTAAAAATGAGAGTTTTTAAAGTCCTTTTAGCCCATAAGCCTAACGATTCAGCTTCTATCAGCACGCAACTAGATAAGAGAGAAGATAAAAAGTCTACAAGAAAGAAAGAACACTTGAAATATGAAAATGGGATCTTTTATTTCTACTTGACATATTCAGCAGCAAGAATCTGTGTCAGCCCAGTAAAATTTACCACAATCATAAATCAAGAAGCATGAATCACAAACAACAACATGATTTGGTGCAAAACCTTACGCGAGAAAAGACAGAATGTCAGCTCTCATAATTGACAAGAATCTAAGTCCTCCAGGATGCGTGTTCAACCGTTCAAAAAGAACTTCATAAACTGGCTTGAGAGAATGCCTCAAATTTCGCTCAATCCTGTAAAAAGTGGAAAATGATCCTTCCGTTTCATGCACGGTTTCCGCAGGTTTATCACCTAGAACAATTTGGTTATCCCTCAGTACTTCAAAGAACAGTAACTATGGACTGAAACACAACGAGAGAAATAGGAAAAAATTACATGCAACTTACTGCATGGAAGCTCAAGTCCAAGATATTGATTAATCAAGTCACAAACTTGTTTCCGGTTAAGATCATAGTCTCTAGCAAGCGTCAGTAGTAATGTCCGACGGTTCTCACTGGAAAGGCCAAAGTATCCCTACATCCCTACTGCACAATCAATATCAAAGATAATCAAAATATATATATGGCATGACTGGAAATCAAAACACACCTCAGCGAAATCATTTAGTGCAGCATCTAGAATCTCCGTCTTGTTCATTGATATGGCGGAGTGCATCGACAGTTGCACTCCCTCAAAGTCTCTAGACATAAGTCAACAATTTTTTTACAACATATTACATACAATACATGTATACATATATATTCTTATTTCACCACTCAAAATCACTCATCACAATGTCTAAAATTAATTGTTAATTGAGGAGTATACATCTAATGTCTAAGAATACATATATGTGGTAGCTCATTTAATATAGAATTTTTATTTGTATATGTAATGTAACTGAAAATTGAGAAATTCAGAATTATTTTCGACACATCCAGCTGATAAAAGTCATATATTATAATTGGAACAAATAAATGAGGCATTCCAATTCGTAAAGAGAAAAAACTCAATATCATTAATCTTGGTACTTATTTTCTTGAGAACGGTATCAAAAGTTGAAATCTCTAAATAAACAGAATTTCAAACTTAGCATAGATATCAATTCACATTCATAATCTGGAACTTTCACATTATCAAATTCGCAGAATAAATTGAACTCATGGATTCATTAGTTTTCACACATAATAGCATAGATTTCCAGAACATGAACTGGTATATTACATTCTTGATCACCCTAGTTCAAAAAAATATTGTTGAGTCTAAGTCAACCTATTTGAGCAATATTTCAAACTCATTTAAGTACGTGTTTATTCTTAAAAAACTGCAATTTATACAGTATCCCACCTCATCCAGTGGAACTCAACAGCCAATATAACTTAACTGTACACAAGCACCACACAAATAACGCACACCAGAATTTTTTTTGATCAGAAACGCACACCAGAATTATATATACATGGCAGAAAGTTATTTCAGTTAGCGAAAGATGAACATGCTTCCCCTTTGTGCCAAATAATTATTCCACAATCTAATTCGAGAAATTACACTAGAGAAAATACGAAGGATCAAATACGTGTGTAAGCTGATGGAGGCATCATCTGACGAAGAAGAAACTTTGCTATTATTATCCATTTGAGGAAATTGCCGTTGATTCATTTTGCTCTGTACATTCATTAACAGAAACTCAGCAATCCAATCACAGAGACAAAATTGTGTTCAAGAATTAAAAAAATTACATAATTAAAAAATATATATATCGATTGAAATCGAAATAAACTTATCGCGAAGGACTTCAAATTGAGATCTAAGCAAGGATTTACTGTGGAAGGGGAAAGTTGACGCATTCCGGTGCGCATCAAAATAGACAGCGCTTTCTTGTTCTTGCTCATAATAATTTTTGTACAAATTAAATTTTAAAACCACTATGACTTTCCTAATAATGAAGCGTTTCGGTTTGGTCCGTTTGGAAAACTTTTAAAAATTGGAAAAAATCAAAAATGCCAAATAAAAAAGTTTTAACATTTATTTTGCCCACTAATTTAAAAATTATCAAAAGTGCCCACATTTATGGAACATTTCCCAAATTCCTTTCCTGATTGAGTGTACTGACTTCGTTCACAGCTCATTATAATGTTGGCTTGGACGAATAAGTTGTAATGTGTTTGGAATGAATAAACAAATTTAGAACGACTAAGTAAATATAAGACGAAGGACAAATAGGTAAAAGTGGAACGAATTGAATTATTCTATTCAGTCTATGTTGTTCTATTCGGCCTAAAATATCTTATTTGGTCTAAATTTATTTATTCGGTCTTAAATTTAACCAATACATTAAAATTCTCTTAAATACAAAAATAAACAACATTAATTTTTTTTTAATATTTTACTCCCTCCGACCTGGGTATTTTTACCCGTTTGTACGGGTACAAAAATTAAGAAGTGTTATTTTTTTAATATATAATGTAAGAAAAAATAGGGATAAATTGGTAATTTTGAGAGAAAAAGTAAATTAAGTTGTTGGAAATGATAAATAAAGTGTAAAAAAGTAAAGAAAGTTGTTGGGATTGATGAATAAATGTATAATGTAGGTAAGATGTATAGTGTTTAAGTTCTCTTCCTCTTGAAGAATCGATTTTTAATATCTAAATCGATTCAAGAATACTTGAATCAGTTCTCTTTCTCTTGTAGAATATTTGAATCGATTTTTTAGAGGTAAATCGAATCTCTACATAATTCGCTCTATTGATATAAATTTTTTATACTTTTATAAATTAATTCTTTAGAGGAACTTGAAGAAAGCTCATATTCCTCTTGGGGAAGAATAACCAAAAAGTCTTATTTTATAAATGGGGTGTGAGACAATATTATATGGTTAGACTGAATAATCAAAAAGTCTTATTTATATATGGGTGCGAGAGAACATTATATGAAATATTCTTTTTTTCCTTTTATAAATGATTTAATTTTTTACTAATTTATTTATTTATTGCATTAAGAAATTTAGTAATTGAGTGAGTCTCTTGTGCCCCGGGGAAACCGTGCCCCTTTGCAATTTCCGTGCTCCTTTGCAATTTAAACTTCCTAGCAATACATAGGTTTAAATAGAATAGGGAGGGGGAAGGGTTGTGTTCACATGGGGACACAGACCATGTCTCCGATGTCCCTGGGGGTGCAGAAGCTTTTGCCTTAATAATTAATCAATGATAACCAAATAGATAAGATATATATATATATATATATATATATATATATATATATATATATATATATATATATATATATATATATATATATATATATATATATATATAATTGAGCAACTACTAAATAACTCTTTTTTTACAATCACTAGGGTGGAGTTCCCGTTTTTACCGAATAAAATTTACTCTCTCAGTCCCACAATAGCATTTACGCATTTCCATTTTGGGCATCCCATAAAAAGACTTACATTTTTTTAAAATTATAACCAGATCTTTATATTAAAAATGGGTCAAGAAGACCCAAATGGGTTTCTCTCTCACACTACTCTCCTTCTCTCTCCACAAATACGTTCACACGGACAGGGGTTCTTGATTACTGTGTTCTTGGCAGGAAAGCAATGACGGCGTTGTCCTTGGCAGCGGCGGCAGATCTCTTCTGAACTTCATGCTCTCAATTCAATCTAGTCCTTGAACCATCCAAGCTTCCTCTTGAACGATTCGATCTTTCTCTTGTTTCTCCATAATTTTTAAGAATTTCTTTTGCAACTCCTTTATTTTTCGACGACGTCCTTCATCAGCCTCTTGAACTAATCCTTCCTCTTCTGCTTCCTTCCATCTTAGAGGTTTGCTTGTTAAATTAAAGAAAATGAAATTTTGGTTTCTATGCTTTTGGTGTTTTTAGAAACTTTGGCGAGTTAGATGTACAGATTAAGTAACACAATAATGGCACTCTTAACTCATTAACTCATACTAACATTCACTATGAGGTTTGCAGCCTTTAAATATATTTTCAGGAGCGACAAATTTCCTGAAAGTAAGTATCTTTTGAGACCATATATCCTTTTGGTCGTTGTGCATTCTTACTATCCTTTTGGAATCAACTGCAATGAGAGATTGGCACAAATAATATGTTGGAGCAAAATGTAATTGGGACTTTTATTGGGAAAAACAAATTTTGCTGGCGACTCAACATATAAAGATATTTTTGAAGTTGATGATGTAATCTCCTCCTTAGACTACTTTTGATGATGTACTGGATTTCGGACACTTAGATTTAGCTAATGTCAACAATTTTTTGGTTGCTGTTAGATTTGGCTAACGTCAACCATTTTTAATTTGCTGGATTTTGCTGACTGATTGTTGTATAGGCTGCGCTGATTGATTCCATTTAATGGTTTTATTTTGAAAAAATTTCTATTGTCAAAGCACCTTTATTTGGATTGTATACTAAAAGTCTAGCTTTTTGTATGAACAATATTTTAACAATTTAATTTATTTGAAATGAGAATCATGTGATCAATGTTTGCAATAATAATGTTGTTGCAAAAGTTCATTTACTTTATACTGTAGATAATGTGGTGTGCGACGTCACACGGAAGATCATATTATCGGCTTCTTATAAAGTATAAACAGATATTCACAATCGAGATAGACGGGGACTATCTATCGGTATAGTTGTAGTGTGATTTGGCATTAGTTTGTCTAAACTATAAAATTGTGCTAGTGCACTTGTGTATTGAACAGGACCATGTTGAGATTGTTCGGTTTATACTGACTATATAATAGAACTTGATCTCTGTTATTATGGATGTTCGTACTCTTAATCCCTATACAATAACCTCGACGCGTAAGCCAATATTTATTTCTTTGATTCATCAATGGGTGATATTTAATGGTTAAATCAATATGCTCGGTGAGTTTGGAGTGTTGGCAATTGGATCGTGTGGTTCAACGTGATTCGTTTGGAATAATAGGTAAACAAAAATAGCGGAAGTAAATAGAATTGTTTACCGTACTTCTGGATCGATGTAGAGGATGATCGTTGCAGAGAACCACCTCTCGATCTTCTGCTGTATGTCCCAAGTCTAATCCTGCTGTTGTGTGGGCAATAATCCGCAGGATTCTCTCAATCTGCTCCTGTTCTTTCTAACTGTCAAATGAGGCACTGACTTAGGGTTAACAGGAGCTGAGATGACTTATATAGTTGGGCTACAACAGGGACCAGGAGAAGAAATTGGGCTGGGCCTCAATTGAATTTAATTAACCAAGCTTAGCCCAAAGCTTTTAATTAAATCCAATAATAATAATATAGTCCACTAAAATATTATTACTGCACTACCGTCCAATCCCAAAATTATGTTCTGGGCTCCTTCTTATTATAAGCCCGACAGTCTCCCCATGTTTAAGATATACAATGCCCATTAATTAATTAAGTTACTGACAACTCAAATTAATTAATATCTCATCCGAGAGTAGTACCACTCAACCTTATTATCATGCCGGAAATTAATCAACTTGCAAGATTTACATGATAAACCTTATGAGCTCCTCAAGGGGACATCATCAACCTATGTCGGACATGGATTCCTTCTACAATCAACAGCACACCATAGATACAACACTATTTCCCAACTCACCGAGTTTGTTGATTTAATACTAATAAATCTCACCCATTGATGAATCAAAGAAATACATACTGCCCTACGTGTCGAGGTTATTGTATAGGGATTAAGAGTACGAACTTCCATAATAACAGAGATCAAGTTCTACTATATAGTCAGTATAAGAAGAACGATCTCAGGCGGTCCTGCTCAATACACACAAGTGCACTAATGTGATTCTATAGCCAAGACAAGCTAATACCAAATCACACTACAACCA
The DNA here is from genome assembly GCA_023678885.1 of Pogostemon cablin. NCBI lineage: Eukaryota > Viridiplantae > Streptophyta > Magnoliopsida > Lamiales > Lamiaceae > Pogostemon > Pogostemon cablin. The sequence continues at coordinate 11,173,039 of CM042973.1, read as the reverse complement.
TACCGATAGAGAGTCCCCGTCTATCTCAGTTGTGAGCATCTGTTTATACTTTATAAGGAAACCGATAATATGATCTTCTGCGTGTTGTCGCACAACATATTATCTACAGTATAAAGTAAATGGACTATTACGTCATGCATATAAAATAAATTATAAGACGCAATCATTTGATCAATGATTCTCATTTCAAATATTGTTATGACATTGTTCATACTAAAGCTAGACTTTTAGTATACAATCCAACAATCTCCCACTTATACTAAAAGACTATGCTGTCATGTCTTCTGCCATACATCTGATTCCTACTCCCACTTACGACCATTAAAAGCTCTCGCCTTAAGGTCCTTGTAAATGGTTTACTAGGTCATCATCCGATGCAATCTAGGCGACAACAACCTTCTCCTCATCATACGATTTCTCGTAACAGGTGGTACTCGCGCTCCATGTGTTTAATTGCCTTATGGACTTGTGATTTCTTCAAGTTTGCAACTGCACCAATATCATTGATTTAAATTGTGATTACCTTGGGCAAACTTAGAAACACTTCAAAGTCCATCATGAAGTCTCTAGAGTCATATAGATACTTTGGCTGCCTCATAGGCTCTAATTTATCATCTTTCCATGATGGAGTCCGGAGTTTGAAATATATTTCTATATAACACTCCTCCACATTATGACACTACTTCCTAAGATTAAACACATAACCTTTGAGGTGAATTTACTGCCATCCAATCTGACTAAAAAATCCGAATCTACGTAATCCACAAGAAGCAGTGAATCTGTCCAGTAAGTCCACATATAATATCCAGTCCTTCTCAGGCACTTTATAAATGTCTTACCACAGTTCATCATTCTTGTTTCGGGTTACGTTGATACCTTCTGTTCATGCGTTCAGCAAAACAGATATCCAACTTCGTTCATAGCATTCTTTAGATTAAGTTTCCTTATTCGCCGAAGCATAAGGAACCACTTTCATCTACTTTATCTTCTTTTTGTGTCTCAAAGACACATTTACTAAGATAAATTCACATGCTAAACGAGTGTGGACTGTATCATTTTATGAAACTTGAGATAAGCATAATGTCCTTTCTGTGATCCGTATTACCGTGATCAAAAGGATATATTTTGCCTTTCTTAAGTCCTTCATCTCTACCGCTTTATTAACCGTACCCATACGCCCGATAATACTCTTTCATTGTCTCCAATGAGCAAGATACTATCTACATATAGTACAAGAAAACACCACCACGTTTCCGTCACTCTTTACAACACACAAGACTCATCCGCTCATTGATTTAAATCCATGCCACTGGATTACCTAATCAAAACAAATGATTCACAATCTTAAAGCTTGCTTTAGTCCATCGCTGGACACTTTTAAGCTTACTATCAAAATGCTATTAGTACTTTGCAATGAATCACTCTGGTTGCTCCACATAGATGTTTTCCTCAAGACTTCCAATCAGGAAAGCTGTCTTGACATCTATTTGCTGTTCCTCATAATTCAATATGAGCAGCAATAAATAAAAGAATCCGGATCAACATAAGCATAGCTACTAGCGAACATGTTTCCTCATAATCTAACCATTTCTTTCTGAGTACATCTTTTCGCAACAAGCTTTGCTTCCAAGATTTTCACCTTTCCGTATGATCCTCTTTTATTTCCCTTGACCACTTGCAATGGCTTTTACACCATTTTAGTGATGCTTTAAGCTCCAGACTTAATTTAGAATCCGTAGATTCTATTTCAACATACATTGCAACTTACTAAGATTCCGCATTTTAATCTTGTAGTGCTACGTCGTATTCGTGGGACAATACCATGTTTACTAGGGATCAAGTCTCACGACTCTCCCAACACATATATTTATGGGTTGTCAAACAACCCTCCCACTACGACAAGGCACTACATGTAATTGTGTATCAGACGTGACACGCGTTGCAGTTTACCTTGTGGTATATCCTCTTGTACAGTTGGTACTTATACTTAGTGTTTTTCTCTCACTTCCTTTAGAACAACTTATACATGGGCTTGTGATTTATTACATAGTCATTTTCCAAAAATCTAGTTATTGAGTTAACAATTATCCTTCGATCTTTTGGACTAAATAAATCACCCTCCATTTTTCTAGGATATCCCATATACAGACAAACATTTCACGAATTACTGTATCTAGGGTATATCCATAAAATGAATTTAATTATTCCAAATAATTCATCATCTATCTAATCATAACCATAAGAGCCTAATACCTTCTACCCACCACACCATTCAGCTGGGGCATACCCGGTGTAGTCAACTTGAGATTTAATCTCAACTTCTGATCAATAGCTCCTAACTATCCCAAGAGGTATTCGCCATCATGATTGAATCGTAATGACTTAATATATTTTCCATGACGCTTCACTGTGCGAGCCTTACAATTCTTGAATTAATCAAAGAACTTAGACATGCAGTGCATCATATAAATATATTGGTTTCCAGAATAATCTTTGAATATTCATAACCACCTCTCGCCTGGATAATATTAGGTTCGCTTGAATCAGAATGAACTAATTCCAACATATATATCTTTGGCTCTACACCCCACAGCCTTGAAAAGGCAGTTAATCATTTTTACTTCCAAGCAAGACTCGCAAGTCCGATAGATTCCACTTCAGATAAACCTTACGGTCTATCGGCTATCAACTTTTGAATCCTACTTAAGTAAAATGAATTAGTCTTAGACGCCAAATGTATGTTTAGTTCATCTCCGAAGATTCCTTTCTCTTACTAATATTAGAAGATGCATTATTTAATTACTATTTATTGCATCTGTGGGATGTACATGATTCAAGAGTATACTTTTAATCCACCAACGTACTTTAACAGATTATAGCCTCATTCCTCACTATTATGACCATGTCATTTAAATGAAATGAAGTATCCATCCGTTAATGCATAGAAACCGAAAATAAATTCTTTCTATGAAACGTACGTAAAGACAATTTCTCATAATCAATTGATAATTCTTATCATGAGATAAATAAACAACTCCCACTGCAATAGCCACTACCTTTGTAGTTTTACCCATGTTATTAACAATCTTATCCTTACTCAGTGATAAACATTTAGTGATTCTAGTATCTACATACTTCGTTTCAGTAGATGCCATCACTAATCATGTTTAAACCATTAGTAAATAAGATATTAAACTTGTTCACATCATGATGAAAAATGGCTTTCTTTTGCCACATATTTTGTTAGAAGTTTCCCACCATATACAATCTCTCGTATTTCAGGTAGAACTTGCTCAAAACATCCAGGCAAATTGTGAAGAATAAATTGATTTAGGTTTCCCTTTCAATTTCTATTCCAAGCTTTTCCAATTCATTCATCAATTGAACCATGATCTTCTGCCTTTTAATTTACTCAAGTATCCGAAGAGTTACATGAGACCATCATATTTCTATGAACCTCTCATCTCTTCACTAGAGACTTTAATAGGCATCATGAGACGTCCTTTGTGAGAATACACATGTATTTTCTTAAGCAGTAATTATCAAAACCAAGATTCTTTCTAATCATTTAATTTGGACAAGTAAATGTAATGTCTTTTAGTTAACAATTAGTGAAATAAAAGCATTCAAAATTCAGAGAATCACAAATAAATTTACCGATCAAATCTTCGAATTTTATTCTTTTATATTGATTCCCTCAAAATAATATAAAATAAAATTCACCGACATCTCAAGCACCGTGAGTCTGCAAGCCACGATAGTGTGGACGTTTACAAACCCGAACATTTACAAGAGAAGGTTTTACTCATTAATTTCATTTGTCAACCTCACTTTATGATAAAATAATTAATAGTCGGTTCCTCTTTAGCCATGCAATTAAAAGCAGTGACTCCGATGGGGAGGATACTTATTATTTACATCTAAGTGTACACCATTATTTGACCCCAAGTCCGCGGCCCAAGCTTGTGTGCCTTACAGATAGAGAAGTACACACGCGCTCGGATAACTTCCTACAGTCATCAATTACAAGTTTGTACCAGTGAACCGCATATAAACTCATCCGATAGGGAGGAAGGTCTAAGCCAACGCGCAAGTTCATATGCATCACATTACAAACGTAATTATTTAATGAAGTCTGTTCCAGCAATCCATGAATAAACTCATCCGATGGGGAGGAAGGCTCTAATGCCGACGCGCAAGTCTATTCACATTGCTAACAAACCAATAATGGAGGCCGCGGGAATTTATAACCAATCCCCTCTCCCACTTAGTTATTTAACACCGAGGGTTTTAACATGCATATAATATTCCAGAATAAAATATACAACTTAGACATGCTTCTATTAACAACAATTTAAATAAATAAATCACATAGAACATGTCTTTCACATGTACAACAATAATTGACAATTAAATCAATTAATCAGTTATATAACATTAATTAATTGCATAATTAGTGGATCAATTAAATGGGCCCTAGAGCATCAAATAAGCACAAAATGAGCAGCAGATTAATTAATTAATCATACTCATTATCTATGGCCCATAATCTTAGCCCAAAACTAAATTAATTCCACTAAGCCCACTAGCACAAAAAGTCCATTAATAAAATTAATTAATCATGCTTGGCCCATTATCCACATTTAATTAAAACCAGCAATTAATATTGGCCCAGCAGCCCAAAACTATTTTAATAAAATTTGGGTCCAACAGCCCAAAACCAAATTAAAAAAAAATAAGCAGCCCCCTATTAATTACTGAATTGGGCCCTTTAATTAAACCAACCTCCCATGATCTAGTGAATCAAGCCCAAAAACACCTTAATTAAAATAGGGCCCAGCAGCCCCATTTCCTTTTAATTAATATTTGGGCCCAAATTCCAGCCCAAAACCAAATTGCTGCCCTAATTAAAAACAGCCGCAACACTCCTTCCATACACCAGCAGCAGCGGCGCATCTTGGCGGCGCATCAACCGGCGGACCAGCCGACAGCCACCGAAATCGAGCCGCGCCGACAGCCGCCTTGTTTCCTCGCTGCCAGATGCCTCGTTTTCTCGCTGCCTAGCTCTCCGGAACCATCGCGCTGTCGCCGACGACTGCCGCCGCCTGCGCCCGCCTTCCATCACTCCCAGAAGACACCCGGCGGCCCAACCAGATTCGCACCGCCATCCACGACGGCGACCTGTCAGACAGATGATCTACTGCACCGGAGACTGCCGCCGCCCGCGCTCGCCTGGAAGCAGCTGGACGCGATCGGAGTTTGCCTGGCTCCGTCAAGGCCCGACAGATCTTCCACGCTGCGTCTGCCCATCAGCGTCGTCGACTGGAGTTGCAGGTCCAGCCTTCGCGAAGACGACCGTTCTCAACATCCCACAGGAACCACAGGCGAAAAAAAAAATGCCGCTGCTGCTTTCGATCAGCTCCGAGAGTTGCTTCCAGTCAATGGAACCCCTTCTCCGATCATCAGTTGCATCTTGCAAACAAACCTGATCCGAAAGCACCTCAGATCCGACTGAAAATTGCAGCAGACGCGCTCGGAAGCTTCTTCAAACCGATTGATAGACTCACCCGATTGCAGCCTGTTCTCGCCCAGTTCCTCTTCCAATCGACTGAATACCACCAACCAGCGGCAGACAGCCGCAATCTTCAGTCGATTTCTCGTTGGAACCTCCAAGGACGCGGCCTGTCCATGCATTCGACTCGCCTCGGGAGCACCAGTCATCAGCCCTGCATCTCCGATAAATTCCAATGGCCATCCCTCTGGTTCCGCAGCATCGCCACCCATTCGCATCCTCGCTGGCATCAGTGCAGCCACCAGCCACCAGTCGGATAGCCATCACCAGCCCGACACGATCCGTACATCCGTCGCCCATGGGCAGTTGTGTGTGTGTAGAAACATAGGCAAATTATCCAGAGGCAGTCGTGTGTGTTTTACAATTATTGAATTTTATGTTCAGTCAACAACCGGCAAAAACCACACAAAGCAGATAGGGATATATGCATAAAATAATAACTAACCCCTATTCACATAGGCAATTATTAACAGATTATTTCACATAATCAAATAATCACAAAAACCCAACCTTACGGTTCACGTTTCACCACGAAACCAGAGCTCTGATACCAATTGTTGGCAATTGGATCGTGTGGTTCAACGTGATTCGTTAGGAATAATAGGTAAACAAAAATAGCGGAAGCAAATAGAATTGTTTACCGTACTTCTGGATCGATGTAGAGGATGATCGTTGCAGAGAACCACCTCTCGATCTTCTGCTGTATGTCCCAAGTCGAATCCTGCTGTTGTGTGGGCAACAATCCGCAGGATTCTCTCAATCTGCTCCTGTTCTTTCTAACTGTCAAATGAGGCACTGACTTAGGGTTAACAGGAGCTGAGATGACTTATATAGTTGGGCTACAGCAGGGACCAGGAGGAGAAATTGGGCTGGGCCTCAATTGATTAATTAACCAAGCTTAGCCCAAAGCTTTTAATTAAATCCAATAATAATAATATAGTCCACTAAAATATTATTACTGCACTACCCGTCCAATCCCAAAATTATGTTCTGGGCTCCTTCTTATTATAAGCCCAACAGTCTCCCCATGTTTAAGATATACAATGCCCATTAATTAATTAAGTTACTGACAACTCAAATTAATTAATATCTCATCCGAGAGTAGTACCACTCAACCTTATTATCATGCCGGAAATTAATCCACTTGCAAGATTTACATGATAAACCTTATGAGCTCCTCAAGGGGACATCATCAACCTATGTCGGACATGGATTCCTTCTACAATCAACAGCACACCATAGATACAACACTATTTCCCAACTCACCGAGTTTGTTGATTTAATACTAATAAATCTCACCCATTGATGAATCAAAGAAATACATACTGCCCTACGTGTCGAGGTTATTGTATAGGGATTAAGAGTACGAACTTCCATAATAACAGAGATCAAGTTCTACTATATAGTCAGTATAAGAAGAACGATCTCAGGCGGTCCTGCTCAATACACACAAGTGCACTAATGTGATTCTATAGCCAAGACAAGCTAATACCAAATCACACTACAACCATACCGATAGAGAGTCCCCGTCTATCTCAGTTGTGAGCATCTGTTTATACTTTATAAGGAAATCGATAATATGATCTTCTACGTATTGTCGCACAACATATTATCTACAGTATAAAGTAAATGGACTATTGCGTCATGCATATAAAATAAATTATAAGACGCAATCATTTGATCAATGATTCTCATTTCAAATATTGTTATGACATTGTTCATACTAAAGCTAGACTTTTAGTATACAATCCAACAGGGAGATGGTGTGTTGTTGACTGTAGAAAGAATCTGTATCCTAACATAATTGGTTGATGATGTCACCTTGAGGAGATCATAATGATTATCATGTAAACCCTGTTGGATTGTATACTAAAAGTCTAGCTTTTGTATAAACAATGTTTAAACAATTAATTTGAAATGAGAATTATATGATCAAGTGATTGCGTCTTATAATTTATTTATATGCACGATGCAATAGTCCACTTACTTTATACTGTAGATAATATGTTGTGCGACAACACGCAGAAGATCATATTATCGGTTTTCTTATAAAGTATAAACAGATGCTCACAATTGAGATAGATGGGAACTCTCTATCGAGATGGTTGTAGTGTGATTTGGTATTAGTTTGTCTTGACTATAGAATCACATTATTGCACTTGTGTGTATTGAGCAGGACCGCTTGAGATCGTTCGAGTTATATTGACTTATAGGAGAACTTGATCTCAGTTATTATGAATGTTCGTGCTCTTAATCCCTATACAATAACCTCGACACGTAAGGCAGTATGTATTTCTTTGATTCATCAATGGGTGAGATTTACATGTAATTAAATCAACAAACTCGGTGAGTTGGAAAATAGTAATGTCTCTATGGTGTGCTGTTGATTGTAGAAGGAATCCGTGTCCGATATAGGTTGATGATGTCCCCTTGAGGAGCTCATAAGGATTATCATGTAAACCCTGCAGGTGGATTTATTCCGGCATGATAATGAGGTTGAGTGGTACTACTCTTGGATGAGATATTAATTAATGGAGTTGTCAGTAACTTAATTAATTAATGGACATTGTATATCTTAAACATGGGGAGACTAACGGGCTCATAATAAGAAGGAGCACATAACGTAATTATGGGATTAGAACGGTAGTGCAGTAATAATATTTTAGTGATATATATTATTATTATTGGACTTAAGTATAAGCATTAGACTAAGCTTGGATATTTAAGCCTAATGGAGGCCCAACTCTAATTTCTCCTCCTGGTCCCTGCTGTAGCCCATATATAAGTCATCTCAGCTGTTCGGAAACCCTAATATATGAGATTAATCACACCTAACACTGTGAGGAGGGTGAGAGAATAGTAGAATGAGAAGATCTCGAAGATCATCGCCCACACGACGTCGAGATTAGACTTGGGAATACAGCAGAAGATTGAAAGGTTGTTTGTTGCTGCTGTCCACCACCTTCTACGATTTTTATAAAATCGTACAGACTTTAGAATAGGACTTGTGACACATTTATAGAAAGCCATGGAAGAGAGGATCGTTTTGGCACATAGATCACTCAAATCTAACATCGGATGAGAGAGTTATGCTCAGAACGGTTAGACTGCGCAAGTTAGTGGCGAGAATTCATCGTCTTCAACATACCCTGGTGAAAGGTAATACGTTTCTTGTTTTCTTGCTTCCGCTGCATGTTAGAAACGTATGAAACCCTAATGGTTCACATTAACCAAATGATCGATCGCCAACAAACCCTGCAGGTGGATTTATTCCGGCATGATAATAAGGTTGAGTGGTACTACTCTTGATAATTATATTAATTAATGGAGTTGTCAGTAACTTAATTAATTAATGGGCATTGAATCTTAAACACGGGGAGATTAACTGACTCATAATAAGAAGGAGCCCATAAATGTAATTTGGGATTAGGGTGGCAGTGCAATAATATATCTTTAGTGGAATGATTTATTATTATTGGACTTAAGTATAAGTTTTGGGCTAAACTTGGATGCTTAAGCCCAATGGAGGCCCAAACCCAAATTATCTCCTCCTGGTCCCTGTTGTAGCCTATATAATAACCAATCTCATCAATCTAAAATTAAAATCACACGCATAACACACGTGAAAGGCATATTAGGGTTGTAGACTGAGTTCGTCTTGTAGATCGTTGCCCACACCAACGTAAAGACGTGGCTTAGGAATACAACAGAAGACCGGAAGGTCATTTGCTATTTCTGTCTGTCAACTTCACCGATTTTTCTAAAATTGTTTGAAAGTCAAAACTATACATGTGACACACCGTTGGAAATCCATTGAAGAGAGGATCGTTTTAGTGTGTAGATCACTTGATACTGATATCGGATGAGAGAGTTATGCCCAAAACCGTGAGACTACACAGGCTGTCGGCGAGAATTCAACCTCTACATCAACCCTAGTGAAAGTTAATTCGATCTACACTTATGCTTCCGCTGCTGTAGAATTGCATGGAACCTTAATGGTTCACGCTAACCTAAAGATCCAAATGCCAATAATTGGTATTAGAGCATAGGTTCTAAGGCTAAACGTGATACGTTAGGTCAGGGTTTGAGTGGATAATGTGGTGCTAGAATTAAGGGTATATTTTTGAAATTGTTGAAACCCTAATTACGCGACACCATCACACATGAGCACCGCGCGTATTACGATTGTGGTGAAAGCCGTATGATGGCAGATTAAGCCTGCTGGTAGTCGCATGGTGGAGTGAAGTCATTTGTGAGTATCTGGTGTAAGAACCAGTTCGAATATTCACGCTGGTGAAAGTAATGAGCGCATGGAAAGGAACCGACCAAGGCAACCCGATGGCATGTGTGTGGCGCCCAATGGCGTGCTGTTGCCGGGCATGGACTTGTGGAACCGTGCACATTGTCGGGTGGTGTGGCGAGTACCTTGCTCGTAGGCGTACACGGATGGTTGGCTTAACACTCGATCGCAGCATGTGGGTTGGCCTATGGCGGAAAGATCGCCATCGGCGTGTAGCGTGCAGGATATCGGGCGGCTTGATGAGCGGGATGGCGGGCAGGTTCTTGTGTTGTCATGCCTTAGTGTACACACTGGCATGTGGGATATTTAGAGTTGTGCGAAGCGCTGGGCTTGGAGCCGTGCTGTGAAGCACGTTGACAAACCAGGTGCCGGGCGTGAGTCGTGACTGGAGGCATATTGAAGATGGTGAGTACGGTTGTCGTTGATGCAGGTAGGCCAGGAGTCCCGAAAGCCCACAATGCATTTTTGGCGAAGTTTCATGATCGGCTGGGCAAAGTCTGATCGAACAAGGTGGATTTTTGATCGGGCCAGGAGGATTTCTGAATGGGTTAGCTTGTGTTCGGGTTCGCGGCGTTTCGGTTGGCTCTCCGACAACAGGCAGCTGGCTGCACCGGGTCTCGATAGAGGAGGGTTTCGGGCGAGTCCCCTGCACTTTTCGAGCGAGACTAAAGTGCTTCCGATCGGGTCTTTTGGTTTTTCCAACCAAGTCCAATGGGGATTTCTGCTCGGGTCAACATCTGTATCGAGGCCAATCTTTATTGTTGTTCAGTTGGGTCCTATCGAACAAGTCAGTCGGCTGAGAGGTGGCGATAAGTTGTGATTTTGTTGATTCATAACTATTAGATGAGGACGGACGACCGATAGCTGCTATCGGTGTGGATCCGGCAATGGACGATGAATGGTGAACATAGTGGGTTTATCGATGGTTGAGTGATGAGACTTCCAACGGGCGATGTCGTGGCCGGTGAGATGTTTTCTGGCAGGCTTCTGCGTGAAAGGGAGCTGGTGGCTAGGAATCATGTTTTCCAGCGGTACTCAAATTTTCGACGGGAGAAGAGGTGGCTGGAAGTGGATGACCAACGGGGTTCCGGTGAATGGCAGTCCTCCGTTGGTAGATGCACGACTGGAGCGGGCTATTTTTCCATGGCGGTCTCCGGCAGTTGATCGTTGTCATTTTCACCTAGATTTTAGTGTCTTTGATTACAGATTTTCGGATGTTTTTATCCGTATTTGTGTGATTTTTGGTGGAGTTATTGTTATTTTGTGAAATGTGGTATAAATTGATAAAATGTGTAAATGAGATTAAATGTGTGTAAAACAGGTCAAGAAATGGAGAAAAATAGAGTCGAGAGCGAAACGGAGACCGAAGAACAAGGCATACTTGTACACGGGCTGTGTGCGGAACACGGCCCTATAACAAGTGGCCATGTATTGTCATCAGAAATAGCTGCTCGCCTAGGAGAAAGTCCGTGTTCTGGCGCACAGGCCGTGCGTTGCTACACGGGCTGTGTAGGTGCAAAAACCTGTGCAGTTTTGAAAAAGTTCTGGAAGCTTCTAGAAGGTCCATTAGTGATATAAAAGGGTGACTTGTGCGAAATTTGAAGGAGGAGATCACAATTAGAGCAGTTACACACACTTCACACCATATTTTCACACACTAGATCCATTAGATCCATCTCCATCCATTAGATCCATCCAATTTCCATTTGATCTCCACAATCAATCCATAAATCCGTCATTCACTCCACCCATCCACCACTTGAGAAGAGGAAAGCATCAAAGATTGAAGAAGTTAACATTTTGAAGAGAAGGAAGGTTTCTCCATGATAGGGAAGCCAATCTACTTTTCAATTGTTGATTTTCTTCTTATTTTAGCTCAAATGCAGCAAGCCTTTATTTGTATTGATATAAACAATATGTGTAGTGGCTAGTCCTATAGTAGGGCTAATCATATGAATGGTTGAGATGAAAGCTAGATGTGTAGAACTTGAGAAGTGAATTGAGTTAAATTGTGGATTTCTTTTTATGATATATGAATCATGTTTCATTTCAATACTTGTGTGGTTGAATTTTCTATTCATAGTGTTAGGATGGCCATTCCAATGTTATGAGTGGAATTATAATTGAATCATATATTAAAATGTGCATGTATGTTAGTGTGAGGGGAGGTAAATCATACCCTTCTTATGCTTAGAATATTCATAGAGGGACACTTAAGAAATTGAGTGAAAAGAACCAACTTATGATCATAGTATCTTAAGGGAATTGAGATTAAGATCAATCCTAGGAGATTTAGACTTGTAAAAGAGTTAAGAACCTAATTACCTTGTCCATAGGAATTAGGGGTTAAAACGTGATTGCTTTTAGTCCACAAATTAATGAAGTTCACCATCAAAAGTTATGCATATCTATCTAGAGTCTTAGCCATGAGTATGATTAACATTGCTCTCTTCTTAAGTGAATTCTATCTCTATTCCATTCATCATTTGCCCGTTATTTGATATATTTTGTTGATTAGTTCAAATTCTTAGTTAATTGAGTAGAGCAATAAGTAGTAGTCTAAATACCAACCTTCAATCTAACATCCTTACAAAGAATAAATCAATGGAAAATCTGGATATAATCATGAGTTTACTTTCCCTTGGGACGATATACTTATAAATTTTGTTGCTTGGTCACAGGTGTACAACAATGATAGAGTCTCTTGCTCTTAAATATTTTACTAGAAATGCGACTCAGAACATGACGCCGCTTGCCGGGGAAATGTTAAACTTTTGGTTGTTACGAGTTTGAAGTTGATTAGTTTTGATAAGGATATTTCTTTTATTTGTCTACTTGTTTACTTGTCTTGGTTACTTGGAGAATTAATTTAAAAATTCTTGTAGGTACATGCGAACTCATTTAAGGTCTCAATATATTGAACCTTTGAATTTGGAATTGGAAGCTACCTTAAGAAGACAAAGAAGAGGAGTGTTAGAGCCTACGGAAGAAATTATGGAAGACGTAAGGGATAATGCAAACATGGTTGATGAAGAAGGGAATGTGAGAAATTTTCAAGGGGGTGATAATGTTAGAGGAGGTTATGGTAATCCGGAATTTGTACCACAAGCTTATGCTCAACAAATACACTTACAAAACTAACAAATGCAAGCTATTATTCAAAACTTGATGGTACAACAAGAAGCAAGGAATAATCCTCCGGTGGTGCAAAATCAACTCTGTGGTAATGGAAACAATAGAGTGAGAATGAATATCTGTGATCACTTCCAACCGCAATATGAGAATTATGGAATGGGCCCGCCATTGAATGTGAATAATTTCGAGAAAAGACGGGGTTAATCAACAAGGTGCAAGCAAATCAATTTGGTGGTGGTGCTATGGAGGATCCAAATGCTCACTTAGCCCAATTTACAGAGTTAGCCAACACGTTAAAGATAAATGGGGCAAGTGAGGATAATGTTAAAATAAAGCTTTTCTCATTTTCATTAAGAGATAGAGCTAAGACTTGGTATCATACTATACCACCGGGATCCTATACCACATGGAGAGAGTTGACACAAAGGTTCTTGAGCAAGTATTTTCCACCTTCAAAGATGTTGCATCTTAAAGGGCAAATCTTTCAATTCAAGCAATTGCCACTTGAGACATTTAGTGAAGCATGGGACTGATTCAAATAGATGCTAAGGAAGTGTCTACAACACGGATTCCCCGAAGAACAACAAATAGGATTTTTCTATGCCGGTTTACACGGAAGTGAGAGGATGCTTATTGATGCTTCGGCGGGAGGTTCAATTTTGGGGCAAACTCTGAAAAGAGCAATTGCCATATGTGAGGAAGTAGTTTTGAATACGGGTCAATGGCCTATGGATCGTGCACCGGGGATTTATAAAGGGAAAGAATTGCTAAGATGGAAGAAGTTTGCTTGCAACAAGTGAAAAAGGTGGAGGTGTCTAATGAAGATATGACCAACAAGGCAATCACGGAGATACTAAAGAGGATAAATGCTAACTTGCAAGTGTCTCCAAACTCTAGACCTTTGATGAATCAACAAGTGTTTCCTAATCCTCAACAAGGAATGAATATGCCTAATATGGCCAATCCTCTCAAAGTTGTCAAATGCCTACATCGATGCCTCAACAAGGTATGTCCTCTAATTTCGAAATTCAAGATACATGGTGTCCACCGGAGATGTCACTTGAGGAAATTGCCTTCATGCAAGGAAGGAACTTTCAAGGAAATTATGATGGGAACTTTGGTAATCATAGAGGGGAATATCCACAAAGGCAAGGAGGATAGGGGAAAGGTAACTTTCAAGGAAATTTCAATCAACCTCGTAGGTATGAGAATTTGTCACATGGGAATCAAGAGAATGCCCTTACTCTTCCACCGGGGATCAACCCATGGGAGAAAGCTCCAAATGGTGAAGGAAAGCCTACAATGGAGGATCAAATAGCCAAAATGTTTGATTTTATAAAGCAAGAGAAGAGGTGAATGAAAAAAGGTTTGATTTAATGAAGCAAGGAGATGAAGTGAATGATAATAGATTCAAAGCCTTGGAGACACAAATAGGTCAAATGACAAGTGAAAGGGGGATGTTCATTGTCAAGGAAAATTTCCATCTACAACCATTACTAACCCGAAGGAGCAATGTAAGGCAATTGAACTTCATAGTAGAATAAAATACGAAGGTCCTTCTATGCCAACGGAAGTAGAGGAGGTAGAGTGTGAAGTTGAGTCTATGGAAAGATTGGATGAAGAAGGGAAAGAGAAAGAAGTTGAAATTGTTGAAAAAGATGAAAGTACCCCTATATTTGAAGAAGAAAAAGTGAAGTCTCCAAAGAAGTGGGAAAGATGTAGAGAAGCAAAACGTAAAGAAAAAGAAGAGAAGTTTGAAAGAGATGAATGGGAAATTCCAAAGTTAACCGTTGCAATTCCGTTTCCACAAAGATGCTTGAAAAAGGGATTAAAAGAGAAATTTGCCAAGTTTGTTGAAATATTGAAGAAGATTCATGTGAATATTCCTTTTGCGGAGGCTTTACTTCAAATGCCCAACTACTCCAAGTTTTTGAAAGATATCATGTCGAAGAAAAGAGCTTGGGAGAGTTTGAAATGGTGAATTTAATGGAGGAATGTAGTGCTATCTTGCAAAAGAAACTTCCCACTAAATTGAAAGATCTGAGGAGTTTTATGATTCCATGTGAGATGGGAGAGCATGAGAACTACAAAGCCTTATGTGATTTGGGGGCTAGCATTAACTTGATGCCCTTGTCAGTTTTCAAGAAGTTGGGTATTGGTGAGGTCAAACCGACATCGGTTACACTTCAATTAGCTGACCGATCGTTGACATATCCAAAGGGAATTGTGGAAGATGTTTTGATCAAAGTTGGCAAGTTTGTATTCCCCATTGATTTTGTGGTATTAGACATGGATGAGGATTAGAATGTTCCATTAATACTTGGCCGTCCATTTCTTGCCACGGGAAAGACATTGATAGATGTGGAGAAGGGAGAGCTCACTTTGAGGGTAAATGAGGAAGAAGTGATATTTCATTAAGAGAGGCTATGAGGTATCCATGGATAAAGGAAGAATGTAGAAGATTGGAGGTTGTGGACAACATTGTTGAAGAGCATATGTATCACCTTCACTCAAAGGATCCATTGGAAATTATCATAAACCATTCTTACTCTATTGAATCTCTTAAATCTAAGTCTTTTTTTTGTTTGGAAAATGATGAAATAATTGATGAATTGCATGGTTTAAATGCTTGTAGGGAACTCACAAGTGAGGAAGCAAAGGAAGCAAAAGTGGAAAGACTTGATGAAGAACCAAAAGAGAAGTGCAAGAGAAGAAGAAGGTAGAGTTGAAACCATTACCGGAGCATTTGAAGTATGCTTACTTGGAAGAGAATGAAACTTATCCGGTAATTGTATCCTCTTCCCTTAATGATTTAGAATTAGAAAAGTTGTTAAGAGTTTTGAGAGAGCATAAATCTTCTATTGGTTGGAGCATAAAAGATTTGAAAGGTATTAGCCCATCTATGTGTATGCATAAGATTAATTTGATTGATGATGAGAAGTCTTGTGTGCAAAACCAACGTAGATTAAATCCTATAATGCAAGAAGTGATAAGAAAAGAGGTGTTAAAATGGCTAGATGCAGGAATAATCTTTCCAATAAGTGATAGTCAATATGTAAGTCCTTTACAAGTAGTGGCAAAAAAGGGTGGTATGACAATTGTGAGATCCGATACAAATGAAACAATTGCCACTAGAACTATCACGGGTTGGAGAGTTTGTGTTGATTATCGTAAATTGAATGAAAATACTCGAAAAGATCATTTCCCATTGCCATTCATAGATCAAATGTTGGATCGTCTTGCGGGCCATGGTACTATTATTTCCTTGATGGTTATTCCGGGTACAATCAAATATTGATTGCACCAGAAGACTAAGAGAAGACAATTTTCACATGTCCCTATGGTACGTTTGTATTTAGAATGATGCCGTTTGGTCTATGTAATGCCCCTGCCACTTTTCAGCGTTGTATGATGACTATCTTCGATGGTTTAATTGAAAATATCATGAGGTGTTTATGGACGTTTTTCCATGTATGGGTCCTCTTATGATATATGCTTGACTAATCTCACTATTTTGTTGCAGAGGTGTGAAGAGTCAAATCTTGTGCTAAATTGGGAAAAGTATCATTTTATGGTGACCGATGGAATAGTTTTGGGCACTATATTTCAAAGCATGGGTTAAAAGTGGATAGAGCTAAAGTGATAGCCATAGAACATCTTCCCCCTCCTACTAGTGTGAAGGGGGTGAGATCGTTCTTAGGTCATGCGGGCTTCTATAGACGCTTCATTAAGGATTTTTAAAAAATTGCTAAACCTCTTTGTAAATTGCTTGAGAAAGATTGTCCATTTAACTTCGATGATGAATGTCGTGTATCATTTCAGATGCTAAAGGATTCTCTCACTTCATCGCCAATACTCGTTACCCCGGATTGGAGTTTGCAATTTGAACTACATTGTGATGCTAGCGATCAATCCATTAGAGTGGTGTTGGGCCAAACAAGGGAGAAGAAGTTTAGAGCAATCTATTATGCCTCAATGACATTGAATTCTCATTGACATTGAATTCGTGCCAAGTCAATTACACCACAACGGAGAAGGAATTTTTAGCCGTAGTGAACGCTTTTGAGAAGTTTCGATCATACTTGGTTGGAACACAAACGATTGTTTACACGGATCACGCGGCTATAAAATACCTAATGAGTAAGAAAGATGCTAAACCTCGTTTAATCCGTTGGGTGTTGCTTTTGCATGAATTTGATGTGGTTGTCAAAGATAAGAAGGGCTTGGAGAATGTGATCGCGGACCATTTGTCTAGGTTGGAAAATGGAGGTGAAAATGAGGATATGAAGCCAATTGGGGATAAGTTCCGGGATGAGGAAAATTTGCTATTAGAAGTTGAGCAAGTTTGTACTCTCATGGTGAATGTGCCGCCTTGGTATGCCAATTATTTCAACTTTATTGTTTGTGGAATCAAGCCCATATTGCTTAATGAGTACAAAGAAAAGAAGTTTCATGTTGAAGTGAAGAAGTACTTATGGGATGAGCCCTATTTGTTTAAAATTTGCAATAATGGAGTAATAAGGAGATGTGTGGCCGAGGAAGAAGTTATGGGGATTCTTGATCTATGTCATTCGTCTTTGTGTGGAGGTCGCTTCGCTCATCAAAAGATGGGGGGGGGGCTAAGTTCTTGCCATTGGGTTTTTATTAGCCAACATTGTTTAAAGATACAAAGAAGTTTGTGGCTAAATGTGATAGATGCCAAAGAATAGGGGGAATAGGTAAGAGAGATGAAATGCCCATGAGCTTAAGGATTGATGTGGAAATATTTGATGTATGGGGCATTGATTTTATGGGATCATTTTCCTCGTCTAAAGGATATGTGTACATCTTGCTAGTCGTGGATTATGTGTTAAAGTGGGTGGAGACAATCTCCACTAAGACAAATGATGCTTTGATTGTGCAAAGGTTCTTGAAAAATAATATTTTTGCTAGGTTTGGATTCCACGGGCTTTAGTGAGTGATGGAGGATCACACTTTGTAAACAAGTTAATGGAGAGCTTGTTGAAGAGATATGGAGTGAAACATCGAGTGGCTACACCTTACCACCTTCAAGCAAATGGTTTGGCGGAGGTCTCAAACCACCAAATCAAGTTAGTTTTGGAGAAGACCATCAATGGAGGGAGGAAGGATTGGTCGGACAAGCTTGATGACATCTTATGGGCTTATCGGATAGCTTTTAAAACCATTCTTGGTGTGTCACCGTATCAATTGGTCTATGGTAAAGCTTGTCATCTTCCCGTGGAGTTGGAACACCGTGCATTGTGGGCTATCAAATGCCTCAACATGGATGAGAGGGAGAGTGGTCAAGCAAGGTTGTTGAAGTTAGTTGAGTTGGAGGAGTTTAGAGGAAGATCATTTGATAACTCAATCATCTACAAGGAGAATATAAAGAGATGGCATGATGCTAAGGTAAAGGAGAAGACGTTTGCTCCCGGGGACAAAGTTCTTCTATTCAATTCGAGGCTTAAGTTGTTTCTTGGAAAGCTTAAGTCTAAATGGATGGGACCATATAAAGTGCTTGAAGTGTTGAATGGACATACGTTGAAGCTTAAGGGTCCTAATAATGAGTTTGTGGTAAATGGTCATCAGGTAAAGCATTACCTATCTCCTTCTCAAAAGGAGATAGTGCATGTGGATACCCTTTCTTCTTGAACTTCTTTGATTGTGTAGTAGTGTAGATTTTATTTTTCTTGTTTGATAGTTTTCTTGTAGATTTGGTATGTAGGTGGTGATGCTCGTGGAGAAAAATGCATATGATGGAAGACAAGGGTGTTAAAGGAGAAATAATGATGTATGCCACAACACTCTTTACAAACTTAAATTTTAACACTTGTGTTAATTTAAGTTTGGGGGGAGGTTGCGTGGTGGACATACTTGATCATTTGAGAATTTTAGAAGATGCACATGAGGGATCACGAGGTAAGTTCGTGAAGAGCATTGATGGAAACGACAAGAGTACGTCTCACCACTTCTTGCAAACTTAATTCGGAACTTGTTTCGATTTATGTTTGGGGGGAGAGTTCGTGGTGTGACTTAAACCTTGTTTATGTTTTAGTGTGTGATGAATCATGTGTGTTGTTGTGATATTGTCTTGTGGTAAAATGGTCAATTTTGAAAATTTTTCTCATGAGTTAGGATAGTTTTGGCATGTTTGGTGGTGTTTAAGTACATGATAATCCGTTATTTTGATCATAATTGTGGTGTAAATGATTTTTAAAAGTATTTTTGAGCATGAATAGGGTGTATGAGAAGTTCAAAAATAGGGCAAAAAGGAGGTGAAGTGTGAAGTTGAAAAAAACAGGGAAGATACACTGCATGGGCCGAGCTCAAGACACGGCCCTGTAAGGACAGGCCGTGTACTGACATCAGAACACGCTACTCGCCCAGGGTGTTGGCCGAGCTCAGAGCTCGAGCCGTGCGGGAGAAAAGAAATACGGGCCGTGTGATGAGCACGGCCCTGTAACAAGAGGCCGTGTGCGAACGTCAGAAAATGCTACACGACCATACTTGAGGCCGTGCAGCGCTACACAAGCCGTACAGGGTTTAATTCCAATTTTTAAAAGGGCCGATCTGTACTCACTTCCACACACACAAACCCCTCCGTACACACTTCCTTCACACCAAATTCCTCTCCCTAGTGCATTATTCGACCGTAAAGGTTAGTTTTGAGGGATTGTAAGTGAGTTTCTTTAATTGTACACACAAAGAACACTTCTCCACATCCAAAGTTTGAAAGGTATGAATTCTTTGAACCCTAACTTGTTAATTTTGATAGAAATTGGATACATTGATGCATGGGTTTTGTGATATTGTGTGTTTTGAACAAATTTGTGAGTGATAAACATATATGTGTTACTTTGGTTTGTGAATTGAAAATGGAATTAGGGTTCATGAGAAGTTAAATTAGGGGATTGTGTGAGAATGACGAATTGGATGCATGAGTTGTGCTAATTGAAGTATCATATGTGTATAATGCTTAATTGTGAATAATTAGAATTAGGTGTTGAGAATTTGGGCATGAGGCTATGTGAATGGTATTTTGAAAGAATATTAAAAAATTATGCATGCCAAGTGTTCGATGAAATGTCTAAGAGAGAATTTTGTTTGAATTTGAAGATCACATGTGAATGATGCTTGGTGATGGTGTAATTTGGAATTCATGTGTGTAAGGATGCTTAGAAATTGAGACATGAATCATGGTTAGTTGAGATGAATGATGGTGAAGTGCATATTGTGATTAAGTTTGAAGTTCTAATGATGTGAATGTGTAATGTTGATGCATAGTATATTTCACACTAAGTTGAATGACTAGGGTGGAATTTTAACTAAGTGCATTAACATTCTTATTGATGAAATTGAATATAATTTGAGTATTGTTGAATTGTAGATGGCCGGAAGGAGCGTGAGACCACGAAACAAGGATTTTATTATCATTACCAATCTGGCAGAGTTGGCTAATTTGGATGCTCAGCTAGCGGAAGAAGAGATCCATCCGGATTACTTTGGGGTAGAATTTGAAGATTATTGAGGACAATATGTGCTCCGTTGGCAAACACTTGCTCCAAAGATCAAACCAACTCGATTCCAAGATACAGAGATAATGAGAGGGTTAGGATTGAGGAAGATTTGAGGAAGCTGTTCAGGTTTGCACAAATGGAAGCTTTCTTTGACAAAAGGCCACCAACTTATTACCATTTAACTGCTGAGTTTATGAGCACGTTGCAAGTGAAGAATGATCAGAATGGTTTTCCTCTTTGGGTGACATTTCAACTTGATAATGTGTTGAGAGAAAAGATTCCTTTGGCTGTATTGAATGAATGTTTTGGGTGCCCACCATGCAAATATCATCGGAGCTTTTAGAAGGAGGTACTTTCAACCAGCAGGAATGGTGGAAAAGCTTGGTGAATGACGGGACGGAACGAGCAGGATATGTTCCCAGTGCTTCAAAGGGGACTGCAATACAAAACCCCATGATGAGATACTTAGAGACGATCATTTCAAATACCATCTTAGGGAGATTCGAGGGTGGAGCTGTAGGAGATAAACAATTATATATTATGTACTGCATATACAAGGAGCTACCATTGAACGTTGTAACACATTTTGTGCAACATGCGGAAAGAGTTGCAAAGAGACAATCATCTCAAGGTTTGATGTTAGGAGGGATGATCGCCATGATCGCCATGATCGCTCAAGGCCAGTGCATATGGAAGGAGATGAGCAGGATGCACCACCAGAGTAGGTGGAGTTTGATGAGCAAGCCCCTGATCCACCACAATTCGAGAAAGAAGAACCGCAACCACCAATAGGCCCGAAACAGGGTAACGATCGTTGGAATTATATGATGGATGAGGTAAGAGATATGAGGCATGTGCAGCAGACATATGGAGCACAGATGAGAGAGATTCGAGAGGTTCAGCAGGAGCACAGAGTGCATATTCGCGGGTGCACTCCAATAACATGGAGGAGATGATGACAATGATGTTTAACTTCCAGTTCCCAGGATCTCCTTGTGCATACATTCCATGGAATAACTATCATCCACCTCCACCTCCAGAGCCATGAAGGGAGTACTTTGAGTGCTAGGCACTTCCATTCATTCATTTTAGCTATGATTAGACTTTTCGAAGAATTCTTGAATTTGATTTGATTTGTTAAGATTGGATTGTACTTAAATTGTTTGATTTTGGGAGGTTTTCTTACTTTGGGATTTTATTTCAGTTTTATGCGATTTACTTTTCGTTAATTTTGGTATTTTGGTTTGATTTTCATTATTTGGATGTGATGGGAATTTGATTATACTTGTTATGGATGTGAATTGATGTGTTTGATACTTTGAGATGGATGATTTTGTTCATGCATGTTAGATGTTTGTTGTGTTGTTTGGTGAGTCTTTGATTTTTGTGTTATGTTTGTGTTGTTTTTTATTTTTGTAGGGATGGTTTGGTGGTATGTTTTTGGGAAGGTGTTGAGTATTTTTGAATGTGAGCTTTGATGCCTTGTTTGTGATGAGTGATGGAAAGTATGTTAATAGTTTCTACTTGTTGAAATTGTGACATGAATTACATAATTTGTTCAATTTTGAGAAGTATGAAGGATAACTAGGTTTCTTTTGGTCCAAGCAAAAGCTTGAGAGAATTGAGTCTCAACCGTGCCTCCATGGTTAATTCTTGATGAGAGGACCGGTTGTACTTAGACAAACTAGAACTTGCTCATGGACAATAGGAACGAAGCCCGAATGGTTGAAATTTGTGAAATAATTTTAGGCCATCTTTGTTAAATGAAGTCATAGCCATAAAATTCTTTACCAAGAATATTATCCCTAATGAGCCACTTTGAGCCTATAAGCCTTTTTCTTTGTGATATAAGCACATTAGAAGCCATGAAAATTCACTTGAGCCTTATACATATGACCTATGTGTGGGTAATTGAGGATGATGATGGTTCACAAGGGAAGATGTGGAAAAATGTGCAAATAAATAGAAGAAAGGTTGAGTCAAGAAAAAGGATGAAAGAACTCAAAATAAAAAGCAAGTGCAACTTCAACAAAAGTGAAGAAGAAGCAAAATCCTAAAATATGGTCAAGGAATACAAAGAAAAAAAAAAGAACTATGCCATTCAAAAGAAGCTCAATGAAATCCATGGTATGTTGATGAT
Organism: Pogostemon cablin; assembly: GCA_023678885.1. Lineage (NCBI taxonomy): Eukaryota > Viridiplantae > Streptophyta > Magnoliopsida > Lamiales > Lamiaceae > Pogostemon > Pogostemon cablin. The sequence continues at coordinate 11,150,375 of CM042973.1, read as the reverse complement.
TGTGCTTTTTGAACAATTGACAAAGGAAGGAAGTTTGATCGGTGAGGAAGTTGGAGAAAAGAATCATATCTTCGATTATCCACACTTGATTAGTCACTATTATCCAAAAGTTTCCTACCCTACCAAAGAGTCTAAACATTACATCCTAAGATGAAGACCTTTTTGATCACTTATTGAAACTAGGGTGTCTTGTGAACATAGTCCATGAGCAGGCCTATGGTGAGTCGGTATTAACCGGTTGATGAGTGATGTTCAAAACCCTACTTTATAGAGTGTTGAGTGAATTTGATATCCTATGAGAGGCTTAGATTGAAAGGGATTTGATTACTCTTTTGTCATTCTTAAGATTGAACTTGTTAATCTTTCATGTTATAAGTTTGATGATGTAGGGATACTTAATGTGAATTTGTAATCCTTATTACTTGTGATGTGTTGTGGGTTATGTTTGTTAGGTGTTTTTCTAGGTGAAAATTACTCCTCTTGTTTATCATTTTTCATTGTTCGAGAACGAACAATACTTTAAGTTTGGGGGATTGATCGTTGTCATTTTCACCTAGATTTTACTGTCTTTGATTATGGATTTTCGGATATTTTTATCCGTATTTGTGTGATTTTTGGTGGAGTTATTGTTATTTTATGAAATGTGGTATGAATTGATAAAATTGTGTAAATGAGCTTAAATGTGTGTAAAACAGGTCAAGAAATTGAGAAAAATAGAGTCGAGAGCGAAACGGAGAACGAAGAACAAGGCATACTTGTACACAGGCTGTGTGCGGAACACGACCCTGTAACAAGTGACTGTGTATTGTCATCAGAAATCACTGTTCACCCAGGAGGAAGGCCGTATTCTGGCGCACGGGCCATGCGTTGTTACACGGGCCGTGTAGGTGCAAAAACCTATGTAGTTTTGAGAAAGTTTCGGAAGCTTCTAGAAGGTCCATTAGTGATATAAAAGGGCGACTTGTGCGAAATTTGAAGGAGAAAATAGAGCAGTTACACACACTTCACACCATATTTTCACACACTAGATCCATTAGATCCATCTCCATCCATTAGATCCATCCAATTTCCATTTGATCTCCACAATCAATCCATAAATCCATCATTCACTCCACCCATCCACCACTTGAGAAGAGAAAATCATCAAGGATTGAAGAAGTTAGCATTTTGAAGAGAAGGAAGGTTTCTCCATGAAAGGGAAGCCAATCAACTTTTCAATTGTTGATTTTCTTCTTATTTTGGCTCAAATGGAGCAAGCCTTTATTATTGATATAAACACTATGTGTAGTGGCTAGTCCTATAGTAGGGCTAATTATATGAATGGTTGAGATGAAAGATAGATGTGTAGAACTTGAGAAGTGAATTGAGTTAAATTATGGATTTCCTTTTATGATATATGAATCATGTTTCATTTCAATACTTGTGTGGTTGAATTTTCTATTCATAGTATTAGGATGACCATTCCAATGTTATGAGTAGAAGCTTAATTGAATCATATATTAAAATGTGCATGCATGTTAGTGTGAGGGGAGGTAAGTCATACCCTTCTTATGCTTAGAACATTCATAGAGGGACACTTAAGAAATTGAGTGAAAAGAACCAACTTATGATCATAGTACCTTAAGGGAATTGAGATTAAGATCAATCCTAGGAGATTTAGACTTGTAAAAGAGTCGAGAACCTAATTACCTTGACCATAGGATTAGGGGTAAAAACGTGATTACTTTTAGTCCACAAATTAATGAAGTTCACCATCAAAAGTTGTGCATATCTAGCTAGAGTCTTAACCATGAGTATGATTAGCCTTGTTGTCTTCTTAAGTGAATTTTATCTCCATTCCATTCATCATTTGCCCGTTATTTGATATATTTTGTTGATTAGTTCAAATTCTTAGTTAATTGAGTAGAGCAATAAGTAGTAGTCTAAATACCAACCTTCAATCTAACATCCTTACAAAGCATAAATCAATGAAAAATTTGGATATAATCATGAGTTTACTTTCTCTTGGGACGACATACTTATAAATTTTGTTGCTTGGTCACACGTGTACAACAACGATAGAGTCTCTTACTCTTAAACATTTTACTAGAAATTCGACTAAGAACAACAGTTGAGGATCCGTGTATGATGGTGATGACTAGGCAAGGAAGTTATGGGCTGGTACATGATCGGTTCCTGCAGCATATGTGGGCTGTTTGGCTTTGGGACCAAATTTTATCCAACTTGCTGAACAAGTCACATGCTTCTTGCTTGTTGACCAAGTACTTCCATATTTGGCCATTTATTTTAATTTCCTTATGTATAATTTCTATAATTGTTATATTTGTCAATTATTATTATATATTTGGAAGCATATGCTATTTGATTTACTGCCTTATTTCCCGTAATAATAGCATGTTTATTTGCATAATTATATCTGTTATATTGTATGCATGTAAAAACCCTCTTGTTAAATAACTACGTGGGAGAGGGATTGGTCATGATCCCGCGACCTCCATTATTGATTTATTAAGTGATGCAAGTAAGCTTATGAGTCGGTTATAGTGCTTCCCTCCCCAACTGATGAGTTTTATTTGTGATCACTGGAATAAATTTCATGAAATAATTATTATTTGTAATGTGATGCAAGTAAGCTTATGAGTCGGTTATAGTGTCTTCCTCCACAGCGGATGAATTTTATTTGTGGATCACTGGTACAAATTAATAATTGATGGTTGTAGGAAATTATTTGAGTGCGTGTGGACTTCTCCAACTGTAAGGCACACAAGCTTGGGTAACGTACTTAGTATCAAATAATGGTATACACTTAGGTGCAATTAATATGCATCCTCCCCAACTAAGTCACTACTATTAAATGGCATGGCTAAAGGACAACTGACTATTAATCATTGAGTCATAAGGTTAATTATAACGTATGGAATTAATGGGTAAAACCTTCTCTTGCGATTGTTCGGGTTTGTATACGTCCACACTAACGTGGCATGCAAATTCACGGTACTTGAGATGTCGGTGAATTTATTTTATATTGTTTATTGAGGGAATCAATATAAAATTTAAATTCGAAGAGTTTGATCGTCATATTTATTTACTTGATTCTCTGAATTTTTGAATAATTTATTTCGCTTATTGTTAACTAGAGGAAAACATATTTACTGGTCCATAATAAATGATTTGATAAGAATCTTGATTTTAATTCTTACTGCTTAATAAAATAAAAATGTGTTCCCACTAAGGATATCCTCTGATGCCTATTTAAACTCTCTAGTGAAGAGGTGAGAGGTTCATAGAAATATGATGATCATGCAACTCTTCGGACACTAGAGAAAAAGTTAGAAAGGCAAGAGGTCATTGTTAACTTGATGAATGAATTGGAAATATTTGGAATAGAAATTGAAGGGGAAACCTAGCTCAATTTATTTTCATAATTTGCCTAGATGTTTTGAGAAAGTTCTACCTGAATTACAAGAGGTTGTATATGGTGGGAAACTTTTGACTAAACATGTGGCGGAGCAAATCAATATCATCAAGAGTTGAAAAAGGTTAATTTCTTATTCACTAGTTGTTGAACCATGATTAGTGATGGCGTCTATTGACACGTTGTGTGTAGACACCGGAATCATTAAATGTTTTCAACATAGTGATGATAAGATAATTAAGTACATGGGTAAGCTACGAGAGTAGTGGCAGTTGCAGTGGGAGTGGTTTAGCTATCTAATGATAGGAATAAACGTTTGATTTTGAGGAATTGTCTTTACGTATGTTTTTTTTCATAGGAAGAATTTGGTTTTGGTTTTTATGTTTTACGGATGGATACTCTATTTTCAATTGAATGACATAGTCATTAAAATGAAAGGATAGAGTTATAATATATTAGGGTATGTTAGTGACAATTTTTACACTTATAAATCATGTTTATCCCACGGATTAAATGAATAGTAATTAATAAAACATCTTCTAATCTAATAAAAGAAAGGAACCTTCAAAGATGAACTAAACATACCTTTTGGCATCTAAGACTAGATCATCTTACTTAATTATGATTCGAAAGTTGATAGCCAATGAACCGTAAGGTTTATTAGAAGTGGAAACTATCGAACTAGCGAGTCTTACTTGAAAGTGAATATGATTAATTGCCTCTACTAGGAAAAGGGGTAAAGAGCCATGAAAAGATATGTTGGAAATGGTTTATGCTATTCTAAGATTATCCCGTTGAGAGGTGTTTATGAATATTCGAAGATTAATCTAGAAACAAGATATATTTATTTGATGCACTGCAAGTCTGAGTACTATGATTAATTCAAGAAGTACATGACTGATGCAGTGAAGCGTCTTGGAAAATATATCACGTTATTACAATTTAAATCGTGGTGGCGAAAACCTCTTAGGATAGTTAGGAGCTATTAATCAGAGGTTGGGATTAAATCCCAAGTTGACTACATAGGGCAAACCCCAGCTGTATGCTGTGGTTGAAAGAAGGAATATGACTCTTATGGAAAAGGCTAGATGGATGATGAGTTATTTAAAATTATTAAATTTATTTTATGGGTAAGCTCTAGAAACAGCATGTCGAATAATATTTTTCTGTTTGTGGGATATCCTAGAAAAATAAAGGGTGGTTTCTTTATTAGTCCAAAAGATCAGAAAGTGATTGTTAACATGAACACTAGATTTTTGGAGAAGGACTATGATATAAATCACAAAGCCATGTATAAATGTTCATAAAGCTGTGAGAAAGGAAACACAAGTTTTAGTTCTAAGAATACAAGAGGATATACCACAAGTAAACTGCATTGCGTGTCACATCTGATACACAATTTCATGTAGTGCCTTGTCATAGTGGGATCGTTGTTTTAGACAACATGAAAGATTTATATTTTGGGAAAGTCATGAAACTTGGTCCCTAGTGAACATGAAATCGACCCATGAATATGACAAAGCACTACAAGATCGAAATGCGGAATCTTAGTAAGTTGCAATGAATTTTTGAAATAAATATGAGGCAAAGCACATAGATGTCAAGACAGCTTTCTTGATTGGAAGTCTTGAGGAAAACATCTATGTGAAGCAACCAGAGTGATTCATTGTATAAAACTTAGAGCATTTCAAGTGTAAGCTTAAAAGTGTCCATCAATGGACTAAAGCAAGCTTCAAGATCATGGAACATCCTGGAACATCCATTTTGATAAGGAAATCCAGTAATATGGAATCTCGGATGGATCTTGTGTATTGAAAAGAGTGACGAAAATATAGTGGTATTTCTTGTAAGTACGTAGATGGTATCTTGCTCATTGGAGACAATGAAAGAGTATTGTCGGGCATATGGGTATGGTTAATAAAGCGGTATGAATTGAAGGACTTAAGAGAAGGAAAACTTATCCTTGTGATCATGGTAATAAAGATCACATGAAGGGATGTTTTGCTTATCTTAAGCTTCGAATAAATGATACAATACTTACTCGTTTTGGCATGTGACTTTATCTAAGGATTTGTGTCTTAAGACACAAAAGAAGATAAAATAGATAAAGGCGGTTCCCTATGCTTTGGCAATAAGGAAGCTTAATCTATGGAATGCTATGTACGAGATTGAATATCTGTATTGCCAATGGCATAGTCAGTGAGTATCAAGGTAACCCGAAACAAGAATATTTAATTATGGTAAGGCAGATTTGAACTGCCTGAAGAGGACTGGAAATTATATGTAAGCTTACCGGAATAATTCATTACTTCTTGATGGTTACTTAGATTCGAATTTTCAAATCATAGGGACGGCAGTAAATCCACCTCAAGGTTATGTGTTTAATAGAAGTAGATTCATAGAATGGAGGATTGTCATATAGAAATATAGATAATATTTGAGCCTTGTGGCATGCAAAGTATCTGTATGGGTCCAGAAACTTCGTAATGGACTTAGATGTGATTTTGAGTTTGTCCAAGATTATCACAATTTATTGTGATAATAATGGTGTAGTAGCAAACTTGAAGGAGTCATGAGTCCAAAAGAAAATTAAACACATTGATAGCTAGTACTACCTGATACGAGAAATCGTATAATGAGGAGAAGGTTATTGTCACCTAGATTACATCAGATGATAACCTAGTAATCCTTTTACAAGCACCTTAAGGCAAAATTTTTTAATGGTCAAGTAGTGGGAGTGGTAATCAGATGTATGGCAGCAGATATGGCTGCATAGTCTTTTAGTATAAGTGGGAGATTATTGGATTGTATACTAAAAGTCTAGTTTTTTGTATGTACAATGTTTTAACAATTTAATTTATTTAAAATGAGAATCATGTGATCAAATGTTTGCAATATTAATGTTGTTACAAAAGTTCATTTACTTTATATTGTAGATAATGTGGTGTGCGACGTCACACGGAAGATCATATTATTGGCTCCTTATAAAGTATAAACAGATGTTCACAATCGAGATAGACGGGAACTATCTATCGATATGGTTGTAGTGTGATTTGGCATTAGTCTGTCTTGACTATAAAATTGCACTAGTGCACTTGTGTATTGAACAGGACCACGTTGAGATCGTTCAGTTTGTACTGACTATAAAATAAAATTTGATCTCTGTTATTATGGATGTTCATACACTTAATCCCTATACAATAACCTCGACACGTAAGCCTGTATTTATTTCTTTGATTCATCAATGGGTGAGATTTAATGGTTAAATTAAATCAATATGCTCGGTGAGTTGGGAGATGGTGTTATCTCTATGGTGTGCTGTTGATTGTAGAAGGAATCTATGTCCTAACAGAATTGGTTGATGATGTCCCCTTGAGGAGCTCATAATGATTATTATGTAAACCCTGCAGGTGAATTTATTCCGGCATGATAATAAGATTTAGTGGTACTATTCTTGGTAATTATATTAATTAATGGAGTTGTCAGTAACTTAATTAATTAATAGGCATTGAATCTTAAACATGGGGAGATTAACGGGCTCATAATAAGAAGGAACCCATAAACGTAATTTAGGATTAGGGTGGTAGTGCAAAAATATTTCTTTAGTGGAATGATTTATTATTATTGGACTTAAGTATAAGTTTTTGGCTAAACTTGGATGTTTAAGCCCAATGGAGGCCCAAACCCTAATTTCTGCTCCTGGTCCATATTGTAGCCTATATAATAGCCAATCACATCAATCCAGAATCAAAATCACACGCATAACACATGTGAAAGGCATATTAGGGTTGTAGATTGAGTTCGTCTTGTAGATCGTTGCCCACACCAATGTCAAGACGTGGCTTATGAATACAACAGAAGATCGGAAGGTCGTTTGCTGTTTCTGTCCGTCAACTTCACCGATTTTTCTAAAATCATGTGGAAGTCAAAACTATACTTGTGATACACTGTTGGAAAGCCACTGAAGAGAGAATCATTTTGGTGCATAGATCACTCAATTCCGATATCGGATGAGAGAGTTATTCCCAAAACTGTGAGGCTACATAGGCTGTCGGCGAGAATTCAACCTCTACATCAACCCTGGTGAAAGGTAATTAGATTCTACACTTATGCTTCCGCTGCTGTAGAATTGCATGGAACCCTAACGGTTCACGCTAACCTAAGGATCCAAATGCCAATAGGTGATGTTGATAATTGATATGTAAGCTTGGTTATATAGTGTGGTCATATGAGGCAAAAAATAAAAGATATTTGGGTAATGTTGATGCTCCGGTGCTTGCTTGGTTTTGATGAATTGCGATCTTTATATATGAATGGTTTTGATGAATTTGTTGGCATTCGATCGTTTGGTTAACGTGACCCGTTAGGGTTCCATGAATGTCTAACAAGCAGCGGAAGCAAGTAAACATGAAACGCATTACCTTTCACCAAGGGTTGATGTAGAGGTTGAATTCTCGCTGGCAGTCTGCGCAGTCCCACGAGAATAGCCATAAGTTCCTCTTCTGATGTCGGAATTGAGTGATCTTTGCGTTCAGACGATTCTCTATTCGACGGCTTTCCATCAGTATATATAATACATCAAAATCGAAGAACTGTACGATTTTATATGAATTTTGGAACATGACGAACTGCAGCAGCAAACGACCTTCCGGTCTTCTGCTGTATGTCCCAAGTCCGATCTCGACGTCGTGTGGGCGACGATCTACGAGACCTACTCAATCTGCTCTCAACCCTCATCACACGTGAATAATGAATTAGATTAGGGTTCCAGATAAGCTGAGGTGACTTATATACATGGGTTACAGCAGGGACCAGGAGGAAAAATTGGGTTGGGCCTCCATTGGGCTTAAGTATCCAAGCTTAGCCCAAAGCTTTACTTAAGTCCAATAATAATAATATATTCCACTAAAATATTATTACTGTACTACCATACCAATCCCAAAATTACGTTTTGGGCTCCTTCTTATTATGAGCCCGTTAGTCTCCCCATGTTTAAGATATACAATGTCCATTAATTAATTTAAGTTACTGACAACTCAATTAATTAATATCTCATCCAAGAGTAGTACCACTCAACCTCATTATCATGCCGGAATAAATTCCACCTGCAGGGTTTACATGATAATCCTTATGAGCTCCTCAATGGGACATCATCAACCTATGACGGACACGGATTCCTTCTACAATCAACAGCACACCATAGAGACAGCACTACTTCCCAACTCACCGAGTTTATTGATTTAATTGCATGTAAATCTCACCCATTGATGAATCAAAGAAATACATACTGCCCTATGTGTCGAGGTTATTGTATAGGGATTAAGAGCATGAACTTCCATAATAACTGAGATCAAGTTCTCCTATAAGTCAGTATAAATCGAATGATCTCAAGCGGTCCTACTCAATACACACAAGTGCACTAATGTGATTCTATAGCCAAGACAAGCTAATACCAAACCACACTACAACCATCCCGATAGAGAGTCCCCGTCTATCTCGGTTGTGAGCATCAGTTTATACTTTATAAGAAAACCGATAATATGATCTTCCGCGTGTTGTCGCACAACATATTATCTACAGTATAAAGTAAGTGGACTATTGCATCGAACATATAAATAAATTATAAGATGCAATCATTTGATCATATGATTCTCATTTCAAATTAATTGTTACAACATTGTTCATACAAAAAGCTAGACTTTTAGTATACAATCCAACAATCTCCCACTTATACTAAAAGACTATACTGTCATGTCTTCCGCCATACATCTGATTCACACTCGCACTACACGACCATTAAAAGCTCTCGCCTTAATATCCTTGTAAATGGATTTACTAGGTCATCATCCGATGCAATCTAGGCGACAACAACCTTCCCCTCATCATACGATTTCTCGTAACAGGGGTACTTGCACTCCATGTGTTTAATTGCCTTATGGGCTCGTGATTCATTCAAGTTTGCAACTGCACCAATATCATCAATATAAATTGTGATATCCTTGGGCAAACTTAGAAACACTTCGAAGTCTATCTTGAAGTTTCTAGAGTCATACAGATACTTTGGCTGCCTCATAGACTCCAATTTATCATCTTTCCATGATGGAGTCCGGAGTCTGAAATATATTTCTATATAACACTCCTCCACATTATGACTCAACTTCCTAAAATTAAACACATAACCTTGAGGTGGATTTACAGCCGTCCAATCTGACTAAAAAATCCGAATCTACGTAATCCACAAGAAGCAGTGAATTTACCCAGTAAGCTTACATATAATTTCCAGTCCTTCTCAGGCACTTCATATATGTCTTACCACAGTTCATCATTCTTGTTCCGGGTAATGTTGATACCCACTGTTCATGCGTTCAGCAAAATAGATATCCATTCTCGCGCATAGCATTCCTAAGATTAAGCTTCCTTATTCGCCGAAGCATAAGGAACCACTTTCATCACCTTTATCTTCCTTTTGTGTCTCAAGACATATTTTCTTAGATAAAGTCACTTGCTAAAACAAGTAAGGATCGTATCAATTTATGAAGCTTGAGACAAGCATAATATCCTTTCTTATGATCCGTATTACCATGATCAAAAGGATATTTTTGCTCTTCTTAAGTCCTTCATTTCATACCGCTTTATTATCCATACACATACGCCCGACAATACTCTTTCATTGTCTCCAATGAGCAATATATCATCTACGTATAGTACAAGAAATACCACCACGTTTCCATCACTCTTTTCAATACACAAGACCCATCCGATCATTGATTAGATCCATGTCACTGGATTACCTCATCAAAACGGATGTTTCATGATCTTGAAGCTTGTTTTAGTCCATTAATGGACACTTTTAAGCTCACTATCACAATACTCTTAGCTCTTTGCAATGAATCACTCTGGTTGCTTCACATAGATGTTTCCCTCAAGATTTCCAATCAGGAAAACTGTTTTGACATCTATTTGCTATCCCTCATATTTCATATGAGTAGCAACAGATAAAAGAGTCCGGATCAACATAAGCATAGCTACTGGCGAACAGGTTTTCTCATAATCGAACCCTTTCTTTCTGAGTATACCTTTTCCAACAAGCTTTACTTCTAAGGTTTTCACCTTACCGTATGATCCTCTTTTATTTTGTATGACCACTTCCAATGGTTTTCACACCATCCGTGGTTCTACAATCATCCAGATCTTATTTAGAATCTATTGATTCTATTTCAACATTTATTGCAATTTGTTAAGATTTCGCATTTCTATCTTGTAGTTCTTCATCGTATTCGTGGGTTAACTCCATGTTTACTAGGGACCAAGCCTCACGACTCTCCCAAAACATATATCTATCAGGATTTAGAACAACCCTCCCACTACGAGAAGACACTACGCGCAATTGTGTATCAGATGTGACACGCGTCGCAGTTTACCTTGTGGGTATATCCTCTTGTACACTTGGTACTAATACTTTGTGTTTTCCTCTCACTTCCTTTAGAACAACTTATACATGGGTATTTGATTTATTACATAGTCCTTTTTCCAAAAATCTAGTGTTTATGTTAACAATCACTCTTCGATCTTGTGGACTAAATAAATCATCCTTCATTTTTCTAGGATATCCCACAAATAGAAAAACATTCTTACGAATTACTGTTCCTAGGGCATATCCATAAAATGAATTTAGTAATTCCAATTAATTCATCATCCATCTAATCACTACCATAAGAGTGCTATTCCTTCTATTCGTCACACCATTAAGGTGGGAAATTCATTTCCGAAGGTACCTTTCTCTTACTAGATTAGAAGACTCATTATTAATTACTATTTGTCGCATCCAGGGGATAAACATGATTTAAGAGTGTACAAATTGTTCACCAATGTACCATAACAGATTACAACTCTATCATTCATTATAATGACCATGTCATTTAAATGAAATGGAGTATCCATCTATTAATGCATAGAAACCGAAATCAAATTCTTTCTATGAAAATGTACGTAAAGACAATTTCATAAAATCAAACGTCTACTCATATCATTAGATAAATAGACAACTCCCACTGCAATAGCCACTACTCTTGTAGTTTTACCCATGTCATAACAATCTTATCCTCACTTAGTAATAAACATTTAGTGATTCCAGTATCTACACACTTCGTGTCAGTAAATGCCATCACTAATCATGTTTTAAACAACTAGTGAATAAGATATAAAACTTGTTCACATTATGATGAAAATGGCTTTCCTTTGCCACATGTTTTGCTAGAAGTTTTCCACCATATACATCCTATTGTAATTCAGGTGGAACTTACTCAAAAACATCTAGGCAATTCACAAAGAATTAAATTGATCTAGGTTTCCCTTCAATTTATACTCCATGCTTTCCCAATTCATTCATCAAATTAAATCATGATCTTCTGTCTTTTAACTTACTCAAGTATCCGAAGAGTTACATGAGACCATCATATTTCTATGAACCTCTCATCTCTTCACTAGAGACTTTAATAGGCATCATGAGACGTCCATTGTGAGAACACACATGTATTTTCTTAAGCAGTAAAATTCAAAACCAAGATTCTTTTCTAATCATCTAATTTTGGACCAGTAAATATAATTTCTTTTAGTCAACCATAAGTGAAATAAAACTATTTGAAATTTAGAGAATCATAAATTAATTTACCGATCAAAACTTCGAATTTTATCCTTTTATATTGATTCCCTCAAAACTATATAAAAATAAAATTCACCGACATCTCAAGCACCGTGAGTCTGCAAGCCACGTTAGTGTGGACGTTTACAAACCCAAACATTTACAAGAGAAGGTTTTACCCATTAATTTCATTTGTCAACCTAACTTTATGACAAAATAATTAATAGTCGGTTCCTCTTTAGCCATGCAAATAATAGCAGTGACTCCGTTGGGGAGGATACTAATTATTTACACCTAAGTGTACACCATTATTTGATCCCAAGTCCACTGCGCGAGCTTGTGTGCCTTACAGTTGGAGAAGTACACACGCGCTCGGATAGCTTCCTACAATCATCAATTATAAGTTTGTACCAGTGAGCCCCACATAAACTCATCCGTTTGGGAGGAAGGCCTATTGCCAACACGCAAGTTCATGTACCACATTACAAACAATAATTATGTAATGAAGTCTGTACCAGTGATCCGTGAATAAACTCATCCGTTAGGGAGGAAGGCCTATTGCCAACACGCAAGTTTACTCACATCACTTACAAACCAATAATGGAGGCCGCGGGAATATTTACCAATCCCCTCTCCCACTTAGTAATTTAACACCGAGGGTTTTTACATGCATATGATATTCAGAATAAAATACGCAACGCTAGCATGCTTCTATTACGGCACATAAGGCAGTAAATCACAGAGAGTCATGCATACATATATAACAATAATCAATAATTAAATCAATCATTAACAGTTATATATCAGCGAATTCGATTGTTCGCCACCAGGCACAAATATCAGCAAAGACTTCCAGACTATCAAATTTTCAAAATTTTCAGATTGTCCAATTTTCGAAACCATCGATATCGACCATCGATGTCGTCCAGATTATCAAAATCATCGATATCGACTAGATTATCAAATATTCGAAAAACATCAAGATTATCAAAATTCCGAAACTATTGATATCGATCGTCATATCGTCTAGATTATCAAAATCATCGATATCGACGAGCAACCATATATAACAATAATAGATAATTAAATCAATTATGTCAGTTATATATTAGGAATCAATTCAACATCCATATATAACAATAATAGACAATCAATTATAGCAGTTATATATTAGGAATTAATTCGACATTCATATATGACAATAATAGATTATTAAATCAATTATAGCAGTCATATATTAGGAATTAATTCGACATCCATATATAACAATAATATACAATCTATTATGGCAGTTATATATTAGGAATTAGTTTTCTTAAAATTGGATGTCTTATCCAACACTCTAGCAATACATGCATATAATATACCAAATATAATACGCAATCTAGCATGCTTCTATATAAGACAATAAATCATAGAGATCAGGTATCCATATATATATATATAACAATAATAGACAATTAAATCAATTATGACAGTTATATATATTAGGAATAAAAACGCCTCTAAATTTTAATGTCTTGTCCGACACTCCTACTGTGGAATTGATGCCTTACGCAACAAGCAGGATTGCTTGTGCCCCAAGACGTCCATCGTCATATCCCACCGCCAATCATGTCAGGGAGCACCCCAAGTGCCTTGACGAGCGCCCCTCGCCCGGACTGTCGCTCGTCCAAGGACCTACTTGCATGGAACCAAGTTCAGCCCAACGCGCAACACCAAACTACACCAACTGTCGTTCGTAGTTCGAAACTGAAAGAACCTCAGAATCAAATCTCCACCATCCAGAATCTACTACTATAAGTCCTGAACATTCTGTCCAAATTACAGATCGATCCAACGGTTATTTTGTGAGAAACGGCTCTTTTCTCTCGACTGCGCAAAACAGAATCGCCCAAATATCTGCTTCTGTTTTCAGCGTACTCCCAGCACGAAAAGGCTCCAAATTCGATCTCCACCGTTCAGAATGTACATCCACAAGGTCTGAACGTATTGACCAAATTACAGCTCGATCCAACGATTAGTTTGTCAGAAACGGCACTTTTCCCTCGACTGCGCAAAACAGAATTGCCCAAATATCTGCTTCTGTTTTCAGCGTACTCCCAGCAAGAAAAGGCTCCAAATTCGATCTCCACCGTTCAGAATGTACATCCACAAGGTCTGAACGTGTTGACCAAATTACAGCTCGATCCAACGATTAGTTTGTCAGAAACGGCACTTTTCCCTTGACTGCGCAAAACAGAATCACCCAAATATCTGCTTCTGTTTTCAGCGTACTCCCAGCAAGAAAAAGCTCCAAATTCGATCTCCACCGTTCAGAATGTACATCCACAAGGTCTGAACGTGCTGACCAAATTACAGATCAATCCGACCGTTGAAACTCTGGTTATTGCCTCTGCAATATCACTACGCTGGATTTTCTCTCAAAAGCGTGATTCTATTTTTGCCCTCTCTTTCTTCCTTGCATGTGAAATTGACGAACAGTTTTCGTCGAATCCTCTCACACACAACCATGGACGAATAGATATGATATAGGGTATATATTACATAGGGATATTCATGGTTTGCGCAATAAAACCAAAACCCTAAACATGTGATCCTAATTCCGAAAAATTAATCACATAAACCCTAGCCTAACGTGTCACGCTTCACCACGAAACCTCGCTCTGATACCAATTGTTGGCATTCGATCGTTTGGTTAACGTGACCCGTTAGGGTTCCATGAATGTCTAACAAGCAGCGGAAGCAAGTAAACATGAAACGCATTACCTTTCACCAAGGGTTGATGTAGAGGTTGAATTCTCGCTAGCAGTCTGCGCAGTCCCACGAGAATAGCCATAAGTTCCTCTTCTGATGTTGGAATTGAGTGATCTTTGCGTTCAGACGATTTTCTCTTCAACGGCTTTCCATCAGTATATAATACATCAAAATCGAAGAAGTGTACGATTTTATATGAATTTTGGAACATGACGAACTGCAGCAGCAAACGACCTTCCGGTCTTCTGCTGTATGTCCCAAATCCGATCTCGACGTCGTGTGGGCGACGATCTACGAGACCTACTCAATCTGCTCTCAACCCTCATCACACGTGAATAATGAATTAGATTAGGGTTCCAGATAAGCTGAGGTGACTTATATACATGTGCTACAGCAGGGACCAGGAGGAGAAATTGGGTTGGGCCTCCATTGGGCTTAAGTATCCAAGCTTAGCCCAAAGCTTATACTTAAGTCCAATAATAATAATATATTCCACTAAAATATTATTACTGCACTACCATACCAATCCCAAAATTACGTTTTGGGCTCCTTCTTATTATGAGCCCGTTAGTCTCCCCATGTTTAAGATATACAATGTCCATTAATTAATTTAAGTTACTGACAACTCAATTAATTAATATCTCATCCAAGAGTAGTACCACTCAACCTCATTATCATGCCGGAATAAATTCCACCTGCAGGGTTTACATGATAATCCTTATGAGCTCCTCAAGGGGACATCATCAACCTATGACGGACACGGATTCCTTCTACAATCAACAGCACACCATAGAGACAGCACTACTTCCCAACTCACCGAGTTTATTGATTTAATTGCATGTAAATCTCACCCATTGATGAATCAAAGATATACATACTGCCCTATGTGTCGAGGTTATTGTATAGGGATTAAGAGCACGAACTTCCATAATAACTGAGATCAAGTTCTCCTATAAGTCAGTATAAATCGAACGATCTCAAGCGGTCCTACTCAATACACACAAGTGCACTAATGTGATTCTATAGCCAAGACAAGCTAATACCAAACCACACTACAACCATCCCGATAGAGAGTCCCCGTCTATCTCGGTTGTGAGCATCAGTTTATACTTTATAAGGAAACCGATAATATGATCTTCCGCGTGTTGTCGCACAACATATTATCTACAGTATAAAGTAAGTGGACTATTGCATCGAACATATAAATAAATTATAAGATGCAATCATTTGATCATATGATTCTCATTTCAAATTATTTGTTACAACATTGTTCATACAAAAAGCTAGACTTTTAGTATACAATCCAACAGAATTGTGATCCTTTATATATGAATAATAAAAGAGTTTGAATAGTTTAAATCAATAGTGTGTAGGGGCTACAATATACGTATAACCAAAAGATGTGTTATCAACTAAAATGGAAACACAATGAAAACGAAAACAAGCTAATGTAATTAATGACCAAAGCTAATGAAAATATAGTACCAAAACCATGAAAGGATGAACCTAAACATTTAATATCCATATCTTAAAACCTACCTTAGGGGTTGACGACACATGCATTCAACCTGAGTGAAGTTACCACCAATATAAACAACACAATATTTCAACTAAGGCCCAACATTGTAATTGTTAATCATTAAGTGGCTGAGCACACAACATATTAAATTCTAGAGAAATATATTTGAGCAAGAAGCATACATTATTCAGAATTGACATCCTATGTTGAATCTGGAAGACCATGTATATGACATTGTTTTGTGACTAAGCCTTCGATGCTTTTGTTGCAGAGGCCTGCAAGTGTAATTGCTAGTATAATTACAAGTTAGTTAAATAACAGATAGAATATTTGAAATTAGTAGTTAATTTGGAGTTTTGGACATTGAAATATCTAAAGCTAAGATGCAGGTTTAAAGCAGATACAATCTGCAAAAGTGAACATTTTTTGTGCTTTTCGATTAAATGAGAAATGATTACCCATAGTTGATTAAGTAACAACAGCCAATTTATGCAATAAAGGAATAAAAGGGTTCATCTCTATTCATAGATAAAATAACTCAGAACGTTTCCTCGAAAACACACAATACGTCTAGGTGACCAAATAGAAAAGAAGAGGCACATATGGAAGAGAGTAATACAACTTAAAAGAAATCACCTCATCACGGCAGCTCGTCAGTATACCGTTACAGTATTGCACAAGGTTAGGAAAACCGTCAGTGGTTAACAGTGGGAGTCAAACTGGAATTCAATTATACTCATCAATCTCCCTTTAAACCTACGGAGAGAGGTGTGATTGTTAATAAACTGCAAATAAACAAAGATTAATGTTTTTATTTTGGACAGTTGTTCAAACATAAGGAATTCTTGTAAATGAACAAAGATTAATATTCTTATTTTGGACATTTGCTGAAACATAAGAGATTCTAGTACACTGAAGCTTAATATTCTTATTTTGGACATTTGTTGAAACGTAAGAGATTCTAATATACTGTCCTAAAATATTTCATAGCATACTAAATACTCACATATTTCAACTTTGAAGCTTAAAATCTTTCTGAAATCATGTAGCAATGGGGGAACGTGGGTCTTTTTTGCCATTCTAATTGATATGTAGCAATGTAGAACATGGATCTTTTTTACCATTCTAATTGATGAGATTGAACTTGAAATAGCTATGCATAAATGATGCACTGATTTGGTAGAGCGGATTTAATGATTAGTGAATGATATATGTTGATAAATATATCCAGAAAGATACATGGTAAGGAGCGGGGAAACGCCAAAGATAGGGCTACGTATCACCTCGACCTCACCAACAGCATCAGCAGACAAATCAAATCAAACAGTTTCCTCGAAAGAGAGACCAACACTAACATATTATACCAATTTATGCAATAAAGGAAAAAAAGGTTAATCTCAATTCATAGACAAAACAACTCAGAAAAATATATACAATAGCAGGGTAGGGAAGAAGTCAGCTGAACGTGCTAAAAGGTAAAATGAGAGAGGTTCAAGAAATTTTAAAGACCAATTTGGAAGCTTAAAGATCAAAAATTGGGAATGACTAGAAATTGTTGGCTAATAATTTATAATTGAGGAAGGCGTACAATACGATTATTTACTCGAATTTCATCGAGTAACACTACCTGAAAAAGTTGCGAACCTCAGAGCCGAATGGGCGCCAAGCACACAACGAAGATGAAGCAAAAGGGTACCATTACTAGCTGGATTCAAAATCCAAAAGAGAAAGAAAGATAGCGTACAGCAGCGTGATGCGGCGGAACTGACAAGAAAGGGTAGAAAGAGCAGTATATTTCTGGCAGTGAAAATTGGTGGGAGGTAAGAAGACTGAAAGAGTGAAAAAAGAAATTGCGGATATCAAAGTGAGACACGTGGGTAGAGGAGGAGGCACGGTGGGTGTACATTTCTTATTCTCGTGTGGAGGGGAAATGGGCTACCGGCGTTTTACGCGACCAAATAGCAGAACCCGCACTTTTATATTATATAGATACACTACACCAAAATCGCTGATTAACATCGCCGAATAGACATCAGTTATCCTTAAAATCTTATGTCTTTTCGTTTAAAACCAATGTCTTTTCCTAAACCGATGTCTATCAGCAAAAAAGTAAGCTGACAAACATTGGTTTTCTATGAAAATGCGCTGATAGACATCGGTTTTTACTAATCGATGTCTTTCAAGTGATGTCTATTTGCATTTAAAAAAATACACTGATAGACATCAGTTTTAACTAACAGATGTTTATTAAGCAATGTTATTTCTCAGATAGACATCGGCTTTACAAGAAAATACGCTGATAGATATCGATTTTACAAACCGATGTAATTCTAAGCAATGTTTATTCGCCATATCTAAAAAAACGTGCTGATAGACATCGGTTTCTTTTGCACCGATATTTATTTCCTGATTTTTTTAAAATATTAATTTTAAAAACAAAGCCATTCCTAAGACTCGAACCTATGAATCCCTCTATTTTTTTCTCTAGGCTAAACAAAAAAAGGGAGGTAACCTTTTGAATATGTTTTGAAAAATAAAATTTATATATTAGAATTTAAACCCTAGAAATTCAAATGACCCATTTGATACTCCCCTCCGACACAACTTAGAAAAATTTCTAACTTTGAAATTTCAATGGAGCTAGGTCGGAGTTACACCGCCGCCGCCAAAGTTTCGACAGCCCCTGCGCACCTAGGGTTCTCGTTATCATCGTTTCCTAGGGTTTTCGATCGTGTGCATTGGCCCCTTCTCAAATCGAGCTGGGCATCGACTTTGTATAGATCTTCCTAAATTTTTGCCACCTAACGCAGTTGTAGACAACCGGTGTCGCGAATTCCTGTCGCTACTCTAGCGGTGTCGTGATTTCAGATCTATCTCGTCTAGGCCCTATCACGACCCTCGTGGTGGTGCTCCGTCGACGATGCGTGTGAGCAGTGGTGCCAAAGTTCTAGGCCCTATTTCTAGGGTTTACGAGAACAGTGGAGATGAAGTTGGTGACCATCTGAATACTATCCACAGTTAACTGATGGCCACTTCAATTTTTGAGTGCAAGTCTTCTCTCTCTCTCTCTCCAAAATGTAGTCTCGTTAATAACTCATCTACTTTGCGCCTATTGATGAGACTTGTATTGATTTTCTTTATTTTTAAGGTTGCTACTTTATTACTAACTCGTTTCTCATTCTGCGAGTTCATGCTACTTGCTAAACTTCTTCGTGATATATACTAATTGTTGTTGTTTTTTATGGGTTTTCTGCATACCAGCTTAGTACCTCTGAATTAAGGTAGAGAATAGTTTGAGTGTTATATTTGAATAATAACCCCTTTCTTCATGTTGTAAGATAGTTCTGGTTTTTCCATTTGACGTGCCATAAATTTAATGAGAAATATGGAGTACGATCTTTCCTGATTTTACACAGTTATTTATATGTTCTTGCGTCCATTATTTCTTTATAGCTGATGTGATATGTGTTACAAAAATAAATTCAGGTAAGAGATTCTGGATGTAGCATCAGTACAAGTGATATTCCACGTCTATTCACCAAGTTCAAAGCAAGGGCACAGGTCTCGACCTTCCCTTTTGCAAAAGGTACAAATCTCGACTCACTTCTATGAAATAGTTCTAGAGATTCTATACTTGTTTACAGTTTAAGAAGCTGTGAATATCTACTCCAAAATCTCAGAGTTGAATTCAAACTGAAACTTTGAAAACAAAGTTGTTTGTCTTCTTTATTTCTTTCTTATAGAACTCCACTCCTAAACTCAATCTTATAATATTGAAATGCTATCTACTTTAATAATTATTTAAATAGTGTTTGTTTAAACTTCTCTTCTCCTTTGTTAATAATTTATTCAGCCTTTTCTCTCAATTTTTCTATGCATTGAACTATTATATGCCTTCCTTTGAAAGTTAACAAAGACTGGCGCTGATTGTTTAAGTTTGGGTCTAATACTATAAGATCTGTTGTATTTGAGGTGAATTCGAGGTGAATTTATGTCCACTATTGTTTTATAAATTAGTATTTTTTTTACATTGAGTTGAGAATTTATGTGAATTAGCTTGGATTTTGTTGTTTTGGGCTAATATTTGCATGTTTTACTAAGTCATGATGACACGATAACCTAGCCACAGAGCTACTAATTTCATGCTCGCATTGCTTAGGCCTTCAAACTGTAAAATTAATTTAGGAAAAACTTTGAGAATAAATAATTTCCATTACAAAACACGATAGTGAAATTAACACCTTGACAGCAATGATTAGAAAAAAGGACTAGAGAATATTTCTGTACATACTTAACATATGAACGCAAAAGAAACTTCTTTTCCTTTTCCTCATTAAAAAAAATATAATTTTTTCTCTTTATGACATATTATCTAAATTATTGTTATCTTGTTTTACCTAATCTAAACAACACTTTTTTTATGGTTTATATATTAGAATTAATCTTTTTTGTTAATATTTTGCTGCATAGTGCAACAGAATTTCCTTGTGGATGTAAAAAGTTCAACATTGGACATTACCTCGTGTGCATGCTTTTGAAGTTTGAACTAGGAGAAATATTCCCATGTTTGAAGTGAACATCTCTATTCTAGCTTGTTGTTAAGTTCCTTGTATAGTATGACAAGCAACCATTTAGTTTATGTCTATTAGAATTAATGCATAATTAATTTCTCTTGTGTTGAACTAAGGTACAGTGGTTGGTGTAGTGGGTAGGAGAATTATCCTTTTTTCTTTATCAAACTCCCATAGAAAAATATGTACTCGCTTTTTGTGTCCATCTTTGATAACCTACAAGGTTTTTTATTTCTTACATTATATTTATTTCATGCACATTGGAGAAAGTCGTTAC
The DNA here is from genome assembly GCA_023678885.1 of Pogostemon cablin. Lineage (NCBI taxonomy): Eukaryota > Viridiplantae > Streptophyta > Magnoliopsida > Lamiales > Lamiaceae > Pogostemon > Pogostemon cablin. The sequence goes on along the minus strand of CM042973.1, from coordinate 11,129,195 downwards.
ATTTTTCATTTCTCTGTGGAGTGTTTCTTTTTTATAGAGTGGGTTTTTGCATTCCTGTTCTTTGCTTGCTTTTTTTAAGCTCACCATACAATGGAGAAAAAGATGAAGGTGAATCTGCTCCCATGAGGAGAAGTGAGAAAGAGGCCTTATTTTGAATTAAAGACTGCATAAGCTATATATTCCCTGCTATAATGTCAGAAAATGCATATTATGTAGTCTTCAACTTGTCATCATTTAAGAATTTATGATGAAATGGTAAATTTGTTACATTTAACACTGAAAATTAATTTTTTAAAAAATCATCTTTTACCATATTCTCTGTTTCTCTTGCAGATTTGGTTTATTATGCTACTTTTCTATTTTTTTTGTCCTGGTTGCTTGGTCCTTTGGCTGACCCTTTTGAAAAGTATTACTCCTACAATGTTTGCCATGTATAATAATCTGAGTTTTAATTATAGAAGTGATATCAGAATTGTCTATGTGGTTGTTGGAGCTTATTTTGCTGGATTTGGACTGAATACTTGAGAAATGTAATAAGGCATAATCTTCTTTTTTTTGATCGGTAGGGAGTGTAATCATTTGATGTAGTAAGTGACAATATGGTAGATTTGGGGCACAACTAGATGTTAGTCCTTAAACTTCATAGACTACGCAATCTAAAATTTTACAACATCAGACTGAATAAACGTTATATATTTAGATGTTGTAGAATTGGTTTGGTCATCTTGTAGTAAGATGAAATAGAAAGATGGAATCCAAAGGGTGCTGGCTTATTTTAATGCTTACAACAATGTTCTATGGTGTGAAATATTATTGATATTATCTTATAAGTCGGTTGATGTTGCTTATTTGGCATCATAAAGTGAGTTTTCACATGACATGGCAACAAGTCTACTTTAATACCATGCTTATAAATCTTGTGCATTTCTCATTACTTCAATGTGACTGCACCGTGCTAGATAGACATATCAATTTGGTTGTGAATACTAGATAGTTTTTAATATTAGTTTCTATTCAGGGAAGCGGATGTTCTTTCAATATATTTGGATGGGTTAAATGAAGATCTCATCAAGGATAATTTTGTTATTGTATAAGAGGTATCCCTACTCATCTATTATATTTTGAAAAATGGAGCTAAGTGTTTTGGTTAAATTAGAAATGTTTTATTTTTTTCCTAATTAATTGTTTTTTATTTAGTATACGCATTTATACTTATTATATTCTTTTGAGCTAAAGTTAGTATCTCATTGTCATATCCTTTGAGCTAAAGTTAGTATCTCATTGTCTTGTTGATTCTTCTATATTTTGCTGAAATTATAATTCTTGAGTGTTGTATATCATACTTTTATGTGTTTAAAGTGAGGTGACTATATTGTGTAATACATATTTTGTTATTTTTAATTGTTTGGACATAAGAAATCTTTCCCTTTTATTAGAAGTAAGTGATCATATCACAATATAACTCAAGTACACTTCCTTCATCAATTTTAAGAGCATATGAATTTCAGGCACAATTTAAAAGTATAAGCTCACATGGATCACAACCATAAACTCAATCCTTCCAATCTCATGAATTAAAAGCACACATAAAAATTAGAATAAGGAAACGAGGGCACCTGGTTTCTCCTTCAATGTATCCACGAGCTCCTCGAGTTGTTCAACTCGGTCAGGTCAAAGCCTCAGTGTAGGACTCATTTTACCATTCATATACCTTTTCTATCATCAAAGATCAAGCACACCTCATCATCACAGGATTCATCAATAATAAATAAGAGAACTATAAGAAAGACTCAATTGACTATCTAATCAACTCCACACACTAGACTCACGAACACAACACACTAAACATTAGGTAAGTTGCAAAAAATCAACATATCAACACCAGTTAAAATGTTAATATGCCACAAAAAATTGACCTCCTAACAAACAAACAACCAACGAAAGGAAAAATTATACCCTTAGTGCTCATAAGATGAGGTAAGTACATCACACCCCCCAAACTTAGTAAAAACGTAAGTGGAAACTAAGTTTGAAAATAGAGGTAATTGCCGAAACGTGAGCACCTCAAATATAATAACTCCTCACTGACACGAAAGAAATAATAAAGCAATAAAATAGAAGGACAACCCCCAATAGGCGCTCATGTTTAACGTCGGAGAGTCACGATAGAATATCGCTTTGAACTACTGGGTCAGATGGCGGTTTTCTCTCATCCTCACCTTTAAGTATTTTAATTCCCTCTTCTTGTCTACACTCAACACCTCACCTTTCTTGGTCACAAAAATATGTTCCTCAGAATTTCCTTCCTCCCATGGCTGTCTACACTTCTCCTTATCAATCTGCTTCCACTCAATTTCAGAGTCATTTGTCTTAGAAAAATCAAGATTAAACAAGTTAGAAACCACATCTATGCTCTTGCATGATTGAGTCTACATTGGCATCTTTTTTTCTTTATCAAGAGAGAAAACCACATCTTCATTATCAGTCCTTAGTCTAAGCTATTTTGCTCATGTGAAGGTACTGGAGTGCTCTGAACATCAGGTATAGCGTTCTGTATGGAAACTGGAGTCAAATGGTGCTGCTCGACCTTCGCTCGACCTCTTTGGTCTAGTTGAGCAGGGTGAAAATGGTCGAGCGGGGTACCTGTAATCTGATTTTGGATGTTTAGATCCACAAACGTCTGCTCGACCACCGCTCGACCTAAATGGTCTGGTCGAGCGGGGCCTTCTTGGTCGAGCGACTTCACTGTACTCTAATTTTGGTTGTTCTGCTCTACAGATGGCCTCTCCACCGTCGCACGACCACTGGGCTTGGTCTAGCTATGGTCGAGCGGAATCTCTTCTTCTCCATTTTCACCCACCAGCAACATTTGACCTTCATACTGTGTTTCAGACCTTAACGTGATAGCTTTGCACTCTTTCGGGTTTGTTATGCCTTGATACATGAATATTCTTTTCTCCAACGTTTGTGTTAATTTATTCATGTTCCCGGCCATCTGCCCCATAATAAAAGTAAGGTCCTTCAACTTCTTAGACAAATCTGCATGATTAGCATTCATTCTAACTTTGATGTGGTCAACCCTTGCATTATTCCTTCCACGTATCGATTGAAGGTATCTTCGACACTCTTCACTTCGTGCTGCTGCATACTAGGCCCCCTTTATGTCAACTCTGTGATCTACTTCTGCTGGGATTTTAGTAGCTTATTGATGTTAGCTAGACTAGAGACGATCTCATCATCCCTATTTAGCTTCACCACTTGATGCTCAACCTGTGCCACCTTACCAAGTAAATATGATCCTCTTATTTTTTTCATAGGCCAGTCACGTAAATTCATAGAGATGTCTTTAAACAATTTTTCTGCTTCAAGTGCTGTCTTAGATAACAGCGCTCCTCCTGATGATGCATCAATAAAAACACGCGACTCATAATCCAATCCATAGTAGAAGATGCTTATGTACTCAGCCTTAGACATCCCATGCTATGGGCACATCCTTAGCATAACTTTGAACCTTTCCCACGCCTCATGAAATTTCTCACCCTGATTCATAATAAATTGGGTGATCTCTTGCTTCATTCTTAAGATCCTTGGAGGTTGGATAGATCTTACCCATATGTCCGGAAAATACAAGTTAAATTAGGAAATGAATAAAACCCTAGATGTGGGCGTCGTTGCGTCCTTCTCCATCTTGAATTCTCCTCTTGGTTCTCCTCTTGATTCCATAGACGAATATTCAAAGTGATGGATGGATGGATGAAAGGATGAGGATTACAGTGACCCAATCCAACATTTGAAGGTGTAACAAGTCATGTAAAGTGGAACAGTCGTGCTGAGTAGAAACAACTTGCTCGACGTCACCATTTTGATCATAACTTTCTCGTTCGGACTCCAATGGAAGTGTTCCTTAAGCCAAAACAATCCTCTTTTTTGTGGTTTCCAACATGTATCACACTTTCCGTTTAAAGCTCCACACAAATACACAAAAACGACACAAGTTGGACGTGAGTTTTTCAGCATTCTTGCACAAGTTGCACCTTTTCTCCAACTTTGCACCTTTGATCCCTTTTCCATCTAAAACATAATAAAACACCTCAAACGCACCTTTTTCTCACATATATCGAATATAAGACATTTGTGCTAATATATAACAATAATTCCCATCCAAATGATATTAAATTGGACACTAAAACATGTTTATTTTCACTCCCATCAGTCTCTTAAAATTGTTTACTATATATAAAAAAAGTTGTTTTACTAACTTTTAGAGTAGTTTAATAAAATTAAAAGAATATTCATTTCCGCATATTGCTTAAAACTTTATTAATCTGCATATTAACTATTATGACTAACAGATTTATTCTACTCCATATATATATATATATATATATAAAATAAACGAAAAGAAAATATGATTAAAATAAATATTAAGTATATTATTATTAATTAATATTAATATAATCATGATATAAAAGAAATAAAATAAAGGCCACATGCTCCATTTCCAACAATCGAACCTGTGACGATAATTACACACACACACACACACACACACACACACACACACATTAATATTTGTCAAAATTTCAGGGGGGAGGCAATGCCCCCCATGGTCCTATAGTGGCTCTGTCACTGGTCTTATAGATACATTGATTGAAAAACAATAGGTTGGACATCTCTTGATGTTTTAGCTTATAAATTTAAGTTTTATTTATGTAAAATTGAACTTTGGATTCAATTAGTTAGGATATATATATATATATATATATATATATATATATATATATATATATGATTATTTTCTATGTATTTGAAATTCTTATAAAAAATTCGTAAGTTTTGAGTTATATAGCATGATTGTATTTTATTTTATTTTAATAATAATATAATTTACGTAAAAATTAAATAAAAAATAAAAAAACATCATGAAATAATTGATGTCTATTGGAGTGAAACTGATGTCTATGCTTGGAAAGACATCGGTGAAAAAACGATGTGTTTGATGTGAAACTGATGTCTATCGAAGAATAGACATGTTTATAAACGATGTCTTTTGGTTGCAACTGATGTCTTTTCCTGTAAAAGACATCAGTTTATTAACTGATATCTTTTGGTTGAAATTGATATCTTTTCTTGGAAAGACATCAGTTTATACCCGATGTATTTTGGTCAAAAATGATATCTTTTCTTGGAAAAATATCGGTTTATAATCAATATTTTATATCCAACCGATGTCTTTTTTTGGAAAGACATCGGTTGATAATCGATGTCTAAAGGTTATCAACCGATGTCTTTCGAAGGAAAAATATCGGTTGGATATCAAAAGGCATCGGTTATCTACCGATGTCTTTCCAAGAAAAGACATCGACTAAAAGCTGATGTCTATCAGTGCCCACTTTCAACATCACGAGATTCAACATTGGCTGGCAGGTGAAATAGACATCGATTAAAAACCGATGTCTATCAGCATTTTTGGTGTAGTGATATATATATATATATATATATATATATATATATATATATATATATATATATTTAGGAGGAATCAATGAAAGGACATCAATTCCAATCCTGGATTTTCGAATTGAGAGAGATATTGAGAGAGATCAAGAATTCTCACTATTTCTTAGATTCATGGACCCAATTCAATTCAGTGGGGTCTTTCATTCGCATTTTTTTCCACCAAGAACGTTTTCTAAAACTCCTGGACCCCCGAATTTTGAGTATCCTACTTTCACGCAATTCACAGGGTTCAACAAGCAATCGATATTTCACGATCAAGGGTGTACTACTATATATATAGGTGAATTATGGAGTATATTGTTTTGTTAGTTAAAATCTTCTGTTACTCTTATATACTAATTATGTTACTCTTTATAATAAATTGGGTCACTGTAAACAAGCTTTTGGATTACTCTTTATATTGATTTTTATATGTTTCTGTTTGGTCAATAAGGTACGTTGCTTTTTCTATTATTTGGATTACTATTTAATTTTAGACTCTAATTTTCTAAAAATGAAGTTATGTATCGTGAAGAATTAAATAGTATGCATTCTATAACTTGATAGCTCGCTCTATAGAAATAACTAGATTACTCTTTGAAATTAATTACTCCCTATTTAGAATTAATTGGATTACTCTTTGATTTAATGAAAATAAATAAAGTCATGTACTGTGAAGATTTATATTACTCTTTAAAATTAATTGGATCACTCTTTGGAATTAGATTACTATTTTCTATTAATTGGGTTATTCTTTATAATAAATTGGAGTAGAAATACATAAAGCTTTACCTTTCATCGAAGACTGGTGGAGAAGTCTTAATCAATTGTAGAAATGATCTTCTGCTGTATTCCTATGCCTCATATATACATCGTGTGGGCGATGACCCTATAGGCGATCCAAATCCACAGTCTCCCTCATAATTCTAACGTTCTCTCTTATACAATGAGAAATCTGATTTCTCATGTTTAAATTGAAAGAGGTGTGTAATACTTGGATCTGGACTGCTGAGATGGCTTAGTTATAGGCAATAACAGGGACTATGAAGAGAAATTAGGGTTGGGCCTCCCATTGGACTTAAGGATCTAAGTATAGCCCAAAACATATACTTAAGCACAATAATAATAATTCAGTCCACTAAAGAATTGTTATTGCACTGCCACCCCTAATTCCAAATTACGTTATGGGCTACTTCTTAATATGAGCCCGCTTAACTTCACGTGTTTAAGATATACAATCCCCATTAATTAAATGAGTTACTGACAACTCAATTAATTAATCTCTTATCCAAGAGTAGTACCACTCAACCTTATTATCATGCCGGAATAAATCTACCTGCAGGGTTTACATGATAATTCTTATGAGCTCCTCAAGGAACATCATCAACATAAATCATTAGGACATAGAATTCTTCTACAACCAACAATACACCGTACCAACAGTACTATCTCCCAACTCACCGAGCATATTGATTTAATAATTAAATCTCACCAATTGATGAATTAAAGAAATAAATATTGAATTACTTGTCGAGATTATTGTATAGGAATTAAGAGTACGAACATCCATAACAACCAAGGTATAGTTCTTTTATATAGTCAGTATAAATCGAACAACTTTACGCGGTCCTGCTCAATACACATAAAGTGCACTAGTGTAATTTTATTATCAAGACATATAAATACCAAATCACACTACAACCATCCCAATAGATTATCTCCATCTATCTCGGTTGTGAGCATCTTTTTATACTTTATAAAAGACTGATAATATGATCTTCCATGCGACGCCACACACCACATTATCTATAATATAAAGTAAATGGACTATTGCATCAGCATAAAAACAAATTATAAGATGCAATCATTTGATCAATGATTCTCATTTCAAATATTGTTAAAACATTGTTTATACTTAAAGCTGGGTTACATTCCAACATGAGGATCGCCCAATCCTACGCACATTCCAAAAAAGAACTCTCATTTATCATGCTTATTTTTGTCGTGCTTCAGCGGCATTTTATCCCAATCCTTCGTAGCCGTGGCATGCATATCTTTAGTAGGCATTATAGATGGCACTACATGTTTGATCCCCAACTTAGCTCCCGATTTAAGTCTTGTAACTGGGCATCCTTTCTTGCAAAATAAGAAGCACTGTGACCAGTTCCTTTTACTGATGTCGGTGTATGATCAGTTGGAATAATCTGTTTGTCAAGGCTAGTCTCCACCGCCCTATCAGGGTTGCGAACCACAAAAGGGGTAGGTTCTGCTAGCTACAAGGCTAGCGTATTATCACCAGATTTCTCTTTTTCCAAAAAATCATCTACATCGAGATATCAATTTGATCCATAGGTGACTTATCTTTCTCTTTATCAGATTGATATTCCTTCTTCCTAGAACTCTCCTCATCACCTTCTGAATGTACAGATTCATCATCACGATCAAATTCTTCCTCTATTACCTCCTTCTCTACATTTGGAAGATCTTCTTCCTCAACAATCAAGATCTCAAACTTGTTGTTGGTCTTAACAGGTTATGAAGGATTTTCTTTTTGTTTCCAGATTTTTTTGGGGCAGAAAACCTAGAATTATCTTTCTCTTTCTTTCACGCAGCATCAGAAGTCTTCTATCTTTTTTCTTTATGCTAGTCCTTCTTCTCCTTTATTTTTTAAACACTCTTGTACACTATGTCCCAGCGTATGCCAGAATTTACAATACTATGGAATACTTTCATATCCAAACGAAATACGATTTACACTCTCAGAAATGTCAATATTCATATGTTTAGGAATCTCTTCTTGCACATGAACTTCCACCAACACTCATGCAAAGTGTCCTGTAGAACCATCAAGTGCTCTATAATCAATTCTAATTGGTGTACCAACAGGCCTAGCAATGTTTTTTATAATATATTCATGCCACAATTCGATTGGCAATTCAAAAATCCGCATCCATATTGAAACATATTGAAGATTTGATCTTATGGGGATTAAATTGAGGCGTCCATTGCTGGACTCTCAATTTAACTTTTCCAACATCATAGAACCTCCTTTTTAAGAGATTAACTCTATGTTCATCATCCTCTATCATGACTGAGAAATATCCTCGACCAAGAGGGATATTAAGCAAAATTTTTATGCCAAAAGTATGAATAAATATACTTCCACATCTTTTTGAGATAATGGCTTTTCTCCTTTGACATTCATTACCCTAACAATCACAAATTGAGAGAAGATTTTTACGTTGTTCATAAAAACTTTTGTCAATTAAGAGAGTAATAATATCACCTATTTTGTCTTCCGGCCTCACCACGGGGTTCGAGAAGAACCCTTTGCATATGGCCATTTTCATACGGGCAATAGAATCCCCGATTCCATATGCTACCTTTGAAGCATAAGACTTAGGGTCAGCAGTGATGAGTGATATTTTAACCTATATTTTAGTGTCATTTTATATGTGTTTTCATATTATTTTATTTGTATTTATGTGTATTTTGATTGTATTTTGTATTTTTATGGAAATGTGTGTTAATGAGCTTAAACGTATGATTTTCAGTCAAAAACAGATCCTAGATGCAAAAAGGAAGACGCAGGAAAAAGCAAATCTCAATTCAAAGTTGAAATGAGGGAGAACGAGCTGAAACAAAATTGTAAAAATAGGAGTTCCACCAACACGATCGGACATGTTGTAGCACACGAGCCGTGTTGCGCAACACGGCCCTGTAAGCCTTGGCCGTGTTCTGACATCCAAAAGGCCTACACGGCCACCCTATGGTCGTGTTGCAGCACATGAGCCATGTTGCTGCAGGATCAGAAAAATATCAGAATCCTTCTAGAAGCTTCTCAAGGGGTACAAATACCCAATACTTCAATATTTGTTAATAATTTTTGAAGGGTTTCACTCCTACACCTAGATCACACACCATATCCTCTATTTTACAACATCATCTTCATCCATTTTTCATCCATCCATCCACAATTGATCTCTTCCAGCAAATCCACCATCCAAGTGATCATGGAAGCAAGGGAGAGCGTTGATTGCAAGAAGAAGAAGGAGATCTCCATTGAAGGACTTCAAAGGGGGAATCTAATTCTATTTTTTGTGAATTTCTTTGTAGTTTGATCATGGAATTTGTAGATTCAATTATCTTGGATAATTTAGTTTTTATACAATTTGATTTTAATCTTGAATGTGCTTTGTGTATTTCTATCATTGAATATTGATTGCTTGATGTATATAATGATATGCGTGATTAATTGTCATGATCATGTGATTAGATTGAGAAATTAATTATGTATTTAGAATTGTTCATTGAATCATTTCATCATACACTTCATGTGCATTAATTTAGAATGAGATAGAGATATCCTTCTAGATTTAGAACCCTTTGATAGAACATTTGATTAGCTTGATAGAGAGATTGGTTGATTAGATGAGGGGACCCAAACCATTAGTGAATTCATAGTACCTTAAAAGAGAATATTGCCTATGATTTAGTACCTAATTAGGGAACTCGTAGAGTAATTAGTACCTATTGGGAGGTGTTCATTTTGGTCTTGATCCTATGTGCTTTTGGGAACCTTGTTGAGGTTTACATCCTATCCATCTCGAAAGAGAGTTTAGGTGGAATTAGTGATCGCTCATATGCTATATCCATGATAGATTATAATTAATTGCATGATTACTTTATTATCTATGTCATGATTGTTGCTAATCTCATCCTTGCATCATTTGGAACCCATCATTTATCTTTGCTTTTAACTTATTTCTTGCATTAGTTTCAGTGCGTTCATTTGCACGCTTATCCTCCATTTCATTCCGTCGTCCTTATAAAATCACGATAAACTTGAGATCGCTTAAACTCTAGTACCTTCCTCCCCGTGGTTCAATAAATTATTTAATTGGTTATCCCAACTATATACGACCAATCAAATGGTGCCATTGCCGGGGAGGTAACGGTTGCTAGTAGTTTAATGAAGGATTGTTTAGAGTGGTCTTAATAAGGACATTTTTTATTTTTATATCTTATATTTGCTTTAGAAAATTTTGTTCAAATTTTTCTTTCTCTTGTAGGTGCATACCTTGAGAAAGAATAAGAAGGATAACAAGCCAAAAACATGAGCTACATGGATATTCTTCGAGATATGGGGAATAGAAGTGCTCATTCCACTATGAACACACAAGAAAATTTTCAAGGATTTTAAATGCCAAATTGTGAGCCTAATTTGCAACCAGATTACGGAGTACAAGATATGCAATTCCAACAACAAGGTTATGAGAATTTTGGAGTTCCTCATCAAATGCATCAACAAATATACCCTCAAGGTGTGGAAGATGTTTTTCAAGGAAATTTTTCTAGAAATCAAGAAGGAAACTAACCACAACTATGGGGAAATTTTCAAGACTCCAACACCTCTTATTCCACCCAAAATGACCACATAGAAATGCTTGGAGAAAAGTTGTTTGAAATGGTTATGGATCGCTTAGAAGAGGGAAGGAAGTCTAATCAAGTGTGGATTGATAGAATTGGAAACTTGTGTGAAACGATGATGAATACAATGGTAGCATTCAATGCTAAGTTGAATTCATTGGAGCACTAAGTAAGTCAAATCGTGTCGACCATGGAGAGACTTCAAGAAGAGAACAACAAGCCTTCTACCTTCGGAACAAAGAGCGAATGCATGATCGTTAAGTCTAGAAAAGAGGATAGTTTGGGGGTTTATGAGGTTATGAAGGAGAGGAGAGAAAGAGTTCCGAAGTGGGTGAAAGCCAAAGAGTTGAAAGAAGAGTTGAAGAGGGAATTGGATAGATTTGTCGAGTCTTTTGAAGAGATGTAGAGAAAGTCAAGATTCAAAATCAAGAAGAGATTCACGCCCTTATGGAAGAAAAGAAGCCTCCGAAAACTAAGATCATAGATTCTACTCCCCACAAGCCAAAACTTTCTCATTCTGTTGAAATTTCAAATTCTCTTAAGAACTTCTATGATTTTATTGATAAAAATTTGTTTAGTGATTATAGGAAAAAGGTTGCAAGAGGGTACCAACACTTGTCAATGCCTGAATTCTTATCGGGGGATGTGGTTGAATTTCAAAATGTATATAAAGCCCCATGGAAAAGTGGAACAAGTGGAAAGGGTCATTCCTTGTGAAGAACGCTTTCGAAGAACAATTGCTTGAGCTATTTAACAAGAAAGGAAATGTTCTTATCGTTGAACGAGAGAGCACAAGGTACTACTTCAAGAAGAAACCTATGATAGTACCTAAAGACTATTCAAGACCACCATGAGCTAAAGACTATAGTCCGGCTTGAAGACGTTAAACTTAGCGCTAGATGGGAGGCAACTCATCATTATCTTTATTGTTTTATTTCTTGCTTTCAATAAGGATTGTGGATTTGATGTTCTTTTGCAATTTTTGGCATGTAGGTTAATTGTTCTCGTGAGGAAGATGTGTGTTGAAGATACGAAGGGTGCTTGATTTGAAGTGTGTAAGTACGTCACACTATTTTTTGCAAATTTAACTCAAAACTCTTGTTTCAATTTAAGTTTGGGGGGGATATGGCGTGGTGAGACATACTTTGTCTTGAAGGCATATACTTTTCGTGTTTTGGGCTAATTTTAAAATCTTTCTCTTGAGTTTTGGTTTGATTTTGGTCCGTTTGGTTGTGTTGAAGTGCATATTAGTCCATATTTTTAGTGTAATTGTTGAGCTATTGGTTTTGATGACTTCTTTAGCATAAATGAAGTTTAGTGGAAGCATGAATTGAGCCCGGAGATCAAGTAGAGATTCGTTGTGCATTCAATCCGAAAGCCCGTGCCAACCATTTCCACTACCAAATGTCTTTCTAAGGGAGTTCACTTTACATCTCATCACCTCTATGTGCTTAGCAGGCCTTGATATTGATTTGGATTTTTATTTGATTAGCATGCTACTTCATTTGTTATGTTTTTGGGAGGTTTACCTTTCAATCAAAGGTTGGGATGCTTGTGAGCTTAATTGATCATGGATGATATTAATGTGTGCTTCATTTTTCATTGATAGTGATTTTTATTCTTGCATGTTATGTGTTTTGATTGTTTCTTTTGGTGAGTCTTTTCTTTTATGTTTTGTGTGCATTTTTATTCTTGTTTAGGGATGTTTGGTGGTTTGTTTTTAGGATGTCGTGAGTCATTTTTGAATGTGAGTAATGACATGTTGTTGTGATAAGTAATGACAAGTTATGATTAAGAATCTCTACACTTTCAAATTGTGACATGTTTTATTTAACTTGTTCAATTTTGAGATGAATTTGGTGTAATAAGTTCCTTAAGGTCCGAGCATAAGCTTGTGAGCATTTGAGCCTCAACCGTGCATACATGGTTATTTCTTCATGAGTGGATCGATTGAACGTTGATAAGCTAGAACTTGCTCAAGGATTATAGGAATGAGCCCGATTTGTGGAGATTAGTGATATGATCTTAAGCCATCCTTGTTATTTATAGTCATTGCCACATATTTTCTTACCATGAACATCATTCCAAGTCAACCACTTTGAGTCTATAAGCCTAGTTCTTGTGAATTTAGCACATTACAAGCTTGGATTTCCCACATGAGCCTTATATATATACCTTTTGTGTAAGTGATCAAGGAAATGGTAGCTAGAAAGGTGTGATGAGATAGCAAAAGAAGAAAAGGAAATGATAAGCAAACAAGAAAAAGGATGAAAAGGACACAAGCAATAGTGCATATGCAACCTTAAAAATAAGAAGAAGAGCGAAGAAACAAAGATGATCAAGAAACTAAAAATCAAAAGAAGGGAGCATACAATCAAAAATAGTTGAAAATCAAAAGAGAAGTGATGATTAGTGGTTAAAAGTTGCAAATCATAAGAATGGAAGAAAGAAAAGTGGAAGAATGGAAGAAAGTAGCTACCTCTTCAATTACTTAAACGTGTTTAGTCAATTTTACCCAAATCTTCCTACCAATGGGCTGCAGCAGGGACTAGGAGGAGAAATTGGAGTTGGTCCTCCATTGGGCTTAAGTAACCAAGCTTAGCCCAAATCTTATACTTAAGTCCAATAATAATAATATAGTCCACTAAAATATTATTGCTGCACTACCGCTCCAATCCCAAAATTATGTTTTGGGCTCTTCTTTATTATAAGCCCGACAGTCTCCCTATGTTTAAGAAATACAATGTCTATTAATTAATTAAGTTACTGACAATTTCATTAATTAATATCTCATCCGAGAGTAGTACCACTCAACCTCATTATCATGCCAAAAATTAATCCACTTGCAAGATTTACATGATAATCCTTATGAGCTCCTCAAGGGGACATCATCAACCTATAGCGGACACGGATTCCTTCAACAATCAACAGCACACCATAGAGATAATACTATTTCCCAACTCAGCGGGTTAATTGATTTAATATATAAATCTCACCCATTGATGAATTAAATAGATAAATACCGCCTTACGTGTCGAGGTTATTGTATAGGGATTAAGAGCACGAACATCTATAATAACAGAGATCAAGTTCTTCTATATAGTCAGTATAAGACGAACGATCTCAAGCGGTCCTGCTCAATACACAAAGTGCACTAATGTGATTCTACAGTCAAAATAAACTAATACCAAATCACACTACAACTATACCGGTAGGGAGTCCCCGTCTATCTCGGTTGTGAGCATCTGTTTATACTTTATAAGAAATTTGATAATATGATCTTTCGTGTATTATTGTACAACATATTATCTACAGTATAAAATAAATGGACTTTTGCAAAGACATATAAATAAACAATTTATAATATGAAAAACGTTTGATCATATGATTCTCATTTCAAATAAATTGTTAAAATATTGTTCATACAAAAGCTAGACTTTTAGTATACAACCTAACAATCTCCCACTTATACTAAAAGACTACGCTGCCATATCTAGTAACACGCATCTAATCCCCATTCCTTCTATATGCCCATCGAACGCTTTCGCTGGAAGGCTCTTAGTAAAAGCATCAACAAGGTTATCCTCAGATGCTACCTTAGCGACAACGACCTTTTCTCTTCTAACAATGTCTCGTATCAGGTGGTACTTGCGCTCAATGTGTTTACTCGCCTTATGGGCTCGTGGTTCCTTCGAGTTTGCTACTGCACCACTGTTATCATAATAAATTGTGATAGATTTGAGCAAACAAGGAATCACATCCAAGTCCATTAAGAAGTTCCTAAGTCATATTGCTTCTTTAGCTGCCTCAGAGGCTGCTACATATTCAGCTTCCATGGTTGACTCCGCAACGCATTTCTATTTTACACTCCTCCATATTATGGCTCCTCCTCTAAGAGTAAACACATAACCCAAGGTGGATTTACTAGAATCCCTATTGATTAACCATAGTTTAGTGGAGAATGACCAATTCAAGAAATTATCGAACCCAAGGGAGGTAGGCACTAGTGCTTAAGCGATCTCACGTTTGTTGTAATTTTATAGAGACGAATCATCAATGGGATTGGTTGTAAACAAATAAATGACAAGTAATCAAAGCAAGCAATGATCAAACGAACAAGATGATGATGGAAAGTGGTTTACCAAATTGATTAAAAGTGAGATTAACAACAATTAAGAAGTGGAAATTCTAGGAATTATGCATCAAATTCATATGTATCATGGATTGTAGACTAAGGGCCAACACTAAGATCACCTAAACTCCCTCTCGAGATGGATAGGATATGAATATCAAATAGCTCAATGGATTGGTTCTCACTTAAACAATTCCAACTAGGTACTAAGCTTAAATGAGAGTCCCTTCACATAATTAATCAATCTCTCGATCAAACCAATCACATGTCCTACCAAAGGGTTCTAAACTATGAAGGACTTCTCAATCTCTTCACAATCTATAATGCACATGAAGTGTTTGATGAAATGATTCACTTAATTATCCTAAGCATATAATTGATTTCTCAATCTAATCACATATCTAGAACAACTAAACACACAAATCATCAATACAATTCAAGCAATTAATAATCAATGGTAGAAAATCATAGATCCAATCAACATATGAACTTAAATACACAAATCCCCAAAATTATCCAACAACTCTCATGTTGCTAATCTCACAAGGGAGATTAGCCTACCATATTAAGAAGGAAATAAACATAGACATTAATATCCTTACAAAACATGATGAAACTATGAGGTTTAATACAAGAAATGAATGGAAACTCCCTTGATGTCACTTCAATGGTGATTTCCTTCATTCCCTTGTTATCCTCCTCTCTTCCTTGCTTTTTTTCTTCAATTTGATGATGATTTTGATGGTAGGATGATTGTAGATCCAATGTATGGTGAATGGATGAAGATGATGGTGTAAAATGGAAGAAATGGTGTGTGAGGTGTGTGTAGAAGGGTGGAATTTCGGATCTCCTCTCACATATTGAAGTATTGGGTATTTATACCCCTTGGGAGGCTTCTAGAAGGATTCTGATTTTTTTCCAGGATTTTACATAGCACGAGTCGTGCTCTGCCACACGGCCATAAGGTGGCCGTGTCGTGTGAACTGATGCTCCCGCACGACCTTTTCTTACAGGGCCGTGTTGATGACACGGCTCGTGCTGCCAACACGACTCGTGCGACTGGACACGGCCTTAAGGTGCCCGTGTTGAACGAATAGGTGTCGCCGCACTGTCATTGCTTACAGGGCCGTGTTGGCTACACGGCCCGTGTTGGTGCTGGCTCCTGTATTTCTTCACTGTTTTGGCTCGTTCTCCCTCGTTTTAACTCCGAATTGAGATCCGCTTTTTCCTACGTCTTCCTTATCATATCTAGCATCAAATAAAAAGTGAAAATTATAGGTTTAAGCTCATTCACACACATTTCCATGAAAACACAAAACACAACCAAATAATACATAAAATACAGATAAAAATATACGAAAACACACATAAAAGATACTAAAATCTAGGTGAAAATATCACTCATCACCTATCTGTTTGAAAATCCAAATCAGTATAACCCAAAGGTAACAAAGTATCTGCCCGGTAAACTAGCACATAATCCCTAGTCCTTCGCAGGTGCTTCAAAATATACTTTACCACAGTCCAATGCCCTTGTCCTGGATTACTTTGATACCTACTGACTATTCCCACGACATAACAGATATCCGGCCTCATACATAGCATCGCATACATGTGGCTTCCTACTATCGAAGCATAAGAAACCGCCATCATTTCCTCTATTTCCCATTGTGTCTTTAGACACATTTTCTTAGATAGAGGTATTCCATGCCTAAAAGGTAGATAACCTTTCTTGGAATCTTGCATGCTAAAACGTGCTAGGATTGTATCAATGTATGAAGCTTGGGACATGCACAACATTCTTTTCTTGCGATCCCTTATTAATTTGATCCCTAGAATTTGTCCAGCTTCTCCTAAGTCCTTCATCTCGGAAAGCCATACCCTTACGCCCGACAATACCTTTACATTATTTCTAATGAGAAGAATATCATCCACGTAGAGTACAAGAAATACCACTACGTTTCCGTCACACTTCTTGTACACACATGATTCATCCAGATATTGAATAAATCCATATGACTGGATTACTTCATTAAAACAGATGTTCCATGATCTTGAAGCTTGCTTCAATCCATAAATGGACCTTTTAAGCATACACACAAGATGCTCTTCGCCCTTTTCAATGAAACCCTCTAGTTGCTTCATATAGATGTTTTCCTAAAGACTTCCATTCAGGAAAGCTGTCTTGATATCCATTTGTCATATCTCATAATCCATATGACCGGCAATAGATAAAAGAATCCGGATTGACTTAAGCATGGCCACATGCGAGAAGGTTTCCTCATAATCGATTCCTTCTTTCTGAGTATATCCTTTAGCGACAAGACTTGCTTTAAATGCTTCCACCTTACTGTCAGATTCTCTTTTTCTTTTATTGACCCACTTGCATCCAATGGCTTTTACACCATTGGGTTGTTCTACAAGCTCCCAGATATGATTAGAATACATGGATTCTATCTCAGATTTCATTGCCTTTTTCCATGATTGTGCATCTTTATCTTGCAGTGCTTCGTCATAATTCCATGGGTTGATTTCATGTTCACCAGGGACCAAGTCGGACGACTCTCCCAATCCCATGAATTTATCTGGTTGTCTCACAACCCTCCCACTACGACGAGGCTCCGCAGGCAATTATGTATCAGGTGTGACACGCAGTGCAGTGTCCTGTGGTATATCCTCTTGTACAGTTGGTAATATATTTGGTATTTCCCCTCTTACTTCTTCTAGAACAATTTTACTCATGGGTTTGTGATCCATTATATAATCCTCTTCTAAAAATTTGGCATTCGTGCTAACGATCACCTTTTGGTCCTTGGGACTATAAAATAAACCACCCTTCGTTCCTCTAGGATACCCTATAAAAAGACAAACATCAGTACGCAATTCTAACTTATCACCATCTGTCTTTAACACATGTGCTGGAGCATTCCAAATCCGAATATGTTTCAGACTAGGCTTGCGCCCGGTCCACAGTTCTGTGGGTGTGCGGGCTACCGATTTAGAAGGTACTAAGTTAAGAATGTAAGCTGCTGTTTCTAAGGCGTATCTCCAGAACAAATTTGGTAATTTCGAATAACTCATCATTGATCTTACAATTTCCATAAGAGTCCTATTCATTCTTTCCGCTACACCATTCTGCTAGGGTGTGCCCGGTGTAGACAATTGGGATTCAATCCCTTCCTCTGATAAATAATTCCTAAACTCTCCCAAGAGGTATTCCCCACCACGATTAGATTGTAGTGTCTTGATACATTTTTCAAGTTGCTTCTCCACATCAGCCTTGTACTCCTTGAATTTATCAAAGCACTCAGACTTGCGGTGTATCAAATAAATGTATCCATATCTAGAATAATTGTCAATAAAAGTGATGAAGTATTCATAACTACCTCTTTCCTGGACAGACATAGGACCACATAAATCAGAATGAACCAATTCCAAAAGATCCTTGGCTCTATACCCCTTTGCCTTAAAAGGCCTTTTGGTCATTTTTCCTTCTAAGCAGGATTCATAAGTTAGATAATTTTCCACTACCAATGAACTCAAAGGTCCATCAGCTATCAACCTTTGAGTCCTACTCAAGTTAATATAACTTAATCTTAGATGCCAAAGATATGTTTGGTTCATTTTCGAAGGTTCTTTTCTCTTATTAGTAGATGTATCATTCAATTCAATTTGTTGCACTATGGAGAAATTAGTTTGAAAATATACAAATTATCTATCAATGCACCATCACAGATAATAATTCTATTTTTCCTTATAATAACTTTGTCATTAAAAGAAATAGAATATCCACCCATAAACAATTTAGAAACTAAAATTAATTCTTCCTAAAATGAGGTACATAAAGACAATTCCTCAAAATAAGAATTTTATTCTTATTGAAAAATAAATAAACATCTCCCACTGCAACGACCGATAATCTTGTAGCATTCCCCATGAATATGATAATCTTTCCATCACTAAGCTGTCGGGTTTGGTGGAACCCCTGCAAAGAATTACAGACATGGTCAGTGGCTCCGTATCTACACACCAAGTGTCAGCAGATACAGCCGCTAAACACGATTCAACAACTAGTATAAAAGACTTACCAGTCCTGTTCCCCTTCAGAAGAGGGCAGTCAGCCTTGTAGTATCCCGGCTGCTTGCATTTGAAGCACTTGCCTTTAGGCTTCTTGAACGCACCACTCTTTGCCTTCACTTGGTTTACCGGTTATGAATTTCCTTGCTTCTTCTTATTCCTATCGCCTCTCGGCCTAGGATGAGCAGCATTCTTAGCAACATGAACCTGAAGAGCTCGATGAAATAGCCCTTTTGTCGTCACAATTTCTGTCAGAAGCTCCGCCAATGAGTATAAACGTTTGTTCATACCATAGTTGAGACGGAACTGCTCAAAACTCCTAGGCAAGCTTTGGAGTATGATATCAACCTAGGTTTCCCCATCAATTTCAGCTCCAAGGATCTCCAACTCATTGAGTTGGCCCATCATTCTAAGAACATGCTCCCTTACGGAAGTGCCCTCAGCCATTTTGGTATTCATCAATACAGACATGGCCTCTGACCTAGAAGGACGACTCTGGTGCCCGAAGAGTTCCCTAAGATTCTGCATTATATCATAAGTTGTGTTCATAGCTTGATGCTGATGCTGAAGCACACTTGACATTGAAGCCAATATATAGCGCTTAGACATCCTATCAGCTTTGAGCCACCTATTATAAGCAGCTCTTTCCTCTTATGTAGAATCATCAGTAGGCTCCGCAGGACATTCCTCAGTGAGTACAAAGATGTAATCTTCAGCAGTTAATAAAATATCCATGTTTTATTTTCAGTCAACATAATTAGTGCCAGTAAGTTTGTGATCTTTAAGTATAATAGAAAGTGAGTTGAGTGCCATTTGAAAATCCTGAGAATCATAAATAATAAACAGATCAAACACTTCGAATTTATCAATTTATATTAATTCTCTCAAAACAATATAAAATAAAATTCACCAACATCTCAAGCATCGTAAGTCTGCATACCACGATAGTGTGGACGTATACAGACTCGAACATTTACAAGAGAAGGTTTTATCCATTAATTTCAATTGTCAACCTGACTTTATGAAAAAATAATTAATAGTCGGTTTCTCTTTAGCCATGCAAATAACAACATGATGCGCGTTTTCTTTGCACGCAAAATTAATCCCCAAGTATTAAGAATATCAATTGCAGCTTAAGCAAGCGA
Organism: Pogostemon cablin; assembly: GCA_023678885.1. Lineage (NCBI taxonomy): Eukaryota > Viridiplantae > Streptophyta > Magnoliopsida > Lamiales > Lamiaceae > Pogostemon > Pogostemon cablin. The sequence goes on along the minus strand of CM042973.1, from coordinate 11,108,912 downwards.
CCAAGTGAATATCGAACCCAAAGGATGGCGTATTATCAATTTAATTATTATCTAAATTAATTAAGACAAGTTGGCAATTAAATTTGAGGTATGGAATTATTAATCTACTAAGCAAGTAATTAAAATAACAAATAATATTGTAACAATAAAATTTTTGTAATGATAATGAAATAAACGCAAAAGAATTACAATAATAATCCAAAGGATTGAACTTGATAATTTAGGAAATAATCTCTATCTATCCTCTGATTCTTCTCTCGAACCAATTTGGCTTTGACTTTGACTTGACTTGTTGTGTTGACTACGCTGACTATGTTGACTGAGTATGTCGAGTTGAGCTGGATCTTCAAACGAAGCTTGTCCGAGCTCGAGTGTGTAGTCTTGAACGTTGATCCGGAGGTGTTGAACCTTTGTTCGGATTGAACATTGACTTGAATTTGTTGTGAAGTATGCCGCTCAATTTGGTAGAACGTTGACTTCACGGATAATGAATTTAATTTAAAGAACGCTGGATCGAAGAGGCTTAGCACCTTGATCTTTGATCGGCTGTTGTTCTTGACTTGAATATAACTTGAACTTGACTTGAAGGTCTTGAGTGTTCTTGACTTGAAGACCTTGAACTTGGATCTTGATCTTCACTTAACTTGGATCTTGATCTTCACTTGACTTGGATCTTCACTTGACTTGGATCTTGACCTTTGCTTGATCTTGATCTTCACTTGACTTGGATCTTGACCTTCGCTTGATCTTGATCTCTGATCTTTTCTTGACTTGAAGACCGCCGGATCGGAGGGGCTGGCACCTTGATCTCGGATCGGAGGCCGTTCTTGGCTTGAAGATGCTTGAAGATCTCAAGGGAGCACTGCTCGTATTCTTGATCTCTTCAGAGCGTTTATGTCTTCAAGTATTTGAATGTATGTGTAATGAATGGAGGAGGACTCCTTATATAGGTGAAGGAATGAGCATGCCCCATAAATAACTTGCAATCTGATTGGTCTATGACAGATTTGGCCTGTTCTGCGGGCTTGGGCCGTTCCAAATATATCTCAGCCTGATTGGTCATTGCTTAATTTGACCTGATTCTGGAACCTTCCATGCTTTACTTAACTTATGGGTCAAGCTTTACTTAATTTAAACCCTACTTAATTTGTTGGGTATTAAATTAATTATCAATTAGTTATTAATCTATTTTAGGAATTAATTTATTAAATCCCCAAAATAAAATATAATAAATTAAAATTGATATTTAATCAATAAAATCCACGTGTCGCCATTTGATTGGACCGTGAATTTTAATTGCTTACAAATGCCCCCCTGCGATTTGTTCACGGACAGAATGTCTTGTTGTGAAGGAATCGCAAAAGATTTGTTTCTTGTTCACCAAGATTTCATGAACCTTACCCAAAATTATCAAAGTTATTTGTAGTAAAGAATCTCCTACAATTTTGTAGAGCTTGCGCACCTCACAATAATCTCCATAATTATCCATGAGTCCACTAGTAGCTTCCATAATTATCCACAAATAATTTCCATAATTATCCATGAGTCCACAAGTAATTTCCATAATTATCCATGAATCCACTACTATATAATGGTACTTCATGAACTCAATTTTTTTCATCAAAGCTATCCAACAAACAAGACTTTCAGCTTTACTTCAAGAGGTTGCCAAGACAAAGCACATCAACAAAATACACCATCCAAGGAATTCAATTCACAAGTGTAAGCTTTCAATTCTTTAATTTGCTCATCTACTTTCGAACTGTTTATTTTTTTTTTGTTTCTTGCTTGTTGCTCTTGCTTCCGACCAAGAATTTAGTAACCTGCCTGTCCTCGCCCCTCTTTCTCGTCTGAGAAAATCATGGGCGAGCCTCATCCTTGCTATTCTTTCTCGTCTGAGAAATCGACAGCGAGCCTTGTCCTCGCCCCTCTTTCTCGTCTGAGAAAATCTATGGCGAGCCTCATCCTTGCTATTCTTTCTCGTCTGAGAATCGACAACGAGCCTTGTCCTCGCCCCTCTTTCTCGTCTGAGAAAATCTACGGCGAGCCTTATCCTTGCTATTCTTTCTCGTCTGAGAAATTGACAGCGAGCCTTGTCCTCGCCCCTCTTTCTCATCTGAGAAAATCTACGGCAAGTTCGACGTGTGTTTCGCCACCACATTAGTGATCGAGTGAGCATCATGCTCCAGTAGTTGGTTCCCTTCTGGTCCCGTGTTTCCCATAAGTATTTATCGACCACCAGTGGCTGCCATTTTGTTACATCAGCGTGCGACAACTGTCGGCGTTTGAGAATTATAAGGGGACGATGGCTAAGCTCTGCTTCCAATAATGGCAGCATGCAATCCTCGATGAGGGATTAGTGATTGAATCGCGATTGGAAGCGGCGACGCTCGGGCACTGGTAGTAGTATACTCTTTCCTGCGACGACTTGAAGTCTGCTTCCAACGGTGGTAGCACGCAATCTTCGACGAGGGATCAGGGGTTGAATCGCGATGGGAAATGGCGACGGTGGTGCTTTGCTTTCCGGCGATGGCTTACTGTGGCGGCTGCTTGCTGTGTGCTTCAATGGTTTTGCAAGGGTGCGAGTTTACCTGCTGTTTATGCTCATGTTTACGGAGAGGGGTAATGGGTGCCAATCGGAAGTGGATTCGACCGTGTGGTATCTTCTGGTGACGGCAGCGCACGATTCTCGATTGGGAGATCGGCGTCTGTCGGGCGTTGCTGGCACGTGATCGCTTGGTGTTACTATGGAAAGAGCAAAACATGGTGTCATTGATATGGGTATCGAGCTTCACTGATAGAGTATTCTGAACTTCCCTCTGGGAAAAGTGGCCAAACGGCCGAGGACAGCGAGAGCAGCAGCGATAGTGCACTGGTGACGCTGCATTTCCGGTGAGAGACATGCTATTGCCGATGATGGCTTGGCAATGTTGAGGACGTCTACCTGATCTGGGTGAAGAGCGTCGAAATGACGAGAGACAGCAGCATCTTCAGTGGCACCATCCAACATAGTGTTCAACTACCGTCTTCTCATTGCCAACCTTTCGCTTCTCAACTCATGCTTCAACTTAGTGCTTGCCTCAAAAACTCGACGTGAATAACCTGAATTATGACTGAACTTAGCAAAGTGCTAAGCTGCCTGCGTACCCCTTTTAAGAAGATCAAGTCATAACGTAGTTCAAAAGGACATGATTTGATTTGGATGAGGAGGTGCCGTACACAGTTTATACTCGTGCGGGCCAGGAGTGACTATTCTTTAACCACTTTAGACAAAGTAGGATATTTAATGCTTTAACCACTTAAAATATCTGAGTGGGGTGAATTAATAGTTTAACCACATATAATTACCTTTGGTGGGTGTCGTGCACAGTTTATACTCATGCGGACTAGGAGTTCGTTGTACGCAGTTTATACTCATGCGGACCAGGCGTAACATGCAGTTTAGGCTCGTACGTCATGGAGCATTGGACTTGAATTTGTTGACAGTTTATACTCGTGTCAATGAGTCTTGAATTTGAACTTGTAGACATTTTATGCTCGTATCAAGGAGCCTTGTGTGGACATTTTTCACTCGTGTCGAGGAGTATTGTATGTAGAGAGTTTATTCTCTTCCCAAGGAGATTTGATTTGATGTGTAGATAGTTTATACTCATATCAAGGAGCGTAACTTGAGGATTTTAGATAGTTTAAACTCGTATCAAGGAGTATTGTGTAGACATTTTTAGCTCGTATCAAGGAGCCTTGTGTGGATAGTTTTAGCTCATATCAAGGAGCGTAATATGTAGAGAGTTTTGTCTCTTCTCAAGGAGATTTAATTTAAGTTAGACAGTTTAAGCTCGTATCAAGGAGCATAATGCAGACAGTTTTAGCTCGTGCCGAGGAGCTTTGCATTTGAGTTGGTCAATAGTTTATTGCCCCCAATCTTGGGATGAGCCACTTTCTCAATCATTATTATCATCTTTAGTAAAGATGATTCTTCGCACTTTAGCTTTCAATACTCTTCCACTTGAGACAGTCAAGATATTTTGCCGCTTGAGGCAAGAAGGATTTTGACTCCGGAGTTTTCGGAGGTTAAGGGACTTGACATGATTTTGCCTCCTACACTTTCCTTTACAGGGTCCAAGCCTTTCGAAGACACTCCCAAGCCTTTCAAAGACAGATATTCTCTTGATTTCCCTACTACTTGCATCAAACATATCCTCCGTGGACAAAGCTTCTTCCTCGGTGATATAATTTATACTTGCTCTTCTAATTGCAATGCGGACTGGCTTTTGAGGGACATATCCCAAACCTGGCTTAGCATTCTTGAAAGTAGGGCCACTATTTTTCAATATTTTCTGAGTAACACTAAGCCCATGCTCTGGAGGATTGATGGTTTCTTGATGTAACTTTCCTGTAATCGGCTTTTCTTTCGGCTCGTAACCAGCCTTCATAAGGAGTTTATAAGCTTGTGGACTATATGACTTGGTTATTTCGGGTTCAAACACTTCACCATGTTCAGTCTTTGCCCCTTCAACAGGACGTGTGAATCCTTTGAGTGGTGGAGAAGAAAGCTTGCTAGCATCAATTTTTGTTAAAGGCAATGTTAACTCTTCCGAGGTCTCAACCCCTTTGCCTTTGTTCTCCTTGAGAGTGGCAGATGATGTACTACCTTTCTCATCCTTTATTTGTTTATTGCCCCCATTATCTTGCACCGTTGCTTCTTCACGCTTTACTTTCTTTGTAGTCTTGAAGAAATATTTAGCATCTGCAAAGTAAGCTTCAGCTTCAGTAAACGGCTTGTCGTCACCGAATACTCTTTTCACGTTGTCACCTTCACTATATTTGAAGCACTGGTGTAATGTAAAAGGAATCACGCCATTCTCATGTAGCCATGGGCGCCCTAAAAACATGTTGTAGGAAGTTTTTGCATCAATAACATGGAAAAGGACTGTGGATTTCATCTCATCAATTAGCAAATCAAGAACTATTGTGCCGAGAGTCCTTTGCCCCTTATGGTTGAACCCTTGGATCATCAGTCGGCTATGGTTGAGTTCATCTATTGGTATTTCTATCTTCTTTAACATTCTCAAGGACAAAATGTTCACTGCCGAACCTCCATCAACAATTATACGATTCACTAGCATCCCTTTAGTGTAACCAGTCACAAATAGAGGTCGATTATGAGATTGCATACCCAACAACATATCTTCATCCGTGAAGGTCACCTTCATGGAGTAAGCTTTACCCTTAGTTTCAAGTTGTTCGCTTTCATTGTCCTCATTCACGACATGACATGAGCCTTCATTATGACTTTCTTTTACAGAAGTGAAGTTTGTGCCCGCCTCATCTTCTAACACGATTTTACCTTCCTTAACCAGTTGCATGATCTTTTTCTTAAGAACGAAACAATCATGAATTGGATGACTCACCAACCTATGATACTTGCAGTATTTTGGGTCATTAGTTCGGCCGGCTTCTTCTGGATGTTTCATCTCAGGAAGGTCAAGGAGCTTATTTTTCATCAGATCATCAAATATGCCAGAAAGGTCTGAGTTCAGAAATGGATACTCTTTTTCTTGCATCTCCTTCAGAGTTAACCTTCTTTGCCCCCACTCTTGGGCAACTTGCTTCCCTTTGTCTTTCTTATCATTTTCATTCTTTCGAACCTTGACCGTCATAATATTTGTGGCCATTGACTCTTTGTTGGAACTTTTAGCATAAGACTTGCCCCCCCTTTTGAAATCTTGTTTATCTTTAGACTTGTAGGAGTCCGACATCGGTGAATGTTTGATTCCACTAGAAGCCATACTTAATTCCATGTCATGGGCCCTAGTAGCTAACTCTTCGAAAGTCTTAGGTTGAATTCCTTTGAGTATATAAAGGAGATTCCATTCCATCCCTTGGATACACATATCAATAGCAGACTCTCCGGATAATCGGTCCTTGCAATTTAAACTCAAATTTCTCCATCGATTGATATAATCAATCACAGGTTCTTCCTTCAATTGACGAGTATTAGTTAACTCAGTCATGCTAACAGTTCTCCTCGTGCTGTAGAAACGATTAAGGAACTCATGTTCCATTTGTGCCCAACTATCAATGGATTCAGCTTGCAAGTCGATATACCAATCAAATGCATTTCCTTTGAGAGAGCGAACGAACTGCCTTATCATATGGTCTCCATAAGTACCAGCGTCATGGCAAGTCTCAATAAAGTGTGCTATATGCTGCCTCGAGTTTCCCTTGTCATCAAATTGTCGGAACTTGGGAGGCTGGTAGCCAGCTGGCAACTTCAAGTTGTCCACTCTTTTCGTGTATGGCTTGACATAAGTAACAGTAGGCTTGGAATTCTCCTCAAACCTTTCTTTTATTGTTCCAAGTATAATATCCTTGAGTTGATCCACTTGGAGCATTCCATCAGCTGAAAGTGGCAACGTTCCTTGAGTTTGCTCCTTTTCAATAGTCTGGCGCCTTGTGACCTCTTCCACTTCACTATCGTCCATGACTCCTTTTCTGTTTGCACGGCTAGTCTCTGCGATGTCTCTTTTCATCAATTGGGATATCTTTATGTCTTGAGCTTCTATATGTTTTGTGAGCCCCTCGATAGCTTTCATCATGTTTGCTAATTGTTCCTCAACAGTCGTGGCGCCTGCCATCATTACTGGAGCTGCAACGGAGTCAGATGAAGAGTTTGAAGATGCAGAATCTTCATCATTATCATCTTTCATAGGTAGTTGTTTTCTCGAAGCCTCCTCAACCGAAGGGTTGGATCCAGATGAGGCTTCCGAACGAGCTTTTTCTGACATGCTCCTAGTAACAACAGCAACATATTCAGTCAATGACTCCGAGAGCTTAGAAGCAGCAGTCCTACCTACAGTAATCCTGACAGGAGTCATATCGTACTTTCGAGCTTGTAGAGAGAAGAGATGAGAGGTAGAGACTGTCCCACTGGGCGTGCCAAATTTGTAACAATAAATTTTTTGTATTGATAATGAAATAAACACAAAAGAATTACAATAATAATCCAAATGATTGAACTTGATAATTTAGGAAATAATCTCTATCTATACTCTGATTCTTCTCTCGAACCAATTTGGCTTTGACTTTGACTTGACTTGTTGTGTTGACTACGCTGACTATGTTGACTGAGTATGTCGAGTTGAGTTGTATCTTCAAACGAAGCTTGTCCGAGCTCGAGTGTGTAGTCTTGAACGTTGATCCGGAGGTGTTGAACCTTTGTTCGGATTGAACGTTGACTTGAATTTGTTGTGAAGTATGCCGCTCAATTTGGTAGAACATTGACTTTACGGATATTGAATTTGATTTAAAGAACGCTGGATCGAAGAGGCTTAGCACCTTGATCTTTGATCGGCTGTTTTTCTTGACTTGAATATAACTTGAACTTGACTTGAAGGTCTTGAGTGTTCTTGACTTGAAGACCTTGAACTTGGATCTTGATCTTCACTTAACTTGGATCTTGATCTTCACTTGACTTGGATCTTCACTTGACTTGGATCTTGACCTTTGCTTGATCTTGATCTTCACTTGACTTGGATCTTGACCTTCGCTTGATCTTGATCTCTGATCTTTTCTTGACTTGAAGAACGCCGGATCGGAGGGGCTTGGCACCTTGATCTCGGATCGGAGGCCGTTCTTGGCTTGAAGATGCTTGAAGATCTCAAGGGAGCACTGCTCGTATTCTTGATTTCTTCAGAGCGTTTATGTCTTCAAGTATTTGAATGTATGTGTAATGAATGGAGGAGGACTCCTTATATAGGTGAAGGAATGAGCATGCCCCATAAATAACTTGCAATCTGATTGGTCTATGACAGATTTGGCCTGGTTCTATGAGCTTGGGCTGTTCCAAATATATCACAGCCTGATTGGTCATTGCTTAATTTGACCTGATTCTGGAACCTTCCATGCTTTACTTAACTTATGGGTCAAGCTTTACTTAATTTAAACTCTACTTAATTTGTTGGGTATTAAATTAATTATCAATTATTTATTAATCTATTTTAGGAATTAATTTATTAAATCCCCAAAATAAAATATAATAAATTAAAATTGATATTTAATCAATAAAATCCACGTGTCGCCATTTGATTGGACCGTGAATTTTAATTGTTTACAAATATAAAATATCACTCGAAGAATACGAAAGTGGATCAAGTAGGAGAATAGGTAACTCTAGGGTAATCCAGTTTTACTACTTAATTTCCCTTTCATGCGTTGATGTCTGACTCTGCCTTGTGAAATATGGACGCATCACTAAGCCATGCATATTTACTCTATAGACACAAGAAAACATGCGCATAACACGTGTGAATAACCTCGGAGCAAGAGATATAATTTCACCCCCCTTTCTAGGTACTATCAGTATCAATTATTTTCCCCTAGGATTGGTACTCTAACCCGATATGATCTCCCTTTATAGGTACTATGAAGTTATCCTCTTTATCCTACTTAATAATCCGAATTCAATTCAATTAATAAGTATTCATATATGATAGTTCTAATAAAGCTTCGGAGTCCCCTCACTTAGAATCATAACATGGAATCTTGTTCAGCGGTGAACGCACTCAATCTACAACCAAGATATATATTCAGACTTTATATACCAATTGAAGATGCACAAAACGACCGTGAATATGGATTAAGAAAGCAAAATCATATATAAAATAATCCACAAGTAGTGTTTTACGGAGTTTACACATAGAAGATCAATTAATTCATAAAATCATCAAAACTCCTAGATCTACCAAAAAGGCTCTAGCCCATGGTGTTGTAGGAAACACACATGGGGGTTGGATAGATCTTACCCGGATGTCCGGAAAATACAAGATAAATTAGGAAACGAATAAACCCTAGATATGGCGTCTTCATGTCCTTCTTCGTCTTGAATCCTCCTCTTGGTTCTCCTCTTGATTCCACAAACGAATCTTCAAAGTGATGGATAGATAAAGGAAAAGAAGTGGATGATGGATGGGGGGTGATCCCCCCTTGTGGGATGTTGTATAGTTGTGGCCTTTCTTCTCCTCTCTTGTATTGTGTTCTCCTCTTTTGTGGCTTCCTAGACCTCCTTTTATACTTGTAATCACGTCTCCTAGGCTTGGAATGGGCTTTTCAAGTGATCACACGCGTTTAGGCCTCGAAAATACGGATATGGTAAGTTCCCGCACATCGGTTCGACCTCAGCAAACAGGTTGAACCACTAAGCACAGGTCGAACCACAGGTCGAACCACCCTACTGGAAGCCCCAGGTGCTTGGTTCGACCAACCAAACAGGTCGAACCAGAATGTCTCAGGTCGAACCTAGGTCGAACCGATTTGAGCAGTCTTGCCGTTTCGCGTATAACTTTCACATCCGACCTCCGAATTGAGTGATTTTTGTGCTCACGCGATCCTCTCTTCCTGGGCTTTCTATATATAAAGAACTCACAAAAACTCAAAGAATTGAATCTGTAACAAGCCATGGAAAGTAGAACATCTGTTCTGTTCGGCACAGCTTGCGCGGCGTCACCACTTTGCTCATAACTTTCTCGTTCGGCCTACGAATGGGATGTTCTTTATGCCAAAACGACCCTCTCTTCAGTAGCTTTCCAACCATGTATAACAACATCAGTTTTGAGCTCCACACGAACAAGAATAATTATGAAATTTGAACGTGCGTTTTCAGCATTCTTGCACAAATTGCACCTTTTCTCCAACTTTGCACTTTTGAACCCTTTTTCCACCTAAAACACAATAAAACACCTCACGTGCACCTTTTTCTCACATATAATGAATATAAGACCATTGTGCTAATATATGACAAGAATATCAATCAAAAAGGTGTTAAATTGGATATTAAAACACGCTTATTTTCACTCTCATCACAGCAGTGACTACGATAGGGAGGATATTTATTATTTGCACCTAAGTGTGTACCATTATTTGATTCCAAGTTCATTGCGCAAGCTTGTGTCCCTTCAGATGGAGAAGATCACACGCGTTCGGGTAACTTTCTACAATCATCATAAAGAAATTCGTACCAGTGATCCATGAATAAACTCATCCGATATGGAGCAAGGCCCTATTGCCAATGCGCAAGTTTACTCACATCACTTAAAAACGAATAATGGAGGCCGCGGGAATTAATTACCAATCCCCTCTCCCACTTAGTTATTTAACACGGAGGGTTTTTAACATGCATATAATATTTAAATATAATACGCAACATCCTAGCATGCTTCTATTAAAAGCAATTTAAATAAATAAATTACATAGAACATGCTTTCACACATATAACATTAATCGACAAATAAATAAATTAATACAGTTATATAAGCATTGGCGAATTCAATTATTCGCCACCAAGCATAAAATTGAGCAGCTGTGACTATGCAGGGTTCGGCCTCCCCTGTGATGTCGCAAGGATCGACCTGCTGGACAGGTCACAGGACTCGAGGCAGCGCCCCGAAACTAAAACTAATGAACCATGCTACAGGTCTGAACTCGTCACAAGTAGCATCCATTGCTTGAACTCGACTCGAGCAGAATCTACTTCTGCACTTCGTCTACCACAACCAGGGCTGGATCCGATCATCAACACTCACCATCGGACCTGTTAAACATGCATCTGCCAACCACTGCCCATCAGTGTCGCTGCCCGCCAGGTCACCCGGATACATGCAGTCATGCTCGATTTCCACAAGCCACCGTGCACCTCGTCGTGCATACCACTGGCTGGGCTGCCCGGTCTTCCACTCGGTACCACGCTCGGTTTCCAACAAAGCACACCCAAAAGCTGCTACCAAAATGAGCGCCACACCTGGTTTCATCTCACAAACCGCACGTCTCGTCGTGTGTACCACCGGGCGGGCCACTCAGCCTTCCACTCAGCATCATGCCTGGTTTCTGCTTCAACACGCCTAGTTTCCAGTGCACAAACCGATCGCCATGCCTGGTTACCATCGTAGACTCGTCCAAAAAGGCACCAAAACGAGCAAAAAGTCGTGCATGTCACCAGGCACTATGCCCGGCTATGCTTGCGGCACTATGCCCAATTTCTCCTTCAGACCGCCCGCTTCCAATTCACAAAATGAGCGCCCTTTCTGCCTCCGAGCATCTCGCTCGATTTCTAGCCAGCAATCGTGTGCGGTTTCCATCATCTTCTCCAGACGCCATCGTCAGCCATGTGTGTGTGTTCAACATGTTCAAACAGCAATCGTATACACGCCAATTATAGTGACAAAGCACATAGGATTTCATGGATAACACACACATGTACCAAACCCTAATCATCATGCTTTCTATACGATAATTGAATCGCATATAGCACATAAACCCTAGCCTAACATGTCATGTTTCACCATGAAACCGAAGCTCTGATACCAATTGTTAGAGTTTGATCATTTGGTTAGTGTGAACCGTTAGGTTTCCATGCAAACTAGACCAGCGGAAACAATATATCAAAGTTTACATTACCTTTCACCAGGGTATATTGTTGAAGATCAACTGCAGAGAACTATCTCTTGATCTTCTGCTGTATTCCCCAACTTCAATCCTAATGTCGTGTGGGCGAAAATCTTCAGGATCTTCTCAATCTGCTTTCTCTACTTTCTTTTACGTTAAAACGGCGCAGAGTGAGTGTTCCAGGAAGCTGAGATAACTTATATATGGGTTGCAGCAGGGACCAGAAGGAGAAATTGGAGTTGGGCCTCCATTGGGCTTAAGTAACCAAGCTTAGCCTAAAGCTTATACTTAAGTCCAATAATAATAATATAGTCCACTAAAATATTATTACTGCACTACCGCTCCAATCCTAAAATTACGTTTTGGACTCCTTCTTATTATAAGCCCGACAGTCTTCCCATGTTTAAGATATACAAAATCCATTAATTAATTAAGTTACTGACAACTTCATTAATTAATATCACATCTGAGAATACTACCACTCAACCTCATTCTCATGCCGAAAATTAATCCACTTGCAAGATTTACATGATAATCCTTATGAGCTCCTCAAGGGGACATCATCAACCTATAGCGGACACGGATTTCTCCTACAATCAATAGCACACCATAGACACAATACTATTTTCCAACTCACCGGGTTAATTGATTTAATATATAAATCTCATCCAATGATGAATCAAAGAGATAAATACCGTCTTACGTGTCGAGATTATTGTATAGGGATTAAGAGCACGAACATCCATAATAACAGAGATCAAGTTCTTCTATATAGTCAATATAAGACGAACGATCTTAAGCGGTCTTGCTTAATACACAAAATGCACTAATGTGATTCTATAGTCAAGACAAACTAATATCAAATCACGCTACAACCATACCGATAGAGAGTCCCCATCTATCTCTGTTGTGAGCATCTATTTATACTTTATAAGGAAACTGATAATATGATCTTCTGCATGTTATCACACAACATATTATCTACAGTATAAAGTAAATGGACTTTTTCAAAGACATATAAATAAATAATTTATAATATGTAAAACGTTTGATCATATGATTCTCATTTCAAATAAATTGTTAAAATATTATTCATACAAAAGCTAGACTTTTAGTATACAACCTAACAGCCCCAACACGGCCAGTCGTGTTGCAGCACACGAGCCGTGTTGCGCAACACGGTCCTGTAAGCCTTGTCGTGTTCCGACATCCAAAATGCCTACACGGCCACCCTGTGGCCGTGTTGCAGAACACGAGTTGTGTTGCTGTAGGATCAGAAAAATATCAGAATCCTTCTAGAAGCTTCCCAAGGGATATAAATACCCAATACTTTAATATTTGATCATAATTTTCGAAGGGTTTCACTCCTACACCTAGATCGCACACCATTTTCTCCATTTTACACCATTATCTTCATCCATTCTTCATCCATCCATCCACACTAGATCTCCTCCATCAAATCCACCATCCAAGTGATCAAGGAAGCAAGGGAGAGTGAAGATTGCAAGAAGAAGAATGAGATCTACATTGAAGGACTTCAAAGGAGGAATCTAATTCTAATTTTTGTGAATTTCTTTGTAGTTTGATCATGGAATTTGTAGATTCAATTGCCTATGTTGTTTTTTCTAAGATTATGATAGGCTAATCTCCTTTGTGAGATTAGCTCCATGATTGGTGTTGGATAATTTATTTTTTATGCAATTTGATTATAATCTTGAATGAGCTTTATGTATTTCTATCATTGAAAGTTGATTGCTTGATGTATATGATGATATATGTGATTAATTGTCATGGGCATGTGATTAGATTGAGAAATCAATTATGTGTTTAGGATAGTTCATTGAATCATTTCATCATACACTTCATGTGCATTAATTTAGAATGAGATAGAGATATCCTTCTAGATTTAGAACCCTTTGATAGAACATTTGATTATAAGCTTGATCGAGAGATCGGTTGATTAGATGAGGGGACCCAAACTATTAGTGAATTCATAGTACCTTAAAAGAGAATATTGCCTATGATTTAGTACCTAATTAGGGAACTCGTAGAGTAATTAGTACCTATTGGGAGGTGTTTATTTTGGTCTCGATCCTATGTGCTTTTGGGAGCCTTGCTGAGGTTTACATCCTATCCATCTCGAGAGAGAGTTTAGTTGGAATTAGTGATCGCTCCTATGATATGTCCATGATAGATTATATTTAATTACATGATTACTTTATTATCTATGCCATGATTGTTGCTAATCTCATCCTTGCATCATTTGGAACCCATCATTTATCTTTGCTTTTATCTTATTTCTTGCATTAGTTTAAGTGCGTTCATTTGCACGCTTATCCTCCATTCCATTCCGTCGTCCTTATAAAATCACGATAAACTTTAGATCGCTTAAACTCTAGTACCTTCCTCTCTGTGGTTCGATAAATTCTTTAATTGGTCATCCCGACTATATATGACCAATCAAGCAGTGTTTAGTATAGGAGAATTGTTACCCCTTTTGCCATTAGTCTGTGAATTGTTTCTTGCATCAGAAGTATGCCTTGAATCTATCGATCCAAGAGGGACAGACTTCCCTTATTGATCAAGAAATCCTTGATTGGACCGCCATGAGGATTTTGTTCATTAACCCTAGCCCCACGCAAATTAAGCTTTCGTTCTGTATCTTCAATACGCGTCAGGTTGGTGTCTAGGTTCGGTGGGCCTTCCCTGTGATTACCAGTCGCTGATGAAGTGCCGATATTCAGTCAATCGGTCCCTGTTCCGATAGCCGAGGCATTATTCAAGTACTGTTTATTTTTTGCGAAAACTTCTTGGAACCAAGGGCGTTAAGCACGAATATAATCAAAATCAAGGTGTCGTTGAAGATAGTCAATAAAGGAAATAGAGTGGTAAGAGGTGCCATCTGATGGCTGTGCTTCCATATCGAAAGAGAACAATGAAAATTAAAAGAAAATTTTAGAGAGAAGGGAGAAAAAAATTCTAAAGAGATAAATATATTTAAATATCTAAAATATAAATTTTTTAGTGATGCTGTTGAGATCATCCGTGAATAGGGCTAGGGAAAAATACCAAAATTTCGGTATACTGCCCTTACCATATCAAAAAATACCGATTTTACCGAAACTTTATGTATGCCGAAATTTTTATTAAGGTATGATACCGTATTGAAAATTTTGGTACGATAAAGGTATATTAATTGTCAATACCAAGATATGTCGATATATACCGAAATACCTTAAAATATTTAATTTTTTGATAAATCAGTGTGGTATAACGTATACCATACCTACATGATATATGCAATTATAATTATATATATTTTTTTATTAAATTATATATATATATATATTATTTAACAGAATTAAATTTAAAACTTTACGGTAGATCTCATAATCAAGTATAGTGATAAAGTTGTATAGGCTTTCATGATTTCTTATACTTATTTTTTAATTATGTAATTCTTTCTTATATGAAAACTTAAAAGTGTTGATTTGAATATAAGTTTCTTATGGTTTTTGTGTAGACTCTTTGATAATATTTTTTTAAATATATTTTTACAATTTAAAATAATTATATATATATATATATTATCTTTACTGATTTTTGAATGGTTGGAGTTGAAGATATTTAATACTCTTACCATTTAATATGTTATGTTAATATATTTAAATTTGAATTTAGTTTTTTATACTATTATTTAATTTGGTCATTTGTGGATTATCGTATACTTTTCTTATTATGAATTTGTTATCTATTAGAATTTATTTTATAACTATATTTCACTTTTCTAATACAGTTTTTAATTAGATATACAGAATTTTAGGTATATAATGGTATACCAAACTATATTCATATGATGATATATACCGATAATTTAGGTATGATACGGTATACTAAAATATTTGTAAAAAAAAGGTATACTATTTTTCTATACTGAAATATCAGTTTACCAAAAATTTAGATAAGGTAACGGTATGATATTTTATATATAAAAATTTTAGTACGATATTTGGTATGATAAAAAAATCTTCGGTATGTCATACCGCCTACCCCTATCCGTGAAGGCCAAATGGGATAATTGTAATTTTTTGCACCATTTTGATTGGTATTTGTAATCTCCTTGAGTGATGCCTTATTTTAGGGTCTTGCTATAGAAATTCATGCATAACACAAAAAGGGGGGAGGACATGGGATCCTCTTGTTTGATCCCCCTCCTCCCTTTAAAGAACCCTTTCGGTGAACCATTGATTAAGAGTAAATACATAGGGGTTGTAATACATTGCATAATCCAGTTGATGAAGCTAGAAGGAAATCCAGTACCCTAAAGAACAACCTTGAGGAAGTCCCAACTAAATGTATTATACGCCATGTGGATGTCAATTTTGATGGTCATTCTTGGAGCTATTGTCTACTATTCATAATGCTTCACAATTTCATGAGTTAAGTAGACCACATCCCTCAAGAGTTTCTCTTTAACAAAGCCAAAGTGGGCTGCATCAACTATCTTTGGTAAGATTGATGTCATTCTCTTTGTTAACATCTTAGATATAATCTTATGAATGATTAAAACAAGATATGGGGAGAAAATCCTTAATGGTCAGCTCGAACAATTTTTGAGGACAAAGGGTGATAAAAGTGGTGTTGAGTAGTTTAAGAAGACTACCGACTTAAAAAATTCCATGATTTCATCACAAAGATTGTCTGCAATAATGATTCATGTATCTCTGAAGAAACTAGCAGTACATCTATCCAGTCTAGGAGATTTATTACCATCAATGCTTCATAGTGCATCATTCACTTTATCAACGGCGAAAACCCTAGTGAGTTCCGCTTGCTGCATGTGATTAACAAATATGTCAAATTGGAATGTGTCTTGATCAATGGTGATTTGATGGCACTCTAATAAAGGTCCTGATAAAATGAAAGAAAGTTTTGAACCATATTGTACCTCGAAGTAATAGGGTCTGTTCTGTGTAGAGAAAAGTTATCATGTTGCGAGCACTGATTTGTTTAATCATTTCATAGAAGAATGCTGAGGAGATTTCTTGTCCAATTACATATTTATTCTTGGCCACCCGGGTCATAGTCGCAAAGCATTTGAAGTCTAGTCACCTCTCTACAAGCCCTATTAGCCTTTTCAGAAATATGGTTGAAATCTATCTTTTGATCATCAGTTTAAGGCTGGATTTGATAAGTTTGAGTTTATTACAGAGTTGAAGCTGCTTGGAGCCTGAGATATGTTTATGACAAACTTGATGAACCACATACAAAAACTTCTCATGTTTAGACCACATATTATAGTATCTGCACGGTTTGATTCTCTAAAACTAGACATTGAAGATGGTAGAAATAACTGATGAGTGATCTGAAGGTGTATCAGCTGGAGAAAAATAAATGTCTACCATCTAGACGAGTACATTCCAATTGGATTTAATCATAACTCTATTGTTGGTGTAATCTTTGATGCTCATAAGGGTACAGGTGCTCTCAAAATCTTAAGTTCCAATAAGTTTGGTTGGTTGTGAGGAGTGTAACCTCTCATTCTCAAATCTAAGACAGTTGAAGTCTCATATGGTGAGCCAGGGACCATGATTAATAGCATGTGCATCAACTAAGTGCTCCCAGTGTAAACCGTCCATCTCCAATGTGATTAAACGCATAAAATATTTTAAGAAGAAAATTACATTGAGTGCTAAGGTAAGAAACATCCATCGAATAGCTTGTTCATGGTCCATACTTCTAGTGAGAGTAGCATATGTGAGATTTCACGCAACAATAACTCTAGGTTTAAGATTTTAAGGTATCATTAGTGTATATTTTTTTAAAATAAATGTATATGTTTTGAATGTGGTACACGAATTTTAATTCATGCTTCTGGGTGCACAAGAGAATTTGTTAACAAATATATAACACTATTCAAAAAATTTTCAAACCCACAAAAACCTAAAAAATAAACACAAAATTTCTAATATCATTTGACATCAATTTATCATATTGTTATATTATTAATAGTCAAATAACAATTTTCATATTTGCTTTTGAAAAAAGTATGTGTCAATTTTTGGTTAGCTTTTTAATCTTTAATTTTGTAAAAAGAGTGTATAAATTGACAAATTATCTTGTGCACCCGGGTGCACCGTGCACTCACTTTCAGAAACTTATACATATATAAATAAGATATATGCGCTACTGAATGAAAATGCAGTTAAAAGTTTTGTCCCATATGTATTTGAAAATTTAAATTTTGTCTAAAAAAGATATTTGTATCAATTTAGTATCATAACTATGAGATTACGTTCCATTTTGCTCAATTTTTGCCAGAACCCTAGAATTTGGCCAGAAAATATCACTTGTCATACACGTGATTCTCTAATTTGGGGGAATCCGACGAGATTAACTAACGTGTTTATTTCAATTGAAATATAAACAACTATTTTGCCATGTGTAAAAATAAAATAAAATACAATAATTAGTTACCCTCCACATTGGAAATTCAATTAAATTTAATCAAATGTTACATTAAAAAATTAATATTAAAATAAACTAAAATTTTTGAATTTAAAAACTAAAAAAAAAGAATTACATTCAAAGGGGAAAACCCCAAAACCCTAACTAAATTACGTGATTCATCTATTAATTCGAACAACCCTGACCCAATTTATCTTCCAATTTAATGATCTAGAGATAATATCGTTAGGGATAAATTAGATATGGGTGTCGTCTACAAGTGGAGAGGAAGAAGAATCTGGCAAAAAGATAGGGCCAATCATTAAGAGGAAGAATAATGAGATGCCGGTGAAGGCATCCCAGTTCTAGAGACCTCCCGTTGGTAGAGCATGACCTCCGAAGGAGCCTCCATCACCAGAATCTGAAGTATATCTTTGCCGATGATGAGGACTAGTGACAAGGAGAGAAGAAGCTGAAGCCTCTACTGAAGCTCTAGGGCGACGCCGATCCCAAGTCAACTGGCCTCTGGCGCGTCAACCACGCGCCGGCCACCTCTGCTTTCTCATCGGACGATGCTGGGAAGCTGTCAAAGAAGCAAAAAATAGATAAGGAAATGGAGAAGCCTGAACTGGTGCGGATATGTTGCTCCACTGGAAGGCGTCAGAGACAGACTGATGAGAGTGAAAATAAGCGTGTTTTAGTGTCCAATTTAACACCTTTTTTATGAGAATTATTATTATATATTATCACAATTATCTTATATTCAATATATTTGAGAAAAAGGTGTGTTTGAGGTGTTTTATTATGTTTTAGGTGGAAAAATAATCAAAAGTGCAAAGTTGGAGAAAATGTGCGACTTGTCCAAGAATGCTGAAAAGTGCACATCCAACTTGTGTAATTTTTTGTATTTGTGTGGAGCTCAAAACTAGGAGCGTGATATATGATTTGAAAGCTACAGAAGAGAGGGTCATTTTGGCGTAAGAAACACCTCAATCAGAGTCCAAACGAGAAAGTTATGATCAAAATGTTGTCGTCGCGCATGCTATTCCCACTCAGCACGATTGTGTCACTTTGCATGACTTATTACATCTTAAAATCTTAGATTTATGTAAGTTCTTTATATGGATAGAAAGAAAAAGAAGAAAGGATCTCGTGAGCATAAGAATCACTCAAATCGGAGTTTGTATGTGGAATTTAAGCGCGAAAAGGTGAGACTGCGCAATGCCACTCGACCAAGGTGACCTAGCTCGACCAAGCTGCTCGACCAAGACCATTGTGGTCGAGCGAGGACACAAAATCATATTTTTGGTAATTTCACACCTCTAGTACGTGTACTTTTGTATTTTCCAAGAAAAAACCCAATAAAGGTCCATTAGGAGAGCTTACAAGTATAAAAAGGGATGCAGATCACACAAAGGAAGGACCGCAACACAATCATCCTACACCCCACATGGGGGATCACCCCCCAGCCATCATCCACATCTTTTCCTCCATCCATCCATCCATCACTTTGATGATTCGTCTGCTGAATCAAGAGGAGGATTCAAGACATAGAAGGACACAATGACTCCCAGATCTAGATATTTTATTCATTTTCTAATTTATCTTGTGATTTTATAGACTATGGGTATGATCTATACAACACCCATGATTGTTCTTCGCAACATCATGGGATAGAGCCTTTTTGGTAGATCTAGGGTTTTGAAGGCTTCTATGAATTAATTGAACCTTCGTGTATATACTCCGTACAACACTACTTGTGGTTTATTTTATATATGACTATGAATTTTTAATCCATATTCAGAGTCTGAATATATATCTTGGTTGTTGAATGAGCGCGTTCATTAGTGAACAGGGTTTTATGTTATGATTCTAAGTAGGGAACTCCGAAACTTCATTAGAACTATCATATATGAATGTTTATTAATTGAATTAAATTCGGGTTGATAAGCAGGTTAAAGAGGGTAATTTTATAGTACCTATAAAGGGAGATCATATCGGGTTAGAGTACCAATTGGCTAGGAAAATAATTTGTACTGATAGTACTAGAAAGGAGGCTGAAATTATATCTCTATCTCCAATTATTCACATGTGTTACACGCATATTTACTTGTGTCTGTAGAGTAGATTTGCATGGCTTAGTGATGAGTCCATATTTCACAAGGTAGAGTCGGACAGTGATACACTAAAGGAAAATTAATGAGTGAAACTGGATTATCCTAGAGCTACCTATTCTCCTACTTGATTCACTTTCGTATTTTCCTGGTCCTCTATTTATTTTATTTGTTATTTTAATTAATTAGTTAATTAGTTAATAATTCTTAAATCTTATTGTCATCTTGTCTTAATTAATTTAGTAAATAATTTAATTGATAATACGCTGTCCTTTACGTTCGATATTTAACTTGATCGCTTGCTTAAGCTGCAATTTATATCCTTAATAATAGGGATTAATTTGTGTGCAAAGAAAATGTGCATCAGAGATGCATCGTGAAAGGATATCCAAGAAGCGTCGAATATTTTTTCTTCTTTTATTTCTCAAAGGATATGTAAAGTCATATGTTTTGTTCTTCTTTTTCTTTAATTACCTATTTTGATTTTAATTTGTTTTTTTTCATTATTTTTTTAATATTATCAAACATGTTCTTATAAATATAATTTTAAACTGGGTCAGCATATTATGTGTCATAGATTCAGCATTTATATTTATTTTTTATTTTAAATATATGTGACATGGCATTTTTTTTTGTGGAATTTTGTTAATATCGCCACCTCAACAAACGTCACTGGATTCCCCCCAAATTGAAGGTTACGGAGTTGCATGTGATCATTTTCTAGTGAAATTTTAAGTTTTCGAAAAAATTGGGCAAAATTGAACTGAAAGTCATAGTTATGGTACTAATTAAATTGATACAAATATCTTTTTTAGGACATAGTTTAAAGTTTTAAAAAGTTATGAGACAGAAAAAACTTTTAACTCAATAAAATTATATACACTTTGTTAGGGAATTTTCTCTTAGCTTTTTTAATAAAAAATTGAATGTAAAATACAATTATTAAGAAACATATACTCCCTTCGTACCCTTGAAATGTAACAATTTACTTTTTACACGTGGATTAAGGAGTATAATAATTTAATATGTAGTGAGGTGAGAGAAATAATATTTTAATATGTAGTGGGTAGTTGTATTAGCATTGAGTGTGGGACCCATGTGTTACTGGTTAAGTATAATAATATTTTTTTATGGGTCACATCAATCTAAAAAGAAAAGGGATATTTTGTATTAGAACGGACCAAAATGACAAAATTGATACGTATCAAGGAGATGGAAGGAGTATATATTATTGAATAAAAATACTTACACATAAGGATGCACAAGTGCATCCAGGTGCACATGATATCAACTCATGTGAATTTGTGGTTAATTCTTATTTTTTAAAGGATTAATTACAGAAAAACCACAAACTTTACTCTTATTGCAAATTAGTCTCCATTTTTTAGAAATTGCAAAAAAGAAATCCACCTTTAAGCGGTGTTGCAAAACGCACCCAATGTGTGATACTCCCTTCGTCCCACAATAGCTTGCATCGTTAATGTAGATGCAGAGCTTAAGAAAATTTTCTTTTTGACCAACTTTATTGACTTTTGGAGGGTAATGTAGACTTTTTATGTAATGAATAAATTATAGTGTATGTTATGTGTGTTAGGTAGGAGTGGTAAATTTGTAATTACGATGAACTTTTGAGGTTAGGAATTGATGTGATATTTTCTTTATTCGGTGGTGCAAATTATTGTAGGACGGATGAAAACGGAAAGTGTGAAGTTTACTGTGGGATAGAAGGAGTATTTTTCAAAAGTGGGATTTAAAAATGAGGTTCTATTTTCAGAAATTGGGTGTGTTCTGAAAAATGCTTGAAGATGAGGTTCTTTTTTGTAATTTCTCAAAGATGAGGTTAATTTTCAATATGAGTAAAGTTCATGGTTTTGCTTGCAATTAACACTTTTTTAAAAAGAGTATGTGTCATCTTAAATTTATAGAGTGCCTTTAACATTTATTTATAGCATGTAACCATGTATGGTACACAAGTGGATCTGCACTCCAAATACAAAACATGCATGAGAAAGAAAATACACTTTAAAATTACAAGGAATATGGTGGAGATTGTTTAGCATGTGCAAGGAATATCTTTGTGTAGAAATATTCAATAAAGACTATTCTTCCTCGAGACGGCCATTCCGTCCATCTCGATCATATCCACTTCTTCTAGGTTTATCCCTGGAAGAAGTTTCCAATCGAAATGATACAAGAGTTGTGCCAACAAGAATTCAGCATTGGCCACACCCAATGCCAAACTAGGGCACACCTTTTCCCAAATCCAAATAGAATGAACTCAAGTGAGACCCCATGAAATCCAAGGGATTCACCTCGAACCTCTCCTGTTTGAAACATTCCGGATTGTTCCAGTAGTGGGATCTCTTTCAATAGCCCAGTTGTTAACTATAACGTTTGCTCCCACTGGTATGCGGTACCCCTCAATCTGCATTTCCTCCTTGCATGCTAGTGTGATTATACCTGATAAAGTTAAAGATATTATTTTGATTTCTCCCAAAATGTATCTCGGCTGGTCGATCAAGAAAACAATAAATATTGTCTCATGGAGAAGAGATGGTGAAAAAAACTTGCTCGTGATGTGATAAGAGTGAAAATAAGTGTGTTTTAGTATTCAATTTAACACCTTTTTGATGGAAATTGTTGTTATATATTAGCACAAATGTCTTACATTCAATATATGTGAGAAAAATGTGCGTTTGAGGTGTTTTATTGTGTTTTAGATGGAAAAGAGATCAAAAGTACAAAGTTGGAGAAAAGATGCAATTTGTCCAATGATGTTGAAAAATGTACGTCCAACTTGTGTAATTTTTCTATGTTCGTGTGGAGTTATAAATTGAAATTATGATATATGGTTGGAAAGCCAAAGAAGTGAGGGTCATTTTTGCATAAGGAACACCCCAATCGGATTCCAAACGAGAAAGTTATGATCAAAATAGTGATATTGTGCAAGTTGTTCCTGTTCAGCACGATTATTCCTGTTCAGCATGACTATTCCATTTTTCATGAGAGTTCTTTAAATGGATAGAAATCCAAGGAAAATATAATTTCTTGAGTGCAAGAATCACTCAAATCGGAGGTCGAATGTGAAAGTTATGTGCAAAATGGTGAGACTGTGCAATGCCGCTCGACCTGAGTCGACCCTGCTCAACCTGTAGCAATTTGGTCGAGCAGGGACACGGAATCCTATTTTTGGTAATTCCATACCTCCAGTAGTGTGTATTTTCATGTTTTCCAAGAAAAAGTCCATCCAATGTCCATAAGAAGAGCTTACAAGTATAAAAAGGGAGGCAGATCACATCATTATTCATGTAGAGGAACTGTACAACTATCCTACACCCCACCAGGGGGGATCACCCCCCAACCATCATCCACATCCTTTCCTCCATCCATCCATCACAGTGAAAATTCGTCTGTGGAATCAAGAGGAGAACCAAGAGGAGGATTCAATACGGAGAAGGACGCGATGACTCCCGCATCTAGGGTTTTAGTTGTTTTCTAATTTATTTTTTATTTTTCCGGACATATGGGTAAGATATATCCAACCCCCATGACTGTTCTTCTAAATGTCATGGGCTTGAACCATTTTGGTAGATCTAGGGTTTTGAAGGTTTTTATGAATTAATTAAACCTTCATGTCTATACTCCATACAACACTACTTCTGGTTTAGTTTATATATGACTATGCATTTTTAATTCATATTCTGAGTCGTTTTGTGCATCATTAACTGTTGAATAGAGTCTGAATGTTCATCTTGGTTAGTGATTAAGAGCGTTCACTGCTGAATAGGATTCTATATTATGATTCTAAGTTAGGGGACTCTGAAGCTTCATTAGAACTATCATATATGAATGTTAATTAATTGAATTGAATTTGGGTTAGTAAGCAGGATAAAGAGGGTAATTTTATAGTACCTATAAAGGGAGATCATATCGAGTTAGAGTGCTAATTGGCCAGGGAAATAATTGATACTGATAGTACCTAGAAAGGGGTGAAATTATGTCTCTTGCTCTAAGGTTATTCACACGTGTTATATGCATGTTTGCTTGTATCTATAGAGTACACATTCATGGCTTAGTGACGCATCCATAATCCACAAGGTAGAGTCGGACATTGATACACGAAAGGGAGATTAATGAGTGAAACTGGATTATCCTAGAGCTACCTATTCTCCATTCTTGGTTCACTTTCGTATTCTTCTTGTGTTTAATTTATTTTATTTGTTATTTTAATTAGTTGTTTATTAGTTAATAATTAAATCCCAACTTAATTGTCTTGTCTTAATTAATTTAGTTAATAATTAAATTGATAATACGCCGTCCTTTGGGTTCAATATTTAACTTGGTCGCTTGCTTAAGCTGTAACTGATATCCTTCATACTTGGGGAATAATTTTGCATGCAAAGAAAATGCGCATCAAGTTTTTGGCGTCGTTACCGGGGACGGCTGTTATTATTGATTTTATTATCTCTAGTTTGATTAAGACTTTTATTTGTGATTATTTATTTCTATCTGACCTTGAATTTTTCTGAGGTACTTGTGCACTAGAAAAAGGAGAGGAAGGAAAGGAAGGTCGAATAACTCACAGTGCTAAACATGGCCGGAGAAAGGTAGAATTCGGATAATGTTGCCATATGTGAAATTTTCACGAACTATGGGATTGGTAACATGGGTTTGATAGAAGTAAGGGGGGAAGATGATGATTTCAAGATACATCCCATTCTTATCAACATGGTGGAAAAGAATCCCTTTTCTGGTGGTTGCTTTGAAAATCCATATCAGCATCTCAAAAGATTTCTTGGTTATGCAAACACTCAAAAGAGTGTTGGAGTTAATGATAATGCTAGGCGGATCGCCCTATACAAGTTCTCTTTGATTGATAGGGCAGAAGCTTAGTATGAGACTCTTGATGCCATGGATTGCACAACATGGGACCAACAACATCAGAAGTGCTTAGAGAGATACATGCTACCATCTAAGGTATTTAGAATGAAGCAAGATATCACCCAATTTGCTATGAATAAGGGTGAGAAATTTCAAGAGGCATGGGATAGGTTCAAAGATATGCTCAGGAGGTGCCCACAACATGGGATGTCTAAGGCTCATTACATAAGCATCTTCTACTATGGATTGGATTGTGAGTCGCGTGTTCTTATTGATGCATCATTAGGAGGAGCGTTGTTATCTAAGACAGCACTCGAAGTAGAAAAGTTATTTGAAGACATCTCTATGAATTCACATGACTGGCCTGTAGAGAGAGATATAGGATCTTATGTACTAAGTAAGGTGGCACAGGTTGAACATAAAGCGATGAAGGCGAATAGGGATAATGATATCTTCTCTAGTCTAGCTAACATCAACAAGCTACTAGAGTCCCAACAGAAGCAGATTACAGAGTTGACACTAAGGGGGGGCCTAGTATGCAGCAGCAAGAAGTGATGAGTGTTGAAAATACCTTCAATCAATACATGGCAATGAATGATGCAAGAGTTGACCACATCGAAGCTGCATGTAATGCTAGTCATGCAAATTTATCTAAGCAGTTGAAGGACCTTACCTTTATAATGGGGCAGATGGCCGGGAACGTGAATCAATTGACACAAACGTTGGAGAAAAGAATATTCCCATCTCAAGGCATAATGAATCCGAAAGAGTACAAAATCAATACATTGAAGTCAGGAACGCAGTACGAAGGCCCGATGATGCTGGTGGGCGAAAATGGAGGAAAATTTAGCTTGCTCGACCATAGCTCGACCAACCTATTTGGTCGAGCGATGGTCGAGCAACATCTCATAGAACAGAGAAATAATGCTCTTTTTCTGGGTCCCCCGCTCGACCACCGCTCGACAAAACCTTTTGGTCGAGCAACACACTATAAGGTTGAAAGATCATGATCAGTTTACAGGAACCCCGCTCGACTAGACCATCCAGGTCGAGCAGAGATCGAGCAGACGTCTGTAGATCTGAACATCTAGAACCAAATTACAGGTACCCCGCTCAACTAAACTAGTCAAGTCAAGCGGCATCATTTGGCTCTGATTTTCATACAGAATGCTACATCTATTGTTCAGAACATTCTAGTACCGTCAAATGAGCAGAATACTGAGCTTACAGTTGAAAAGAAGTGGGAAGCAATGAAGAAGCCCATGGAGACTCAATCATGCAACAGCATAGATGTTGTTTCTAACTTGTTTAATCTTGATTTTAATAAGGCAGATGATTCTGAATTTGAATGGAAGATTGACAAGGAGGAGTCTAGACAGCTATGTGAGGAAGAAAATTCCAAGGATCATATTTTAGTGACCAAGAAAGGTGAGGTGCTGAGTGTAGACAAGAAGAGGGAAAGAAAGTACTTGAAGGTGAGAATGCGAGAAGACCACCATCTGATCCAGTAGTTCAAAGTGGTATTCCATTGTGACTCTCCGACGTTAAACATGAGCACCTGTTGGGGACTTACCCTTCTATTATATTGCTTTATTTCTTTCGTGTAAGTGATGAGTTATTATAATTAAGGTGCTCACTCTTCGAAATTTACATCTCATTTCAAACTTAGTTTCGACTTACGTTTTTACTAAGTTTGGGGGTGTGATGTACTTACCTCATCTTATGAGCACCTAGGGTATAGTTTTCCTTTCTTTGGTTGTATGTTTGTTAGGTGGTTGATTTTTTGTAGTATATGAATATTTTAACGGTGTTGGTATGCTGATTTTTTGCAACTTACCTAATGTTTAGTGTGTCGTGTTGGTGTGTCTAGTGTGTGGAATCAATTAGATAGTCAATTGAGTCTTTCTTATAGTTCTCTTATTTTATTATTGATGAATCTATGATGATGAGGTGTGCTTGAGCTTTAATGATATAAAAAGGTACTAGAGTGGCAAGACGAGTTCTACACTGAGGCTTTGACCTGACCAAGTTGAATAACTCGAGGAGCTCGTGCATACATTTTGAAGGAGAAATCAGGTGCCCTCGTTTCATTATTCTAATTTTTATGTGTACATTTAATTCATGGGAATAGAAGGATTGAGTTTAAGGTTGTGATTCATGTGAGCTTATATTTTTAAATTGTTCCTGAAGTTCATATGCTCTTGGAATTGATGAAGGAAGTGTATTTGAGTTATATTATGATATGAAGTTCTATGTGTACTTGTGGGATATTGCTTACCATGAAAGGTGCTCTATTACTTGTTAAACATCCATGTGAGATTTCGAGCCTTGTTGATCATGTACATAATCACACGATATTTATTTTCTGGTGAGTATCATTCTTGTGTGTGTATTCTAGAACTTGCCTATTGTCTTACTCAAAACTACATGTGTGTTAGATGATGAGAGATGATTTAAGGCCATCTTTGAATTTAAAAGTCACTTAGCCAAATAATTTCCTACCAAATGATGTTTATCTGTAGTTAGCCCCGTTGAGCCTAAAAACCTCATTCTTTGGCAGCCTACGAGAAATAACCATTTTGAGCATCCAAATTTTTTGAG
Organism: Pogostemon cablin; assembly: GCA_023678885.1. Lineage (NCBI taxonomy): Eukaryota > Viridiplantae > Streptophyta > Magnoliopsida > Lamiales > Lamiaceae > Pogostemon > Pogostemon cablin. Next base: position 11,081,430 of record CM042973.1, on the reverse strand, counting down.
CCTTGATTCTATCATGACGAGAATTAATGGCTTTTCAAAGTGCGTTGATGGAGTTTTATAATAGCTTAGGAAGGAATGAAATTGGTCTTGAGATAGTGATTGAGCTTGAAAATGCATCTGAGGAAAAATCATGGAGTAGTGCTTAAATCTAATAGTCCATGGAAATAAACACCCTAGGGTAGTGCTTAAATCTAGTACCCTATTGAGGATGCGCGAGGTAGTGCCCGAAACTGGTACCTCGAGAGAAAAAAAGGAGAGAAAAAAAACAAGAAAAGAAAGAAAAATGTTGTGCTTGAAGGTGAAGAAGGAATGAAAATCGTCTGCATTCAAAAGAAAGAGAGGATGAAAGTTGAAGTGATCAATCAGCTTTAGTTCTCCACTATTTGAGTCAAATTATCCATATATTTCCTACCTTAACCAAAGAGCCAACATTACATACAATAGAAAAGTCCTTTTTGATCTCATTGTCGAATCATACTTTTAGTGGTGGAGAGTTAGAGATATTTGACAAGCTTATGGTTACGCATGCACTTGAATTGAATTTGAGTGTAAACACCTTAACCCATAAGTGTACATCTTTTACTCTTGAGTGCGAGTGATATAAACTTCCCGTGAGAATATGTCAATGGAGCATTTGAGTTGGTGGTGATTGTCTTATCTTGTATGCAATGAATTGATTATTACATGTAATGAAAATTGCGTGACCTAAGTTAAGAACAATTGTATTTTGAAGGGGGTATTTGTCATAGTCCTTGTTTCCCCACTAATTTTACTCTCTCTCTCTCTCTCTTTATTTTTATTTTGTTTCCTCGGGACAAGCAATGGGTAAGTTTGGGGGATTGATGAGAGTGAAAATAAGCGTGTTTTAGTGTCCAATTTAACATCTTTTTATGGGAATTATTGTTATACATTAGCACAAATGTCTTATATTCAATATATGTGAGAAAAAGGTGTGTTTGAGGTGTTTTATTGTGTTTTAGGTGGAAAAAGGGATCAAAAGTGAAAAGTTGGAGAAAAGGTGCAATTTGTGCAATGATGCTAAAAAATACACGTCCAAATTGTATACTTTTCTGTATTTGTATGGAGTTCTGAATTAAAATTATGATACATGGTTGGAAAGGCACAGAAGTGAGGGTCGTTTTGGCATAAGGAACACCTCAATCGGATTCCAAACAAGAAAGTTATGATCAAAATGGTGACGTTACGCAAGCTGTTCCTGTTTAGCATGATTGTTCCACTTTTCATGACTTGTTACATATGCAAAATTTGGAGTTTATGAGAGTTCTTTATATGGATAGAAATCCAAGGAAAAGAGGATCATGTGAGCGTAAAAATCACTCAAATTGAAGGTCGGATGTGAAAGTTATGTGCGAAACGGTGAGACTGTGCAATGCCGTGAGACCACCGCTCGACCTGAGTCGACCCCACTCGACCTGGAGCAGTTTGGTCAAGCGGGAACACGAAATCCTAATTTTGGTAATTCCATATCTCTAGTAGCGTGTATTTTTGTGTTTTCAAAGAAAAAGTCCATCCAAGGTCCATAAGGAGAGCTTACAAGTATAAAAAGGGATGCAGATCACATCATTATTCATGTAGAGGAATCGTACAACTATCCTACACCCCACAAGGGGAGATCACCCCCCATCCATCATCCACATACTTTCCTCCATCCATTCATCACTGTGAAGATTTATCTGTGGAATCAAGAGGAGAACCAAGAGGAGGATTCAAAATGGAGAAAGACCCGCATCTAGGGTTTTAGTCGTTTCCTAATATATCTTTTATTTTTTGGACATATGGGTAAGATCTATCCAACCCCCATGATTATTCTTCGAAATGTCATGGGCTAGAACCGTTTTAGTAGATCTAGGGTTTTGAAGGTTTTTATGAATTAATTGAACATTCGTGTGTATACTCCGTACAACACTATTTGTGGTTTAGTTTATATATGACTATGCATTTTTAATTCATATTTTGAGTCGTTTTGTGCATCATTAACTGTTGAAGAGAGTCTAAATGTTCATCTTGGTTATTGATTAAGTGTGTTCACTGCTGAACAGGATTCCATGTTATGATTCTAAGTGAGGGGACTCCGAAACTTCATTAAAACTATCATATATGAATGTTTATTAATTGAATTCGGGTTAGTAAGCAGGATAAAGAGGGTAATTTTATAGTACCTATAAAGGGAGATCATATCGGGATAGAGTACCAATTGACCAGGAAAATAATTGATACTGGTAGTACTTAGAAAGGGGGTGAAATTATATCTCTTGCTCCAAGGTTATTTACACGTGTTATATGCATGTTTGCTTGTGTCTATAGAGTACACATGCATGGCTTAGTGATGCATCCATATTCCACAAGGCAGAGTCGGACATTGATACACGAAAGGGAGATTAATGAGTGAAAATGGATTATCCTAGAGCCACCTATTCTCCATTCTTCGTTCACTTTCGTATTCTTCTAGTGTTTAATTTATTTTATTTGTTATTTTAATTAATTTTTTATTAGTTGATAATTAAATCCTAACTTAATTGTCTTATCTTAATTAATTTAGTTAATAATTAAATTAATAATACGCCGTTCTTTGGGTATTTAACTTGGTCGCTTGCTTAAGCTCCAATTGATATCCTTCATACTTGGGGATTAATTTTGCGTGCAAAGAAAATGCGCATCACGTTGCCATCAGACTTGGAATAATCGAAAAATATGCAAAAATCTCATACCATTGCATCCACCTTCACATAAATATATATTTTGTATGGTCTCAAATTTATATACTTTATATCTTTACATCTACTTTCTAATTCATTTGTACATTTTGTATCAACTATTTAATTTGAGACCTTTAAGTTTATAATGTTTGTTTAATTCATAATATCATTTATGTTTTACTACTGAACAATATATTAATGAATAATCACAGTGGATATGATGAGTTATATCGATGCATGATTGGTGCCACAATCAGTCGAATGTATATTCTTGTAAATAATTACTTGAATAATTGCACATACTGACACATAACTAGTTGCATGCAGAATCACGTGTATGGTATTCTAAGTAATTGCATGACGGTCGCATATAACATTGTATATTATATGGCACATTAGTCACATAGTTGGTGATTTCTTGTACTCCCTCTATTCAACTTTAACTTCACACTTTTTGTTTTGATTTATCCCAACTTCAACTTCACACTTCCATAGAAGAAAAATACACTTAACTAATATATCTCTAATATACTTTAATTTCAAAAATATATCAACTTTTTAACACGCATAATACACTTTATCATTTATTTATTTTGCAAAAGTAAGTTAAAATGTGACTTATATTAATATCTATGCAAATAGTAAACTTGAGCTTAAACTGGAATGAAGGGAGTATTTGCTTTCTTTCTTCTCCTTACAATATGGCTTAGTTTGCCGCTTATTTAGATAGACTAAATTGACAATTGTATACAAATGATTATCATGAGAAACATTGTGTTCTACTATGTTACTATCATTGTAGATGGTATGATCATATATCAATCTAGCCTCACTGATCGGTACTTTCCTTACTTTATGTAAAGCAAGTATACTCTATCATTGTATAGAACGTGGTGACCAAGTAATAAAAATAATATAGAACCCAATTGAGAAAGTTGTGTAACCGTATTCGAGAAATACTTACTCTAGAAAGATGAATCGATGCTAGAGGTTGAGATTAATACTACAAAGACCAACTAGTAAAGCAAGGAATATATAATATCAAACAAATAAGCAATATACAAATGAGATGGAGATGGATGAAGGTAGAACAATCTAAGAAGTATAAAAGACTAGCAATATCATGGAAAAGACTTATAATATAAACTCACACACTGATAGAGCTAAGGTGATTCTAATGACAAAATAATCCCTCAAGAGGGCCATAGAGAATTGAATTCTCCGTCACAAGCCCAAAGGCTGCACTCCTTCAAAGAAGGCCACAGAGAGATAACTCTGCCACAAACTAATAAGGCTGCAAATAGATATTTCTTATTAATGATCTCCCTAGAATAACATACGGTATTTAAATAGGTTCAAGGCCACAATCACAACCCTAACCCTAATCACTAATAGGTATTTAAATAGGTTAAAGGCCACAATCACAACCCTAACCCTAATTACTAATATGGTAGGAATATAAAATAGCAGGAATAGGAAATAAGGAAATAGGAAATAAGGAAACTAAATAATCTAAACTTAGGAGATTATTGACTAGAAATAAAATACTAAAATAACTTCTTGCTCTATCAATGCCTCCGTCCCCAAACAGCCTTGATCTCAAGGCTGCAATCAGCCATATCTATCTGGTTCAATGGTGTTTGGAAGGGAAAATCGGGTCTCCTTCGCCAAGGGGATGATGGACCCCAAGAGTTCTTCACTGTCATCTTCTAACATAATGGGCAAAATGCTAATTTTCACGTGGCCACTCAAGGGAGTGTCGTGAACCATGAAAAATTGGCATACGTGTTCTGGCCTGCCCACCAGGTCTAAACCATCAAAAAGAGAAAGTCACATCTCTTTTGGTAGCTTGACCAATAGGGGTGGTGAAACTAGTGCCGGTGTGGTGGCTAAATGATGCGCGTTTTCTTTTGAACGCAAAATTAATCCCCAAATATAAAGGATATCAGTTTTAGCTTAAGCAAGCGACCAAGTGAAATATGAAACTCAAAGGATGGTGTATTATCAATTTAATTATTAACTAAATTAATTAAGACGAAATGACAATAAAGTTGTGAATTTATTATAAACTACTAAATAATAAATGAAAATAACAAATAAAATAAAATAGCACTATAAGAATACAAAAGTGGATCAAGTAGGAGAATAGATAGATCTAGGATAATCCAATTTTACTACTTAACTTCCCTCTCAAGTGCAGGCCGACTCTGTCTTGTGGACTATAGACGCATCACTAAACTATGCAAATCTACTGTATAGATACAAGTAAATATGCATGTAACACGTGTGAATAAACTTAGAGCAAGAGATATAATTTCACTTTCCCTTTCTAGGTACTATCAGTATCAATTATTTCCCACGTCTGAAATCTAACCCGATATGATCTCCCTTTATAGGTACTATAAAATTACCCTCTTTATCCTGCTTACTAACCCGAATTCAATTCAACTAATAAACATTCACATATGATAGTTCTAATGAAGCTTCGGAGCCCCCTCACTTAGAATCATAACATGGAATCCTGTTCAGCGGTGAACGCACTCAATCTACAACCAAGATATATATTCAGACTCTATATACCAATTGAAGATACACAAAACGACCATGAATATGAATTAAGAAAGCATAATCATATATAAAATAAATCCACAAGTAGTGTTGTATGGAGGACACACAAGAGAGTTTAATTAATTCATAAAACCTTTATAAACCCTAGATCTACCAAAAACAGTTCTAGCCAATGATGTTGCAAAGAACAATCATGGGGGTTGGATAGATCTTATCCATATATTTGAAAATTACAAGATAGAAAACGAATAAAACCCTAAATGCTGGAGTCGTCGCGTCCTTCTCCGTCTTGAATCCTCCTCTTGGTTATTCTCTTGATTCCATAGACGAATCTTCAAAGTGATGAATGGATGGAGAAAAGGATGTGGATGATGGTTGGGGGTGATACCCCCTTGTGGGGTGTAGGATGATTGTGTTGCTTCTTCTCACCTTAATAATGATGTGATACACATCCCCTTTTATACTTGTAAGCTCTCCTTATGGACCTAGGATGGGCTTTTTCTTAGAAAACACGAAAATACACGCACTTGGGGTGTAAAAATATGGATCTGGCGCTGTTCAGGCTTTTGGTTCGACCTATCAGGCTTTTGGTTTGACCACGACATAATGGTCGAACCACTCTTGTCGTGGTCGAACCACACTGTGGCAGCTTGCGTAGTCTCACCATTTCACGTATAACTTCCATATTCAAACTCCGATTTGAGTGATTCTTGCACTCACACGATTCTCTCTTCCTTGGATTTTATCCATATAAAGAAATCTCATAAACTCCAACATTTGAATGTGTAATAAGTCATGCAAAGTGGAACAGTCATGATGAGTAGGAACTGCTTGTGCGACATCACCATTTTGATCATAACTTTCTCATTTGGATTCCGATTGGGGTGTTTATTATGCCAAAACGACCCTCTATTTTGTGGCTTTCCAACCACTTATTATACTTCCATTTTTTAGCTCCACACAAATACAGAAAAATTACACAAGTTGGACGTGCATTTTTCAGCATTCTTGCACAAGTTGCACCTTTTCTCCAACTTTACACTTTTGATTCTTTTTCTACCTAAAACATACTAAAACATCTAAAGTGTACCTTTATCTCACATATACTGAATATAAGATACTTGTGCTAATATATGATAACAATTCCCACTAAAAAGGTGTTATATTGGATACTAAATCACGCTTATTTTCACTCTCATCACTAAGGGCATTGCTGCAGTAAAAGACGACCCATGTTGCATATCAGGTTGGTTGCCCTTTGAAACAAACACCGCATCAATAGAGGTAAGTATTGGGCCAAACGTTGCGATCCCATCAACCCTGGTCCCTCCAATTTCTTGAGGATGATGTCAACTTTGTTCTCCATGGTAGATATTTTTGTTGAGCATCCTTAACTTCACCCAAAACCCTCTCCATTTTATCGCATCTCTCCATTATGACTGATTCGAATCTCTCATTCGTAGTGGTCATCTTGATGAAGAGAGATGGCAGGTCGGACCAATTGATAGAGTTAAGGTGATTCTAATAACAAAATAATCCCTCAAGAGGGCCACAGAGAATTGAATTCTCCGCCACAAGCCTGAAGGCTGCACTCCTTCAAAGAAGGCCACAGAGAAATAACTCTGCCACAAACCAATAAGATTGTAAATAGATATTTCTTATTTTGATGATCTCTCTAGAATAACATGCTGTATTTAAATAGGTTCAAGGCCACAATCACAACCCCAACCCTAATTACTAATAGGTATTTAAATTGGTTCAAGCGCCACAATCACAACCTTAATCCTAATTACTAACATAGTAGGAATATAAAATAGCAGGAATAGGAAATAAGGAAATAAGGAAACTAAATAATCTAAACTTAGTAGATTATTGACTAAAAATAAAATACTAAAATAACTTTTTGCTCTATCACACACACACATGCATTGATGAACATTATGTTATGATATTAAGGGCACTCACTAGTTCCACCTAAGCTCCTTCTTAAAATACTTAGGATGTAGACTACGTTGGGGGTCATTCACACCTAATATAATCTCTAAAGAGCTCTTAAGAGTGTCTCGAATTCTCACCATTCTTATAGGTATTTACGGCTATTAATATACCGGTATAAAGATATTATCACAAAGAATTTTCATTAGTAGGCAGGGGCATTTGCCTATATTCCCTTTCTAAGATCAAGTGAGTATTGGTTCTCCTCATTAGGTCAAATACTTTTACATGTAATCTTTTCTAATGTCCTATCATAAGGTTCTAAGCATGGATTGAATCTCTCATGTCATACTTATAATAAAGTCATCTCATGCCATCAAATGATTCAATCAATCAACCCCAACATATAATCAAGTTTAAACTCTATTTCACATGCAATGATCAATTAACCACACAAGTTAACAAGAGATGAGAATATGTATTCATGATAGAAAATATTCAATCAATTCATCAAACATGTGGTGTGAAAAAGCTATTGTAAAACTTTAAAATTCACGGTCCAATCAAATGGCAACACGTGGATTTTCTAGATTAAATATCAATTTTAATCTATTTTGGAATTTAAATAAATTAATTCCTAAATATAGATTAATAAATAATTGATAGTTAATTTGAGCCCAACAAATTAAATGGGTTTAAATTAAGAGAGGTCTGGCCCAAGTCAAATAAGCCTAAGTCAAATGAGGCCTGACTTAAGCCTCACAAGCCCACACAAATTAAATTAGGCCCAAGTAAAATAGGCACGATTATAGTCAAATAGTGTTGGAGGCCCAAGCCTGTGGAATAGAGCCCAAATATCCCTGGACCAACTAGAATGCAAGTTATTTATGGGGCATCTTCACCTCTCACCTATATAAAGGGGCCCTCCTCCATTCATTTGGACAGACATTCAAGCACCTGAAGACGATGACGCTCTGAAAAGATTGAAACATGAGCAACGCTCCTCAAGATCTTCAAGCATCTTCAAGTCAAGAATGGTATACGATTCGGGATCAAGGTGCTAAGCCCCCAAATCAAGCGTTCTTCGTGCACTAAGTTCTTCAGTGTTCTTTGAGTCAAGAATAGTGTATGATCCTGGATCAAGGTTCTAAGCCCCTTAGATCGAGTGTTTTCACATCAAGTACATTTAATCCAAACAAAGGTTCGATGCCTCTGGATAAACGTTTGAAAGCCCCAAATTTGAGATCGAACAAGCTTAAACTGAAGATTCGACTCAACATACACAGTCAGCACAGTCAACGCAGTAAGCGCAGTCAAGTCAACAAGTCAAAGTCAAGGCCAAATTGGTTCGAGAGAAGAATCAGAGGATAGATAGAGATTGTTTTCTTAATTCTCAAATTAATCCATCTGGATTATTGTTGTAATTCTCTTATATTTATTTTATTATAAATACAAAATTTGTTGTTACAAATTTTGGCACGCCCAGTGGGACAGTCTCTACCTCTCATCTCTTCTTTCTACAAACTCGAAGATACAATGTATTACTCCTCTTATGATCGTAATAAAAAGGTCATCTACCTCAAAGCCTTTAGAACTGCAGGCTGTGAAGACTCAAGTGATGACTCCACTAAAGATTGTGATACTAAGGCCCACTTCATCAAAACCTCCAGAGTTGCAAACTAAAAAGGTTGAAGTCATTACAAGAAGTATGTTTGAAGCCTCCTCAGAGACAAACCATATGGTTGGGATTGCTCTCCATAATCCACTACACAACAACAAAGATGGTGAAGGTGACATCTGCTGCTCAAACCTCGCTCAATGTCAAGCTCACCATCTGCCTCAACTGCAGCTGCAGTGATAACGACAAGTGCTATAACTATCGAGGAACAACTTGCAAGTATGATGAGAGCCATTGAAGGACTCAACAAGCATATGGAAACTCAAGACTTAAAGATCTAACAACTTATGAAGAAGATGGAAAATGCAGAGACAAGTCGTGCAAATGGAAAACAAGTTGAGAATGAACATGAGGAGGAGGAGGACTCCACAAAACATCATCTATCTGAAGAAAATCAACCTGAGAAAAGATACAAGTTTCAGCTGATGAAATAACTCCTGTCGACCAACTAAAGGCCATTGTGTTGGAGACGTTAAAAGATAAGTTTTAAGAGAGTTCCAAACCTTCTTCAACCTACTTCAAGCCATATACAAAGAGGATTGACAACTTGAGGATGCCAATTGACTACCAACCTCCCAACTTTCAACTGTTCGATGGCAAAAGCAACCTAAGACAACATGTGGCGCACTTCATCGAGACATGCAATGATGTTGGGAACTATGGAGATCACATGGTAAGACAGTTAGTACCCTCTCTCAAAGGAAATGTGTTCGACTGGTACATCGACTTGAAAGACAACTCCATTGACAGTTGGGGACAAATGGAAAAAATATTCCTCAACCGCCTCTATAGTACACGAAGAATGGTTAGCATAATAGAGCTAACAAATACTCGTCAAAGTGATGAAGAATATGTAATTGACTATATCAATAGATGGAGGAGCCTAAGCCTTAATTGCAAGGAAAAGCTATCAAAAACTTCAGCTATTGAAATGTGCATTCAAGGGATGCAGTGGAATCTTCACTACATACTCCAAGGAATTCGGCCTAAAACTATTGAAGAGCTGGTTACAAGATCACACGACATGGAGTTGAGCTAGACTTCAAATGACATCGAATGGCCTTCTATTCAAGACTCTTATGATTTTGTAGACATGCTTTCTGATAAGCTTGTGGAAGAGAAACCGCTTTCATATAAAGGAAGTAGAAGTAAGAGAAAATAGTGCATCCCAAGATTGGGGGCACTAAACTATTGATAAATCAATTCAAAGCTCCTTGACATGAGCGAAAACTATCTGCATGACGCTCCTTGATATGAGCATAAACTTTATAAAATCCTCAAGTCAAAACTCCCTGACACGAGCGAAAACTATCTACATTACACTCTTTGATATGAGCTTAAACTATCTAAAATCCTCAAATCACGCTTCTTTATATGAGTTAAAACTATCCACACATGATGCTCCTTGATACGAGCTAAAACTATCTAAAATTTCTCAAGTTATGCTCCTCGGCATGAGCAAAAAAAACTATCTACACAAAGCTCCTCGACAAGAGCAAAAACTATCCACACAATACTCCACGACACGAGCAAAACTGTCCATACAATACTCCTTGATATAAGCTAAAACTATCTACACAATACTCTTTGACACGAGTATAATCTATCTCCACATCAAATCAAATCTCTTTGAGAAGAGACTAAATTCTCTACACATTATGCTCCTTGATGCATGAGCCTAAACTGCATGTTACTCCTGGTCTACATGAGTATAAACTGTGTACGACAAACTCCTATTCCGTATGAGTATAAAATGTGTAAACAAACTCTTGGCCCGCATGAGTATAAACTATGCACGGCACCCCCAATTAAAACCAAATCATGTCCATTTGAATCTAGGTAGCTTAGCATTTTGTTAAGTTCAGTCCTATTTTGGTTTGTTCGCAACAAGTTTGTGAAGCAAGCAATAAATTGAAGTATGTAAGGCAGTAAATAAATATCAAACACTGTGAAGCAAACCAATGATGCAATGATAAGGGAGAAGATGAACTTTATTGATAATATCATTACAGTTCAGTATAAAAGATAAGGCATTGGAATTAAATGGTTTCAATAGAAACTAATGAAAAATATTCATAATGGATAGCTCCTCTCGAGCGGCTTCCAAAGCTTGTGTAACACTCCTTAATTCATCAGCAATGGAATCTTCTAGGAGGGGTGTTTTCTTTAGTACACTAATATCCCTGGCAGCAGTTTGGGCTCCAAGCTTTGCACTTTGAACAGACTTGCAAAGGCGTTCAAATGTTTGAGATATTGCTTCTTTCTCCTTCAATAGGGTCTCAATTTCTTTTGCAATCTGCTTCAACCTAGTTTCAGATTCTTGCAGTTGTTTGGTTTCTGTGGCCTCTTTGCCTTTGTAGTCATGAGCACATTTTCTTGCATCAGTCAGATGCTTTCAATGTCTCTCTTGGGCATCCCATTAGCAAATTTTATCTTCACGGCATCATATGCATCAGCCTTAGAAAATAAGAAATTGAATGATTGTTCTAAGGCAGATCAATCGATCCCTTGAGTGCTTTTGAAGTTATTCACCATCTTAAGTCCTTCATTCCTCATAGAAGATAATGAGGTGACAGGAGCCCTCTTCAGTTTTTCTTGAAAGCGTTTCCACACTGTCAAATTAGCTAGTTTCCTAGCATCCATGATCTCTGCATCAAAGTTAAATTCTGTAATTTTTGGAGCTTCGATCATATTAACTAAAGGGTGAGATTCTAGTATAATGGGAGAAACATGATCTGGGAAGCCATCATCAGCTAAACCTTTTGGGGCTGCAACGGAAGCTGATCCTTCTTTCCCAAAGTCATAAATTAGAGCCAAATACAGCATGCAGATGCTACAAAAAAGAAGAAAGAGATGTTAGAAAATGGCTACAGGTTGGAAGTATGTAACTCATGATTAAAAGGGGATGGAAACCTCAACTTGAGTTATCGGGATAGGCACCGAAGATTTGGCTATCTTAATCCTCTTCTATTTGTGGTCTATGGTACTCTCATTTGAATGAGAGAGACCACTCTTTCTCTTTTCTACTCCATCATAATTCCCTTCAATCACCTTTTGAGGGGGCGGTGCCTCTAACATTACAACTGCTTCATCAGCCTCGGCATTACCTGAATTGCCAATAATGTTAACTTCTTCTTCTACGTCATGGCTCAGAATAATTTTAATTAAATATACCACATGATCTACAAAATAAGTGCCATGAATCTAAGAGGACCATTCAACGTATTCTGATGAGCAGAAGTTTTTTATTCTGAATGAGCACATGGAAAAATCATTGTAGAGCGAGAATTACATAAGGCACATTGCCTCCAGTACTGGAGCCAGTGCTCTAAAGTGGTTTCTCGAAGGTCCATCTTTATCTTCCCTGGAGTATCTTGATAAAAGCTAAATTGGCAGCTAAATCGATGTGGGCTGTAAGGTTCAATGAGAAATCCCTCGTTCTGCCGCAGGGTAAGATAATTCGTATGAATAGCAATGAAGAAACTCCAATCACGCCAATATGATTGGTCATTGTAAACATACTCCATTGGATCCTTTATTAGGTGAACGTAGCAAAACAAAGAAGCATCGTTTCCATTTTGAAGCTTTTTGCGAGCACTAGTTGGATTAAAGTACTTTGCTCCATTCTTGCCTGAATACATCAACATTGAAGGAATTTTCTTTTCGTGAGGGGCCGGATGATGAGTATTGAAATAATGAGCCAACCAAGTATAAACAAAATGTATGGAAAATATTGACTTCACTTCAGAGGGTCTAAGCTCATTTGAAATTTTATTCAAACCTCTGTAGATGCTTGTCAAGATGGAACGACAAGTCCAACCAATTTTCTTGTAACCATCAAACTCGCTACATTAAAGGTGCCAGGACGTATCAAGTCTATTTCATCATTAGGAAGCACGAAGGAACAAGTCCAACAAGCCAAGTGAGCAGCCAGATACGTTTTCTCTTGTTGCGTAGCATCAATACCAAGCATTTTAAATGGTTCTATCATTACAGAAGTCCATTTCTTGTAATCACCAATAATCCCCTTAGGATTGTATATCTTCTTGCGGTGGGCTTTCCTCCTCCGCTCTACACATGCAGGGGGTTCCTTGTACGTCATAGTCAGATAAAACCAAAAGTCTTCCCATCAAGTAAGCGAAACAGAATTAATACCATCAAGACTACGAAGCCTATGATAAGCATGCAGCAAGTGCCAGCAACTAGATGGAATGCGTAAACCAGTGGCGTTAGGCTCATTGAAGAGCTCGGGTTTATTGGGTACAACTTCTACATACAAGTGACCAGCTAGCGGTAATCCCGTCCAGTTATACAAATCCCATAAAGAAATCAAAACTTCTCCAGAGGAAGTAAGTAAGGTGTTGGTAACAGGGCACCACGCCTCAAAAAAAACTTTGATGAGTTTACGACTGCAGTCATACGTGAATAAAGATGCGAAAATAGGTTCATAAATCTTTGTTTTTTCAGGATCAAGGTGATATCTTCTTAGGACAACTTCAGTCCACTCCCAATATCCGGTAGTATAATGGAATTCCCCGAGAAAACTCACTGAATTGCCCTATGTAGCGGTACGGTTGATTATTTGGCGCTCTAATGTGGGCAAAGGGCTAATGTTTAGCTTCTCTTTAGTATGGTTAGCCGCTTTCAAAACTGCAACTTTGGTTTCACCCAAGTCCAGGTCTCTAGTCCAAGTCTTTAGACCAAATTTGCTACTCTAGCGAGGAGATTTCTCTATAAGTATAGCCATCAGGGTCTCTCAATCAGAAGATGAGTTGCTACATCTGATGGTGTCAGTTTGCTATAAAGGATCACCAATTGACGCTTATTGGAATCTATGACCATACTCTTGAAGTGAACCATCTTAAAGTTGAAATTAACTGCAAGAAAATATATGAGAAAGTTTCAGCAAAATGAGGGCTCTAATTAATTTATATTTATGGATTTAATTAATTAAAAGGCCCTAAATAAATTTATGGGACCAATTAATTATTAAATTCGAACTTATAAATTAAACGTATGAGGGGAGGAGCCCAAAATATTGAAGTGAGCAATTAAATTCATTCATGTTTAAACTTAATTGATTTAAATTTAAAAGCATGAATTAAATTTAATTCAAGTCCAATGGATGTTAGAGGCCCGAATTCCTTATTTAAGAAGTGAGCCAATTGATAAATTGAACACAAGGCCATGTTTGAATTAAAATGGGCTCAAGTTCAAGGATAAAGTTTGTAGCCTGCAAACAAAGCCCAATCAAGCCCAAGATTGACTAAATAAATTGGGCTAAATAAAGTTAAAATTAACCCAATTTTGAAAGTCAAAGTTAAAAAAAAGGAATCGATTCCTTTTTCCAAAACAAGGGACGTGAGTAACAGCTGGTTTAGAAAAGGAAACTTTATCTCTCGCATGTAATCTTGTTGACCAATTAGAATTAGTCAATCATGCATCTTTCTATCCTCTAAAGAAATCACGTCAATTTTTCCTTCTCTCTAAGGAAAGGAAAAAAAATACTCCCTCCGTCCACTCGAAAGAGGGTCTTTTACTTTTGTGCACGCAGATTAAGAAGTATTATTATTTAATGTGTAGTGGGTAGTTGTATTAGTGAGAGTGTGGATCCCATATTTTAGTTGTATTAGCGGATGTGTATGGGTCCCATGTGTGTAAAAAAGGAAAAGACCCTCTTTGGGACGGACGACCAAAATGGAAAAAAACCCTATTTCGAATGGACGGAGAAAGTAATAATTTTGCCCCTCTTTTCTATTCATCGAAAGAAATTGGGAAAAAAAATTCTCTCAAGTTAAGAGCAGAAAATCTTCCCCAAAATTAGAGAGTTTGAATTTGAAGTTGTGTCTCTCTAAGCCAGGTTCTATAAAAAAATCAGAAGCCTCGCCAGCTATCAGAAATGTAAAGTTCGTCGCCACATTGATGTCGGGTCGGCTATCACTCAACCGTTGATAACCAAGTCGCCAGCGGCATCACCACCTCGTCGGAGCCTGCTGTTCACACTCCACTAGTGGCAAACTTGCCATCCACCCATCCGGTCGCCGTCAACGGTTGTTAGTCCCTTCCAGCCCCTCGACGGAGCATGCCCAATCTCGACCGTGCAACGCGATGCCACCAAAGGCACGAACCCAACGAGCAGCCACCATGGGTGGTCTCGCCGCGAGTCTGTCGTCACTACAGGATGCCACTGTTGGAAAACTCAAAGGTTTAACGCATGGCATCACCTCTTGTTTCCAATCCGATCACCCTTCACCACTCAGCCCAGCCGTCGATATCACAAGCTCTGCCACTGGATTCGCCCAATTTGTCCGACCACATGCTCTTGCGTAGGTCGTCGACTGGTCACCAGCCGTCGAAAACCTTGTGGCCTGCTGCGAATTGCACCGCCAACTCGGCGGAGGATCCCGCTGATATTAGTCACATGTCCTATTTGCAAACTCATGACCAGTCACCAACAAAGGACAAAGGTGCCATGCCAAATGCTGTTGTCGTTGTCAAAGCGACGCCATCTTCTATTTTTATCATCGATGATTCCAGCCCCTGCTTCGCAACGACCACCACCGCGCACAACTAAAATCCCAACCGTAGAAGCCGGCCATCGCCATACGCAAGTAGGTTTCCATCTCAATTTCATCATCAGACTACTAATGATCATGTTGATGCATATCGGCTTTTGCCGAAAGGCATGCCGATCTGCCACTTAGCTGAGTGCTGCCCATATCCATAGTGGAACTGATCCCCGTCAATTCCATTAAAAGGGACAACCAAGGGACAATCATTAATTCTATTAAAAGGGACAACCTTAATTCTATTAAAAGGGACAACCGAGGGACAATCGATTAATTCCATTAAAAGGGACAACCGAGGGACAATTGATTAATTCCATTAAAAGGGACAACCAAATCGAGGGACAATCGTTAAAAGGGACAACTGAGGGACATTTCATTAAAAGGGATCACTATCAATTCCATTAAAAAGGACGAGGCTCAACATCGATTCCTTTGAAAAGAAAGAATGACGAGGTCTGTTGAGGGTTACAGATATACAAGTCCATATGAAAGTTGTTTAATTCTCGAGGTTGACATGAGGAATCCATAAAGAAGAAGTAGTAGTGTCTTGTTACATAATATTCAATTATTGATGGATAAAGTAAGAGAAAGCAAAGTATATAAAAAGAATAGCAACTGTTCAATGTGAATTGGTATGCATGTGAATAGGAATGCAAGTATGCTCTACAGATTATTACTAAATTGCTTACATTAAAGTGAAGTAAATTGAGGGTGTACCTTGATCATGGGTAATGAGTTCGTTGTGTCATATGATGAGTTCCCGAGGAAATCTGCAAGAGAAAAAAAATATTTACGCTACACTTTGAAAAAAAAAATTGAAGAAAAGAAAAGAAATCAGAATTGAAACTGCCTTATAGTCGATTGATGAAGAAATCAAACACACCGAGCCTCTTATTATATAGTGAGGAGACTGCGGCAAATTATGGAAATTATTTGCATGATTGAAATCTCTCAAGATTTCAAGAGATTTCTTTTACTAATTTTTAGCAAAGATTTGCAAGTCATCTTGATGAGCAAGAAGCAAATCTGTCCATATTTCCTATCACCCGTAATCTTGAAATTAAGCAGGGAAGAAGTTAATTTAGGCTTGAAAGAAAGAGTTGGGCCAAAACTTTACTTGTAGGATAAAGTAACTCAAATTGTGTAATTAAAAGCCCAAATTAAAAATATTGAAAATAAAAGGAACATTTGCGATTCCTTCACATCAAGATATAGCGTCCGTGAACAAATCGCAAGGGGGCATTTGTAAGCAGTTAAAATTCACAGTCCAAACAAATGGCGACATGTGAATTTTTTTATTAAATATCAATTTTAATTTATTTGGAATTTAAATAAATTAATTCCTAAAAATTGATTAATAAATAATTGATAGTTAATTTGAGCCCAACAAATTAAATGCGTTTAAATTAAGAGAGGTCTGGCTCAAGTCAAATAAGCTCAAGTCAAATGAGGCCTGACTTAAGCCACACAAGCCCACACAAATTAAATTAGGGCCAAGTAAAATAGGCTTGATTATAGTCCAATAGTGTTGGAGGCCCAAGCCCGTGGAATAGGGCCCAAATAGCCCTGGACCAATCAAAATGCAAGTTATTTATGGGGCGTCTTCACCTCTCACCTATATAAAGGGGCCCTCCTCCATTCATTTGGACAGATATTCCAGCACCCGAAGACGACGGCGCTCTGAAGAGATTGAAACACGAGCAACACTCCTCAAGATCTTCAAGCATCTTCAAGTCAAGAACGGTATACAATTTGGGATCAAGGTGCTAAGCCCCCAAATCAAACATTCTTCGTACACTAAGTTCTTCAGCGTTCTTCGAGTAAGAACAAGAACAGTATACGATCCTGGATCAGGGTTCTAAGGCCCCTAGATCGAGTGTTTTCACATCAAGTACGTTTAATCCAAACAAAGGTTCGACGCCTCGGGATAAATGTTTCAAAGCCCCAAATTTGAGATCGGACAAGCTTCAACTGAAGATTCGACTCAACGCACACAGTCAACGCAGTTGATGGGAGTGAAAATAAGCATATTTTAGTATCCAATTTAACACTTTTTTTATGGGAATTGTTATTATATATTAGCACAATTGTCTTATATTTGATATATTTGAGAAAAATATGCACTTGAGGTGTTTTATTGTATTTTAGGTGGAAAAAGGATCAAAAGTGCAAAGTTGGAGAAAATGTGCGATTTGTGTAAGAATACTGAAAAATACATGTCCAACTTGTGTAATTTTTATGTATTCTTATTGAGCTCAAAACTGTAAGTGTGATACATGATTGGAAAGCCACAGAAGAGAGGATTGTTTTAGCATAAGGAACACTTCAATCGAAGTCCAAAAGAGAAAGTTATGATCAAAATGGTGACGTCGCGCAAGCTATGCTGAACAGAACGGCTGTGCCACTTTACATGACTTTTTACACCTCCAAATATTGAATTTTCTGTGAGTTATTTATATGGATAGAAAGCTAAGGAAAATAGGATCGCGTGAGCGTAAGAATCACTCAAATTGAAGTTTGGATGTGGAAGTTATGCGCGAAATAGTGAGATTGTGCAAGTTGGTTCGACCAAGGCTTTCTGTTCGACCAAAGCCATTTTGGTCGAACGACAAAAGTCAAGTCTCACAGGAAATTTCAGCTTACAAACATCCCGTTCGACCAAGGTTTTCCAGTTCGACCAAAATCACCTTTGGTCGAATGGGGATACGGAATTCTGATTTCAACGGGTTTTATAACTCCAGTGTGAGTTTTTGCATGTTTTCCAAAAAAAATGCACATCCAAGGTCCATAAGGAGAGCTTACAAGTATAAAAGGGGATGTAGATCACATCATTATTCATTTAGAGAGAGCAACACAACAATACTACACCCCACAAGGGGGGATCACCTCCCAAATATAATCCACATCTTTTTCTTAATCCATCCATCACTTTGAAGATTCGTTTGTGAAATCAAGAGGAGAACCAAGAGGATGATTCAAGATGGAGAAGGACGTGACGACACTCACATCTAGGGTTTCCTTCATTTTCTAATTTATCTTATATTTTTCGGGCATATGGGTAAGATCTATTCAACCCTTATGATTGTTCTTCGCAACATCATGGGCTAGAACCGTTTTAGTAGATCTTGTTGGATTGTATACTAAAAGTCTAGCTTTAGTATGAACAATGTTATAACAATTTATTTGAAATGAGAATCATATGATCAAATGATTGTGTCTTATAATTTATTTATATGTCCGATGCAATAGTCCACTTACTTTATACTGTAGATAATATGTTGTGCGACAACACGCGGAAGATCATATTATCAATTTTCTTATAAAGTATAAACAGATGCTCACAACCGAGATAGATGGGGACTCTCTACCGGGATGATTGTAGTGTGATTTAGTATTAGTTTGTCTTGACTATAGAATCACATTAGTATGCTTTGTGTCTATTGAGCAGGATCGCTTGGGATCGTTCGACTTATACTGATTTATAGGAGAACTTGATCTCAGTTATTATGGATGTTTGTGCTTTTAATCCCTATACAATAACCTCGACACGTAAGGCAGTATGTATTTTTTTGATTCATCAATGGGTGAGATTTACATGTAATTAAATTAACAAACTTGGTGAGTTGGGAAATAGTGTTGTTGTGCTGTTGATTGTAGAAGAAATCCATGACATAGGTTGATGATATCCCCTTAAGGAGCTCATAAGAATTATCATGTAAAACCTACAGGTCGATTTATTCTGACATGACAATGAGGTTGAGTGGTACTACTCTCGGATGGGATATTAATTAATGGAGTTGTCAGTAACTTAATTTATTAATGGGCATTGTATATCTTAAACATGTGGAGACTAACGGGCTCATTAGCCCATAACGTAATTATAGAATTAGAACGGTAGTGCAGTAATAATATTTTAGTGGTATATATTATTATTATTGGACTTAAGTATAAGCTTTGCTTGGATACATAAGCCCAATGGAGACCCAACTCTAATTTCTCCTCTTGGTCCTTGCTGTAGCCCATATATAAGTCATCTCAGCTATCCAGAAACCCTTATCAATTGATAATTCACGCCTAACACTGTGAGGAGGGTGAGGAAACAGCAGATTAAGAAGATTTTGAAGATCGTCGCCCACACGACGTCGAGATTGGACTTGGGAATACAGCAGAATACCAGAAGGTTGTTTGATGCTATTGTCCAACAACTTGAACGATTTTTTTTAAAATCTTATAGAACTCAGAACTAAACGTGTGATAGACCTTTGGAAAGCCACTGAAGAGAAGATCGTTTTGGCATATAGATCACTCAAATAAGAAATCATATGAGAGAGTTATGTCCAAAACGGTGAGACTGCACAGGCTGCCGGCGAGAATTCATCTTCTTCAACATACCCTGGTGAAAGGTAATACGTTTCTTTATTTTCTTGATTCCACTGGATTAGAAACGTATGGAACCCTGACGGTTCATGTTAACCAAATGATCGAACGCCAACAGATCTAGGGTTTTGAAGCTTTTTATTAATTAATTAAACTTTCGTGTGTATACTCCGTACAACACTACTTGTTGTTTAGTTTATATATGAATATGCATTTTTAATCCATACTCAGAGTCGTTATGTACATCTTCAACTGTTATATAGAGTCTGAATATATATCTGTTGGATTGTATACTAAAAGTCTAGCTTTAGTATGAACAATGTCATAACAATATTTGAAATGAGAATCATTGATCAAATGATTGCATCTTATAATTTATTTTATATGCATGATGCAATAGTCCAAATACTTTATACTGTAGATAATATGTTGTGCGACAACACGCAGAAGATCATATTATCGGTTTCCTTATAAAGTATAAACAGATGCTCACAACTGAGATAGACGGGGACTCTCTATCGGTATGGTTGTAGTGTGGTTTGGTATTAGCTTGTCTTGGCTATAGAATCACATTAGTGCACTTGTGTGTATTGAGCAGGACCGCATGAGATCGTTCGACTTATACTGACTTATAGAAGAACTTGATCTCTGTTATTATGGAAGTTCGTGCTCTTAATCCCTATACAATAACCTCGACACGTAGGGCAGTATGTATTTCTTTGATTCATCAATGGGTGAGATTTATAAGTATTAAATCAACAAACTCGGTGAGTTGGGAAATAGTGTTGTATCTATGGTGTGTTGTTGATTGTAGAAGGAATCCATGTCCGTCATAGGTTGATGATGTCCCCTTGAGGAGCTCATAAGGTTTATCATGTAAATCTTGCAAGTGGATTAATTTCCGGCATGATAATAAGGTTGAGTGGTACTACTCTCGGATGAGATATTAATTCATTTGAGTTGTCAGTAACTTAATTAATTAATGGGCATTGTATATCTTAAACATGGGGAGACTGTCGGGCTTATAATAAGAAGGAGCCCAGAACATAATTTTGGGATTGGACGGGTAGTGCAGTAATAATATTTTAGTGGACTATATTATTATTATTGGATTTAATTAAAAGCTTTGGGCTAAGCTTGGTTAATTAAATTCAATTGAGGCCCAGCCCAATTTCTCCTCCTGGTCCCTGCTGTAGCCCATCTATATAAGTCATCTCAGCTCCTGTTAACCCTAAGTCAGTGCCTCATTTGACAGTTAGAAAGAACAGGAGCAGATTGAGAGAATCCTGCGGATTGTTGCCCACACAACAGCAGGATTCGACTTGGGACATACATCAGAAGATTGAGAGGTGGTTCTCTGCAATGGTTCATCCTCTACATCAACCCAGAAGTACGGTAAACACGTTTTATGCTTCCGCTGATTTTGTTTGCCTGTTTATCCTAGCGGATCACGTTGAACCGCACGATCCAATTGCCAACAATTGGTATCAGAGCGTTGGTTTCGTGGTGAAACGTGAGACGTTAGGTATGGTTTGATCATGCGTGTGTTAATTGTCGATAGAAAGCATGTAATTAGGGCTTCATTTTTGTGAATTATCCTATGTGCTTTATACGATATATATAGCACATGTGATTGTTGAGATTATACTTGTTGATCACACGCACACACGAATTTGCACCATG
Organism: Pogostemon cablin; assembly: GCA_023678885.1. Lineage (NCBI taxonomy): Eukaryota > Viridiplantae > Streptophyta > Magnoliopsida > Lamiales > Lamiaceae > Pogostemon > Pogostemon cablin. Next base: position 11,059,903 of record CM042973.1, on the reverse strand, counting down.
AGCGCCGAGTGTAAGTTTTGAGTTGCGATCATCGTCTGATGGGCTGTGAAAAGCAACGGGCTATTGATGGCGTGACTGGACACTTGCGTCTGTGGTACGATGGAGAATGAATCTCCCGTGAAACACGTGGAACACCCTAACGATTAGAGAAAGGCCTCTTCGACTGCTCCCTGATCAGAGAAAGGATCTAATGTGATACTAAGTCACGATCAGGGGAAAAAAGAAAGAAGGATGCGGTTGGTTCAAGGAATTCATGTCCGAGAGCAGCGGCAGTAGGCGAGAACGGCAGCGGTGACCATCGTGGCTGTGAGCGACGGACATAAAATCTGACCTGGAAGGAAATCCACGACGAGGATACGGTTGGTGGGTGGCGTGAATTTTCCAGGCCAGTCAACTCCATGGCCTGCGATCGGCAGCCTTGGTGACAACTGATGCTTGTCGAAGGCTGCAGCATGAAGGCAGAGTTCAGCGCAGCCGGCAGTTAGAGTCGATGGTGATAGAATGGAAAAACATAGTCGGCGCAAGGCGAGAGACTCCAGTCAGCGGCGGCTGAAGAACGACGGATGTCTCGACTGGTGCACGGCAGATTCCGGGCGAGTCCATGGCGGACCAGTCGTGGTGTGAGGCAGCGGCGGGGAGCAAGCCAGTTGACGCTCCTGGGCAAGACAGAAACAGCGTTGCGTCGATTGGAAGCATCTCCCTGATGGCTGTAGGACTGGCGTGGGTCGGACGGAGTGATGAAGGAGTCGGCTTCTCTTTTTTCTCGTCTGTGCAAACCAGCGATGGCAGCAGCTCGGTCGGGCTCCTCGGTAGTCGATGATGCTGTGCTTCAGTTGGGTCGGACGGCGTGATAAGGTCGGCGACAACGTTGATGCCGTCGCTGGCTGGCCCTGCTGGATGTTCCGGCGATGGTGCAGCAGCGGGAAGTGCTGGCGGTGTCTGGATGTTGCGGCTGAGAAATAGGGCAGCATGTGTATGGGCTGTTGCTGTTGGGCCATATTTTGCATGTTGGGCTCTTTAGCTTATTTCTTGCTGCTTGGGCTTAGTGGGCTCAATTTTATGTGGTTGAAGAGACATCAATTTATTAGATGCTGCTCAATTTTAATTTGGTTTTGGGCTGTTGGCCCAAATTTAATTAAAATGGGAATGGGCTGCTGGACTAATTAATTTAATTAATTGTGAGTAATGGGCCAAGCATAAAAAATTAGTTTTATTTTGTGCTAGTGGAATTAATTTAGTTTTGGGCTAAGTTTATGGGCCATAGATAATGAGTATGATTAATTAATTAATCTGCTGCTCATTTTGTGCTTATTTGATGCTCTAGGGCCCATTTAATTAATCCACTAATTATGCAATTAATTAATGTTATATAACTGATTAATTGATTTAATTGTCAATTACTGTTGTATATGTGAAAGGCATATTCTATGTGATTTATTTATTTAAATTACTGTTAATAGAAGCATGTCTTAGTTGTATATTTTATTCTGGAATATTATATGCATGTTAAAACCCTCGGTATTAAATAACTAAGTGGGAGAGGGGATTGGTAATAAATTCCCACGGCCTCCATTATTGGTTTGTAAGTGATGTGAGTAAACTTGCGCGTCGGCATTAGAGCCTTCCTCCCTAACGGATGAGTTTATTCACGGATCACTGGTACAAACTTCTTTAAATAATTATTGTTTGTAATGTGTTGCATATGGGCTTGCGCGTTGGCTATAGTGCCTTCCTCCCTAACGGATGAGCTTATATGCGGTTCACTAGTACAAACTTATATAATTGATGGTTGTAGAAAGTTATCTAAGCGCGTGTGTACTTCTCTAACAGTAAGGCACATAAGCTTGGGCAGCGGACTTGGGATCAAATAATGGTGTACACTTAGATGTGAATAATTAGTATCCTCCTCAACGGAGTCACTGCTATTATTTACATGGCTAAAGAGGAACCGACTATTAATTATTTTGTCATAAAGTTAGGTTGACAAATGAAATTAATGGGTAAAACCTTCTCTTGTAAATGTTCGGGTTTGTAAACGTCCACCCTAACGTGGCTTGCAGACTCACGGTGCTTGAGATGTCGGTGAATTTTATTTTTATATTGTTTTGAGGGAAACAATATAAAAGGATAAAATTCGAAGATTTGATCGGTAAATTTATTTGTGATTCTCTGAATTTCGGATGGTTTTATTTAACTTATTATTAACTAAAAGACATTATATTTACTCGTCCATATTAAATGATTAGAAAAGAATCTTAGTTTTGAAAATTACTGCTTAAGAAAATACATGTGTATTCTCACAAAGGACATCTCATGATGCCTATTAAAGTCTCTAGTGAAGAGATGAGAGATTCATAGAAATATGATGATCTCATGTAACTCTTCGGATACTTGAGTAAATTAAAAAGGCAAAAGATCATGGTTAAATTGATGAATGAATTGGAAGAGCTTGGAGTAGAAATTGAAAGGGAAACCTAAATCAATTTATTCTTCACAATTTGCCTGGATGTTTTGAACAAGTTCTACCTGAAATACGAAAGGTTGTACATGGTGGGAAACTTCTAACAAAACATGTGGCAAAAGAAAGCCAATTTTCATCATGAACTGAACAAGGTTAATATCTTATTTACTAATGGTTTAAACATGATTAGTGATGGCATCTACTGACACGAAGTATGTAGATACTGGAATCACTAAATGTTTATCACTGAGTAAGGATAAGATTGTTAATAACATGGGTAAAACTACAAAGGTAGTGGCTATTGCAGTGGGAGTTGTTTATTTATCTCATGATAAGAATAAACGATTGATTATGAGAAATTGTCTTTACGTACGTTTCATAGAAAGAATTTAATTTCGGTTTCTATGCATTAACGGATGGATACTTCATTTCATTTAAATGACATGGTCATAGAAATGAGGAATGAGGCTATAATCCGTTAAAGTACGTTGGTGGATAATTTGGATACTCTTGAATCATGCACATCCCACAGATGCAATAAAAAGTAGTTAAATAATGCATCTTCTAATATAAGTAAGAGAAAGGAACCTTCGGAAATGAACTAAACATACATTTGGCGTCTATGACTAATTCATTTTACTTGAGTAGGATTCAAAAGTTGATAGCCGATAGACCGTAAGGTTTATCTGAAGTGGAAACTATCGGACTTGCGAGTCTTGCTTAGAAGTAAAAATGATTATCTGCCTTTTTAAGGCTGTGGGGTGTAGAGCCAAAGATATATATGTTGGAATTAGTTCATTCTGATTCAAGCGAACCTAATATTATCCAGGCGAGAGGTGGTTATGAATATTCGAAGATTATTCTGGAAACCAATATATTTATATGATGCACTGCATGTCTAAGTTCTTGGATTAATTCAAGAACTGTAAGGCTGGTACGGTGAGCGTCATGGAAAATATATCATATCATTACGATCCAATCGTGATGATGAAAACCTCTTGGGATAGTTAGGAACTAATAATCAGAAGTTGAGATTAAATCTCAAGTGGACTACACCGGGCATGCCCCAGCTGAATGGTGTGGTGGGTAGAAGGAATAAGCCTCTTATGGTAATGATTAGATAGATGATGAATTATTTGGAATAATTAAAATTCATTTTATGGATATGCCCTAGAAACAGTAATTCGTAAAACATTTGTCTATTTGTGGGACATCCTGGAAAAATGAAGGTTGATTTATTTAGTCCAAAAGATCGAATGGTGACTGTTAACACAAACACCAAATTTTTGGAAAAGGACTATGTAATAAATCACAAACCCATGCATAAGTTGTTCTCAAGAAAGTGAGAGAAAAACACAAAGTGTAAGTACCAAGTATACAAGAGGACATACCACAAGGTAAACTGCAACGCGTGTCACGTCTGATACACAATTACATGTAGTGCCTTGTCGTAGTGGGAGGGTTGTGTGACAACCCATAAATATATGTTTTGGGAGAGTCGTGAGACTTGATCCCTAGTAAACATGGTATTGTCCCACGGATACGAAGTAGCACTACAAGATGAAAATGCGGAATTTTAGCAAGATGCAATGAATGATGAAATAGAATCAATGGATTCTAAATTAAGTCTGGAGCTTGAACGATCACTAAAATGGTGTAAAAGCCATTGCAAGTGATCATAGGAAATAAAAGAGGATCATACAGAAAGGTGAAAACCTTGGAAGCAAAGCTTGTTGCGAAAAGGTGTACTCAGAAAGAAATGGTTCGATTATGAGGGAACATATTCGCTGGTAGCTATGCTTAAATTGATCCGGATTCTTTTATTTATTGCTGCTCATATTGAATTATGAAAAACAGCAAATAGATGTCAAGACAGCTTTCCTGATTGGAAGTCTTGAGGAAAACATCTTTGTGAAGCAACCAGAATAATTCATTGCAAAGTACTAATAGCATTTTGATAATAAGCTTAAAATTGTCCAGCGATGGACTTAAAGCAAGCTTTAAGATCGTGAAGCATCTGTTTTGATTAGATAATCCAGTGGCATGGATTTAAATCAATGAGCGGATAAGTCTTGTGTGTTGTAAAGAGTGACGGAAACGTGGTGGTGTTTCTTGTACTATACGTAGATAGTATCTTGCTCATTGGAGACAATGAAAGAGTATTATCGGGCGTATGGGTACGGTTAATAAAGCGGTAGTGATGAAGGACTTAAGAAAGGCAAAATACATCCTTTTGATCACGGTAATACGGATCACAAGAAAGGATGTTATGCTTATCTCAAGTTTCATAAAATGATACAGTCCATACTCGTTTAGCATGTAAATTTATCTAAGTGAATGTGTCTTTGAGACACAAGAAGAAGATAAAGTAGATGAAAGCGGTTCCTTATGCTTCGGCGAATAAGAAAGCTTAATCTAAAGAATGCTATGAACGAAGTTGGATATCTGTGTTGCTGAACGCTTGAACAGAAGGTATCAACGTAACCCGGAACAAGAATGATGAACTGTAGTAAGACATATATAAAGTGCCTGAGAAGGACTGGAAATTATATGTGGATTTACTAAACAGATTCACTGCTTCTTGTGGATTACGTAGATTCAGATTTTTTAGTCAGATTGGACGGCAGTAAATTCTCCTCAAAGGTTATGTGTTTAATCTTAGGAAGTAGAGTCATAATGTGGAGGAGTATTATATAGAAATATATTTCAGACTCCGGACTCCATCATGAAAAGATGATGAATTGGAGCCTATGAGGCAGCCAAAGTATCTATATGACTCTAGAGACTTCATGATGGACTTTGAAGTGTTTCTAAGTTTGCCCAAGGTAATCACAATTTACATTGATGATATTGGTGCAGTTGCAAACTTGAAGAAATCACAAGTCCATAAGGCAATTAAACACATGGAGCGCGAGTACCACCTGTTACGAGAAATAGTATGATGAGGCGAAGGTTGTTTTCGCCTAGATTGCATCGGATGATGACCTAGTAAACCATTTACAAGGACCTTAAGGCGAGAGCTTTTAATGGTCGTGTAGTGGGAGTAGGAATCAGATGTATGGCAGAAGACATGACAGCATAGTCTTTTAGTATAAGTGGGAGATTGTTGGATTGTATACTAAAAGTCTAGCTTTAGTATGAACAATGTCATAACAATATTTGAAATGAGAATCATTGATCAAATGATTGCATCTTATAATTTATTTTATATGCATGATGCAATAGTCCAAATACTTTATACTGTAGATAATATGTTGTGCGACAACACGCAGAAGATCATATTATCGGTTTCCTTATAAAGTATAAACAGATGCTCACAACTGAGATAGACGGGGACTCTCTATCGGTATGGTTGTAGTGTGGTTTGGTATTAGCTTGTCTTGGCTATAGAATCACATTAGTGCACTTGTGTGTATTGAGCAGGACCGCATGAGATCGTTCGACTTATACTGACTTATAGAAGAACTTGATCTCTGTTATTATGGAAGTTCGTGCTCTTAATCCCTATACAATAACCTCGACACGTAGGGTAGTATGTATTTCTTTGATTCATCAATGGGTGAGATTTATAAGTATTAAATCAACAAACTCGGTGAGTTGGGAAATAGTGCTGTATCTATGGTGTGCTGTTAATTGTAGAAGGAATCCATGTCCGTCATAGGTTGATGATGTCCCCTTGAGGAGCTCATAAGGTTTATCATGTAAATCTTGCAAGTGAATTAATTTCCGGCATGATAATAAGGTTGAGTGGTACTACTCTCGGATGAGATATTAATTAATTTGAGTTGTCAGTAACTTAATTAATTAATGGGCATTGTATATCTTAAACATGGGGAGACTGTCGGGCTTATAATAAGAAGGAGCCCAGAACATAATTTTGGGATTGGACGGGTAGTGCAGTAATAATATTTTAGTGGACTATATTATTATTATTGGATTTAATTAAAAGCTTTGGGCTAAGCTTGGTTAATTAAATTCAATTGAGGCCCAGCCCAATTTCTCCTCCTGGTCCCTGCTGTAGCCCATCTATATAAGTCATCTCAGCTCCTGTTAACCCTAAGTCAGTGCCTCATTTAACAGTTAGAAAGAACAGGAGCAGATTGAGAGAATCCTGCGGATTGTTGCCCACACAACAGCAGGATTCGACTTGGGACATACATCAGAAGATTGAGAGGTGGTTCTCTGCAATGGTTCATCCTCTACATCAACCCAGAAGTACGGTAAACACGTTTTATGCTTCCGCTGATTTTGTTTGCCTGTTTATCCTAACGGATCACGTTGAACCGCACGATCCAATTGCCAACAATTGGTATCAGAGCGTTGGTTTCGTGGTGAAACGTGAGACGTTAGGTATGGTTTGATCATGCGTGTGTTAATTGTCGATAGAAAGCATGTAATTAGGGTTTCATTTTTGTGAATTATCCTATGTACTTTATTCGATATATATAACACATGTGATTGTTGAGATTATACTTGTTGATCACACGCACACACGAATTTGCACCATGAGCGTCGAGTGTAAGTTTTGAGTTGCGATCATCGTCTGATGGGCTGTGAAAAGCAACGGGCTATTGATGGCGTGACTGGACACTTGCGTCTGTGGTACGATGGAGAATGAATCTCCCGTGAAACACGTGGAACACCCTAACGATTAGAGAAAGGCCTCTTCGACTGCTCCCTGATCAGAGAAAGGATCTAATGTGATACTAAGTCACGATCAGGGGAAAAAAGAAAGAAGGATGCGGTTGGTTCAAGGAATTCATGTCCGAGAGCAGCGGCAGTAGGCGAGAACGGCAGCGGTGACCATCGTGGCTGTGAGCGACGGACATAAAATCTGACCTGGAAGGAAATCCACGACGAGGATACGGTTGGTGGGTGGCGTGAATTTTCCAGGCCAGTCAACTCCATGGCCTGCGATCGGCAGCCTTGGTGACAACTGATGCTTGTCGAAGGCTGCAGCATGAAGGCAGAGTTCAGCGCAGCCGGCAGTTGGAGTCGATGGTGATAGAATGGAAAAACATAGTCGGCGCAAGGCGAGAGACTCCAGTCAGCGGTGGCTGAAGAACGACGGATGTCTCGACTGGTGCACGGCAGATTCCGGGCGAGTCCATGGCGGACCAGTCGTGGTGTGAGGCAGCGGCGGGGAGCAAGCCAGTTGACGCTCCTGGGCAAGACAGAAACAGCGTTGCGTCGATTGGAAGCATCTCCCTGATGGCTGTAGGACTGGCGTGGGTCGGACGGAGTGATGAAGGAGCCGGCTTCTCTTTTTTCTCGTCTGTGCAAACCAGCGATGGCAGCAGCTCGGTCGGGCTCCTCGGTAGTCGATGATGCTGTGCTTCAGTTGGGTCGGACGGCGTGATAAGGTCGGCGACAACGTTGATGCCGTCGCTGGCTGGCCCTGCTGGATGTTCCGGCGATGGTGCAGCAGCGGGAAGTGCTGGCGGTGTCTGGATGTTGCGGCTGAGAAATAGGGCAGCATGTGTATGGGCTGTTGCTGTTGGGCCATATTTTGCATGTTGGGCTCTTTAGCTTATTTCTTGCTGCTTGGGCTTAGTGGGCTCAATTTTATGTGGTTGAAGAGACATCAATTTATTAGATGCTGCTCAATTTTAATTTGGTTTTGGGCTGTTGGCCCAAATTTAATTAAAATGGGAATGGGCTGCTGGACTAATTAATTTAATTAATTGTGAGTAATGGGTCAAGCATAAAAAATTAATTTTATTTTGTGCTAGTGGAATTAATTTAGTTTTGGGCTAAGTTTATGGGCCATAGATAATGAGTATGATTAATTAATTAATCTGCTGCTCATTTTGTGCTTATTTGATGATCTAGGGCCCATTTAATTAATCCACTAATTATGCAATTAATTAATGTTATATAACTGATTAATTGATTTAATTGTCAATTATTGTTGTATATGTGAAAGGCATATTCTATGTGATTTATTTATTTAAATTACTGTTAATAGAAGCATGTCCTAGTTGTATATTTTATTCTGGAATATTATATGCATGTTAAAACCCTCGGTATTAAATAACTAAGTGGGAGAGGGGATTGGTAATAAATTCCCACGGCCTCCATTATTGGTTTGTAAGTGATGTGAGTAAACTTGCGCGTCGGCATTAGAGCCTTCCTCCCTAACGAATGAGTTTATTCACGGATCACTGGTACAAACTTCTTTAAATAATTATTGTTTGTAATGTGTTGCATATGGGCTTGCGCGTTGGCTATAGTGCCTTCCTCCCTAACGGATGAGCTTATATGCGGTTCACTAGTACAAACTTATATAATTGATGGTTGTAGAAAGTTATCTGAGCGCGTGTGTACTTCTCTAACAGTAAGGCACATAAGCTTGGGCAGCGGACTTGGGATCAAATAATGGTGTACACTTAGATGTGAATAATTAGTATCCTCCTCAACGGAGTCACTGCTATTATTTACATGGCTAAAGAGGAACCGACTATTAATTATTTTGTCATAAAGTTAGGTTGACAAATGAAATTAATGGGTAAAACCTTCTCTTGTAAATGTTCGGGTTTGTAAACGTCCACCCTAACGTGGCTTGCAGACTCACGGTGCTTGAGATGTCGGTGAATTTTATTTTTATATTGTTTTGAGGGAAACAATATGAAAGGATAAAATTCGAAGATTTGATCGGTAAATTTATTTGTGATTCTCTGAATTTCGGATGGTTTTATTTAACTTATTATTAACTAAAAGACATTATATTTACTCGTCCATATTAAATTATTAGAAAAGAATCTTGGTTTTGAAAATTACTGCTTAAGAAAATACATGTGTATTCTCACAAAGGACATCTCATGATGCCTATTAAAGTCTCTAGTGAAGAGATGAGAGATTCATAGAAATATGATGATCTCATGTAACTCTTCGGATACTTGAGTAAATTAAAAAGGCAAAAGATCATGGTTAAATTGATGAATGAATTGGAAGAGCTTGGAGTAGAAATTGAAAGGGAAACCTAAATCAATTTATTCTTCACAATTTGCCTGGATGTTTTGAACAAGTTCTACCTGAAATACGAAAGGTTGTAGATGGTGGGAAACTTCTAACAAAACATGTGGCAAAAGAAAGCCAATTTTCATCATAAACTGAACAAGGTTAATATCTTATTTACTAATGGTTTAAACATGATTAGTGATGGCATCTACTGACACGAAGTATGTAGATACTGGAATCACTAAATGTTTATCACTGAGTAAGGATAAGATTGTTAATAACATGGGTAAAACTACAAAGGTAGTGGCTATTGCAGTGGGCGTTGTTTATTTATCTCATGATAAGAATAAACGATTGATTATGAGAAATTGTCTTTACGTACGTTTCATAGAAAGAATTTAATTTCGGTTTCTATGCATTAACGGATGGATACTTCATTTCATTTAAATGACATGGTCATAGAAATGAGGAATGAGGCTATAATCCGTTAAAGTACGTTGGTGGATAATTTGGATACTCTTGAATCATGCACATCCCACAGATGCAATAAAAAGTAGTTAAATAATGCATCTTCTAATATAAGTAAGAGAAAGGAACCTTCGGAAATGAACTAAACATACATTTGGCGTCTATGACTAATTCATTTTACTTGAGTAGGATTCAAAAGTTGATAGCCGATAGACCGTAAGGTTTATCTGAAGTGGAAACTATCGGACTTGCGAGTCTTGCTTAGAAGTAAAAATGATTATCTGCCTTTTTAAGGCTGTGGGGTGTAGAGCCAAAGATATATATGTTGGAATTAGTTCATTCTGATTCAAGCGAACCTAATATTATCCAGGCGAGAGGTGGTTATGAATATTCGAAGATTATTCTGGAAACCAATATATTTATATGATGCACTGCATGTCTAAGTTCTTGGATTAATTCAAGAACTGTAAGGCTGGTACGGTGAGCGTCATGGAAAATATATCATATCATTACGATCCAATCGTGATGATGAAAACCTCTTGGGATAGTTAGGAACTAATAATCAGAAGTTGAGATTAAATCTCAAGTGGACTACACCGGGCATGCCCCAGCTGAATGGTGTGGTGGGTAGAAGGAATAAGCCTCTTATGGTAATGATTAGATAGATGATGAATTATTTGGAATAATTAAAATTCATTTTATGGATATGCCCTAGAAACAGTAATTCGTAAAACATTTGTCTATTTGTGGGACATCCTGGAAAAATGAAGGTTGATTTATTTAGTCCAAAAGATCGAATGGTGACTGTTAAATAATTAAATTGGTAATACACCGTCCTTAGGGTTCAATATTTAACTTAGTCGCTTGCTTAAGCTGAAATTGATATCCTTCATACTTGGGGATTAATTTTGCGTGCAAAGAAAACATGCATCAGCAGTCAGCGCAGTCAAGTCAACAAGTCAAAGTCAAGGTCAAATTGGTTCAAGAGAAGAATCAGAAGACAGATAGAGATTATTTCCTAAATTCTCAAGTTTAATCCGTCTTGATTATTATTGTAATTCTCTTGTATTTATTTTATTATAAATACAAAATTTGTTGTTATAGCTATATTATCCTTAATCAATCATAATTCTAGCCTCATAAGATGACTAGCCACCACAAGTGATAAGTCGTAATTTTACATGATTATTTTGGATGAAATTCACTTCTTTACGCGTGAGTTGTGAATTATTTAGTGTAATTACGACTTATTTATAATTTTTATAGTTGAACCTTAATTATTTTATTTCTTATTGAAACAGGCCAAAATTGAGATAAATTGTACAGTCACCATAATTTATTTTGTGGGATAATTACAATAATTTTAATTGTAGGAAAATAAAGAGTTGACCAAGATAATTAAGGAAAAGAAGGATTTGGTAATCAACAATAAATAAAAACTTACCAAAGATGAGATACAAGGAATCTGGACACACATTCAAGAAGAAAGGTCAAAGATAAATTAATTCAGGATCTTTATATTAATCTTAAACATTATTCACGCCAAAAGACATCACGATCTGGGCTGCATACTCACGCTAGAAGCAGATTAGGAGGCGACAGGAAGAACTACACCACTTAGAACATCGGTTTAGTCCTTTTAATTTATTTTATTTATTTTCAATTATATAATTTCGTTTCTAGTCCAGGGATTATGAACCTCCGTAGAATAATTTATATGTTTGATTAGAAATAAAATTACCAACTTGATTTGTGAATTTATTTTATGATTGGCTTTGATGTTAATCTTGACTTTTCATTTTCTTGTGTAGACTACTCCTCTCATATGTGATTGATTATTCAATGGCTATTTTATATGTTATAATCCGTAATTGTTATAATATTATGAACCGAGTAGCAAAGTGAGGGAGTACCTCTTGAAATCATAAAATCTAGGTTGTATGATTCGCTACCCCCGTTTTCATAGCCTAGTAGTCCTAATATCTAAATTTTAATGCATTGTCGAGTTCGAATCCATAGGGTCACTCTACAATAGTTTAATCTAGAGATCGTACCCTAGGTTATTAATCTTAAGGATATTTTGGGTTAGTTTGGTCGTACCATTAGCCTAGGGACTTGAGTTTATAAACTTGTTGGAATTTTAGGAATTTGATTCATGTGAATTAGGATACGGGAGGGGATCAAATCCTTGGACTAGGTTGTTATTTCATTTGTTCAATTATTTAATTTTATGTTTTTACTATTTTAATTTTTATTTTCATGTTTAGTAGTTCTAAGTAATTTAATTCAATCCCCCCTTTTGGTTACTTTTAAAAATACAAATTATTCAATTTAAATTCAATTAATCCATGTGGGTTCGACCATTACTTACCCTACTACATTCTTAGTGGGTTTGTTTGGAAAAATTACAAATCTTATTTTTGGGTGCCCGCGACAGCACGCCAAATTTTGGCACCGTTGCCGGTGAGTAATCCCGTATTTTGTTGAATTTTTTGTGTTTTTAATTTTATTTTTGAATTTTGCCCTGCAGTGCACTGACATTGAACCCTTCAGTGTCAAGTCTGCCATGTTTTTGTTATTCTGAATTTTTGAGTTTACTCACTTTTCTCCCATTGTAGGCTTACTTCTAATGGATCGATATCATGGTTATTATGGCCATAATGTTCAGCCATGTAGAGTTTATGCAACCACACTCCATTCTACTCATGATTGCCCATCCTTAATTAATAGATTAGCAGTGAGAAGAAGAGATGAATATTGGAGTGCTAATCAACAAAGGCATTGGAATGATCAACCATATGTCAACACTTTCAATCAAGGATGGCAGAACCCTCATAGTCCCCGATATATGGACCACTATCATAATCAACCCCACAATTTCAAAGTCATGGCTAATATGATCAAAGACCTCAATCCTTCAATAATAGTGAATGCTATTATGAGGATGATGGGTATAATGGTGATGAATATAGTTCGAAGGTTTCATTAGAGTTCTTGTTGAAATGGATGGAAATTAGTAATTTGATATTTCAATAAGGAACTCAATTGAGTATTTGGAATTTGGAGCGCCAATGTAGTCAATTAAAGGTAGAGGTTGAATGTTTGGTGGCACAACAAAGTGTAAACCAAGGGGAATATAATAAGGAGAACACCCAAGATGAGAATGTTGAGATGGAGGTAGAAATTGAAGAGGGAGAGTGTGCTGAAAATTCTGCAAATTCTGTGCACAAAATTCTGGAAGCAGAAACTGACACTGAACCCTTCAGTGTTAGTTTTGTTGAAAACGAAAATCAGGTAAAATCATCTGAATCAGTTTCCATTCATTCTGATATTTTTCCAGATTCATACAGGTTGCCAAAGGTTGAAGATCCTCAAGAAAATGAGATGATTGAAGTGTTTCGTATTGATGAGATTAAAAATCCTTTTCTTAAGGCGATCAAACAATTTATGTGGAGCTTGACATGTTTAAACTGAAAAAGAACCATATAATTTTGAAGGGAGAGAACACTACTCGCAAACCAATAAGATCATTATATTGGTTTGAGCATTTTACTCCTATCACGTGAAAGGGAAGTAAACGTCGAGCCAACGACGTTAAGAAAAGGCGCTTGTTGGGAGGCAACCCAACTTAGCTTTATTTTTCTTTATTTGATTTTTTCTTAATAAATAATCTTGTTCTTTTGGTGTGTGCTAATTTTTAGGTGGTGATGATGAATCTAGAGATGGAGAAGAATAAAATCCCAACATGTGGTCAATCAAATTGAGCTTAACCCGGTGACTTCTTTCCACTCTTGCACTTGATTTTCCCTTGAATTTTATTGTGTTTGTTTGCTTGAGGGCAAGCAAATGATTAGGTGTGGTAGGTTTGGTGTATTGAGTGATACTTGAAGTTGCAATTTTTTTTATTTAATTACAAGTGCATAGTAATTCATTTGGAATCATATTTTTACATTTCTGCACATGTGAAATTGGTGTTGGATTTATGATGAGATTGTGTCTTTGATATGTGGAATTTTAGCATGACAAGAGAGTTGAATTTGATGTACCTATACTTGTGAGTTGTTGGATTTGTTTTGTTGTTTTTGTGACAAATGTGGAATAATTTTTGTTTGAGAATTCATGGCAAAATTACACTATTCTGTGAGCTATTAGCCTTGAAGAGCTATCATCCTATATAAGCTCTTTTTATTTTCTTGATTGTGTGCAGATTGGACTTGATATGTACAATCTAGAACTTGCTCCTTGAATGCATTTTGAGATCATACATTTGAGCATGTGTAATTAAATGATAAAGGCACTTAGGTAACCCATCATTTGGCCTTCTTTTTACCTACCCGATCATGCTAAACCTTAAGGAGAGCCAAGTTGAGCCTAATCTTTTCTTTGTTGAATGAGCCTATCACTTAGTCATATTACATTTCTTTCTTGAACTCTTTCATTTGAACTTTTACTATTTTGCAAACTGTGAAATTCATTGGAAATATTTGTTGTGATTGGATTGAAGATGAAGGGGATTTGGTGGTTGTAGGAAAAAAAATGGATAAAAAAAAGGAAAAGAAAAGGAAGAATGGAAGATTGAAAAAAAAATGATTGAAAAAGAATGAAAAGAAAAAAAGAAGAAATTAGAGTAGAAAAAAAAAAGAACGAAGCTGGAATTTGATTGAATTTGATTGTAAAATTTTTCCTGAACAGTTCAGACACTGAAACCTTCAGTGTTGCCCCTATTTTTCGAAATTTTGAAAAGAAACATGTGTGGGTAGTTGGATATATTGATAAAACTCAGCGATTTGTCAAAAGAAAATGAGGAAATGGATTTGGAAAAAATGAGAAGGGCAAGATGTATCTTTTGATGTACGTTTTACATGATTAACACTTTTGCGAAGTGGTAAATTTAATCTTTCAAACCCTTTTTATCCCACCTTATCCCAATCCCCATTACAACCATTTTAAAAGTCCTTTTAATATTTGCACAATACTCATTAAACTTGGAGGAGATTTGATTTGGGAGCAAGCTTATGGTAATATCTTATCTTGTTTAATTATGAGTGCCTTGCTACCCACTTACATACTTGAGTGTTATTGAGCGAAACCATTGTGAGGCCATGAATTCTTAAATTCCTTTATCCTACATAAGTTGCAAGATTTTTGTGAGGCATTCTACCACTCATTTGTATATTGTGCATTCTGTTTAATCTCTTTTGAAAGTGTCACTGTTTTACTATCACTTGTACATGATTATTATTATTTTTTCTATGCGTTGTTTTGGTCTTGTTTTGCTTGAGGATAAGCAAAGGTTTAGGTGTGGGTAGTATGATAAGTCGTAATTTTACATGATTATTTTGGATAAAATTCACTTCTTTACGCATGAGTTATGAATTATTTAGTGTAATTACGACTTATTTATATTTTTCATAGTTGAACTTTAATTATTTTATTTCATATTGAAACAGGCCAAAATTGAGATAAATTGTACAGTCACCATAATTTATTTTGTAGGACAGTTAAAATAATTTTAATTGAAGGAAAATAAAGAGTTGACCAAGATAATTAAGGAAAAGAATGATTTGGTGATTAACAATAAATAAAAACTTACCAAAGATGAGATACAAGAAATCTGGACACACATTCAAGAAGGAAGGTCAAAAATAAATTAATTCAGGATCTTTATATTAATCTTGAACATTATTCACGCCAAAAGACATCACGATCCGGGCTGCATACTCACGCTAGAAGCAGATTAGGAGGCGACGGGAAGAACTCCACCACTTAGAACATCGGTTTAGTCTTTTTAATTCATTTTATTTAATTTTAATTATATAATTTCGTTTCTAGTCTAGGGATTGTGAACCTCCGTAGAATAATTTATATGTTTGATTAGAAATAAAATTACCAACTTGATTTGTGAATTTATTTTGTGATTGGCTTTGATGTTAATCTTGACTTTTCAATTGCTTGTGTAGACTACCCCTCTCATATGTGATTGATTATTCAATAGCTATTTTACATGTTATAATCTGTAATTGTTATAATATTATGAACCGAGCAGCAAAGTGAGGGAGTACCTCTTGAAATCACGAAATCTAAGTTGTATGATTCGCTACCCCCATTTTCAAAGCCTAGTAGTCCTAATATCTAAATTTTAATGTATTGTCGAGTTTGAATCCATATGGTCACTCTGCAATAGTTTAATCTAGAGGTCGTACCATTAGCTTATGGATTTGAGTTTATGAACTTGTTGGGATTTTAGGAATTTGATTCATGTGAATTAGGATACGGGAGGGGATCAAATCCTTGGACTAGGTTGTTATTTTATTTGTTCTATTATTTAATTTTATGTTTTTACTATTTTAATTATTTATTTTCAAGTTTAGTAGTTGTTAGTAATTTTATCCAATTCCCCCTTTTTGGTTACTTTTAAAAACACAAATTATTCAATTTAAATTCAATTATTCCCAGTGGGTTCGACCCTTACTTACCCTACTACATTCTTAGTGGATTTGTTTGGAAAAATTACAAATCTTATTTTTGGGTGCCCGCGACAGCACGCCAAATTTTGGCGCCGTTGCCGTGGAGTAATCCCGAATTTTGTTGAATTTTTTGTGTTTTTAATTTTATTTTCGAATTTTGCCTAGCGGTGCACTGACACTGAACCCTTCAGTGTCAGGTCTGCCCTGTTTTTGTTATTCTAATTTTTCGTGTTTACTCACTTTTCTCCCATTGTAGGCTTACTTCTAATGGATCGATATCATGGTTATTATGGTCATAATGTTTAGCCATGTAGAGTTTCTGCAACCACACTCCATTCCACTCATGATTGCCCATCCTTGAATAATAGATTAGCGGTGAGAAGAAGAGATGAATATTGGAGTGCTAATCAACAAAGGCATTGCAATGATCAACCATATGTCAACACTTTCATTCAAGGATGACATAACCCTCATAGTTCCCGATATTTGGACTACTATCATAATCAACCCCACAATTTTCAAAGTCATGGCTACTCTGAGCAAAGACCTCAATTCTTCAATAATAGTGAATGATATTATGAGGATGATGGGTATAATGGTGAGGAATATAGTTCGAAGGCTTCATTAGAGTCCTTGTTAAAATGGATGGAAATTAGTAATTTGATATTTCAACAAGGAACTCAATTAAGTATTTGGAATTTGGAGCGCCAATGTAGTCAATTAAAGGTAGAGGTTGAATGTTTGGTGGCACAACAAAGTGTAAACCAAGGGGAATATAATAAGGAGAACACCCAAGATGAGAATGTTGAGATGGAGGTAGAAATTGAAGAGGGAGAGTGTGCTGAAAATTCTGCAAATTCTGTGCACAAAATTCTGGAAGCAGAAACTGACACTGAAGACTTCAGTGTCAGTTTTTCTGAAAACAAAAATCAAGTAAAATCATCCGAATTAGTTTCCATTTATTCTGATATTTTTTCAGATTCATACAGGTTGCCAAAGGTTGAAGATCCTCAAGAAAATGAGACGATTGAAGTGTCTCATATTGATGAGATTAAAAATCCTTTTCTTAAGGCGATCAAACAATTGTATGTGGAGCTTGACATGTTTAAATTGACCAAGAACCATATAATTTTGAAGGGAGAGAACACTTCTCGCAAACTAATAAGATCATTATATTGGTTTGAGCATTTTACTCCTATCATGTGAAAGGGAAGTGAACGTCGAGCCAACGACGTTAAGAAAAGGCACTTGTTGGGAGGCAACCCAACTTAGCTTTATTTTTCTTTATTTGATTTTTTTCTTAATAAATAATCTAGTTCTTTTGGTGTGTGCTAATTTTTAGGTGGTGATGATGCATCTAGAGATGGAGAAGAAAAAAATCCCAACATGTGGTCAATCAAATTGAGCTTAACCCGGTGACTTCTTTCCACTCTTGCACTTTATTTTCCCTTGAATTTTATTATGTTTGTTTTCTTGAGGGCAAGCAAACGATTAGGTGTTGGTAGGTTTGGTGTATTGAGTGATACTTGAAGTTGCAATTTTTTTATTTAATTACAAGTGCATAGTAATTCATTTGGAATCATATTTTTACATTTGTGCATATGTGAAATTGGTGTTGGATTTATGATGAGATTGTGTCTTTGATATGTGGAATTTTAGCATGACAAGAGAGTTGAATATTATGTACCTATACTTGTAAGTTGTTGGATTTGTTTTGTTGTTTTTGTGACAAATGTGGAATAATTTTTGTTTGAGAATTCAAGGCAAAATTACCCTATTCTGTGAGCTTTGAGCCTTGAAGAGCTATCATCCTATATAAGCTCTATTTTTTTCTTGATTGTGTGCAGATTGGACTTGATATGTACATTCTAGAACTTTCTCCTTGATTGCATTTTGAGATCTTACATTTGAGCATGTGTAATTAAATGATAAAGGCACTTAGGTAACCCATCATTTGGCCTTCTTTTTACCTATCCGATCATGCTAAACCTTAAGGAGAGCCAAGTTGAGTCTAATCTTTTCTTTGTTGAATGAGCCTATCACTTAGCCATATTCCATTTCTTTCTTGAACTCTTCCATTTGAACTTTTACTATTTTGCAAACTGTGGAATTCATTGGAAATATTTGTTGTGATTGGATTGAAGATGAAGGGGATTTGGTGGTTGTAGGAAAAAAATAGAGAAAAAAAAGAAAAATAAAAGGAAGAATGGAAGATTGAAAAAAAATGGTTGAAAAAGAATGAAAAGAAAAGAAGAAGAAATTGGAGCAGAAAAAAAGAACGAAGCTGGAATTTGATTGAATTTGATTGCAGAATTTTTCCTGAACAGTTCAGACACTGAACCCTTCAGTGTTGCCCCTGTTTTTCGAAATTATAAAAAGAAACATGTATGGGTAGTTGGATATATTGATAAAACTCAAGTATTTGTCAAAAGAAAATGAGGAAGTGGATGTGGAAAAAATGAGAACGGCAAGATGTATCGCTTTGATGAATGTTTTACATGATTAACACATTTGCAAAGTGGTAAATTTAACCTTTCTAACCCTTTTTATCCCACCTTATCCCAATCCCCATTACAACCATTTTAAAAGTCCTTTTGATATTTGCACAATACTCATTAAACTTGGCGGAGATTTGATTTGGGAGCAAGCTTATGGTAATGTCTTATCTTGTTTAATTATGAGTGTCTTGCTACCCACTTACATACTTGAGTGTTATTGAGCGAAACTATTATGAGGCCATGAATTCTTAAATTCCTTTATCCTACATAAGTTGCAAGATTTTTGTGAGGTATTCTACCACTCATTTGTATATTGTGCATTCTGTTTAATCTCTTTTGAAAGTGTCACTGTTTTACTATCACTTGCACATGATTATCATTTTTTTCTATGCGTTGTTTTGGTCTTGTTTTGCTTGAAGACAAGCAAAGGTTTAGGTGTGGGTAGTTTGATAAGTCGTAATTTTACATGATTATTTTGGATGAAATTCACTTCTTCACGCGTGAGTTGTGAATTATTTAGTATAATTACGACTTATTTAAATTTTTCATAGTTAAACCTTAATTATTTTATTTCTTATTGAAACATGCCAAAATTGAGATAAATTGTACAGTCACAATAATTTATTTTGTGAGACAGTTACAATAATTTTAATTGCAGAAAAATAAAGAGTTGACCAAGATAATTAAGAAAAAGAAGGATTTGGTGATCAACAATAAATAAAAACTTACCAAAGATGAGATACAAGGAATCTGGACACACATTCAAGAAGGAAGGTCAAAGATAAATTAATTTAGGAAACTCGGCGCCATTTGATTAGCCATAGTTTAGTGGAGAATGACCAATTAAAGAAATTATCGAACCACAGGGAGGAACGTGCTAGGGTCTAAGCGATCTCGTGTTTGTCATAGTATTATAGAGATGAACGAGAAGGGGAGATAATCAAGAAATGACAATAAAATAAAAGGATAGGTGAATGCGAGATGGATGAATGAGACAAGTAGATAGAGATGAGATTAACAATACTTAAAGCATGGAAAATCTAGGTATCATGCAATGAATTCATATGTGTCATGGGAAAAAGGCTAAGGGCCAACACTAAGATCACCTAAACTCCCTCTCGGAATGAATAGGATATGGAATGACATTCATTGGATTGGTTCTCACTCAAATAATTCTAACTAGGTACTAAGCTTGAAATGAGAGTCCATTCACATAATCTATTGACTTCTCAATCTAATAAATGATATGTTCTATCAAAGGGTTCTAAATTATGAAGGACTTATCAATCTCTTCAAAATCTATAATGCACATGAAGTGTTTGACGAAATGATTCACTTAATTATCCTAAATATGCAATTGACTTCTCAATCTAATCACATGCTTAAAACAATTAAACACACAAATCATCATAAACCTCAAGATCTAAAGCATCAATGATAGAAAATCAATTAACTCAATCAACATAATCATTCAATTGCAAAATACCAAAAATTATCCAACACAATTTATATTGTTAATCTCACAAGGGAGATTAGCCTCTCATATCCATAAGAAAATTAACATAGACATTAAATTCCTTACAAAACATGATAAACAATAGGTTTCAATACAAAGTTTAGATGAAAACTCCCTTGGATGTCTCCAATGGTGATCTTCTTCTTCCCCTTGCAATTCACCTCTCTTCCTTGCTTCTCTACTACTTGGATGGAGGATTTGATGTTGGATCAAGGTAGATCCAAAGGATGAAGAATGGATGAAGGTGAAGGTGAAGAATGGAGGAAATGGTGTGTGAGGTGTGTGTAGAAGGGTTGGAATTCGGATCCCCATCAATTGTTGAATAAAAGGGGTATTTATACCCCTTGGGAAGCTTCTAGAAGGATTCTGACTTTTTCTGATCCCTGACACGATACGAGTCGTGTGGCGCAATACGGCCATAAGGTGCCCGTGTTGCGTAAACGGATGCTCCCGCACGGCCTTTTCTTACAGGGTCGTGTTGATGACACGGCTCGTGCTGCCAACACGAGTCGAGCTGTGTCGCACGGCCAAAGGGTGGCCGTGTTGCATGAACGGATGGCTCTGCACGGCCGTCGCTTACAGGCCCGTGTCTGGTACACTGGCCGTGTGCTGCAACACGAGTCGTGTTGCGAGCACGGCCAGCCGTGTTCTTGCACTTTTGTTCCTTCTTCCTTGTTTAATCTCCCGTCTTCATTTTTTACTCCATTTTCACCTGTTATACATATGTTTAAGATCATTCACACATATTTCCATAAAAACACAAAACACAACCAAATAGAACACAAATACGGATAAAAATATACGAAAACTCACATAAAAAGACATTAAAATCTAGGTGAAAATAACGACAATCAGTAGACTACCCCTCTTATATGTGATTGATTATTCAATAGCTATTTTACATGTTATAATCCGTAATTATTATAATATTGTGAACCGAGTAGAAAAGTGAGGGAGTACCTCTTGAAATTACGAAATCTAGGTTGTATAATTCGCTACCCCCGTTTTCATAGGCTAGTAGTCCTAATATCTAAATTTTAATGCATTGTCGAGTTCGAATTCATAGGGTCACTCTGCAATAGTTTAATCTAGAGGTCGTACCCTAAGTTATTAATTTCAAGGATATTTCGAGTTAATTTGGTCGTACCATTAGCCTAGGGACTTGAGTTTATGAACTTGTTGGGATTTTAGGAATTTGATTCATGTGAATTAGGATTTGTTATTTTATTTGTTCTATTATTTAATTTTATGTTTTTACTATTTTAATTATTTATTTTCATGTTTAGTAGTTGTTAGTAATTTAATCCAATCCCCCTTTTTGGTTACTTTTAAAACACAAATTATTCAATTTAAATTCAATTACTCCCTGTGGGTTCGACCCTTAATTACCCTACTACATTCTTAGTGGGTTTGTTTGGAAAAATTACAAATCTTATTTTTAGGTTCCCCCGACAGCACACCAACAAGTCATTACAAATTCAATGCATTCCATGGCTTACTCCAATTGAACCATATAATGAAGAAAATAACAAGATAAAGGATGATTGTCTTCCCTTTGATGGTGAACTTCTTCCTTCTTGATCATGCCACAATCTTTAACCAATGTAGATCTTCTTCTTAGATTGGTGAAAGGTGACGGAATTATGGAAGATGTGAGGAAATCAAGTGGATTGGATGGATGAAAGGTATTGAGATGAATGGTGGATCAAATGATGGAATGGAGAGGATGTGTGTGTGAAATGTGGTGTAGAATAGGTGTAACTGCTATCTAGAATGATTCTCCCCGTAAAAATGATGCAAATATTGTATTTATAGCTCAGGAGCCTTCTAGAACACGCGCTTATTAAAATTTCAAAACTTGAAAGCACTCAACTCGATCCCACAACTCGACACGAGTTGCGATGACATTTCTCGGCTTCCAGCGTCTAGCGGAGAGCTCATCTCGAGCTTTGGAGCTCGACGAACATGGGAGGCCGAGCCTTTGTCTCAAGTGTGTACAATCGAATTTCGATGGTCGACTTGTAACAACTCGACGCGGGTTCAATGCATGGACTCGACTCAAGTCCATGAGCCGAGTCGGGTTCCATCACCTGCTGTATATTTTCTCCCATTTCG
This sequence comes from Pogostemon cablin, assembly GCA_023678885.1. Classification (NCBI taxonomy): domain Eukaryota; kingdom Viridiplantae; phylum Streptophyta; class Magnoliopsida; order Lamiales; family Lamiaceae; genus Pogostemon; species Pogostemon cablin. The sequence continues at coordinate 11,037,418 of CM042973.1, read as the reverse complement.
GCGTTTTGCTCTATTTTCACATATTTTATATACAATTAAGTTCCTTTTCACACATTTATCAATTTATAGCACAAATCTCCATATGAACATAAAACATCACCAAAAGCTACACAAAACGGAAATAATGATACGAATATATACATGAAAAGACTAAAGTTTAGGTGAAACTAGCGATGATCATTAACTATGAGAATTAAATATATGGTTGCCTTCCAAGCAGTCACTTGTATCATTGTATTTGTTATTGCTATTAGAGCGTGGATATAATTTCCTTTGAAGTTTCTATTTGGGTTGTGTATGTTGAGATTCAAGCTTCTAGGTGAGTTTTTCTCCTCGTTAAAGTGTTTGGTAAAATGTTAACATTTGGACTTTTTCATCAATTCACCTAAAAAAGGCTCTACATGACATCCTTCAACTCATCAAACGTTTCAAAATGGTCTTGAATTTAGTCAATTATTACATTGAGTCCTCTTAATTTTAAAGCAATTATCAACCCATCCTGTATATGAAAAATATAATATCGTTAAAAAACCAAACTTCTATTTTTGTAAAACCTATATATTCAAAAATATATATATATAAAATATATGTTATTCATATCATCTAATTTTCATCCCCGAAATTGAAAGTTGAAAGTTAATTAAAAATTACTCAAGAGAATAATCAAAAGATAGATTGAGACCGTTTTTTTAATAACAAGTTCAATCTATTTGAATTATCAAATTTATTTTTGTATTTATTAACAATACATACAAATCTTATTGACGTTATAGAGGGGAGAAAATACTATAAAAGATTTATTGTTATTTTAAGTTATTATCATGATCCGTATGCCAAATATTGATAAGGTAAAACAAACCTTGAGAGGAAATTGTAGGAAAAAACAAGCCTAAAAGTATTAACATAATAAATAACAACTCAAGAAAGCTTTAACAAGAAATCAAGAATTGACTAAAAGAGTCACACCATGTACAATCCTACAACAACAGCTCCAATTGTGCTACTGAAACAGTACAATGCAAAGCTCCAAAGTTTATGAGAAACAATCCACTCCAAGATAAACTCCTTATGGGAGACATGAGTACATGGAGTATACTTTAGAAGAAAATTGGTTTGGCAGTCACACAAGTTTTGTCTTCATACATTTGGAGGACCCTGTTGCAACTTAGAGACATATTCGCTAGAAGGTTGCACCAGGTACAATCCTACAATAGCTGCTCCAATTGTGTTGTGGAAATAGTACAATGTAAAGCTCCAAATTAAGTTTATGAGATTCTTAAGCCGTCTATTGGAGGTAACTATCTATACAAAAGGATATGACATAATTGGATCGATCATCCCCAAGCATAACTTCAAATTGTACGTGGTTGTTGATAAGAGAAAAACTCCTAATGGAAAACAGTTTGTGGACTCTAAACGATGATGGCCTATGTGATCTATGCATAGGACAGGTGGAGACAAATGATAATATCTTTTTTGGTTGTGACTTTACCCAATTAGAACTGTTGAAGGATATTATAGTTGGTGGATAGGATAGAGAGCTACAATCTACAACATACAGGAGAATTTAGAGTCATATCTAATAAAGCTAGAAATGACAGCAACGAAAGGAGAACCTTCACCATTGCCATTGCAAGCTTTTGTCTACCAAATGTGGAATGCAAGGAACATTTGCTTACTCAAAGAAGAGAGGATTACACCTTATCAAGTTATTGAAATGATTAAAATGAAAATTTCTAGACTTGATGTAATCTTTAATAAACGTGCATAGATTGTACCCAAGGGAATTTGTAGGGATGTAATCCTTGTATGTTTTGATTTGTGTACACTTCATGTACACTATAAGCGTTTGAGACTGAATATATTTACCATTTCAAAAAATCAAGAATTGATTTATATAGTATATAATCCTCTACTGGCATTTCCATTCACCCTTTGCGCTGTATTTGTATAATTAATAGCTAAGTAGATAATGCAACAAGCTAGCTCTTAATTCTATTAATCAATCAAACACTGAACAGGGCTGATTTAAATCAGGTAACTGCCATCTATTTACATATTTAAAATAACAAATTTATCAATTTGGTTAAGACTACACCAAATCTCCTGTTATATATTCGTGTTCCATTTCCTTTTACACTACTGAGATGAATGCCATGTAAGATAGAGAAAACATGTTAACATTTCCCCCCTTAAGATATTATGTTTTCCTCATAAAATATTAACTTTATATCCCTCCTTCATGTCATTCATCCAATAGCTTATAACAATAGATGCAATACCAAAATATAACAGGAGATGTGAACGGATTAAAGACGAGTGAGATGGTGCTGAATGTACAATAGCGATATCATTGCAGTATCTTGTATAGGAGTCAAGCATGCACTGGTATGGATGAGCTCATGGATACACATCCTTTTAAGCGTTCGATAATGGCGTTACGACTAACGAGGCCCGAGTGAAGATTTAGAGGGAGTCCCTCCTTAACGCACTCATCGTACTTTTCTAGAGCAGATACAATTTCACAAAAATCAGGCCTCTTCGAGGGGTTGGCAGACCAACAACGCTTTATAAGGTGTGCAATTGCTGGTTGACAACTTGCTGGTAAAGGTGGTCGTTCGTTCTGCAAAATGCTTATGAGTTAGGTTTTATATAGTGGATGGAAGCATTAACTTGGATCAAAGATATATAAGAGAGAATTCAATAAAGTTTTAAAAATAAAGGCAAAATATTGAAAAGAAAAAAATTATGTGTAAGTTTCAATAGTGTGCTTTAAATAAGTTTGTTCATGTCATGCCAACTAAAAGTTACTTTCGTTACCAAAAAAATATTTTCGTATAGGCTCTCATCACATTGTTATGGGGGACTAGTGAAAATAAATTGTAGTAGGTCAAGCAGACATTTCAATGCTAGATATGAGAAATATAGAGTTAAATTCATTTTTTGCCCTATAACTAAGCAAAACTTCGATTTTTGTCCTAAAAAAGATAAGTTGTTCAATTTTGCCCTATAACTAATGAATTGTTTCAATTTTTGCCCAATTTTTGCCGGAATCCGTCACGTCATACTTCAATTTGGGGATTTTCGGCAGGTCAATCCGACGTGATAATTTTGACTTTTTTTAGCCAATAAATCTGTCACGTCATATCCACCTATTTATTTATTTATTTTTTATTTCCAAATATGCATAATATATTATTAAATTAGATGAGAAGCAGCCTGTACATATTATCACCTCCGACCTTCAATAGCTACGGGACGAGACACAGTGCAGTCCACATTCTGAGCTACGCCGGGAAACATTGATGTAGTGGTACGAGCTAGCGTGGAGAGAATAGTGGTGGGAGCGGAGGGGACTAGTGGGGTGGTTTTTCGTGATCGGAAGGGGGTTATCACCGGGCGATGCGGAAGGATAAGGGGGAGGTATTGGTGTGTGCGAGGGCGATTGGAAGCCCCCATCTGCTGCTGCTGAGCGGAATTGGAGCAAGACCTCACCTGGCGTCACAGGAGATTCCGGTGGCTTACCACTCGCCGTACGTGGGGCAGTTTATGAATGACAGCCCGAGAAACAGGATCTCCATAGTGCCGCCAGTGCAGCTGGAACATTCTCTGATTCAAGTGGTGGGGTTAACGACAACGGGGCATATCTGGAAGCAGCGTCGAACACGGTGCCGTTCTTATCGCCGGTGCACCCGGTGATGATGAGGTCTCCGGCGAGCTCGGTGATGGTGGCGACTCTGATGGAGAAGATAGTGGGGCCGCAGTCGGCGGGGAGCTGACATTGGGGGTCGACAGACGTGAGGGAAAACCCAAATGTGCAACTATCTTCTCCGGCTCAATCACATCGAATTCCGCCATTGCCGCCGTTCTTACCCCCTGCCTAACTTTCAGTCTGGCCCTCTCCGACGACGGTGTTGATGAAGCCGAGGTGGAGGCACATGAGGGGGCCGTTGGATTTAGAAAGGCAGATGAGGGATTTTTGGGGGTGGTCGCCAACCAAGTGGAGGCTTCCGATGAAGGGGAGCGGCGTGGTAGTCACCGGGATTTGGGGATTTCACATGGTGGCTGCCGGCAGTTTAATACTGCCTTTTCTTTTCTTTCTTTTTTTAATTTTGATGGGATATATGACGTGGCAGAATTATTGGTTAAAAAAAAGTCAAAATTGCCACGTCGGATTGACCTGCCGGAAATCCCCAAATTGAAGTATGACGTGGCGGATTCCGACAAAAATTGGGCAAAAATTGAAATAATTCATTAATTATAGGGCAAAATTGAACAACTCATCTTTTTTAGAGCAAAAATCGAAGTCTTGCTTACTTATAGGGCAAAAAATAAATTTAACTCGAGAAATATATAATAGATAAAGACGTTTATGCCTAGATAATAAAAAATAAATAAATTATTAGCTAATATATTAAGTTAACAAATATTGTGTTATAGTATTAACTAATAAGAAACAATAGAACCATGCCATATAAGCACTTATAATAAACGTAATGAAAAATGCAATGGTCTGTGTGAATGTTGTGTTATAAATGATAAGTCTTTGAATACTATCAGAATTACTAGATTATTTAAAAGTAAATAACTTCCATTTAATAAAATTAAATAATTAATTTCTTTTAAAAATAACTACCTACTACACTCTATGTTTAACTCATCAAGGGCGCACCTTAAAAATCACTCTGAAACTGTTTAACCACCAATCATTAGAGCATTTTAAAAATATAGTGTATATATATACTCCCTCCGTCCTGTTTCAAATTTTACGTTGCTTTTTGCACGTAGATTAAAGAATGTAGTATTTTAATATGTGGTGAGGTGAGAGAAATATTATTTTAATGTGAAGTGGATATGTGTATTAGTGTGATGTGTGGTGTAATAAAGAGAGAAATAATTAATTTGTCTGGGTCCCATTTACTAAATAAGAGAAATATAAAGATTAAAATTGGACGTCTAAATTAAAAATATATAAATATTGAAATGGAATGGATGATGGAGTATATATTAATGGGTAGTGGAAGATCCATCACACTAAATAGGATCAATAAGATAGTATCATAAACTAAATAGGAACAATAAGATAGTATCATGTACTAAGTGATTAATCAAATCATGCCACTTAAGCCAAAATTTTAAAGCCAAAATATCATGGACACCTGTTTACACGAACGCTATTCCGTGTGCCTACATTTAAAATATTTACACTTACTAATAAAAATATAAAAATATACTATACACTAAATAAATATTTTCTCTGTCCTCTAAAGTATTTCACACTTTCTTTTTTTATTCATCCCTCAAAGTATTTCACACTTCACTTTTACTAAAATTGGTAAAAAATAAATTGTTATAATATTCACTTTTTACACAAATCCCAATATAATACTCACTTTTTTAGATCTTCCAACAACTTTACATACCTTTTTCATTAAATTAATTAAAAGATATATTCTCTCTCTTACTTTATATATTAAAAAATAAAATTTTCTTAATCTTCGCGCACACCAATACGTGAAATACTTCACGGGACGGAGGGGGTAGAAAGTTATACAATTTGCTATTGACTTATTAGCAAATTTGAGTGAATTTCATGTTTGTTTGAATATAAAAAATAATAATGTACTCTCTTCATCGGTCCAAAAAGTCTCATTTTTCTATTTTTGATGTTCGTTTTTAAGGGTCTCATTTTCCTCTTCACACATATGGGTCCATACAAACCCACTAATACAATTAAACTATGAGGCTCACATACCTACTAATACAACTGCTCATTACACATTAAATAATAATAATACTCCTTAATTCATGTGCAAAAAGCAAATGGATCCCTTTGGGGCGAATGGAGGTAATATTCATTAAAAAAATACATACATTACTGAATAAAACTAATACATATTGCGTGGACGAAAATTAACTATGTGTATTTGGATACATGAGATATTAATTTTATTTCAAAAGAGTATGTATAGCCAGTGATTAAAAAATCGGATCGGAGGCCAAACCGGTAACCCTAGCGGTTCAAGGTTGGACCGATAGGATCTGTCGGATCGGGCGGTTCAACCGGAAAAATAAAAATTACATATTTTTAATTGTATTTATTGTTTTATATATAATTTTACATTAATATACTTAAATCTACATATAATTATATAAATAAACACGTATTTAAATTTAAATAAATTAATTAAATAATAAAAAATCATCAAATATTTTTTAAAAGGTTAAATATATTTCAAAAAATTCCAAATTATAGCACCAAGATTCTATACTTCTATATTTCTATGATTCTATCATTCTAGTTATCATAGCATAAACGTGAGAACCTGTCAAGGAAAAAAAATTCAAAAATTAAACAAAAAACGACGATTTTCGGGTCAACCGGGTAATCTAATTTTCTCGGTCCGAATCAATTCTATCAGTTTTTCCCGGTTTGATGCCCTAAGCGGTTTTATAGGGCTTTCGGAGTATTTTCTCGGCCGGTTCCCGGTTCGACCGGTCGAACTGGCCGATCCGGTTCTCAAATCATGGCGTATAGCTCTTTTTCCTAGAGTGCATAAACCTTAGGGACTATTTGTTTGGAGGCTTTTTAGGTAAAGAATAGGGAAGGTGTTAGAAAAACATGTTTGGCTAGAAGGTGTTATAATAGCACAGAGTTTTCCACTCCTAAAAAATGAGGAATCTCTCATTCCTTCCAGATTTCACCCTATCACTTTCATTCCCGGATTTGGGAAAACTCAAACCTAATTTATTATTATATATTTTAATTTAATGATATAAAATCTTATTAAAATTAATAATTAATAATTTTATTTTAATAATAATAAATTATAATAAAATAAAAAATTAGTCGTACAAAAAATATGAATCTATTCCTAAAGAATTTAATTATATTAAACAAAATCAATGATTATGATACCTATTTTTTATTATCAACCAAGCAATATAAGCGTAAAAGGTAAATCTAATGCCATTCCTCGATATTATTATTATAATTCTTATTTTGATTTCTTTCGATAAACCAAACGCACCCTTAGGTCTAGTCGACCCAATATAAGAAAAATGAAATGACAATAAAATTCAAAAGATAAATTATTAGACTTAAAAGAAGAAAAAAAGTTGGGCAATGCTTGGGAGACTATTTTATATTTTTTTAATTAATTATTATTTTTATATTAAAATTATTATCATTTTCATTAAATAAATAAATATATATTTTTATATTACAAATTGCTTATGAAATAGTTTATAATATCAGGATCACTTTCTATATATTATTGGCAAAGACTTGTGTGAGACTGTATCATGTAGGCCCTTACGTGAAATGGATAAAAAGTGATAACATCATTATCACTTTCGCTATTAAATGTTATCACTTTTTATTTATACTAGTATAAATTGTTCATAAATTAGTTTACTACACCATTATCACTTTTCCTCGATCGAGTATCATTTTTCATTAATAATGTTATCACTTTTTATTCGTCTCATTTATATTAGTATAAATTATTCATAAATTAGTTCACTGCATCATTATCATTTTTCCTCGATTGAATATCACTTTTTATTAATAATGTTATCACTTTTTATTCGTCTCATGTAAGGGCTTACATGAGGCGGTCTCACACAAAACTCGCCCTTCATTAATACTTAATAGGGTATCACACTTTGTTAAAAAATACTCCCTCCGTCCTACGCTTATCTTCACACTTTCCATTTTCGTCCGTCCCACACTTATCTTCACCACCCAAAAAAGGAAACTTCACATTAACCAACAACCTCAAAAGTTATCATAATTTCAAAAATATCACTCTCACCTAACTTAATAAGTAGAATTTATTTATTACCTAAAAATATCACAATACCCCCAAAAAGTCAATAAAGTTTGTCAAAAAGCAACTTTTCTTAAACTCCGTATCTACAGTACCGATGCAGATAAGTATGAGATGGTGGGAGTAACATTTTCGCATCAAATCGACTTAATTTTTGGATTGGATCCAATCGATCATCTAATTTATAGGTGCAAACTAGTGTGGAGATAGTGCAACTTAATAAGTAGAATTTTAGCTTGAAAGTAAAACGTAAGCATATAGAAAATGGAAGATAATGAATAAGGAAGCAATTACCTTTTCAGCTACAGCAAACGCAGCTTGTACTGGCGTCATTCCTTGAAATGGCAACAAAGCAGTTGTGAGTTCCCAAAGCACGATCCCAAAGCTATAGACATCAACTTTACGAGTGCATGGTTTGTCCTTGATCATCTCGGGCGCCATCCAACGGTACGTTCCCATGTTCCCTTTCGTCTCCCGGCACTGCGTCTCCAAACAGGACGTTCCAAAATCGGCCACCTTCACCCGCATCTCGTCGTTGAGTAGCAGATTGTTGGACTTGAGGTCCCTATGTATCACCCCTTGCGAATGCAAATACTCCATTCCACGCGATATGTCCAGGGCGAGCCTTAGAACCGTTTCGACTGACAGCGAGTATGGCTCTTTCTTGTTCAGGTACATCCTTAAAGTACCTTGTGACATGTACTCGGTGATGATACAGTATACTGGAGGCTTTTTGCATGCAGCAATAAACTGCATATATAACATCATTTTTGCTGATATTAATTATTTGGAACAAGTAAGACAATGTTGAACTCATTTATTACACCTTTTCTTTTTCTTCCATTTGTGAAATAAATATGTGTTTGTTTTTTGGTTTAAATTCATTTAAAAATCGAGAGGGAGTATCGATGGATCAGTTTCATATGAAATCTTTGTGGTGATAGCTCATTACAATTATACCTTTAAAAGTTAATATTATGTCTTAAAAATAAATATTAAATTTTGAAGACAAAATAGATCATAAATTATGAAAAAAGATTAAAAATGGAAAAAAAGAATTAATAGAACGGTTCGATACAATAATTTATTATGAATAAAATATGAAGATTTTCGTTTATTTTAATTTTTTTACTTTATTTCAAATATCATTACTTAAAAAAAATAATGATCATATATTGTACAAGAGTACTGTGTTGAGATCCAGTCAAAAAATAATGTGCGAGGAAAGGATGTAAAGAAACAAAAAAAAATCAATTAACTAATTTGGAGAGAAAATATGTACATGAGGAAGGTTGGGTTGAAATTAACAGTGTAAAATGTCTCGCAGAAGTATGTCCCACTCAATAAGTAAAATTTTGAGTGAGATCCTTTGATCACAATAATACCATTTTATGCTTTTTTTTTTAATTAATTATTTTTTTTTGTTAAAAATGTTTTTATTTTTTTAAAAGTATTATTATTTTTTATTTACACCATAAATTGTTCCTGAAATAATTTATTATATTATTATCATTTTTTTTATTAATTGAATAATATTACTTTTAATTAAAATATTATGACTACCTGCTCGTCCCACGAAAACCATTGCGCAAGACATTTCCAAGTCTTTGCCATTTAAAAAAGGTTACACAAAATCGAGTTTCCGTATGCCATAATACTTTATTGGGAGGATTACTACTAGGTACACAAAAAAACCCTAAATTACTATGAGATACAAACATACAAAAGTATTACTACTAGGTACAAAAATATATAGTGATATTCCAATATTACCCCTATTAATGTGCTGCACATAAATATTGTGTGCAGCAAAAGTTCATGTGCAGCAAAATGTGTGCAGCAAAAAAAAGTGTGCAGGAAAAAAAAAGTGTGTGCAGCAAAAAAATGTGGTGGTCCGGCGGCGGCGGTCCGGCAGCTTTTCCGGCGGCGGCAGTTTTTCCGGCGACCAGTTTTTTTTTTTTCTTTTTTTTTTTGGACGAACAGTTTTTCCGGCGACCGATTGCCGGAGCTCCGGCGGCGGCGGCGCGGTAGCTTTCCGGCGACCAGTTTTTTTTTTTTTCCCTGACGAACAGATTTTCCGGCGATCGGCCGTCGGAGCTCCGCCGGCAGCGGCGGCGGCGGCGGTCCGGCAGCGGCAGCGGTGGTCCGGTGGTGGGTGGAGGTTGGGGTTAGTGTTTTAAAGGTATATGGGTTTAGGGGTATATTTGGTATTTTACTTTAATATTTTGTATTAAATAATAATTATTTTAAATCAATGTATCTAGTAGTAATTAGGGGTACAAAGTGTGTACCTATCAGTAATTATTTCTACTTTATTCGGTAATTATTATTGCTAATATTTTTACAAAATGCGTTTACCAAAACGCAATCATTTGTCAACACATAATAAAATAACGGGAATAATATCCTTAGTCTTAGTACGGGATTATTAAGGGGCCAAAGAAGCACCTAATTGCTTAAGCATATGTTCACTTTGAGTTTAATGTTACATATTTAGGTTTAATAAATCTCCTTAAATCTCCCTTATATACACATACACACCCTATTAACACTTATCCACCCCATACAATATATTATCTCTCCTCAATTAATATTTTTTCTTTCTCTCTCCTCTTCTCTCACCTCAATCAATTAATATTTGATTTGACATAAAGTTTAAACTTGTTCTACTTAAACTCAAAAGAGTCAAAACAAACCTAACAAATATAGAATAACATTATTCACTGATTTATTAAATCAACTTAAACCCAAAACAAACATTACTTAAGTGTTTTATCTCTTAAGATAACCTCATAAATCATGAGTATAAGAAATCAATTTTCAATTTGTTCTTATATTTAGTAATTTCGGTGTCGTACTTGATGTATCGTTGTATCGATTTTAATATAAATTATAAGATTAAAAAATTGATCAATAACTATCTTTGAATCAAAGTTATAAAATAATTAAAATTTTCAAAAATAAAAATAACTGTACCTAAAAAATTATTAAGAAAAATAATTAATGAATATTTTAGATCCATCAATTCCTGATATCAAGGTCAATTACTTTCCTTAATAACAGTAACTTATCACTTACACATTATGATTAACTTTTGAAGACCATAATAACCCGTAATTTCTAAGTCAATTTGCAAATATTGTAAAGGATATTGGATGTCTTGTTACATTTTGGTGTTACATCTCCTTTTACATGCGTTAGATGAGCGACACGTATGCGGAGAGAAAAATCTCAATCTTTTCCCTTAGGGTTGATTATTAGGGTATAGAATAATTTATCATACGTGTCAATCATACAACGATTTGTAACAGGAGATGTAACACCAAAATGTAACAGGAAATCCGAACCGATTGTAAAGGGGAATAACCACCCAAACTTACGGCTCCTTCTCTCACAATACCTTTATGAGTCATGAGTGCCCTAAATTATTTTTCAATTTACTATTTTGCCTATAATTTTGAGGCTAATATGTAAATATTATAAGGGCGAAGACCACCTAAAAAATAGCATATGTTTGCAAGAAATTATTTTTCAATTTGTTATTATGCCTATATTGATATTGATTTCGAGGACAAAACGCTAAAATTATAAGGTTAATACGTGGGGAATATTTATTTTTCTCAGGTAATTATTCGGTAAGATTCTCACACATAAATTTTTATCACATTTCCTAAACAATTTTGCAAGGAAGCAGAGAAGGGATAGTGGATATAAATATTAGTGTGTTTATAATTAAGGTGAATTGGAAAGGAACCTGGACAATATTGGGATGATACAAACGCGAGAGCAGGGCAACCTCGCTCTTGAACTGCTGCTCCAACAAAGCTCGTGTCTCATCTTTATGTGTCGGAATCCTCACCATTTTGACAGCAACTGCTCGTTGCTTGTAAATCCCTCTGTAAATCCTGCTGTGTGCTCCCGATGCAAACTTGTTTCCTATGAACAGCTGCGAAAGATCTGCTGTCCACTCCTCCCGATCCTCGTTCGACGTCTCCCAGTTTTCCACATTCTCTGAGTCCAAAATCATCGACCACGATTCCAAGCTGTCGAATCTCTTCCTCTCCATGTTTTGATCCGATTCCATTCTTAGCTGGCTTCTCGAGGATGAAGGGATGTTGGACAGTGATTTGCTCTTTGATTTTCGCAGACGAAACGGATTGAAACACGAAGCAGCCATCACTTTCTCCTTCACTTTTTATCTGATGTTTATGATCTGGCGCCTTAGAACACACGGTCACAAGGTGTTGTTTTCCTTCTGAAGGTGTGCATTGATTTCAAGAAATGCATGAATTGATTCACAAACATGGGTTCGAGTGGATAATACAGGGGAACTATTATGGGGTTTCATTTAAACGTCGATCGATATAGAAAGGCCAACAAAAAATTAATCAAATAATAAATAGTAGTAATAAGAACAAGTGCTTAAAAATGAATTCATAAAAATGAGATTCGAGGATTTAATTTGGAGTGAAGGGATGAGAAAAAGTAGTGAAAATTGGAGGAAGGAGGGAAGAGAGATTTGTGAGTAGTTTCTGCATATCAAAAGGGTAATGGGATAAAGTAATTGCTTGGCAGGAGATTGTGAATTCCAAGTGGAGATTTCAGGGATGTCTCGTGAATTCTTGTTTTTAAAAGTGGAGAGAAAGGGTAGGAGAGAGAGAACGCTTTTCTTTCTAAAGGAATCGACACTCTTGTTACTACTCGCTGCTCTTTGCCATTATGATATTGTTTACTTTGTCGATGCTTCAACTTACGCTTTCATTTTTACTTTTATTAATTAATTTTAACTTTGCACATTCATATAAAGAAAACATACATGTAATTAATATTCTTCTAATTCTCTTTAATTTTAAAATTATCATCATTTTTTAACATGCATTTCCAACATTAAATCAGTGTTGATACGTTTACGCATTTTTGAGCGTCTCATTATATAGTTTAAGGCTAATAATATTATGCGTCTGTGTGTACTATAAGATACAATGTCCTTACCCTCAGATCGTATACAATTATGAATAAAAGTATATATAATTATGAACAAAGATGTATATAATTTATTTATTAGTTTCGTATACAATTATGAATAAAAGTATATATAATTATGAACAAAGATGTATATAATTTATTTGTTGGTTTTTTTAATGAAAAATTGAGTGTAAAAAATATACAAATATTAAAAAATATGTATACACTATTGAATTAAAAATTATACACATATGGATGCTAGTTTTTTTAATGAAAAACTGAGTGTGAAAAAAATATACAATTATTAAGAAACATGTACTCCCTCCGTCCCGGCATAAGAGTCGCTTTTATTTTTTTGCACGTAGATTAAGGAGTATTATTATTTAATGTGTAGTGAGTAGTTTTATTAGTGGGAGTGTGGGCCCCATATTTTAATGCAGGGGGTGTGTGGATCTCATGTATGTAAAAAAGAAAATGAGACTATTTGAGTGGGACAACCAAAATGAAAAAAAGACCCTCTTTGAATGGGACAGGAGTATATAAAATAGAATAATATATATACAAAATAAATAAATAAATATATATATATATATATATATGGTGAACCGAATATCAACTCATGGTTTAAAGTCGAGCATCTACCTTTATTATAACAAAGAACAAGAGCATCTTGCGTAAGACACTTCCACAATAAATTATTATCACTTTTCATCTATACACCACGTGATAATCTCATACAAATCTTTGCCTATAATAAATCAAATGGAATCACACTTATTACGTTTCCTTATTTCATCTTCTATTCTATTTATTAGATTTTTTAATACGTGTCACAATCCATGTTCAAAATTTGCCCCAAAAGTTTAATAATCATTTATAACAATCAATCCCCAACTCATTAGAAAATGAAGAATTAACTGAAATTCTTATTCACATTAACTGATTTTGTACAAAAGTACAAACAATAACAGAGTTCAATAAGAGCTAATTACACTGTATAAATATAAAAATTACCCTCTGAAAATCCAAAATATCGAATGAATATAAAAAAATATAAAAAAAGTTGCTTAAAATCTAAAAGGAAAAACTAATATAAAATAATGAATTGAGCTAATTACTTCTGGTTTTTCAAATGAAAAATAAATAGATATGAATCTTCAAAGGAAACAAAGAAAAATGGACCTTAGATCACTTTATGAATGTGGTGTATAGTTAGGTTTTTGCTTAATCAATCCACCATTTACTAAATCACTCTATTCTCCACTTTCAATTCAACCGCAACAAAATTGTAGCAAAGCCCCCAATGTAATATTCCAAAACTATGATAAAACAAATTTAAAAAATTATAATTTGTTACAGAAACAAAAATGAAAATAATACAGGATTTATCCATTCCTTGAATTTGACTCTTTTGTAGAGTGATATTTAGACATTAGGACATCGTTGATGGATCTAGATTTAGTATGAAACTGTAAAAAAACTTGAAAATGAATAAGAATATGAGGGTGTATACATACTGGTTTCAATTTTTTCAATAAAGCATCATTTTAGATGAATCTGCAAAGAAAACACAAACATAATAACATTAGATTTACTGCACACTTTACACAGACCATCATAAATCAACCCCTATATTAAAAAAAAAATTAGATCAATCGCTCGATAAATAAAGGACACTTGTTCGATTAAGTTTAAAAAACATAAATTGCGGAATCAACACAAGAGAGTTATGACATGCCCTAAAAAATAACAATTTAAAGGGTCCTACTGGTCTCTTTTTGATTATGTATAATTAGCTTCAATTGATCTGCAGTGACAAAGAGTTAGAACACAACTTCTGCCACAACAGTGGGAGGTGACAGTCATATATAAAGATTGTTTTCTCCTTCCAACTCTGCATCTCTATTAATTATTCTCATGCATTAGTATAGCATGTAATGTTATTCTGAGATTCAGTTTTTCCAGAGTGAATATGATAGCATACATAACTAACCCTGAAAATAAGACAATTATTTTCAAAATTAAAAGATAGTGAGAGAGTGAGAGACCTTGGTTCAGCTCCAACTTCTTTTAGTTTTGTTGCTGCACCAAGTAACTCCGCAGATGGCATTTATGGCCCGATGACCTTGCATGAATATCAACAATATAATTAGTGAAGAGTTAGTACAAATATCTCAACACAGAAAGAAATTCATGAATAATGGTGTAGTTCAAGTACCCCTTTCGCTAAACCAATTGGAAACATCATTATTTAAAGTTAAATATACCATTTCTAAGAGATTAAGATAAAGAATATAGTTAAATTATGTACTGGAGAGCATGTAAATAGTCTAATCATGTAAAATAAACAACTCAGTCACCTTCTCCTCAGCCAATATGCTCTCCATTTGTATCATCTACACTGTGAATAACATATTCAATTTTTTATACTGTTGGCGTAGATTTTTCCTCTTTGTGTGGCTTTATGCGTTTAGCTTTCTTTTGAGCTTGCACATGCGTTTATAATTGGATCAACAACTTCGAGTGTCGTGCTAGGTTCTTGAGGAAGTAGAAAGATGTTATTTCCATTTTCTTTGAGGTTCAAAGATATGAATAACCTTTGAAGATGCTTGACCAATGACTTTTTAGATAATCCAGTTATATCAACAACTCGTCCTTCATCAATCATATGCAGAAGCTAAATGAAAGAACAATTTCTAAGCAAACTTTATGACATACTTTTGTGGAGTCTCATAACACCAAAAATTATGTGGTGGGTAAAAAATGAAGTCTAAACTTAATCACGCACCAACATAGTATGTCCCAACTAGCAATTGGCTATCAAGTAGAAATCTTGCAAGGAAATATTTAAGAGAGAGATGTAAATCCTAATATTAGCATAATTTATCATTTTTAAGAAAAAACACATTTTATCATAAATTTTGACCCATATATAATCAAAAATAAAATTAAAGAAGAGGAAAGTATTTTTACAGCACACCTTGTTACCAGCTCTTGCGATAGATTAATCTTTTGGCAAACGTGGCTAGAATGGCAGAGCAATTGCAAACTTAAAAAACAGTTTATGACAGAAACTCAAACTCAAAATAAATAATATGATTAGAGAACAATACTGAGAATTAGTTGTTGTCTACATATCATATAATTTGCCAACTTCACAAAAAGAAGGCGCTTAGAAACTGTATTTAGAAATAGGGAGCTAACAACAGAGAACATCAATAGAGTCCATGTACAAAATAATCAAAGTTAGACCATAAAAAATATTATTTGATAATAAAACGAATGTTTGTAAATAATCACAAAGAACGAAAGGACTAATGTTTAAAAATATTCACAATGCAAAGTACCTCCTCATACAATGCATCCTTCGCTCTATTTCCTGAAAATTCACGAAATAATCAAAATCCCAAATTAAAATTTACAAAAATAGAAAGAAAAATACATCTATAGTTATAATAAAATTAATAAAACGAAGATTCATTTAAGAAATTTGACCTTCAGCTACATAACTACATTGATAGATGATTGATAGGAGGGAAACAAAACCTTTAACTACTCAATTCAAGAATAATAGGTGGAATTGAGTTGGAAGACTCAATACCTAGTCAGAAAGAGTGCAACCAAGATATTAATATTGTTAGATAGTTTATAAGAAAGGCTTAGGAGATCAAAAAAGAGCATTCAATACCTTGACAAAATTCAAGTCTCGAATAATTCAACAAAAATAGTGGTTGCCTTGAAAGAGAATAGTAATTGATCAAAATTTGCATGAGAAAATCACCTCATAAATCAAATAGAAACAACAAAAATAGAAATAATAATATCAATCATATTAAAGTTATCTACGAAAAAAACAACAGATAAAATGCTTCATAAATTTTCATTTGATTACCTAATACTTAAATGATATAAGCATCTCATCATTGTCAATTGCTTATGTGGCAGAAAAATGCATTAAAAACCAAATGAATTTCATAGTTAACAAAGCACACATGGAAGCAGTCACACATTATCACGCTTTTATTGAAATTTCAAAGAAACACCTTGATACTTACAAACTTGAGAAATTGAAAATGATAAAAATAAACATAAACATGCTGAGTGTTGAATAAAAGTTTTATTCTTTAACAGCTTAACATCTGCTCAGACAATTTAATGCGATTCAAAGAAATGGTGCAAGCGCACATGGCTTGAGAATTCATGAGAATCCTTAAGAGTACATTTGAGATAGGATTGACATAAAGTTTCTTTTTTCATGTCATGAAAATTTTACACAATCTACATTTCATATTTAGTTATAAATTGGAACTATGCATTAATAATTATAACTGTAGTTTGTACTTTGTGTAGGGGATTCCTCATCCCATATACTCTTTCTAATTTATTAAAATCTGTAATACTAACTAAATATATGAAATTGAATATTGAGAAAGATAAAAACTGGAACTAACCTTCTTTAAACATAAAACAACTGGAAGGACCTCAGACTTCAACCTAGAACGTTTCTTTCCACTCAAGTTTGTGGATGGAACTTGAAAGAGGACAATGCCACCATATTTTCGAATGAGACCTTCAATTTCCTTTTCCTTTTGTTGCGAAAACCCAGTAAAAAAAAAATTCTCTGTTCTGAAATATCAACCTTTTCCTCTCCTTATCCAAGTTAGTTCTTAGATATCGGTCCAGGTGTCGGGCTCTGGATTTGAGGAGAGCACTGGCAGGAACAATTACCCGTACAAAAGAATCTAAATTAAAACAAAAACTTAAACTCATTGTAGTCACGATTGTTGCTAATCACAATTGATAATTTAAAACTGTACAGAAACATTTTTCATGATTTGAAATAATAAACAAAGCAGTACCTTGCACTGACGAACTTCAGCGAGTTGTTGCAATCCTTTGAAGGTTTGGAATAGCTTCAATTTGCTCACTGGAAGTTTGAGAATTGCTACAAAGGAAGAGAGAAGCAGGTTTTAGAGACGAAGAGGAGAAATGAGATTGATATTAGAGTTTGAGAATTAGGTTTTCTATAATGTTTAATGATAATTGCATTACAACGATGAATCAAAATCTTACATTTTAGCAATTCCGATCTGAAGGCGTCTGAAACTCGACCGTTGTTAGGGCTGAAGTGACGAAGACGCTGATCGACGGCTACATATACAATGTGGTGGCATTGATGCTCGACGTACCCATTTTCAAAGGTTTTAATTTAGATGTGAAATTATAATAATCTGAATCAATAATATCCTGAAACTTTAAATCAAAAGATGAAGGTTAGCAACGAATCGAAATAAATCTTTACATACAAAATTATAACAATCTGATCAAGGTTAGAAACGAATCGACATAAATCTGAATCCATAGGAAAAATATTAAGATTACTTCATCTAAACAGTAAGAACAAAGCATTTACCGAATTCGAGACAGATGATGACGAAACTGAGGAAGAAGAGACTTGAAGATCTGATGAAAAATCTAGGGTTTGAATAGAGTTTTGTTCACAACACAACTTATTTACAAACAGGTCCAAAAACTTTGTTAAAATGACAGAGAATGCACCAAGATATTTTATTAAAAAATGTGAGAAGGCGATCAATGGTCTAGATGGAATTATTAAAATCCAATGGACAAGATTGACAAAAAATAGTCAAAATTGATCAAAATAGTCAAAATTGAAGCAAAATATTATCACTTTCTATATATTCTACAAAATTCTACAAATTGTTCATGAAATACTTCAATTGAATGTTAATCACATTCACATCATAAGTATCACTTATTATTAAAAATATTATCACTTTTTTCTGGATCACGTATTACTTTTCTATTCTATGAGTTATTCATGAACTACTTCATTTGAAGATATTATTTTTCATGATCATGTATCACTTTTTACTAAAAGTATTATTAGAAAATGTTATTTTTTTTTCATGAAATACAGATATATCAAACTTCTTTTTATAATGACTATTACTGCGTATTATTCATTTTTTTTCACTGTCATCTTTTATTTCATAATTTTTTTTATAAAATATTACCTAAAATTAATTTAATTAGTACGTTTAATACTATAGACTAATACATTTAATAAGAATTGAAAATTTACTATTAGATATACACTACACTTTGTACCCCTAATTACTATTAGATACATTGATTTAAAATAATTACTATCACATACAAAATATTAAAATAAAATACTAAATATAACTCTAAATCCATATACTTTTAAACCACAAACCCTAAACCCCCACCCACCGCCGGACTGCCGACGGCCGGTCGCTGGAAAATTACCGCCGGTCTTCGCCATCGAAAAACTATTTCGCCGGAGATTCGCCGGCCAGTCGCCGGAGCACTGTCGGTCCGCCGGCCGGCCGCCAGAAAAGTTGCCGGACCGCCGCCGCAGCCGGAGCTCTGTCGGACCACCGTCGGACCACCACACTTTTTTGCTGCACATCCTTTTTTTTACTGCATACACTTTGTTGCACACGAACTTTTGTTGCATACAACATTTAAATGGTGTACCCCACCATTAGGGGTCCCCACCGCCCCTGCCCTGGGGATTGGTGGAAGAGGTAAATCGCAGGATGTGCCTCAAGTGGCTTATAGGAAGGGCTCACTGTTAAACTTGTGCTTGCAAGGGGCCAAATCCATGCCAAAGGCAGGATTCGAACCCCCACCCTGCAGCAACCAAGCTCAGCTGGAAGACATTTCCACCCTCCCCTCTACCACTTGAGCTATGCCCTGGGAGCTTGCATACAACATTTATGTGCAGCACATGTAGGGGTAATATTTGAATATTACTATATATTTTTGTAATTAGTAGTAATATTTTGTATGTTTTTATCTCATAATAATTAAGAGTTTTTTTTGTATAGCTAATAATAATCATCCCAATAAGAATCTTGAAAAAATAAAAATTATATATTTCTATTAATATTAATAAATATAATGAATAAGAGAGTTGTTTTAAAGAAAATCAAAGAAAATTTAATTAATTGAAATTAAAAGCAACAATTAAACGTTTATGAGCGCTTTAGTTAGGCAACATTGAAGGTCAGTTAATTTGGAACCATTAAACTTTTATGTGAGCGCATTCGTTAGTTAGGCAACATCCAAGGTGCGGCGCATAAATGGGCTCGGATATATCAATCTAATGAAATAAGATTCTTGAGACGATGTCGCACAATTATTTTTTCTAAAAAAACTATTGTTGGTATAAGTGCGACAGAGATCAAAATATTTAAATGAATGGTCAATATTAAACTTAAATAATTTCTAAATATAGTAAATTGATGATAAAAAGAAAAATTAAAATTAAAAAAAAAAATTTAGATTTATTTTTATATATATAGATAGATATATTTTTCATTATAAAAAAGATTCGTATATTCTATATTCTCTCCGTCTCGCACCAAGGATCTCTTTTTTCCATTTTGGTCGTTCAAACCAAAGGATTCCCTTTCATTTTTTATACACATGGGTCCCACACTCACCCACTAATACAATTAAAACATGGGGTTCACACCCCCACTAATACAACTACCCACTACACATTAAATAATAATACTTATTAATCTACGTGCAAAAAAACAAAATGCACCCTTGGTACGGGACGGAGGGAGTATATGTATATGTATATAGATAGATTGATATATTTTTAATTATAAAAAGATTCGTATATTCTTTAAAAATACAAAAAAAAAAATTAAAATGATATAGGAGTCGATAATTAAAAGGTTTATAAATTTTATGAAATGCGTATAATTTTTTTAACTAATAATAAAAATGATTAAAAGGTAATTTACTTGAACTTATTTTAATTGAGCCATATCCTGAAAATTTAAAGTTAAAAAACTGATGGTAATTAGCTATTCAGAGTTTCAGACGATTAATTTTTTATAAAAAAACTTCTTTATCTAACAGTCCAACGATTCTTAGAATCTTTTATATATATATATAATATATATGGTCATCTACTGCGTAGGTCACATAAGAATTAGCGTACTAATAAATGTCCATTTTTCACAAATTTTCTTTGCCAATCTCACAATCTTCCTCGTTCGGATCGCTATCCCTCAGGAAGAGGAGAAGGACTCAAGCAAATGGAGAAAATGGGGAAAAGATTTGACGGGAAGGTGGCCTTGATAACTGCTTCCACTCAGGGGATCGGCTTCGGGATAGCTGAGCGGCTCGGCTTAGAAGGCGCCGCCGTCGTTATCTCTTCTCGCCGACAAGTATTTCCACTCATATTATTACCTCTCTAAATTCTTACAATCATGATTATGTTCTGTTGTTGGCGGGTCTTCTTCAGAATTCTTGAATTGGGGTGCTATTGATTTGCTTTAGTTATTCGTATTATCGTTCCATTATTTGACTGATTAGTTTAATGATGGTTTTGCAGAAAAATGTTGATGAAGGAGTGGAAAAGCTTAAAGGTATAGGAATTGAAGTGTTGGGTTTAGTGTGCCATGTTTCGAATGCACAGCAAAGAAAAGATTTGATAAAGAAGACTATTGAGGTTAGTATTTCATTAGACCTTATATTTTATATGGATTGTTTTAATTATTAGTATAATTATTATTTATCTTTACTTTTCATAATTTAATGATCCCCTACAAAAGTAGTGAATATCAAAAACAGGGTTGTGATGTGCTTTTACTACTTTGTGATACCTTTGACTTTCCATCGTATATGAATTGTTTTCTATGTTTCATTAAACGTTTCCCAATGAATTCTTTTATGTTCGCTTTTTTTCTTCTGTCTTCAACAGTTATCCTTGAAATTCCTTCCATAGTGCCTAGATGAGTTGGGATGCAAAATTACGTTATTGAAACACTCGGAGTGTTTTAACTGCAAAACCCACCTTTTGTAGACAGGGATATATTTCAGATGCACTGATTCTTCTCTGGTTTAATTTCATAATCAAAATAGTTTCCTTGTGTTGTCTGATCCCTTTGCATTGCTCTGTGTGTTTTTACATTATTTTCAAGCAGTGTTTTAAGTTTTAACATCAGAAGAAACACACCAATTAAAGAACACAGGATTAACTCAAAGAATTAGCTCTATAAAATCTCATTTAATCACATCACATGACTGCAAACAAGCCATGAAAGAATAGAATGTTATCACTATAAAAAAATGAAAATCTAAAAACTCATAAAACAAAATCTGTGCCAGCATAATTGTGATTCAACAGCTTGTGTCCAATCTGATCTCTGGCGTGCAATGCATTAACCGATTGCACATTGTGTTCTGCAATCATCTCATCATCAAACAGCTCAAACTTCAACTCCTCACTCAACCACTCATTCTTCATCTCGCGTATGTTGTGCAAAACACAGCAATAACACAACCAAACTTATATTGTATGCAATGTGTAACTTTTTGATTATAATTTGAAAAGATAATTATTATATCATAGAAAATTACACTGAAAGGCAAATAATAATTAGAGATTAAATTTTAGAAAAAAAAAGATTAAATAAATCATTAGGAAGAAAGTATAATCATACCTTAAAACTTATTAACTCGGGATAAAATCAAACTTGAACTACAGGGGTTGGTATAACCATTTTTGCAATTTTTAAAATTTTTTTTTTAAATAACAACATTGCCTTAGTTAAGCCGTAGGAAGTGTTTGGTTTGGTAGAAGAGATCAGCAAGGCAACGTTGAAAAAAAATTATAGTTTTCTTTAATTTTTATCTTAATAAGTAATTAATGTTTAGTAATCTGGTGTGGCATGAGTTTTAGTGATGCAAACATTGTACTTTGACACCTACATCCATCCAACTTTGTTTGTTTGATTTTAGAGCATTCTAATTAAAGCCTATGACATGCTTTAATTAAGATAGTTCATAGGTTACCTTTTTTCTTTTTCTTTTATTCAAAAACTTGAAAGAATCTTGATGTAGCTACTTGTGATTATATATGTTTTAATTATTCTTTTATTATATACTTCCTCCGTCCCGAGTTAACATTTATGCTTGCCTTTTGCACGTAGGTTATAATTTTTAATGTGAAGTGAGTAGTTGTATTAGTGTTGTGTGTGGGTCCTATATGGAATAATTAATTGTTTTGTGTGTGACCAACTTGACAAAAGATGAATTACAAAATGAATCAATGAATGTCTTGCTTTTGTGTAATGGATTTTTATTGAACCCCACACTTGATACCCAAATATCCGTTTTGAAAGAAAACAGGTTTAGAATAAAACCATTTACCACCACTTTGTGGAGTAACATTGGTTTTAGCTAATGTAATAAGAGCTTATAACTCCAACCAAACATACTTTTGGTTTATGCTTGTGATCTTTGGTGATTATGGAATAGGGGGTTGTGATTTAGGTTGTAGGGTTGGATGAGACATGAAAGGTGACAGTTGTATTTGATAATTTTTTGTTGAGAAAAATGATTTATATAACTGAATTAGTAATTTTGATTGTATGTGTTTCAATTTTGTTTCATATGGATATTGGTTATATTTTTAGCAGTAATATATGTTAATGTTGTTATGTTGTGATTATTGATGCATATGATTATTTATTAGAAAAGATTGATTAAACAAATCCAATAAATAATTTGTTGATGACTAGAAACAGCTGCAAAATTAATTTAAAAAAATAAACGAAGAAGAAGAGGGAGAAAAAATATATATGGAAAATGATATGGAATTGTGAGAGCGGATTTGGAGCATGTGAAGTAAGTTTTAGCAATGGTGAACAATGTTTGGTTTTAGCTTGAGTAACACATGAGCACACACACACACACACACACACACACACATATATGTATGTATGTATGTATGTATGTATGTATGTATGTATGTATATGTATGTATGCACACAGCTATCACCCTCTATCTCTAATCTATGTATGTGAGGGAAGGGAAGGGGGTGGGGGGTGGTTGATGTTAGTGGAGTGAAGGAAGTGGAAATGAAGAGAAATCTTGGGAGGGTGGGAGAGGGAGGTGGGGTGCAATTAAGAGGAAGGATTGGTAAGAGAGCCAAATAAAAATAAATGATTACCATATTATACTTTTCACTTACCTAAGTACACACAACACTTGCTGCTACGCCCCATTTTTGTTTCTTGTCGTCACCCAATTATTATTGGATTTGCTTATTATAGCATATTACAAAGAATTCAATAACCTCTCTCTCTCTCTCTCTTTATTGCATACATTTTTTCCCTCACCGTGTGATCATAAACCCATAAATCCGACGGTTACAAGTTTAAAAAACACACAGGTATACACACAGTGGGTGTGTGTATATGTGAATTGGATGGGTATGTAAAGCCTGCACTATTACCTTTTTATTTATTTGATTTGTTGGTTGAGAATCCTAAAAATGGCTGTTCATGCATTCCTTTGAGGCTTTGATAAAAGAGGGACTATGCATTCTAGAATGTGTCCAATTCCCTGTCAAGTAAATTGACGCCTGAATTACACTTTCTTAAAAGCGATCCTGGTCACTGTTGTATTAATTCTAGATATTGAGAATCATCTTTAAATGTCATGAATGTCAACTCTAAATTTGTCTCCTTTCTTTCAGGCTTTTGCTTTTTAAAGTGTTTTAACAATGTAGTTGGCTTAGCTCTCCAAGATCACACTAATGTGATCTTTTTTTTTTCTTTTTTTTTTTCTGTCTAATTTTGATCCCGGAATGAGGTAGTTATCTTTGTCGCTAGAGTGTCTTTTTAAATTTCTTGTTCAATTCTCAACAACATTTCAGCCTTTAAATTTCTTGGATTGAATGTATTTCCTTTTATGAAAATTGTGAAATGGTTTTGGGACAGACGAATGAGAAAATTGTGAATTTGTTCATGGATGAAGGAATTAGTTTATTAAATTTAAAGATGTGTTGAAATTCAAATGGTTTTTTATATGCCCTAAACTAAGTTACATTACTTGTGCACCTTCAAAATTTACATAATAGATCCTACTGCAAAAGCAATGGAAAGAAAAGGATTGGTGTGCGTAGTTTAGACCCTTTTGGATGGCCTCAGGGAAAGGTGACCATGATTTTTCTATGTTTGTGCATCTTTTCTGGTTAATCACATCCTTGATTGAAGCATATTAGAAATGCTGGAAAGTATTTGAAATTTTGGATCTTGAATTCCGCATTAGGGAGAAAAAGAGTTTATATCCCACATTCCAAATTCTTATTCTGACATCAGATTTTATCAGTTACCTTCTTGTTTATTCGAACTCAGTAATCTTTCTTACATCCAGAAATTTGGAAAAATTGATGTAATTGTGTGCAATGCTGCTGCCAATCCTGCTGTTGATGGCATTTTGCAAACTAAAGAATCAGTCCTCGATAAATTATGGGAGATCAATGTGAAAACCTCAATTCTCCTACTGCAAGTACGTGAATTTAATATATGACTATCTAATTGTATTCAGTTTTATTTATTATGTAGATCACATGTTTCCCCTTTTGAAAGGAAGCAGCTCCTCACTTGGACAAAGGCTCTTCAGTAGTTTTCGTGTCTTCAATTGCAGCGTTCCAACCATCTCAGGGTTTGGCTATGTATGGAGTCACAAAAACTGCGCTTCTTGGACTCACGAAGGTACATGTACATCATATATACATTTCTGCTTTCCCCTTAACATCGATGATATATACTTCACTCCTCCTGCTATGATGACAAAGGAGAAGAAGGCCTTCTGCAAGGAGTGTGCGAAGAATGGTAACATGGCGTTGTTCCATCCCTCCGTAAACGACGCTGTAACCGCAATGATCAGCAGCCGGTTGGGCCAATTGGTGGGTCGAATAAATTGTTTCTGTAAAGTGTTTTTTTGTTCACCGTTAACAGTACAGTTTTGATGGTTTTTAATTGAATACAGCTGTAGATGGTTCATCTAGAACCATTTCTTCTTATATAATTGTGAATGTGGGGTAGAGTAGGAATTGCACAGGATGATTATGATATTGAATTAGAAGAGAGAGAAGGGGCGTTGTTTGTAGGATGTGATTGGTTTGTTGAGTGAAGAGAGAGAGAGAGAGAGAGAGAGAGAGAGAGAGAGAGAGAGAGAGAGCTATACATGGGTCCATCTTTGGTTTTTGGGCTTCTTTGTTGGAGCTGTGTAGAGCTTAATTTGGCTTAATTAGGACATTAATCTTGTAGAAGTGAAATGCTTTCTGGTGTTGATGAATCTATTGAGTTTTTTTTGATAAATCTGTTGTTACTTTCATATTGTAATGCCCCCACCTGCTGCTGAACATTGCTGTTACGGCGTTGTTTATGCAGGAATGGAATGACATCGTGTTGCCATTCTTCGCACACTCCTCGCAGAAGGCCTTCTTCTCCTTTGTTCATTGGCGGGGGAGTGAAATATGTAGCATCGATGTTATGGGGTGCTGCATTAATGTATTTTTATTTCAAGAGTGAGTCCTTGACCTATTTATTCTGAAAGACAAGATAACAAAACTCTACTCCCTCCGTCCCATTTTAGATGACACTTTCCATTTTGGGTTGTCCCACAAAAGTTTGCACATTCCTAAAAGAGCAAAAAGTCAACCACAATCACCCTTCCCATACACTTTATTTACAAAAAAAAAAACCACTAATACCTACCACACAAAACATACTTTATCATTTATTTATTACCAAAAAATACTATGATACTCCTAAAAGTTATCACTTTCTTAGTTTTCGTGCCCGGAAGAAGGGTGCAGACTTTCCTTGGACTGAGGGAGTATATCCTAAGAATTAAATAATAAGGGCAAAGCTTAGACCTTAAAGGCAAAATGGTAATATACCTTCCATTGTACACAAGTCAGAGATTTGAAAGAAAAAGGATGATAAACCCTATCAAAATATTGAACTCTACAAGTCAAGCTAAATAACTAAGATCATGTTCTCTTTGAGATAGACACATCCGGATGTAGGGCGTAACATCTCTTGGTATTTTAGCTCCGAGTTTAAAAATCCAATCTTAAAATACCTGTAAAGTCATAATATCACTTGTGCTCATCAGTTACACGATATTTAATTTTAAATGAATTGACGATAAAAAAGTAGATATGCAATTAACATTAGGATAAAGGATAAGACATAAACAACAATGATAAAATAGTAATCTAACATCTTCATACATTTGAAGTGACCAATTTACTTTTGAATGATATGGTGATAAAACTCTTAAAATAAAAATACAAAAAATCCACAAGGGTAAAAGATAAGCCCTAAACTACCAGGTTAAAGTGATAATAATAGACTAGTTGTACAGAACAATGGTCCGTGTGTTTGGTGCACACAGAACCTTTTGATAAGTTATCCTACTCAACATATCATATGATACTCGATCTACTTGAAAAATATAAAATATTTTCTATCTTCATTCTAATAACTAACAGCTAGTACGAAATCATCAACTCTTACACATAACTTTGACATAAAATTCCATCTCATCCTATGCAACACTTTAAGACTAGCATGAAGAAGTCTCAACCCAATTTCACATCTTTTAGATTTCAAAACTTGGATTTAAACTATCCACAATAATACAAAGAGAATATACCCTAAAAGGTAAAACATTAATATAGCACTCGGGTGTATGTCAACAGGATGTATACAAATCTTTACCTTATTTCAATTTAATTATGTTATGAGTTGTTTTTAGGCTCTCGCAGCTGAGATGGGCCCAGATATTCGTGTAAATTGTGTTGCTCCTGGTTTTGTTCCAACCCACTTCGCATCTTTTCTTACATCAAATGAGGAGAAGGTACCCTTCCACCAATCACTATCTCCATCTTTGTAGATAATGCTATTTATAGATTATGGCCTTAACGCAATTGAGCTAGCCGATGGTTATTATTGACTTTCTTAGAATGACACTTAGTTTTGTGTTTCTAGAGGAAAAGCCTAGAGGAGAAGACAATTCTCAATAGGCTTGGAACTACACACGACATTGCTGCAGCTGTGGCGTATTTGGCTTCCAATGATGCTTCTTATGTGACTGGAGAAACACTGGTAGTTGCAGGTGGATTACCATCCAGACTCTGATGTGTTGGGGATGGGGGGGTGGTGGTCATAGTGATGCTTTGGGGGTGCCCCAAAGAGACGTTATCAATTTCAATTTGTTGGCTAGTAGCTGTGTTTACCTCTGGATACTGGGGCATCTCCAGAATCATTAACAGACTAAATATAATAAATGCAATAAAACTTTGAAAGAAATAACGTCTACGATGTGAAATATTACATTTATATTTATGTATTAAAAACAAACCTAAAGAATTATTAAGTTTATGAACCCTTTATTTGTTCTTTGGAAAGTAATAATATATACTCCATATACAAGAGAGTTTTAACCTCACAGGCATTCATGTGCATATTTTCCAACTGTTATCATTGACTGCATGCACAAAACTTTATGATGTTGTTGACATTGAGGTCCTATAAAACATGAGATGCAGCATGTTTACGATCATTGGCTGGATATCTATCACTGCTTACCCCATTATAGATATCTAGCCAATAGATATCACGCGCTTATAGAAGACAGACCCGTCAACATTGTTGCTGGGAAGGTAAAGCAGGAGCTCTGGCTGAGGCTTCAGAATGTAGAATCTGGTGAAATAGAACTTGAACTCGAATGGTTTCCACTTGAATTGTAGTAGATATATAACTATATAGGTATACATGATTATAGTTTTTGTGTGAGTAATATACCACATACATTTTGCTCCCTTAACTTTGATGTTTCAGGAAAACTTATTTCTTGATGTATGAAGTTGCTACTTTTGACTGCTATGATCTACCCTTTTTCTTTTTCTAGCCAATATATATTTATACCTTGATTTTTGTTTTTGTGTCTCTTTTTTATTGGTGGTATTATTGTTATTGATTCATATACTGACATTATGGAAGCTATGTTGTGTGAGTATAATCCTTGCTAGTATTCAACAATGTCCTCTCCAACTTGAAAATGCCAATTGGTCAAAATGCTTAGTAGAAAGAGAAAGTTATCTTTTACCAAATGCATGTTTTAAGAATGCTAGTTTTTATTAGACGCGCTTTGCACGTCACATTAACGTCGTATTTTATAATTTGATTATTTTTTTCGTCACTTGATATAAATTTTTATAATAAATTATAAGGGCAACTGTATTATGAAATAAATTTGTATGCATCAGATAAAGCAAAATTTACCCTATAGATTCCAAACTTTTTAAGAAAACTAATATGGCAAATATGTGATGTGTATATTCCTAATTTTTAAGAGGAGTGATATGGCAAATATGTGATGCGTATATAAATATGTATCTTATCTTTTTCAATAATTCACTTAGGCTAGGTCTTTGGCTGTCTCAGCTAACGAACTTTGACCCTTTTGATTGTACCAACCACGTAAGCTTTGGCTTGTTGCTGGCGGAATGTTTGTTTTGTGCCACACAGGAAAGAACAAGGAAGAGTCCGCTTTATTCTTATCAATTGAAAAAAGAAAGGAGAATAGGTTCAAACTTTCTTTGATTTAGTTTTTTTTCTAGGCAAATGGAATGAATTGACAGGATCATAATTTGTGAGACGGATCATTTATTAACTAAATTAATTATATTTTAAATTAAATTAAATTAAAAAAAAAAACAAAGAAGACGGGCCCTGTTTCGCATAATTAGTTGACATAATTAAAATTAGAATTCGGTGGAGGCTGACGACTAATGTCCATTATGACAAAATTCAAAATCATAATAAAAAACCTAGATATCATATTGATCATAATTAATAATTTAATTTTTTATTATTATTACATTACTATTATTGAAAATCCCCAGGGCAGGGGCGGTGGGGGCCCCTAATGGTGGGGTACACCATTACTATTATTATTATGACAAAGACTTGTGTGAGACCGTCTCACATAAGGACTTACGTGAGACGACCAGAAATTGATATCTTTTATGTAGGAAATTGATTATAAATTAATGAAAAATGATAATATTATTTTATGAACAATTTATAGTATAAATAAAAAGTGATAACATTTTATAGCGAAAGTGATAATGATTTATAGTGAAAGTGATAACTATTTTAAAAATTGTAAAATGGTCTCACGTGAGACGGTCTCACGCAAGACCTACCCTATTATTATTATTATTATTATTATTATTATTATTATTATTATTATTATTATTATTATTATTATTATTATTCATTAGATAGTTTAATTATAACCATTTTGTTTTGATTAGCATCATTTTATATTAAAAATATTATCACATTTTATTATTTCAATAAATTGTTCATAAAATAATTCATTAGCTAGATAGATATCATATTTCTTTAATTATGAATAACTTTTTATAAAAAAATATTATCACATTTTATTCGGTTTATAAATTGTTCGTGAAATATACTTTTAAATTTATTTATCATTTTATTAAAGATGTTATCATATTTCTTTTAAAATGATATACAATGGATGTGATCAGATTCATGCTGGTCGTAGGTCAGATCCTATTCGAACTTCTCCAATCAGTTTTGGAAATTTGGTTTTGGATGATACAATGAATGTTCCTCACACTGATGACAGTGCTGAATCTCAATCAAATGCAATGGTTGAAGAAAGTAGCACGGAAACATCTCCTGTACAAACAACGTATTTTATTGAATTTGATCGAGATAAGAGACAAGTGGCACCTTTCACTAGTGCTAGTGTTTCAGCAAATATTGAGGGGACTACGAACCCCACTGATAAAAATGACGAGGCCAGGAAAGCTTTCTTACTTCAAAAACGGGCAGAACATACCATGGATCCTGGCAAAGCTAGTTACACTTATGTTGAGCCTAGTTCCACTAACACTACTGCACCCCTTGATGATGTGATTGAAAACCAGCAAGTTATTAGTTGTGTGCCCACGGTTATACAATCTGATCGAAATACGGTTGATGTTGTTAATATGCAACGGGCTGACTTAGCAACTTCTCCGGAAGTAATAAAAGAGGCACTTCATATTTTGGCAACTCACAAACTGGCTGAACAGCATGGGTAAAGAGACAGTCAATCCACAAGCTCCTCTTGCTGTTGGGGACGAGCAGCAAACATATCATGATCATCCTACTTCTCCCATTTCGAGCCTTCAAGGACTAATCAGGATGACAATTTTCCTACCCTCAAAAGTAGCGCCATAAAACTCAAAGGAGGAAAATCAAGAAGAAAAAACGTTACTTATTTTCCGGCTTCTAAACCAGTTACCCGTTCTGAAACAAAACAAACTCAGCCTGAACCTCCCGATATTTGGGATGTCGTAAATAAACAAGATTGGAGCAGACTAACAAAGAAAAACAATACTTATTTTTAGCTTAGCACTATTTCTGTTAAAGCTCTTTACAAGAGTTTCTTTTTTGGACCGCCTGTTTGGCTCTTTTTGGCTTTGTCAGCCCTACAACATCTTTATTCTTTGTTCCCTTCTCTTTATTTTCATTTCCCTATAATAATACTGAGTAGTTTGATATTTCTTTTAAAATTGTATCACTTTAGTTTATACTATAAATTGTTCATAAAATAGTTTACAACACCATTATCACTTTCTATCAATTGAGTATTACTTTACGTTATAAATGCTATCACTTTTTGTCACTTTCACGGAAGTCATTCCTTGAAATAGTCTCACACAAGTCTTTTTCATTATAAATTATTTATTATACAATTCAAATGGAATGTTATCACTTTTATTTGATCAGTATCATTTTTTATACTAAAAAAAATATTATTTTTTAATAATATTATCACATTTTATAAATTTATTATAATTAGATTATAGAATAAATTAAATGGATAATAAATTTAAATTATTACATTTTAAATAATAAAATTATAGAAAAAATATATGCATAAAATCTTAATTAATTTTTTCTTTCATAATTAATTTTTAAAATTTCTAATTTGGTATCAATCAAACAATGCTCTTTAAATTTAATTAGACCCAATTATCTTTATTCTATAATTATTTTTTCAATTTTCTAATTACATAATAGCTAAACAGGGCCCTTAAAAATCATTTAATTGGGTTAATGAATTATCTGCCACACTTAAGAGAATCTGTGAGATGGTCTCACTCAAGTCTTTGCCATTCACTT
The DNA here is from genome assembly GCA_023678885.1 of Pogostemon cablin. NCBI lineage: Eukaryota > Viridiplantae > Streptophyta > Magnoliopsida > Lamiales > Lamiaceae > Pogostemon > Pogostemon cablin. The sequence continues at coordinate 11,005,535 of CM042973.1, read as the reverse complement.
ATGTAATTTGATTGAGTAAAAATTGTATTTTTATTTGACTTATTCACTTTATAATTTTAAATGTCTGGCATTTAAAAAAATAAAATAAAAATAGAAACACCGAATCAATAAACTATACATGATATATTATTTAATCCTAGTTCCCAATCTATTTACTCTTTCTAATCTAGGCAAAGACTTGCATGAGAGTGTCAAAGATTTTTATTCGTGAGATGGATTTCAAAATATCCATTTAGACATATGTGGACCCTAATTATAAAAACTAAGAGTTAGTATCTTGCGTCCTCGTATGCACAAGATGTATAGACTATGACAATTTGTTTTTAAAGGTATACACTTTAATTAATAAGGATGTAAAATTTTCATTGAAAAGATCGAATGAAATATGAATAATATAAATATTTGATAAAAAAAAATTAAAAATTTTCTCTAAAAATTAAGAGTATAAGTTCTTATATTAAAGGGTATAACATGTAATATTAAAGGATGCTACAACTAAAATTTAAAAAAAAGGTGATAATTATTTATTTGAATTATTACATAAATAATTCGTAAAACAAATAAAAAATGATAGTAATATCAAAGAGTGACATTTAAATAGGGAGAGATAATTTAGAGGATGGTAAAAAAAAAATAATAACATTCTTAATAAATATGATATTTGATCAAGAAAATATGATATTCGTCCAATTAAATTATTTGATGAACAATTTGTAGGATAGATAAAAAATGATAATATACCAAGTGATAATCGTCCAATCGAACTTTTTTATGAATAATTTGTATAACGATTAAAAAGTGATAAAATTTTAAATAAAAAGTGAAATTCAAGAAAGTGATAACCAAGCAACTGAATTTTAATACCCACAATTTTTACTTTTAATAATAATTATTATCTATATTAAAAAAAGTTTTAGTAATGATGTGTGCAAGTGGCAGAAGTTTTGGATAAGAATTACTGTCGTAAATTCTTATCCACTAACTAATCAACTATCATTATATATGAATTGTGTTCTGTAACTTATGTGGTTATTCAATTTGTAGTTAGTTTTTAGCATGTTATATACGAAAATAATCGTCTCGAAGCGTAGATTCCATATATAACTCTTTTATGAAATAGACGTGATATGAGTTAGATAAGCTCCGTCGAAGTTTTTAACCCTTTAATTGGTGATGAACGTTTTCTCAACACACAAAATTAATCCTCAAGTATAAGGATATCAATTGTAGTTTCGATAAGTGACCAAGTGATTATCGTACCCAAGAGACGGATAATTATCAATTTAATTATATTCTAATTAACTAAGATTATGTGGCAAATTGATTTTGAGTTTGTTATGAAACTAAATAACATATAAGTAATAATAGCAAAGTAAATAAGCAAACAATCAAGAAAACTAGGTTGTGATCAAGTAAGTAATATAGTAGTTCTTCAGGTCATCCAGTTTTACTCGTTAATTTCCGTTCCATGTGTTGATGTCCGACTTTGCCTTGTAGTTTATGGACGCATCACTAAACCATGCAATCGAACTCTATAGACACAAGTAAGCAAGTGTATGACACGTGTGAATATCCTCGAAGCAAGACATATACTTTACCCTCCTTTCTAGGTACTATCATAATCAATTATTTTCCGTGCACTTAGTACTCTAACCCAATTTGATCTCCCTTTTTAGGTACTATAAAATTATACTCTTCATCTTACTTATTAACCCGAATACGATTCAATTAACAAGTATCTATATAAGATAGTTCTAATAAGACTTTGGAATCCCTTCACTTAGAATTATAACATGCAATCCTGCTCAGAGGCAAAAGTATTCAATCAATAACCAAGAGATGTATTCAGACTCTACATAACAGTTAAAGATGCACAAAACGACCGTGAGTATGAATTAAAAAGGCACAATCTTATATAGAATAAATCACAAGTAGTGTTGTACGAAGTTTACACATAGAAATTCAATTAACTCATAAAACTTTCATAACCCTAGAACTACCGGAGCGGTTCTAGCCCATGATTGATCTAGGAACAATCATGGCTAGTTGGTAAGATCTTACTTGACTCACCAGATGAACCTCTCCTCACGACTCCTTCGGATGATGGTAGGGCTTGGTGAAGGATGGATGATGAATGCTCTGGCTTTCTCCTGCGAAAACTCTTCTTTTATACATGTAAACTCTCCTTACGGGCCTTGGATGGGCTTTTGAGCGAACACACGCACTGAAGGTGTAAAAATATGAATTTGGTAAGTTTCTGTACACTAGTTCGACCAAACAGGTTGGTCAAACTCTCCCAGGTAGGTCGAACTCCAGGTCGAATCTGCCTGTAACTTGGCCTTTGATCCAGGATTTGACCAGAGTCCTGGTCAAACTGGATACTTCTTGGTCGAACCGGTACTGCTTCTGTTTAGGCTTCGAGTTCGACCATAGTTCGACCAAGTGGTTTGGTCGAACGACACTTTTCCGCACTTAGTTCGACCAGCAGTGCTGGTCAAACTCCCTCCTTCTTGGTCGAATCTGACCCCTGCTTGGTCGAATCGCATGCCTGCTTCTTTCTCTTTCCGGATCCGATCACTTCCAACTCGTTTTCCTTCGAAAATTAACTCAAATAGCCTTGTAGACACCTGATTCATGACTTTCTACCATATATATCGATTCATATCGAATTACAACTATTTATCATACCATAAGTACACGAATCCGGGCTCGAAACTAGTGAATTTACCCACTCATCAAACCCCCAAACTTGCATGTTACTCGTCCCGAGGCAACGAAATCAAAACCAAAGAGTAGTGTAAAATTCACCAACTAACAATATAATTCATACTCATACATGCAATTCATCAATTGAACACAATATTACTAGCATCATATGCATCATTTATGCAAAACATCACTCGATTACATTACCTTTCGGAGTATAAAATCATCTAGCTCACAAGATAAATATTTACTCTCACTCTCAAGTGTAAAAGATGTACACTCTAACAGGGTAGTGTTTACGCTCAAATTCAATCCATACTTCCGCGTAACCATAAGCTTGGCAAGGGTTTCAAAACTCAACTTATAATCAATTCCTTACTAGGATCACAAAGGACTTGCTTTTGGGTTGTAATATTGGCTCTTTGGTAAAGGTAGGAGAATTTAGGTAAAGTGACTAATTCGCTAGTAGAGAATTACCTTGGACTTTTACTTTTCTTCTTATAGCTTCGTTGGTTTCTCCATCTTCTTCTCATAACCTTCATAGTTTGATTCTCCTTCTTTCTCCAAGCATCAACATCATCTTTCTTCAATGAGCAAGAGTACCAATTTCGGGCACTACCCTTTTAAGCAGTTGGGGTACCAGTTTCACGCACTACCCCTAAACAAGATTTAACCAACGTCTTTCTTTTTCATACTTCTCAATCAAGCTTCCACCTTTTCATTCTTTCAAATACTTACACACCTCAACTCTCTACTAATGAATAGGATATTCAACAAGACTCAAGTAAAGGTTTAATAAGGCTTTTTATTAAGGCTTACCAAAGAAAAAACTTTTTAAGGCTCAAAAGGACTTACAATGATACATATATTAATAGATAAGGTAAAATTTTGGCTAAGTGACTCAATTACACAATAATAGCCTAAGATCATGTCCTAGCAATTCCTCAATCATAAGTTTTACATAAGACGTCAAGCCAAGTTCTAGAATACGGTCATACGAATGATTCCCTCAAGATTAAATCATCATGAACTAGCATGATTTAAATGACTCAAATTCTCACAAGGGTAAATAGATTCCTAAGTACTCCTCAAAGTAAATAATCAAGATCAATTTCACAATGAATCCACATACTTATCAAGCATACATGCTTTTAATCAATAAAAATTAACACATGTAAAATACGAATGCATCATACTAAACTAAGAACCCTCATAGCAAGACAATCCATACAAGTATAACCACTCTCAAGTATCTCAACCTAACATCCAATCATATCAATATACGTACATGCCACTCACACCACAAATACCCATCCTGTAAAGAAAAAAAGAGAAGGGAGATGAGATGAAACAGACAAAGTACAAAAACCTGGTGTATCCTACTCCTCTGGAGCATCTTCATCGCTCGCACCCCCTTTGTCATCACCATCATTCATCTTCGAATGCAATCGATCCAAATCTTTATGAAGAGCATTAAGCTTCCTATCCAACTCACGCTCATGAGCATACATCCTCTCCAATCTTTTATCCATCTCCACATAGTTATTTTGTAGCGTGTTGTACTTCCCATTAAGTGCTGCGTAGTTCGCATTTGCCAATTCCAGCTGCCTATTCATCTCCTGTTAGTTCGCATTTAGTGTAGCGAACTGCTCATGAATCAACCGAAACTGCTCCTGCAAATAAGCATCCGGACCAGCCCACTGCTACTGTGGCACCGCTGGAATGGATCGTGGTGGCATCTCATGCGGCTGTGGATCTCCCATCTCCGAATCCACCCGATCCTCTCCATGCTCCTGCTCCTGCTGCTGTGGATGTGGCTGAAAACGCCCCTCGTCTACAATCCTCTGCAGCTCCTCCATTATCCCCTCATTATACATCTGAGCTATAGTCCTCCAATCACCCTTTGTCAAGCAAGTGATGGAGAGAGTAGTGTGCCCGAGTGTGTTCATCAACATGTTCCCCTCATTCCTGATAGTAGTCAACAGACTCGCATCAAAAGGAAACATGAAAGTAAAAGGCTTCGATCCCCTCGTGAAGAACCAATCTCCATCCCTCAGATGGGTGAATCCATCCTTCACACACGTACTCATCACCAAATCGGGATCCTCCAGGATGGGTGAAATACTGGAGAAGTCCATATGATAGTACTCAGCTACCGAAGTAAGCAACCCTCCTATATTCACTCTCTGAAATGGCGAGCACCTGAATCTCCATAGCTGATTAATTAAATAAGAGCCCACATTGAACCTCACTCCATTGAGCATGCACTAGAGAGCATACAACTATCCCCTCGCCACACAGCTTCCTTCAAAATGGGCGAACAAAGTATTGCTCAATATTCTATCCATATACCGGATCACTGGATTCTGAATCAACGAAGCACGAGCACTGCTAGTCTTGTAATCCACATCCTCACCAGAAATCTCTCTCCAGAATCTGTTTGCATTGAAATACCAATTCTCATTCCTTGAAATCCCCCTAGGAGTCTTAAACAAGATATTCAAATCCTTCGCTGACCATGTCCTCTTCTCACTTCCAAGCTGGAATGAACACTCATACGGAAGATGGGTCGAACCCTTCTTCACAGTAATCGAACAAATGACTTCCGCAGTCATATGAAAATAAGTAGGCTTTTTCAGCTCCATGAAGTGACGAATACCAACTTGATCAAACATCCACTGAACATCATCGCGAATGTGCATAGTAACCATCGTTCCATCATCTTGATACCTCGTTCGAGCAATCTTATCTGACACTTCTCCCTATTTTTCTTTAATCTCATCCCATTCACTCATCCGCACCTTGAAATTCAAGGGCAACCGCTTTTGAAGCCTTAGCTTCTTTGTCACTGCATCTTCATGAGATGGCCTATCTTGCCTCTTCTTGGATCGAGCCTCGGCTTCCTTTTCTTTTCCTGAAAACAATACTTCAATACAAACAACCAAGGAAGGAAAACCAAGCTAATGCATTTAACTCTACTCAAGACTTCAAGTTTTCAATGCATAGTCGAACCAAACAAGCATGTTCCATCCTAATGATCCAACAATTCAATCCACATGCTTATTCAACTCCATTCCAATAAACAAGTAGGCAATAAGATCAGCAAGCGATTGAACTAACAACAAGCATGCATTACTACTAAAATTCAAGCAATCCAACATGAAAACTACTCAACCTCAAATACTTTTCCCGAAATTCAACATGCTTTATCCCAAACTACTCACATTCCTCATAACTTTACATAATTAACAGGGTTTAAAACAATTCAAACAATCAAAATTGAACCCATCAACAATTCATACGAAATTATGCACAAAAATTCAAACCACACCATGAATCCATATAGAACTTAGTTTAATCAACATACCCGCTTATAATCGTCGATTAGAACTTCAATTCTAGGGCAAGAGGGTTGAGAAAATGTACCTTTTGAACCGACCATGGATTAGAATGAACAAATGTGACAACTTCCAATTTTTGATACGGAACCCTCGTTTCACAACCAAAACAGTCCGAAATTGCGAAGAATTGAGTGGAATGTGTGTGGATTGTGGTTAGAACTGAGAAAAATCAACTAATTTTGGAGTTTGGAATGTAGGATTTTCGATTCGGAAGGAATTCAAGTGGAGGTGGTGTGTGAAATGCTCGAATAAATATGAAAATCGGGTTTAAAATCAACTTACCTGGCCTGAATTCGACCTACATGAGTGGTCGAATTGGATTGACGTGGTCGAATCCATGGTCGAACTCCCTTACTGGATAATCCATCATCGCGATTCGACCACCGTTCGACCAAGTACTTTGGTCGAACTCTTTAATCGTGGTCGAACTCGACTGTTCAAAACTTTCAGGTTCGCAATTCGACCTCGATTCGACCAAACTGTTTGGTCGAACCAATCACAGCCTGGTCGAATCTGACTGTACAACTCTCTGATCTCCAGTCCGACTTCCTTCTTTGGTCGAACCACCCTCAATTGCTTGGTCGAATCGACCTGTAACGAACTCTCTTATCTCCAGTTTGACCTGAAAAGTTTTGTGGGACAACCCAAAATAAAAATTGTACAATCTGAAAGGAAAAAGAGGAAGTATATATTTTTATTTTTATTTTTTATATCACTTATTTATAATTTGATATTACTTTTTATTTAAAATGAGTTTTTACTTGTTTACGAATTACTCATAGTATAGTTCGATTACATGATTATCACTTTTTATTGTTCAGTTATCACATTTAATTAAAAATTATCAGATTTTATTCTTAATTTTAATTAATCATGATTCATGTAATGCCCCGGTATTTCGCTATGGGGTTGGACGCTACTAAATATGTCAAATCCCAAAAATAAAAGAGATCGAATATACACTTCGGAAGTATTATAATAAAATCCCCGAAGCGATAATATTGTAAAGTAAGAGTACTAGCATAAAGATTCTTTTACATAATAATGTCTACTCTCCCAAGCAGAGTGGAATATCTAAAAACAAGTGCATTCAGATGATATATCTGAAATAAAGTTCTAACAAGATTCCAAAATATAAGTGATGCACGTTTTCTTTGCATGTAAAATTAATCCCCAAGTATTAAGGATATCAGTTGTAGCTAAGTAAGCGACCAAGTGAATATCGAACCCAAAGGACAGCGTATTATTAATTTAATTATTTACTAAATTAATTAAGACAAGGCAATTCAGTTTGAGGATTTAATCTAACAACTAAAATACTTAATTTAAATATCAAATAAAATAAAAGCACTTAGAAGAATTCGAAAGTGACTCAAGAGATAGAATAGGTAGCCCTAGAGTAATCCGGTTTCACTCATAATTTTCCTTCCATGTGTTGATGTCCGACTCTGCCTTATGGAATATGGACGCATCACTAAACTATGCATATCTACTCTATAGACACAAGTAAACATGCGTGTAACATGTGTGAATAACCTAGGAGCAAGAGATATAATTCCATCCCCTTCCTAGGTACTATTAGCATCAATTATTTCCATGGCCAATTGGTTCTCTAACCCGATATGATCTCTCTTTATAGGTATTATAAAATTATCATCTTTATCCTACTTAATAACCCGAATTCAATTTAATAAATAAGTATTCATATATGATAGTTCTAATAAAGTTTCGGAGTCCTCTCACTTAGAATCATAACATGGAATCCTGTTCAGTAGTGAATGTACTCAATCAATAACCAAGATATATATTCTGACTCTACATAATAGTTAATGATGCACAAAACGACCGTAAGTATGAATTAAAAAGGCACAATCATATATAAAATAAATCAATAAGTAGTGTTGTACGGAGTTTATATACAAAAGTTTAATTAATTGGTAAAAACCTTCACAACCCTATTTCTACCAAAAAGGCTCTAGCCATGATGTTACGAAGAACAATCCTGGGTGTTAGATAGAACTTACTCGGATGTTCAGAAAATTACAAGATAAATTAGGAAACGAAATAAACCCTAGATTTGGAGTTGTCACGTTCTTTTCCGCCTTGAATCCTTCTCTTGGTTCTCCTCTTGATTCCACAGACGAATCTTCAAATGATGGATGGATGGAGAAAAGGATGTGGATGATGGATGGGGGGTGATCCCCCCTGTGGGGTGTACTATTGTGTTGTGGTTCTCTCCAATCCAATCTAATATCTTTCCTCTCAATATAATGTGCTCTACATCCCTTTTTATACTTGTAAAGTGATTCTCATGGACCTTAGATGTCCTTTTACTTGAAACATACGCCAAATTTAGTAAAAGAAATCCAAAACTACCAAAAATAGAACCCAGCGGTATTTTGTTAGACCAAACCTTTTTGGTCGAACAAGTCTCCTTTGGTCGAGCAATGGTCGAGCAAACCTTCTGTAAGAATTTGATCATTTTGCTCGACTTGACCTCTTCCGTTCGACCAAGATGATGCTGGTCGAACGGATCTTCTTTGGTCGAGTAAGCTTGCGCAGTCTTACCGTTTCACGCATAACTTCCACATCCGACCTCCAATTTAAATAATTCTTGTGCTCAAGTGATTCTCTCTTCATTGACTTTCTATCCATATAAAGAACTCACAGAAAATTTAAAATTTGAATGTGTAACAAGTCATGCAAGTAGCACAGCCGTTCTGTTCAGCACAGCTTGCGCGATGTCACCACTTTGACCATAACTTTCTCGTTTGGAATCCGATTGGGGTGTTCTTTATGCCAAAATGACCCTCTCTTCTGTGGTTTTCGAACCATATATTACACTTCCAATTCAAAGTTTCAAATGAATACAGAAAAAATTACACAAGTTGGACGTGCATTTCAGAGCATCATTGCACAAATTGCACATTTTTCCAACTTGGCACTTTTGATCCCTTTTTTCACCTAAAACACAATAAAACACCTCAAGTGCATCTTTTTATCAAATATATTGAATATAAGACACTTGTGCTAATATATAACAACAATTCTCATCAAACAGGTGTTAAATTGGACAATCAAACACACTTATTTTTACTCTCAACAAACCCCCAAACTTACTCGTTGCTCGTCCCGAGGCAACAAAATAAAAATAAAGAGAGAGAGAGAGACTATGAAAATTAGCGGGAAAATAAGGACTATGACTCATACCATATTCAAAATACAATTTTCCTCAACTTACGTCATGTAACTCTCATTACATGTAATAATCAATTCATAGCAGACAAGTTAAGACAATCACCATCAATTCAAATGCTCCATTGACATGTTCTCACGGGAAGTATATATCACTCGCACTCAAGTGTAAAAGACGTACACTTATGGGTTTGGTGTTTACGCTCAGATTCAATTCAAGTGCATGCGTAACCATAAGCTTGCCAAACGTCTCAAACTCTCCACCACTTAAAGTATGATTCGACAATGGGATAAAAAAGGACTTTCATTAGGATGTAATGTTGGCTCTTTGGTAAGGGTAGGAAACATCTGGATAAAGTAACTCAATTAGTAGAGAATTAAAACCCGAGATCTTTTCTATTGCAGATTATTTTTACACTTCAAGGATATCCAGCTTCATGCTCTTCTAATTTTTTCTCTCATTTTTCTTCAAGCTCAATATTTTTTCCTTCTTTCTTTTTTCCATTTCTTGAGGTACCAGTTTCGGGCACTACCTCTAACATCTCGGGGTACCAGTTTTGGGCACTACCCCTCATCAACTTATTTTTAAGCTCATAATCACTTGTACAGCTCTAAATATTTTATTCCTTCCAAACTCCATCAAGATCAACTTCACACACTTTGACAACATTTAATTCTCCACTAAATATAGGAATTTAAGGCTCAAATAGGATATCAAAGTTGCTATCTTCGTAGGTTGCCAAAGAAATAAGATTTTTAGGCTCGACTGGGCTAACTACGGATAAACATCATTTGGTAGGGAATTATTTGGCTAAGTGACTCATAAATTCAAGGATGGCCTTAGATCATCTCCCATCATCTAACACACATGTAGTTTCAAGTAAGACAAGAGGCAAATTTTAGAATACACACACAAGAACGATACTCACCAGAAAAGAAATCATGTGATTATGTAACATGATCAACGAGGCTCAAAATCTCAATTGGATTTTTAACAAGTAACAGAGCACCCTTCATCGTAAGTAATATCCCACAAGTACATATAGAACTTCATACCACAATATAATTCAAATACACTTCCTTCATCAATTTCAAGAATATATGAATTTTAGGCATAATTTAAAACAATATAAGCTCACATGGATTACCAAAACATAAACTCAATCCTTCCTCTTCATGAATTAAAAGCACCCATAAAATTTAGAATAAGGAAACGAGGGCACCTGATTTTTTTTCTCCTTCAAAATAATCACGAGCTCCTCGAGTAGTTCAACTTAATCAGGTCAAGCCTCAGTGTAGAACTCGTCTTGCCACTCTCCTACCTTTTTCTATCATCAAAGCTCAAACACTCATCATCACAGGATTTATCAATAATAAAATAGGAGAACTATAAGAAAGAATTAATTGACTATCTAATAGACTCCACACACTAGAAACACCACAGAACACTAGACAAATTACAAAAAATCAACTCATCAAAACCGATTAAAGTTTCAACATACCGCAAAAAAATTAACTCCCCTAGCAAACATTACAAAGAAAAAATTACACTCTTGGTCCTTCAATGAGGTAATAACATCACACCCCCAAACTTGGTAGAAACGTAAGTTAAATCTAAGTTTGCAAAGAGATATAATTGCCGATTAGTAAGCACCTTAAATATAAAAAATTCTTACTCACACGAAATAAATAAAGCAATAAAACGGAAGGGAAAGCCCCCAACAGGCGCTCATGTTTAACGTCGAAGAGTCACGACGGTAGAGGACGGTCTTCTTTCATCCTCACCTTCAAATACTTTCTTTCCCTCTTCTTGTCTACACTCAACACTTCACCTTTCTTGGTAACAAGTATATGATCCTCAGAATTACCTTCTTCCCATGGCTATCTAGACACCTACTTGTAAATCTTCCACTCAAATTTAGAGTCATCTGTCTTATTAAAATTGAGATTAAACAAGTTAGAAACTACATCTATGCTCTTGCACGAGTGAGTCTCCATGGGCATCTTCATTGCTTGATCAAGAGAGAAAACCACATCTTTATTGTCCATCTACAGTCTAAGCTTCTCGGTTCTCAACCTCTTTGCTCTTTCCCACTTCTTCTCAACTATAAACTCAGAATTTTTCTCTTGTGATGGTTGATAGGGGTTTTCTCAACACACAAATTAATCCTCAAGTATAAGGATATCAATTGTAGTCGCGAAGATGACCAAGTTACAATATCGAACCCAAGGGACGGTTAAATATCAATTTTGTTATCTTCTAGTATATTTTAGACTATGTTTGGTAATTGTAAAGGTTTAATGGATAATAACTTCTAATCGAAATAGCAAAAGAAATAGTAAGAGTAAAGAAAAGTGAGTTGTGATCAATAAGAATAATAGGTAGTTCGTCGGGTCATCCAGTTTCACTAGCAATTCGTATTTTCATGTGATGGTGTCCGACTCTGCCCTGTGGTTTGTGGACGCATCACTAGACCATGCAAGTTTACTCTATAGACACAAGTAAATACGCGCTTGACACGTGTGAATAACATCAGAGCAAGAGATATGCTTCACCCCCTTTCTAGGTACTATCATAATCAATTATCTTCTACGTCTAGAATCTAACCCGATTTGATCTCCCTTTTTAGGTACTATAAAGTTATACTCTTCATCCTATTCATCAACCCGAATTTAATTCAATTCATGAATATTCATATAAGACGGTTCTAATAAGACTTCGGAATCCCTTCACTTAGAATTATAACAATAAACCCTGCTCAGTAGTGAACGCACTCAATCAATAACCATGTTATGTATTCAGACTCTACACAACGATCATTGATGCACAAAACGACTATGAGTATGGATTAAATATGCAATCTTATATAAAACAAACCACAGGTAGTGTTGTACGGAGTTTTACACACGAAATACGAATTACATCATGAAACTTTCATAACCCTAGAACTACCAAGGTGGTTCTAGCCCATGATTGATCTAGGAACAATCATGGTTAGATTGATCATTCTTACTTGAACCTTCAGCGAACCTCTGTCACAGTCCTCCGGATGGATCACCACCTCTACTCTTGTCTCTCTTATGATTGATGATCAAAAGCTCCCCTCATTCTCTGTATGAGCCTCCTTTTATACTTGTAATCACGTCTCTAGGGCTTGGAATGGGCTTTCTAAGTGATCTCACGCGTTTCGGCCTCGAAAATCCAGATAAGGTAAGTTCTCGCGCATAGGTTCGACCACGTCAAACAGGTCGAACAACTGGCCACAGGTCGAACCCCAAGTCGAACCCCGCTACTGGAAGAATTCTGCATAGGTTCGACCTTCTGGACAGGTCGAACCACTTAGGCCTTGGTCGAACCCCAGGTCGAACCTCAGCACTGGACAACTCCTGCTCCCGATTCGACCAACTGGAAAGTCGAACTCAAACGTCGTGGTCGAATCCTCTTTCCTGCAAACTGGTTCGACCATGGTTCGACCTGATGGATAGGTCGAACCACTCGAGTCGTGGTCGAATCCATCTTTGCAAGCTCAGCAACGTTGGTTCGACCTGCTGGAGAGGTCGAACCCTCCTCCAACCAGGTCGAACCCACCTAATTCTTGGGCGGTTCGCGTGGCTTCGACTCCGTCTCTTCGATTCTTGGCTCTTTCACTCCGTTTTTTACTAAGAAAACACTCAAATAGCTCCACTAACACCTGATTCATGCTAATTCACAATATATATAGGTTTTCCACCTATTTCCACATCAAAACTCTCCAAAACTAGCACAAAATATAGCGCCAACTTGTGAATTTACACACTCATCAAACCCCCAAACTTGCATGTTGCTCGTCCAGAGGCAACCAATTTAAACAACAGGAGTCGTGTATAATTCAACAAGATCTAGTACAACACATATTACACATGCCACTTCATTGAATCAAACAAGAATTACTTGCATCATATATTTCACTCATGTAAAATCAATCCAATCACACACCATTCGGAGTACTAAGTAATCTCGCTGACAAGATAAGTCTTTACTCTCTTTCGCTCGTGCGTGAGGCACTATAGGCTAGTATAAACACTCATATCAATTCATATTCACGCGTAACCATAAGCTTGGCAAAGGTCTCAAAAATTAACTTACGTTAGATTAATACTAGGATCACAAAGGACTTGTTTCTAGGTTGTAATGTTGGCTCTTTGGAAAGGGTAGGAAAATTTGGTCATAGTGACTTAATACACTAGTAGAGAGTTATCTTGGAGGTTCTTGATTTCTTATTCGGCTTCATATTCTCCTCCAATTCTTCTCTTGCACTTGCAATTTTCAATTTTCCTTCTCTTCCTTGCATCAACATCATTCTTCTTTTGATCGCTCGGGTACCAGTTGTAGGCACTACCCTTCTCGAACATCGTTCGGCTGCTTCTTAAAAACTTCAAGCCCCATGTATAAGCAATTCGGGATACCAATTTCAGGCACTACCCCTAACAAGATTTAACCATGCACTTTTCTTACTAAACCTCATTCCATCTTCCTTTTCTTCTTCCACACTTATTCACCTTACTCTCTCTACCAATGAATAGGGTATTTTCAAAGCTCAAATAAGGTAATTAAGGCTCTTATATTTGGCTTGCCAAAGAAAAAGCTTTTAAAAGGCTCAAACAGGGCTACCAAAGATTTATAAAATCATTAGGAAAGGTAAAATTTGGCTAAGTGACTCAATTAATCAAAAATGGCCTAAGATCATATCCTAATATTTCATCAATTGTAAGTTTCACACAAGACTCCAAGCCAAGTTCTAGAATACGTTCATACAAATGATTCTCTCAAAAATAAACTATCATGATTAATCATGATAAAGGCTCAAATCCTCACATAGGTAATCAATTCCTAATACTCCTCATAGCACATAATCAAAATCAATTCCTCATGAATTCCATATACTTAACAAATTATTCATGCTCTTTCCAATGAAAATAAACACGTAAACACATGAATGCACAGAATCAATAACCCATATACAAAACAATGATACAAGATCAACTATATCAAGTACATGCCACTCACACATGAATCACACCCTAATCTGTAAAAATAAAAAGAAGAATGGATATAAGTGATGAGCGTTTTCTCAACACACAATTAATCCCCAAGTATGAAGGATATCAATTGTAGTTTCGAAAGGTGACCAAGTGAATATCGAACCCAAGGGACGGCGTATTATCAATTAAATTATTATCTAAATTAATTAAGATAAAGCAATAAGAGTTTGATGTTTGATTATATCTAAAATACTAAATTAAATAACAAATAAAATAAACTATCACTCTAAGAATACGAAAGTGGATCAAGTAGGAGAATAGGTAGCTCTAGGATAATCCAGTTTCACTACTTAACTTCTCTTCCATGTGTCGATGTCCGACTCTGCCTTGTGGAATATGGACGCATCACTAAACCATGCATATCTACTCTATAGACACAAGTAAACATGCGTGTAACACGTGTGAATAACCTCGGAGCAAGAGATATAATTTCACCCCCCTTTCTAGGTACTATCAGTATCAATTATTTCCCCCTAGGATTGGTACTCTAACCCGATATGATCTCCCTTTATAGGTACTATGAAATTATCCTCTTTATCCTACTTATTAACCCGAATTCAATTCAATTAATAAGTATTCATATAAGATAGTTCTAATGAAGCTTCGGAGTCCCCTCACTTAGAATCATAACATGGAATCCTGTTCAGCGGTGAACGTACTCAATCTACAACCAAGATATATATTCAGACTCTATATACCAATTGAAGATGCACAAAACGACCGTGAATATGGATTAAGAAAGCACAATCATATATAAAATAAATCCACAAGTAGTGTTGTACGGAGTGTATACATGGAAGTTCAATTAATTCATAAAACCATCAAAACTCCTAGATCTACCAAAAAGGCTCTAGCCCATGATGTTTCGAAGAACAATCATGGGTGTTGGATAGATCTTACCCGGATGTCTGGAAAATACAAGATAAATTAGGAAACGAATAAACCCTTGATATGGCGTCTTCATGCCCTTCTCCATCTTGAATCCTCCTCTTGATTCTCCTCTTGATTCCACGAACGAATCTTCAAAGTGATGGATGGATGGAGGAAAGGAAGTGGATGATGGATGGGGGGTGATCCCCCCTTGTGGAGTGTTGTATGGTTGTGGCCTCTCCTCGGTGATTGGTGACGTTTTTCTTGACTGCATGAGCATCCTTTTATACTTGTAATCACGTCTCTAGGGCTTGGAATGGGCTTTTCAAGTGATCCCACGCGTTTTGGCCTCGAAAATACAGATTTCCCGCATGTAGGTTCGACCTTGTCAAACAGCTCGAACCACTCCCTCTTTGGTCGAACCACAGGTCGAACCCTGCTACTGGATTTGCGCAGTCTCTCCGTTTCGCATATAACTTTCACATCCGACCTCCGAATTGAGTGATTTTTGCGCTCACGCGATCCTCTCTTCCTTGGCTTTCTATCCATATAAAGAAATCACAAAAACTCTAAGAATTGAATATGTAACAGGCCATGGAAAGTAGCACTGCAATTCTGTTCGGCACAGCTCGCGCGGCGTCACCACTTTGCTCATAACTTCCTCGTTCGGACTCCGAATGGGATGTTCTTTACGCCAAAACGACCCTCTCTTCAGTGGCTTTCCAACTATGTATCACAATTCCCGTTCAGAGCTCCACATCAATACAGAATAATTACACAAGTTGGATGTGCGTTTATCAGCATTCTTGCACAAATTGCACATTTTCTCAAACTTGGCTCTTTTGATCCTTTTTCCACCTAAAACACAACAAAACACCTCAAGTGCACCTTATTCTCATATATATCGAATATAAGACACTTTTGCTCATATAAGACTACAATATCAATCAAAAAGGTGTTAAATTAGATATTAAAACACGCTTATTTTCACTCTCATCAAACCCCCAAACTTACCCGTTGCTCGTCCCGAGGCAACAAAATAAAGATAAAGAGAAAGAGTAAGAAAATTAGCGGGAAAACAAGGACTATGATCAATACCCCATTCAAAATACAATCGTTATCAACTTAGGTCATGCAACTCTTATTACATGTAATAATCAATTCAAAGTATACAAGTTAAGACAATCACCACCAATTCAAATGCTCCATTGACATGTTCTCACGGGAAGTATATATCACTCGCACTCAAGTGTAAAAGATGTACACATATGGGATAAGGTGTTTACGCTCAGATTCAATTCAAGTGCATGCGTAACCATAAGCTTGCCAAACGTCTCAAGCTCTTCACTACTAAAAGTATGATTCGACAATGGGATCAAAAAGGACTTTTCTTTTGGATGTAATGTTGGCTCTTTGGTTAAGGTAGGAAATATATGGATAAAGTAACTCAATTAGTAGAGAATTAAAACCGGAGATCTTTTGTACTGCAGATTCTTACACTTCAAGGCTATCCAGCTTCATGCTCTTCTAATTTTCTTTTTTCTCCTTTCCTTCAAGCTCAACATACTTTTTCTTGTCTCAAGCACATCCTTTTTCTCTCGAGGTACCAGTTTCAGGCACTACCTCACGCATCCTCCATAGGATACTAGATTTAAGCACTACCCTAGGGTTTTGATTCCATGGAGTACTAGATTTAAGCACTACTCCATGCTTCTCCTTAGATGCATTATCATAATCCATCACTATTAATTTCAACACCAATTTCATTCCTTCCCAAATTGTTATCAAGCACTATTAACACACTTTGACAGCATTTAATTCTCCACTAAATATAGGAATTTAAGGCTCAAATAGGATATCAAAGTGGCTATCTTTGTAGGTTCCCAAAGAAATAAGGCTTTTAGGCTCAACATGGCTAACTACGGATATAAAATTATTTGGTAGGAAATTATTTGGCTAAGTGACTCATAATTTCAAGGATGGCCTTAGATCATTTCCCATTATCTAACATAACATGTAGTCTCAAGTAAGACAAGAGGCAAGTTCTAGAATACACACACAAGAACGATACTCACCAGAAAAGAAATATCATGTGATTATGTACATGATCAACGAGGCTCAAAATCTCACATGGGTTTTAACAAGTAACAGAGCACTTTTCATGGTAAGCAATATCCCACAAGTACACATAGAACTTCATACCACAATATAACTTAAGTACACTTCCTTCATCAATTTCAAGAGCATATGAATTTCAAAGATAATTTTAACAATATAAGCTCACATGGATCACCACCATAAACACAATCCTTCCACTCCTATGAATTAAAAGCACATATAAAAATTAGAAAAAGGAAACGAGGGCACCTGATTTTTCTTCAACGAATGCACGAGCTCCTCGAGTCAAAGCCTCAATGTAGAACTCGTCTTGCCACTCTTTTATCTTTTTCTATCATCAAAGCTCAAGCATACTCATCATCACATGATTCATCAATAATAAAATAGGAGAACTATAAGAAAGAATTAATTGACTATGTAAACAACTCCACACACACTAAAAACACCACTGAACACTAGGCAAATTGCAAAAAATTGACATATCAAAACCGATTAAAGTTTCAATATACCGCAAAAAATCAATTCCCCTAGCAAACATTACAAAGAAAAGATTATATTCTTAGTGCTTCAATGAGGTAAGTACATCACACCCCCCCAAACTTAGTAAAAACGTAAGTCGAAACTAAGTTTGAAAAGAGATGTAATTGCCGATTAGTAAGCACCTTAAATATAAAAATTTCTTACTCACACGAAAGAAATAAAGCAATAAAACGGAAAGGCAAGCCCCAAACAGGCGCTCATGTTTAACGTCGTAGAGTCACGACGATAGAGGACGGTCTTGTCGCATCCTCACCTTCAAATACTTTCTTTCTCTCTTCTTGTCTACACTCAACACCTCACCTTTCTTGGTCACAAAAATATGATCATTGAAATTTCCTTCCTCCCTTGGCTGTCTAGACACCCCCTTGTCAATCGTCCACTTAAATTCAGAATCACCTGCCTTAGAAAAATCAAGATTAAACAAGTTAGAAACCACATCTATGCTTTCGCACGATTGAGTCTCCATGGGCATCTTCATTGCATGATCAAGAGAGAAAACCACATCTTCATTATCCATTCGCAGTCTAAGCTTTCCTTCCTTAACATCTATCATAGCTCCAGCTATGGCAAGGAACGGTCGTCCCAAAATAAGGGGAATATCACCCTTATCATCTTCCATCTCAAGTACAAGAAAATCCACGGGAAAAACTAACTTATCCACTCTCACTAAAACATCTTCAATTAAACCCTTCGGACAAGTCATGGATCTATCCGCCAATTGAAGAGCAATATTCGTGGGATTAAGATCCCCCAAACCAAGCCTTTTAAATATGGACAAAAGCATCAAGTTAACGCTTGCCCCCAAATCACACAAGGCTTTATGTACCGACCCTTTTCCAATGTGACAAAGAATGGTGAAGCTTCCCGGATCCTTTAACTTTGCAGGCAGCTTCCTTTGAAGGATCGAGCTGCAATTCTCTGATAGGTTCACCGTCTCCACTCCGTTCAAGCTTCTCTTCTTTGATATAATATTCTTGAGGAATCGGGCATAGTATGGCATCTCCATGATTGCTTCAGAGAAAGGAATGTTCAAGCTTACTTTGCTCATGACATCGTGAAACCTCTTGAACTTTTCTTCCAATCCCTTCTCGGCCAATCTCGAAGGAAACAGAGGAGGTATCTTGGTCTTTGGTCTTCCCCATTCATCACGTTCAACCTCCTTCGCTTTATCCTTCTTGGCTCTCAATCTCTTTGCTTCTTCCTACTTCTTCTCCATTGTAAGCTCAGTATTCTGCTCATGTAATGGTACTGGAGTAGCATCAACATCATGCGGAGCATTCGGCGTAGAAACGGGCAACTTTTGGATGGGTTCGACCAGGGTTCGACCTGTGGAACAGGTCAAACCAGGCACGTACTGGTCAAACCTACCTTCTGGACAACGGCTCTTTTTTTTAATTTGAGGTTCGACCTGGGTTCGACCAGTGTTAGAGGTCGAACTGCCTCACTGTATAGTTTATATCCTCCGGTTTGACCTGGGTTCGACCTGCTGGGTTGGTCGAACCATTACGGTCGTGGTCGAACCGTTGCTGCGACAAAACAGAGTGCTCTGAATGATGAGGTTCGACCATGGTTCGACCTGTATGCCAGGTCGAACCCTCTTGGTGTTGGTCGAACCGATGATTTTGAAAAATAGAGTGCTCTGAATGGTGAGGTTCGACCATGGTTCGACCTGTATGCCAGGTCGAACCCTCTGGATGTTGGTCGAACCGATGCTTAGTCATGTCCAAATTTGATTTCGGCCTCGTCGTTCCTTCATACTGTGTTCCAGACCTTAACGTGATGGCTTTATCTTCCAATTTTTGTGTCAATTGATTCACGTTCACGGTCATCTGCCCCATAATCAAAGTAAGCTCCTTCATCTGCATAGATAAATCTGCATGATCAACATTCATGGTATCCTCAAGACAATCAATCCTTGCATCATTCTCATCCATGTATCGATTGAAAGTATCTTCAACACTCTTCACTTCGTGCTGCTGCATACTAGGTCCCCTTTGTGTCAACTCTGTGATTTGCCTTTGCTGGGACTCTAGTAGCTTGTTGATGTTAGCTAGACTAGAGACGATCTCATCATCCCAATTCGGCTTTTCCACTTGATGTTCAACCTGCGCTACCTTGCCAAGTACATATGATCCTCTATCTCTCACTACAGGCCAGTCACGTGTATTCATAGAGATATCTTCGAACAACTTTTCCGCTTCAAGTGATGTCTTAGATAACAGCGCTCCTCCTGATGATGCATCAATAAAAATACGCGACTCACAATCCAATCCATAGTAGAAAATGCTTATGTATTCAGCCTTAGACATTCCATGCTGTGGGCACCTCCTGAGCATATCTTTAAACCTGTCCCACGCCTCATAAAATTTTTCACCCCGATTCATAACAAATCGAGTGATCTCTTGCTTCATTCTTAAGATCCTTGAGGGTGGCATGTATCTCTCTAAAAACTTCAGCTGCAGTTGGTCCCATGTAGTGCAATCTGTGGCATCAAGAGTCTCATACCAAGCTTCCGCCTTATAAATTAAAGAGAACTTGAATAAGGCGATCCGCCTAGCATTATCATTCGCTCCACTGCCCTTTTGAGTGTTTGCATAACCAAGAAATCTTCGGAGATGTTGATATGGATCTTCAAACCAATCTCCAGAAAAGGGATTCTTTTCCACCATGTTAATAAGAGCGGGATGTATCTCAAAATCATCATCTTCCCCCCTTGCTCCTATAAACCCCATGTTGACATTCCCAAAGTTCGTGAAAATTTCACGTATGACAACATTATCCGGATTCTGCCTTGCTCCGGCCATGTGTAGATCAATGTGTTATTCCTTCTTTTCCTTCCTTTCCTTTTCCTAGTGCACAAGTACCTTAGAAAAATTCAAGGTTAGATAGAAAATAAATAATCACAAATAAAAGAAAAAAAATCTTAATCAAACTAGAAATAATAAACTAATAATAACAGCCGTCCCCGGCAATGGCGCCAAGAACTTGATGAGCGTTTTCTCAACACACAATTAATCCCCAAGTATGAAGGATATCAATTGTAGTTTCGAAAGGTGACCAAGTGAATATCAAACCCAAGGGACGGCGTATTATCAATTAAATTATTATCTAAATTAATTAAGACAAAGCAATAAGAGTTTGATGTTTGATTATAACTAAAATACTAAATTAAATAACAAATAAAATAAACTATCACTCTAAGAATACGAAAGTGGATCAAGTAGGAGAATAGGTAGCTCTAGGATAATCCAGTTTCACTACTTAACTTCTCTTCCATGTGTCGATGTCCGACTCTGCCTTGTGGAATATGGACGCATCACTAAACCATGCATATCTGCTCTATAGACACAAGTAAACATGCGTGTAACACGTGTGAATAACCTCGGAGCAAGAGATATAATTTCATCCCCCTTTCTAGGTACTATCAGTATCAATTATTTCCCCCTAGGATTGGTACTCTAACCCGATATGATCTCCCTTTATAGGTACTATGAAATTATCCTCTTTATCCTACTTATTAACCCGAATTCAATTCAATTAATAAGTATTTATATATGATAGTTCTAATGAAGCTTCGGAGTCCCCTCACTTAGAATCATAACATGAAATCCTGTTCAGCGGTGAACGCACTCAATCTACAACCAAGATATATATTCAGACTCTATATACCAATTGAAGATGCACAAAATGACCGTGAATATGGATTAAGAAAGCACAATCATATATAAAATAAACCACAAGTAGTGTTGTACGGAGTGTATACATGGAAGTTCAATTAATTCATAAAACCATCAAAACTCCTAGATCTACCAAAAAGTCTCTAGCCCATGATGTTTCGAAGAACAATCATGGGTGTTGGATAGATCTTACCCGGATGTCCGGAATATACAAGATAAATTAGAAAACGAATAAACCCTTGATATGGCGTCTTCATGCCCTTCTCCATCTTGAATCATCCTCTTGGTTCTCCTCTTGATTCCACAAACGAATCTTCAAAGTGATGGATGGATGGAGGAAAGGAAGTGGATGATGGATGGGGGGTGATCCCCCCTTGTGGGGTGTTGTATGGTTGTGGCCTCTCCTCGGTGATTGGTGACGTTTTTCTTGACTGCATGAGCCTCCTTTTATACTTGTAATCACGTCTCTAGGGCTTGAAATGGGCTTTTCAAGTGATCCCACGCGTTTTGGCCTCGAAATTACAGATTTCCCGCATGTAGGTTCGACCTCGTCAAACAGGTCGAACCACTCCCTCTTTGGTCGAACCACAGGTCGAACCCTGCTACTGGATTTGCGCAGTCTCTCCGTTTCGCATATAACTTTCACATCCGACCTCCGAATTGAGTGATTTTTGTGCTCACGCGATCCTCTCTTCCTTGGATTTCTATCCATATAAAGAAATCACAAAATCTCTAAGAATTGAATATGTAAAAGGCCATGGAATGTAGCACTGCAATTCTGTTCGGCACAGCTCGCGCGGCGTCACCACTTTGCTCATAACTTCCTCGTTCAGACTCCGAATGGGATGTTCTTTATGCCAAAACGACCCTCTCTTCAGTGGCTTTCCAACCATGTATCACACTTCCCATACAGAGCTCCACATCAATACAAAATAATTATACAAGTTGGATGTGCGTTATCAGCATTCTTGCACAAATTGCACATTTTCTCAAACTTGGCTCTTTTGATCCTTTTTCCACCTAAAACACAACAAAACACCTCAAGTGCACCTTATTCTCATATATATCGAATATAAGACACTTTTACTCATATAAGACTACAATATCAATCAAAAAGGTGTTAAATTGGATATTAAAACACGCTTATTTTCACTCTCATCAATAAGATGAATCGGAGAAGCCAAAAGAAAACCTGAAACTACTCCCTAGGAGCATCATCATCCTCATCATCATCGTCATCCTCATCCATCCTATTTTCCACAGCTCGGCACAGACTGGTAATGTGCTTATCCATTATATCAACTCGACTACTCACTCTACCAACACTCTCATCCAAGGCAGAGTACCTTTCGTTCAGCGTGGCATAGTTGGCATTAGCGAGCGCGAGCTGCCTGTTCGTCTCCTGCTGTGCAGCTACTACCGCGATCAGCTGCTCATGAATCAAGCGAAGCTGCTCCCGGGTACCTGGAACTGCTCGCCGCTGCTGCGGTACCGGAGCATGCTGAGGCGCATCATGCTGCTCTTCTTCCGGAATCTCCATCTCCGGCTGCTCATCTACCTGATCCTCCTCTTCAGGCTGTTGTGGCTGAGGTGGACGGAACTCTCCTTGATCAACGATCTGCTGTAACTCAGCCATCCTCCCCTCAGCACACATCTGTGCTAGCGCTCTCCAATCACCACCCGACTTCACTGCCACGGATAAGGCGGTATGTCCAAGAGATTTCATTAACTTATTCCTTGCTTCCCGAATAGTTGTCAAGTTGCTCACGTCGAAGGGGAACATAAATTCGAAAGGCTTGAGACCCCTCGTGAAAAACCAATCTCCATTTCTAAAATGGGAAAATCCTCCCTTCGCGCACGTACTCATCATCAAATCGGGTTCTCCTTCTACTGGTGTAATGCCGGTGAGATCCAAGTTGTAATGCTCAGCCACGATCGTCAATAACCCTCCTATATTCACCTTTTGAAATCCAATGGTCTTGAATCGATTCAGCTGCGCAATAAAATAAGCTCCAACATTGAACTTCACCCCGTTTAGCATACACCACAAGGCGTAAAGCTCTCCTCTAGACACAACACTCCCCTCCGAGCGGGCGAATAACGTGTTGCTCAGGCGCGGTCCATGTACCTCAAGACTGGGTTCTTTATTGCGGAAGCACGAGCCTGTCTGGTCTTATAATCACGAATCTCCCCAGTGATCTCCCTCCAAAACCGCTTTACACTGAATGCAGCATTTTCTAAGTGAGGGATCTCTAAAGGCGTCTCAAACAGCTCATTGAAATCCTCAGACGTCCATCTCCTACTCACTCCACCAAGCTGAAACGTACATCGATATGGGTACCCAAGCGGGTCCTTCTCTATCTCAAATGAGCAAACTACTTCCGCTGTAACATGGAAGTACGTCGGCCTCTTCAACTCCATGAATCTTCGGATCCCTACTTGATCAAACATCCAAAATATATCATCCCCTATTCTCATTATCCTCATCGCTTCATCATCTTGGTATCGAGTGTGAGCTATCTTGTCTGAAACTTCTTCCCACTTCTCTTTGATCTCATCCCAATCTTGCATCTGAATCTTGAAGTTATCGGGTAAACGATCTTGTAGCCTCAGTTTCCTTGTCACTTTGTCCAAATTTGAAGGCCTGTCATGCCTCTTCTTCGATCTTTCCTCCTCTGCCTTTCCTTTACCTTTACTTGATCCTTGTCCCTTTCCTGAAAACAAATACTTCAATCCAACCAACAAGACAAGAAAGCAAGTATTTTACTAGCACATCACATACTCTACTCAAGACTTCAAGCATCAATGCATATTCACTCAAACTATCATCTCAACACCACTTGCTTATTCAACATTCTCAAAACATCTTCAATCACACCTTCTTTAATCATCAAAACATAACCAACAAGTATGCATTAATCAATTCAAGCAATTCAATCAAAAATTCAACATGTTTCCCTCAATGAACTACTTCAATTTCATCAATTTCAAACCAAATCAACATGCTCATTCTATGATATGTTCTATCCTTGATCAATCCACATAAAAATTCAAGTTCTATCAATAATCAAACAACCAAAAACCAAGAAACAAGAATTCATATGAACCAAGTCACAATATCAACTTTCACCATGAAATTCAACCATACTCAACATCAATCCTCTTATTCACATCGAATTTCTTACCTAAACCTTCAATCCTAGAGTAATTGAGTTGGAAAAACATACCTTTTGACTTGCCCATGGTGAACAACCGATCAAGAACACACAACAACCAAAAATCGCGATTTCAGCCCTAACTCGCGACGAAATCCGCCCAAATCCGCGACCAAATCAAAAATTCAAGGTGTAGTGTTGTGTAATCGGTGTGAAATCTAGTGTAATTGAAGAATTTATGCAAGGGTGTAGAGGTTCGAAGAGGGTTCGAGGTTTGGTGTTTCAAAAAAGTATTTGAACCCCTCTGAAAAATCGAACTTAAATCGCGTACCTGGCTTGGTTCGACCTCAGGTTCGACCTCCTGAACAGGTCGAACCATGGATGATGAGGTCGAACCTCTCTTCTGGACAAATGATCTTCCCGGTTCGACCTGAGGTTCGACTTGCTGATCAGGTCGAACCATCCTTGAATTGGTCAAACCCCTCTTCTGGAAAACAAAGTGCTTTGAACTGACTGGTTCGACCTTGGGTTCGACCTTCTGATCAGGTCGAACCTCCTCTCTGGACAACTTTCGATGCTGGTTCGACTTCCTCTGCTTTTGTTCGACCTCTGGCACTGGTCGAACCACTCCTAGTGTTGGTCGAACCTTCCTCCTGATTTTCAAAACTAAGTGTTCTTCATTCACTACACACTTCAAGCTTCAACACAACTCATTAGGTACAATCTAGAGCACAACTTCAAAAATTGTTCCACAAAATATCATTCATGAGTAACTCCATAAAAGAAAACACAACCGAAAACCACTGAACATTAGGCAAGTTGTAAAAAATCGTCACATCAAAATCGATTAAAATTTCAATATGGCCGCAAAAACCAACTCCCCTAACAAACAATACAAAGAAAAGATTATACTCTTAATGCTTCAATGAGGTAATAACATCACACCCCCCCAAACTTAGTAAAAACGTAAGTCGAAACTAAGTTTGAAAAGAGATGTAATTGCCGATTAGTAAGCATCTTAAATATAAAAATTTCTTACTCACACAAAAGAAATAAAGCAATAAAACGGAAGAGTAAGCTCTCAACAAGCGCTCATGTTTAACATCGTAGAGTCACGACGGTACCAAATCAGATCAAGGTATCATAAAAAATGACACACGCATCATCCGGCGACCTATAATGCTTCAACCGATGCCCATTCGCCGCGATAACGTCTCCGTCTTTGTCAATAAGCTCAAAACTCCCCCCTCCTAAGGCTCGATGAATCATGAACGGTCCCGTCCACTTAGACTTCAACTTGCCTGCAAAAAGCTTCAAACGAGAGTTAAAAAGTAGTACATCATCTCCTTGCTTGAACTCCTTGTATGAGATCTTAGAATCATGCCACCTCTTCATTCTTTCCTTATAAATCTCTGAATTCTTGTAAGCACGACTCCTAAACTCATCCAATTGATTCATGTGAGTTATCCTCAACTCCTTCACATCCTTAAGGGTCAAGTTCAAGCATCGCAAATCCCAAAACGCTTTGTGTTGAATCTCTACAGGTAAGTGGCACGGCTTCCCATAGACAATTTGATACGGTGACATATCTAACACCGTCTTGTAAGCGGTCCGAAACCCCCATAACACATCATCAAGCTTCATAGCCCAATCCTTTCTGTTAGTTCCTACCACTTTCTCCAGAATCTGCTTTACTTGATGGTTAGAGACCTCTGCTTGCCAATTCGCTTGCGGATGATAGGGTGTAGTAACCCTATGCTTAACACCATAATCCTTAAGCACCTTCTCAAGAAATTTATTGACGAAGTGGGAACCTCCATCACTGACTAGTGCTCTAGGAACTCCATAACGGGAAAAAATATGCTTCTTCAAGAAAGATAAAACAATTTTCGAGTCATTCACACGAGTAGGAATCGCTTCCACCCACTTTGAAACATAATCCACCGCAAGAAGAATGTAGAGAAACCCATTCGACGGGGGAAAAGGCCCCATAAAATCGATCTCCCATACATCAAATATCTCCACAACTATGCTAGGCTGCATTGGCATCTCATCTCTCCTACCTATATTTCCCATGCGCTGACATCTATCGCAAGATGCCACATAGATCTCACTATCTCTAAACAATGTAGGCCAATAAAGAGCGGATTGAAGTACCTTAGCTGCAGTCTTTTGCGCTCCGAAATGCCCCCCATTTGGTTGTGCATGGCAGAACTCAAGCACACTTTCCATTTCCATCTCGGGTACACATCTTCGGACAATAGAATCTGTATAAATCTTGTAAACAAACGGATCATACCATATAAATGTCTCAACTTCCCTCCGAAATTTCGCAAGTTGATATCGGTTGAGATCCCTTGGAATTTCTCCAATGACAATGTAATTAACATAATCCGCGTACCATGGATCCATACCTTGCGCTGCGACCACACACGCTCGCTCAGTTCCTTCAACAGCCACAGCCATGATCTTCTCATCAGGGAACATCTCTTCAATATACTCAAAAGAATTATCACAATGCTCCCTAGTCTCCAACCTTGACAAGTGATCTGCCAACACATTTTCTGTTCATTTTTTATCCCGAATCTCCATGTCAAACTCCTGAAGTAGTAGAATCCACCTTATAATCCTAGGCTTCGACTCCTTCTTCTCCATCAAATACCGAATTGCTGAATGATCCGTATACACAATATTCTTCATGCCAATCAAATACTGACGAAACTTATCGAATGCATACACAACAGCCAAAAACTCCTTTTCAGTCACCGTGTAATTCTTCTGTGCCGCATCGAAAGTCTTACTCGCGTAGTAAATGACGCAGAACTTCTTCTCCCTTAGCTGCCCGAGCACCACACCCAGTGCTACATCACTTGCATCACACATAAGTACAAACGGTTGAGTCCAGTCCGGTGTGATCAAGATAGGGGCAGTAATAAGCGCCTCCTTCAAAACTTGAAAAGCTGTTAGACACTCATCATTAAACACAAAAGGAATATCCTTTTCAAGTAAATGAGATAAGGGCTTAGAGTATTTTGAGAAGTCTTTTATGAATCTCCTGTAAAAACCGGCGTGTCCAAGGAAGGACCACACTCCTCTTTCATTTGTCGGTGGTGGAAGCTTCTCAATTGCCACCACTTTAGCACGATCTACCTGTAATCCCTTTGCGGAAACATGATGCCCAAGAACAATCCCATCCTTCACCATGAAGTGGCACTTCTCCCAATTCAAGACAAGATTAGTTTCTTGACACCTCTTCAAAACAACAGCAAGGTTAGACAAACAATTATCAAAAGAAGAACTAAAGACTGAAAAATCGTCCATGAATACTTTCATGATCTTCTCTATCAAACCATCAAAAATCGCCATCATGCATCTCTGAAAAGTAGCAGGCGCATTACACAATCCAAACGGCATCTTCCTAAAAGCAAAGGTCCCGTAGGGGCAAGTAAAAGTGGTCTTTTCTTGATCCTCGGGAGCAATCATGATTTGATTGTACCCCGAGTATCCATCCAAGAAACAATAAAACTCATACCCTGCAAGACGATCCAACATTTGATCCAAAAAAGGAAGAGAAAAATGGTCCTTACACGTGTTCTCATTTAATTTCCTGTAATCCACACATGTACGCCATCCCGTAGGAATTCTCGTGACTATAGCTTCTCCATCCTCAGCTTTCACTACAGTCATACCCCCCTTTTTAGCAACTACATGCAATGGACTCACATGGGGACTATCACTAATAGGATATATAATTCCAGCATCCAACCACGTAAGGATTTGCTTCCTTATCACCTCTTGAATTGCGGGATTCACCCTATACTGATTCTGAACACTAGCCTTGGCTTCATCCAACAACCTAATCCGATGCATACAATACGAAGGACTAATACCTTTCAAATCATCAAGTGACCACCCTATTGCAGACTTGTACTTCCTTAAGACATCTAATAACTCCTCAAGTTGATCCTCATTAAGGGAAGAAGATACAATTACCGGATATTGTGCATTATCACCAAGAAAAGCATACTTCAAGTGTTCCGGCAATGGTTTCAACTCCTCTTTTCTTTCTTCCACTGGAGTGTTTTCGTTATCCAAAGGCAAGTACTTCCTGGCCCATTTGACTTCTTCCACCTTATTTCTTTCCAATGCAAACCTGTCATCACCCAAAGCAAGTAAGTTTTCAAGAAATTCAATACATACCTCATTAGAAAGTCCGTCAAGCTCCGTAGTGGGATAAGTAAGAGACTCCATCAAACATGTCTCAAGAGGATCCTTTGACAAGATCAAAGACATATCCTCCTTCACAATCTCCTCCACCATGTCAATACTATAACACTGGGACTCCATTGACATCTTCATTGCTTTGTCCAAGTTGAAAAGTACTTCTTCTTTGTCCATTCGCAACTTCAGTTCTCCCTTTCGAACATCTATCATAGCTCCAGCCGTAGCAAGGAATGGCCTCCCCAAGATTAAAGGAACATTATCCTTGTCATCATCCATTTCTAGTACAAGGAAATCCACAGGAAAGACTAGCTTCTCCACCTTTACAAGAACATCTTCAACAATACCTTTCGGAAACGTCATTGATCTATCTGGCAATTGGAGAGCAACAGTTGTCGGAGTCAGCTCCCCCAAACCAAGCTTCTGAAAGATGGACAACGGCATCAAATTGATGCTTGCCCCTAGATCGCACAAAGCTCGCCGTGCTGGCCCCTTTCCGATCTCACATAGAATAGTAAAGCTCCCCAGATCTTTCATCTTTGGTGGCAACTTCTTTTGAATAATTGAGCTACAATTCTCAGATAAGTTTACCGTTTCAACTCCGGTTAAGCTTCGCTTCTTCATCAATATGTCTTTAAGGAATCGAGAATAATATGGCATCTCCATGATTGCTTCTGAAAAAGGGATGTTCAAGCTTATCTTGTTCATTATCTCTGAAAACTTCTTGAACTTCTCTTCCAACCCCTTCTTCACTAGCTTGTAGGGAAACGGTGGAGGTATCTTTGTTTTGGGAATCCCCCATTCATCACGATCAACCTTCTCCGCTTTCTCCTTTTCGGCTCTTAATCGCTTAGCTCTTTCCCATTTTTTCTCAGCTATTATGTCTGTACTTTGCTCATTCCGTACCACTGGAGTTGCATCAACATCAAAAGGAACATCAGGTGCATCAATCAAAATATCTTGGCGAGGTTCGACTAGGGTTCGACCAGTTTGAGAGGTCGAACCAGGAGTGTATTGGTCGAACCTTTCTCTTGGAAGACTGATCTCATTCTGCTCCGGAGGTTCGACTTGGGTTCGACCAGCATTGGAGGTCGAACAACTGCCCCCTTGGTCGAACCGCTTCACGGTATAATTTCTATCCTCCGGTTCGACCTGGGTTCGACCTGAAGAGTTGGTCGAACCATTTCGATCGTGGTCGAACCGTTCCTGCATCAAAATAGAGTGCTCTTGCCGATGAGGTTCGACCATGGTTCAACCTGTATGCCAGGTCGAACCCTCTGAGTGTTGGTCGAACCGTTCCTGTGACAAAACAGAGTGCTCTTGCCGATGAGGTTCGACCATGGTTAGACCTGTATGCCAGGTCGAACCCTCTGAATTTTGGTCGAACCGAGGCTTAGAAAATTCCAACTTTGATTCCGGCCTCATTGGTCCCTCGTACTGCATTCCCGACCTCAGTGTGATGGCATTACACGACTTCGGATTCTCTATACTCTGAGACGGAAACTTCCCTTTTCCTACAATTTGAGTCAATGTGTTCACATTCTCTACAATTATACCCATCAACAACATGAGATCTTTCACTTGAGTGGACAAATCTCTGTGGTGATCATCTATCTTTTTCTCAAGTTTTGCCTCAAGGCGGTTCACTCTTTCATCATTCTTTACCATGTAACGGTTCACAGTATCCTCAAAATCAGGCTCCCTTCTTCCATCTTTTCTCCCGGATCAACACCCATCGGAAGTTGCACTGCATTGTTCGTATTGCTCCATGAAAATTCAGGCCTCCTTGGTTGCTGTTGATAACTACCAGAGGGACCACGATTATTAAAGTTCCCTCGATAGTTCCCTTGGTAATTCCGGTTTCCTTAATTTGGGTACCTCGTTCCTTGAATACTTTGACCCATGGCATAATTTGATTCCTCCAATTCTTCTTGGATGGTTCCATTATTCATCATCTCTTGCTGCATGATTGGCACTCGTTGAGATATCTCGCTGATCTGCTTCTGTTGAGACTCAAGTAGCTTGTTGATATTGGACAAGCTCGAAACGATCTCATCCTCTCTCTTTGTTTTCACCATTGCTTGTTCAACCTGAGCTACCTTTCCAAGAACATACGTACCTCTAACTCTATCAGTAGGCCAATCCCTCGAATTCATTGATATGTCTTCAAACAATCCCTCGGCCTCAACGGATGACTTTGTAAGCAATGCTCCATTAGAAGAAGCATCAAGTAGCACTCTTGATTCACAGTCCACTCCATTATAGAATATACTGATATATTGGGCTTTAGATAACCCATGTTGAGGACACTTCCTGAGCATGTCCTTGAATCTATCCCACGCTTCATGAAATTTTTCACCTCCACTGATAGCAAATTGGTTAATATCTTGCTTCATCTTAAACACCTTCGAAGGTGGCATATACCTTTCCAAGAACCTTAACTTCAATTGCTCCCACGTGGTGCACTCAGCTGCGTTAATAGTATCGTACCAATCCCTCGCCTTTTCAGTAAGCGAGAATTTGAACAAAAGGATCTTCCTAGCATCTTCATGTTCTCCTACATCTTTTTGAGTACTTGCATAGCCCAAGAACTTGTTCAGATGCTGCTGCGGATCCTCGAAAGACCCTCCTGAAAAGGAGTTTCTTTCTATCATGCTAATAAGAGCGGGATGAAGATCGAACGCTGTGTTAGTTCCCCTTGCTCCTAAAAGCTCATAATTTCCAGCCCCATTATTTCTGAAAACCTCTCGGACGGCTAGATTATCCGGATTCGCTGCCATGTTGACTGTTTCTACTTCCAAATTAACTTCAGTTGTAGCCTCAATCGTTTGCGAAATCTGCTCGTCAACCTCGACTCCAAAATTCAGAGCTTCAGTTGGGTCAATTGTCTTTGCCTTGCTCTTTTTCTTCTTCTTCTTTCTTGATGATGCTCCAATCTCAGGATTATACGGTTCAAGATTACCTTTCTTTGATCTTGTGAGCATACACCTAAAACGAATAAGAAAGAAAAAAAACAAAACAAGGTAAATAGTCCTAATAAACTAGAAATAATACAAAAAAAATATTTTACGCCGTCCCCGGCAACGGCGCCAAGAACTTGATAGGGGTTTTCTCAACACACAAATTAATCCTCAAGTATAAGGATATCAATTGTAGTCGCGAAGATGACCAAGTTACAATATCGAACCCAAGGGACGGTTAAATATTAATTTTGTTATCTTCTAGTATATTTTAGACTATGTTTGGTAATTGTAAAGGTTTAATGGATAATAACTTCTAATCGAAATAGCAAAAGAAATAGTAAGAGTAGAGAAAAGTGAGTTGTGATCAATAAGAATAATAGGTAGTTCGTCGGGTCATCCAGTTTCACTAGCAATTCGTATTTTCATGTGATGGTGTCCGACTCTGCCCTGTGGTTTGTGGACGCATCACTAGACCATGCAAGTTTACTCTATAGATACAAGTGAATATGCGCTTGACACGTGTGAATAACATCGGAGCAAGAGATATGCTTCACCCCCCTTTCTAGGTACTATCATAATCAATTATCTTCTACGTCTAGAATCTAACCCGATTTGATCTCCCTTTTTAGGTACTATAAAGTTATACTCTTCATCCTATTCATCAACCCGAATTTAATTCAATTCATGAATATTCATATAAGACGGTTCTAATAAGACTTCGGAATCCCTTCACTTAGAATTATAACAATAAACCCTGCTCAGTAGTGAACGCACTCAATCAATAACCATGTTATGTATTCAGACTCTACACAACGATCATTGATGCACAAAACGACTATGAGTATGGATTAAATATGCAATCTTATATAAAACAAACCACAGGTAGTGTTGTACGGAGTTTTACACACGAAATACGAATTACATCATGAAACTTTCATAACCCTAGAACTACCAAGGTGGTTCTAGCCCATGATTGATCTAGGAACAATCATGGTTAGATTGATCATTCTTACTTGAACCTTCAGCGAACCTCTGTCACAGCCCTCCGGATGGATCACCACCTCTACTCTTGTCTCTCTTATGATTGATGATCAAAAGCTCCCCTCATTCTCTGTATGAGTCTCCTTTTATACTTGTAATCACGTCTCTAGGGCTTGGAATGGGTTTTCTAAGTGATCTCACGTGTTTCGGCCTCAAAAATCCGGATAAGGTAAGTTCTCGCGCATAGGTTCGACCACGTCAAACAGGTCGAACAACTGGCCACAGGTCGAATCCCAAGTCGAACCCCGCTACTGGAAGAATTCTGCACAGGTTCGACCTTCTGGACAGGTCGAACCACTTAGGCCTTGGTCGAACCCCAGGTCGAACCTCAGCACTGGACAACTCCCGCTCCCGATTCGACCAACTGGCAAGTCGAACTCAAACGTCGTGGTCGAATCCTCTTTCCTGCAAACTGGTTCGACCATGGTTCGACCTGATGGACAGGTTGAACCACTCGAGTCGTGGTCAAATCCATCTTTGCAAGCTCAGCAACGTTGGTTCGACCTGCTGGAGAGGTCGAACCCTCCTCCAACCAGGTCGAACCCACCTAATTCTTGGGCGGTTCGCGTGGCTTTGACTCTGTCTCTTCGATTCTTGGCTCTTTCACTCCATTTTTTGCTAAGAAAACACTCAAATAGCTCCACTAACACCTGATTCATGCTAATTCACAATATATATAGGTTTTCCACCTATTTCCACATCAAAACTCTCCAAAACTAGCACAAAACATAGCGCCAAACTTGTGAATTTACACACTCATCAATGGTACTGAAGTGTTCAAAACAATAGGTGTAGCATTTGGTATGGAAACGGGCACTAAAAGAGGCTGTTCGACCCCTGTTCGACCAAGCTAGTTTGATCGAACAGACTGGGTTCGGTCGAACGGCATTGCTGATCATGATCTCCCATTCTCCAGGTATTGTTCGACCTCCGTTCGACTAATGTGGTCTGGTCGAACGGAAGAGTGTAAGTCAAACAGATTGTCAGAAAATAGAGCATCGTAATCTATTTTTTTGGAGGTTGTTTGACCTCTGCTCGACCAGCTAGTCTGGTCGAGCAACTCAAGTCTAGTCGAGCAACTCTTATGCTCCCTTCATTTTCGCTCGTCGGTATCATCGGACCTTCGTACTACGTACCAGACCTCAATGTGATGGCATTATCTTCTAATTTTTGTGTCAATTGATTCACATTAGCGGCCATTTACCCCATAATCAAGGTAAGGTTCTTCAACTGCTTAGATAAATCTGCATGATCAATATTCATTCTCGCCTCGATACGGTCAATCTTTGCATCATTCTCAGCCATGTATCGATTGAATGTATCTTCAACGTTCTTCACTTCTTGCTGCTTCATACTAGGCCCCCTTTGTGTTAACTCTGTAATCTGCCTCTGCTGAAATACTAGTAGCTTGTTGATGTTAGCTAGACTAGAGACGATCTCATTATCCCTATTTGACTTCTCCACTTGATGTTCAATCTGTGCTACCTTACCCACTGCATAAGTTCCTCTAACTCTTTCTGTAAGCCAGTCACGTGAATTCATAGAAATGTCTTCAAAAAACTTTTCTGCTTCAAGTGCTGTCTTAGATAACAGCGCTCCTCCTGATAATGCATCAATAAAAACACGTGACTCATAATCCAATCCATAGTAGAAGATGCTTATGTATTGAGCCTTAGACATCCCATATTGCGGGCACCTCCTGAGCATGCCTTTAAACCTGTCCCACGCCTCATGAAATTTCTCACCCTCATTCATAATAAATTGGGTGATCTCTTGCTTCATTCTTAAGATCCTTGAGGATAGCATGTATCTCTCCAAGAACTTCTGCTGCAGTTGGTCCCATGTAGTGCAATCTGTGGTATCAAGAGTCTCATACCAAGCTTCCGTCTTATCAATTAATGAAAACATGAATAGGGCAATCCGCCTAGCATTATCATTAGCTCCAGCTTCCTTTTGAGTGTTTACATAATCAAGAAATCTTCTGAGATGCTGATATGGATCTTCAAACCAATCTCCAGAAAAGGGATTCTTCTCTACCATGTTAATAAGAACGGGATGTATGATTAGCCATAGTTTAGTGGAGAATGACCAATTCAAAAAATTATCGAACCACAGGGAGGAAGGTACTAGGGTCTAAGCGATCTCGTATTTGTCATAGTATTATAGAGATGAACGAGAAGGGGAGATAATCAAGAAATGACAATAAAATAAAAGGATAGATGACTGGAAGATGGATGAATGAGCCAAGTAGATAGAGATGAGATTAGCAATACTTAAAGCATGGAAAATCTAGGTATCATGCAATGAATTCATATGTGTCATGGGTAAGAGACTAAGGGCCAACACTAAGATCACCTAAACTCCCTCTCGGAATGAATAGGATATGGTTCTAAACATAGCTCAATGGATTGGTTCTCACTTAAACAATTCCAACTAGGTACTAAGCTTAAATGAGAGTCCCTTCACACAATTAATCAACCTCTCGATCAAACCAATTAAATGTCCTACCAAAGGGTTCTAAACTATGAAGGACTTCTCAATCTCTTCACAATTTATAATGCACATGAGGTATTTGATGAAATGATTCACTCAATTATCCTAAGCATGCAATTGATTTCTCAATCTAATCACATATCTAGAACAACTAAACATGCAAATCAACAAAACAAATCAAGCAATTAATAATCAATGATAGAAAATCAATTAACCCATTCAACATAATCATTCAATTGCAAAATACCCAAAATTATCCAACACAATTCATATTGCTAATCTCACAAGGGAGATTAGCCTCTCATGGTCACAAGGAATCCAACATAGACATTAAAATCCTTACAAAACATGATAAACAATAGGTTTCAATACAAAGTGTAGATGAAAACTCCCTTGGATGTCTCCAATGGTGATCTTCTTCTCCCCCTTGCAATTCACCTCTCTTCCTTGCTTCTCTAGCTACTTGGATGAAAGATTTGATGGTTGGATGAAGGTAGATCCAAAGGGTGAAGAATGGATGAAGGTGAAGGTGAAAAATAGAGAGAATTGTGTGTGATGTGTGTGTGGAAGGGTGGAATTTCGGATCTTCTTTCAATTGTTGAATAAAGGGGTATTTATACCCCTTGGGAAGCTTCTAGAAGAATTCTGATTTTTTCTGATCCCAGACACGACACGAGTCGTGCGACGCAACACGGCCATCTTGTGTCTTCTGTTGCTCTCACACGGCCATTCTGGACAGGGCCGTGTTACGCAACACGTCTCGTGTGCTGCAACACGGCTCGTGTGCTATAACACGGGCATAGGGTGGTCGTGTTGGATCTTCTGATGTCGGCACACGGCCACTTCTTACAGGGCCGTGCGCTGTACATGGCCCGTGTTCTTGCTGCCCTACTTCCTCTTTCACTGTTTTGGCTCGTTCTTCCTTGTTTCAACTCCGAATTGAGATCCGCTTTTTCCTACGTCTTCCTTATCATATCTAGCATCCAATAAAAAGTGAAAGTCATAGGTTTAAGATCATTCACACACTTCAATAAAAATACAAAACACAACCAAATAGTACATAAAATACGGATAAAATAATACGAAAACACACATAAAAAGATACTAAAATCTAGGTGAAAATATCACTCATCACACCCCCAAACTTAAAGTGTTGTGCGTCCCCGAACAACAAAAATGATAAACCAAGGGGTGAGATTTTCACCTAGGAAAAGACTAAACGAACATAAGCAATAACACATTAATAATAATAAGAATTACAAACTATGCTAAGGCATCCTACAACATTAGATTCATGACATGAAGAATTAACAAGTTCAATCACAAGAGAATATTAGTGTAATGTAGTCCCTTTTTAGTCCAAGCCTCACATAGGATATCAATGTCTCTCAACACTCTTTAAAGTAAGGTAAATCAACACTCATTAATCGATTTACTCGACTCGCTATAAGCTTGCTCGTGGACTACATTCACAAACCACCAAAGTTTCCATTAGCGATCAAAAAGGTCTTTAATTTGGATGTAATGATAGGCTCTTTGGTAAGGTAGGAAGAATATAGGTAATAGTGACTAAACAAGTGTAAGTAATCGAAGAGATGATCAACTTCCTCAACTTCTCCACTTTTCTTTCTTCCTTTCTTGTCTTTCGTACTCACAAGCTCTACTCATCAACTTTCCTTGGATTTCTTGAGCTTCTTATGATTCATGCTTCCTTCTTTGGATTTTTAAGTACTTGAGCATATTATTGTTGCTTTGCTCGTATTTCTTGTTTTGAGGTTGCATGTGCATTCTTCATTTTGCTATTTTCATCATTTTTCTTACTTATTTACCATTTCCACTTTTTTTTTTATGTCAAACCTTACTAGCTACCATCTCCTCAATCACCCACACAAAGGGTATATATATAAGGTTTAAGAGGGTAATCAAGGCTTGTAATGTGCTATATTCACAATAAAAAGGCTTATAGGCTCAAAGTGGTTAACTAGGGATGATGTTCATGGTAGGAAAATATATGGCAATGACTATGAATAACAAAGATGGCCTTAGATCATTTCACTAATCTCCACTAATCGGGCTCGTTCCTATAGTCCTTGAGCAAGTTCTAACTTATCAAACACAACCAATCCACTCATGAAGAAAAATACCATGTATGCATGGTTGAGGCTCAAATTCTCACAAGTTTATGCTCGAACCTTAAGGAACTTATTACACCACATCCATCTCAAAATTGAACAAGTTAAGTAAAACATGTCACAATTCGAAAGTGTAGAGATTCTTAATCATAACTTGTCATCACTTACTACCACAACATATCACCACTCATGTTCAAAAATGACTCACAACATCCCAAAACAAACCACCAAACATACCAAGATAAAAATGAGAAAACACACAAAACATAAAATAAAGACTCAACAAACAAGAAACAAAACAAAAATACATAACATGCAAGAATAAAAATCACCATCATTAAACAATAAAGCACATATTCAAATCATCCATAACAATGTAAGCTCACAATCATCCCAACTTTTGATTGAAAAGTAAACCTCCCAAAAACATAACACATAAAGTAGCATGCTAATCACATCAATACACATCAAAATATATCAAGCAACTAGAAGTGATAAGGTGTAGAGTACTCCCTCAATAGGCATTTGGTAAGGAAAGCGTTCGCTCCAAGCTCCATTTGTGCTTCCACTACACTTCATTCATACTCAAAACTCATACAACACCATTAGCTCAAAAATTTCATAAAAATATGGACAATCATGAACTTCAACACAACCAATCATACCAAAATCCAACCAAAACTCATGAGAAAAATTTTAAAATTGACTCATCATCAAAATATCATCATATTAAGCACACTCAAGTGGTGAGTCACACCACACACTCTCCCCCCAAACTTAAATCGAAACAAGTTGAGACTTATGTTTGCAAAAAGTGGTGAGACTTATCCTTGTAGTTTCCATTGATGGTCTTCTTGTGGAGAAGCCATGAAACACTTTTTTTTTCTTCAATATGCTTTCTTCTCACGAGCTCAATCCACCTACATGACCAAAATCAACAAAAAGTATCAACATATAAAAGAATGGGTTGCCTCCCATTTAGCGCTAAGTTTAATGTCTTCAAGCCGGACGGAATTTTCATGCTCATTGGACCAAAGGATGGTCCATCCCACTTTCTCCTCGCATCCTCACTTTGAACATTAGTTTTGCCCTCTTCTTGTCAACAAGCTCAACCTCACCATTCTTGCTTACAAGCATCAAATCATCATCAAGGAGTGATTCTAGTGGACTTCCTTTTTCTCCTTTATCGATTTTCCAATCAAGCTCCGATTCTTTTATCCTATTAACATCATAAGAAAATAAGTTAGCATTTGAAAATTTCATATAATCATGAAGAAATGAATTTAAATTGTCAAAGAGAAGATAATCATGATCATCGAAATCATCCGGAGGCCTTATATGATGAGGCTTGATCCCTTTATCTTTCTTGCACAAGAATGTGACATTCTCTCCATTTGAGCTCAAAGAAAGCTCTTCTCTCCCAACATCAATCTTTGCTCTTCCGGTGGCTAGAAATGGTCTTCCCAAAATGAGTGGAACTCGAGGGTCCGCCTTTACTTCCAACACCATGAAATCAACCGGGAAAGCTAGCCCCTTCACTTTCACCTCCACGTCTTCAACAATTCCAAGTGGCTTCACAACTTCACCATTTACCACTTCAAGATGGATAGTCGTAGGCTTTAGCTTTCCAATTTCAAGGTCTTTAAACGTGGCATGAGACATTACGTTGACACTTGCCCCCAAGTCACATAATGCATCAAGGGTGCTTTTTCCTTCAAAATCACAAGGAATTATGAACTTCCCGGATCACCAACCTTCGTAGGTCCCCCTTTTTGTATCGACTTACTCATTTCGGGTTGCTTCTCTTTCTTTTTCTCTTCATACTTCTTCTTGAGCGACATGGCATACTCCTCAAATTCCTTCTTCTTCTCCTCTTTTACAAATATTTGTGGATAGGGAATAGGGAATGGAGCGATTGGGATACCCCAATAGTCACGCTTGTACTTCTTTTCTTTGACCTTCTCCTCTACTTTCTTTTCCTCTTGCACCCTTTTCCACTTTGGTACCCATTTAGGCTTTTGCTCTTCTTTCATTTCTCCAACAACCTTGCTTTTTACCAACCCTTCTTCAACCTTTCGTTCCTCTTCCATTTCAACAAATAAACATTGAGCTTTCGGATTCACCTCAGTTGTGGCTGGAAATTTTCCTTTTTGTTGAGCATTCAAAGAATTGACAACTTGTCCCACTTGATATTCCAAGTTTCTAAGCCTCTTCTCATTAGCTTCATCAAGTTTCCTTCTCGACTCCTCTTGAGCTTTGAACGATGCCTCTTGAGCTTTGTTAGACGCGAGCAATTGTTCAAGTAGCTCATCAATCGATGCTCTTCCCTCATTGTTTGGTGCTTTAGCTCCCGGTTGATACCCCGGAGGATAAGCAACCGCATTGTTTGTATTAGAGTAGGAGAAATTACCTTGCCTTTGTTGTTGTTGTGGGTATGAGCTTCCACTACTTTGACCATTGAAACCTCCTTGCCTTGGTGGGTAGTTTCCTTGATTTTGGTTAAAATTACCTTGGTAATTGTTT
The DNA here is from genome assembly GCA_023678885.1 of Pogostemon cablin. NCBI lineage: Eukaryota > Viridiplantae > Streptophyta > Magnoliopsida > Lamiales > Lamiaceae > Pogostemon > Pogostemon cablin. The sequence continues at coordinate 10,965,418 of CM042973.1, read as the reverse complement.
TGGAAATTTCCTTGGTAATTTCTTCCTTGCATGTATGACACATCTTCAACACGTGGCATAGAGTTGGCCCATTGTTCACCACTCACAATGTTCGGAGGTAGCAAACCTTGCTCACTTTGTAGCCCCTCAACCATATTCGCTCCTTGATTGTTCCCACTTTGATTCAAGCTCATTTGTGTAATGACTTCCGCCACTATCTTTTCCATGCTTGGTGTACTTTGATCAACACTTACACTATTCACATTGAACTGTTGCCCTTGATCAAAATTCTCAAAACTATAGCATCCACTTACCCTCTCCGATGGCCATTGATACACATTAGTAGCAATTTCATCAAAAATTTTTATAGCCCTTTCCGGAGTCACTCCAAGTACGGATCCACCCGCCGAAACATCAACATACATTCTTTGACTATTTACCAAACTTTGATAGAAAAATCCAACTTGTTGATTCTCCGGGAAACCATGTTGTGGACACTTGCGTAGCATCTCCTTAAACCTCTCCCACGCTTCATAAAAACTCTCTTGAGGCATTTGCTTGAATTGAGTGATCAAGCTCTTCATTTGAAGCGTCTTAGAAGGTGGGAAATACTTGTTCAAAAACATTTGTGCTAGCTCGTCCCATGTATTGCACGTACCGGGAGTAAGAGTGGAGAGCCATGTTCGATCTCTATCCCTCAACGAAAATGGAAACAACCTCATCTTGATACAATCTTCACTCACCCCATTCATCTTCACGGTGTTAGCAATCTCCAAAAATTGGGCTAGATGAGCATTAGGATCTTCATTCGGAGTTCCACTAAATTGTTGCTCCCTCACCATAGAAATCAAGCCCATCTTAAATTCAAAGTTATTAGCATGGATTGGTGGCCCCATCATTTGTGGCATTGCTCTTGGCATAAAGAAATCCCGGATCACCCTTTGATCATTTTGCATTCCATGTTCCACCGGAGGTGGTGGTGGTGGTACATATGCTTGTTGCGGAGGAGCATAAGCTTGTTGAAAGCCTTGTTGCCTTAGAACTTGTTGCACCATTTGTTGAAGCAAAGCTTGGTTGTTCATAGCTCCATGATTTTGATAGGCTTGTTGAGGAAGATTTGCATTGAATTGAAGTGCGTTGTCATGCACGTTCATATTGTGTCCTCCTTCCCCATCATGCTCTATCTCCACACGATTATCCTCTTGAAAGTTCTCCATTCGCTCACTATTTTTGTTCTCCTTTCTTCTCCTTCTCAACGTATGCTCAATCTCCCAATCGATAGGTTCTACTTGTTTTCCCTTGGATCTTGTTTGCATACACCTTCAAAGCAAAAGAAGTTAGAACAAGGTTTCACAAAGCAAATACAAGTAAACAAATAAAATAATAAAAAAAAATGTCTCTATTAAGATTACTCAAAACGATCCTTCTTCAAGCTACTAGCAACCGTTGCCTCCCCGGCAGCGGCGCCATTTGATTAGCCATAGTTTAGTGGAGAATGACCAATTCAAGAAATTATCGAACCACAGGGAGGAAGGTACTAGGGTCTAAGCGATCTCTTGTTTTTCATAGTATTATAGAGATGAACGAGAAGGGGAGATAATCAAGAAATGACAATAAAATAAAAGGATAGATGAATGGAAGATGGATGAATGAGCCAAGTAGATAGAGATGAGATTAGCAATACTTAAAGCATGAAAAATCTAGGTATCATGCAATGAATTCATATGTGTCAAAGGGCCAACATTAAGATCACCTAAACTCCCTCTCGGAATGAATAGGATATGGTTCTAAACATAGCTCAATGGATTGGTACTCACTTAAACAATTCCAACTAGGTACTGAGCTTAAATGAGAGTCCCTTCACACAATTAATCAACCTCTCGATCAAACCAATTACATGTCCTACCAAAGAGTTCTAAACTATGAAGGACTTCTCAATCTCTTCACAATTTATAATGCACATGAGGTGTTTGATGAAATGATTCACTCAATTATCCTAAGCATGCAATTGATTTCTCAATCTAATCACATATCTAGAACAACTAAACATACAAATCAACAAAACAAATCAAGCAATTAATAATCAATGATAGAAAATCAATTAACCCATTCAACATAATCATTCAATTGCAAAATACCCAAAATTATCCAACACAATTCATATTGCTAATCTCACTAGGGAGATTAGCCTCTCATGGTCACAAGGAATCCAACATAGACATTAAAATCCTTACAAAACATGATAAACAATAGGTTTCAATACAAAGTGTAGATGAAAACTCCCTTGGATGTCTCCAATGGTGATCTTCTTCTTCCCCTTGCAATTCACCTCTCTTCTTTGCTTCTCTAGCTACTTGGATGAAGGATTTGATGGTTGGATGAAGGTAGATCCAAAGGGTGAAGAATGGATGAAGGTGAAGGTGAAAAATGGAGAGAATTGTGTGTGATGTGTGTGTGGAATGGTGGAATTTCGAATCTTCTTTCAATTGTTGAATAAAGGAGGTATTTATACCCCTTGGGAAGCTTCTAGAAGGATTCTGATTTTTTCTGATCCCAGACACGACACGAGTCGTGCGACGCAACACGGCCATAAGGTGGTCGTGTTGTGTCTTCTGTTGCTCTCACACGACCATTCTGGACAGGACCGTGTTACGCAACACGTCTCGTGTGTTGCAACACGGCTCGTGTGCTGTAACACGGGCACAGGGTGGTCGTGTTGGATCTTCTGATGTCGGCACACGGCCACTTCTTACAGGGCCGTGCGCTGTACACGGCCCGTGTTCTTGCTGCCCTGCTTCCTCTTTCACTGTTTTGGCTCGTTCTTCCTCGTTTCAACTCCGAATTGAGATCCGCTTTTTCCTACGTCTTCCTTATCATAGGTTTAAGCTCATTCACACATATTTCAATAAAAACACAAAATACAACCAAATAGTACATAAAATACGGATAAAATAATACAAAAACACACATAAAAAGATACTAAAATTTAGGTGAAAATATCACTCATCAATGTATCTTAAAATCATTATCTTCCCCCTTGCTCCTATCAACCCCATGTTACCAATTCTATTGTACTTGAAAATATCATGTATGGCAACATTATCCGGATTCAACCTAGCTCCGGCCATGTTTAGCACTGTGTGTTACTTCTTCCTTTCTTTCCTCTCCTTTTCCTAGTGCACTAGTACCTCAGAAAAATTCAAGGTTAGATAAAAATAAATAATCAATAATACAAGTCTTAATCAACTAGAAATAATAAACTAATAATAACAGTCGTCCCCGACAGCAGTGCCAAGAACTTGATGCGTGTTTTCTTTGCATGCAAAATTAATCCCCAAGTATTAAGGATATCAGTTGCAGCTAAGCAAGTGACCAAGTGAATATCGAATCCAAAGGAAGACGTATTATTAATTTAATTATTTACTAAATTAATTAAGACAAGGCAATTCAGTTTGAGGATTTAACATAACAACTAAAATACTTAATTTAAATAACAAATAAAATAAAAGCACTTAGAAGAATTCTAAAGTGACTTAAGAGATAGAATAGGTAGCCCTAGAGTAATCCGATTTCACTCATTAATTATCCTTCCGTGTGTTGATGTCTGACTCTGCCTTGTGGAATATGGACGCATCACTAAACCATGCATATCTATTCTATAGACACAAGTAAACATGCGTGTAACATGTGTGAATAACCTCGGAGTAAGAGATATAATTCCACCCCCCTTTCTAGGTACTATAAGTATCAATTATTTCCCTGGCCAATTGGTACTCTAACCCGATATGATCTCCCTTTATAGGTACTATAAAATTATCCTCTTTATCCTACTTAATAACCTGAATTCAATTCAATTAATAAGTATTCATATATGATAGTTCTAATGAAGCTTCGGAGTTCCTTTACTTAGAATCATAGCATGGAATCCTGCTCAGCAGTGAACGTACTCAATCAATAACCTATGTATTTAAACTCTACATAACAGTTAATGATGCACAAAATAACCGTTAGTATGAATTAAAAAGGCACAATCATATATAAAATAAATCCACAAGTAGTGTTGTATGGAGTTACACACGAAAGTTCAATTAATTGGTAAAAATCTTCACACCCCTAGTTCTACCAAAAAGTCTCTAGCCCATGATGTTACGAAGAAAAATCATGGGTGTTGGATAGATCTTACCCGGATGTTCAAAAAATTACAAGATAAACTAGGAAATAAAATAAACCCTAGATTTGGGAGTCGTCGCGTCCTTCTCCGTCTTGAATTCTCCTCTTGGTTCTCCTCTTGATTTCACAGATGAATCTTTAAAGTGATGGATGGATGGAGGAAAGGATGTGGATGATGGTTGGGGGGGTGATCCCCCCTTGTGGGGTGTAGTATTGTGTTGTGGTTCTCTCCAATCCAATCTAATATCTCTCCTCTCAATATAATGTGCTCTACATCACTTTTTATACTTGTAAATTGCTCCTCATGGACCTTGGATGGGCTTTTACTTGAGACATACCTCAAATTTGGTAAAAGAAATCCGAAATTACCAAAAACGATATTTTGTTAGACCAAACCTTTTTCATCGAACAAGTCCCCTTTGGTCGAGCAATGGTCGAGCAAACCTTCTGTAAGAATTTGATCATTTTGCTCGACTTGACCTCTTCCGTTCGACCAAGACGATGCTGGTCGAATGGATCTCCTTTGGTCGAGCAAGCTTGCGCAGTCTCACCGTTTCGCGCATAACTTCCACATCCGACCTCCGATTTGAGTAATTCTTGCGCTCACGTGATCATTTCTTCCTTGGCTTTCAATCCATATAAAGAACTCATAGAAAATCTAATATTTAAATGTGTAACAAGTCATGAAAGTAGCACAGCCGTTTTGTTCGGCACAGCTTGCACTACGTCACCACTTTGATCATAACTTTCTCGTTTGGAATCCGATTGGGGTGTTCTTTATGCCAAAACAATCCTCTCTTCTGTGGCTTTCCAACTATACATCACACTTTCAATTCAGAGCTCCAGATGAACACAGAAAAATTACAGAAGTTAAATGTGCATTTCAAGGCATCATTGCACAAATTGCACCTTTTCTCCAACTTGGCACTTTTGATCCCTTTTTCCACCTAAAATACAATAAAACACCTCAAGTGCACCTTTTTATCAAATATATTAAATATAAGACACTTGTGCTAATATATAACAATAATTCTCATCAAACAGGTGTTAAATTGGACAATCAAATATGTTTATTTTCACTCTCAACAATAAGTCATAATATAAAGTTCTCTAAGGGCTTGGTACATCTGCATGGCATCTTCATCTTCCAAACCTTATTCTTAAAATTAATAAGGGGTGGGTGTCTGAAACACACTCAGTAGGTTAACTAAAAATGATTGCACAATTAAAAATTAATAAATATGTATGCCAAATTTATATACAATAAAATGTAACATATGCCAAATTTACACATTGTCATTCGATAACTCGTTGAAAATATTTTGGACCGAACCATCGTCCGATAACTTTTGTTAGTTGGTCTGTGCGCACCGGGTCATCACCCCAGTACGATGTTAGCATACCTTGAAATATATTTTAGCTGACGTAGCCAGTAACTTGTGTTAGTCGATCTGTGAGCACCGAATTGTTACCCAATACGACGTTAGGGGGAAAATATTTATCATCGAACTAAAGTACACATGACACATAACATGATATAAGTAACACATATTACATCTTAACATAGCAATCATGACGTAAAATATAGCGCTGGATAAAGAGTAAAAGTTATCCCATGAACTTTTAGGGAAATAGTATGCTTGCCAAGACTTATTTGTTAGTCTCAGTTAAGCCTGCAAGGATATACTAAACTGAGTTTTACTTCTAATAATAATTCCTAGTACTTAAAGCTAAATTTCTAATATAGTATAATTAAAATAAACTAATTATTAATTTAACAAATATAAATAATTAATCGTTAAATAAAATGAAGAAATAATTACTGATAGGTACACACTTTGTACCCCTAATTACTACTAGATACATTGATTTAAAATAATTATTATTTAATACAAAATATTAAAGTAAAATACCAAATATACCCCTAAACCCATATACCTTTAAAACACTAACCCCAACCTCCACCCACCACCGGACCACCGCTGCCGCTGCCGGACCGCCGCCGCCGCCGGCGGAGCTCCGGCGGCCGGTAGCCGAAAAATCTGTTCGTCAGGAAAAAAAAAAAAAAAAAACTGGTCGCCCGCGCCGCCGCCGCCGGAGCTCCGGCAGCCGGTCGCCGGAAAAACTGTTCGTCCAAAAAAAAAAGAAAAAAAAAACTGGTCGCCGGAAAAACTGCCGCCGCCGGAAAAGCTGCCGGACTGCCGCCGCCGGACCACCACATTTTTTTGCTGCACACACTTTTTTTTTCCTGCACACACTTTTTTTGCTGCACACACTTTGCTGCACATGAACTTTTGCTGCACACAATATTTATGTGCAGCACATTAATAGGGGTAATATTGGAATATCACTATATATTTTTATACCTAGTAGTAATACTTTTGTATGTTTGTATCTCATAGTAATTTAGGGTTTTTTTGTGTACCTAGTAGTAATTCTCCCTAAAATGAATTAAAATAAAATGTTTATACTTAAAATAATAAATAGATCAAGTACATATTTCTTTTAAAAGTTAAAAATAGTAATTTAACAATCTTAGCCTACAACTCTAGTAATAAATCGTAACATTAAAAATATGGATACAAATGATATTAATTTTATTAAAAACAGATATTAAATAAAGATTCTATATCTAATAATAGTGGTAAAATTATAATTAATATTTCATATTAAAAGTTAAATTAATATATATATATATATATAATTAATATAAAATATAACTATATATATATATATATATATATATATATATATATATATATATATGAAGTATTTTTTAGCAAGTTGCGTGAGTTGTGTGCGACTTCAGGTGGAAAGTCACCTGGTGCGCGTTTTAAAAATTAAATTTTATTTTATTATTATTATTATTATTATTAATATTATTATTATTATTAGTATATTTTTATAAATTGCAACCAAGTTCTGCATTATATTAAATTCTCATTTAAACGTACCCTAAACTTTAAACTTATTACAAAGTGACCCAAGTTGAGTTATACAACTCCGATTGAAAATCCGAAAATACTTATGGAGTTCTAGCAAGACGAGGATCACATGCATAACAATTTTTCATGAAAATAAGGAAGTTTAAATGGGACAAAATTTTAACTCGAAGTGAGTTTCTTCCCATCTTCTTCATTTCACGTCCAAACTCAAAATTAATTATATGTTTGTGATCCTAGTGAGGAGGGCTTCAAAATGGACTATAATATAAAAGTTATGTCCCTAAGAAATAAAATATGCCATTAAAGGATTAAAAACTCCAATGAAGCTTATCTAACTCACATCATATCTATTTCATAAAAGAGTTATATATATGAAATCTACGCTTTGAGATAATCATTTTCATATATAACATGCTAAAAACTAACTACATATTGAATAACCACATAAGTTACAGAACAAAATTCATATATATATATATATATATATATATATATATATATTTCATATTAAAGAAATCTAAAAAGAATTTAAGAAAATAGAATGACATTTACCTGTTTAAATGAGGAAGAATTAGTTCTCACCCTATCGTCTACTATATATATATATATATATATATAAAGTGTCTTAGAAAGTGTTAATATTTTTTTCCAACTTTGCCCTCATCTATTTTCTTTACCTATAATTATATTAATAAATTTATTAATTTAATTTTTATTAATAATTCTTGATTCATTTAAATTTTATCATAATATATTAGAAGTGCCTTAGCAAGTGTTAACATTTTTTTTCCAACTTTGCCGCAATCTATTTTCTTTACCTATTAATTATATTAATAAATTTATTAATTTAATTTTTACTAATAATTCAAGATTCATTTAAATTTTATTCATGAATAGCAACTCTTAGATTACTATTTAAAATAATTAATTTTCTACTTAATGCAACTCTTGAATTTATATTTCATGTGACTCATGGTTGTATTCTTATTATCTATATATACTTGCTAATATCTCACCATGAGAAAGAGAATTTGATTACCCTTTGTGTTCTTGTATTAACATTATCTTCTTTAATTTTATTTCTTTATATTTGAGCTCATATAAGTGACTTAAATATGAAATCTTTCTAATATTTATTTATTTCATATTACTTGATGCGCATTTTCTTTGCATGCAAAATTAATCCCCAAATATTAAGGATATCAATTGCAGCTTAGCAAGCGACCAAGTGAATATCGAACCCAAGGGATGGCGTATTATCAATTTAATTATTATCTAAATTAATTAAGATGAAAGGCAACAAGATTTGAGGTTTGAATTATTAAACTACTAAAAAAAATATTAAATAACAATTAAATAAAAGATCACTCGAAGAATACGAAAGTGGATCAAGTAGGAGAATAGGTAGCTCTAGGATAATCCAGTTTCACTCATTAATTTTCCTTTCGTGTGTTGATGTCCGACTCTACCTTGTGGAATATGGACACATCACTAAACCATGCATATCTACTCTATAGACACAAGTAAATATGCGTGTAACACGTGTGAATAACCTCGGAGCAAGAGATATAATTCCACCCCCTTCCTAGGTACTATCAGTATTAATTATTTCCCTGACCAATTGGTACTCTAACCCGATATGATCTCCATTTATAGGTACTATAAAATTATCCTCTTTATCCTACTTAATAACCCGAATTCAATTCAATTAATAAGTATTCATATATGATAGTTCTAATGATATTTCGGAGTCCCCTCACTTAGAATCATAACATGTAATCCTGCTCAGCAGTGAACGCACTCAATCAATAACCAAGATATGTATCAGACTCTATATAACAGTTAATGATGCACAAAACGACCGTGAGTATGAAATAAAAAGGCACAATCATATATAAAATAAATCCACAAGTAGTGTTGTACGAAGTTTACACACGAAAGTTCAATTAATTGGTAAAAACCTTCACAACCCTAGTTCTACCAAAAAGGCTCTAGCCCATGATGTTACGAAGAACAATCATGGGTGTTAGATGATCTTACCCGGATGTCAGAAAAATACAAGATAAATTAGAAAACGAATAAAACCCTAGATGTGGGCGTCGTCGCGTCCTTCTCCGTCTTGAATTCTCCTTCTGGTTTTCCTCTTGATTCCACAAACGAACCTTCAAAGTGATGGATGGATGGAGAAAAGGATGTGGATGATGGTTGGGGGTGAACCCCCCTCGTGGGGTGTAGTATTGTTGTGGCCTCTCTCCTCTCCAATATCAATGAATAATGATGTGGTTTACATCCCCTTTTATACTTGTGAGCTCTCCTTATGGACCTTGGATGAGCTTTTTCTTAGAAAATACGAAAATACATGCAATTGGATGTAAAACACGTGACACACACTGAGTGGTGTAAAAACACGTACAAATTCGAAAATTCTCAAAAATTCTCGCAGGCAGCTGCGCGACTTCACGATTTTGAGCATAACTTCCTCTTCAAAACTCCAATTTGAGTGATTCTTATGGTCACGCGATCCTCTCTTCCTTGGCTTTCTATTAATATAAAGAAATTACAAAAAATCTAAGATTAGAAGGTGTAACAAGCCATGGAAAGTGACACAGCCGTTATGTTCGGCACAGCTCGCGCGACGTCACCATTTTGCTCATAATTTTCTCGTTTGGAATCTGATTGGGGTGTTGTTTATGGAAAAACGACCCTCTCTTCTGGAGCTTTCTAACCATGTATCACACTTCTAATTCAAAACTCCACACTAATACAGAAAAATTATAAGATTTCGACATGCGTTTTTTAGCATCATTGCACAAATTGCACATTTTCTCCAACTTTGCACTTTTCTTCCTTTTTCCACCTAAAACACAATAAAACACCTCAAGTGTACCTTTTTCTCATATACAATGAATATAAGACACTTGTGCTAATATATAACAAGAATTTCCATCAAAAGGTGTTAAATTGGACATTCAAACACGCTAATTTTCACTCTCATCAATTACAATATAGATTTAAGAAATAATTTTAAGTATAACAATATTTTTTTTAATAAAAAATGGAGTATATTTAAAAGATCAAAGGACTACATACATTGATAAATTAATATGATTGTATGAAAATTAATTAAAATTTAAAATGATACTTTTGGTATGACAAATTACTTTAATAACTTTTACTAATTTTCACTGTTAATATCATTTGAAGAGTATAAACTGTTTTTCACAATCAATATTACACAATCATTCTTATCTTAAATACTTACACTTTTTCACAATTAATTAAAAATTGATTTTTTTTAAAAAAAATTTAGAATCGTTATTTTATTATCAAGATAATCTATAATAAGAGTTAGTCTCCTATAAACCAGGTTCACAATTAATTAAAAATAGATTTTTTAAAAAAAAATTAGAATAGTTAATTTATTTCAAGATAATCTATAAGAAGAGTCCTCTATAAACCGGGTTCACAATATAAACATGTGGTCCTACTTTAATTTAAATTCTAACAATACATAGGATATAATAAAATTGAAAAGAGGGCCACATAATTTACATCATAAACTCGGTTTACACGAGTATTTGCCCTATAATAAAATCACAAGAATTATACATACTCCTTCCAACTCACAAAATACCATTTCTATTTTGGTTAGACTCACAATTTTTCAGCTTCCAAAAAATGTAAAAAAATCAAAGCAATTATAATTTCTCATACACTTTATTTAAAAAATATATATATCTCTACCTAATACACCTAACATATTTTATCATTTATTTATATTCGAACAATACCATAATACTTTTGAAAATTTCATTTTACTTGATATACATACACAGTTAAAGAAAAAAACTTTTTTGGATAAAAGGGTTATTATTAAATAATGAAGTACTTCACGTAATGTATAAGCAAATAAAATTAAGAACTACTCTTAAACTTTCATTCAAAACTTCATAACTATTAATATATAATTGTCTACAGGTAAAAATAAATAAATAAATAAACTTTTTAAATTATATATTCCATTTATTTAAACAATTCATTTATATGAAAATTTTAATAAAGCACAATAACATAAGAATTGCGTAAAAAATTAGTATAGTGATGTGAATGATTTTTAATAAAAAAAATTATTCAAGCAAAAGATTTACAGAGAAATATATCTGTCCCAAGTTAAATTATACACTTTTGGTTTTCGTCCATCCCACATTAAACTCTACCACTAAAAAAATGAAACATTACATCAATCTTTAACCCTAGAAGGACATCTTAATTACAAATTTACCACTCTAACCTAACACACCTAACACGCATAACATAATTTTTAATTTATTTATTATTTAAAAATAAAAGAGTAAAGATGCAAGATTCAAAGTAGTATATATAAAAAAAAGACACAGGATAAAAAAATATACATTCATCAATTTACTCCCTCCGTCCCATGTAAAGGGTTGTTCTTACTTTTTATGTGGATTAAGGGGTATTATTATTTAATGTGTAGTGAGTAGTTGTATTAGTGGGTGTGTGTGGGTTACATGTGTATAAAAAAGGAAAGAGAACTCTTTGGATGAGATGCCCAAAATAAGAAAATGGAAGCATTTGAATGGAATGGAGGGAGTACTTATTTGATAGTTTATATAACAATTATTGATAAATTGGATGAACATTGTTAGACAATAAACATTGTTCATAAAGAAGTTTTGATTCAATTAATAATTTAATAATTTAGTTAAATATTCGTTGAAAATGAACTTTTCAAAATAAAAAACAAATGCATAAAGATAGAAAATAAAAACACTACAAAATATGACGTGCGTGCTGACGTGCATAACACGTCTGAAAAAACTAGTATATAAAAAGATAGTTGATTAGTTAGTGGATAAGAATATACAGTAGTAATTCTTATCCAAAACGTGTGCCACTTGCACACATCATTACTAAAACTTTTTTTTAATATAGATAATAATTATTATTAAAAGTAAAAATTGTGGGTATTATATCCACCCCTACTAAAATAAAAATTGTGTCCTCGAAATTTTATTTATCAAGAAATATACCTATTTATGTATTATTTATTATACCTGATATAAAAGAATATAAAATACCTGTCATCGTTTCTGGTTTTTCATCAATTTCTTATCGTGTCATTGCGTACACGCGAATTGGCTTGACAGTCTGTCTTTCTGGTGCCTTGTTCCTTGGTCATTTTGGTATTGTATATCCTGGTTGTTTGCAACGATAGTAAATCTTCGTTCCCATCAAGCATTTCCCGACATGCTCTTTTCCATATATTGGACAATGAGCTAATACTTCTTGTAGAATTGGTGGTGAACCATCTCCGATCCTAATTTGTTTATTTTGACTCTCATAGTTTTCATTCTCTATTATTTGTCCTTCCCACTTGCATTTTATAGGTATCTCTATCAAATTTCTGTTGTTATTTTTCTGGCGAGATTCAATTTCTTGAGCTCTAGAAAATGCTTCTGCAAAGGTTATCATTCCTTGTCCAGCCAGGATAGTGTTGATCTCAGATCGCAATTCCTTTTCAAATCGCCTAGACTTCTTTTCCTCTGTATTGACGAGATACATTGCAAACCTAGAAAGTCAATTGAATTCTCTCTCGCATTCTAGGACACTCATTTTTTCTTGCTTCAAGTGAAGAAACTCGCTTTCCTTGTCATCTCGATACGACTGAGGCATGTAGATTTGAATGATCACATCCTGAAAATCTTTCCATGTCATCCTAGCCTTTTGTTCAGGTGTCTTGGTATGTCCGTAAGCCTCCCACCAAAAATTAGCTTCTCCCATGAACTAGAAAATAGCACACACGATTTTCTGTGCATCATTGCAAATGAGATAGGTGAAAATCTTGTTCAATGACCTTAACATTTTCTCAACTTCCGTGGAGTCCTCAGTTCCATTGAAGGTTGGTGAATTGAAATGTCGGAACTTTTCAATTACCAAGACTGGCTCATTTCTTAGAATAGGTTCTGATGGTGGTGGTGGTTGTGCAGAGTTTACGTGAAATTATTGAGCCAATCCCCAAAGGATTGGTACTAAGTCATCTCCTGGGTCACCATAAACGTTCTCAAGATTCTCATTTGTGGGTATATTTTGTTGTCTTCTTCGACTCATGATCTGGTCAAAATATTACGAATATTATATATGTTGGATTGTATACTAAAAGTCTAGCTTTTTGTATGAACAATGTTATAACAATTAATTTGAAATGAGAATCAAATGATCAAATGATTGCATCTTATAATTTATTTATATGTTCGATGCAATAGTCCACTTACTTTATACTGTAGATAATATGTTGTGCGACAACACGCGGAAGATTATATTATCTGTTTCCTTATAAAGTATAAACAGATGCTTACAACCGAGATAGACGGGGACTCTCTATCGGGATGGTTGTAGTGTGGTTTGGTATTAGCTTGTCTTGGCTATAGAATCACATTAGTGCACTTGTGTGTATTGAGCAGGACCACTTGAGATCGTTCGACTTATACTGACTTATAGGAGAACTTGATCTCAGTTATTATGGAAGTTCGTGCTCTTAATCCCTATACAATAACCTCGACATGTAGGGTAGTATGTATTTCTTTGATTCATCAATGGGTGAGATTTACATGTAATTAAATCAACAAACTCGATGAGTTGGGAAGTAGTGATGTCTCTATGGTGTGCTGTTGATTGTAGAAGGAATCCGTGTCCGTCATAGGTTGATGATGTCCCCTTGAGGAGCTCATAAGGATTATCATGTAAACCCTGCAGGTGGAATTTATTCCGGCATGATAATGAGGTTGAGTGGTACTACTCTTGGATGAGATATTAATTAATTGAGTTGTCAGTAACTTAAATTAATTAATGGACATTGTATATCTTAAACATGGGGAGACTAACGGGCTCATAATAAGAAGGAGCCCAAAACGTAATTTTGGGATTGGAAAGGCAGTGCAGTAATAATATTTTAGTGGAATATATTATTATTATTGGACTTAAGTATAAACTTTGGACTAAGCTTGGATACTTAAGCCCAATGGAGGCCCAACCCAATTTCTCCTCCTGGTCCCTGCTGTAGCCCATGTATATAAGTCACCTCAACTTATCTGGAACCCTAATCTAATCTAATTCATTATTCACGTGTGATGAGGGTTGAGAGCAGATTGAGGAGGTCTCGTAGATCGTCGCCCACACGACGTCGAGATTGGACTTGGGACATACAGCAGAAGATCAGAAGGTAGTTTGCTGCTGCTGTCCGCGACCTTGTGAAATTTGTATAAATTTGTACAGTACTCAGAATTTGATGATCAATATACTGACGGAAAGCCGTTGAAGAGAGAATCGTCTGAGCACAAACATCATTCAATTCCGACATCAGACGAGGAAGTTATTGCTATTCTTGTGGGACTGCGCAGGCTGCCTGCGAGAATCAATCTTCATCAACATACCCTGGTGAACGGTAATCGTTTCTATGATTTATTGTTTCCGCTATGATAGAAACGCATGATATTCTAACGGGTCACGTTAACCAAACGGTCGAATGCCAACAATATACACATAAAAATCCTAAAGTGTAGTCACGATGTAGTTATAGAATAGTCAATCCTAGGGTAGGATATAAAATTCTAATTTAGGTACTTGAGCAAGTCTTAGATAAATGATTGTCGTTATTTTCACCTAGATTTTAGTGCCTTTTTAGTGTATTTTGCGTATTGTTTTATCCGTATTTTTGTGTATTTTGGTGGTGTTATGTATTTTCATAGGAATGTGTGAGAATGATCTTAAACATACATATAACAGGTGAAAATGGAGTAAAAATGAAGAAGGAAGATCAAACAAAGAAGAAGAAACAAAGGTGCAAGAACACGGCTGGCCGTGCTGTCAACACGGCTCGTGTTGCAGCAAAATGGCCCGTGTGCCAGACACGGGCCTGCCCAGAATGGTCGTGCGGCGGCATCTATTTATCCAACACGACCACCACTTGGCCGTGTTGTGGCGCACGACCCGTGTACAAGACACGGGCCTGTAAGCGGAGGCCGTGCGGCGACGTCTAGGAATTCAACACGGCCACCCTTTGGCCGTGCGACGCAGAACGACTCGTGTGCCGCATGCCCTGACACGACACGACCCGTGCTACGTAGCACGACTCGTGTCGGCACCAGAACAGGATATTTTTTACAATTCTTCTAGAAGGTCTCCATGGGGTATAAATACCAATCCATTCAACATTTTAAAGGGGAGATCCGAAATTCTACTGTTCCCACATACCTCACACACCATTCCTTTGATTTCACACCACATTCTCCATCCCATTCATCCATTTTTGAGATCTACATCATCTCTCCATAATTTCCTCCATCCAAATCAAGTGAAGAAGCAAGGAAGCTTGGGTGATCACCAAAGGAAGAAGGGAGATTCAATTGGATCCATTTCCAAGGGAGTTTTCATTCCAATTTTGTGTTAATCCTTTAGTTTATCATGATTTGTAAGAATTATAATGTCTATGTTATGGATCTTATGAAGATTGTAGGCTAATCTCCCTTGTGAGATTAGCAACATGAAGGTTGTTGGTTAATTTGTGGATCTATGTAATTAAATTCATATGTTGATGGGGATATTTGATTTTCTATCATTGGTGCTTATATATCTTGAGATCTATGATGTTTTGTGTGTTTGATTGTTTTAATTATATGATTAGATTGAGAAATCAATTATGTGCTTAGGATAGTCAAGTGAATCATTTCATCAAACACCTCATGTGCATTATAGATGGTAAAGTGATTGAGAAGTCCTTTATTATTTAGAACCCTTTGATGGAACATGTGATTAGTTAGATTGAGAAGTCAATTGATTATATGAAGGGATTCTATAATTGAACTTAGTACATAGTTGGAATAGTTTAATTTAGAACCAACCTTTGAGCTATTTTGAGATTGTGCAAATGATCTACATCCTATTCATTTCGAGAGGAAGTTTAGGTGGTATAAGTGTTGGCCCTTAGTCTTAACCCTTGATACATATGAGTTTAATGCATGAATCCATAAGTTACCACTTCAATAGTGTTGTTAATCTCACTTCTACTCAATTTGGAAAACCACTCTTTCATCACTTTTATCTTGTCATTTGATTATTTCTTGTCTACTTTCATTTGATTGCATTTAATTACTTGTTAACCAAACAATCCATCTATGATTCGTCTCTATAAAATCGTGATAAACGTGATATCGCTTAAGAGCTAGCATCGACCTCCCTGTGGTTCGATAAATTCTTGAATTGGTCAACCCGACTACAAGTTATGGCTAATCAAATGGCGCCGTTGCCGGGGAGGTAACGGTTGCTAGTAGCTTAAAGAAGGAACATTTAAAGCGATCTTACTAGAGACATTATTTCGTTTTCTTGTATTTATTACTTGTATTTGCTTTGTGAAAATTTGTTCTAATTTCTCTTGTCTTGAAGGTGTATGCAAACGAGGTCAAAAGGGAAGCAAGTCGAACCAATTGATCTAGAGCTTGAAAACACTTTGAGGAGAAAGAGAAGAGAGAACAAAACCAAAAATAGTAATTCAATGGAGAATTATCAAGGTGACAATCGTGTTGGGATAGAACATGATGGGGAAGGAGGACACAATATGAACGTGCATGACAACGCACATCAATTCAATGAGAATCCTCCTCAACAAGCCTATCAAAATCATGGAGCTATAAACAATCAAGCTTATATTCAACAACTTGTGCAACAAGCGATGATTCAACAAGGTTTTCAACAACCTTATCCTCCTCAACAACAAGCTTATGTGCCACCACCTCCACCTCCGGTTCAACATGGAGTTCAAAATGATCAACGGGTGATCCGGGATTTCTTCATGCCGAGGGCACTTCCACAAATGATGGGACCACCAATTCATGCCAACAATTTTGAGTTTAAAATGGGCTTGATTTCATTGGTGAGAGAGCAACAGTTTGGTGGAGCTCCGAATGAAGATCCTAACGCTCATCTAGCTCAGTTCGTGGAGATTGCCAACACAGTAAAGATGAATGGAGTGAGCGAGGATTGCATAAAGATGAGGTTATTCCCATTTTCCTTGAGGGATAGAGCAAGAACATGGCTCTCCACCATTACTCCCGGTACGTGCAACACTTGGGACGAGCTAGCACAATTGTTTTTAAACAAGTACTTCCCACCGTCAAAGACGCTTCAAATGAAGAGCTTGATCACGCAATTCAAGCAAATGCCTCAAGAGAGCTTTTATGAAGCGTGGGAAAGGTTCAAAGAAATGCTACGCAAGTGTCCACAACATGGTTTCCCGGAGAATCAACAAGTTGGATTTTTCTATCAAGGACTTGTGAACGGACAAAGAGTGCTTGTTGATGCCTCGGCAGGAGGATCCGTACTAGGTCTAACTCCAGAAAGGGCTATTCGAATTTTTGATGAGATTGCTACAAATGTTTATCAATGGCCATCGGAGAGAGTTAGTGGAAGCTATGGTTTTGAAAGCTATGATAAAGGACAACAGTTTAGTGTGAAGAGTGTAAGTATTGAACCAAGTATGCCAAGCATGGAAAACATAGTGGCGGAAGTTGTTAAACAAATGAGCTTGAATCAAAGTATGAACAATCAAGGAATGAATATGGTTGAGGGGCTACAAGTCGAGCAAGGTGTGCTACCTCCGAATGCTGTGAATGGTGAACAATGGACCAACTCTATGCCACGCGTTGAGGATGTGTCTTATATGCAAGGAAGAAATTATCAAGGTAATTATCAAAACAATTACCAAGGTAATTTCAATCAAAATCAAGGAAGTTATCCACAAAGGCAAGGGGGATTCAACGCTCAAAGTAGTGGAAGTTCACATTCACAACATCAACCAAGGCAAGGAGGGTTCACTAGCCAAGGAAGCGGAAGTTCTTATCCACAACAACCAAGGAGGCAAGATAATTTTTCATATGCAAACCCAAATAATGCGGTTACTTATCCTCCGGGGTATCATCCGGGAGCTAAAGCGCCAAATAATGAAGGGAAGGCGACTACCGACGAACTTATTGAAAAATTGATTGCTTCCAACAAAAATCAAGAGGAAATGATTGAAAGAAAATTCAAGGCTTTTGAGGAAGTAAATGATAGACGATTAAAAGCCTTGGAGTATTCATTTAGTCAAATGGCGAGCTCAATGAGTGCTAATGAGAAAGGAAAATTTCCTTCCACTACCATTGTGAACCCAAAGGAACAATGCAAGGCAATTACCTTGAGAAGTGGAACAAATTATGAGGGACCATCTATGCCATTAGAAGATGATAAGGTGGAAGAGAAGGAAATGGAGAAAACCTTGGTTGAAGAAGAAATCGATGTTGAAAGTGAAGTTGAAGATAAATTGAATGAGGAACTGGAATTGATTGATAACAAGGTTGTTGAAAAGAAATGGGAAAGAACCAAGGCGATGAAAAAGAAAGAGGAGGAAATTGAAGTGGAAAGGGATAGTTGGGGAATTCCAAAAACACAAGTACCTATTCCTTTTCCACATCGATTTTTGAAGAAAGGCTTGGATGAAAAGTTTGCAAAGTTTTTGGAAATTTTCAAGAAAATCCACATTAATATACCCTTTGCGGATGCTTTGAAACAAATGCCTCACTATGCGAAGTTTTTGAAGGACATCATGTCAAGGAAGAGGAGCTTGATAGAGAATGAGACCGTCAACTTGACGGAGGAGTGTAGTGCAATAATTCAAAGGAAGTTGCCTCCAAAGCTCAAAGATCCGGGGAGTTTTGTTATTACATGTGAAATGGGCAAGAGTGAGGTTCATAAAGCTCTTTGTGATCTTGGGGCAAGTATTAACTTGATGCCTATGTCCATTTTCAAGAAACTTGGTATAGGGGAAGTGAAACCTACATCCGTTATATTGCAATTAGCGGATAGGTCTTTAACCTACCCTATAGGAATAGTGGAGGATGTGTTAGTCAAGGTTGGAAAGTTTATATTCCCGGTTGATTTTGTAGTGCTTGATATGGACGAGGATGCAAATGTTCCATTGATATTGGGGCGTCCATTTTTAGCAACGGGAAGAGCTTTAATTGATGTACAAAAAGGGGAGTTGAAGTTGAGAGTAAATGAGGAAGAGGTGGTTTTCTCGTTGAAGAGTGCTATGAGATATCCAAATGAGAAAGAAGAATGTAGAAGGATCGACATGATTGATGAAGTTGTTGAAGAGAACCTACCATTCATCTTAGCTAAAGATCCTCTTGAAATGAGCATAAGCCATTCTCTTACTTTATCTTTAAATTCTAATCATTCTGTTCATTGTTTAGAAGATGAAGATATTAATGATTGTTTACATGAATTGAATGCTTGTAGGGAAATGCAAGAGGATGAAGCAAAGTTGGCATACTATGGAAAGAGGGAATATCTTCCATTAGAGATGGAGATTGAAGAGTCAAAGGTTGATAAAGGAAAGGAAGAATTGAAGCCTCTACCCGATCACCTTAGGTATGCATATTTGGGGGACGAGAAGACATTTCCGGTAATTGTATCATCATCCCTTTCTCCTTTAGAACTTGATAAATTGTTGAGAGTACTTAGAGATCATAAGAGTGCTATAGGGTGGAGTTTGGATGATTTGAAGGGAATTAGTCCCACAATTTGCATGCATCACATAAGGTTGATTGATGAGAACAAATCATGTATACAACCTCAAAGACGTTTGAATCCTATTATGCAAGAAGTTGTTAGAAAAGAAGTTTTAAAATGGTTGGATGCTAAAATTGTTTATGCCATTAGTGATAGTCCTCATGTAAGTCCTTTACATGTTGTGGCTAAGAAAGGAGGGTTAACCATTGTTAAAACGGAATTTGATGAAGAACTTGCAACAAGGGTGAAAACGGGGTGGAGAGTTTGTTGTGATTATAGAAAACTTAATGACAATACTCATAAGGATCATTTTCCTTTGCCTTTTATTGATCAAATGCTTGATAGGTTGGCGGGATACAAGTATTATTGTTTTCTAGATGGTTACTCGGGGTATAACCAAATCATGATAGCCCCCGAGGATCAAGAGAAAACAACTTTTACTTGTCCGTATGGCACATTCGCGTTCTATAAATTGCCTTTTGGGTTATGCAATGCGCCCGCCACCTTTCAATGTTGTATGATGGCTATTTTTGGAGGATTGATTGAAAATGTGATGGAAGTTTTTATGGATGATTTCTCCGTGTTTGGATCTTCATTTGATATATGCTTAACTAATTTGTCCATGGTCTTGCAGCGATGTCAAGATACGAACCTCGTCTTGAATTGGGAAAAATGTCACTTTATGGTTCAAGAGGGTATCGTACTTGGTCATCATATCTCCGAAAAAGGTTTGAGAGTTGATAGAGCGAAGGTTGTAGCCATTGAACATCTTCCCCCTCCTAAAAACGAAAAAGGGGTTAGATCGTTTCTTGGTCACGCCGGTTTCTATCGACGTTTTATAAAGAATTTTTCTAATATTGCCAAACCTTTGTGTAAATTGCTTGAGAAAGATACTCCATTTGAATTTAATGATGAATGTCTTGATGCTTTTAGGGTGTTAAAGGAAGCTTTGATTTCTTCACCAATCCTTGTCTCTCCCGATTGGAGCAAGCCCTTTGAACTCCATTGTGATGCAAGTGATAGTGCTTTGGGAGTAGTGCTTGGACAAGTGCGAGAGAAGAAATTTCGAGCTATCTATTATGCATCAAAGACGTTCAATGCAAATCAAAAGAATTACACCACAACGGAAAAGGAGTTTCTTTCCGTAGTCTATGCTTTTGAAAAATTTCGTCCATACTTAGTTGGCACGAAAACCATTGTCTATACGGATCATGCTGCCATTAGGTATTTGATGAGTAAAAAGGATGCCAAACCAAGACTAATTCGTTGGGTTCTTTTGTTGCAGGAGTTTGATGTTGAGATACGTGATAAGAAGGGAGTCGAAAATGTCATAGCAGACCACTTGTCACGATTGGAGAATGTTGATGAAAAAGGATCCATGGAGCTCATAAATGATATGTTCCCGGATGAAGAGATACTTCAAGTGGATTTTCATCGGATGTACACTTTGTGTGAGACCGGAAGACCATGGTACGCGGATTTGGTAAATTACTTAGCGTGTGGTATCAAGCCGGACCATCTCACCGAGTCAAAAAGGAAAAAGTTCTACCATGATGTTAAAGAATATTTTTGGGATGATCCTTTGTTGTTTAAGCATTGTCCGGATGGTATCATACGGAGGTGTATTCCGGAGGAAGAAAAACTAAGTGTCATGGAGATGTGCCATAGTTTACCATGTGGAGGACACTTTGGGTTTCAAAAGACGGGAGCTAAGATCTTACAGTCGGGATTGTTTTGGCCAACATTGTTCAAGGATTGCAAAGAATACGTCATGGAGTGTGATAGATGCCAAAGAATTGGAAGTATTGGACAAAGAGATGAGATGCCTATGAAGAACATCTTTGAAGTTGAAGTGTTTGACGTTTGGGGAATGGACTTCATGGGCCCATTTCCGTCTTCCAATGGTTTTCTTTACATTTTGCTTGCGGTAGACTATGTGTCTAAATGGGTAGAAGCAATTCCTACAAGAACAAATGATGCTCTAATTGTCAAAGCTTTCTTGAAGAAGAACATTTTTGCAAGGTTTGGAGTACCAAAGGCAATCATTAGTGATCAAGGGACTCATTTCATAAACAAGATCATTGAAAATCTTTTGAGAAGCTATGGAGTGAAGCACAAGGTGTCAACACCTTATCATCCGCAAACAAATGGTTTGGCGGAGGTATCAAATAGGCAAGTAAAGCTTGTACTTGAGAAGACAGTAAAGGGGAATAGGAAGGATTGGTCTTCTAAGCTAGATGATGCGCTTTGGGCTTATCGAACGGCGTACAAGACCACTTTTGGTTTGTCTCCGTATAAACTTGTCTATGGGAAAGCATGTCATCTTCCGGTTGAAATAGAACACAAGGCTTTATGGGCATTGAGGAAGTTAAATCTTGAGGAGAAAGAATCGGGAAAGAAAAGATGCCTTCAATTGATTGAGCTTGAGGAATTTCGTGAGGAAGCATATTCAAACTCACAAATTGTCAAGGAGAAGCTGAAACGATGGCATGATGAAAGAATCAAAGCAAAGGAGTTTATACCAGGGGATAGAGTACTTTTGTTCAATTCGAGATTGAAACTATTTCCCGGAAAGCTTCGTTCAAAATGGACCGGTCCATACGAGGTGATTGAAGTTAGAGAAAATGGATCTTTAATGCTTGAGGGATCGGATGGGAATTCTTTTATTGTCAATGGTCATAGGGTTAAGCATTACCATTCTCCCTCTCAAAGGGAGTTGGTATATATTGACACATTTTCTTCTTGAGATCCGTATCCTTTTAGTAGTTTAGGTTTGTATATATTTCTTTTTTTGTTTTGTTTTCTTTTGGTTTCGTAGGTGGATTGTGCTTATGAGGAGAAGTTTTTTTTAAAACATTCTAAGTGTGTGTCATTGATGTGAACGGTATATCGTACCACTTTTTGCAAACTTTCTTTGAAACTATTGTTTCAATTCAAGTTTGGGGGGATATGATGTGATACGATATATTATATTATATGTTGACATGCATTCGTGTGTTTTTGAGCCAAATTTAAAATTTTCTCATAAGTTCGGTTTAGTTTTGATTCGTTTTGGTGGTGTTGAAGTGGATAGTCCTTTTGTGTTGATATTATGATTGAACTAATGATGTTGATGAAGTGTGAGCATGAATAGGGAGTTTTGGAAGCATGGAAACAAGGAAAGACAAGAGTTGAAGATGAAAAGTGAAAGATTCAAGGGAGTAGTGACACGCCTCGTGTCGCCGACACGGCCCTGTTAGCTTTGGCCGTGCGGCGACATCAGTTAGTCCAACACGAGCAGGATTTGGTCGTGTTGCATGACACGGGTCGTGTCCAAGCGCGAGACTCGAGTCATGTAGCCGACACGACCCTGTACACTTTGGCCGTGCGGGAGCACCAGAACACGCAACACGGGCACCTTATGGCCGTGTTGCGTGACACGACTCGTGTCGGGTCTGAAGCAGCGTGTTAAAAGGCAGATTCTGAACACAGCTCGAAGGCAAAAAAACTCATTCCACCGTGAATTTCCAGTCGAAACTCCACCCAACATCCTCTAAACACCAAAGAGTGGTAAGATTGTGAGTGTAGAAGGTGAACTTCAAAGCATAAACAACAATCCCCTACATTTTGTTCAATAGAATTCAAGGTATGTCTTCTTGTGCCCTAATTCTCAATTCGAGGTATGAATGGCGAAATTCATGTATGGGTTTTGAATGATGGAATGTATAAAGCATGTCTAGGATAGTGAAACATGAATTTGCATATTTAATTGTTGGATTGATTAAATTTTGATTAGATTTAGGGTTCATGAAGGATGAATTTGGGGATAATTGTTTTAGGATGATTAATTTAGGGCATGTAATTGTTAAATTGATTAATAATGCTTCTATGATGATTGTATTGATGTGAATTAGTTTAGGTATTGAGGAATTGAGCATGAAAGCATAGCTAAGACTTGTTGAATTGAATTGTGAAATAGGTGCATGCCAAGTGTTTGATGAAATGCCTAAATGAAAATTCAAATTATAATTCAAAGTTTTTACATGAAGCATTATTGAATTGAATTGTGCCCATTGAAAAAGTGAAATGTTATGAAAGAATGAGAGGATTAGGATGTTGAAAGTGAGTGATTGAATGAAATTTTTGAAATAACTTTGTGTTAAGTTGATTGGATCGAAATGTTAAGTCTTTGAAACAAAATGTTTATTGTGCTTGAATATGTGCTAGGATTAACACTTAGTTGAATAACTAGTGATAATTCTAATCAACATGAGACATTTTGTTTTGAGTTAACTTGAAACTAATTTGAATTATGTTGGACATTGTAGATGGCTGAAAGAAGAGTGAGGAAACGCAATGAGGACTTCATTTTCATTGAGTCAGATATGGAACTGTCCAACCTTGATGCCAAACTGCTAATGAAAGACCAACACCCTGAGAATTTTGGAGTAGAGTTCATGGAATGGGAGAAGTACGCATTGAAGATGGGAGTACATAATCCCAAAGATTAGGGCAACTCGATTCCAAGATCAAGCAACCATGGAAGGCCTTGGAATAGAAGGTGATCTGAGGACTCTATTCCGTCGAGTGGAAATGGAGGAGTTTTTCGATAAGAGACCTCCCACTTATCTCCACCTTACAGCCGAGTTCATGAGCACCTTGGAGGTTCACAGAGATAGGAACAAGTTTCCTATTGCTATCACATTTCAGTTAAACAATGAGATGTGGGAGAAGATACCTGTGAATGAGCTGAATAGATTTTTTGGGTGCCCAATCATGAGAGGCCATCAAAACTTCTTACCACAAGGGGGTTTCAATCAACAAACGTGGTGGAGAAAATTGGTTGAGGATGGGACTGAGCCTCCAGAGTACATTCCAAGTTCGTCAAAAGGGACAGCCATAAGGAACCCAGTCATGAGGTACCTTGAGAAGATAGTATCAAATACTATTCTGGGTCGGTTCGAGAGTGGATCTGTTGGGGAAAAGCAGTTGTACATCATGTACAGTATATTCAAAGAGTTCACAGTGAACATTGCAGCTCATTTCGTTCAGCATGCAGAGAGAGTGGCGAAGAGAGAGAACACTAGAGGGATTATGATTGGAGGAATGGTGACAATGATTGCTCAAGGGTTAGGCATCGACCTTAGAGGGATGCAACACTCGATGATTAGTGAAGGGCTCACGTACAATCAACTCATAAGGATGGAGTTCCTATCATTCATAGGAAATATGTATTGCTTGAAGCAAGATAAGGGAGCTCCATTCCCTCTACCTGCTCCTGAGCTCACCACACTGCAAGGACGAAGAAAGCATCAGAATTTAGCAATGGCGAGTCCTAACCACTCCGCAGTCGTGAGAGCTTTCTACCGAGAGAATAGAGATGGAGTGGAAGCAGTGCTCCAGCAGATGAGAGTGGATGAGAATCCTGAGCTAAGGAATCTGAGAGCTGAGCCGATGGACATGGAGGTAGGGGAGGAAGAGCAACATCATCAGGTGGAATTTGAAGAGCATGCACCAGAGCCTCCAGCATTTGAGCAAGAAGAAGAAGAACAAGAGGAAGGAGATGGACCAAGAGAGGGGAATGCAAGATGGAATCTTCTGGAGAACGAACTCATGGAGATCAGGCAGACGCAACAGGCGCTTGGAGATGAGATGAGAGAGTTCCGAGAGGAGCAGCAGAGGCAGGGTGCAATGATAAGGGAGATCCATGAAGGGCACCGTCGTAGGGAGTACTATGAAGAGAATACACGATCACGCTCGAACAACATGGAAGAGATGATCACAAGGATGTTCAATTTCCAATTCCCTACCACACCTCGTGCTTATACTCCTTGGGGATCATGGCATAATCAACCCCCTCCGCCTCCGGATAACTAAGGGAGTACTTTTGGTGTTCGACACTTCATTAGTTCATCTTCTATAGTTATTTAATTTGTGTTGGATTTGAGACTTCATATTGTTTTGTTTTGGGATGTTTAATTTCGTACTTTTCTTTCAATTAAGGATTGAGATGAGTTTTGTTGTGTATTGACTATGGATGGGGTGAATTTTCTTTGTATCTTTTCTTTTATTGTTGTCTTTGTGTTTTTGCTTTTGTCGTTTTGTTGTTTCTTTGTTTTTTTTCGTGTTTAGGTTTGATTTGGTGGTTTGTTTGGGAGGTTGTGAGTCGTTTTGATAAGAGTGATGATGCATTATGGTGATAAGTGAGGTCGAATTATGATTAAGGAACTCTACGCTTTCGAATTGTGATATGTTTTATTTAACTAATTCAATTAAAAGAATGAATAAGTTGTAATAAGTCCTTTTAAGTCGAGCATAAACTTGTGAGAATTTGAGCCTCGACCATGTATACATGGTACCTTTTCATGAGTGGATCGGTTGAGTTTTGATAAACTAAATACTTGCTCAAAGACTTTAAGAATGAATCCGATTAATGGAGATCGATGAAATGATTTAAGGCCATCCTTGTCATGTATAGCCATTGCCAAATATTTCCTTACCTTTAAAAATCATCCCTAGTAAACCACTTTGAGCCTATAAGCCTATTTATTGTGAAGATAGCACATTACAAGCTTTAATTACCCACATGAGCCTAAGATATATACCTTTAGTGTGAGTAATAAAGAAGATGGTGGCTAGAAAGGTGTGATGAGATAACAAAAGAGAAAGAGGAAATGGTAAATAAGTAAGAAAAATGATGAAAAGAGCATAAGAAAGAATGGACATGCAATTTCAAAACAAGAAAATGAGCAAGCAACAATAATATGCTCAAGTACTTAAGAGTCAAAGAAAAGAGGCATGAATCTATAAGAAGCTCAAAAATCCAAGAAAGTGATGATTAGTGCTTATGATCAATAAAGAAAAGAAAGGAAGAAAAAGAATGTGAAGGGATGGAAGAAAGTAGCTACCTCTTCGATTACTTACACTCATTTAGTCACTTTTACCTATATTCTTCCTACCCTACCAAAGAGCCTATCATTACATCCTTAATTAAAGACCTTTTTGATCATTGATTAAATTTTTGGTGGTTTGTGAATAGAGTCTACGAGCAAGTGTATGGTGAGTCGAGCCAATTGATTGATGAGTGTTGATTTACCTTATTTAAAGAGTGTCGAGGGAAATTGATAAACTTATGTGAGGCTTAGACTAAAAGGACTATATTGCTCTTTATTCTCTTTTGATTGAACTTGTTAATTTCTCTTATCATGAATCTAATGTTGTAGGTTAGCTTAGCATGATTTGAAATTCTTGTTGCTAATGATGTGTTCTTACTTGTATTCGTTTAGTCTTTTTACTAGGTGAAAGCTTCTCCCTCAGTCTATCATTTTCATTGTTCGGGGACGAACAATACTTCAAGTTTGGGGGTGTGATTGTCGTTATTTTCACCTAGATTTTAGTGCCTTTTTAGTGTATTTTGCGTATTGTTTTATCCATATTTTCGTGTATTTTGGTGGTGTTATGTATTTTCATAGGAATGTGTGAGAATGATCTTAAACATACATATAACATGTGAAAATGGAGTAAAAATGAAGAAGGAAGATCAAACAAAGAAGAAGAAACAAAGGTGCAAGAACACGGCTGGCCGTGCTGTCAACACGGCTCGTGTTGCAGCAAAACGGCCCGTGTGCCAGACACGGGCCTGTCCAGAATGGTCGTGCGGCGGCATCTATTTATCCAACACGACCACCACTTGGCCGTGTTGTGGCGCACGACCCGTGTTGCGGAGCACGACCCGTGTACAAGACACGGGCCTGTAAGCGGAGGCCGTGCGGCGACGTCTAGGCATTCAACACGGCCACCCTTTGGCCGTGCGACGCAGAACGACTCGTGTGCCGCATGCCCTGACACGACACGACCCGTGCTACGTAGCACGACTCGTGTCGGCACCAGAACAGGATATTTTTTATAATTCTTCTAGAAGGTCTCCATGGGGTATAAATACCAATCCATTCAACATTTTAAAGGGGAGATCCGAAATTCTACTGTTCCCACATACCTCACACACCATTCCTTTGATTTCACACCACATTCTCCATCCCATTCATCCATTTTTGAGATCTACATCATCTCTCCATAATTTCCTCCATCCAAATCAAGTGAAGAAGCAAGGAAGCTTGGGTGATCACCAAAGGAAGAAGGGAGATTCAATTGGATCCATTTCCAAGGGAGTTTTCATTCCAATTTTGTGTTAATCCTTAGTTTATCATGATTTGTAAGAATTATAATGTCTATGTTATGGATCTTATGAAGATTGTAGACTAATCTCCCTTGTGAGATTAGCAACATGAAGGTTGTTGGTTAATTTGTGGATCTATGTAATTAAATTCATATGTTGATGGGGATATTTGATTTTCTATCATTGGTGCTTATATATCTTGAGATCTATGATGTTTTGTGTGTTTGATTGTTCTAATTATATGATTAGATTGAGAAATCAATTATGTGCTTAGGATAGTCAAGTGAATCATTTCATCAAACACCTCATGTGCATTATAGATGGTAAAGTGATTGAGAAGTCCTTTATTATTTAGAACCCTTTGATGGAACATGTGATTAGTTAGATTGAGAAGTCAATTGATTATATGAAGGGATTCTATAATTGAACTTAGTACCTAGTTGGAATAGTTTAATTTAGAACCAACCTTTGAGCTATTTTGAGATTGTGCAAATGATATACATCCTATTCATTTCGAGAGGAAGTTTAGGTGGTATAAGTGTTGGCCCTTAGTCTTAACCCTTGATACATATGAGTTTAATGCATGAATCCATAAGTTACCACTTCAATAGTGTTGTTAATCTCACTTCTACTCAATTTGGAAAACCACTCTTTCATCACTTTTATCTTGTCATTTGATTATTTCTTGTCTACTTTCATTTGATTGCATTTAATTACTTGTTAACCAAACAATCCATCTATGATTCGTCTCTATAAAATCGTGATAAACGTGATATCGCTTAAGAGCTAGCATCGACCTCCCTGTGGTTCGATAAATTCTTGAATTGGTCAACCCGACTACAAGTTATGGCTAATCAATAAACCACTCTGATACTACTTATAACGCCCCGATATTTCGCTAAGGGGTTGGACGCTACTAAATACTATGTCAACTCCCAAAAATAAAAGAGGTCGAGTATACACAGCGGAAATAATATAATAAAATCCCCAAAGTGATAATATTGTAAAGTAAGAGTAGCATAAAGATTCTTTTACATAATAACGTCTACTCTCCCGAATAGAGTAGAATATTTAAAACATATGCATTCAGATGATATATCTGAAATAAAGTTCTAACAAGATACCAAAATATAAGTTATAATACAAAGTCCTCTAAGGGGGTCATCTGCATGGCCTCTTCATCTTCCAAACCTTATTCTGAAAATCAATAAGGGGTGGGTGTTTGAAATACACTCAGTGGGTTAACTAAAAATGATTGCATAGTTAAAAATAAATATCTATGCCAAATATACCATAAAATGTAACATATGTCAATTTAATAAAATATTTTACACATTGTCGTTCGATAACTCGTTGAAAATATTTTAGACTGAACCGTCGTCCGATAACTTGTGTTAGTTGGTCTGTGTGCACCGGGTCGTCACCCCATTACGATGTTAGCATACTTTGAAATACATTTTAGTACTAAGCTGACTTAGCCAGTAACTTGTGTTAGTTGATCTGTGTGCACCGAATCGTCACCCAATACAATATTAGTAGGAAAATATTTATCATCGAACTAAAAGCACACATGACACATAACATGACATATAAGTAACACATATCACATCTTAACATAGTAATTATGACATAAAATATAACACTCGGTAAAGAGTAAAAGTTACCCCACCTTGAACTTTCAGGGAAATAGTATGCTTGACTAGAGTTGTTTGTTGGTCTAGTTAAGCATGCAAGGGTATACTAAACTAAGTTCTACTTCTAATAATAATTCCTAGTACTTAAGCTAAATTTCTAATATAGTATAATTAAAATAAACTAATTATTAATTTAAGAAAATATAAATAATTAATCGTTAAATAAAATGAACTAAAATAGAATGTTTATACTTATAATAATAAATAGAAGTACATATTTTTTTTAAAAGTTAAAAATAGTAATTTAACAATCTTAGCCTACAACTCTAGTAATAAATCGTAACATTAAAAATATGAATACAAATGATATTAATTTATTAAAAACGGACATTGAATAAAGATTCTATATCTAAAATAATAATAGTGGTAAAATTATAATTAATATTTAATATTAAAAGTTAAATTAATATATATATATATATATATAATATTTAATTAATATAAAATATAACCATATATAAATTAATATATATATATATATATACTAGTATGAACCCGCGTATAAAGTGGGATCATTTAATTATTATTCTTATTTTTTATAATTAAATAATTCGTGTTATATAACGTAACAACATTAATTAAGAAATTTTTTTCTTATATCTAGACAATTTATTTTATTAATGTAAAGAATTCGCAACAAATTATAAAATTTGACTTTTCTTAATGTAATGTATAACTAAATCTTGTAAAAAGTTAATATATATATACATATATTCTAATTATTTGAAAGAATATTGACTTGTATTTTTTTGGATTTATTACTACCTAATACAAAATATACTATTATATTACTTGTAGATACAAAGAATCTATTTTATTACTATCCACTACAAAATTATTTTATTAAAAGCCTTAATTGCCCCTAAATACATCAATTAAATAAAATAGGTAGAAATTTGTTTTGACACGATAAGATCATGTACTACATAACAGTTTTCTCTCTTTCCATATTTGAAATATTTCACACATGAATTCTCTCTCCACAGAAATCCTCTTCTCGCTCTTTCTCTCCTGAATCAACAAACCACTTTGAAGATCTTATTTCTCACGAATAATTATTCATCGTTCATTCACGCTCTCCAATTTGTTCAAGCTGGAATCCCAATCGTCACAATTGATCACATTCGTTTGCAGTAGTAGATTTGATCGAAGCAAAGAAGAAGAAAATGAGTTCATTGCTGGAAATGGGCAGCAGCATCACCCGAGCGATGTCATCATATTGGCGGGTGAATCGGGTCCATCAGAGTCTTATTCATAGGCAGTAATTCTGCTGGAGTGCTGGGTGAGATAATACAGAGAGTAGAAGCGAATGAGAAGATGAATACTTTGAGGTTAATTAAAATTCAGAATATTCAAATGTTTTGAATCCTGAATACGAACAACTCAATTCTGAATCCTGAATAGGACCAACTCAATTCTGAATCTTGAATACACTATTACGAATAGTCAAAATGGGGGTTGAATTTCGGATACTGGGATTTATTTGATAATGTATTCAATTTTTGGTGTTCAATTCGCTGAATGTTTAATTCTGCGTTTTTAATAGCTAATGTTCATTTTGCTAGATTTTTCATCTACTATAATTTTAGAGTTCAATGTAAGGTTTATTTAGTTCTTCATATTCAATTCTTCCATTTACGAAGTCGTCTTTTGATTCAGTTGTACTAGTCGTATTCAATTAATTATCGTTCTTAATTTTTGGGATGTTTGATTCTTCGTACTCATGACTCATTTATTTTGATGGGCTTTTCATTTTTAATTTTGGAGTTCAACAAGGTTCAATTGCTCTGTATTCAATTCTTCATATATTTGCATTTTTAATTCTTCGTACGTAATTTCTGAAAATTTGAAATTCTTTGTATATGTGGGTTCAATTTGCTGGAATTTTCATCGACGATTTTATTGTTCAATGCTTGTTCAATTACTTTGTTTTATGTTTTTCGTATATTCGTATTTTCATGTTTTGTGATGTGTATTAAATAATGTGATAAGTATGTAGAATTTTTTCATTACAGTTTCAATGCTTGTGGGTGGATATTCTTATCTTATCCATCAAATAAGTTTATGAGATTAACACTATATATTCAGAAAATTTCAATAATGTATTCAGAATACATGCAAACAAGTTTAAGAGATTATCACTATGTATTCAGAAATTTTTAGTAATGTATTCAGATATTTTGGTAATATTTATATGGCACTATCAACAAGTTTCGTAATATTCGGAAGTTGACCATTTATGCGTGATATTTACGGATTTTGGAAAGATTGGTGTGATCTTCCACCAATTTTTATGGAGAAATTAGTGGGAATTTATCTTTTTATTATTACATTACACATCATACATTTAAATTAATTTTTGAACACAATTAAAAGAAGGATAATAGTGGTAATTCATGTATTTATTTTTTATTAATCAGTAATATTTTTTCCTTTTGTATCTAATAGTAATATTGTTATATAGATCGTACCTCATAGTAATGGACCCTATTTTTTTTAAATGTTACTTTATAACTTAATTCAATTGTAAACTATTGATTACTCCCTATGTCTCTTAAAAAAATATGCAACTACGTAGGGATAATTTTGTTTCTTTGTTGTATATTTATATAATTGTTAGTATTTTATTTTTTCATTGTATTTAAATGCAATTAAGATCAAAGTATGTAATTCTTAGTAATAAATCCTTAATTTTGCTATTTGTTTAAAATAAATATCAATTATAAATTAAAAAATCTCAATTTATTTTTTTTTTCTAAAAAATATAATTTGATACTAATTAATTTATTTATATCAAATAATTTATTTATTAATTGCAATTAATGATACTAAAGTCAATAAGTCATAAAAAGTGTATAGAAAAATAAATAAATAAATAGTAAGACTATACGTGAACAATATGTTTGCGAAAAAGGACTTTGTTATACTATACTGAATACACAAACACACACACACACACACACACACACACACACACACACACACATATATATATATATATATATATATATATATATATATATATATATATATATATATATATAATAAGGTCAAACATTTTATAATTAATTAAACAAAATTATTAAAATATTTTAAATAGTTGCTATATAATTTTTATTTAAATATATGTAATATTATAAATAATATTTAAACGGAAGTATTATTTTTTACTCATGATTATAGTTTGGTATTTCTTAATTAACTATATAATAATAATTCTATTTCCATTAATTCTTACTTTTAAAAATATAATGTAATATAATGTAATATATATATATATATATATATATATATATAAATAAAATTAATTTGTGTATAATATTCTTTTAAGTATTCATCAATTTATAATTAATTTATTAATTTTATTTTAATTTTATTAGTTTTAAATTATAAAAATAACTAAAGAAAATAAATTTTATAATCCATATGTCATAATAGAATAATTAAGATAGTATGTAAATAAATAAATATTAATATACTAAATTTAAAAATTTAACAAACTCAATTTTAATGTTATTTGATGGCAAAAGCTTGTAGGTGTCTGGGCACACGGAAGCACACTCCGTGTGACTTAAGAATTTTATGTTAAATTGTATACCCTTTAGTATAAAGATGTGTACCCTTTATTTTCTGAAGAAAAATAAAAAATATAATAAAAAGTATATACCCTCTGGAGACGCATATCATGATCATAATATATTAAAAGTGTCAAGGTCTTGAGAAATATTTTTGAACACTTTTATCCCTTATATATTTTATTATTTTTTACAATGTGATCCTAATTTATTACTAATAATTTTAATTAATGAATTATATTTAATTATACTCCATAATGAATACAACT
This sequence comes from Pogostemon cablin, assembly GCA_023678885.1. Classification (NCBI taxonomy): domain Eukaryota; kingdom Viridiplantae; phylum Streptophyta; class Magnoliopsida; order Lamiales; family Lamiaceae; genus Pogostemon; species Pogostemon cablin. The sequence continues at coordinate 10,932,007 of CM042973.1, read as the reverse complement.
TTTTAACTTCAAATTCATGAATTTGTAAAGACATTCAATAAATGAATGAACCAATGAGACTAATCAATCATTATAAAATGTGGGTGGCCTTTATGTTGATCAAATAATTAAAAAAAAAAAGAGTTTTGTGTGTTCAAGAAGTGATTTTGGTATACTCTCAAGTGCATTATTAAATAATAGATTATGTATGTTACTTAGATTCACACACATATGTCATCATTGGTCCTTAATATTTGATATACTGAAGAAAAAAAATATTATTAATCGATGGATTTACTTAGTCCTCATTTGATGTTCGTTTGAAGCAGCTATAATTGATTTGGGCGTGATTCGCAAAACCTATATATTGGTATGAACTCCTCCTCCTCCTCCTCCTCATTATTATTATTATTATTATTATTATTATTATTATTATTGTTGTTGTTGTTTGTTGTTGTTGTTGTTGGAATGAAGGTAAGGATTTTGTGCACCTCTTTGTGTGTTCAAGAAGTGATTTTGGTATACTTTCAAGTGCATTTTTAAATAATAGATTATGTATGTTACTTAGATTCACACACATATATCATCATTGGTCCTTAATTATTGATATACCAAAGAAAAAAGAATTATTATTAATAGATGGATTTACTTAGACCTCCTTTGATGTTCGTTTGAAGCAGCTATAATTGATTTTGGACGTGATTCGCAAAACCTATATATTGGTATGAACTCCTCCTCTTCCTCATTATTATTATTATTATTATTATTGTTATTATTATTATTATTATTTTCCCTTTTAACAAGTGAGCATTGACATTATATACTATTTTTATTATCCACCAATCGGATTTTTGGAAAAAGACCAACCCTATGATGAATTCATATTTGTGCAGATCCTGTCCTAATAGAAGTATGCATGTTAGAATGAAAAACCAAAACCAAGAGAGAAAGTTGTGTAATATGTAACTGAATGCATCATTTTGTTGTATTAAATTATTGATGATCATAAAAGTTGCTCTAAAATAGTTTCCATTTAAATAGTGGTGGAATGAAGGTAAGAATTTTGTGCACCTCTTATTGTTAGCAACTATGACACGCTACAAGACATCATTCATTGTAAGATTAGTCAGTGATGTGAATTTGTGAATTTCTGATTCTATTATATTGTTTTAAATTCTTAAGAGATATCACAACTTTTTTCATAATTAACTTATTATTAATTATATTACATAATTATATATTAGATAAATTATACTCCATTATATTTTACATAATTAACATGATAAATTATGTAATTTTGAACTATATATATATATATATATATATATATATATATATATATATATATATATATATATATATATATATATATATATATATATATATATATATATATAAAATCTTCAAAATGTACATTAGTTTATTTTAATATTCAATTTTCTAAAAGATAAGGAAAATCCATGTTCAATATAACATGATAATTCATATTAATGAGAAAGTGTCAATCTTTATTATACTAAAGGATTTTCACTTCCTTACATGTCAACTTCTTAGTGTTCTACTGCTTACGTATAATTTTCTTAGCTTTCTAAACTTAAATTAGATTTTCTCATTACTATGTTTATCTCTTTTTCTTATTTTTTGAATTACGTCTCTTCCCCTTCTCTCCACGTTCTCCCCTTCTCTCCACGCTCTCGATCACTAAGCCGTTTTCATCATTCCACTCCAGATGGCGCTCAATGGCCCTGGATGGCGCCGTTTTCCCTATTTTCGCCTCTTATTGGCCTCCCCTAGCCTTCACTCTTCTCTTTTCTCGAATTTGATTTCTAATCGTTTCATCATCCTCCGGCTGTTTCTTAATCATACGAAGTATCTGAAAAAATAATGAAAGAGTGTTCGAAACTAAACTCTCATGATTTGCGAACATGTAATACACTCTCTCTTTATTTTTTATTTTCATTTTCTGCAATGGTTTATTAATTTTGGAATTTTTAGCTTCAATTTGGTCAAAATTGGATGTCCTCCAGATTCAGCTTGTATTTTCTCTCGGTGGTAATTTTCTTACTCTTCTATTGTTGCTAATTCACTTATCTTCTTAATTTTATACTTTTAATTTGTTATTTTTTATGATTTTGGTTGATTAATCTGAAATTGAAATTTGTTCGTGTCGGTTTCAAATAATCTATTCCAAAATTTTTAATTGCTTTATTATTCTAGGGCATTGGGAATGGGATAAGTCCCTTGCTGCTAATGATTCTTGGCTGATTTATGGACTGTGGTGTTGAGGCGGTTTTTTCCTTGAGCTCCCACGAAATTATACGGCTTTAAACAAATTCATCCTTCATTGGTTAGAATTTTTAATTCTCAGTTATTAGACTGTTTATCCATTCCTTCTCAGATTCATAATTTGTTTTCTTTCATGTAGGTTTTGTTGGTCTAAACACTCTTTAACATCCCTAAAAAATTATTTTCTCTACTACCATTGATGTCACATATTACACTGCTGATTTACAAATATTTTTAGTTCTCCAAATCCATAAAATAAATTATTTCTCCACTGCTGTCGAATAACACCCTCTTGCGAATGTAGTGTAATAAAGTTTACCTCCTGCTTTCTTGCCTCAATGCTCAATCCATTTTTCTCCTGATAAACTCCTCGATTAGGATTTCTTAAAATGGAGATTGTTAGAATGAGGAAAAAAGTTTATGATGTTAAAGTTATCATTTTGTAGAATGATGAGTTTCTATGTGAACTTTGAGGTGATCAATGAGTTTCTATGTAAACTTTGAGGTGATCATATTAATGCTTAACCAATGTTTAATTTTTGTTTTAGAGTTATATATTTCACGATTTTACTTAGTTTCCATTATACATGTATAGAGTGTTTTTGTTTTCGATTTGGGATTTGACAGAACAGTGAAAGTTGGCATTTTTTGTATTTAAATATGACAAGAAATGGGGTTATGTCCTGAAAAAGACTTGATGCTTGACGATATGCTTAATGGTTAATCATAATAAGTTCAGCATTGCTTGGACTCAAATCACGCACTTTATCATGATTCAAAAGATACTGAACTAGCATTGTTGACCATGCTTGACAGGTAAGAAATATACCACTAATAGAGATTAGTGTTCTATTATTTGTTTCATCTCTTCTAATTGCAATTATAATTATGACATGTATAAACAGAAAGTAGAGAAATAATATGATAGTTGATAGGCTTTTTTTGCGCACTATAATTAAATCCTCAAGTGTAAGGATATCAATTGTAGCAGCAAGCACCCAAGTTAAATTATCGATCCCACTGAGACAGCTAATTATTTATTTTACTATTAATTACTAATTAATCAGAATTGAGTAACTAATATTCAGAGTATTGTAGTGAATTAATTATCTAAATTACTGAAAATATAAATAACTAAATTAATTAAAAGGCAATAAAAATAAAAGCAAGTTTCTAATCAAGAGATAACGAACAGTTCTAAGGTATCAGGTAGAGACCAATTAATTTGGGTTATTAAACTTACGATTGTTCATTCATGCAGTTTCACTGAAAATACACCACATATCCCTGTTATCCCACCGAATATGATTCGATTCTAAGCTAACAGTATAATCTGGTTTAAATCTTAAGGTGCGCAAATATTACCAAGCCTTATTCCTAGATACTAATCAAAGCAAGCAACAATACCTCCGGATGGTAAGCCCGACTAACAAGATATTTTCTGGAATTACTACAAGGTTCTATTCACTTCCTACTTGATTGTCTAATTGCATTGTTCCACTAAACTAATCAAGTATTTGATTAACCAGTTCATGAAATTAAAGTGCTTATAGCGGAGCTACTCTAATCCCTAACTGATAGACAATACCAATCATGAACGCACATAAGCTAACACAATAATCCAAGCATTATAGCGGATGTCATGAATATATTATGAAGACGTTACGAAGCAGATTAACATGTCTTAATAAAATAAGTAAAATCAAAAGCTCAACTGCATAAAATCCCAATCTTTGGTCTAAATCCCCAAATCAATCAAATCAATCCATCAAACCCTAGAACTGTATATAAAACTAGCCTATGAGATTACAAGCAATCCTCATGGCTAAGCAATTCATAACAATAATCAAAGTAATAGAAAGGAATAGATAGGAATTGTGAAACCCTAGTGTAGGAGCAATCTCACGTTCCTTCTCCGTCTCTTCAATTGCTTGATTTTCCCTTAATTAGCACTTGAAACCCTTGTGGAATTGGATGGAAGATGAAATCAGATTGTAATCTGATATGGGTGTGATAGGAGGTGTGAATTGATGATGGGTTATGGATGGGTCCTCTCCAATTTGTGTTTTGATCTCCCTAATTGTGTCTAGGACTGATGCAGGGCTTTTTCGCGATCAAAACTGCTTCAGAATCGCGATTTGAGGGTATATATACACTGCTGCATCGAACAGGCCCCGTCTGGGCCTTGAACTGGGCCGCTCGGCCCCTAGCTCGGGCCGAGCTGTGCCTGGAAGCTGCCGAGTAACATATAAGTGAAATGGGGACGTCGTTTAGGTTCTGAAACAACCCAACTCGGCTGGAAATTCGCACAAAGTTGGCCCCGCTCGAGCCGAGCGGCCTCCCGAGCTGCGGAGACTGCACTGCGCGACTTCACCGTTTCGAGCATAACTTCTTCATACAGACTCCAATTTGGGTGATTTTTGCGCTCATGCGATCTTCTCTTCTTTGGCTTTCTATCAATATAAAGAACTCTCAGAAACTCCAATATTTGAATATGCAAAAAGTCATGCAAAGTGGCTGCTCGGTACAGCATGCGCAACGTTAGCACTTTGATCATAACATTCTCGTTTAGAATCCGATTGGGGTGTTCTTTATGTCAAAATGACCCTCTCTTCTGTGGCTTTCCAACCATATATCACATGATCAATTTGAACTTCTACAAGAATACAGAAAATTTGTGCAACGTGGACTGTATTTTTCAGCATTCCTTCTCACTTTCACTCCTCATTCCAACTTTGAACTTTTGATCATGTTTTACCCTTCAAAACTCAACAAAACACCTTAGTAGCATCTTAATTATGCAAGATATGAAAACCATGCCATTCTATACAAAATCATGGCCACATTCTATCAAAAACGGTGTAATGTGAGACCTAAAATACGTGAAATTCCACTCTCAACAATAGTATCAGAATTTTAATACTCCATAGCTGCAAAACTCTTTGGACTAGTGCATAATTGCAAAGGTATCCTCTCTGACGAGCATCCAAATGAAAACAATCAATTCTAGAGAAAATGATATTTTCTGTTGGAATTTTTGATATAGTAATTAAAATATGAGATGTATCTTTGGGGGAGGAAATGACCATTTAAGAGGAGTGTAGAACATTTACATTGATTAATTTGACAATTTATTCATTTGTGTAGGACTTAATTGATAAATTTTTTTCTCAATTTGCATCATTTACAGAATAGCAATTTAAATATTTGAATATTGGTATATCTACTTCTCCAAGTGTTTTGCAGGGTGCCTCAATACATAATTCAATGTGGCAAAGATTATGCCGTCTATAATACAAATTATTGACCAATCTGTGAGTAAACTACTTTTTCATGTCATTCTTTTATGCGTTCAACCCCACGGGGGTATAAATATATAAATTTCTTGCTATGTATGTATTTAAAAGACACTACGACCAAGTTCTAATACTTTAGAAACCATATAACGCTCTAAATGACTGTATGTGAATGTTAATGCCACAAAGAAAATGTAGTTGTGATGCGTGTTTTCTTTGCACCCAAAATTAATCCCCAAGTATTAAGGATATCAATTGCAGCTTAAGCAAGAGACCAAGTTAAATATCAAACCCAAAAGACGACGTATTATCAATTTAATTATTACCTAAATTAATTAAGATAAAAAGAAATTAAATTTGAGGTATAGAATTATCAACTACTAAACAATTAATTAAAATAACGAATAAAATAAATTAAACACGAAAAAAATACTAATGTGGCTCAAGAATGGAGAATAAGTAGCTCAAAGGTAATCCACTTTTACTACTTAACTTTCCTCTCAAGTGCAGGCCGGCTCTGCCTTGTGGACTATGGACGCATCACTAAATCATGCAAATATACTCTATAGACACAATTAAATATGCGTGTAACATGTGTGAATAACCTCGGAGCAAGAGGCATAATTTCACCCCCCTTTTTAGGTACTATCAGTATCAATTATTTACCATGTTTGGAATCTAACCTGATATGATCTCCCTTTATAGGTAATAAGAAATTACACTCTTTATCCTGCTTACTAACCCGAATTCAATTCAATTAATAACCATTCATATATGACAGTTCTAATGAAGATTCAAAATCCTCTCACTTAGAATCATAACATGGAATCCTGTTCAGTGGTGAACGCACTCAATTTACAACCAAGATATATATTCACACTATATATACAAATTGAAGATGCACAAAACGACCGTAAATATGGATTAAGAAAGCACAATCATATATAAAATCAATCTACAAGTAGTGTTGTACGGAGGACACACAAGAGAGTTTAATTAATTCATAAAACTTTCAAAACACTAGATCTACCAAAACGGTTCTAACCCATGATGTTGCGAAAAACAATCATGGGGGTTGGATAGATCTTACCCATATGTCTGGAAAATACAAGATAAATTAGAAAACGATAAAAACCCTAGATATGGCCATCGTTGCATCCTTCTCTGTCTTGAATCCTCCTTTTGGTTCTCCTCTTGATTCCACAGATGAATCTTCAAAGCGATAGATGGATGGAGAAAAGGATGTGTATGATGGTTGGGGGAAATCCCCCCTTGTGGGGTGTAGGATGATTGTGTTGTGGTCCGGTACCTCCTTGGTGTGATCTACATGCTCTTTTATACTTGAAAGCTCTCCTTATGGACCTTGGATGAGCTTTTCTTGGAAAACACAAAAATACACGCACTGGGGGTATAAAAATACGGATCTGGAGCTGTCCCGCATGGTGGTTTGACCTATGGGCTTGGTCGAACCATGGTCGAATCAACATCGGCGATTTAGCGCAGCTTCTGGCATGTGGTTCGACCATGGTTCAATGGTCAAACCGGATCAGGGAGGTCGAACCAGCTTGCGCAGTCTCACCGTTTCGCGTATAACTTCCACATCCAAATTTCGATTTGAGTGATTCTTATACTCACATGATCCTCTCTTCCTTGTCTTTCTCTATCCATATAAAAGAACTCATAAAACTCTAAGATTCGAAGGTATAACAAGCCATGTAAAGTGCCACAGCTCGCTCGACGTCACCATTTTGATAATAACTTTCTCGTCTGGACTCCGATTGAGGTGTTCCTTATGCCAAAACGATCCTCTCTTCTGTGACTTTTCATCTATGTATCATCCTTCTAGTCTTGAGCTCCATACTAATAAAAGTAGACAAGTTGGACGTGTGTTTTTCAGCATTCTTGCACAAGTTACACCTTTTCTCCAACTTGGCACTTTTGATCCCTTTTCCACCTAAAACACAATAAAACACCTCAAACTCACCTTTTTCTCATATATATGAAATATAAGACACTTGTGCTAATATATAACAACAATTCTCCTCAAAAAGGTATTAAATTGGACACTAAAACACACTTATTTTCACTCTCATCAATCCCCCAAACTTACCCGTTGCTCGGTCCGATGTAACAAAACAAAAATAAAGAGAGAGAGAGTAAGAAAATTAGCGGGGAAACAAGGACTATGACCAATACCCCCTTCAAAATACAATTGTCCTCAACTTAGGTCATGCAACTCTCATTACATGTAATAATCAATTCATAGCATATAAGATAAGACAATCACCACCAATTCAAATGCTCCATTAACATGTTCTCACGGGAAGTATATATCACTCGCACTCAAGTGTAAAATATGTACACTTATGGGTTAAGGTGTTTATGCTCATATTCAATTCAAGTGCATGCGTAACCATAAGCTTGACAAATGTCTCAAACTCTCCACCACTAAAAGTATGATTTGACAATGGAATCAAAAAGGAATTTTCTTTTGGATGTAATGTTGGCTCTGGTTAAGGTAAGAAATATATGGACGATGTGACTCAAATAGTGGAGAACTACAGTTGATAGATCACTTCAACTTTCCTCCTCTCTTTCTTTTCAACGCAGACGATTTTCATTCCTTCTTCACCTTCAAGCACAACATTTTTTTCTTTCTTCTCTTGTTTTTTTTCTCTCATTTTCCTTCACTTGAGGTACCTGTTCCGGGCACTACTTCTCGTATCCTCCATAGGATACTAGATTTAAGCACTACCCTAGAGTGTTTGATTCAATGGAGTACTGGATTTAAGCTCTACTCCACAATTTTCCTTAGATGCATTTTCAAGCTCAATCACAGTTTCAATACTAATTTCATTCCTTTCCAAACTGTTATCAAACTCTATCAACACACTTTAAAAAGCCAATAATTCTCCACTAGATATAGGGCAATCAAGGCTCAAAAAATTCAGGTACTCAAAGTGGTTATTTCTCGTAGGCTGCCAAAGAATGAGGTTTTTAGGCTCAACAGGGCTAACTACGGATAAACATCACTTGGTAGGAAATTATTTGGTTAAGTGACTCATAAGTTCAAGGATGGCCTTAAATCATCTCCCATTGATGCGTGTTTTCTTTGCACGCAAAATTAATCCCCAAGTATTAAGGATATTAGTTGCAGCTTAAGCAAGCGACCAAGTTAAATATCAAACCCAAAGTACGGCGTATTGTCAATTTAATTATTAACTAAATTACTTAAGACAAGATGACAATAAGATTTAAGGATTATTATCTAATTAACTAAAGGGAGGATTACTACTAGGTACACAAAAAAACCCTAAATTACTATGAGATACAAACATACAAAAGTATTACTACTAGGTACAAAAATATATAGTGATATTCCAATATTACCCCTATTAATGTGCTGCACATAAATATTGTGTGCAGCAAAAGTTCATGTGCAGCAAAGTGTGTGCAGCAAAAAAAGTGTGTGCAGGAAAAAAAAAATGTGTGCAGCAAAAAAATGTGGTGGTCCGGCGGCGGCGGTCCGGCAGCTTTTCCGGCGGCGGCAGTTTTTCCGGCGACCAGTTTTTTTTTTCTTTTTTTTTTTTGGACGAACAGTTTTTCCGGCGACCGGCTGCCGGAGCTCCGGCGGCGGCGGCGCGGCAGCTTTCCGGCGACCAGTTTTTTTTTTTTTTTTTTTTTTTTTTTTTGACGAACAGATTTTCCGGCGACCGGCCGCCGGAGCTCCGCCGGCGGCGGCGGTCCGGCAGCGCCAGCGGTGGTCCGGTGGTGGGTGGAGGTTGGGGTTAGTGTTTTAAAGGTATATGGGTTTAGGGGTATATTTGGTATTTTACTTTAATATTTTGTATTAAATAATAATTATTTTAAATCAATGTATCTAGTAGTAATTAGGGGTACAAAGTGTGTACCTATCAGTAATTATTTCTTAACTAAATTACTAAAAATTAAATAACAATTAAAATAAAATAAACACTAGAAGAATACGAATGTGACTCAAGAATGGAGAATAGGTAGCCCTAGGGTAATCCAGTTTCACTCATTAATTTCTCTTTCGAGTATCAATGTCCGACTCTACCGTATGGAATATGGACGCATCACTAAGCCATGCATATTTACTCTATAGACACAAGCAAATATACGTATAACACGTGTGAATAATCTTGGAGCAAGAGATATAATTTTACCCCCCTTATTAGGTACTATCAGTATCAATTATTTCCCCCTAGGATTGGTATTCTAACCCGATATGATCTCCCTTTATAGGTACTCTAAAATTATTCTCTTTATCCTACTTAATAACCCGAATTCAATTCAATTAATAAGTATTTATATAAGATAGTTCTAATGAAGCTTTGGAGTCCCCTCACTTAGAATCATAACATGGAACCTGCTCAGCAGTGAACGCATTCAATCAATAATAAGATATGTATTCAAACTCTACATAACAGTTAATGATGCTCAAAATGACTCTGAGTATGAATTAAAAATGTATAGTCTTATATGAAATAAATCCACAAGTAGTGTTGTACTGAGTATACACACGAAAGTTCAATTAACTTGTAAAACCTTCATAAACATAGAACTACCAAAAGAGTTCTAGCCCATGACGTTTGGAGGAACGTTCATGGTGTTTGGATAGATCTTACCCATAGTCTTGAAAATTACAAGAAAGGTTAAGTTGCGAAATAGACCCTAGATGTGGGCATCGTCACTTCTCGCTCCGTCTTGAATTTTCACTTGGTTCTCACTTGATCCGCTGCACGAATCTCTCTCTACAGCTCCGTAAGGAGGAATTAGGGTTTTGATGTGGTATAGCATGGATGTAGAATCTAACACTCTTTTTGATGTGATATGCACCCCTTTTTATACTTGTAGACTCTCTTTATGGACCTTTACTGGGCTTTTTCATGGGAAACATGTCAAAACGCGCACAGGAGCATTGGAATTACCAAAAATAGTGCCGCATGGACCCGCTTGACCAAAACTGGCCAGGTCGAGCGGATGTCGAGCGAACCTCCTGTCATCTGAAACTCTGTACAGACCTCCGCTCGACCAATTCCACCCTTGCTCGACCAAAACATCCTGGTCGAGTGGCTCCTCCCCTGGTCGAGCGGCATCCCGAAATCAGTTTTTTCTAATTCTGAGTACTTCTTACTTGTTTTCCTGTATAAATATGCTCAAATAGCCTCAGTAGCACTTGATTCGTAGGTTTTCCGTAAACATCACGACTTGCCTCAATAATAGACCAAATCGTACTAAACTTTCACATGAATCGAAGCTCAAAACACGTGAATTATCACTCTCATCAAACTCCCAAACTTACATGTTGCTCCTCCCGAGGTAACAAAATCCAAACAAAGCAAGAGAGTGTAATTCATAAGATCCACTTAACAAGCACAACTTATATCAATCACATGCAATATCATCAAATCAAAACATGTACTCATCCTACCTTCAGCTATGCATGAATTTCAATCAATCACAATACTTCTATGAGTGATAAGTCATCTAGCTCACAAGGTAAGTGTTTACTCTCGCTCTTAAGTATAAAAGATATGCACTTCACAGGTTAGTATATACGCTCAAATTCAATTCATATATTCGCGTCACCATAAGCTTGGAAGGTCTCAAAGATCAATTCATAATTATTTCAATACTAGGATCACAAAGGACTTGTCTTATGGGTTGTAATGTTGTCTCTTTGGTAAAGGTAGCAAAATTTAGATAAAGTGACTAATTCACTAGTAGAGAATTACCTTGAAGTTTTGCATTTCATCAATCATCTTCATCCTTCTCCTTCATCATTCTCATGATCTTTGTAATTCATCTTTTCCTTCTCTTTCTTCGAGTCAACATCTTCTTTCTTCAAAAATTAAAGGGTACCAATGTCGGGCACTACCCTTCTAAACAATCGGGGTACTAATATTAGGCACTACCCCTCAACAAGATTTAACCATACTTAATAAGACTCAGCCACATTTTCCTCTTTTTTTCTTCACTCTAGCTAGCATTTATTCATCTCAACTATCTACTATGAATAAGGTATTTCAAGGCTAAGTAAAGGTAATAAAGGCTTTTATCACAGGCTTGCCAAAGAAAAAGCTTTTTAAGGCTCAACGGGGCTTCCAATGATATATTCATTATAAGGTAAGGTAAAATTTTGGCTAAGTGGCTCAATTATCAATAATGGCTTAAGATCATCTCCTAATATCTATTAACCATGAATTTCAAACAAGACTCCAAGCCAAGTTCTAGAATACAAATGTATGAATGATACTCACAAGAATAAACTATCATGCATAGCTGTAGCATGATTATTAGGCTCAAATTCTCACATGGGTAATAGAATCCTAAGCACTCTTTAAAGCTTGCAATTAACATCAACTCCTACATAGACTACAAGTAGTAAATGGTACACATTCGTCATCAACAAAATCAACATGCATTTGCAATAAGTGCACATGCATAGCAAGGAAAATCATCCACACTAATCTCAACAATCTGATCAAACATCCAAATCAAGTACATCCACCAACATCAATATCAAACAAATACATGCCCCTCACACTAAATCTCATAAAACAAACACCAAACCACCACTTGAGAACTCCACCTGTAAAGTGAAAAAGAGAATGGAGATGAGAGAAATCAGATAAAGGGAAAAAACCTGGCGCACTCTACTCCTCCGGAGCATCCTCATTAGTATCATTATCGTTGCGCCAATAATCAAAATCCCTGATGAAGCTGTCAACCTTTCTATCAAGTGCCTTATAATTCTCATTTATCTCACCCAATCTCCTATCCATCGCATCATATCTCAAGTTGAGCGCAGCGTAGTTTATATTCGCCAAAGTTGGCGATTTGTCTCCTGCTGATTAGTGTTCAAAGTGGCAAAATGCTCATTCATCATCCGGAATTGATCTCTATAGAAACGATCCTGAGCCTCCCAGAAATCATGCTGCTGCTGCTGTGGTGGTGGCTGCTGTGCATGCATCGAAGGAATATCCATCAAAATGTCATGAGGCATCTCTATGTGAACCTCCGAAATCGGATACTCAAATGGCTGGGGCTGTTGTGGCTCGTACTCCATCTCCTCACCCTTCTCCGGATCTCCAACCAAAATTATATCTAGATCGAGATACACACCCTGACGTGCATATCTGCTAAAGTTCGCCAATCTTCCTTGGCGCAACAAGTAGTCGAGATCGCGATGTTAGGAGGAGTGTCCATCAATAAATTCGCATGGACTTGAACAGTGGTGAGATCAACAAGATAGAAAGGTATCTAGAAAGAAATCAGATTGCTCCCTCGAATAAACATCCACACAAGGGTTCATGATGAGCCAAATTCATCCTCACGTAGGCCGAAATAATCAAATCCGGATCACTTTCGACTGGCCTATACCTCGATAAATCCACACAATAGTGCTCGGCCAATGGTGTGATCAACCCTCCAATGTTCACTTTCTGAAATATGTGGGTCGAAAACCAGTGAAGCTGCTGCAAAACATACGCCCCCAGATTGAAATGAACCCCATTCATCATAAACCAAAGGACATACAACTCACCTTTCGGAATACACCCGCCCTCAGCTCGGGCAAAGATGGTGTTTCTGAGGATCCTATCTATATATGTAATAATAGGATTGCGGATGAAAGTAGCCCTTGATCAATGAGGATCATAAGCTCCTTGTAACCCCGTGATTGACCTCCAGAAATCATCAGCAACAGACCCTTCATCCTCTTCTGTCGACACATTCGGGCATCTAAACATACTACTCGCTGACGAACATGTACCTAAGCTCTCTTCCAAGTTGGAACCACGCTGAAGTAGGAAGAATCGAATCCCCACGAATCACCCTTAATGTGCACAACATCTCAGCCATGATGTGGAAGTATGTCTCCCTCTTTAAGTCCATGAATCCATGATTCCAACCTGATTGAACATCCACCTTATGTCGTTAATGATATGCATCGCCATGACCTGATCATCCTGATAGCGAGTCCGATTAATCTTTCTTGAAACTGCTCCCCATAACTCTCTTTTTTCCTCCCAATAATGTATTTTAATCCCAAAGTTAGACGGCATCAACTTGGTTTGCTTTGACTTCTTAGTCGTTTCTCCCTTCTTTGAGACCCCACTGACTTTACGTTTAGAACATGCTACAATACCTTTACCTACGTAATTTATATTTCAACACAAAACATAGGCAAAGAAATAAATATGGACAACCTACGACTTATGAGAAACATAGATTCTACTCAAGACTTCAAATCATATGCCCAACAATTCAACTCAATTTTCCACAATTCACAAGTTTACGATATTTCAACACTAAAACTCAAACAAGTTTAATCATGGAAAAATTGACTCCCTATGTCCTAGGTTCACCATATGATTCTAAACTCATAACAAACACCATCATGCTTCAATAGGAACATTCATAATATAGTCACATGTATTCAACTCAATTCCTAAGCATTTACCAAAAACCTACGAATCCACACTATTCCACATCTCAAATTCGTCATCAACAACACACAAAATCAACAAGCCCAAACACAAATTAATCAATTGAACTCAAGCTCATGACGTATGCATCATTAATTTCATAAAATTCCATTAATCCTACGTCAAATTGAACTCATGCAACTTCACATAAAACTTCACTTTCAACACCCAAATTCTTATCAAAATTCAAACCAAAATCATGCCTAATCAACTTGCCCAACCAAACTTCACATATTAAACTCCAATTCGAAGGAAATAAGTTGAGAAAACATACCTTTGTCTCTTGCTATGGGTGCGTGGAAGTAATGGGAAGTGCGAGTGCAAAAATTGAGAAGAAAACCTAAAATTTCGACTTGAATCTCCCAAAATTTGCGTGGAATGTATGTGATTTTGAGTAGAGAAAGGTTTATGAAGTGATTGGGATGAAAATTATACCGTTTGGGGTAATGGCTAGAGAAGGGATGGCAAAAAACTAATCGAGCAGTGCGAAAACTGACCTTATATTCTCGAAAATTCCACTCCGCTCGGGTCAAGAGGCCTGGTCAAGCGGCCTAAAATTACTCGAGCGACCACTCTGTGTTCTGGAACAGCTTCTGTAATCCGCTCGACCAGCCGCTCGACCATGCTTATTTGGTCGAGTGGTCCCCAAATTGGTCGAGCGACCACTCTGTATTCTGGAACTTTAAGGATCCGCCACACAGTCATCCGCTCGACCTCAGTGATTGGTCAAGCGGCTCCAACGAGGTCGAGCGAGCTCTCTGAACTCTAAAAACTCTGAATCAGATGCCATTGTGCCACTCGACCATTGCTCGACCTCGGCGCTTGGTCGAGCAGCTTGAAACTTGGTCGAGCGGGCCTCTGACCCTCAGATTTTCTTTAACTCTTTCGTCCCCTGTAAAACTCAGACTCTAAAACAACATTGAGTATCATATCAAGCCAAAACCATAACTAGAGAACCACTAATTAGACTATAAAAATCAAGTATAAGTAACTCTGTTCACACTAAAATAAACACACCACTGAACACTAGGCAAATTGTAAAAAATTGATACATCAAAACCGGTTAAAGTTTCAATATACCGTAAAAAATCAACTCCCTTAGCAAATATTACAAAGAAATAATTATACTCTTGGTGCTTCAATGAGGTAAGAACATTACACCCCCCAAACTTAGTAGAAACTATAGTTAAAACTAAGTTTGCAAAGAGGTAATTGCCGAATAGTAAGCACCTTGAATATAAAAATTTCTTACTCACACAAAATAAATAAAGCAATAAAATAGGAGGGAAAGCCCCCAACAGGCGCTCATGTTTAACTTCAGAGAGTCACGATGGTGTCAATTTAGTGCAAAGTATTCTCAAAGAAGACGCAAGCATCATCTGGTGACTTATAATGCTTCAACCGATGCCCATTCGCCGCGATGATGTCTCCATCCTTGTCCATACTCTCGAAACTTCCCTCTCCGTAGGCTCGATGGATAATGAATGGACCCGTCCACTTTGATTTTAATTTTCCTGTAAAAAGCATTAAACGAGAGTTAAAGAGAAGTACCTCGTTTACCTTGCTTGAACTCTTTGTAAGAGATATTCGAATCATGCTATTTCTTCATTCTTTCTTTGTAAATCTCTGAGTTCTTAAAAGCTTGATTCCTGAACTCATCCAATTGATTGATATGACTCATAATGTATTCCTTTTGATCCTTAAGAGACAAGTTCAAGCTTCTCATTACCCAAAATGCCCTATGCTGAATCTCTACGGGTAAGTGGCACGGCTTCCCATACATAATCTGATATAGTGACATATCCAGCACAGTCTTATAAGAAGTCCGGAACCCCCATAAAACATTATCTAGCTTCAAAGTCCAATCTTTTCTATTTGTTCCGACTACCTTCTCCAAAATTTACTTCACTTGTCGGTTGGAGACTTCAGCTTATCCATTAGCTTGAGGATGATAGGGTGTAGTGACCCTTTGCTTTAAACCATGCTCCTTTAGAACCCTTTCCAACAACTTATTGACGAAGTGAGTACCTCCGTCACTCACTAAAGCTCTCAGGACTCCATAGCGGGCAAAAATATGCTTCTTAATGAATGACAAGACAGTCTTTGCATCATTCATTCGGGTAGGAATTGCTTCCACCACTTAGAAACATAATCCTCAACAAGAAGAATGTAGAGAAATCCATTAGATGGGGGAAAAGGCCCCATGAAATCAATTTCCCATACATCGAAGATCTCTACGACAATGCTTGGTTAAAGTGGCATCTCGTCCCTACGACTTCTGTTCCCCATCCTTTGACATCTATCACATATTGGCACATAGGATTCACAGTCTTTAAATAAAGTGGGCCAATAGAGAGTAGATTGAAGTACCTTTGCCACAGTCTTTTAAGCTCCGAAGTGCCCCCCGTTAGGATTGTTGGATTGTATACTAAAAGTCTTGCTTTTGGTATGAACAATATTTATGATAATATTTGAAATGAGAATCATGTGATCAAACATTTGCAATAATAATGTTGTTGCAAAAGTCCATTTACTTTATACTGTAGATAATGTGGTGTGCGGCGTCACACAGAAGATCATATTATTGGCTCATTATAAACTATAAACAGATGTTCAAAATCGAGATAGAAGAGGACTATCTATCGGTATGGTTGTAGTGTGATTTGACATTAGTCTGTCTTGACTATAAAATTACATTAGTGCACTTTGAGTGTATTGAGTAGGACCACCGTTGAGATCGTTCAGTTTATACTGACTATATAATAGAATTTGATCTCTGTTATTATGGAAGTTCATACTCTTAATCCCTATACAATAACCTCGATACGTAAGCTAGTATTTATATCTCTAATTCATCAATGGGTGAGATTTAATAGTTAAATCAATATGCTCAGTGAGTTGGGAGATGGTGTTGTTTCTATGGTGTGCTGTTGATTGTAGAAAGAATCTGTGTCCTAACGGAATTGGTTGATGATGTCCCCTTGAGGAGCTCATAAGGATTATCATGTAAACCCTATAGGTGGATTTATTCCAGCATGATAATAAGGTTGAGTGGTACAACTCTCGATAAATATATTAATTAATGGAGTTGTCAGTAACTTAATTAATTAATGGACATTGAATCTTAAACACGGGAAGACTAACGGGCTCACAATAAGAAGGAGCCTATAAACGTAATTTGGGATTAGGGTGGCAGTGCAATAATATTTCTTTAAAGGAATGATTTATTATTATTGGACTTAAGTATAAGTTTTGGGCTAAGCTAGGATGCTTAAGCCCAATGGGAGGCCCAAACCCTAATTTTTCCTCCTGATCCCTGTTGTAGCCTATATAATAGCCAATCTCATCAATCCGAAATCTGAATCACACACATAATACACATAAAGGCAGATTAGGGTTGTAGACTGAGATCGTCTTGTAGATCGTTGCCCACACCAATGTTAAGACGTGGCTTAGGAATACAATAGAAGACCGGAAGTTCATTTGCTGTTTCTGGCCGTCAAATTCACCGATTTTTATAAAATCGTGTAGAAGTCCCATCTAGACTTGTGATACACATACGGAAAGCCACGGAAAAGTAGATCGTTTTGGTGCATAGATCACTCAATTCAGATATCAGATGAGGGAGTTATGGCCAAAACCGTGACGCTGCGCAGGCTGCCAGTAAGAATTCAACCTCTACATCAACCCTTGGTTAAAGGTAACTCGATTCTACACTTTTGCTTCCGCTGCTATAGAATTGCATGGAACCCTAACGGTCCACGCTAACCTAAAGATCCAAACGCCAACAACTGGTATCAGAGCGTAGGTTCTAAGGCTAAACGTGACACGTTAGGCTAGGGTTTGTGTGGATAATGTGGTGCTGGAATTTAGGGTATTTGCTTGAACATGTTGAACCCTAATTGCATAACACACACGTTCACTGTTTGATGCGTGTTACACCGACGACGTACGTGACCTAGAATTGGTGAAAGTTCATGAAAACCCTAAATCCATTCATGGTTGCACCACAGTGGTAAGTGCTGATGGCGATTGGCCGGACAAGTCGGAGCACCAAAAAGCACACGTTTGACAACGAATGCACGGTGTTGAGCTATAAGAGCATTGTGCTACACCACGTGAGAATTTCGACAAAACTTGTTCATCAAGTCATGCTTGGAGTAGCGATGATGAACGATGAACTTGGTCTACGGAAAGGTGCGATGATTGGTTGGTTGTTGGACTGTGAAAGAGCGTGGGGTGGTTGTGCAAACCATGTACAGAGAAGGATTGGTAGTTGCTGATACTAAACGTCGTGATGGCTGGCATGAAAGCAATGGTAAGAGGAAATGGCCGCTGGTGCCAGGTATGATTTCAGCCTGTCGGCGACGCGATGATTAGTGGCTGACAGAAAGGCAGGGGACATATGGCATTGAGAACGGCAGTTGGCGACGCTGGTCACATGTGGCACGGGCTGTGCTGGATGGCAAACCAGCGTTGACTGTTCAGCGATGGTTCACACTAGCGGGTGACTTCTGACGGTAGTATGATCAGCGGTGATGACCAGCTAGGTGATTCACGGCAGTAGTGTGAAACCCATTGTAGAATTGCTGGCGTGCAGGCAGTGGTTTCTCCAGACGAGTGGTGGCGGCTTTGGCTTCTTCGACGTTGGCTTAGCGGAACCATCAGCATTGGCAAGCTGTGGCAAAGATGGATTGGTACCCCAGCAATGTCTTGAAGAAGCTTCAGATGTTGCTGGTGATCGGCGGCGATTGGTTTTAGAGTGCCAAGCATGTTGGGGAACGGGCTTAGCCATAGTCCGACCAGTTGATGCGGTGGCCGATTGTGATCGTGATGCTTGACTAAAATCTAACCGACGGTGAAGCATGTGTAATGTTGTCAATGGTAGGTTGGTCCATCAAGCTGTAGCTTTTCCGACACGGCTGGGCTTGGAACTCCATGGCTTCACCGTGACCGAGAGATGGAGGATAGCTGCAAGCTTCCAGCAGGCTTCACGATGGGACTTCCGGCTGGAACCTACACGACTGTAATGGCATCGGTACAGGCTTGGGTTCGCTGTGGGTCAGAAGATCAGTTCTGATGGGATAGCACAGATGAAAGGCGGCATTTCGGCTGGGCGGTGGTTTCTAGCGAAGGTAAGTTTTCCGGTGGATGCTATGCCAAATGAAACGCTGTTGTTGCAGGTAGTCGTTACCGATGGCTGTTCGTTAGGCTTCCAGCAGTCAGTTAACCGGCGGGTACTAGCTGGAATCAGGGGCTGCGGTGGTTGCTGATAATCGTGTGATGGGATGATTCGTGGCAAGATATGGGCCGGTGCATGAGATGCAGGGAATGCATTTGTGGGTTGATTGTCTTGGGCCAAGGATATACCTACTTGTTGGGCAAGTCACTCCCTTTAATTGTTGACCAGTCATCTTTTCTTTTATTTGGCATTTTTTTTTATTTTTTCCTTATATATAATTGCTAATAATTATTTTATTTGTCAATTATTGTTATATATTTGGAATTAAGTGCTATTTGATTTACTGCCTAATTTACCGTAATAATAGTATGTTTATTTGCATAATTATATCGTTTATATTGTATGCATGCAAAAACCCTCTTGTTAAATAACTAAGTGGGAGAGGGATTGGTCATGATCCCGCGGCCTCCATTATTGATTTATTAAGTGATGCAAGTAAGCTTATGAGTCGGTTTTAGTGCCTTCCTCCCCAATGGATGAGTTTTATATGTGGATCACTGGAATAAATTTCATTAAATAATTATTATTTGTAATGTGATGCAAGTAAGCTTATGAGTCGGCTATAGTGTCTTCCTCCCCAACGGATGAGTTTTATTTGCGAATTACTGGTACAAATTAATAATTGATGGTTGTAGAAAATTATTTGAGAGCGTGTGGACTTCTCCAACTGTAAGATACACAAACTTGGGTAACGTACTTAATATCAAATAATGATATACACTTAGGTGCAATTAATATGTATCCTCCACAACGGAGTCACTGCTATTAAATTGCATGGCTGAAGGATAACCGACTATTAATCATTGAGTCATAAGGTTAATTATGACGTATGGAATTAATGGGTAAAACTTTCTCTTGTGAATGTTCGGGTTTGTATACGTCCACACTAATGTGGCATGCAAATTCACGGTGCTTGAGATGTCGGTGAATTTATTTTATATTGTTTATTGAGGGAATCAATATAAAATTTAAATTCGAAGAGTTTGATCGTCGTATTAATTTACTTAATTCTCTGAATTTTTGAATAATTTATTTCGCTTATTGTTAACTAGAGGAAATAATATTTACTTGTCATAAATAAATGATTAGAAAAGAATCATGGTTTTAATTCTTACTGCTTACGAAAATTAAAATGTGTTCTCACTAAGAATGCCCTCTAGTGCCTATTTAAGTCTTTAGTGAAGAGGTGAGAAGTTCGTAGAAATATGACGGTCTCATGCGACTCTTCGGATACTTGAGTAAGTTAAAAAGGCAAGAGGTCATGGTTAACTTGATGAATGAATTGGAATTGTTTGAAATAGAAATTGAAGGGGAAACCTAGCTCAATTTATTTTTCATAGTTTGCCTAAACGTTTTGAGCAAGTTCCACCTGGATTACAATAAGTTGTATATGGTGGGAAACTTCTGACAAAACATGTGGCGAAAGAAAAACCATTATCATCAAGAGGTGAACAAGTATAGTATTTTATTCACTACTTGTTGAAACATGATTAATGATGGTGTTTACTGACACGTTGTGTGTAAATACCAAAATATTAAATGATTTAAACATAGTGATGATAAGATAATTTAATACATGGGTAAACTATGAAAGTAGTGGCTATTGCAGTGGGAGTTGTTTATTTATCTTATGATAGGAATAAACATTTGATTATTGTTCAGTGTGTAAATTCACTAGTTTCAAGCTCGGATTCGTGTACTTATGGTGTAATTAATGATGGTAATTCGATGTGAATTGCTATACTTGTGGAAAGTCATGAGTCGGGAGTGTAGAAGGCTATTTGAGCTGATTTTTCACTAGTTTCTAGCTCGGATTCGTGTACTTATGGTGTAATTAATGATGGTAATTCGATGTGAATTGCTATACTTGTGGAAAGTCATGAGTCGGGAGTGTAGAAGGCTATTTGAGCTGATTTTCAATAGAAAACGAGTTGGAAGTGATCGGATTCGGAAAGAGGAAGAAACATGGATGGATTCGACCACCCAGAGGGCGAGTTCGACTAGGAAAGCATGAGTTCGACCAGCATCTCCGATCGAACTGAGCTCAGAAAAGTCAAGTTCGACCACGACATTTGAGTTCGACCAAACCACTTGGTCGAACCCAAGGTCGAACTCGAAGCCTAAACAGAAGCAGTACATGTTCGACCAGAAAATATTCAGTTCGACCAACACTCTGGTCGAATTTGAGATCAGAAGCTGAGTTACAGAGGAGTTTGACCATGGATTCGACTAGCATGGATGAGTTCGACCAACCTGTTTGGTCGAGCTGACGTACGGAAACTTAACAAATTTGTATTTTTACACCTTCAGTGCATGTGATTGCTCAAGAAGCCCATCCAAGGCCCGTAAGGAGAGTTTACAAGTATAAAAGAAGAGCTTTCGCAAGAGGAGAAGACATCATCAAACATTCATCATCCATCCTTGAGGAAGCCCTACCATCATCCGAAGGAGTCATGAGAAGAGGTTCGTCTAGCGAGTCAAGTAAGATCATACCAACTAGCCATGATTGTTCTTAGATCAATCACAGGCTAGAACCACTCCGGTAGTTCTAGGGTTATGAAAGTTTTATAAGTTAATTGGTGTGCCATGTGTAAACTCCGTACAACACTACTTGTGGTTTATTCTTTATAAGATTGTGCCTTTTTAATTCATACTCACGGTTGTTTTGTGCATCTTTAACTATTATGTAAAGTCTGAATACATCTCTAGGTTATTGATTGAGTGCATTCACCGCTGAGCAGGATTGCATGTTATAATTCTAAGTGAATGGATTCCGAAGTCTTATTAGAACTATATTATATAGATACTTGTTAATTGAATCATATTCGGGTTAATAAGTAGGATAAAGAGTATAACTTCATTGTACCTAAAAAGGGAGATCATATCGGGTTAGAGTACTAAGTGCACGAGAAATAATTAATACTGATAGTACCTAGAAGGAGGGTGAATTATATCTCTTGCTCGTAGGATATTCACACGTGTTATACCCTTGTTTACTTGTATCTATAGGGTGAACTTGCATGATTTAGTGATGTGTCCATAGACCACAAGGCAGAGTCGGACAACAACACATGGAAAGGATATTAATGAGTAAAACTGGATTATTTGACAAACTACTTTATTAATTACTTGATCACCACCGAAGTTTCTCTATTGCTTGTTTAATTACTTTACTATCTTAATTCATGTTATTTAGTATAATAAACAAACCAAATCAATTTACCCACATAGTCTTGATTAGCTAGAAATTAGTCGAATTGATAATATTCCGTCTTTCGGGTTCAATAAACACTTGATTGCCCATCGAAACTACAATCGATATCTTTACACTTGAGGATTATTTTGTGTGTTGAGAAAACGCCCATCAATTATGAAAAATTGACTTTACATACGTTTTCATAGAAAGAATTTCATTTCAGTTTCTATGTATTTATAGATGGATACTCTATTTCATTTAAATGACGAGGTCATTATAATGAAGGATAGAGATATAATCTGTTGTGGTACGTTGTTAGATAATTCGAACACTCTTAAATCATGTTAATCCCACGGATGTAATATTTAGTAATTAATAATGCATCTTCTAGTCTTATAAGAGAAAGGAACCTTCGGAGATGAACTAAACATACTTTTGGCGTCTAAGACTAGATTATTTTACTTAGGTAAGATTCGAAAGTTGATAGCTAATGAACCGTAAGATTTATTGGTAGTGGAAACTATCGAACTTGTGAGTCTTACTTGGAAGTGAAAATGATCAAATTGCTTATACAAAGCTAAGGAGTATAGAGCCATGAAAAGATATGTTAGAAATGGTTCATTCTGATTTGAGCGATCCTAAGATTATCCTATTAAGAGGTGGTTAATTCAAGAAGTACATGAATGATGTGGTGAAGCATCATAGAAAATATATCGAGTTACTGCGATCCGATCGTAATGGCGAGCACCTCTTAGGATAGTTTAGGAGCTGATAATCAGAGGTTGGGATTGAATTCCAAGTTAATTATACTGGGCAAACCCCAGTTGTATGGTGTGATGGAAAGAAGGAATAAGACTCTTATGGAAATGGTTAGATAAATGATGAATTATTTAGAATTACTAAATTCATTTTATGGGTAAGACCTAGAAACAACTTGATGAATTGATGTTTGTGGGATATCCTAGAAAAATAAAGGGTGATTTATTTAATAGTCCAAAGATGGAAAAGTGGTTGTTAACACGAACACTAGATCTTTGAAAAGGACTATGTAATAAATTACAAATCCATGTGTAAGTTGTTCTAAAAGTGTGAGAGGGGAAACACAAATTTTAGTACCAAGACTACAAGAGGATATACCACAAGTAAACTGCAACGCGTGTCATGTCTGATACACAATTGCATGTAGTGCCTTGTCGTAGTGGGAGAATTGTTTGACAACCAAATAGATATATGTTTTGGGAGAGTCGTGAGACTTGGTCCCTAGTAAATATGAAATCGGCCCATAGACACAATAAAGCACTACAAGATCGAAATGCGGAATCTTAGCAAGTTGCAATGATTTCTGGAATAGAATCTATGGATTCAAAATGGAGCAACCAGAATGATTCATTGCATAGAGCTAAGAGCATTTTGAGTGTAAGCTTAAAAGTGTCCATTGATGGAATAAAGCAAGCTTGAAGATCATTGAACACCCGTTTTGATAAGGAAATCCAGTCTTATGGATTTAATCAATATTCGGATAGATCTTGTGTATTGAAAAGAGTGGCGGAAATGTGGTGGTATTTCTTATATGGTACGAAGATGGTATCTTGCTCATTGGAGACAATGAAAGAGTATTGTCAGGCATATGGGTATGATTAATAAAGCAGTATGAAATGAAGGACTTAAGAGAAGCAAAATATATCCTTGCGATCATACGGGTCACAAGAAAGGATATTGTGCTTATCTCAAGCTTCAATAAATGATACAATCCTTACTCATTTTAGCATGTGACTTTATCTAAGGTTTTGTGTCTTAAGACACAAAAGAAGATAAAATAGATGAAGGCGGTTCCCTATGCTTCGGCAATAAGGAAGCTTAATCTATGGAATGTTATGCACGAGATCGGATACCTGTATTGCCAAATGACATAGTCAGTGAGTATCAAGGTAACTCGGAATAAGAATATTGAATTATGGTAAGTCATATTTGAAGTGCCTGAAGAGGACTGGAAATTATATGTAAGCTTACCGGAATAATTCATTACTTCTTAGTGGTTACTTAGATTCGGGGTTTTCAAATCATAGGGACGGCAGTAAATCCACCTCAAGGTTATGTGTTTAATGGAAGTAGATCCATAGCATAGAGGAGTGTTATATAAAAATATATTTCGGACTCCACCATGAAAATTTTTGATAATATTGGAGCCTTGCGGCAGCCAAAGTATTTGTATGGTTCTAGAAATTTCGTAATGGGCTTAGATGTGATTTTTGAGTTTGTCCAAGGTTATCACAATTTAATGTGATAATAATGGCGCAGTAGCAAACTTGAAGAATCACGAGTCCATAAGGAAATTAAACATATTGATAGCTAGTACTACCTGATACGAGAAATCGTATAACGAGAGAAAGGTTATTGTCGCCTAGATTGTATCGGATGATAACCTAGTAGATTCCTTTACAAGGACCATAAGGCGAAAGCTTTTAATGGTCAAGTAGTGGGAGTGGTAATCAGATGTATGGCAGAAGATATGGCAGCATAGTCTTTTAGTATAAGTGGGAGATTGTTGGATTATATACTAAAAGTCTTGCTTTTGGTATGAACAATGTTAATGATAATATTTGAAATGAGAATCATGTGATCAAACGTTTGCAATAATAATGTTTTTTCAAAAGTCCATTTATTTTATACTGTAGATAATGTGGTGTGCAGCGTCAGACAGAAGATCATATTATCGGCTCCTTATAAAGTATAAACAGATGTTCACAATAGAGATAGAAGAGGACTATCTATCGGTATGGTTGTATTTTGATTTGGCATTAGTCTGTCTTGACTATAAAATTATATTAGTACACTTTGAGTGTATTGAGCAGGACCGCCGTTGAGATCGTTCGGTTTATATTGACTATATAATAGAATTTGATCTCTGTTATTATGGAAGTTCGTACTCTTAATCCCTATACAATAACCTCAACACGTAAGCCAGTATTTATTTCTCTAATTCATCAATGGGTGAGATTTAATAGTTCAATCAATATGCTCGGTGAGTTGGAAGATAGTGCTGTCTCTATGATGTGTTGTTGATTGTAGAAGGAATCTGTGTCCTAATGGAATTGGTTGATGATGTCTCCCTTGAGGAGCTCATAAGGATTATCATATAAATCCTGCAGGTGAATTTATTCCGACAAGATAATAAGGTTGAGTGGTACTACTCTCGGTAAATATATTAATTAATGGAGTTATCAGTAATTTAATTAATTAATGGGCATTGAATCTTAAACACGGGGAGACTAACTGGCTCATAATAAGAAGGAGCCCATAAACGTAATTTGGGATTAGGGTGGTAGTGCAATAATATTTCTTTAGTGGAATGATTTATTATTATTGGACTTAAGTATAAGTTTTGGGCTAAACTTGGATGCTTAAGTCCAATGGGAGGCCCAAATCCTAATTTCTGCTCCTGGTCCCTTTTGTAGCCTATATAATAGTCAATCTCATCAATCCAGAATCTGAATCACACGCATAACACACGTGAAAGGTAGATTAGGGTTGTAGACTGAGATCGTCTTGTAGATCGTTGCCCATACCAATGTCAAGACGTGGCTTAGGAATACAACAGAAAACCAGAAGGTCGTTTTCTATTTCTGGCCATCAACTTCACCAATTTTTATAAAATTGTGTAGAAGTTTAATCTGGATTGGTGATACACTGCGGAAAGCCACAAAAAAGATGATCGTTTTGGTACGTAGATCACTCGATTCGGAGATCAGATGAGGGAGTTATGGCCAAAACCGTGATGCTGCGCAGGCTGCAAGTGAGAATTCAACCTTTACATCAACCCTTAGTGAAAGGTAATTCGATTCTACACTTTTGCTTCCACTGCTGTAAAATTGCATGGAACCCTAACGGTTCACGCTAACCTAAAGATCCGAAAGCCAACAAGGATGTGCATGGCAAAATTCAAGAACACTCTCCATCTCTATTTCGGGCACACACATACGAACGATAGAATCCATACAAGTCTCGTAGACAAATGGATCATACCATATGAAGGTCTCAACATCCCTCTTGAATTTCGCAATTTGGTACCTATTGAGACCTCTAGGGATTTCACCTATAGCAATGTAATTCACATAATCAACGTACCATGGATCCATTCTTTGAGCAGCGACCATACAAGCTCTCTCCGCTCCTTCAACAAATACCACCATAATCTTCTCATCAGGGAACAACTCTTCTATGTAATTAAAAGAATCTTCACAGTGTTCCCTTGTCTCCAACCTTGATAGGTGATCCGCTAAAATATTCTCCGTACCCTTCTTATCTCGGATCTCCATATAAAATTCCTGCAGAAGAAGGATCCATCTAATGATCTTTGGCTTCGCTTCTTTATTCTCCATCAAGTATCGAATCGTAGAATGATATGTATGCACAATGGTCATCATGCCAACTAAATACTGTCAAAACTTATTGAATGCATATACCACAGCTAAAAATTCCTTTTCAGTAACAGTGTAGTTCTTTTGTGTTGCATCAAAAGTCTTACTCGCATAGTAGATGGCGCAAAACTTCTTCTCATTCACATGCCCAAGCACCACTCCAAGTGCTTGATCACTTGCATCACACATAAGTACAAACGGTTGAGCCCAATCCGGTGTGATCAATATAGGCACAGTAATCAGTGCCTCCTTCAAAACCTGAAAGGCTGTTAGACATTCTTCATAAAAAATAAAAGGAATATCTTTTCAAGTAAATGAGAGAGAGGTTTGGACTATTTCAAGAAATCTTTTATGAATCTCCTATAAAAACCTGTGTGTCCAAGGAAGGATCGCACTCCCTTTTCATTAGTAGGTGGTGGAAGCTTCTCAATCGCCACCATCTTTACTCTATCCACCTGCAATCCCTTAGCTGAAATATGATGGCCAAGAACAATGCCATGTCTCACCATGAAGTGACACTTCTCTCAATTCAAGACAAGATTAGTTTCTTGACATCTCTTCAAAACAGTAGACAAGTTAGATAAACAAATATCAAAGGAGGAACCAAACACAGAAAATCATCCATAAACACCTCCATGATCTTTTCTATCAACCCGTCAAATATGGCCATCATGCAACGCTAAAATATAGCAGGTACATTACACAATCCAAAAGGTATCTTTCTAAAGGTAAAAGTTCCATAAGGGCAAGTAAACGTAGTCTTTTCTTGTTCCTCGGGTGCAATCATGATTTGATTATAGTCCGAGTACCCATCTAAGAAACAATAAAACTCATACCCTGCAAGATGTTCAAGCATTTGATCCATGAAAGGAAGAGGGAAATGGTCTTTGCATGTATTCTCATTCAGTTTCCTATAATCCGTACACACACACCATCCCGTAAGAATCCTAGTAGCTAGAGTCTTGCCATCATCGGCTTTCACAATAGTCATGTCCCCTTTCCTTTTTAGCTACAACATGTAATGGACTCACATGGGGACTATCACTAATTGGATATATAATTCCTGCATATAGCCATGTTAGGATTTGCTTCCTAATCACTTATTGAATAGCGGGATTCACCCTCCATTGATTCTGAATGCTACTCTTAGCCTTATCTAACAATTTTATTATATGCATGCAATATGATGGACTAATACCTTTTAAATCACCAAGAGACCAACCAATTGCAGACTTATACTTCCTAAGCACATCTAATAACTCATCGAGTTGATCATCAGTTAGAGAAGAAGATACAATTATCGTATATATTTCATTGTCACCTAGATAGGCATAATTTAAGTGTTCCAGTAGCGATTTCAACTCCTCTTTCTTTTTTTCTTTTGTTGTGCTCTCACGAGCAATGGCAGGTATTTCCTAGTCCACTTCACCTCTTCAAGCTTGGTCCTTTTCGACTCATACCTGTCATCACCCAAAGCAAGTAAATTTTCAAGAAATTCGATACATACCTCATTGAAAAGCTCATCTAGCTCCGTGGTGGGAAAAGTAAGAGACTCCATCAAGCATGTCTCCAAGGGATCCTTAGAAAGGATCAAGAACATATCTTCCTTCATGATCTCCTCTACCACATCAATGTTGTGACACTGCGTCTCCATCGGCATCTTCATTACTTTATTAAGATTGAACAAAACCTCCTCTTTATCCATACGCATCCTTAGCTCACTCTTTTGAACATCTATCATAGCTCCAGCAGTAGCACGAATGGTCTCCCTAAGATAAGGGGAACATTATCCTTATTATCATCCATCTCGAGTACAAGGAAGTCCACAGGAAAGACAAGTTTCTCTACTTTGACAAGAACATTTTCAATAACACCCTTCGGAAAACTTATGGACCTATCCGCCAATTGTAGAGCAACCATTGTAGGAGTCAATTCCCTCAAACCAAGCCTTTGAAATATCAACAAGGGCATCAAATTGATGCTTGCCCTAAGATCACACAAGGCTCGACGTGCAGACCCCTTTCCAATTTCACATAAGATAGTGAAGCTTCCCGGATCCTTCAGCTTTGCTGGTAGCTTTCTCTGTATGATCAAGTTGCAGTTCTCAGATAGATTCACTGTTTTCACTCAGTTCAAACTTCTCTTCTTCAAAAGTATATCCTTTAGAAAACGAGCATAATATGGCATCTCTAAGATTGCTTCAGAGAAAGGGATGTTCAAGCTTATTTTGTCCATGATATCTGAAAACATCTTAAACTTTTCTTCCAATCCCTTTTTCACTATCCTGAAAGGAAATGGAGGTAGTATCTTACTCTTTGGAATTTCCCATTCATCACGTTCAACCTTCTCTGCTTTATTCTTCTCGCTCTCAATCTTTTCGCTCTTTCCCACATCTTCTCAGCTGTAAGCTCGGTATTCTACTCATGTGATGATACTAGAGTGTTCTGAACAACAGGTATAGCATTCTGGGTGGAAATCAAAGTCGACAGGCCTTGCTCGACCTCCGCTCGACCTGGAAGGTATGGTCGAGCAGCCTGGAAATGGTCGAGCGGGGTATCTGAAGTCGGAGATTAAATGTTCAGAGGTACAGGCATCCGCTCGACCTCAGCTTGACCTGATAGGTCTGGTCGAGTGGAGTCATTCCTGTAGAGCAAGTTACCTGCAATCTGATCGTGATTTTTCAGAACCTCAGGGTGTCGCTGATGAGTGATATTTTTACCTAGATTTTAGTGTCTTTTATATATGTTTTCGTATTATTTCATTCGTATTTATGTATATTTTGGTTGTGTTATGTGTTTTTATGGAAATGTGTGAGAATGAGCTTAAACGTATGATTTTTAGGTAAAAATGAATTCTAGACGCGATAAGGAAGATGTGGGAAAAAATGGAGCTCAATTCGGAGTAAAACGAGGGAGAATGAATCAAAGCAAAATGCTGAAAAATGCACACCCGACTTGTGTAATTTTTCTGTACTCTTGTAGAGCTCAAAACTAGAAGCGTGATATATGGTTGGAAAGTCAAAGAAAAGAGGATCGTTTTGGTATAAGAAACACCTCAACCGGAGCCCAAACGAGAAAGTTATGATTAAAATGGTGACGTTGCGCAAGCTGTTCCTACTCAGCACGATTGTGATACTTTGCATGACTTGTTACACCTTCAAATGTTGGAAGTAAAATCAATTCTTTATATGTTGATCAAATTCTCCCTTACAACCCTCATCCTAGGTGGTTTCTAAGTTGTTTTGAGGTAAGTAATGTGTAAATTAAGCTTCCTTCCTCCATAATTTTGTAATTTTGTTGGATTTTTTCAAGTATTGACATAATTCGAAGCTCCTATTCTTGCTTTGCCAGACCCAGCGATTGGAGAATTTACCATTTATAGCGACGCCTCGAGACAAGGATTAGGATGTGTTCTCATGCAAGAAGGAAAGGTTATTGCCTACGCTTCAAGGCAATTGAAGAAGAACGAAGAAAATTATCCTACACACGATTTAGAGTTGGCTGCAATTGTCTTTGCATTGAAGATCTGGAGACACTATCTGTATGGTGCAACTTGTTGGGTTTTCTTCCTTATATGAGGAAATTCGTAGCTGAACTCGTTAGCTTTCCGTAGCCACCTGAAACGCCTCCATCCGATTTTTCTACAATTAGTTATGATTTTTCTCGTAAACTGCTGCTAGGCAATTCGCAGCTGCTATTCGAACTGATTCTGACATAGCTAATGACCTCAGAAGTTTACAAACTCAATTTCTGTATGTAGCTGAACGTGTTAGCTTTCTGTAGCCACTTGAAACACCATGATTCGATTTTTCTACAATTAGTTATGATTTTTCTTGTAAACTGCCGCTAGCTGGAAAATTTCAGAATAGTTATGTCGAATTCAAATTTACTTCCTATCGTTTTGTTTAAGAAATGATCTGAAACGGGTTATGTGAGATTGGGAGATGATGTTGAGGAGATACGGGCTGTTCTTATTTAATATCGACTCGCTCGAGCTCGATTAAGATTTATTTTGACAATGAAAGACGATGTTACCGCTAATAGTTAGTTATATTTGATTTGTCTTTAATTGCTCATCTCCTTTCTAGGTAAAGAACCGTCGACGAAGGGCAAAGGACCGACTTCAGATTCCGGAGAGAGTTAATCACTTCCTTGTGAGTTGATAATTCGGGAACGCCTTCTCTTGTGGGAAGTGTGGACCCTCGTTAAATTTGCATTCATTTTATTTTTAGTTAATTGATAAGAAAATTATTTTGGTAATGTGTTATGTGGTAAAGAGTATGATTGGCTCGATTGTTCTAGTTAGAGCCTGATTGGCCTAAGTTGGTCCATTGATTATCTTATATTATTTCATATGGGTATTGTTGATTTTAACTTATGTTGAAGAGCCTTGCCGGCTCGATATCTGATAGCCTTTATTGCGTATTATTTGCAGATTGATTTCTGGTTATTCTTGTGACTTGTGTGCCAATTAAGACTATGACTTGAATTGTTATTTATCTCATGATGCATATGTATACCTGGTACCAAGGTTATGTAGCCCGAATTGTCGCGGTTCGGGTGAGTTAGAGTGAAAATCGAGTCGCCCGTGGCTTGGCAAACCCGGGTGAGTTAGATCTAACGGGTCACCTGTCCATTTGCCAAATACTGATACTTTGGAAGGTGATCGTTAGATGAATCAGTCTATTATAGGCTCAGTCAACGTCACCAGTGTGGGACATGCATGTCATATATGTTTATATGTTTGATCATTTCAGGGATTACATCGATATTTTATTGTGAATTTTAGCACTTGGTGTGCATTGAGGAAGAACATTAACATGCATTTTGTCTAGAGTAACGGTGACGGGCTCGGACTGACTCTCGACGGAGAGATCAGTTCGAGGAGGATATTGGCTACCCACGCGTCTTTTATGTGATAACATCTTGTTTGAACTAATTGTGTATTTGTAAATGCATTCATAGGTTGTATTTTTGTTAAGTTGTATATTATGTAAACATAATAATTGATGTGGAACAAAATATTGGATTTTATGTTGTGAACTACGAACGGGAGTACATGCTTCGTATAAGGGTTGGGGTGACCGGCTTATCACCTCACTGAGCTAGTGGTTTTGCTCACCCCCATCATTTCCTTCATTTTCAGGCTGTTGATATCGTTTTGGTTGGAGGTATGCCTGTCGTTTGCTCGTCATTCGATCGGTGTTTTGGGTACTTTCTCTTTTATGTTAATTGACGGATCCATTGGCGAGTTTGTTCATTTTATATTTTGTGACCCCCCTTGATGTTATTTTTGTACTTTCGCGATGTTATATCGCTCATGTATATTTTCTTCAAACTAAGTTACATCGTGGTATTTTGTACCTTTGTAAATCCTTGTTGATACTTTATGTAATGATGTCCTCGGGTTGTACCCGTAGTTATCAGTTGTTCAATTCTACAGGTACTTGATAGCAAGCCTTACGTTTTCTATAAACTTTGTGGAGTGGAGTGCACCCATTTCGCGAAATTTATGGTTAACGTGGCGGTTGTCGTGTTCTGCCTGCGGTTTGGGGCGTGACAACTTTCTTGATTCCAGAAATTTGCTTTCATACTCCACAACCGACATAGTGCCTTGAAAGAGGTTGAAGAACTCCTTTCTCTTTTCGTGAGCGCAAGAATCACCGAATTGGATTTTGTATGAGTAAGTTATATGTAAAATGGTGAGACTGTGCTTCACCAACCCGAACTCGACCCGAAGTCAATTTTATGATTAGAATGAGTTCTAGAAGATTCCAAGGGGTAAAAATATCCATTTTGTGTGTAAAATAAGGGAGGGATCATTAGAGATCAGCTCCACACACATTTTACACCATATTTTCACACACTAACTCTATTCCATCCATCTCCTTACCCTTCATCCATCCAATCCACTTGATCCCCTCCATCAAATCCACCATCCAAGTGATCAAGGAAGCAAGGGAGAGTGAAGATCACAAGAAGAAGAAGAAGATCTCCATTGAACACTTCAAAGGGGGAATCTAATTCTAATTTTTGTGAAATTCTTTATAGTTTTTTCATGGGATTTGTAGATCCAATTGTCTATGTTGTTTTCTCTAAGACTATGATATGCTAATCTCCTTTGTGAGATTAGCTCCATGATTGGTGTTGGATAATTTAGTTTTTATGCAATTGAATTTTAATCTCTATTGGGCATTTGTGTTATTTCTATCATTGATGTGAATTGCTTGATATATATGTATGATTTGTGTGTTTAATTATCATGAGCATGTGATTAGATTGAGAAATCAATTATGTGTTTAGGATAGTTCATTGAATCATTTCATCATACACTTCATATGCATTAATTTAGAATGAGATAGAGATATCCTTCTAGATTTAGAATCCTTTGATAGAACATTTGATTAACTTAATCGAGAGATTGGTTGATTAGGTGAGGAGTACCAAGCCATTAGTGAATTCATAGTACCTTAAAAGGGAATATTGCCTATGATTTAGTACCTCATTAGGGAACTCGTAGAGTAATTGGTACCTAGTGGGAGGTGTTCGCTATGGTATCGATCCTATGTACTTTTGGGAGCCTTATTAAGGGTCTACATCCTATCCATCTCGAGAGAGAGTTTAGGTGGAATTAATGATTGCTTCTATGTCGTGTCCATGAGAGATTAGAATTATTTGCATGATTACTTGATTATCTATGCCATGATTGTTGTTAATCTCATCCTTGCATCATTTGGAACCCATTTATCTTTGCATTCCTTTTATCTTTTATTTCTTGCATTGCATTTATTTGCATGCTTATCAATCCTCCTTTTCGATCGTCCTTATAAAATCACGATAAACTTGAGATCGCTTAAACTCTAGTACCTTTCTCCCTATGATTCGATAAATTCTTTAATTGGTCATCCCTACTATAAAATGGCTAATCAGTCGCTCAACCGTAGCTCGACCAAGAGTCTTGGTCGAGCGGTGGTCAAGCGGGCTCCGTTCTCTCCATTTTCACCGACTGGAAGCATTGGCCCCACATACTACATTCTTTACCTCAACATCATGGCATGGCACGCCTTCGGGTTCTCTATGGTTTGAGATGGGAACTTGTCATTCCTACGGTTTGCGTTAATTGGTTAACACTCCCGGCCATCTGCCCCACCAATAACGTCAAGTTCTTCATCTGTTTAGATATATCCTCATGATTAGCATCTATTTTTTACTCAAGTTTCGCCTCAAGACAATCCACTCTTGCATCATTCCTTGCCATGTACCTGTTCACCGTATCCTTAAAACCAGGTTTCCCTTCTTCGACTTTAGCACCCGGATCAATACCACTAGGAGGTTGCAATGCTATATTAGGGTTACTCCATGAAAACTTCGGCCTCCTTGGTTGTTGATAGTTACCCGGGGGACCACCATTTTGTAGTTCCCTTGATAATTCTAGTTTCCTTGATTTTGGAACCTCGTTTTTTGAATACTTTGACCCATGGCATAGTTTGCCTCTTCCATCTCCTCTTGGCTAGCTCCTTCATTACAAACATCCTGCTGCATAATTGATACTCACTGAGCCATGTTAGTAATTTGCTTTTGCTGGGACTCGAGCATCTTGTTGATATTAGCCAAACTAGAGATGATCTCATCTTCTCTACTTGACTTAACCATAGCATGCTTAACTTGCGCTATTTTTCCAAGAACATAAGTGCCTCTCACTCTTTCAGTCGGCCAATCTCTTGAATTCATATAAATATCCTCAAAGAGCTTTTCGGCCTCAATGGATGACTTTGTAAGCAGTGCTCCATTAGATGAAGCATCAAGTAACACTTGAGAATCGCAGTCCAACCCATTATAGAAGATGTTGATATATTGAGCTTTTGATAGCCCATGCTGTGGACACCTTCTAAGCATGTCCTTGAATCTATCCCAAGCCTCATGAAACTTCTAATTACCATTGATAGAAAATTGATTGATTTCTTGTTTCATCTTAAACACCTTTGAAGGTGGCATGTATCGCTCCAAGAATTTCAATTTCAATTGCTCCTAAGTAGTACATTCAGCAGCATCAAGAGTATCATACCAATGTCTCGCCCTTTCAGTAAGCGAGATCTTAAACAAGATGATCCTCCTTGCATCCTTATGAGTTCCTGCATCTTTTTGTGTGCTTGCATATCCAAGGAACTTATTCAGATATTGCTAAGGATCTTCAAAGGTTCCCCCAGAGAAGGGAGTCCTTTCAATCATGCTGACAAGAGCAGGGTATAGATGAAAATCAGCTCTGGCCCCTCTTACTCCTAACAGCCCCACATTGCCTCCTCCGTTGTTCTTGAAGACTTCACGGATGGCAAGATTATCAGGATTTGCTGCCATTTTGACTGCTTCTACTTCCAAATTAACTTTGGTTGCAGCTTCAGTCGCTTGCGAGTTCAGCTCGTCAACTTCAACTCCTAAATTAAGAGCTTCGGTTGGTTCCATGTTCTTATTCTTGTTCTTTCTCTTCTTAGTGTTCCTCTTTCTCGCTGATGCCTCTATTTCCGGATCAAAAGGTTCTAGATTACTTTCCTTTGATCTATTGTGCATACACCTGAGAAAAATTAAAAGTTAGAAAATAAAAAACAAGAATAAAATAGTCCTAATTAACTAGAAATAATAAACTAATAATTAATGCCATCCCCGACAACAGCGCCAAAAACTTGATGCGCGTTTTCTTTGCATGCAAAATTAATCCCCAAGTATTAAGGATATTAGTTGTAGTTTAAGCAAGCGACCAAGTTAAATATCGAACCCAAAGGATGGCGTATTATCAATTTAACAATTAACTAAATTAATTAAGACAAGATGGTAATAAGATTTAAGGATAATTATCTAATTAACTAAATTACTAAAAATTAAATAACAATTAAAATAAAATAAATACTAGAAGAATACGAATGTGAATCAAGAATGGAGAATAAGTAGCCCTAGGGTAATCCGGTTTCACTCATTAATTTCCCTTTCGTGTATCAATGTCCGACTCTACCTTGTGAAATAAGGACGCATCACTAAGCCATGCATATTTACTCTATACACACAAGCAAACATGCGTATAGCACGTGTGAATAACCTTGGAGCAAGAGATATAATTTTACTCCCCTTTCTAGGTACTATCAGTATCAATTATTTCCTTCTAAGATTGGTACTCTAACCCGATATGATCTCCCTTTATAGGTACATTGAAATTATCCTCTTTATCCTACTTAATAACTCGAATTCAATTCAATTAATAAGTATTTATATAAGATAGTTCTAATGAAGCTTTGGAGTCCCCTCACTTAGAATCATAACATGTAATCCTACTCAGCAGTGAACGCACTCAATCAATAACCAAGATATGTATTCAGACTCTACATAACAGTTAATGATGCACAAAACAACTCTGAGTATGAATTAAAAATGCATAGTCTTATATAAAATAAATCCACAAGTAGTGTTGTACGGAGTATACACATGAAAGTTCAATTAACTTGTAAAACCTTCATAAACCTAGAACTACCAAAAGAGTTCTAGCCCATGACATTTGGAGGAATGTTCATGGTGTTTGGATAGATCTTACCCATAGTCTTGAAATTATAAGAAAGATTAAGTTGCAAAATAGACCTTAGATGTGGGCGTCGTTGCTTCTCGCTCTGTCTTGAATCTTCACTTGGTTCTCACTTGATCCGATATATGAATCTCTCTCTACAGCTCCGTAAGGTGGAGTTAGGGTTTTGATGTGGTGTAGGATGGATGTGGAAACTAACTCACTTTTTGATGTGATCTGCACTCCTTTTTATACTTGTAGACTCTTCTTATGGACCTTTACTGTGCTTTTTCATGAAAAACAAGTCAAAACGCGCACAGGAGCATCGGAATTACCAAAAATAGTGTCGCGTGGACCCACTCGACTGAAACTGGCCAGGTCAAGCGGACCTAGTCCAGGTCGAGCGGATGTTGAGCGGACCTCCTGTCGACTGAAACTATATACAGACCTCCGCTCGACCAATTCCACCCTTGCTCGACCAAAACATCCTGGTCGAGACGCTCCTCCCCTAGTCGAGCGGTATCCTGAAATCAGTGTTCTCCGATTATGAGTACTTCTGACCTATTTTCCTATTTAAATATGCTCAAATAGCTTCAGTATAACCTAATTCGTGGGTTTTCAGTATACATCACAACTTGCCTCAATAATAGATCAAATCGTACTAAACTTCCACATGAATCGAAGCTCAAAACATGTGAATTATCACTCTCATCACCCATCATCTAACACGTGTAGTTTCAAGTAAGACAATAGGCAAGTTCTAAAATACACACACAAGAATGATACTCACCAGAAAAGAAATATCATGTGATTATATAACATGATCAACAAGTCTCAAAATCTCACATGGGTTTTTAACAAGTAACAGAGCACTTTTCATGGTAAGCAATATCCCTCAAGTACACATAGAACTTCATATCACAATATAATTCAAATATACTTCCTTTATCAATTCCAAGAGCATATGAAAATTAAGCACAATATAAGCTCAAATGGATCACAGCCATAAACTCAATCCTTCCACTCATACTAATTAAAAGCACATATAAAAATTAAAATAAGAAAATGAGGGCACCTGATTTTTCTTCAATGCATGCATGAACTCCTCGAGTTGTTCAACTCGGTCAGGTCAAGACTCAACGTAGAACTTGTCTTGCCTCCTCTTTTATCTTTTTCTATCATCAAAGCTCAAACACACTCATCATCACAGGATTCATCATTAATAAAATAAGAGAACTATAAGAAAGACTCAATTTACTATCTAATTGACTCCACACACTAGACACACCAACACAACACACTTAACATTAGGTAAGTTCCAAAAAATTGACATATCAACACTGGTTAAAATATTAATATGTTGCAAAAAATCAACTCCCTAACAAACAAACAAACAACCAACGAAAGGAAAAATTATACTCTTGGTGCTCATAAGATGAGGTAAGTACATTACACCCCCCAAACTTAGTAAAAACGTAAGTCGAAACTAAGTTTGAAAAGAGATGTAATTGCCGAAATGTGAGCACTTCAAATATAATAACTCCTCACTCATACGAAAGAAATAATAAAGCAATAAAACGGAAGGGACAAGCCCCCAACAGGCCCTTATGTTTAATGTCGGAGAGTCATGATGGTATGAAACCTTTTGAAGACTACTTGATCAGAGGACGATCTTCTCGCATCTTCACCTTCAAGTACTTTCTTTCCCTCTTCTTGTCTACACTTAGCACCTCGCCTTTCTTTGTCACAAGTATATGATCCTCAGAATTTTCTTCCTCCCATGGCTGTCTACCCTTCTCCTTGTCAATCTTCCACTCAATTTTAGAGTCATCTGTCCTATTAAAATCAAGATTAAACAAGTTAGAGATCACATCTATACTCTTGCATGATTGAGTCTCCATGGGCATCTTCATTGCTTGAAGGTTCAACTCGAACGGCTAATCTAATGGACCTCTTGGGCGTGACTGCGCAGTCTCACAATTTCGAGCATAACTTTCGCATCCGACCTACGATTGAGGTGATTCACATGAAAAAATGATCCTCTATTCTGTGGCTTTCCGTTCGACCCCTTTAGATGCTAGTTTGACTAAGAACTTGGTTGAACCAAGGTCGAACCGGCCAACGGCGATCTTCAGAATATTTCCAGGTGCTTGGTTAGACTTGTGAGAGGTGGTTCGACCAAGGGTCTCAGTCAAACCAGGTTCGAACCGGCTTCTTGAAGCTCCAAAATCCATTTTTGGCATCATATGTCCCGCATACTGCATTTCGGACCTCAACGTGATGGCTTTGCACTATTTTGGTTTCATTATGCCTTAAGCGGGAACTTTTCTTTCTCCAATGTTTGCGTCAATTGATTCATGCTCCTGGCCATTTGCCCCATCATCAAAGTAAGGTCATTCAGCTTCTTGGACAAATTTGCATGGGTAGAATTTATAGTAGCCTCAAGTCGATCAACATTTGCATCATTCTTAGCCATGTATCGATTGAGGGTATCTTCAATACTAGCCTTCACTTCTTGCTGTTGTATATTAGGCCCTCTTTGTGTCAACTCTATAATCTGCCTCTGCAAGGATTCTAGTAGCTTGTTGATGTTAGCTAAACTAGAGATGATCTCATCATCTCTATTCGGCTTTACTACTTGATGTTCAACCTGAGCCACCTTACCTACTACATAAGTTTCTCTAACGCTCTCTGTAAGCCAGTCACGTGAATTCATAGAGATATTTTCAAGCAATTTTTCTACTTCTAGTGCTGTCTTCTGAGTAGAATACGTGACTCACAATCTAATCCATAGTAGAAGATGCTTATGTACTCAGCTTTAGACATTCCATGCTGTGGGCACCTCCTGAGCATATCTTTAAACCTGTCCCATGCCTCAAAAAATTTCTCACCCTGATTCATAATACATTGGGTGATGTCTTGCCTCATTCTTAAGATCCTTGAGGGTGGCATGTATCTCTCTAAGAACTTCTGCTGCAGTTGGTCCCATATAGTGCAGTCTGCTGCATCAAGATTCTCATACCAAGCCTCCGCCCTATCAATCAAGGAAAACTTGAATAGGGCAATTCGCCTAACATTATCATTAGCACCAACACCCTTCTGAGTGTTTGCATAACCAAGAAATCTTTTGAGATGCAGATATGAATCTTAAAAAGGACATCCAAAAACAGGATTCTTCTCTACAATGCTAATAAGAGCGGGATGTATCTCAAAATCATCATTTCCCCTTGCTCCTATCAACCCCATTTTTGCCAATCCCATTATTCATGAAAATTTCATGTATGACCACATTATCCGGATTCTTCCTTGCTCCGGCCATATTTAGCACTGTGTGTTATTCCTTTCTTTCTTTACTCTCCTTTTTATAGTGCACAAGTACTTAGAAAAATTCAAGATTAGATAGAAATAAATAACCACAAATAAAATTTTTAATCAACTAGAAATAATAAAATCAATAATAACAACCATCCCCGACAACGGCGCCAAAAAACTTGATGCGCATTTTCTTTGCACGCAAAATTAATCCCAAAATATTAAGGATATCAATTGCAGCTTAAGCAAGCTACCAAGCTAAATATTGAACCCAAAGGACGGTGTATTATCAATTTAATTATTAACTAAATTAATTAAGACAAAAAATAATTAAATTTGAGGTATAAAATTATCAACTACTAAACAATTAATTAAAATAACGAATAAAATAAATTAAACACTAGAAGAATATGAATGTGGCTTAAGAATGGAGAGTAGGTAGCTCACAATCCAATCCATAATAGAAGATGCTTATGTACTCAGCTTTAGACATTCCATGCTGTGGGCACCTCCTGAGCATATCTTTAAACCTGTCCCACGCCTCATAAAATTTCTCACCCTGATTCATAACAAATTGGGTGATGTCTTGCCTTATTCTTAAGATCCTTGAGGGTGGCATGTATCTCTCTAAGAACTTCTGCTACAGTTGGTCCCATGTAGTGCAGTCTGCTGCATCAAGATTCTCATACCAAGCCTCCGCCCTATCAATCAAAGAAAACTTGAATAGGGCAATCCGCCTAACATTATCATTAGCACCAGCACCCTTCTGAGTGTTTGCATAACCAAGAAATCTTTTGAGATGCTGATATGAATCTTAAAAAGGACATCCAAAAATGGGATCCTTCTCTACAATGCTAATAAGAGCGGGATGTATCTCAAAATCATCATTTTCCCCCTTTGCTCCTATCAATCCCATGTTGCCAATCCCATTATTCATGAAAATTTCACGTATGGCCACATTTTCTGGATTCTTCCTTGCTTCGGCCATGTTTAGCACTGTGTGTTATTCCTTCCTTTCTTTCCTCTTCTTTTTATAGTGCACAAGTACCTCAGAAAAATTCAAGGTTAGATAGAAATAAATAACCACAAATAAAAGTTTTAATCAACTAGAAATAATAAAATCAATAATAACAACCGTCCCCGACAACGGCGCCAATAACTTGATGCGCATTTTCTTTGCACGCAAAATTAATCCCCAAATATTAAGGATATCAATTGCAGCTTAAGCAAGCTACCAAGCTAAATATTGAACCCAAAGGACGGTGTATTATCAATTTAATTATTAACTAAATTAATTAAAATAAAAAATAATTAAATTTGAGGTATATAATTATCAACTACTAAACAATTAATTAAAATAATGAATAAAATAAATTAAACACTAGAAGAATATGAATGTGGCTCAAGAATGGAGAGTAGGTAGCTCCAAGGTAATCCAGTTTTACTACTTAACTTCCCTCTCAAGTGTAGGCCGACTCTGCCTTGTGGACTATGGATGCATCACTAAACCATGCAAATCTACTCTATAGATACAAGTAAATATGCGTGTAACACGTCTGAATACCTCAGAGCAAGAGACATAATTTCACCCTCCACTTTCTAGGTACTATCAGTATCAATTATTTTCCACGTCTGGAATCTAACCCGATATGATCTCCCTTTATAGGTACTATGAAATTACCTTATTTATCCTGCTTACTAACCCGAATTCAATTCAATTAATAACCATTCATATATGACAGTTCGAATGAAGATTCGAAGTCCCCTCACTTAGAATCATAACTTGGAATCCAGTTCAGCGGTGAACGCACTCAATCTACAACCAAGATATATATTCAGACTATATATATAAATTGAAGATGCACAAAACGACCATGAATATGGATTAAGAAAGTACAATCATATATAAAATCAATCCACAAGTAGTATTGTACGGAGGACACACAAGAGAATTTAATTAATTCATAAAACTTTCAAAATCCTAGATCTACCAAAATGGTTCTAACTCATGATGTTGCGAAGAACAATCATGGGGGGTTGGATAGATCTTACCCATATGTCTGGAAAATACAAGATAAATTAGGAAATAATAAAAACCCTAGATGTGGGTGTCGTTGCATCCTTCTCCATCTTGAATCCTCCTCTTGGTTCTCCTCTTGATTCCACAGATGAATCTTCAAAGCAATGGATGGATGGAGGAAATGATGTAGATGATGGTTGGGGGGTAATCCCCCCTTGTGGGGTGTAGGATAATGTGTTGTGGTCCGGTACCTCCTTGGTGTGATCTACATGCTCTTTTATACTTGAAAGCTCTCCTTATGGACATTGGATGAGCTTTTTCTTGGAAAACACAAAAATACATGCACTGGGGGTGTAAAAATAAGGATCTGGAGTTGTGCCGTATGGTGGTTCAACCTATGGGCTTGGTCGAATCAACATCGGCAATTTAACACAGCTTCAGGTATGTGGTTCGCCATGGTTCTATGGTCGAACCAGATCAGGGAGGTCGAACCAGCTTGCGCAGTCTCACCGCTTTGCGTTTAACTTCCTCATTCAAACTCCGATTTGAGTGATTCTTATGCTCATGTGATCCTCTCTTCCTTTTATTTATGTCCAGATATAGAACTCACAAAAAGTCCAAGATTCAAAGGTATAACAAGCCATGCAAAGTGGCACAGCCGTTCTGTTCGGCACAACTCGTGCGACGTCACCATTTTGTTCATAACTTTCTCGTCTGGACTCCGATTGAGGTCTTTCTTATGCCAAAACGATCCTGTCTTCTGTGGCTTTTCAACTACATATCATCCTTCTAGTCTTGAGCTCCACATTAATACAGATAATTTACACAAGTTGGACGTGTGTTTTTCAGCATTCTTGTAGAAGTTACACCTTTTCTCCAACTTCGCACTTTTGATCCTTTTTTCCACCTAAAACACAATAAAATACCTCAAACGCACCTTTTTCTCACATGTATAAAATATAAGATACTTGTACTAATATATAACAACAATTCTCATAAAAAAGTGTTAAATTGGACATTAAAATACACATATATTTTTACTCTCATCAAGCTGCCCATTCTATTTCACCATCTAAAGCCTGTAGTATCATGACCACCCTTCTTAATAATGATAGATATACTACTGTCATGTAGGTTATGCAATATCTAATTCAATGCGACATGTATTTTGCAGTCTATGACACCAATTGTATGTCAATCTGTGAAAAACTTCTTCGTCGGCTCATTCTTATGCGTTCAATCTCACAGGTATAGATATATAAAATACTTGCTCTGTTACTACACCCCAATTTCATTACTTCAAAACATATAACATGCGCTAAATTACTGCTTATGATTGCTAATGACATAAAGAACATGTAACTAAGCAGTATATTACTCTCATTTGAATGATTCAAGATAATTACTGTTTAGTGTGAAAATCTGCATGTTTTAGGGCCTGATTTAGCACTGTTTTGTGGAATTTATGTTCGTATTTTAGAACTAAATGGTTAATTTTTATATGTTTCAGATATTGGTGCATTTGAGGTG
Organism: Pogostemon cablin; assembly: GCA_023678885.1. Classification (NCBI taxonomy): domain Eukaryota; kingdom Viridiplantae; phylum Streptophyta; class Magnoliopsida; order Lamiales; family Lamiaceae; genus Pogostemon; species Pogostemon cablin. The sequence continues at coordinate 10,888,672 of CM042973.1, read as the reverse complement.
TTATTTTATGTTTTTAGGTGGAAAACGGATTAAAAGTGCAAAGTTGGAACGAAGAGTGAAATTCTGAAAGAATGCTGAAAAATGCATGTCCAGCTTGCATAATTTTTCTATATTTTTGTAGAAGTCAAAATTGATCATGTGATATATGGTTGGAAATCTACAGAAGAAAAGGTTATTTTGGCTTAAGAAACACCTCAATTGGAGGTCAAATGAGGGAGTTATGATCAAAACGGTAAAGTCGCGCAAGCTATGCCGACCCTGCACGACTCGTGTAACTTTTGCACGACTTGTCCATTCAAATGTTGGATTTTTATGAGTTCTTTATGTGGATAGAAAGCCAAGGAAATGAGAATCGCATGAGTGTAAAAATCACTTCAATCGGAGATCGGATGAAGAAGTTATGAGCAAAACCGTGAGGTCGCAAAGACTGCCGACGAATGGCACGACCTGACGCCCCAATTTTTTACCCGTTTGTTTTTTTGATGTGAAAAAGGCCTATTTTGAGGTGGAGTCCTAATTTTAGCAGCCCTCAACTATAAGGAGCCCTTGGGGTGTTCCAAACCCTAACTCTCCATAACTCTCTACCAAACCCTTTGGGCTACACAATCTTAATCATCACCTTCCGCCATCCATCTCTACCCTTTACCCGCCTTTCACCTATCACACTCAATCACGGTGTTTGCTACTTGAGAAGGAGAATGGTGGAGGATCATCAAGACGGAAAGAGAAGGTAGAGAATTATTCCAAACAAGGGTTTTTCTTCCTTCTTTGATTTCTTATTGTTGATTTATAGACTCATGGATAAGTTTTCATCTTTAACCATGAGTGTTGCTTGTAACACCCTGGGCTAGTACTTTTCTAGATAGTTCTAGGTTTTGAAGGTTGAAATGGATTGAATTGATGACCAGACTAGGTTATGGATTTCTGCAATATTCTTATTCCCTTATTTATGCTTTGATTGAGACTTATATTTTTGTCTAATATGGTCTGCCCTCATTCATGATATGTCATTGTCTTAGTCTTATGCATATTTATGCTTGTTGTTTGTGCCATAAAGTGATTATATTTGTCTATCTGTTATGGGTAAAGGGGATCTAACCATATAATCTTTATTAATTAGAATAATTAATATTGGACACTTAATATATTTATTAATTACCATTCTAGATGATTTGGTTTCTTAGATTGTTTGGTGGGAAACGAGGTTTAATTCTTAAGTACCTATAAAGGGAAGCCTAGTGTTCTAGCCTTTAATGGAATTTTGCATGAAGTACCAAGAAAGGGAGTATGAATTATTCTTCTGCATCTTAGGGTTTGAACTAGATTTATGTGTTAAGTTTACTTTAAAAGAGGGATTTAACATAGTTATGTGATTGCTTCCATAAAATCTGCAGGAATGATAATCGATTTTCTAGTGATTTAATTTGACTAATTTAAACTGGATTTTCTAGAGTTATCTTTTCTTCTCTCTTAAAACACATGTGATTGTTTATGGTTTTTATTTTTATTTATTTTATTTAATATTTATTTTTCTGCATAATTAGTTTAATAATTTCCAAAATCAGGAAAGGTTACTTTGTCTTAATTATTAGTGGTACAAATTAGTTAGTGTGTATCTTATTTAGCGCTAATCCCTTGGGTTCGATATTTTTACTTGGTCACATGCAGAACTACAATTGATTCCCTACACTTGGGGACATGTGCAAAAGGGTGAACAAGCAATTACATTACTTTCTGCCTTTGAACTCCGTTACATTATATAGTTTTAATTGGAGCAGAAAGCTCACTCACTCTTAATGTCTAAATACTTCTTAAATAACAGAATCAAACATCTGACTTCATGACATAAATACTTCAAATGCCTATTAGGAATTTTTACATGAATTTACGTTTAAGTCTAATATTTTAAGATACAAATTGTTTCACAATGTACATCAACACTATATCAACCACAAATCTATTTATTTATTCTCTTTTTCCAAAAACATTTAATAATTATGACTAATTCAAAGTAGATTTTATCAAATATAAGATAGAAAAAGTAGTATAACAACGTGACTAGCTTCTTTACTTCAATTTTTTTTTAAAAAGTTTAATTAGTCATTTCATGACCACACTTTTCACTAAGAATATGCTACTGTATGCAGGCTACCCCAATGTCTAATTCAATGTGGTAAAGATTTGGCAGTCTACGATACCAATCATTGATCAATTTGTGAGTAAACTTCTTCTTCAACTCATCATTCTTTTGTGAATATATTTAAGAAATATCACAATTCACATGTTTTTAAAATATTTAAGAATGCTTTAATTTATTTTTACTATTATGAATATTTATACATTTTTGAGTGACTTTAAATGTAATTGGTAAGTTTTTCTCCTAATTCTCATTCTCTTTCAGATACTTCAATAATATATTCATTTTTTGGGTTTAATCTACATAATTGTTGTCTAATTCATATTTTTATGTCTACTTTTATTTCTAGAGTTTTATATCGATTTTTGAACCTATTTTGGAAGAGATTCATGTTTGAGTCTGTGGATCGGTTTTCCCAATAAAGAGTGGTTTATCATTTTCTTTTATTGATGTTGTATCTTTTTTTACGGATTAGGTCATTAGGATGACAAACTTATCACCAGGTAAGAAAATATGGACGTCAAGTTTTGTAAATATATGTTTGATCGAGTATATGAGAACATTTTTTGTTTGTTGATTTCATAGTATATAAAGATAAATGCAAGTTAAAGGGGTTAACTTTTTTTTATATATATTGTGCAGGATTTAGAAGTATTAGCAAATTAAAGGTGTTTAATAGCAACAAAGAGTCTTTATTTATGCCCCAGCCCACCAGTTTCCTCTCTTTTGTTGCCACATATTTGAATTGTTGTTGCAAGGATTATGCAAAGGATTAATATGCTTCATATTTGAACGGTTGTGCAAGGATTATGCAAAGGATTATGCAAAGGATTATGCAAAGGATTAATATTTGAACCTATGTAAGGATTAGGCGAATGTAAATTTATATATTTTCTTCACAAGTTCAATGAGATCAAAATTTAGACATGGTCAAAATGTCATTTAACTTCTATGTTTCACTGACTTTCATTAATAATAATGTAGTTTTTGGTGCAATGTAGAAGATTAAAAAATAATATATCAAATTTTGAAATAAACTTAATATTCATCTTAATTCGTGAAACTCTTTCTACTTTCTTCATTAATTGAATATAAACTAAAAATTTAAATATAATAAAAAATTCGATAACTTGAATAATTAATCCGTTGTATGCAAATTTTACATTGAAAGTAAATAACATTTTATTTAAGTTAATTAAAAATATGTAAATATATTAACTCGATATTTCATTATATTGGCCAACTACAATTTATTTATTTTATTATTTTGAAAATTTAAATATTAATTTACCTTTTTAAAAAAGAGCTTCATACATGCCACCACTCAATATTAATTCAACTAACTATTACACATAAAATTTGAAAAAAAAAAGCATTCTATTTGACTGGAGGATGTGAAATTTTTGAATTTTAATATATATTCGACATAAAAGTTAAAAATAAAACTTTAAAGTATTTATTCTACGTTAAAAAAAAAGATAAATAAAAATTTATGAATAAATTTAAAACACTTAAATTTTGATAATAATTTTATTATTAAAATATATTAATTCAAAGATCCCGCGTAGTCGCGGATTTCATACTAGTATACAAAATAGACATGTCAATAATCATTACCATCACAGCACCTAACTTTTATCAAAAAATTATCCAAATGGTACCTAAAAGAATCAAAATATCTTTAAAAATGTATATACCGACATTTCAACCGACGAGGTCACCAACTTAGAAACTAACATGAGTGTATAAAGAAAGAAGACATTAAACTCCATAAAGTACCCAGGATATAAAATTAATAGAAAAGTTGTTGATTTATCGGTAAAGATTTTAAATTGTAAAATTTAATTATTCCACTTATATAATTAATTAAGGGAGAGTTAATAGAGTGTTTTCAGGATTATATAAATAATTTGCATGATCAATTAATAAAATATCCTAAAAAGTATTGTCAAAATTCAACTAAGCTACTACGCAAAGTTAAATAACGTTTACGATGTGACATATTACATTTATATGTACGTATAAAAAATAAATCTTAGTAACTATTAAGTTTATGAGCAAAATACCGTCTCATAGATCTCACTCATTAAGACAGATCTTTTTTTTATCTAAATAAACTTTCTTCTAGCATCTTTTATATCATTTGCCATGATGTTAGCACTTATGCCTTGACGCATTGGTGTAAGAACTTGTGTATCGGGTTCGAGGCCTTAGAACTAAGTAATCAACTTTTATTTTTTAAAATTATTACTTTTTATTATTATTATTTTTAATAATCAAATATGTTATAGATCTTGTAATTTTTTAAACGGAATTGTATTTTAAAAAAATTATTCATTAATTTTTTTAAAGCAATAACACATTTAATAAAAATTGATATTAAAGAAAGAAAAGAGATAATCGTCAACTATTTCGGAAACAATTAAAAGATAGGTAAATAAAATGTGATTACATTCTTACAAGTTTGCATGTTGTCTTACACAAGCTGTATGTGTACAACTGGTTGCCTACCTCTTACATCACTAGGGCAAGGATGAAAATATCGATATCGATAAAAATATCGGTGCCTCAAATTTACGGATATATCGAATATCAATATCGATATTGGTAAAAATTTAAAAAATCACAGAAACTTGAAAAATGTAGAAGAAAATTAATTAATTAACTTTTCAATATATTATAACTAATTTAATATATAAATACACTTTAAAATCTCAATAAAACTCATAACACATGATAAGCAAATCAATAACAACATATTTAAATAGTCTGGAGTCATACAATAATTACTACTTATTATTTAATACATAATAACTAATACCAAAATGATGATCTATGAGGCTCAAATGTAAAACTTGTCATGCCGTCTAGATCTAAACAATATTGGTAACACCTCATCGAATTAGAGAAATTTTTTTCTGAACATAGTTTTGAATGTGCCAGTAGTACGTTGTTCTATCTTGTCCAACTATTTGACCATGGATTAGATAGTATGGGATAATCCAATCACTATTTTGTTGAGGCATGATTAAACCCTATTGATTTACTTAATAATAATAATATTAATGAAAAGTATTAACAATTTTAATAAAAAGTGATAATTAATTAATCAAACGTAAAATAATCTCACCATGAGATGGTTTCATGCAAGTGTTTTTTTATTTTTTATTTTTAAATTAAACATATTAATAACAAAAAAAATGTATTTGGTTAGTAAAAGTAAAACAAGAAATTATTTTATTTTTTAAATTATAGATAATTTTTGGATATTCGATATATCCTCAATATTTTATCGATATTGTGTTGATATTTCTTCGATATATCTCGATATTTGGAAAAATTTGAACTGTGATAATTCGTTATTTATATTGTTACCAATATTTCTCGATATATCCTCGATATCAGAAAAGATATATTTTTCCCCATATCGATATCGATACTCTAAAAAATAGATATATCGTGGATATATCGGGATATTTTTGTCCTTGCACTAGGGTCACTACTGAGCATCCCGTGCTGATTTACAAGATAGGGAAGAACCTGCATTTCAACCTTGGTGAAGTGATTTACAAGAATCTGATTAGTTATGGCAGAAATATTTCCAAGATTTACAAGTTATCATACCCTGCCCTGATCCATTACTTGTTGTCGGATCAAGGTGCTAAGAAAGGTAAGGGTGATTTCCTGCCATTGAGTGCTCTGGTTTTAGGTATTGTTAAACCCCTCCTTGAAGGTAACCGTTTTATTGATCTACCCTATGTGAACCATGCTCCTGAACCTGAACCTCTGAATGTTTCCCCTGATGCCGGCAACACCATTGTTCCCACGGATGCATCTGCTCATGCTGGAGTAGTAGTTTCTGTCACTATGCATCATAGGTATATTGAAGAGCAAACTACTGCCCTTGCATACTAAGTGTCTCATCTAAGACTCCAAGTCTCTGCTTTGAATAGGCAAGCTACTGGCTAATACAAAGAGCTCAGTTCTGGACTGGTTTGCTATCCACACCAACAGGGAGAGAGGTACCTGATACTGCCCAAAATGCTACTGTTGAAAGCTCAAGCTCAGGGGGTGTTGTGATATAGGACATCGTTGAAGAAGAAAATGTTAATGCTGGTGCTGCAGGTGCTGCTGTTGATATTGCTGATAATGCTACAACTTAGGAGGAGTAAAAGCATGATGTTGATGTTGATTGTTGAGAGTAAGAATTCACATATTTTGAACTCTGATTTATATGGGTATTTAGTATGATTTAGCTGTATATTGAGGTAAATTGAGATATGTATGGAAAAGCCACGAATCAGATGCTACTGGGGTTGTTTGAGCATAATTTCACAGGACTACAGGTCAAAAAGTGCTCAAAATTGGAAAGCACAATTTTTGAGACATAGCTCGACCAGAAGAAGCATAGCTTGATCAAACATAGGCTGGTCGAGCAACATAGGGGAAGTTGAGCGGGGCGTTTTGGATTACAGAGGTGCTGCTCACCTCTACCAAGATAGGTTTGCTTGACCAAGAGCAATTTGGTCGAGTCAAGCAAGATGTGAAGATGAAGTTTAAGTTTACAGACACGCAGCTCGACCACAGCTCGACCAAGGCTGACCTTGCTCGACCAAGAGCATTCTGGTCGAGCACGGATACGTCAGCTCTAAATCTTGAGATTTCATCTCCAGTGCATGTATATTCATATTTTCTACAAAAAAAGCTCAGTAAAGGTCCATAAGGAGAGTTTAAAAGTATAAAAGTGGATGTAGATCACATCAAGAAGAGAGTTAGATTCCACATCTATCCTACACCATATCCAAACCCTAACTCCATCTTACGGAGATATCGAGAGAGATTTGTCTAGCGAATCAAGTGAGAATCAATTGAAGATTCAAGATGGAGAGAGACGCGATGGTGACCACATCTAGGGTTTACTTCGCATTTTAATTTATCTTGTAATTTTCAAGACTATGGGTAAGATCAATCCAATCACCATGAATGTTCTTCAAAGCATCATGGGCTAGAACCGCTTCGGTAGTCCTAGGGTTTATGAAGGTTTTACAAGTTAATTGAACTTCTGTGTATACTCTATACAATACTACTTGTTGTTTATTCTATATAGACTATGCATTTTTAATCCATATTCAGAGTCGTTTTATGCATCTTCAACTGTTATATAGAGTCTGAATATATATCTTGGTTATTGAGCGCATTCACTGCTGAACATGATTCCACGTTTTGATTCCAAGTGAGGGGACTCCGAAACTTCATTAGAACTATCTTATATAAATATTTTTTAATTGAATTGAATTCATGTTAGTAAGTACGTAGGATAAAGAGGAAAATTTCATAGTACCTATTGTTGGAATGTATACTAAAAGTCTTGCTTTTAGTATGTACAATGTTTATAATATTTGAAATGAGAATCATGTGATCAAACGTTTGTAATTGTATTATTGCAAAAGTCCATTTACTTTATACTGTAGATAATATGGTGTGTGGCATCTCACGGAAGATCATATTATCGGCTCCTTATAAAGTATAAACAGATATTCACAACCGAGATAGATGGGGACTATCTATCGGTATGGTTGTAGTGTAATTTGGCATTAGTATGTCTTTGCTATAAAATTGCACTAGTGCACTTTGTGTGCATTGAGCAGGACCGCCATTAAGATCGTTTGGTTTATACTGACTATATAATAGAACTTGATCTCTGTTATTATGGATGTTCATACTCTTAATCCCTATACAATAATCTCGACACGTAAGCCAGTATTTATTTTTTTAATTCATCAATGGGTGGGATTTAATTATTAAATCAATATACTCGGTGGATTAAGAGATGGTGTTGTCTCTATGGTGTGCTGTTGATTGTAGAAGGAATCTGTGTCCTAACAGAATTGGTTGATGATGTCCCCTTGAGGAGCTCATAATGATTATCACGTAAACTCTACAGGTGGATTTATTCCGGCATGATAATAAGGTTGAGTGTTACTACTCTTGGTAATTATATTAATTAATGAAGTTGTCAGTAACTTAATTAATTAATGGGCATTGAATCTTAAACACGGGAAGATTAACGAGCTCATTATAAAAAGGAGCCCATAAACGTAATTTGGGATTAGGGTGGCAGTGCAATAATATTTCTTTAGTGGAATGATTTATTATTATGGGGCTTAAGTATAAGTTTTGGGATAAACTTGGATACTTAAACCCAATGGGAGGCCAAAACCCTAATTTCACCTCTTGGTCCCTGTTGTAGCCTATAAATAGTCAATCTCAGCCGCCCAGTAACTTGATACACATGACATAAATACCATGAGTTTGAGAGAGCTACAGATTGAGATCGTCTCATAGATCGTTGCCCACACAACGTCGAGACATGGCTTAGGAATACAACATAAGACCGGAAGATCGTTTACTGTTTCTGTCCGCCAAATTCCACAATTTTTATAAAATCATGCATAAGTCCAAACTGGACATGTGATATACTGACGAAAAGCCACGGAAGGGAGGACTATTTTGGCTTATAGATCACTCCAATCGGAGATCGGATGAGGAAGTTATGTCAAAACCATGCGACTGCGCAGGTTGCAGACGAGAATGCTTCTTCTTCAATATACCCTGGAGAAAGGTAATACGTTTCTATGATTTCTTGCTTTCGCTGATTTAGAAATGCATGGAACCCTAACAGTTCATGTTAACCAAAAGATCCAAATGCCAACAATTGGTATCAGAGCATAGGTTCTATGGCTAAACGTGATATGTTAGGATAGGGTTTATGTGCATATGTGATTTATTTTGTAATTGAATCGCATGTGGCTAGCTAGGTTTTGGTTTTATGAATTGAATCTGTGATATCCCTATGAGAATTCTTTTCATCTATTATCGGAAAGTGTTTATGTATCATCGTCGATACCTGTTCACGCCTATGATTCATGAAAACCCTAAATCGGTGAAAGTTCATGGCTACATATGTTGGTGCTTGGTATCAAAACTAACACGATATACTACGAACGGCGGCACGGAACGACTGTGGTGAGAGCCCAAAAGGTGGCGCAAGATTGGCGATGCATCGGTGCATGTTGCAAGGTTATTGCCATGTTATGATCAGTCCTAGGGTTTTGGTGAAAGACACCGAGCTTGTCTGGTGAAAGCAGCATGGGTGGATCAAGCGTGGATCATTCACGGAGGTGAAGACACATGCTCCACCGTGGGATGGCGCTGTATTCACCCGCAGGGCAGAAATAGGACAGGTGGCTATTTTCCAGAACACTGGCGGCGTGTGACCGCACAACGTGAATAGCGTGGCGGAATCAGCGCTGTGCAGTCAGGGTTGCAAGGAAACAAGGCCTGTGCATTGCTGTCCAGTGCTAGATGTGATGATATTCTAGTGGCTGCTGACGATAGTGACTGGAGAAAACCCATGATCACTGGTAAACAAACTTGTCGACGTGGTTAATGGCGTGGCAGGTAGACACGATCTACGATGGCTTGCGGAGTTTCGGACAGGGAATGCACTGTTCCGAGCGAGTCTTCCCCTGTTTTTGGGTGGGTCTTCTTGATTGCCGATCGAGTTGAGTTTGATGTGCGGCGCTGCACCGGCGATCGACAGCTGGAGAAGCGTTCTTCATCGATGAGCGGCGTTGATGCTGGAAGCAGCTTGTCGGCAAGAATTATACTGCAGACTGGCTTCAGTGATTGGCGTGGCTGGCAACAGATTCGCACGGCGGAACATGACTACTGGCGGGCGCAAGCATCACGCTGACTGGTGAGAAACGTTGCTGGGTGGCGCTCGGTGTAGTGCTGTTGCTGGATGTGAATTTTTATTTCTGGCAGAACTGCAAGTTGGTGAAGTGGATGGCGGGACGTTCCTCGTACAACTGGGAAGCGGACGGCTGTGGTCTGATCAGCTGATGAAGGATATCTTTGTGCAGTTTTTCTCTCCATTGGAATCGTTAACTAGATTGCTTAGATCATTAGTTTTCTTCCTGCCTACGTCTTGTTTAGTTGCTAAATTGGTTTGTTGACCAAGTCACTTTTATTTGGCAATTATTTTTTTCCTTATATATATAATTGTTATAATTGTTTTATTTGTCAATTATTAATATATATTTAGATTGTATGTGCTATTTGATTTAGTGCCTTATTTGTCGTAATAATAGCATGTCTATTAGCGTATTTTATATCTGTTATATTGTATGCATACAAAAATCCTCTTGTTAAATAACTAAGTGGGAGAGGGATTGATCATTAATTCTTCGGCCTCCATTATTGATTTATTGTGTGATGCAAGTAAGCTTATGAGTTGGGTATAGTGCCTTCCTCCCCAACGGATGAGTTTTATTTGTGGATCACTGGAATAAATTTAATTAAATAATTATTATTTGTAATGTGATGCAAGTAAGCTTATGAGTCGGCTATAGTGCCTTCCTCCCCAACGGATGAGTTTTATTTGCGGATCACTGGTACAAATTAATAATTGATGATTATAGGAAATTATTTGATGGCGTGTGAACTTCTCCAACTGTAAGGTACACAAACTTGGGTAACGTACTTGTATCAAATAATGGTATACACTTAGGTGAAATTAATATGTATCCACCCCAACGGAGTCACTGCTATTAAATTGCATGGCTAAAGGACAACCGACTATTAATCATTCAGTTATAAGGTTAATTATGACGTATGGAATTAATGGGTAAAACTTTCTCTTGCGAATGTTAGGGTTTGTATACGTCCACACTAACATGGCATGCAAATTCACAGTGCTTGAGATGTCGGTGAATTTATTTTATATTGTTTATTGAGAGAATCAATATAAAATTTGAATTCGAGAGTTTGATCATCGTATTTATTTACTTGATTCTCTAAATTTTCAAATAGTTTATTCCACTTATTGTTAACTGAAAATAATAATATTTACTTGTCCTAAATATATGATTAGAAAAGAATCTTGATTTTAATTCTTACTGCTTAAGAAAATATTAAAATGTGTTCTCACTAAGGATGTCCTCTGATGTCCATTTAACTCTCTAGTGAAGAGTTGAGAAATTCATATAAATATGATGGTCTCATGCGACTCTTCGGATACTTGAGAAATAAAGAAATGTAAGGGGTCGTGGATAAATTTGATGAATGAATTGAAAATACTTGGAATAGAAATTGAAGGGGAAACCTAGGTCAATTTATCCTTCGTAATTTGCCTAGATGTTTTGAGCAAGTTCCACCTGAAATACAAGAGATTGTATATGGTGGAAAACTTCTGGCAAAATATGTGGCAAAGGAAATTCAATTTCATCAAGATGTGAACAATTATCTTATTCACTAGTTATTAAAGAATGATTAGTGATGGCATCTGCTGACACGTATGCAACTAAGTGATGATGAGATTACTGTATACATGGTAATGCTACGAAAGAGTGGTTGTTGCAGTGGGAGTTGTTTATTTATCACACGATAGGAATAAACGTTTGATTTTGAGGAATTGTCTTTACGTATGTTTTCATAGAAAGAATTTCATTTCGGTTTCTATGCATTTACGGATGGATACTCTATTTTATTTAAATGACATGGTCATTATAATGAAGGATGGAACTATAATCTGTTATTGTACGATGGTGACAATTTGTACACTCTTAAATCATGTTTATCCCATGGATGCAATAAATAGTAATTAATAAAGCATCTTCTAATCATAGTAAGAGAAAGGAACCTTCGGAAATGAACCAAACATACTTTTGGCATTCTAGAATGGATCATTTTACTTAAGTACGATTCGAAAGTTGATAGCCGATGAACCGTGAGGTTTATTGGAAGTGGAAACTATTACTTTCGACTTTTACTTAGAAGTGAGTATGATTAATTGCCTTTTCAAGGCAAAGGGGTATAGAGCCATGTAAAGATATGTTGGAAATAGTTCATTCTGATTTAAGCGTAACTAAAATTATCATATTGAGAGGTGGTTATGAATATTTGACGATTATTCTAGAAACGTGATATATTTATTTAATGAACTGCAAGTCTGAGTACTATGATTAAATCAAAAAGTACATGGCTGATGCAGTGAAGCATCATGATAAATATATCAAGTCATTACGATTTAATCGTGTGACAAATACCTCTTAGATAGTAGGAGCTAATTATCAGAGGTTGAGATTTAATCCCAAATAGTCTGCACCGGGTAAATCCCATCAGAATGGTGTGACAGAAAGAAGGAATAGGACTCTTATGGAAAAGGTTCGATAGATGATGAATTATTTGGAATTACTAAATTTATTTTATGGGTAAGCCCTAGAAACAGCATGACATATGATGTTTGTCTGTTTGTGGGATATTCTAGAAAAATAAAGGGTGTTTATTTAAAAATCCATAAGATCAGAAGCTGATTGTTAACACAAACACTAGATTTTTGGAAAGAAGACTATGTAATAAATCACAAAATCATGTATAGAATGTTCTAAGAAGGTATGAGAACAGAAACACAAATTTTAGTACCAAGAATACAAGAGGACATACCATAAGTAAACTGCATCACGTGTCACGTCTGATACACAATTGCATGTAGTACCTTATCGTAGTGGGAGGGTTATTTTACAACCAAAAAGATTTATATTTTGGGAGAGTCATGAGACTTGGTCCCTAGTAAATATGAAATCTGCTCATGGACATGACGAAGCACTACAAGATCGAAATACGGAATCTTAGCAAGTTGCAATGAATTCAAAATCATCTATGGGAGCTTGTAGAACCATCAAATGGTGTAAAAGCCATTAGGATGTAAGTGGTTGTACGATGAAGCAACCAGAGTGATTCATTGCATAGAGCTAAGAGCATTTTGAGTGTAAGCTTAAAGTGTCCATCAATGGACTAAAGCAAGCTTCAAGATTATCCGTTTTGATAAGGAAATCCAATCATATGGATTTAATCAATGGTCGGATACAACTTGTGTATTGAAAAGAGTGACAGAAATATGGTGGTATTTCTTGTATGTACGTAGATGATATCTTGCTCATTGGAGACAATGAACGAGTATTGTCTGGCGTATGGGTATGGTTCACTAAGTAGTATGAAATGAAGGACTTAAGAGAAGCAAAATATATCCTTGCGATCATGGTAATAAAGATCACAAGATAGGATGTTATGCTTGTCTCAAGCTTCATAAATTATTACAATCCTCACTCGTTTTAGCATGTGATTTTATCTAAGGATTTGTGTCTTAGGATACAAAAGAAGATAAAATATATAAAGGCAGTTCCCTATGCTTCGGCAATAAGAAAGCTTAATCTATGGAATGCTATGCACAAGATTGGATATCTATTTTGCCAATGGCATAATCAGTGGGTATCAAGGTAACTCGGAACAAGAATATTGAATTATGATAAGACATATTTGAAGTTCCTGAAGAGGACTAGAAATTATATGTAAGCTTACCGAAATAATTCATTACTTCTTGATGGTTACTTAGATTTGGATTTTCGAATCATAGGGACGGTAGTAAATCCACCTCAAGGTTATGTGTTTAATGGAACTAGATTCATAGTATGGAGCAGTGTCATATAGAAACATATTTCGGACTCCACCATGAAAAGAGGATAATATTAGAGTCTTGTGGCGGCTAAAGTATATGTATGGTTCTAGAATCTTCGTAATGGACTGAAATGTGATTCTGAGTTTGCCTAAGGTTATCATAATTTATTGTGATAATAATGGTGCAGTTGCAAACTTGAAGAAATCACGAGTACATAAGGAAATTAAACACATTGATAGCTAGTACTACCTGATACGAGAAATCATATAATGAGGGGAAGGTTGTTGTCGCCTAGATTGCATCGGTTGATAACCTAGTAATCCTTTTACAAGGACCTTAAGGCGAAAGCTTTTAATGGTCAAGCAGTGGGAGTGGTATTCAGATGTATGGCAGCAGATATGGCAGCATAGTCTTTTAGTATAAGTGGGAGATTTTTGGATTGTATACTAAAAGTCTTGCTTTTGGTATGTACAATGTTTATAATATTTGAAATAAGAATCATGTGATCAAACGTTTGCAATTGTATTGTTGCAAAAGTCCATTTACTTTATACTGTAGATAATGTGGTATGCGGCGTCACATAGAAGATCATATTATCGGCTCCTTATAAAGTATAAACAGATGTTCACAGCCGAGATAGACGGGGAATATCTATCGGTATGGTTGTAGTATAATTTGGCGTTAGTCTGTCTTGACAATAAAATTGCACTAGTGCACTTTGTGTGTATTGAGCAGGACCGCCGTTGAGATCGTTCTGTTTATACTGACTATATAATAGAACTTGATCTTTGTTATTATGGATGTTTGTACTCTTAATCCCTATACAATAACTTCGACACGTAAGCCAGTATTTATTTCTTTAATTCATCAATTGGTGGGATTTAATTATTAAATCAATATGCTCGGTGGATTGGGAGATGGTGCTGTCTCTATGGTGCGCTATTGATTGTAAAAGGAATCTGTGTCCTAACGAAATTGGTTGATGATGTCCCCTTGAGGAGATCATATTGATTATCATGTAAATACTGCAGGTGAATTTATTCCGGCATGATAAAAAGGTTGAGTGGTACTACTCTTGGTAAATATATATTAATGGAGTTGTCAGCAATTTAATTAATTAATGGACATTGAATCTTAAAAACGAGAAGATTAACGGGCTCATAATAAGAAAGAGCCCATAAACATAATTTGGGATTAGGGTGGTAGTGCAATAATATTTCTTTAGTGGAATGATTTATTATTAGACTTAAGTATAAGTTTTGGGCTAAACTTGGATACTTAAGCCCAATGGGAGGCCCAAACCCTAATTTCTCCTCCTGGTCCCTATTATATACAACCTATAAATAGCCAATCTCAGCAGCCCAGTAACTTGATACACAAGACATAAACACCATTAGTTTGAGGGAGCTGCATATTGAGATCGTCTCGTAGATCGTTGCTCACACAACATCGAGACGTGGCTTAGGAATACAACAGAAGACCGGAAGGTCATTTACTGTTTCTGTCTGCCAATTTCCACAATTTTTATAAAATTGTGTGTAATACCAAACTAGACGTGTGATATACTGACGGAAAGCCACGGAAGATAGAATCATTTCGGCATATAGATCACTCCAATCAGAGATCGGTTGAAGAAGTTATGGTAGAAAATGTGCGACTGCGCAGGCTGCCGGCGAGAATGCTTCTTCTTCAACATACCCTGATGAAAGGTAATACGTTTCTATAATTTCTTGCTTCCGCTGATTTAGAAATACATGGAACCCTAATGGTTCACGTTAACCAAAAGATCCAAATGCCAACACCTATAAAGGGAGATCATATCGGGTTAGAGTACTTAGTGCATGGGAAATAATTGACAATGACCTATAAAGGGGGGTGAAATTGTGTTCTTGCTCCTAGGTTATTCACACGTGTTACATGCTTATTTACTTGTGTCTATAGATTATATTTGCATGGCTTAGTGATGCGTCCATATTTCGTTAGGCAGAGTCAAACATTGATGCACAGAAGGGAGATTAATTAGTGAAACCGTATGGTCCGAAGAACTACCTATCTTCTCACTTGTTTAAATCTCGATAATTCTCTACTGTTTTCTATTTTATTCGTTATTTAATTATTTGTTTAGTAGATTAATAATAATTCCTCAATTGAATTGCCAAACAATAGTTTTAATTAATTTAGGTAATAATAAATTGATAATCAATCGTCCTTCTTTGGGTTCGATAAATATAATTTGGTCGCTTACCGAAGTTATGATTAGATCCTTCATACTTTGGGATTAATTGTGTATTGAGATAGTATAGATAGACTCGGAAGAAGTATTGGAGGTCCCGTCGACAGAAGTGGTGGCATCAAGAGCACCTAGAGTTATATTGCAGAATTGAAAAGGATGAGAAAGAAGTATGTTAGGAATAATATTATGTTAAAGTCGATGTTTAATTACTAATATTTCTTTTCATTTGAATGGAGATGGCAGTGGATTGAGTTTGGTAATTTCAAAAATTGGATTATTCCTAATCTGCGTGCATATAAATGTTTATTCCAATTACCAATCGAACATTAGTTTAACACTCTGGCATTACTTCTTCTTCTCTATAAACCCACCCTAAAAACCCTAATTTGAGCATCCAAGAGGAGAAGCAAGAAATGCTAATTGTCGCAGAAGAAGAAGACTACTGCCCCATGAGTTGAATACTGCCCCATGAGTTGAATACATGCAAATATTTTATTTATTATTTTTTACAGGTGGGATGAAATTTGACAGTCAAAATTGAAATGTCGGTATCTAGGGCAGCTTCCTACTGCTCAGTGGTTCAATTTGCAAATCCGTATTAAAGTGGTGTACTATTTTGCAAATTCTCATAAGTTTAGACTAATTCGCAATTGAAGTAAAGGTTGAGTCCTTCTGGCAATTAACCTTTTTAATTCACTAATGTATACATATTCATCAATAAGAGAGTTAGTTTTTGGTGCACTCGAACGCACAAAATATTCAAAAGATTTTATGCTGTATTTTATTTTAAAAGTTATTCATTTTAATTAAAAAGGATATTATTTTTCATTGAAAGAGAAATTTGTGATATGAAGGTATTAGTATTTACCTTTATTTTTATTCAAAAAATAAAAACTATAAATTTATATACTAAAAATATATCATTCTATATACAAACGTATAATATTTGGATAGAGACCTTGATCCACTGGCTTACATTTGTACGCTCAAACGCATGCTAGAATTTTCTACTCTCTTCGTCCACCTGCTAGGGTCTACTTTTATCATTTTGAAATCCGCCCCAAAGAGTCTTATTTTTCTTTTTAAACATATGAGACCCGCATACATTACTAATACAACTAAAATATAGGATCCACATACCCCACTAATATAACTACTTATGTTTCTCTCGCTAAACTTTTCTCTTCTCCCTCTCTCTAAAGTTTTTCTTTAAATTTGCCTTAGCCGTCTGGTATCAATGGAGAAATTCATTGCCGCTGGCCATGTTCCCTTGTTATCTACAACAAGCATTGTGCTGTCTCCGATGATAGCTCCAGATTCGTGCTCGCCTCTTAATTTCAAGCATGCGGTTCAAGACGGTGCTCTGTCTTGCTCTGCGCGCCTTCGGCGCACCTCACACCAACTACGACATCAGTCACGGCGAAGGGTTCTACTTCTCCTTCTCCAGAATCGAGGGTTTCTCTTTTTGAATTATTCAAGGACGATTCAAACACTACTGAGGTTTTTCCCTTTGTCTGCTTAAAAAAGGGGATCTCTATCTCAATTGATGATTCATATTATAAGCATCGGGTCAACCTGTGTTCTTTTTTTATCACTCTCCGTCTCCTGGTGGACCAAGGTCAGAAGCCGATTTCTCAATCTACTCTTGAAAGTCGATTGTGTTCGCTGTGGTAAATCAATTCCATTCAAGTAATTCCTCTGGGGCTGGGTTACTATAACGCATACATTGTTGATTCTAAGCATAGAGATTCTATTTTGAAGGATGATGAGCGTTTTCTCAACGCACAAAATTAATCCTGAAATATAAGGATATCAATTGTAGTCTCGATAGGTGACCAAGTGATTATCGAACCTGAGGGACAGATTATTATCAATTTAATTATATTCTAATTAACTAAGAATATGTTGGCAAATTGGTTTGGAATAGTTGAGAAACTAAATAGCATATAATTTAAATAACGAATTAAATAAGCAAGCAATAGAGAAAATACGGTTGTGATCAAGTAAGAAATTAGATAGTTCTTCGGATCATCCAGTTTCACTTATTAATTTTCTTTCCATGTTTTGATGTCCCGACTCTGCCATGTGGTCTATGGACGCATCACTAAACCATGCAAATTCACTCTATAGACACAAGTAAACATGCGTATGACACGTGTGAATATCCTCAGAGCAAGAGATATAATTCACCGTGCACTTAGTACTCTAACCCGATATGATCTCCCTCTATAGGTACTATGACGTTATACTCTTTATCCTACTTATTAACCCGAATAATATTCAATTAACAAGTATTCATATAAGATAGTTCTAATAAGACTTTGGAATCCCTTCACTTAGAATTATAACATATAATCCTGCTCAGCGGTGAACGTACTCAATCAATAACCAAGCTATGTATTCAGAATCTACACAACAGTTAATGATGCACAAAACGACCGTGAGTATGAATTAAAAAGGCACAATCTTATATAAAATAAACCATAAGTAGTGTTGTACGGAGTTTACACATAGAAATTCAATTAACTCACAAAACTTTCATAACCCTAGAACTACCAGAGCGGCTCTAGCCCATGATTAATCTAGGAACAATCATGGTTAATTGGTATGATCTTACTTGACGTGCTAGACGAACCTCTCTTCACGACTCCTTCGGTTGATGGTAGGGTTTCGGTGGTGGATGGATGATAAATGATGTCTCCCTTTTCTCCTGCGAAGGCCCTTCTTTTATACTTGTGGAACCTCCTTATGGGCTTAGGATAGGCTTTTGCTTGAAGCATACGTTAAATTTGGTAAGAAAACTCTGAAATTACCATAAATAGAAGCAGCGAGAATCCGCTCGACCACACCTGGACAAGTTGAGCAAGGCTTCAAAATTGAGCAATGGTCGAGCAAACTCTCTGTACAAGTTTGCACATTTTTCTCGAGTCGTCCTCATCTGCTTGACTAGAGTGATGCTGGTCAAGCAACATCTCCAAGTCAAGCAAGCTCTCTGTAAGAATTGCACATTCTGCTCGACTTGACCACCTCCGCTCGACCAAATCAATGATGGTCGAGTAATGCTTGGAAGTCGAGCAATTCTTGGAAATTGCCTCAAAAATCATGTCTTCAACTGAGCCCTTTCGATCCGTTTTTCTGTACAAATACACTCAAGAAGCCCCTGTTTTCTTTGATTCGTGGCTTTTCGTAAATATTCCAATTTGTCTCAATAAAAGACTCAATCGTACTCAATTTCCACATAAATCAAAGCCCAAAATACGTGAATTTACACTATCATCAAAGGACATAACTTTTGATTTGGATTTTGGTAAGATTAGGGCCTCGAGATGGCTCCCTGCTTTCAATCCTTACACTGCTCAAACCTCAATTGTTTCTGTATGGGTAAGGATTTTTGAGTTGCCATTTGAATTGTGGACCAAGCGTATTCTCATGTCTATTGCTGCTTCAATTGGGTCCCCAATCAGAATTGATAACAGAGCATTGGACGATTCCCTGGGCCATTTTGCTCGCGTGCTTATTGATTTAAACTTACAGAACGATCTTCCTGATAAGATTACTATTGATATTCCTTCTTCTTCAATTACAATCTCAATTGGATATGAAAACCTCCATGCGTTTTATTATTCTTGTCATATTGTGGGTCATGTTGATTCAGATTATAGGAAAGGTAAACGCAATACTCCTCCGGCACAGAAGCGTCGTGCTGATGGCGAGGCCTTTAGGCCCCAGAATAAGAAAGTGTGGAAGGCTAAGGAGGTACATGGTCCTGTTCATTCTGAGATGGGACAGGGTGTATCTGTTGCAAAAGACTTGGTTGATCCAATGCTGCTGCTATGATAGCCTCACTGGCTCAATGTTCTACTCCGTTGGTAACATCAAACTTGTTTGGGTCATTGGGTGATAATATGGAAGAGGAAACTTTACCCCTTATCCATACTAACACCGAATAGGCCTTGAAAGACTCTTCGATTCAATTAGCCCCACAGCCTGTTAACAAGTTTGTCGTGCTTGATGGTCATCATGCTACTGTTGATCACTCTATTCATCTCTGAATGTACCGACTTCGAACCCTTTTGAAATGTTGATGGACACATTTGATGACTCTTAGAACCAAGTTACTTTGGAGGCTACTTTAGCTTCTGTAGATACAGATAAAGCTGCTTCTGAGATTAACCTTCACCAGGTAGAGAATATAGATGAAGCGGTTCCTATTGGCAAGGGATTAATGAATTTGCATCCCATCCAGCCCTCTTCTAATAAGTTCAAGGCTTTGGAGCAAAGCTTCCAAATAGCTGTGGACTCTTACGAGGACAACACTCATCGAACTAGCAACTCCTCGATTATTACGAAACCTGGTATTGTCCATGTGATTCCTAAGACAATTTATACAGACTACGCAGAGCTTCCTTCCAAGGGGACCATGGAGGAATTCTCAACACTGGAAAGCAGTGTTAAATCAAAAAGAGGCAGGCCCCCTGGTAAAAAGAATTTTTTCCAACCAGCCGCCGCTAAGCCCAATACCCGACTTCAAGCGAAGCTCAATCCTCTAAATCAGAATCCGCATGAATCGGTAGATAAAATGGAACTAACTGCAACCATGGAATTACAGAGAAGACAAAATGAAAATGGTTGATTTTTAGTCTATTTTTAAAGCCACCTGTTTTGGCTTTTTTTAAAAATAAGTTTGCCATTATGTTAAACATCTTTTGTCCCCTTTTCTCTCCCCTTTCTTATTTTTATTTTTATTTTAATAAAATTGACTTATTGGCTAATACAACTACTTACTACATACTATTAAATATTAATACTCATTAATCCACGTGCAGAAAGTGAATGGTACTCTTGTGGATAGATAGAAAGAATATTATTAAACGTATTTAGTGTAAGCACGTAAGTGCACAAAATATTGCATAGAGATTCTTGTTCCACCGCATGTTTCATTTCATGTTTCATATGAGATAGATGAGTGACACCTACCTCAGCTTTAAATTTGCCCATATTTCATCTCATATTCCTTGTGGGATGGGTTAACCTACAAAACATGGGTTGTATGGGAATTCTTACTCCATAATATTATGCCAAATTTAAATTCTAAAGGAACTTTCTTGTGAGACGAGTCATAGAAAGGCTGGTCGTGAGACGGATCAACCCAACATATTATCTACAATTAATTAATTATAATATAGTATAATTATGATTAGTCAACCTCCTTATTTTTAGTAGTTCCTAAATTTACTGGATGAATTCAAATCATTTAATTTTTTAGCGTGGCTATTTTTTTCACTCCGATGAATCGTCGTTGCAAATCATAATCTATCCTCATCAATGCTCGTGTGCATTACATGTGTTATAGTATGTTGTGGACAAGTTATAATATGTAAATTTTGTGTATTATGTCTTAGCTAGGAAAAATATTTCGGTGGGGTTTTAGTTATTGTTTCCATATTATTGTGTGCAATATATGTGCTATAGTATGCTAGCTAGAAGTGTATATATAGTATGTCGTTGTATGTAATTTTTGTATTAATGTATGTTACCTAAAATAATATTTCATTAATGTCGTAGTACATTATTCCCGTGTTATAGTAATTTATGTTTGTATTGCATATAGTATGTCATTTTCGTGTTATAATATGTCGCCGATCAGCTATAATATATAATTTATACGGTATATATATTGTATTGTATATTAGATGAAAGTATATTTGGTTGATGTTGTAGTACATCATTTTCGTCTTATAGTATGTCATATTCGTGTTATAGTAGGTTAGCTAAAAGGTGTACTAAGTTTGAGTTATTGTACGTTGTTTCTGTTAGATTGTATACTAAAAGTCTAGCTTTTGTATGAAAAAATATTTAACAATTTATTTGAAATGAGAATCATATGATCAAATGTTGTGCATATTATAAATTGTTTATTTATATATTTGTGCAAAAGTCCATTTACTTTATACTGTAGATAATATGTTGTGCGACAACACGCGGAATATCATATTATCAGTTTCCTTATAAAGTATAAACAGATGCTCACAAATGAGATAGATAGAGACTCTCTATCGGTGTGGTTGTAGTGTGGTTTGGTATTAGTTTATCTTGACTATAGAATCACATTAGTGCACCATGTATGTATTGAGCAGGACCGCTTGAGATCAATCGACTTGTACTGTCTATATAGGAGAACTTGATCTCAGTTATTATGGATGTTCGTGCTCTTAATCCCTATACAATAACCTCGACATGTAGGGTAGTATGTATTTCTTTGATTCATCAATGGGTGAGATTTACATGTATTAAATCAACAAACACGGTGAGTTGGGAAATAATATTGTCTCTATGGTGTGCTGTTAATTGTAGAAGGAATCCATGTCCGACATAAGTTGATGATGTCCCCTTGAGGAGCTCATACGATTTATCATGTAAATCTTGCAAGTGGATTAATTCTGGCATGATAATAAGGTTGAGTGGTACTACTCTCGGATGAGATATTAATTAATTTGAGTTGTCAGTAACTTAATTAATTAATGGGCATTGTATATCTTAAACATGGAGAGAATGTCGGGCTCATAATAAGAAGGAGCCCATAACATAATTATGGGATTGGAGAGGCAGTGCAGTAATAATATTTTAGAGGACTATATTATTATTATTGGACTTAAGTATAAGCTTTGGGCTAAGCTTGGATACTTAAGCCCAATGGAGGCCCAATTTCAATTTCTCCTCCTGGTCCCTGCTGTAGCCCACATATATAAGTTATCTCAGCTTTTTGGAACCCTCATACTCTGCGCCATTTTCAACGTGAAAGAGAGGAGAGAAAGCAGATTGAGAAGATCCTGAAGATTGTTGCCCACACAACATCATGATTGAACTTGGGGAATACAGCAGAAGATCAAGATGTTGTTCTCTGCAGTTCTTCAACAACAAACCCAGGTGAAAGGTATTGTAGACTTTGATTTATTGCTTCCGCTGATCTAGTTTACATGGAACCCTAACGGTTCACGCTAACTGATCACTATTTTCTTTCACCCTCAAGTGTAAGGGATCAATTGTAGTACGCGTGACCAAGTGAAATATCATTCCCACGAGATAGTTATAAATTTAATAAATAATTCTATAAGATAATTCAAATGCAAGACAACTCTGGGGTTTTTTTTGAAGGAAAGATTAATTAAACTAATAAAACTTAATTAAATAATTAAACTAAGCAAATAAAATAAATCACGCAGAGGAAACGATTGAGAATTCAAGAATGGAGAATTGGTAATGCTCGGACAAACAGCTTAACTATGTGGCTAATTTATCTAGACCCAAATTAATTACCTGCAGACGTTTATAAGAGGATCACTAAGCCTAGTTAAATCACCTTGATCGGGTAGGATCTAACACTTGTAATGAGCTGAAAATACTAGGATCAATAAGGAAATTAATTCTCTCTCCCTCTATAGGTACTTCATGCTAAATTCTATTAAAGGCTAGAGCACTAGACTTCCCTTTCTAGGTAAGCGATTGTTAACCCCTTTTGTCTCCTTACTAATCACCTAATTATGATGTTTTACCAAGAAATTAATATTCCAAATTGATTGTCTAACACTCTTAGGTATTATAGGTCAATCCCTAAGACTGTCACAGGAAACAACAATTGTTATGCAGAAATAAAGAATTCTATTAACTATCAATCAGTGATACCATCAAGAATAATTAAAGGAATCAAAACCCAAAAACACAATAATATGAAGTCTCAAAATATCCTCTTCAATAAGGAAATAACAATCTGCAGAATAATAAATCCAAGTTTAGGGCAATCAAATCACATAGTCAAAACTGTCTTAAAGCCTTAACATTACCAACAAAGAAGTTTAGCACATGGATTTACGAGGGCAAATCACAAAGATGTAATAAACCCTAACCATTATGCTAAAATAACAAAGATAAATAACTAAAAATAAAGAACCTTTTGAGGATTTCGTCTCTTTAATCTTTATCTCCGTTGGAATCTCCATCTCCGATGGGTGGATGATGGAATAATGGAATAATAGTGAAGATGGAATTAGGGCACGATGAGGAAGAGGGGATGATACTGTATTTGGTGAGATGTGGCGTGAATTGTATTCTCGGTTCTGCTCCCTCTGTTAGCGTCGAACGCTGTATTAATAATCTGTAAGGTTGTGACGTGATGGGCTCTTGGTCATAGTGGGCCTCTTAGTTGATCCACTCAAATATTACCATCAGCCTTAAGAATTGGGTGGATGGTAGTATTTTTACGTACAAACTCTTTCATGGAATGCTTTTAGTAGAATGTATATGGGCCAACCACTTCTTTCCATAATACAATTTCTAGCCATGTGAAAGCCCATTTGAATATTGTGGCCCACAGCTATTCACGTGGCATGCAGCTGGTGTCTTGGAAAGAAGTTTCGAAAATCTCGTTTGAAACTGCGCGATCTCACTATTTAATTCATAACTTACTCGTTCGAGCTCCGATTGAGATGATTCTTGCACCCACGCGACCCTCTCTTTTGTGGCTTTTCAACATGTACGACAAGACCGATTCGGACTTCCACATAAACACAAAAAATTATAGAACGTGGACCTCTGTTTCCTTGCATCTTTGTACAAATTCACCATTCATTCCAACTTTGCATTTCTCATCCCTTTTCCTATCAAAACACAACAAAATATCTCTCATGCACCTTTTAGTCAATAATAATTAGAAGTAATAAGATTTGTGCAAATAATATCAAATATACACTCAAAGAGATATCAAATTTGACTCAAAGTACATGAATTTCCACTTTCATCAAACCTCCCAAGCTTAAGGTGTTGTTCGTCCTCGAACAACGAAACGACAAACCAAGAGAATAATGAGATGGAAAGTCATGTTAAGGATTAAAACATCGACTAAGCCTCCAAAAGACGTAATCAATCTCAACTTGGTTTACATAACTTCAAACTCAAAAACATCAATTCATTCAAAACATGCAAGTTAAGACAAATACTTCACCAATTCAAGTGCTCAATCCACCTATGCTCACAGGATGTTATAGTGTAACTCTCACGCTCATGGTGTATAAAGTGTACACCTTTTAGGTTATATATAAGTTCTCTCAAATTCAATTCAAGTGCATGCGTAGAAATAAGCTTGCCTATTGTCTCAAGTCTCCTTTTACTTGTAGCTAGCAAATCATGAATCAAAAAGGTCTTTTTATTGGGTTGTAACGTAGGCTCTTTGGTCAAGGTAGGGAAAATATGGAGAAGTGACTCAAACTCGGATCAATCAAGTGACCATCTATCATGATCTTTTACTCTTCCTCATCACTTTCATTACAGTATAACTACTTCTCAACTCCAAATTATTCATTTCTTTCCTTCAACCACAAGAAAGAGAGAGTATTTTTCTTCTTTTCTTTCAGCATCAGGGATATTAAATTTGTGCACTACCCCACTAATATTTTTTTTCTCTCCCTTAATTTTTTTCTTTTCAACTCCTTCTTTTCCTTTTTTTTACAACTCAATAGGATTTTTATATCCTTTTCTTCTTCTCCTTTCTTCTCATTTCTTCATCTTCCTTTTCAACTCCAACATATTCATATTATTTTTCTAACCACTTCAACAATTACTCAATTGATCCAAATAACACAAAAAAAAATCAAATACTGATTAAGCTCAACGGGCTATTCAAAGAATGGATTTTTCAAGGCTCAAAGGGTTGACTAAGGATTTAATGAATTTGGGTAAAGTGTAGGGAAAAGATGGGCTAAAAATCAAAGATAGCCTAATATCATTTCCATAATTCACTAGACTATTCTCGAATATTCAAGGAGACTCAAGACAAGTTCTAGAATATACGCACAAGAATGTTACGCTCAAGAATAAAATTATCATACATCATCATGTAACATGATTTAAAGGCTCAAATCTCACTTGGTTTTTTGATAGAATAAACGAGCACTCTTCAAGGCTACGCATACATCACAACAAGCACATCAAGAACTTCAAGCACTTAAGAATTAAAGTATGTTCCCCTTATCAATCATATTCAACATCATAGGCAGAAAAATAACAGCTCAAAGATCCCCATGAAATTCAGGTCATAGAATTTAAAGTTCATGCTTCTCACTCATAAGAATTCAAAACTCACAGAAAATTTTAGAATAAGGAATGAAGTAACCTGATTTCAATCTTCTTCAAATTTTGCAAGTTCACTTTGTCACCTTTAATACCTTCTCAATCATAAAAGCTTTAACACCAAACTCATCATCACAAGAGAGATAAAAATATCAGAGACAGAGCACCAAGGGATACAAAAAAATGAATGAAAAAACACACAAGACACTTGGATAGTCGCAAAAAAATTCAAAAGATCGATTAAAATTTAAAAATTCTAAAAAAAATCGACGTCCAAGCACACATACACTATACAATGTAGAGTAAACATACATGCGTGCGGATGGAACAAGGGAAGAACATCACACCCCCCAAACTTAGATGAAAACGCGAGTTGAATCTAAGTTTAAAAGGATGTTATTACCTGAAGTGTAAGCACACACCTTGAGTATAATTCACCTAGCACAAAACACAACAAACAAAATAAAATAAAAGCAATAAAACAGTGGTTGCCTCCAACCAAGCGCTCTTGTTTAACGTCGTTGAGCCTGACAAAGCAGTGTAAATCAAGTCAAGAAATCCACAAATAGAACTTCCACTTCACCATGATGATGATAATGCTTCAAGCGATGCCCATTCACAGTGAAGAGAGCTCCATCGTTCTTCTTGAGTTCAACCATTCCATTCTTATAGACACGACTCACCTCATAAGGACCCATCCACTTTGATTTCAACTTACCTGCAAAAAGCCTCGAACAAGAGTTAAATAAGACAAAATCCCCCACTTGAAAGTTTTTACGTCTAAGCTTTGCATTATGCCATCTCTTGGTCCTTTCTTTATAGATGCAGGAATTTTCATATGCCTTTTCTCTAAACTCTTCAAGCTCATTCAATTGTAGAAGGCGACTACTACCCGCTGCTTCAAGATCAAGGTTAATCTTCTTCACCGCCCAAAAGAATTTGTGCTGAATTTCCACCGGAAGGTGGCAAGATTTTCCATACACCAATTGGAATGGTGACATCCCCAAAACAGTCTTATATGCAGTTCTGAATGCCCACAATGCATCATCAAGCTTACTAGCCCAATTCTTGCGGCTAGTACTCACAGTTTTCTCCAGAATCTGCTTGATTTGACGATTAGATACTTCAGCTTGTCCATTCGTCTGCGGATGATAAGGTGTGGATACTCTATGTTTCACTCCATAAGACTTGAGAAGATTCTCCATTAGCTTATTGAGAAAATGAGTTCCCCCATCACTAATGAGAACTCTCGGCACTCCAAAACGCGAGAAGATGTGCTTCCTCAAGAACGCAATAACAGTTCTCACATCATTCAACTTGGTTGGAATCGCTTCCACCCACTTAGAGACATAATCAACAGCAAGCAAGATATATAAGAATCCATTTGACGAAGGAAATGGACCCATAAAATCTATGCCCCACACATCAAAGAGCTCCACCTCATACATATTCTTCAAGGGCATTTCATCCCTTTTAGATATGCCCCCCATCCGCTGGCATTTATCACAATTCTCTACATAGAATCTACAGCACTTAAATAAACAAGGCCAAGTAAAACCTGATTGAAGAACTCGTACTGCAGTCTTCTCCGCTGCAAAGTGACCCCCATTTAGTCCATCATGGCACATACGCAATATGCTCTCCCACTTTTCTTCAGGAATACACCGGCGTATGATGTTGTCAGGACACAACTTGTAGAGAATTGGATCATCCCATATGTACTTCTTGACATCAACAAAGAACTTTTTATAAAGGTACTCACTCAACTTGTACGGCTTTACTACACCTCCACTAGCCAAAAAGTTAACTATATCAGCATACCATGGTGCTGGTGGTTTTTGCACCATCTCCACTAACTTGCAGCTATCAACTTGAAGTATGTCTTCATCAGGAAACACTTCCTTAATGAGATCGTACTTCACATCACAATGATCCTGCGGCTCAAATCTAGAGAGATGATCAGCTACCACATTCTCACTTCCCTTCTTATCTTTGATCTCAATATCAAACTCTTGTAGAAGTAAGATCCACCTGATTATTCTTGGCTTTGCATCCTTCTTCTCCATCAGATGGTGGATAGCTGAGTGATCCTTGTACACCACTGTCTTCATGCCCACCAGATATGGGCGGATCTTGTCAAAGGCATACACCACTGCAAGGGACTCCTTTTCTGTGACTGTGTAGTTTTTCTGAGCTGCATCGAATGTCTTGCTAGCATAGTATATATGTCTGAATCTCTTCTCCCTAATCTGTCCTAGCACAACCCCCAATGCTATATCATTAGCATCACACATCAACACGAAAGGCTGCGTCCAATCCAAAGTAATCAGAATTGGAGTAGTTATCAAAGCCTCTTTAAGTACCTGAAAAGCTTGTAAGCAAGTATCATCAAAGTCAAAAGGTACATCTTTCTCAAGCAGATGAGACAAGGGTTTAGAATATTTTGAGAAATCCTTGATAAATCTGCCGTAGAAACCCGCATGACCAAGGAAAGATCTAACCCCTCTCTCATTAATCGATGGTGGAAGCTTCTCGATGGCTACCACCTTCGTTCGATCAACATGTAGCCCTTTAGAAGACACATGATGACCAAGTACTATACCTTCTCTTACCATGAAATGACATTTCTCCCAATTCAGAACAAGGCTAGACTCCTGGCATCTCTTCAAAACAACAGTAAGGTTAGCAAGACAATAATCAAAAGAAGATTCAAAAATAGAAAAATCATCCATGAAAACTTCCATAACTCTTTCCATCAAACCCTCAAAAATATACATCATGCATCTCTGAAAAGTAGCAGGAGCATTGCACAAACCAAAAGGAAGCTTCCTAAATACAAAAGTACCATACAAGCAAGTAAAGGTAGTCTTATCCTGATCCTCCAGTGCAATCATTATCTGATTGTAACCAGAGTATCTATCTAAGAAATAATAAAACTCATACCCCGCAGGCCTATCAAGCATCTGATCCATGAAAGGTAAAGGAAAATGGTCTTTGCATGTGTTCTCATTTAGTTTCCTATAATCAACACAAACACGCCAACCTATAGGTATCCTAGTAGCCAAAGTTTCTCCATTCTCAGATTGTACTATAGTCATGCCCCCTTCTTAGATACCATATTCAATGGACTCACATAAGGGCTATCACTAATAGCATAGATAATATCAGACTTCAACCATTTAAGTACCTCTTTCCTAACCACTTCTTGCATCGTAGGATTTAAACGCCTCTGATATTGCAAATAGATGGACTTATACTTTTCAAATCTTCCAAAGACCATCCTATGGAGAACTTATGCTCCCTAAGGACTCTAAGCAGTTTATCAAGTTCAAGTTCAGTTAAGGCAGATGATATAATTATCGGATATGTTTGATTTTTCCCTAAAAAGGCATATGCTAGATGATCCAGTAAAGGCTTCAATTCCACATTCTTCTTCTCTTCAGTTTCAAGTTCCTCCTTCTCCAGTGGTAAGAACCTTGATGTCCACTTTCCTCCTTCAATTTTGGATACTTCTCTCTTATCTTCCTTGAAAGCATTCAAAACATCCAAATATCCATTAAATTCATCATCAAAAATATTACCAGAATAATCAGATATAAAATCATTATCAAGAGTAGGGAAAGAAAGACTATTGCTGATGCATGTTTCCAATTGATTCTTAGACAAAATCAATGGCAATTTTTCCTCAAGGATCTCATCAACAACATCAATAGACTTGCAGTTTGCTTTTTCAGCCCACTTTAATGCATTGTCAAGAGAAAATACTACTTCATCATCTCCCACTTTGAGCCTCAACTTTCGATCTTCAATATCAATCAGAGCTCTAGCAGTGGCTAGGAACGATCTCCCCAAAATCAGAGGCACGTTCTTATCCTCTTCCATCTCAAGCACCAAAAAATCGACCGGGAAGATGAATTTATCCACTTTCACAAGTACATCATCAATAACTCCTCTCGGGTGCATAAGAGACCTGTCAGCTAGTTGCAGTGTCACCGAAGTAGGTCTCACCTCCCCCAAACCAAGGCTTTTGAATGTATTTAAGGGCATCAGATTGATGCTCGCCCCCAAATCACACAAAGCTCTGCATGTGGCATTCTTTCCAATCTGAACAGGGATAGTAAAACTACCCTGATCTTTCAGCTTGGCTGGAAACTTCCTTTGGATAATGGCACTGCATTCTTCAGTCATATTCACTGTTTCCTTATCCCCGATACTACGCTTCTTGACATAATTTTCTTATTAAACTTTGCGTAGTGAGGCATCTGTTTAATTGCTTCAGCAAAGGGAATGTTGATGTGGATCTTCTTGAATACTTCCACGAATTTCGGAAATTTCTCATCAAGACCCTTTTTCAACTGCACAGAGGGAAAAGAAATAGGATATTTCATTTTTGGTATACCTAAACTGTCTCTCTCAAGTTCATCATTTTTGTTCCTTTCTCTTTTAGCTCTTTCCCACTTCTTTTCATTGACAACCGGATGATCAATATCCTTCTAAAAACCTATTGTATCACTTTGCTGAGGAAACCGATCAACAAGCACGGAAGTAGGATCACATGGTTGTGAATGAGCGAGGTCGGCTGTAGGCATGTGACCTTGCACGGTGCTGTGCTCGGTGCCGTGTGACCAGTTGTGCGACACATTGAGTGTTGGCTCGTCGACATGCGGGTACACACGGTCATCATCATATGTGCGTTCAGACCGGTTGTGCACATACTGTTCCTCTGGCATCTTCGGTCCTTCATATTGGGTGCCACTTCTCAAAGTAATAGCATGACACTCTCTCGGATTCAACTCAGTCTGAGCACAAAATTTACCATGCTGTTGCAACTTACCCACTGCAGCATTCAACTGACTGATAGCAAGATCTGTTTCTTTCTGTTTCCTTTCTGCTTCCTTGTATCTTGCTTCAGCTTCTTTATGTCTCACTTCAAATGTTTTCTGATTTGTGACCATCAGCTTGAGCATCAAATCCATCTTATCCTCTATTAATGATCTTTCTTCAGCAAGTTTTTGAGTTGGATCAATTTTTGGAGGTGGTGCAACTGCATTGTTAGGATTAGAATAAGACAGATTTTCACTCCTTCTCTGATTGTTGAAGTTTAAATTCCATTGGTTCCAACCTTGCTGATACTGACAGTTGTTCCCTTTGTCATTCCTTCTCCAAACTGATTGTTCGGTCAGAAATTCTATCTGTTTCTATTATATCCTCCTTAGAACATAGCATAATAAGCCTCCTCAAATTCTTCTTCATCTCCAGCCATTGTTACCTCCTCTCTGTTCCCTTTGGTGAGACGATCCATCTTATTATTCAATTCATCTAATCGATCATGGATAGCTGACACTTCACTATTTCCAGCTTGTATTTTTATTTTCGCTACTTTGTCAAAAGAAGCATCTCCATCTGCTTTTTCTGTCGGCCAATCATAAATGTTTGTTGCCATCTCCTCGAATATCTCTTCCGCTGCCTCTGCAGACTGCTTAAATATGGATCCACCTGCAGTTGCGTCCACCAACACTCTTGAATCTCTTCTTAGGCCTTGATAGAAGAATCCTAAATAAGTATCCTTTGAAAATTCGTGTTTAGGACAGCTCTGCAACAGCTCTTTGAACCTCTCCCATGCCTCATAGAAACTCTCCAAGGATCTTTGTTTAAATTGTGTGGTCCTTTTCTTTATCAAGAAACTCTTGGATAGAGGGAAGTATTTGTTCAGAAATTTATCTGCAAGTTGCTACCAATTAGTACAACAACCTTGAGGAAGATTATTATACCACTCCTTGGCTTTCCCTGTAAGTGAGAATGGGAAAAGCTGCATTCTGACAGCATCCTCTGGAACATTCATGTGCTTTTGGGTCCTCGCATATTCATCAAATAACTGCAGAAGCTCACTAGGATTCTCCAAAGGATTTCCACTAAACTGTTGTCTCTCTACCATTCGAATCAGTCCGAAAGGCAACTCAAAACTCTCTGCGGTGATCGCAGGTCCATTCAATCTAATATTAGTGGTGTGCTTCAGTTTATACTGGTCACGCATAGGGGTCGAGGCTTACTGATTATCAGCCATCTTAGCTGCTTTTACCTGTGCTCACGAAAAAGATCAGAATTGTTTGGATTTAAAAATAAAATAAATTGAAAGCAAATAAAATTTAACGTCCCACAATAAAATAAATCACTATAGAATTATATTTAAATCTATGAACTATCCCCGGCAGGCGGCGCCAAGAACTTGATCCCTATTTTCTTTCACCCTCAAGTGTAAGGGATCGATTGTAGTGCGCGTGATCAAGTGAAATATCGTTCCCACGAGATAATTATAAATTTAATAAATATTTCTATAAGATAATTCAAATGCAAGACAACTCTGGGGTTTTTTTGAAGAAATGATTAATTAAACTAATAAAACTGAATTAAATAATTAAACTAAGAAAATAAAATAAATCACGCAGAGAAAACGATTGAGAATTCAAGAATGGAGAATTGGTAATGCTCGGGCAAACAGCTTAACTATATGACTTATTTATCTAGACCCAAATTAATTACCTGCAGTCGTTTATAAGAGGATCACTAAGCCTAGTTAAATCACCTTGATCGGGTAGGATCTAACACTTGTAATGAGCT
Source organism: Pogostemon cablin (assembly GCA_023678885.1). NCBI lineage: Eukaryota > Viridiplantae > Streptophyta > Magnoliopsida > Lamiales > Lamiaceae > Pogostemon > Pogostemon cablin. The sequence continues at coordinate 10,856,044 of CM042973.1, read as the reverse complement.
GAAAATCCTAGGATCAATAAGGAAATTAATTCTCTCTCCCTCTATATGTACTTCATGCTAAATTCCATTAAAGGCTAGAGCACTAGACTTTCCTTTCTAGGTACGCGATTGTTAAGCCCTTTTGTCTCCTTACTAATCACCTAATTATGATGTTTTACCAAGAAATTAATATTCCAAATTGATTGTCTAACACTCTTAGGTATTATAGGCCAATCCCATAAGACTGTCACAGGAAACAACAATTATTATGCAGAAATAAAGAATCCTATTAACTGTAAATCAGTGATACCATCAAGAATAATTAAAGGAATCAAAACCCAAAAACACAATAATATGAAGTCTCAAAATATCCTCTTCAATAAGGAAATAACAATCTACAGAATAATAAATCCAAGTTTAGGGCAATCAAATCACATAGTTAAAACTGTCTTAAAGCCCTAACATTACCAACAAAGAAGCTTAGCTCATGGATTTACGAGGGCAAATCACAAAGATGTAATAAACCCTAACCATTATGCTAAAATAATAAAGATAAATAAACTAAAATAAAGAACTCTTTTGGAGGACTACATCTCTTTAATCTTTATCTCCGTCGGAATCTCCATCTCCGATGGGTGGATGATGGAGTAATGGAATAATGGTGAAGATAAAATTAGGGCATGATGAGGAAGAGGGGACGATATTGTATTTGGTGAGATGTGGCGTGAATTGCGTTCTCAGTTCTGCTCCCTATGTTAGCATCGAACGCTGTATTAATAAGCTGTAAAGTTGTGACGTGATGGGCTCTTAGTCATAGTGGGCCTCTTAGTTGATCCACTCAAATATTACCATCAGCCTTAAGAATTGGGTGGATAATGGTATTTTTATGTACAAGCTCTTTCATGGAATGCATTTAGTAGAATGTATATGGGCCCACCACTTCTTTCCATAATACAATTTCTAGCCATCTGAAAGCTCATTTGAATATTGTGGCCCACAGCTATTCATGTGGCATGCAGCTGGTGTCTTGGAAAGAAGTTTCGAAAATCTCGTTTGAAACTGCGCGATCTCACTAATTTACTCCCTCCGTCCCGGAAGTATTGACACATTTTTTTTGGGCACGGAGATTAAGGAGTATAATAATTTAATATAAAGTGAAGTGAGAGAAATAATATTTAATGTGTAGTGGGTAGTTGTATTAGTGGTGAGTGTGATGGGTGTGTGGGTCCATGTAAATAAATAAATTGTTTTTGTGTGGGTCCCATGTTCTTAAAAAGGAAATATGTCAATTTCTGTGGGACAACCCAAAAAGGAAAGTGTGTCAATATCTTTGGGACGGAGGGAGTAATTCATAACTTCCTCATTCGAGCTCCGATTGAGATGATTTTTGCGCCCACGCGACCCTCTCTTTCGTGGCTTTTTAAACATATTGTGCACGGCAGAAAGCAAATGTGGGCGGGAAGTGGACGCTCGGGGCTGGTATCCGTGTGGGGTTCTCAGTGTTGTGCACGGCAGAAAGCAGATTATGCAATATGGCGTGCACATCTATCGGGCGAAGGAGATCTGCACGGTTCATGGTGGGCACCATGTTGTTGCTGGGTGATGGGCGCTCGTCAGGTCTTCAGAGCACGAAAGCGAGCATGACACCAGGTAGATAACAAGATATTGGTGCTCGTGGCTTGCCATGCAAGCGTGCTCAGTGACATGCCATTGTCGAGCGTGAGTGAATGTATCCGGATACCTGGCGGGCGGCGGTGCTGAGAGGCAGTGGTTGGCAGATGCGTGGGTGACAGGTCCAGTGGTGAGTGGTGGTGATGGGATCGAACCCTAGCCAGCGATGGTATAGGTGCAGCGGCTGGATGCCTTAACGTACAAGTTAGGGTTTGCGTTGCTAGTTGCGATAGACGAAGTGCAGAAGCAGATTCTGCTCGACTTGAGTTGAAGCAATGGATGCTGACCGAGTCGAGTTCAGACCTGCAGCATGGTTCATCAGTTTTGGTTTCGGAGCGCTGCCCCGAGCCCTACAACCTATCCAGGCAGGTCGATCCCTGCGACATCACCGGGGAGATCGAACCCTGCATAGTCGCAGTTGCTCAATTTTATGTTTGGAGGCGAACAATCGAATTCGTCAATATTTATATAACTATATTAATTATTTTATTTGACGATTATTGTTACATATGTGAAAAGCATGTTCTATGTAATTAATCGTTTTAAATTGTTATTTATAGAATCATGCTAGGATGTATATTTTATTATTGAATAATATATGCATGTAAAAACCCTCGATTTTAAATAACTAAGTGGGAGAGGGGATTGGTAATTAATTCTCATGGCCTCCATTATTTGTTTGTAAGTGATGTCAGTAAACTTGCACGTTGGCAATAGAGCCTTCATCCCTAACGGATGAGTTTATTCACGGATCAATAGTACAAACTTCTTTATGATGATTGTAGAAAGTTATCCGAGCGCGTGTGGATTTCACTAACTGAAGGCACATAAGCTTGGGCAGCGGACTTGGAATTAAATAATGGTGTACGCTTAGGTGTAAATAATAAGTATCCTCCCCAACGGAGTCACTGCTATTATTTGCATGGCTAAATGGAACCGACTATTAATTATTTTGTCATAAAGTTAGGTTGATGAATGAAATTAATGGGTAAAACCTTCTATTGTAAATGTTTGGATTTGTATACGTCCATCCTAACGTGGCATGCAAATTCATGGTGCTTGAGATGTTGGTGAATTTTATTTTATATTGTTTTGAGGAAATCAATATAAATTGATAAATTCTAAGTGTTTGATCTGTTTATTTATTTATGATTCTCAAGATTTTCAAATAGCACTCAACTCACTTTCTGTTATACTTAAAGGACACAAACTTACTGGCACTATTTATGTTGACTGGAAGCGAAACATGGATATTGTTTTAACTGCTGAAGATTACATCTTCATTCTCACCGAGGAATGTGTTGGATTGCATACTAAAAGCCTAGCTTTTTGTATGAACAATGTTTAAATAATTTATTCGTATTGAGAAACATATGATCAAATGATTGCGTCTTATAATTTATTTATATGTCCGATGCAATAGTCCACTTACTTTATACTGTATATAATATATTGTGCGACAACACGCGGAAGATCATATTATCGGTTTCCTTATAAAGTATAAACGGATGCTCACAACCGAGATAGACGAGAACTCTCTATCGAGATGGTTGTAGTGTGGTTTAGTATTAGTTTGTATTGGCTATAGAATATCATTAGTGCACTTGTACGTATTGAGCAGGACCGCATGAGATCATTCGACTTATACTGACTTATAGAAGAACTTGATTTCTGTTATTATGGATGTTCGTGCTCTTAATCCCCATACAATAACCTCGACACACAAGGCAGTATGTATTTCTTTGATTCATTAATGGGTCAGATTTACATGTAATTAAATCAACAAACTCGGTGAGTTGGGAAATAGTGTTGTCTCTATGGTGTGTTGTTGATTGTAGAAGGAATCCGTGTCCGACATAGGTTGATGATGTCCCCTTGAGGAGCTCATAAGGATTATCATGTAAACCCTACAGGTGGATTTATTCCAGCATGATAATGAGGTTGAGTGGTACAACTCTCGGATGAGATATTAATTAATGGAGTTGTCAGTAACTTAATTAATTAATGGACATTGCATATCTTAAACATGGGGAGACTAACGGGCTCATAATAAGAAGGAGCCCATAATGTAATTATGGGATTAGAATGGTAGTGTAGTAATAATATTTTTGTAGTATTTATTATTATTATTGGACTTAAGTATAAGCTTTGGGCTAAGCTTGGATACTTAAGCCCAATGGAGGCCCAACTCTAATTTCTCCTCCTGGTCCCTGCTGTAGCCCATATATAAGTCATCTTAGCTGTCCAAAAACCCTAATCGATGAGATTAATCACGCCTAACACTAGGAGGGTGAGAGAACAGCATATTGAGAAGATCTCAAGGATCGTTGCCCATACGACGTCGAGGTTGGACTTGGGAATACAGCAGAAGACTAGAAGGTTGTTCGCTACTGCTGTCCACCACATTCTATGATTTTTATAAAATTGTACAGACTTCAAAATAGGATGTGTGATATACTGATGGAAATCCACAGAAGAGAGGATCGTTTTGGCGTGTAGATCACTCAAATCCGACATCGGATGAAAGAGTTATGCCCAAAAGGGTAAGGCTGCGTAGGCTGGTAGCGAGAATTCATTGTCTTCAACATACCCTGGTGAAAGGTAATACGTTTCTTGTTTACTTGCTTTTGTTGCTTGTTAGAAATGTATGAAACCCTAACGGGTCACGTTAACCAAATGATCGAACGCCAACAGAATGTCCTCTGGAACCTACTTATGCCTCTACCGAAGAGCAAAGAGTTGCTTATAATAGGTGGGTCAAAGTTGATAGGATGGCTAAGTGCTATATTTTGGCTTCTATGTCAAATGTGCTTCAAACTCAGTATCAAGCTATGAACTCCACCTATGATATGATGCATAATCTTAGGGAACTCTTCGGGCACCAGAGTCGTCCTGCTAGGTCGAAGGGCATGTCTGTACTGATGAACACCAAAATGGCTGAGGGCTCTTCCGTAAGGGAGCATGTCCTTAGGATGATGGGCCAACTCAATGAGTTAGAGGTTCTTGGAGCTGAAATCGATGGGGAAACCCAAGTCGATATCATACTCCAAAGCTTGCCTAGGAGTTTTGAACAATTTTGCCTGAACTACGGTATGAACAAATATTTATACATGTTGGTGGAACTTCTGACAGAACTTGTGGTGGCGGAAGAACTGTTTCATCGTGCTCCTCAGGTTCATGTTGCTGAAAATGCTGCTCATCCTAGGCCAAAAGGCGGTAGGAATAAGAAGAAGCAAGAAAATTCAGCACTGTGTACCAAGTGAAGGCAAAGAGTGGTGCAGTCAAGAAGCCTAAAGGCAAGTGCTTCAAATGCAAGTAGCCGGGACACTACAAGGCTGACTGCCCTCTATTGAAGGGGAACATGAATGGTAAGTCTTTTATACTAGTTGTTGAATCGTGTTTAGCGACTGTATCTTCTGATACTTGGTGTGTAGATACGGGAGCCACTGACCATGTCTGCAATTTTTTGCAGGGATTCCACCAAACCCGACAGCTTAGTGATGGCGAGATTACCATACTCATGGAAAATGCTACAAGAGTAGCGGCTGTTGCAGTGGGAGACGTCTATTTATCTTTTAATAAGAATAAAACTCTTGTTTTGAGGAATTGTCTTTACGTACCTCATTTTAGAAAGAATTTAATTTTGGTTTCTAAATTATTTATGGATGGAAATCCTGTTTCTTTTAATGATAAGGTTGTTTTAAGAAAGAATGGAATTTTTATCTGTGATGGTGCATTGATAGACAATTTGTATACTTTTAATCCAATTTCTCCTACAGTGCAACAAATTGAATTGAATAATACATCTATTAATAAGAGAAAAGAACCTTTGAAAATGAACTAAACATATCTTTGGCATCTAAGACTGGGTCATATAAACTTGAGTAGGATTCAAAGGTTGGTAGCTGATGGACCTCTGAGTTCATTAGTAGTGGAAAATTATCCAACTTGTGAGTCCTGCTTGGAAGAAAAAATGACCAAAAGACCTTTTAAGGTAAAGGGGTATAAAACCAAGGATCTCTTGAAATTGGTTCATTCTGATTTATGTGGTCCTATGTCTGTCTAGGCAAGAGGAGGTTATGAATATTTCATCACTTTCATTGATGATTATTTTAGATACGAATGCATTTATTTGATGCATCGCAAGTCTGGGTGTTTTGATAAATTCAAAGAGTACAAGGCTGATGCATAGAAGAAACTTGGAAAATGTATCAAGACACTACGATCTGATCGTGGTGGTGAATATCTATTGGGAGAGTTTAGGAATTATTTATCAGAGGAAAGGATTGAATCCCAATTGTCTGCACCGGGCACACCTCAGCAGAATGGTGTAGCAGAAAGAAGGAATTGGACTCTTATGGAAATGGTAAGATCAATGATGAGTTATTCGGAATTACCAAATTCGTTTTGGGGATATGCCTTAGATACAGCGGCTTACATCCTGAATTTAGTACCTTCTAAATCAGTAACTTCTACACCCATCGAATTGTGGACCAAGCGAAAGCCTAGTCTTAAGCACTTTCGAATTTGGGGTGCTCCGGCACATGTGTTGAAGCAAGATACTGATAAGTTGGAATCGCGTACAGATGTTTGTCTGTTTATATGGTATCCTAAAGGAACGAGGGGTGGTTTGTTTTATAGTCCTAAAGATCAAAAGGTGATCGTTAGCACGAACGCTAGATTTTTGGAAGAGGATTATGTAATGAATCACAAACCTATGAGTAAAATTGTTCTAGAAGAAGTAAGAGGGGAAACACCAAACATAATACCAACTGTACAAGAGGATATACCACAGGACACTGCACCATGTGTCACACCTGATACATAATTGCCTGTGGAGCATCGTCGTAGTGGGAGGGTTGTGAGATAACTAAATAGATTCATGGGATTGGGAGAGTCTCCTGACTTGGTCCCGGGTGAACATGAAATCGACCTATGGAATTACAACGAAGCACTGCAAGATAAAGATGCTCAATCATGGCAAAAGGCAATAAAATCTGAAACAGAATCCATGTATTCTAATCAAGTCTGTGAGCTTGTAGAACCACCCGATGGTGTAAAAGCTATTGGATGCAAGTGGGTCTATAAAAGAAAAAGAGGATCTGACGGTAAGGTGGAGCATTTAAAGGAAGGCTTGTGGCTAAAGGATATACTCAGAAAGAAGGAATCGATTATGAGGAAACCTTCTCGCCTGTGGCCATGCTTAAGTCAATCCGGATTCTTTTATCTATTGCTGCTCATATGGATTATGAGGTATGGCAGATGGATGTCAAGACAGCTTTCCTGAATGGAAGTCTTGAAGAAAACATCTATATGAAGCAACCAGAGGGATTCATTGCAAAGGGTGAAGAACATCTTGTGTGCAAGCTTAATAGGTCCATTTATGGATTGAAACAAGCTTCAAGATCATGGAACATCTGTTTTGATGAAGTAATCCAGTCATATGGATTTATTCAATGTCCGGATGAATCATGTATGTATAAGAAGTGTGACGGAAACGTAGTGGTATTTATTGTACTCTACATGGATGATATTCTGCTCATTGGAAACAATGTAAAGGTATTATCGGGCATAAGGGTATGGTTGTCCAAGTAGTTTGAAATGAAGGACTTAGGAGAGGTCGGACACATTCTTGGGATCAAATTAATAAGGGATCGCAAGAAAAGAAAATGTTGTGCTTATCCCAAGCTTCATACATTGATACAATCTTGGCTCGTTTTAGCATGCAAAATTCCAAGAAAGGTTTTCTACCTTTCAGACATGGAATACCTCTATCTAAGGAAATGTGTCCTAAGACACAACAGGAAATAAAGGAGATGAAGCTGGTCCCTTATGCTTCGGCAATAAGAAGCCTCATGTATGCTATGCTATGTACGAGACCGGATATCTGTTATGCTGTGGGCATGGTCAGTAGATATCAAAGTAATCCAGGACAAGGGCATTGGACTGCGGTAAAATATATTTTGAAGTACCTACGAAGGACTAGGGATTATGTGCTGGTTTACCGGGCAGATACTTTGTTACCTCTGGGTTATATTGATTTGGATTTTCAGTCAGATAGGGATGCTAGTAAATCCACCTCGGGTTATATGTATACTCTTGAAGGAAGAACCATAATATGGAGGAGTGTAAAGCAGAAATGTATTGCTGACTCCACCATGGAAGATGAATATGTAGCAGACTCTGAGGCAGCTAAAGAAGCAGTATGGCTTAGGAAATTCTTAATGGACTTAGATGTAATTCCTGGTTTGCCCAAAGCGATCACAATTTATTATGATAACAGTGGTGCAATAGCAAACTCGAAGGAACCACGAGCCCATAAGGCGAGTAAACGTATTGAGCGCAAGTACCACCTGATACGAGACATCATTAAAAGAGGAGAGGTCGTTGTCGCTAAGGTTGCATCAGAGGATAACTTAGCTGATCCTTTTACTAAGAGCCTTCCAGCGAAAGCGTTCGATGGGCATGTAGAAGGAATGGGGATTAGATGCGTGTCAGCAGATATGGCAGCGTAGTCTTTTAGTATAAGTGGGAGATTGTTAGATTGTACACTAAAAGTCTAGCTTTTGTATGAAACAATATTTAACAATTTATTTGAAATGAGAATCATATGATCAAACGTTTTGCATATTATAAATTGTTTATTTATATATTTGTGCAGAAGTCTATTTACTTTATACTGTAGATAATATATTGTGCGATAGCAATCGAAAGATCTTATTATCGGTTTTCTTATAAAGTATAAATAGATGCTTACAACCGAGATAGACGGGAACTCTCTATCGGTATGATTGTAGTGTGGTTTGGTATTAGTTTGTCTTGACTATAGAATCACATTAGTGCACCTTGTGTGTATTGAGCATGACCGCTTGAGATCGTTCGACTTGTACTGTCTATATAGGAGAACTTGATCTCAGTTATTATAGATGTTCATGCTCTTAATTCCTATACAATAACCTCGACACTTAGGGCAGTATGTATTTCTTTGATTCATCAATGGGTGAGATTTACATGTATTAAATCAACAAACTCGGTGAGTTGGGAAATAGTATTGTCTCTATGGTGTGCTGTTGATTGTAGAAGGAATCCATGTCCGACATAGGTTGATGATGTCCTCTTGAGGAGCTCATAAGATTTATCATGTAAATCTTGCAAGTGGATTAATTCCGGCATGATAATAAGGTTAAGTGGTACTACTCTCGGATGAGATATTAATTAATTTGAGTTGTCAGTAACTTAATTAATTAATGGGCATTGTATATCTTAAACATGGGGAGACTGAAGATTGTTGCCCACATAGTATCATGATTGAACTTGAGGAATACAGCGGAAGATCAAGAGGTTGTTCTCTGCAGTTCTTCAACAACAAACCCAGGTGAAAGGTATTGTAGACTTTGATTTATTGCTTCCGCTGATCTAGTTTACATGAAACCCTAACGGTTCACTCTAACCAAAGATCAAAAGCCAATAGTTTTCGTGTTATAGTACGTAAATATAATTATAAAGTGTAATGACTACGATGAAGTGGGGAAGGCAGGGCACCGCAGTGTATGAATGTTATAGTATGTTGCATATCGATTATAGTATCTAATTTTTGTACTTTGTATGTTAAATGAAAGTATGTTAAATGAAAGTATGTTACGTTGATGTTGGAGTATGACCTTTTTTGTTATAGTATATTATAGATAATTGTTAAATATCTTTTGACTACGATGACAAGAGGAATTACAACAAGATTGTAAATGAACATGATTGATAGAAGAAAAATTACCATTACTAAACAAAATTGAAAAGGAATATGTTCTAACTATACCTTCTAGTAACAATACAATTTCAATCAAAGAAAAATAAAATCACCTCGAAGATAGTACTGAAGTACCTCAAAGAAAAATCTCAACACCTCCAAATCCACCATGGTGAGATCTGGATGGGGTAGTATCATAGAATTAGGGGCTTCATTACTCATAATAATACAATAGAAAATTAAATGGAAGCAACATATATTGTGAGATCTGGACGGGATAGTATCGTAGAATTAGGGGCTTCATTGCCCACAATAATATATTAGAAAATTAAATGTAAGCAACATTACCTTTGATATTGGAGATTCGTTCCCAAACTTCTCAAAATACAAATGGAGACAATGAGGATGGGGAGTTTTTGGTGTAGAGAATGGAAGAAATCAGACATCTGGACTCCTTAGCGTCAAAGTGGACTCTCTATTTTTCTATTTCTTCTTTCTGTCGTCGATGGAGGTGTTGGAATTTGGAAAGACTTTTCTCTCCTAAATCTATACTAATTGGCAAATTTCAATGGATTTGAAAATTTTATTTAATAAAGAATAGAGAAATAATAACGGGTTAAATCACAAATGGGTATCCATCTCACAAAGATGAAGTCTCGCAAGAGGGTTTGTCTAAATTCTGTCCTAAAAATAAAAATAAAAATAAAAGGGGACGGCTATTTGCACCACCGAAAATACTAAATATACCCAAAAAAATTAAAATTAAACTAATGAGACTAAAATACTCTTATTAAAAATGTGTTTATAATATCTTTATTATTCATACCCCAAAACTACAATATATACCCCATTCATTAAACCCTAGCTTAATCAATTAAAATATCTCTGCATTATTGGTACAGAAATGACGTAGCAGCAGAGGGATCACTATGGTTCTGATATCCACCACGACGCCGGCCCCGGAGGCACACCCACTCCCATCTCCTTTTCTCATCTCCACCACCTCTATGAAATGATGTGGACGTAGGTTAGAGAATTGATTCAAAGAACCTCCATCCGCCATTTTTCCTTGCAATGGCAGATTTTGATTTGAACCTCCATCCTTCTCCCTAGGATTGGATTTCGACGAGCCCCTGCACACCCCTCAGCTCAACCAAGTCTTCCGTCCAGCTAAGCGGCCATCAACCATTGCCAACCTTCGGCCAATTGAAGAGATGACGATGATTTCGAATCCCCTGGTAAGGTTTTTGACCCACCTCTAGCTCTGAAAAGGCTTCGTAGGGGATCCACATCCCAGCCCGCAAACGAGGCCCGTTAGGTGAAGTTTGAGGATCTTTAATATAATGTAGATGATGAGATTGAAGGTTTCTCCTCGGAGAAAGATTCACGTAGAGGTAATTGAAGATTCTTCTTTACTGTAGTGTTTTTATTGGCCTTTCAGGTCACGATAATCGAAGTTTATTTTTAAAAAATTGAACTTGAATTTGTAACACTGTGCGATTTTTTTTTTACTTCAAATTTGCTGAATATATAACTATGGTGATATGGCTTGTTATTAATGGGATTGATAATGGTAGGTAATAACAATTGAATTACTTTCATTTTTGAATCATTACATAATAACCAAGAATCCATTTATCATTTCTCATCCTTAAATTCACTTTCTAGTGGAATAATGTGATATTTTTTTATTACCAACTACATGAATTTTTTATATTCTGGGAAAATTAAAATTTTTATGATGTGACGATGCTAGTGTTGGTTAGTATCCCCTCCAACCTACGTCCACATCATTTCAGAGGCGGTGGAGGTGAGGAAAGGAGATGGGAGTGGGTGTGTCTCCGGTGCCGACGTCGTGGTGGATATCAAAACCAGAGCGATCCCTTGGCTGCCACGTCATTTCTCTAGCAACGCGAGAAAAAAATATTGATTCAAAGCTACCGATAATGCACAGAGATTTTAATTGATTAAGTTAGAGTTTAATGAATGGGGTATACTTAATAGTTTTGGGGTATGAATAACAAAGATATTATAATCACATTTTTCATAAGTGTATTTTAGTCTCATTAGTTTATTTTAATTTTTTTTAGTATATTTAGTATTTTGGGGGCGAAAATAAAATTATCCAATGATTTAATTTTTAAATAACACTAAGAATCTAATACAAACGTACCCTCAGTAAAGTCAAATGAATCTCTGTGTCAATGTATTATAATCTTTGTCTAAATTAGGGTTTCTGGTTCCTAGAAGGGCAAAGGGTCGGATATACCTCCAAATAAGTTTGACGATTAAGTAAACCCTTAGGTGGTGTTTGATTTGAGTTTAAGTTGATTTAATAAATCGGTGAATAGTATTATTCTATATTTGTTATGTTTTTGTTTTAGGTTTAAGTAGGATAGGTTTAAACTTTATGTCAAATAAAATATTAATTGAGGTGAGGAAAGAGAAAAAAGAAAAAATATTAATTGAGGAGAAATAATGTAGGGTAGGGAGTGGATAAATGTTAATATGGTATGTAGGTGTAATATAGGAGAGATTTAAAAAAATTTATTAAATCTAACTCTAAATGATTAAACCAGAATCAAATATCACCTTAAACTTTTACTTTTTGTCATTTAAACCCTTTGTGTTTTTAAATTGGATAAAAAAAGCCCCTTAATTTTTTTAATTAAAAGTAACAACAAAACCCTTCCGTACACGGTGTTAGAAACTTAGACGTGAAACCCAATTTCTCTCTGTTTCCCTTTTCTTCAAACTTTAAGCCGCCCGGTGCTCACAAAGCTCTGCAGGGGCTCAAATTCATCAGCGGCAGCAAACACAATCGCGTCGAGGCGTAGAATGAAGTGCAGAACAATTTCGAGAAACTCGCCAAAGACGGTTATCTTCTTAGCTCTGATTTTGCCCAATGATTTTCGTGTAAGACGGTGAATCGATTGCGTGTTCAATAAAAATGATTTTCTAAATTGACAGATTTAATTTGTTAATTACTCTCTTAATTTGATTTACACACTCTTCCATTGATTTTAATTCTCAATTTCTTATAGGAATGAAAGATTCCAAAGAATTTGCGTTGGAATTGTTCGATGCATTAGGCAGAAGGAGAAGATTGAAAGTTGATAAAATCAGCATAGAAGAACTTTGCGAATTTTGGGTACAAATTACTGACAATAGTTTCGATTCCAGGCTCCAGATTTCTTCGACATGTATGTGCATCCATTTCTTATTTACGAAATTAATATTAATGTTAATTAATTCGTTTTAAGCTTAATACAGTAAACGGAAAATAGTTAAAGTTACTTCATAGTGGTTAAGGGGCTGCTTGGTTGGGGGTAGTGGGAGGGGGCAATGGGAATAGATCTATATTGATTTCCATTGTTGATGCTTGGTTGGTGCAGTAGGAATCAAAATTCCTCAATCACTCCCATTGATTCAATAACAACTCCCCACCCATCATTCCCATTGCCATTGACTCCTTAGTCTATTGCCATTCCGATTGAGGAATTCGTACCAAGCGGCCCCTAAGTTTATTATATACAATTAAGCTATTCCAAGATGGCTTGCAATGTTATGGCGGGTGAGTGTTTGCTTACATGAGTCTGCCATCAAAAGGTAGAGTTAACGGAATCGAAGAAGAAGGCAAGGCTGCAACCCATCTGGAAGACATGACCTTAAATCCAAAGTTTGTTTCGAAGGAGGATTATCTTCTTGTAGAACACAACCAGAATTGCATTGGCCAAGAATGCAAGATTCGACCGGTGCTTTCCTGCGTTGGGGGCTTAAAGAATCGGTTTTGGTAAGGCATACGAAATTGTCATGTGGTGGAATGTCAGAATGTGGGCATCGCCCTGGAAGATTAGGCCATGGGATGAGAGTTGCTCTGATAAAAAAAAAAATTGAAAAAGAGGAAGAGAGAGAGAAATTGGGTTTCACATGTCTAAGTTTCTAACACAGTGTAGTCCTTTTTTAACAGAAGGGTTGTGTTGTTTTAATTAAAAAAGTTAAGGGGCTTTTTTGATCCATTTTACAAACACAAAGGGTTTAAATGACCAAAGTAAAAGTTTGAGGGCTCACTTGATCTCTCAAATAAGTTGGAGGGTATATCCGACACTTTGCCCTTCCTAGAACCATATATTCTGTGAACAGCTGCTCTTGTTATCTTTCCCAAGTGGAGGACGATTACGTATTTTAAACAATTATATCTTAGATCATATGATTGTTCAGACGAACTCTTGGTAATTGGTAATTTGGCAGATTAATGGGTCGCTCCCGCGGGAATTTTCATGCCGAGGAAGATCCTAGTCAAAGGTTTGGAATTTAATTTCTCCTCTTCAAATTTATCCCACATTTTTCTCGAGTTACAATTGCACTTGTTTAATCTGTTTATATGCCGAATATTTATTTATTTTGACCTCCCATTTATCAATTCGTGTTATTTCATTTTTACATATACTTGTTCCTTATCGATGTGTAGGGTATTTACTGAATTTTAGGATGCCAAGTTTGGGGGTAGTGGAAAACTAATTTCAAATTATTGTTGGCTTTCTGCATCTTACTTATTTCTTCTTCCACTTCTGAGCTGGAATGATGTACAAAATTACGCTGTCTTCTGTCTGAGATTAATAGAGGAACAGGGTATGTGTGTGATATAAATACTTTCTTGGAAATACTTTGCATTTTTTGGCAGATCAAGGAGAAAAAAGAATGCATCTAGTGGAGAGAATCTTGAATCCGTAACAGCAGGTGATATGTCTTCTCTTATAAGTGAGAGTGTGATTTAACGTATCTTGGATTATTATGTTTCCAAAGAGAAAGCAACAGCCAGTGATTCATTTCTTTGGGCAATGCCATAGTTTTCTGCTGTTTCTATATTTTTCTTTGTGTGCATTTCTGATAGAGATGCACACACGATTAATAAAATAAATAAAACACACACCAAAATAATCCCTTCAAGAAGGGTCACAGAGAATGGAATTCTCCGCAAGCCTAAAGGCTGCAATCCTTCAAAGAAGGCCACAGAGTTGAACTCCGACATAAACCAATTAAGGCTGCAAATAGATAACTTTCTTATTGATGATAGAACCCTAGTAACATAGAAGTTTAAATAGGCTGAAGCCCACAAACCAAAACCCTAACCCTAAGTACTGTTATGGCAGAAATAGTAAATTAAGGTAATAAGGAAATAGGAAACTAAATAATCTAAACTTAACGAAATTATAGACTTGAAATAAAATATTAAAAAAAATGGGCTGAAGGCCACAAACCAAAACCCCAACACTGTTGTGGCAGAAATAGTAAGGTAAGCTAATAAGGAAATAGGAAACTAAATAATCTAAACTAAGGGAATTATTGACTTGAAATAAAATACTAAAATAATTAATCTTTCCTTTCTCTATCAATTTCACCATGAGATTATAAATCTGCTGCTGGTAATGGTATCTGATTGGATGCAGCGATTTTAACTAGTTTTGGGTTGATATTCAACAAATACCTAACTCTGAAATAAATGTTGGGTTTCAGATTATATTGTCATGGTAGGGTCTTGAGATTGCTGATATTGTGATTTACGTTGTTCTTTGTTTTCCTTATCCTCTTGATTGCTCAGGTCAAGGGACCAGTGACGGGAAAAGGGCATTATATCATTGTAACTATTGCAATAAAGACATTACAGGGAGAACTCGTATAAAATGTGCTGTATGTTCTGATTTTGACCTTTGCATAGAGTGTTTCTCAGTAGGTGCTGAGGTTCATCCACATAAAAGTGGTCATCCCTATCGCGTTATGGTTAGTTTCTCTCCTCAAGACATTAAACCTGATTCACTTATCTGTTCTATGGCTTTGGTCCTGCAATTTAATTTATTTGTATAAATGTTTCGTGTATACTGGTAGTTTGCTAAACTTGGATTTTTGTCAACCATTTTAATTACCACGCGACTATAGGAATGATAGTTACACATGTATTCTGTGGCATTTAATGTTCTTATATTTTGACTGGATGAAATGTATGAAATAACATGAGAACATTGTAGGAATGATAGTTATTGATATTAAATGTAACACTTTATCTGTTCACTACTGGGGTCAGATCATTCTGATCTTTCTTGTTTTTGTATCATTACTTTCTTCCAGAGAATAATTGTGGGCTTTATGACTGGTAAAACTGTAAAACTGAGGGATTTTTAGTTGATTGTCTTAATGTTCTTTAAAATATGACATATGCAGGACATCCTATCATTTCCTCTCATTTGTCCAGAGTGGAATGCAGATGAAGAAATGTTACTTCTGGAGGTGATATAATATTTTGATTATGTCTTCATCTCATTGAGCGATAACTCATAAATTATTCAAAGTCTTGTCTTATTATTTGCATCTGTATATATCACACTATTAGGGGATTGAAATGTATGGCATGGGAAACTGGGCTGAAGTTGCTGAGCATGTTGGGACAAAAACAAAGGAGGCGTGCATTGAACATTACAAGAGTGCTTATCTTAACTCTCCTTACTTCCCTCTACCTGTATGAGTTCTGGAAAGAATAACTTACTCTTTACATTGTATTTCAATTTCGCTACCTCATGATTACATTTCTTTTTCAGGATATGACCCATGTTGTTGGTAAAAATAGAAAGGAACTTCTTGCAATGGCCAAACATCTTGAGGACAAAAAGGGTTGGTGCGGTTGATTCTTTCTCTCTCTCTCTTTGAGAGCTCTTTTTCTTTTTTTCATATGGATTGTTCAGTTATTGTGTTGATTTAGTTCTTGCTACAGGGTATGACTGTCTCTTGAAGTTTTAGATATCTTGTTTCACGTTTTGAATTGATATTAGGCTATTAGCATTGTCATCCCTTTTGGAAACATACTGCTTAAGTGCACTTTCTCTAGCTCTTCTGGTCAAAAGTTGTGATCCTGACCTTAGACTACTTGATTTCAAAATTTTCTCAGTCCACTGTTAGGATGAAATTTGATGTTATTGCAAGAACTGCATGATATGAGCATGTTATTTAGCAAAATTGTTCTGGTTTTGGTCTCTTTTTTTTTCTCTCAAAAAATGAGTAAGCTCTGACAACAACAATTGTCAATGATATTAGAGTGTTGATTCTCATTTTTATAATTGTAAACTACACGTATGCCTTATAGTAATATGAGGGATACTAATTACTACATTTTTCTGTTGCCAATAACATGTTTCAAGTAATTTGATGGCACTTGGCTTCCTTTGGCAGGGGAACTTCAGCTAAAGGAGGAATCTCCATTTTCCCCATCAAGAGTCAAGTATAGTGTTGATTTCTTTGAAATGTTTTCTAAAAAACTCTTTATACTTTTCTAAACCTTTACATGACCTTTTTAGGGTTGAAGATTCATACAAAAGTGGTCCTTCTGGTCGTTTGCCTTCTGCCTCCATCGCAGGTAGTTGTGAATTTTTAATTCAGAAAAATTCAGTTTCTTATTTCACTATGCTGTATGATCAGTTGTAGGTATTTCCCTATTTGTTTATTGAATAATCTGATTTGAAAAAGAAGATTGCACATACCCCGACATATTCATTGGGTAAATTCCTGAACAGTGATTTCAAAACTCTCTCAGCTCTTTCTTCCCCTGGGTTTAAGTGCGAAGTGATTTGTTTTTATGGGTCCAATATTAATCTTCCCATACATTCTGATCAATGTTCTGAGATGTGTTTACCATGTCCCTTAAACAAATGCATTGGACTAATGGGGTGAGTCATATTAAAATTAAGATTCATTTCTTGTGCACAGATTAACTTATGGTGAATCATATTTTAAGAAAATGAACTATATTGTTTACCATCTTGACATAGCTATCTCTTTAAGGGTATTGTTAAAGGATCATCAATATCTGAGAAAGAAAGGATGTTTCATGTTGCAGTAGCTTGTTAGAAATGAAAAGTCTTTATCTTAATTTATGCATCCAGAATGCGTGATTTGTATGCATTCCGTGGTGATATATTAATCTATATATTAGTCAGTTCATGGCAGTTTCATCTATTACATTATTGTGAATGTATATTGGTCCTTTTTACCATTAGTACCTCTATACATTTTTCTTAAATACACCGCCTTCTAAATTTGTTGTAGTAATCAGAAAATGAGCCGTTGCGTTTTCTTAGATACAAGATGAATCATATATTTGGAATTCCATTTTATTGAAACTTCTTATCCCCTTTCCTCTTTGTTATTTAATTCGCAGTGGAATGGAACATAAGCATATTATTGCACAAAACTATTAGTGTTTGACTGATGTAGGGTCAGGCTATTTATTTAAATGTTATCTGGTCAAGTGTGGAAGTAAATACATGTAGAGTAGATTCCTTTCTGCTGTGCTTTTTGTACTCACAGGTCACAAACATATATAGCTTATTTTGAATTATGATTTGCTCAGAAGATTGGCTGACCAATTATAGACCATGAATATCAGTAGTGGTGACAAATTGTGTTATCACCTTGTGGTTTGTTCGAATGCGACACACCTAAACATGAACATGACACGATTAGAGTTCATGGTAACACGACATGAATACAAAACAGTTTGCTTCGACACTACACCACATGAATTGGCAAGAAAAAACAAATTAACTCACATCACAATATTGTGTGTAAATTACATGACCAGAAATTAGTTGAAAAGAACATAAATTTCAATGTAATATCATTATGAACATGGTGTCACTATCAGATGTGTCAGAAAAAATTTGCGCCAATAACAAATTGTTGTGCCAAATGTAAGTTTTAGTTATGTTTACGGTTTGGCACAAAAAATCTGTCATTATCATGGTGATAAGCCTGGATACAGGAATTGTAATCCATTACACCCCCCATTCCATGTATTTTTGCATGCGCATGCTGGCTCGTGGACTAAGAAAAGTTGTTTTTTAGTTGTATAAGATAAATTAGGGGTACTTTGGGTAATTCAATGATAAAAGTGAATAAAGTCGTTGACATTTTTGTTAAGAAAGTGTAAAAAGTAGGTTGCATTTTTGTAATATTGTGGTATTGTGGGAATGTTAGTATTGTGTGGTGTTACCATTTTAGAAATGTGCGTAAATGGTGGGATGGATAGAAATGTAGACTGTGCAAAAATACTAGGGATGGGGAAGTATTGCTCAAAAAAAAAATGGTGGAAAATGGAGTGATGAAAAGGAATGATTAAATAAAAAAATGATCTAAAAATGAACTGCAGTTGATCTGGAAGCAAACAAAGAAAATGGAGGACGAAATATATATAATGGGATAAATATTCTAGTCAAGGAGCACGCACATCCTAAAAATTGCAGTTCTGGAGAGCGTATTTACCAAACAAATAAGATTAACTTGATTTACCATAACTTTTATTAAGATCCATGCTATTTGCAGCCTTCTGATGTTATCTGAAATATTTAAATTAAGTGCACTCATACCGCCTTAATGAAAATAATTTGCAGGAGGTAAAGTTAATAAAAAGGCTTCCAACACAGTACATGCCAAGGATCAGAGTGATACTGACGGTGGGTAGTGCCTTGGTTTTCTGCCATTTTGTCATATAAAACCTTTTTTTCCCCTGTTGTTCTGGTCTCATCTTAAACTTAAAAACCTTGGCAGATCATATTACAGGAAGGAGTTTTGCTATAAATAAACCCAAGTCAGGGAAGGTTGTAGCCCCATCTTTGCTTGATTCAAGTGGTTACAACCCAAAAAGGCAAGAATTCGATCCTGAATACGATAATGATGCTGAGCAACTGCTTGCAGATATGGAATTCAAGGAAAATGATACTGAAGAGGAGCACCAGTTGAAAGTAAAGGTCCTTCGTATATATTCAAAAAGGTATGTTCTGAATATAATGCCTGTTTTAGTGAGTAAAGTTGTAGAATATAGTGTTAGTGAATTGAGATCCAATTATAACTTGTTCACATGCGTCCTGTATTTGGGAATGTTTCATTGCTTCAATACCCAAATTTATCATGTATAACTATTTCTTTCTAAGAAAAATAAATTTAAGAGCCTTTTCAATATTAAATTAATGACGAGGATTTTCCTATTATTATTATTATTTTTGGAGTTTATAGTCAAGATTAATGTTCACACTTGACAGACTTGATGAGAGGAAACGGAGGAAGGATTTTATTCTGGAAAGGAACTTATTCCATCCTAGTCCATTTGACGATTTGTCTCAAGAAGAGAAGGAATTGTGCCGACGTTATGATGTCTTCATGCGCTTCCACTCCAAGGATGAGCATGAGGAGCTACTAAAAACTGTTATATCTGAACATAGAATTCTTAAACGAATTCAAGAACTGAAGGTACTAAATGCTTTCCAAAAAAATATTTTCTTCGTTTATTTTTTGGAAATGCATCTAAGAAATATGTTCTATTTGATCTTGCTGTTTCCTTTAGAATTACCTTTTAGCAAGTGAAAAAATAGACATTTTACTGGACATAATTGTGTGTTAGAAAGGCATTTTTTTGTTAATAGTTTCTGTTAATCATGGTGCATTTATAGATCATTTATTTAATGTTAGTGATATTGAATTAATATTCAGGAAGCACGAGCTTCCGGCTGTCGTTCCTCTGCTGAAGCGGATAGATATCTCGATCAAAAGAGACGTGAAGCTGATGATGGTACTAATCGCAAGGAAAGTTCACAGGCTGGTCCAAGCAGCCAGGAAAGTCCGAGTGTACCACTTTCTTCAGATTCGTTTGGTACCTACTCAACTATCACATCTGCAGGCCAAGCCCACTCGTCTACTGATATGGATTTTGTACCTATTTCTGGGGTCGATTTACTGTCCGAATCCGTAAGTTTCCACTTGTCGTTTGCTGCTAATTTCCCTTTGTTTGGGTAACTCTCTGATTGGACGTAGATTAGATGCATCCATCATAGTATAGTGATGTGGAGTTGTATCATTTTTACTGAGCATGGGATATTGATTGGATTAATCTGATGTAGAATAGAACTAAGATGGAAAAGTAATTTGCCTATGCCACTTCAGGGATGCTCCCTTACCACCGTGGAAATAATATACTGTGCCGTCACTGATGTTGCAAAGGTGTATTATTATCTTTATCATCATAATTTGGAAGCAACTCGATTAGGCCACATCAGTGGTTTTGGTGGGCACATTCAAAATACTCTTGTCATGGTGGTAAAATGGGGCAGCTGTCCTGTTCATTATTGAAGTGCGTTCAAATGATACATGATGGTTGTGTGTTGAGAGTCTCTTGTGCACCCGATTGCATGGATCTAAGTTGCACAATCGGTTTGACTCTTTCAATTTGGAAAAGAAAGGACAACAGGGTCCAAAGACATAATGTATAGTTCTCAGGAAGAGAGTTTATACCCTAATGACAAAATAGTAAGATAAGTTTACTCAAGTTTTTGCCTTGTGTGTTTAGCCGCAGAAGATGACTAACGCATGATTTCCGTTTGTGTTGATAGGAGAAGCAACTATGTCGAGAGATGAGGTTATCGCCACAGCATTATTTGAAAATTCAGGAAGACATGACTACACAAGTCATGTACGGCAATATCACCACCAAATCCGATGCTCATTCTTTGTTTCAAACTGAGCCCACAAAAATCGACAAGGTTTATGATATGCTTTTGAAGAAGGGAATTGTACAACCCCAATGAGCTCTTCATGTTTATTGTTCCTGTTTCATTTTATTTTTATCTTCTTTGTTGTAGCAAATTTAGTGTATGATGTGGTGTTATGTTGTTACAACATCAATCACTCATTTGGGCAAACTACTGCACAGAAAATCTGTCTATAAGTCTACCTCTTCGGTAATCACTTACAATTACCATTTTTTTTTGTAAAAATCTGCAGAGGATGGAAATCGTCAAGATGTACCAAATAAGGTGACAAGTGCATATTTAATTAATGGTAACTGGGGCTCAAAAAATTGTTTAAAATAAATTAAGTTGCGCTTTAGTTGTGCTTATGTGGCTTTCTTTCAGTCCAAGCTCGTTATCTAAAGCAGTGGGTTTAAATGTAACACTACTTGTGGACTTGGCAATGGAATACAACTTATGGGATAAATGGGTTACAGTATACCCAGAGAGGGTGAGAAGTCAATACAATTTTATATTTACACCTTGTTATGACTAAGCCTTTTTTATACTTCCTATTTATTTGTCAGAATATAAATCAATCATTTTAACTTATAAAAATCACACTACCCATATTCACGCAAATAGAAAATACTACAGCCTCCTGCTGTGGTGAGGTGGACTGCCACACTATTACGGATGTCAATGCCTCTACAACTTTCCTTTTCAAAAAGAGGTTGAAGAAATGATAAAAAAAAAAAAAAAGGTTTCTTACAGAATAAGAGTGAGCTACCATCTTGCATAAAGTACTTCAAATGGCTTCGAAGCTATTCCTCTTAACATAATACGCTACTGTTATCGAAGATAAGATGCTCGAGGTTGAATTGCAACCCAACAACACTTCTAAATAAGCTCCATACATATTAGTTTTGCATTACATGTATAAATACATTATATAAGCTTACATATATTACACATTTTGTTGTGCCTTTTATATGTCCAATTTTAAATTAATTCGATTTTTCCACCTACCAAAAATCGTACACAACATACATAATTAGTAAAACCAAAAATTGCTTCCAATCATATTCATTACTTACAGTAGCACTTGAATTTTCTTAAGAAAACTCCACTATAAACAAAATATTACAATATAATTCATTACATTACAAAATAATTTCAAATTAGTCAGATCATCACCTCAGACGTTGAGGTAAGGCTGATGATGCAAATAATAGTCCTTCCGTCTCTACTTCAACTCTACACTTTCTGTTTTGGTCTGTCCCAATTTTAACTTAACACTTCCACACAATGAAAAAGCAATTAACCAATATTCTTTTAACCCACTTTAATTTTTTATTTGTCATTATCTTTTTAAAACACGTAACATACTTTATCATTTATTTATTATTCAAAATACTAAATAAAAAAAATAAGTCAAAAGTAATTTTTACTAATATTCGGAGTAAAAATGAATTTGGAATGGTGAGAGTATAAAGATGTGGTTTAGAAACTAAATAAATAAGTGATCCTTCAACTAATTGGGCCACATGAGTCCATGACACCAATAATTTGTCAGCATCCTAGGGATAAGTTGCGTCCAAATGGAAAAAGTCGAAAGAGAACTGTTTGAAATCAATAAAACGAAGAAAAGAAGAATGAATAGTGTACGAAAAGTCATTAATGATTTATGACAACTTTTTTAATAATAGAAAAGGAATTAAAAAAAAAAAGTATAGTATATTTTTCCATGTCCAACAACCAATATATATGCCCACCGGGATGAGAACTTAACTGAGACGGAATCGCGTAATGCTCATTTTCTGGAAACTAAATTTCCTAGTAGAAAGGGCATCAGGGATGCCAGACCTGTTTTCGAGATGGTAGAAAACCAATACCTACAAGATCCAAGTGGGAGTAATAAGCTAATGATGTGGATCTTGATAGTTGATGGTGTGGATCTTGATAGATATTTACCGATTGAGAATCAGGTGATTCTCAATTAGAGCATTTTGTCTACAGAAGACCATCATAAGTTATCTCATCTCGAAAAGTTCTAGGAAATATGTGCACAAAAGGCATTATGACATTGAAGGACATGCCTTCTTGGTTTCACCAGAAAGTTGAGATGTTTTTCCTGATGATGAGGAAGAGCCCAGAAACGTTAAAGAAGCTTTAACTTGTTTGAAAAAGAAGAAATGGATGAAAGGGGAGATGGAGTCTATGAAGTCAAATCAAGTCTGGGGACTTGTAGATCTTCCAAAGGGACGAAAGGAAATTGAGAATAAATGGATTTTCAAAATCAAAAGAAATGCTGATGGCTCAATAGAGAGGTAGAAAGCTCGCTTGGTGGTAAAAGGTTATACTCAACAAGGGTATAGATTACGTGGAAATTTTTCACCTGTAGTGAGGTTTGTCTTGATTCATCTATTGTTGGCTATAGTGGCTAGTATGGAATAAGAATTACACCAACATGGATGTTAAAGACCACATTTCTCAATGGAGAATTAGAAGAAGAGATCTACATGCAACAGCCTGTAGGATTTATTCTTTGAGGTCGAGAGAATAAAATTTGTAGATTATAGAAGTTGTTCTATAGACTCAAACAATCCTCCAGACAGTGGTATTTGAGATTTCACACTACGATCATCTCATAAGACCACTGTGTTTACGTTAAACGATCCAACA
The DNA here is from genome assembly GCA_023678885.1 of Pogostemon cablin. Lineage (NCBI taxonomy): Eukaryota > Viridiplantae > Streptophyta > Magnoliopsida > Lamiales > Lamiaceae > Pogostemon > Pogostemon cablin. Next base: position 10,832,419 of record CM042973.1, on the reverse strand, counting down.
GTTGTTTTGTGATTCTATCCTTGTATGTGGATGACATATTTCTAGCTTGAAATAGCAAAGAGTATCTTGAAACCATAAAAGGATGGTTGCCTTCGAATTTCGAAATGGAAGATATGGGTGAAGCAGAGTACATACTTGGTGTGGAAATCCATAGGGATCGTTCAAAGAAATTGTTGGGTTTGTCTCAAGAGACTTACATCAAGAAATTTTTAGAACGGTACAAAATTGGACACCTGCAAACCTATTGATACTCTCATTGTGAAAGGCGAATCATTGAATCAGCAAATGTGTCCTAAGACTCAAAATGAGAAGAATAAAATGGCCAGAGTACCATATGCCAATGTGATTGACTGCAGATTATTTTTTCTGTTATCACTGAATGGGTATACAGACGTTGACTGGAGTGATGATTTAGATAAACGTAAATCAACTCCCGGTTATGTCTTCTTGCTCAATGATGGAGCAATCTCATGGTGTAACAAGAAACAGACTTCATCTGCAGTTCAAGAGACTATTTGGTTGAGAAGATTCATGAAACATTTGGAGGTCTCAAACACTCTAGTGGGAGCTGTTTTAGTTAATGTGATAATCAGGGGTTATTGCTTACACAAAAGACCCGAAATATCATGAAAAAACCAAACATATTGACATAAAGTTCAACTTTGTTAGAGATATTGTAGACAAGGAGAAAGTGATTCTTAATTACATTTCTACTCGTTTGAGTCTACGAAGGATTTAAAACGATGTATATGTATGTTAATGGAATAGTTAATGGCTTAACTATTCATATATGTTTTACAAATTATATGTGATGGTTCATATATAATAGTATGTCGGCAAGTTATGATTGTCTCTCTCATACGAGCAATCGCCTCTGGCTCAGTGGGAGCACAGAGATGAGATTACGATAGCTAATGTAATCGGGATAGATTTTGCCACGAATCTAATCCAACTTGTTATAAAGCTAAATTGACGGAGATCCTATACGTTGGAGGGAGGATATCCGGGTTAAGTGTATGGGACATGATAGGCTTTTTCTATGCACTATAATTTAATCCTCAAGTATAAGGATGTCAATTGTAGCAACAAGTACCCAAGTTAAATTATCGATCCCGCTAAGACAGCTAATTATTTATTTATTCTATAAATTACTAATTAATCAGAATTGAGTAACCAATTTCCAATGTTTTGTTTTGAATTAATCTAAATAACGAAATATTAAATAACTGAACTAATTAAAAGCAAGGAAAAATAAAAGCAAGTGTCTAATCAAGATATAACAAACAGTTCTAAGGTATCAGGTATTGACCAATTAATTTGGGTTATTAAACTTACGATTGTTCATTCATGCAGTTTTACTGAAAATACACCACATATCCCTGTTATCCCACCGAATATGATTCGATTCAAAGCTAACAGTTTAATCTGGTTTAAAGCCTAAGGTTATATACTCTGAAAACATGTTCTCTAACTATATACTCATGTATAATAACTAATTTGACCATAAAAATGGTTGGAAAATGCTCACTTCAAGGAGTTCTTGACCTGGCTCTGGGAAAAGAATCAGCTTTGTACTTTGACTTTTTAGTGACTCTATGGCGCAAGCTTCCTAGCATTTTTATACTCTGAAAACATGTTCTCCAACAATTTTCTCATGTATAATAACTAATTTTACCATAAAAATGGTAAGAATATGCTCATATCAGGGAGTTCTTGACCTGGCTCACGGAGTAGAATCAGCTCTGCACTTTGACTTTTAGTGACTCTATGGCGCAAGCTTCCTAGTATTTTTATACTCTGAAAACATGTTTTCCAACTATATTCTAATGTCCAATAACTAATTTGACGATAAAAATGACAAGAAAATTTCTCACTTCAAGGAGTTCCTGACCTAGCTCATGGAGTTGAATTAGCTCTGCACTGTGTGTTATTTGTGACTCTTTGGCGCGTAGCAGTTATATACTCTGAAAACATGTTCTCTAACTATATACTCATGTATAATAACTAATTTGACCATAAAAATGGCTGGAAAATGCTCACTTCAAGGAGTTCTTGACCTGGCTCAGGGAAAAGAATCAGCTCTGTACTTTGACTTTTTAGGGACTCTATGGCGCAATCTTCCTAGCATTTTTATACTCTGAAAACATGTTCTCCAACTATTTTCTCATGTATAATAACTAATTTTACCATAAAAAATGGTAAGAATATGCTCATATCAGGGAGTTCTTGACCTGGCTCACGGAGTAGAATCAGCTCTGCACTTTGACTTTTTAGTGACTCTATGGCGCAAGTTTCCTAGCATTTTTATACTCTGAAAACATGTCCTCCAACTATATTCTCATGTTTAATAACTAATTTGACTATAAAAATGGCAAGAAAATGCTCACTTCAAGGAGTTCTCGACCTGGCTCACGTATTAGAATCAGCTCTGCACTTTGACTTTTAGTGACTATGGCGCAAGCTTCCTAGTATTTTTATACTCTGAAAACATGTTTTCCAACTATAATCTAATGTCCTATAACTAGTTTGACCATAAAAATGGCAAGAAAATGCTCACTTCAAGGAGTTCCTGACCTAGCTCATGGAGTTGAATTAGCTCTGCACTGTGTGTTATTTGTGACTCTATGCCGCAAGCTGCGTAGCAGTTATATACTCTGAAAACATGTTCTCTAACTATATACTCATGTATAATAACTAATTTGACCATAAAAATGGTTGGAAAATGCTCACTTCAAGGAGTTCTTGACCTGGCTCTGGGAAAAGAATCAGCTTTGTACTTTGACTTTTTAGTGACTCTATGGCGCAAGCTTCCTAGCATTTTTATACTCTGAAAACATGTTCTCCAACTATTTTCTCATGTATAATAACTAATTTTACCATAAAAATGGTAAGAATATGCTCATATCAGGGAGTTCTTGACCTGGCTCATGGAGTAGAATCAGCTCTGCACTTTGACTTTTTAGTGACTCTATGGCGCAAGCTTGCTAGCATTTTTATACTCTGAAAACATATCCTCCAACTATATTCTCATGTTTAATAACTAATTTGACTATAAAAATGGCAAGAAAATGCTCACTTCAAGGAGTTCTTGACCTGGCTCGCGGAGTAGAATCAGCTCTGCACTTTGACTTTTAGTGACTCTATGGCGCAAGCTTCCTAGTATTTTTATACTCTGAAAACATGTTTTCCAACTATATTCTAATGTCCAATAACTAATTTGACCATAAAAATGGCAAGAAAATGCTCACTTCAAGGAGTTCCTGACCTATCTCATGGAGTTGAATTGGCTCTTCGCTATGTGTTATTTTTGACTCTATGGCGCAAGCTGCGTAGCAGTTATATACTTTGAAAACATGTTCTCTAACTATATACTCATGTATAATAACTAATTTGACCATAAAAATGGTAGGAAAATGCTCACTTCAAGGAGTTCCTGACCTGGGTCACGGAAAAGAATCAACTCTATACTTTGACTTTTTAGTGACTTTATGGCGCAAGCTTCCTATCATTTTTATACTCTGAAAACATGTTCTCCAACTATTTTCTCATGTATAATAACTAATTTTACCATAAAATGGTAAGAATATGCTTATATCAGGGAGTTCTTGACCTGGCTCACGGAGTAGAATCAGCACTGCACTTTGACTTTTTAGTGACTCTATGGCGCAAGCTTCCTAGCATTTTTATACTCTGAAAACATGTCCTCTAACTATATTCTCATGTTTAATAACTAATTTGACTATAAAAATGGCAAGAAAATGCTCACTTCTAGGAGTTCTTGACCTGGCACATGGAGTAAAATAAGCTCTGCACTTTGACTTTTTAGTGACTCTATGGCGCAAGCTTCCTAGTATTTTATACTCTGAAAACATGTTCTCCAACTATATTCTCTTGTCTAATGACTAATTTGACCATAAAAATGACAAGAAAATAGTCACTTCAAGGTCTTCTTGACCAAGCTCAGGGAGAAGAATCAGCTCTGTACTTTGACTTTTTTGTGACTCTACAGCGCAAGCTTCCTATCATTTTTACACTCTAAAAACATGTTCTTCAACTATATTCTCTTGTCTAATAACTATTTTGACCATAAAATTGACAAGAAAATGCTCACTTCAAGGAGTTCTTGACCTGGCTCACGGAGTAGAATCAGCTCTGCACTTTGACTTTTAGTGACTCTATGGTGCAAGCTTCCTAGTATTTTTATACTCTGAAAACATGTTTTCCAACTATATTCTAATGTCCAATAACTAATTTGACCATAAAAATGACAAGAAAAATTCTCACTTCAAGGAGTTCCTGACCTAGCTCATGGAGTTGAATTAGCTCTGCACTGTGTGTTATTTGTGACTCTCTGGCGCGTAGCAGTTATATACTCTGAAAACATTTTCTCTAACTATATACTCATGTATAATAACTAATTTGACCATAAAAATGGCTGGAAAATGCTCACTTCAAGGAGTTCTTGACCTGGCTCAGGGAAAAGAATCAGCTCTGTACTTTGACTTTTTAGGGACTCTATGGCGCAATCTTCCTAGCATTTTTATACTCTGAAAACATGTTCTCCAACTATTTTCTCATGTATAATAACTAATTTTACCATAAAAATGGTAAGAATATGCTCATATCAGGGAGTTCTTGACCTGGCTCACGGAGTAGAATCAGCTCTGCACTTTGACTTTTTAGTGACTCTTTGGCGCAAGCTTCCTAGAATTTTTATACTCTGAAAACATGTCCTCCAACTATATTCTCATGTTTAATAACTAATTTGACTATAAAAATGGCAAGAAAATGCTCACTTCAAGGAGTTCTCGACCTGGCTCACGTAGTAGAATCAGCTCTTGCACTTTGACTTTTAGTGACTATGGCGCAAGCTTCATAGTATTTTTATACTCTGAAAACATGTTTTCCAACTATAATCTAATGTCCTATAACTAATTTGACCATAAAAATGGCAAGAAAATGCTCACTTCAAGGAGTTCCTGACCTAGCTCATGGAGTTGAATTAGCTCTGCACTGTGTGTTATTTGTGACTCTATGCCGCAAGCTGCGTAGCAGTTATATACTCTGAAAACATGTTCTCTAACTATATACTCATGTATAATAACTAATTTGACCATAAAAATGGTTGGAAAATGCTCACTTCAAGGAGTTCTTGACCTGGCTCTGGGAAAAGAATTAGCTTTGTACTTTGACTTTTTAGTGACTCTATGGCGCAAGCTTCCTAGCATTTTTATACTCTGAAAACATGTTCTCCAACTATTTTCTCATGTATAATAACTAATTTTACAATAAAAATGGAAAGAATATGCTCATATCAGGGAGTTCTTGACCTGGCTCACGGAGTAGAATCAGCTCTGCACTTTGACTTTTAGTGACTCTATGGTGCAAGCTTCCTAGTATTTTTATACTCTAAAAACATGTTTTCCAACTATATTCTAATGTCCAATAACTAATTTGACGATAAAAATGACAAGAAAATTTCTCACTTCAAGGAGTTCCTGACCTAGCTCATGGAGTTGAATTAGCTCTGCACTGTGTGTTATTTGTGACTCTCTGGCGCGTAGCAGTTATATACTCTGAAAACATGTTCTCTAACTATATACTCATGTATAATAACTAATTTGACCATAAAAATGGCTGGAAAATGCTCACTTCAAGGAGTTCTTGACCTGGCTCAGGGAAAAGAATCAGCTCTGTACTTTGACTTTTTAGGGACTCTATGGCGCAATCTTCCTAGCATTTTTATACTCTGAAAACATGTTCTCCAACTATTTTCTCATGTATAATAACTAATTTTACCATAAAAATGGTAAGAATATGCTCATATCAGGGAGTTCTTGACCTGGCTCACGGAGTAGAATCAGCTCTGCACTTTGACTTTTTAGTGACTCTATGGCGCAAGCTTCCTAGCATTTTTATACTCTGAAAACATGTCCTCCAACTATATTCTCATGTTTAATAACTAATTTGACTATAAAAATGGCAAGAAAATGCTCACTTCAAGGAGTTCTCGACCTGGCTCACGTATTAGAATCAGCTCTGCACTTTGACTTTTAGTGACTATGGCGCAAGCTTCCTAGTATTTTTATACTCTGAAAACATGTTTTCCAACTATAATCTAATGTCCTATAACTAATTTGACCATAAAAATGGCAAGAAAATGCTCACTTCAAGGAGTTCCTGACCTAGCTCATGGAGTTGAATTAGCTCTGCACTGTGTTTTATTTGTGACTCTATGCCGCAAGCTGCGTAGCAGTTATATACTCTGAAAACATGTTCTCTAACTATATACTCATGTATAATAACTAATTTGACCATAAAAATGGTTGGAAAATGCTCACTTCAAGGAGTTCTTGACCTGGCTCTGGGAAAAGAATCAGCTTTGTACTTTGACTTTTTAGTGACTCTATGGCGCAAGCTTCCTAGCATTTTTATACTCTGAAAACATGTTCTCCAACTATTTTCTCATGTATAATAACTAATTTTACCATAAAAATGGTAAGAATATGCTCATATCAGGGAGTTCTTGACCTGGCTCACGGAGTAGAATCAGCTCTGCACTTTGACTTTTTAGTGACTCTATGGCGCAAACTTGCTAGCATTTTTATACTCTGAAAACATATCCTCCAACTATATTCTCATGTTTAATAACTAATTTGACTATAAAAATGGCAAGAAAATGCTCACTTCAAGGAGTTCTTGACCTGGCTCACGGAGTAGAATCAGCTCTGCACTTTGACTTTTAGTGACTCTATGGCGCAAGCTTCCTAGTATTTTTATACTCTGAAAACATGTTTTCCAACTATATTCTAATGTCCAATAACTAATTTGACCATAAAAATGGCAAGAAAATGCTCACTTCAAGGAGTTCCTGACCTATCTCATGGAGTTGAATTGGCTCTTCGCTATGTGTTATTTTTGACTCTATGGCGCAAGCTGCGTAGCAGTTATATACTTTGAAAACATGTTCTCTAACTATATACTCATGTATAATAACTAATTTGACCATAAAAATGGTAGGAAAATGCTCACTTCAAGGAGTTCTTGACCTGGGTCACGGAAAAGAATCAACTCTGTACTTTGACTTTTTAGTGACTTTATGGCGCAAGCTTCCTATCATTTTTATACTCTGAAAACATGTTCTCCAACTATTTTCTCATGTATAATAACTAATTTTACCATAAAATGGTAAGAATATGCTTATATCAGGGAGTTCTTGACCTGGCTCACGGAGTAGAATCAGCACTGCACTTTGACTTTTTAGTGACTCTATGGCGCAAGCTTCCTAGCATTTTTATACTCTGAAAACATGTCCTCTAACTATATTCTCATGTTTAATAACTAATTTGACTATAAAAATGGCAAGAAAATGCTCACTTCTAGGAGTTCTTGACCTGGCACATGGAGTAGAATAAGCTCTGCACTTTGACTTTTTAGTGACTCTATGGCGCAAGCTTCCTAGCATTTTATACTCTGAAAACATGTTCTCCAACTATATTCTCTTGTCTAATGACTAATTTGACCATAAAAATGACAAGAAAATAGTCACTTCAAGGTCTTCTTGACCAAGCTCAGGGAGAAGAATCAGCTCTGTACTTTGACTTTTTTGTGACTCTACAGCGCAAGCTTCCTATCATTTTTACACTCTAAAAACATGTTCTTCAACTATATTCTCTTGTCTAATAACTATTTTGACCATAAAATTGACAAGAAAATGCTCACTTCAAGGAGTTCTTGACCTGGCTCACGGAGTAGAATCAGCTCTGCACTTTGACTTTTAGTGACTCTATGGCGCAAGCTTCCTAGTATTTTTATACTCTGAAAACATGTTTTCCAACTATATTCTAATGTCCAATAACTAATTTGACCATAAAAATGACAAGAAAATTTCTCACTTCAAGGAGTTCCTGACCTAGCTCATGGAGTTGAATTAGCTCTGCACTGTGTGTTATTTGTGACTCTCTGGCGCGTAGCAGTTATATACTCTGAAAACATTTTCTCTAACTATATACTCATGTATAATAACTAATTTGACCATAAAAATGGCTGGAAAATGCTCACTTCAAGGAGTTCTTGACCTGGCTCAGGGAAAAGAATCAGCTCTGTACTTTGACTTTTTAGGGACTCTATGGCGCAATCTTCCTAGCATTTTTATACTCTGAAAACATGTTCTCCAACTATTTTCTCATGTATAATAACTAATTTTACCATAAAAATGGTAAGAATATGCTCATATCAGGGAGTTCTTGACCTGGCTCACGGAGTAGAATCAGCTCTGCACTTTGACTTTTTAGTGACTCTTTGGCGCAAGCTTCCTAGCATTTTTATACTCTGAAAACATGTCCTCCAACTATATTCTCATGTTTAATAACTAATTTGACTATAAAAATGGCAAGAAAATGCTCACTTCAAGGAGTTCTCGACCTGGCTCACGTAGTAGAATCAGCTCTGCACTTTGACTTTTAGTGACTATGGCGCAAGCTTCCTAGTATTTTTATACTCTGAAAACATGTTTTCCAACTATAATCTAATGTCCTATAACTAATTTGACCATAAAAATGGCAAGAAAATGCTCACTTCAAGGAGTTCCTGACCTAGCTCATGGAGTTGAATTAGCTCTGCACTGTGTGTTATTTGTGACTCTATGCCGCAAGCTGCGTAGCAGTTATATACTCTGAAAACATGTTCTCTAACTATATACTCATGTATAATAACTAATTTGACCATAAAAATGGTTGGAAAATGCTCACTTCAAGGAGTTCTTGACCTGGCTCAGGGAAAAGAATCAGCTCTGTACTTTGACTTTTTAGTGACTCTATGGCGCAAGCTTCCTAGCATTTTTATACTCTGAAAACATGTTCTCCAACTATTTTCTCATGTATAATAACTAATTTTTCCATAAAAATGGTAAGAATATGCTCATATCATGGAGTTCTTGACCTGGCTCACGGAGTAGAATTTGCTCTGCACTTTGACTTTTTAGTGACTCTATGGCGCAAGCTTCCTAGCATTTTTATACTCTGAAAACATATCCTCCAACTATATTCTCATGTTTAATAACTAATTTGACTATAAAAATGGCAAGAAAATGCTCACTTCAAGGAGTTCTTGACCTGGATCACGGAGTAGAATCAGCTCTGCACTTTGACTTTTAGTGACTCTATGGCGCAAGCTTCCTAGTATTTTTATACTCTGAAAACATGTTTTCCAACTATATTCTAATGTCCAATAACTAATTTGACCATAAAAATGGCAAGAAAATGCTCACTTCAAGGAGTTCCTGACCTATCTCATGGAGTTGAATTGGCTCTTTGCTGTGTGTTATTTTTGACTCTATGGCGCAAGCTGCGTAGCAGTTATATACTTTGAAAACATGTTCTCTAACTATATACTCATGTATAATAACTAATTTGACCATAAAAATTGTAGGAAAATGCTCACTTCAAGGAGTTCTTGACCTGGGTCACGGAAAAGAATCAACTCTGTACTTTGACTTTTTAGTGACTTTATGGCGCAAGCTTCCTATCATTTTTATACTCTGAAAACATGTTCTCCAACTATTTTCTCATGTATAATAACTAATTTTACCATAAAATGGTAAGAATATGCTTATATCAGGGAGTTCTTGACCTGGCTCACTGAGTAGAATCAGCACTGCACTTTGACTTTTTAGTGACTCTATGGCGCAAGCTTCCTAGCATTTTTATACTCTGAAAACATGTCCTCTAACTATATTCTCATGTTTAATAACTAATTTGACTATAAAAATGGCAAGAAAATGCTCACTTCTAGGAGTTCTTGACCTGGCACATGGAGTAGAATAAGCTCTGCACTTTGACTTTTTAGTGACTCTATGGCGCAAGCTTCCTAGCATTTTATACTCTGAAAACATGTTCTCCAACTATATTCTCTTGTCTAATGACTAATTTGACCATAAAAATGACAAGAAAATAGTCACTTCAAGGTCTTCTTGACCAAGCTCAGGGAGAAGAATCAGCTCTGTACTTTGACTTTTTTGTGACTCTACAGCGCAAGCTTCCTATCATTTTTACACTCTAAAAACATGTTCTTCAACTATATTCTCTTGTCTAATAACTATTTTGACCATAAAATTGACAAGAAAATGCTCACTTCAAGGAGTTCTTGACCTGGCTCACGGAGTAGAATCAGCTCTGTACTTTGACTTTTAGTGACTCTATGGCGCAAGCTTCCTAGTATTTTTATACTCTGAAAACATGTTTTCCAACTATATTCTAATGTCCAATAACTAATTTGACCATAAAAATGACAAGAAAATTTCTCACTTCAAGGAGTTCCTGACCTAGCTCATGGAGTTGAATTAGCTCTGCACTGTGTGTTATTTGTGACTCTCTGGCGCGTAGCAGTTATATACTCTGAAAACATTTTCTCTAACTATATAGTCATGTATAATAACTAATTTGACCATAAAAATGGCTGGAAAATGCTCACTTCAAGGAGTTCTTGACCTGGCTCAGGGAAAAGAATCAGCTCTGTACTTTGACTTTTTAGGGACTCTATGGCGCAATCTTCCTAGCATTTTTATACTCTGAAAAACATGTTCTCCAACTATTTTCTCATGTATAATAACTAATTTTACCATAAAAATGGTAAGAATATGCTCATATCAGGGAGTTCTTGACCTGGCTCACGGAGTAGAATCAGCTCTGCACTTTGACTTTTTAGTGACTCTTTGGCGCAAGCTTCCTAGCATTTTTATACTCTGAAAACATGTCCTCCAACTATATTCTCATGTTTAATAACTAATTTGACTATAAAAATGGCAAGAAAATGCTCACTTCAAGGAGTTCTCGACCTGGCTCACGTAGTAGAATCAGCTCTGCACTTTGACTTTTAGTGACTATGGCGCAAGCTTCCTAGTATTTTTATACTCTGAAAACATGTTTTCCAACTATAATCTAATGTCCTATAACTAATTTGACCATAAAAATGGCAAGAAAATGCTCACTTCAAGGAGTTCCTGACCTAGCTCATGGAGTTGAATTAGCTCTGCACTGTGTGTTATTTGTGACTCTATGCCGCAAGCTGCGTAGCAGTTATATACTCTGAAAACATGTTCTCTAACTATATACTCATGTATAATAACTAATTTGACCATAAAAATGGTTGGAAAATGCTCACTCCAAGGAGTTCTTGACCTGGCTCTGGGAAAATAATCAGCTTTGTACTTTGACTTTTTAGTGACTCTATGGCGCAAGCTTCCTAGCATTTTTATACTCTGAAAACATGTTCTCCAACTATTTTCTCATGTATAATAACTAATTTTACCATAAAAATGGTAAGAATATGCTCATATCAGGGAGTTCTTGACCTGACTCACGGAGTAGAATCAGCTCTGCACTTTGACTTTTAGTGACTCTATGGCGCAAGCTTCCTAGTATTTTTATACTCTGAAAACATGTTTTCCAACTATATTCTAATGTCCAATAACTAATTTGACGATAAAAATGACAAGAAAATTTCTCACTTCAAGGAGTTCCTGACCTAGCTCATGGAGTTGAATTAGCTCTGCACTGTGTGTTATTTGTGACTCTCTGGCGCGTAGTAGTTATATACTCTGAAAACATGTTCTCTAACTATATACTCATGTATAATAACTAATTTGACCATAAAAATGGCTGGAAAATGCTCACTTCAAGGAGTTCTTGACCTGGCTCTGGGAAAAGAATCAGCTTTGTACTTTGACTTTTTAGTGACTCTATGGCGCAAGCTTCCTAGCATTTTTATACTCTGAAAACATGTTCTCCAACTATTTTCTCATGTATAATAACTAATTTTACCATAAAAATGGTAAGAATATGCTCATATCAGTGAGTTCTTGAACTGGCTCATGGAGTAGAATCAGCTCTGCACTTTGACTTTTTAGTGACTCTATGGCGCAAGCTTGCTAGCATTTTTATACTCTGAAAACATATCCTCCAACTATATTCTCATGTTTAATAACTAATTTGACTATAAAAGTGGCAAGAAAATGCTCACTTCAAGGAGTTCTTGACCTGGCTCACGGAGTAGAATCAGCTCTGCACTTTGACTTTTAGTGACTCTATGGCGCAAGCTTCCTAGTATTTTTATACTCTGAAAACAAGTTTTCCAACTATATTCTAATGTCCAATAACTAATTTGACCATAAAAATGGCAAGAAAATGCTCACTTCAAGGAGTTCCTGACCTATCTCATGGAGTTGAATTGGCTCTTCGCTATGTGTTATTTTTGACTCTATGGCGCAAGCTGCGTAGCAGTTATATACTTTGAAAACATGTTCTCTAACTATATACTCATGTATAATAACTAATTTGACCATAAAAATGGTAGGAAAATGCTCACTTCAAGGAGTTCCTGACCTGGGTCACGGAAAAGAATCAACTCTGTACTTTGACTTTTTAGTGACTTTATGGCGCAAGCTTCCTATCATTTTTATACTCTGAAAACATGTTCTCCAACTATTTTCTCATGTATAATAACTAATTTTACCATAAAATGGTAAGAATATGCTTATATCAGGGAGTTCTTGACCTGGCTCACGGAGTAGAATCAGCACTGCACTTTGACTTTTTAGTGACTCTATGGCGCAAGCTTCCTAGCATTTTTATACTCTGAAAACATGTCCTCTAACTATATTCTCATGTTTAATAACTAATTTGACTATAAAAATGGCAAGAAAATGCTCACTTCTAGGAGTTCTTGACCAGGCACATGGAGTAGAATAAGCTCTGCACTTTGACTTTTTAGTGACTCTATGGCGCAAACTTCCTAGCATTTTATACTCTGAAAACATGTTCTCCAACTATATTCTCTTGTCTAATGACTAATTTGACCATAAAAATGACAAGAAAATAGTCACTTCAAGGTCTTCTTGACCAAGCTCAGGGAGAAGAATCAGCTCTGTACTTTGACTTTTTTGTGACTCTACAGCGCAAGCTTCCTATCATTTTTACACTCTAAAAACATGTTCTTCAACTATATTCTCTTGTCTAATAACTATTTTGACCATAAAATTGAGAAGAAAATGCTCACTTCAAGGAGTTCTTGACCTGGCTCACCGAGTAGAATCAGCTCTGCACTTTGACTTTTAGTGACTCTATGGCGCAAGCTTCCTAGTATTTTTATACTCTGAAAACATGTTTTCCAACTATATTCTAATGTCCAATAACTAATTTGACCATAAAAATGACAAGAAAATTTCTCACTTCAAGGAGTTCCTGACCTAGCTCATGGAGTTGAATTAGCTCTGCACTGTGTGTTATTTGTGAGTCTCTGGCGCGTAGCAGTTATATACTCTGAAAACATTTTCTCTAACTATATACTCATGTATAATAACTAATTTGACCATAAAAATGGCTGGAAAATGCTCACTTCAAGGAGTTCTTGACCTGACTCAGGGAAAAGAATCAGCTCTGTACTTTGACTTTTTAGGGACTCTATGGCGCAATCTTCCTAGCATTTTTATACTCTGAAAACATGTTCTACAACTATTTTCTCATGTATAATAACTAATTTTACCATAAAAATGGTAAGAATATGCTCATATCAGGGAGTTCTTGACCTGGCTCACGGAGTAGAATCAGCTCTGCACTTTGACTTTTTAGTGACTCTTTGGCGCAAGCTTCCTAGCATTTTTATACTCTGAAAACATGTCCTCCAACTATATTCTCATGTTTAATAACTAATTTGACTATAAAAATGGCAAGAAAATGCTCACTTCAAGGAGTTCTCGACCTGGCTCACGTAGTAGAATCAGCTCTGCACTTTGACTTTTAGTGACTATGGCGCAAGCTTCCTAGTATTTTTATACTCTGAAAACATGTTTTCCAACTATAATCTAATGTCCTATAACTAATTTGACCATAAAAATGGCAAGAAAATGCTCACTTCAAGGAGTTCCTGACCTAGCTCATGGAGTTGAATTAGCTCTGCACTGTGTGTTATTTGTGACTCTATGCCGCAAGCTGCGTAGCAGTTATATACTCTGAAAACATGTTCTCTAACTATATACTCATGTATAATAACTAATTTGACCATAAAAATGGTTGGAAAATGCTCACTTCAAGGAGTTCTTGACCTGGCTCAGGGAAAAGAATCAGCTCTGTACTTTGACTTTTTAGTGACTCTATGGCGCAAGCTTCCTAGCATTTTTATACTCTGAAAACATATCCTCCAACTATATTCTCATGTTTAATAACTAATTTGACTATAAAAATGGCAAGAAAATGCTTACTTCAAGGAGTTCTTGACCTGGATCACGGAGTAGAATCAGCTCTGCACTTTGACTTTTAGTGACTCTATGGCGCAAGCTTCCTAGTATTTTTATACTCTGAAAACATGTTTTCCAACTATATTCTAATGTCCAATAACTAATTTGACCATAAAAATGGCAAGAAAATGCTCACTTCAAGGAGTTCCTGACCTATCTCATTGAGTTGAATTGGCTCTTCGCTGTGTGTTATTTTTGACTCTATGGCGCAAGCTGCGTAGCAGTTATATACTTTGAAAACATGTTCTCTAACTATATACTCATGTATAATAACTAATTTGACCATAAAAATTGTAGGAAAATGCTCACTTCAAGGAGTTCTTGACCTGGGTCACGGAAAAGAATCAACTCTGTACTTTGACTTTTTAGTGACTTTATGGCGCAAGCTTCCTATCATTTTTATACTCTGAAAACATGTTCTCCAACTATTTTCTCATGTATAATAACTAATTTTACCATAAAATGGTAAGAATATGCTTATATCAGGGAGTTCTTGACCTGGCTCACGGAGTAGAATCAGCACTGCACTTTGACTTTTTAGTGACTCTATGGCGCAAGCTTCCTAGCATTTTTATACTCTGAAAACATGTCCTCTAACTATATTCTCATGTTTAATAACTAATTTGACTATAAAAATGGCAAGAAAATGCTCACTTCTAGGAGTTCTTGACCTGGCACATGGAGTAGAATAAGCTCTGCACTTTGACTTTTTAGTGACTCTATGGCGCAAGCTTCCTAGCATTTTATACTCTGAAAACATGTTCTCCAACTATATTCTCTTGTCTAATGACTAATTTGACCATAAAAATGACAAGAAAATAGTCACTTCAAGGTCTTCTTGACCAAGCTCAGGGAGAAGAATCAGCTCTGTACTTTGACTTTTTTGTGACTCTACAGCGCAAGCTTCCTATCATTTTTACACTCTAAAAACATGTTCTTCAACTATATTCTCTTGTCTAATAACTATTTTGACCATAAAATTGACAAGAAAATGCTCACTTCAAGGAGTTCTTGACCTGGCTCACGGAGCAGAATCAGCTCTGCACTTTGACTTTTAGTGACTCTATGGCGCAAGCTTCCTAGTATTTTTATACTCTGAAAACATGTTTTCCAACTATATTCTAATGTCCAATAACTAATTTGACCATAAAAATGACAAGAAAATTTATCACTTCAAGGAGTTCCTGACCTAGCTAATGGAGTTGAATTAGCTCTGCACTGTGTGTTATTTGTGACTCTCTGGCGCGTAGCAGTTATATACTCTGAAAACATTTTCTCTAACTATATACTCATGTATAATAACTAATTTGACCATAAAAATGGCTGGAAAATGCTCACTTCAAGGAGTTCTTGACCTGGCTCAGGGTAAAGAATCAGCTCTGTACTTTGACTTTTTAGGGACTCTATGGCGCAATCTTCCTAGCATTTTTATACTCTGAAAAACATGTTCTCCAACTATTTTCTCATGTATAATAACTAATTTTACCATAAAAATGGTAAGAATATGCTCATATCAGGGAGTTCTTGACCTGGCTCACGGAGTAGAATCAGCTCTGCACTTTGACTTTTTAGTGACTCTTTGGCGCAAGCGTCCTAGCATTTTTATACTCTGAAAACATGTCCTCCAACTATATTCTCATGTTTAATAACTAATTTGACTATAAAAATGGCAAGAAAATGCTCACTTCAAGGAGTTCTCGACCTGGCTCACGTAGTAGAATCAGCTCTGCACTTTGACTTTTAGTGACTATGGCGCAAGCTTCCTAGTATTTTTATACTCTGAAAACATGTTTTCCAACTATAATCTAATGTCCTATAACTAATTTGACCATAAAAATGGCAAGAAAATGCTCACTTCAAGGAGTTCTTGACCTAGCTCATGGAGTTGTATTAGCTCTGCACTGTGTGTTATTTGTGACTCTATGCCGCAAGCTGCGTAGCAGTTATATACTCTGAAAACATGTTCTCTAACTATATACTCATGTATAATAACTAATTTGACCATAAAAATGGTTGGAAAATGCTCACTTCAAGGAGTTCTTGACCTGGCTCAGGGAAAAGAATCAGCTCTGTACTTTGACTTTTTAGTGACTCTATGGCGCAAGCTTCCTAGCATTTTTATACTCTGAAAACATGTTCTCCAACTATTTTCTCATGTATAATAACTAATTTTACCATAAAAATGGTAAGAATATGCTCATATCATGGAGTTCTTGACCTGGCTCACGGAGTAGAATCAGCTCTGCACTTTGACTTTTTAGTGACTCTATGGCGCAAGCTTCCTAGCATTTTTATACTCTGAAAACATATCCTCCAACTATATTCTCATGTTTAATAACTAATTTGACTATAAAAATGGCAAGAAAATGCTTACTTCAAGGAGTTCTTGACCTGGATCACGGAGTAGAATCAGCTCTGCACTTTGACTTTTAGTGACTCTATGGCGCAAGCTTCCTAGTATTTTTATACTCTGAAAACATGTTTTCCAACTATATTCTAATGTCCAATAACTAATTTGACCATAAAAATGGCAAGAAAATGCTCACTTCAAGGAGTTCCTGACCTATCTCATTGAGTTGAATTGGCTCTTCGCTGTGTGTTATTTTTGACTCTATGGCGCAAGCTGCGTAGCAGTTATATACTTTGAAAACATGTTCTCTAACTATATACTCATGTATAATAACTAATTTGACCATAAAAATTGTAGGAAAATGCTCACTTCAAGGAGTTCTTGACCTGGGTCACGGAAAAGAATCAACTCTGTACTTTGACTTTTTAGTGACTTTATGGCGCAAGCTTCCTATCATTTTTATACTCTGAAAACATGTTCTCCAACTATTTTCTCATGTATAATAACTAATTTTACCATAAAATGGTAAGAATATGCTTATATCAGGGAGTTCTTGACCTGGCTCACGGAGTAGAATCAGCACCTGCACTTTGACTTTTTAGTGACTCTATGGCGCAAGCTTCCTAGCATTTTTATACTTTGAAAACATGTCCTCTAACTATATTCTCATGTTTAATAACTAATTTGACTATAAAAATGGCAAGAAAATGCTCACTTCTAGGAGTTCTTGACCTGGCACATGGAGTAGAATAAGCTCTGCACTTTGACTTTTTAGTGACTCTATGGCGCAAGCTTCCTAGCATTTTATACTCTGAAAACATGTTCTCCAACTATATTCTCTTGTCTAATGACTAATTTGACCATAAAAATGACAAGAAAATAGTCACTTCAAGGTCTTCTTGACCAAGCTCAGGGAGAAGAATCAGCTCTGTACTTTGACTTTTTTGTGACTCTACAGCGCAAGCTTCCTATCATTTTTACACTCTAAAAACATGTTCTTCAACTATATTCTCTTGTCTAATAACTATTTTGACCATAAAATTGACAAGAAAATGCTCACTTCAAGGAGTTCTTGACCTGGCTCACGGAGTAGAATCAGCTCTGCACTTTGACTTTTAGTGACTCTATGGCGCAAGCTTCCTAGTATTTTTATACTCTGAAAACATGTTTTCCAACTATATTCTAATGTCCAATAACTAATTTGACCATAAAAATGACAAGAAAATTTCTCACTTCAAGGAGTTCCTGACCTAGCTCATGGAGTT
Source organism: Pogostemon cablin (assembly GCA_023678885.1). NCBI lineage: Eukaryota > Viridiplantae > Streptophyta > Magnoliopsida > Lamiales > Lamiaceae > Pogostemon > Pogostemon cablin. Next base: position 10,814,514 of record CM042973.1, on the reverse strand, counting down.
GAATTAGCTCTGCACTGTGTGTTATTTGTGACTCTCTGGCGCGTAGCAGTTATATACTCTGAAAACATTTTCTCTAACTATATACTCATGTATAATAACTAATTTGACCATAAAAATGGCTGGAAAATGCTCACTTCAAGGAGTTCTTGACCTGGCTCAGGTAAAGAATCAGCTCTGTACTTTGACTTTTTAGGGACTCTATGGCGCAATCTTCCTAGCATTTTTATACTCTGAAAAACATGTTCTCCAACTATTTTCTCATGTATAATAACTAATTTTACCATAAAAATGGTAAGAATATGCTCATATCAGGGAGTTCTTGACCTGGCTCACGGAGTAGAATCAGCTCTTCACTTTGACTTTTTAGTGACTCTTTGGCGCAAGCTTCCTAGCATTTTTATACTCTGAAAACATGTCCTCCAACTATATTCTCATGTTTAATAACTAATTTGACTATAAAAATGGCAAGAAAATGCTCACTTCAAGGAGTTCTCGACCTGGCTCACGTAGTAGAATCAGCTCTGCACTTTGACTTTTAGTGACTATGGCGCAAGCTTCCTAGTATTTTTATACTCTGAAAACATGTTTTCCAACTATAATCTAATGTCCTATAACTAATTTGACCATAAAAATGGCAAGAAAATGCTCACTTCAAGGAGTTCCTAACCTAGCTCATGGAGTTGAATTAGCTCTGCACTGTGTGTTATTTGTGACTCTATGCCGCAAGCTGCGTAGCAGTTATATACTCTGAAAACATGTTCTCTAACTATATACTCATGTATAATAACTAATTTGACCATAAAAATGGTTGGAAAATGCTCACTTCAAGGAGTTCTTGACCTGGCTCAGGGAAAAGAATCAGCTCTGTACTTTGACTTTTTAGTGACTCTATGGCGCAAGCTTCCTAACATTTTTATACTCTGAAAACATGTTCTCCAACTATTTTCTCATGTATAATAACTAATTTTACCATAAAAATGGTAAGAATATGCTCATATCATGGAGTTCTTGACCTGGCTCACGGAGTAGAATCAGCTCTGCACTATGTGTTATTTGTGACTCTATGGCGCAAGCTTCCTAGCATTTTTATACTCTGAAAACATATCCTCCAACTATATTCTCATGTTTAATAACTAATTTGACTATAAAAATGGCAAGAAAATGCTCACTTCAAGGAGTTCTTGACCTGGATCACGGAGTAGAATCAGCTCTGCGCTTTGACTTTTAGTGACTCCATGGCGCAAGCTTCCTAGTATTTTTATACTCTGAAAACATGTTTTCCAACTATATTCTAATGTCCAATAACTAATTTGACCATAAAAATGGCAAGAAAATGCTCACTTCAAGGAGTTCCTGACCTATCTCATGGAGTTGAATTGGCTCTTCGCTGTGTGTTATTTTTGACTCTATGGCGCAAGCTGCGTAGCAGTTATATACTTTGAAAACATGTTCTCTAACTATATACTCATGTATAATAACTAATTTGACCATAAAAATTGTAGGAAAATGCTCACTTCAAGGAGTTCTTGACCTGGGTCACGGAAAAGAATCAACTCTGTACTTTGACTTTTTAGTGACTTTATGGCGCAAGCTTCCTATCATTTTTATACTCCGAAAACATGTTCTCCAACTATTTTCTCATGTATAATAACTAATTTTACCATAAAATGGTAAGAATATGCTTATATCAGGGAGTTCTTGACCTGGCTCACGGAGTAGAATCAGCACAGCACTTTGAGTTTTTAGTGACTCTATGGCGCAATCTTCCTAGCATTTTTATACTCTGAAAACATGTCCTCCAACTATATTCTCATGTTTAATAACTAATTTGACTAGAAAAATGGCAAGAAAATGCTCACTTCTAGGAGTTCTTGACCTGGCACATGGAGTAGAATAAGCTCTGCACTTTGACTTTTTAGTGACTCTATGGCGCAAGCTTCCTAGCATTTTATACTCTGAAAACATGTTCTCCAACTATATTCTCTTGTCTAATGACTAATTTGACCATAAAAATGACAAGAAAATAGTCACTTCAAGGTCTTCTTGACCAAGCTCAGGGAGAAGAATCAGCTCTGTACTTTGACTTTTTAGTGACTCAATGGCGCAAGCTTCCTATCATTTTTACACTCTAAAAACATGTTCTTCAACTATATTCTCTTGTCTAATAACTATTTTGACCATAAAATTGACAAGAAAATGCTCACTTCAAGGAGTTCTTGACCTGGCTCACGGAGTAGAATCAACTCTGCATTTTTTACTTTTAGTGACTCTATGGCGCAAGCTTCCTAGTATTTTTATACTCTGAAAACATGTTTTCCAACTATATTCTAATGTCCAATAACTAATTTGACCATAAAAATGACAAGAAAATTTCTCACTTTAAGGAGTTCCTGACCTAGCTCATGGAGTTGAATTAGCTCTGCACTGTGTGTTATTTGTGACTCTCTGGCGCGTAGCAGTTATACACTCTGAAAACATGTTCTCTAACTATATACTCATGTATAATAACTAATTTGACCATAAAAATGGTTGGAAAATGCTCACTTCAAGGAGTTCTTGACCTGGCTCAGGGAAAAGAATCAGCTCTGCACTTTGACTTTTTAGTGACTCTATGGCGCAAGCTTCCTAGCATTTTTATACTCTGAAAACATGTCCTCCAACTATATTCTCATGTTTAATAACTAATTTGACAATAAAAATGGCAAGAAAATGCTCACTTCAAGGAGTTCTCGACCTGGCTCACGTAGTAGAATCAGCTCTGCACTTTGACTTTTAGTGACTATGGCGCAAGCTTCCTAGTATTTTTATACTCTGAAAACATGTTTTCCAATAATAATCTAATGTTAATTAACTAATTTGACCATAAAAATGGCAAGAAAATGCTCACTTCAAGGAGTTCCTGACCTAGCTCATGGAGTTGAATTAGCTCTGCACTGTGTGTTATTTGTGACTCTATGCCGCAAGATGCGTAGCAGTTATATACTCTGAAAATATGTTCTCTAACTATATACTCATGTATAATGACTAATTTGACCATAAAAATGGTTGGAAAATGCTCACTTCAAGGAGTTCATGACCTGGCTCAGGGAAAAGAATCAGCTCTGTACTTTGACTTTTTAGGGACTCTATGGCGCAATCTTCTTAGCATTTTTATACTCTGAAAACATGTTCTCCAACTATTTTCTCATGTATAATAACTAATTTTACCATAAAAATGGTAAGAATATGCTCATATCAGGGAGTTCTTGACCTGGCTCACAGAGTAGAATCAGCTCTGCACTTTAAATTTTTAGTGACTCTATGGCGCAAGCTTCCTAGCATTTTTATACTCTGAAAACATGTCCTCTAACTCTCATGTTTAATAACTAATTTGACTATAAAAATGGCAAGAAAATGCTCACTTCTAGGAGTTCTTGACCTGGAACATGGAGTAGAATAAGCTCTGCACTTTGACTTTTTAGTGACTCTATGGCGCAAGCTTCCTAGCATTTTATACTCTGAAAACATGTTCTCCAACTATATTCTATTGTCTAATGACTAATTTGACCATAAAAATGACAAGAAAATAGTCACTTCAAGGTCTTCTTGACCAAGCTCAGGGAGAAGAATCAGCTCTGTACTTTGACTTTTTAGTGACTCTATGGCGCAAGCTTCCTATCATTTTTATACTCTAAAAACATGTTCTTCAACTATATTCTCTTGTCTAATAACTATTTTGACCATAAAATTGACAAGAAAATGCTCACTTCAAGGAGTTCTTGACCTGGCTCACGGAGTAGAATCAGCTCTGCACTTTGACTTTTAGTGACTCTATGGCGCAAGTTTCCTAGTATTTTTATACTTTGAAAACATATTTTCCAACTATATTCTAATGTCCAATAACTAATTTGACCATAAAAATGGCAAGAAAATGCTCACTTCAAGGAGTTCCTGACCTAGCTCATGGAGTTGAATTGGCTCTGCACTGTGTGTTATTTGTGACTCTATGGCGCAAGCTGCGTAGCAGTTATATACTTTGAAAACATGTTCTCTAACTATATACTCATGTATAATAACTAATTTGACCATAAAAATGGTAGGAAAATGCTCACTTCAAGGAGTTCTTGACCTGGCTCAGGGAAAATAAACAGCTCTGTACTTTGACTTTTTAGTGACTTTATGGCGCAATCTTCCTAGCATTTTTATACTTTGAAACATGTTCTCCAACTATTTTCTCATGTATAATAACTAATTTTACCATAAAATGGTAAGAATATGCTTATATCAGGGAGTTCTTGACCTGGCTCACGGAGTAGAATCAGCACTGCACTTTGACTTTTTAGTGACTCTATGGCGCAAGCTTCCTAGCATTTTTATACTCTGAAAACATGTCCTCTAACTATATTCTCCTGTTTAATAACTAATTTGACAATAAAAATGGCAAGAAAATGCTCACTTCTATGAGTTCTTGACCTGGTACATGGAGTAGAATAAGCTCTGCACTTTGACTTTTTAGTGACTCTATGGCGCATGCTTCCTAGCATTTTATACTCTAAAAACATGTTCTCCAACTATATTCTCTTGTCTAATGACTAATTTGACCATAAAAATACAAGAAAATAGTCACTTCAAGGTCTTCTTGACCAAGCTCAGGGAGAAGAATCAGCTCTGTACTTTTGACTTTTTAGTGACTCTACAGCGCAAGCTTCCAATCATTTTTACACTCTAAAAACATGTTCTTCACTATATTCTCTTGTCTAATAACTATTTTGACCATAAAATTGACAAGAAAATGCTCACTTCAAGGAGTTCTTGACCTGGCTCATGGAGTATAATCAGCTCTGCACTTTGACTTTTAGTGACTCTATGGCGCAAGCTTCCTAGTATTTTTATACTCTGAAAACATGTTTTCCAACTATATTCTAATGTCCAATAACTAATTTGACCATAAAAATGACAAGAAAATTTCTCACTTCAATGAGTTCCTGACCTAGCTCATGGAGTTGAATTAGCTCTGCACTGTGTGTTATTTGTGACTCTCTGGCGCGTAGCAGTTATATACTCTGAAAACATGTTCTCTAACTATATACTCATGTATAATAACTAATTTGACCATAAAAATGGTTGGAAAATGCTCACTTCAGGGAGTTCTTGACCTGGCTCAGGGAAAAGAATCAGCTCTGTACTTTGACTTTTTAGGGACTCTATGGCGCAATCTTCCTAGCATTTTTATACTCTGAAAACATGTTCTCCAACTATTTTCTCATATATAATAACTAATTTTACCATAAAAATGGTAAGAATATGCTCATATCAGGGAGTTCTTGACCTGGCTCACGGAGTAGAATCAGCTCTGCACTTTGACTTTTTAGTGACTCTATGGCGCAAGCTTCCTAGCATTTTTATACTCTGAAAACATGTCCTCCAACTATATTCTCATGTTTAATAACTAATTTGACTAAAAAAATGGCAAGAAAATGCTCACTTCAAGGAGTTCTCGACCTGGCTCACGTAGTAGAATCAGCTCTACACTTTGACTTTTAGTGACTATGGCGCAAGCTTCCTAGTATTTTTATACTCTGAAAACATGTTTTCCAACTATAATCTAATGTCCTATAACTAATTTGACCATAAAAATGGCAAGAAAATGATCACTTCAAGGAGTTCCTGACCTAGCTCATGGAGTTGAATTAGCTCTGCACTGTGTGTTATTTGTGAGTCTATGCCGCAAGCTGCGTAGCAGTTATATACTCTGAAAACATGTTCTCTAACTATATACTCATGTATAATAACTAATTTGACCATAAAAATGGTTAGAAAATGCTCACTTCAAGGAGTTCTTGACCTGGCTCAGGGAAAAGAATCAGCTCTGTACTTTGACTTTTTAGTGACTCTATGGCGCAAGCTTCCTAGCATTTTTATACTCTGAAAACATGTTCTCCAACTATTTTTTCATGTATAATAACTAATTTACCATAAAAATGGTAAGAATATGCTCATATCAGGGAGTTCTTGACCTGGCTCATAGAGTAGAATCAGCTCTGCACTTTGACTTTTTAGTGACTCTATGGCGCAAGCTTCCTAGCGTTTTTATACTCTGAAAACATATCCTCCAACTATATTCTCATGTTTAATAACTAATTTGACTATAAAAATGGCAAGAAAATGCTCACTTCAAGGAGTTCTTGACCTGGCTCACGGAGTAGAATCAGCTCTGCACTTTGACTTTTAGTGACTCTATGGCACAAGCTTCCTAGTATTTTTATACTCTGAAAACATGTTTTCCAACTATATTCTAATGTCCAATAACTAATTTGACCATAAAAATGGCAAGAAAATGCTCACTTCAAGGAGTTCCTGACCTAGCTCATGGAGTTGAATAGGCTCTCCACTGTGTGTTATTTGTGACTCTATGGCGCAAGCTGCGTAGCAGTTATATACTTTGAAAACATGTTCTCTAACTATATACTCATGTATAATAACTAATTTGACCATAAAAATGGTAGGAAAATGCTCACTTCAAGGAGTTCTTGACCTGGGTCACGGAAAAGAATCAACTCTGTACTTTGACTTTTTAGTGACTTTATGGCGCAAGCTTCCTAGCATTTTTATACTCTGAAAACATGTTCTCCAACTATTTTCTCATGTATAATAACTAATTTTACCATAAAATGGTAAGAATATGCTTATATCAGGGAGTTCTTGACCTGGCTCACGGAGTAGAATCAGCACTGCACTTTGACTTTTTAGTGACTCTATGGCGCAAGCTTCCTAGCATTTTTATACTCTGAAAACATGAACTCTAACTATATTCTCATGTTTAATAACTAATTTGACTATAAAAATGGTAAGAAAATGCTCACTTCTAGGAGTTCTTGACCTGGCACATGGAGTAGAATAAGCTCTGCACTTTGACTTTTTAGTGACTCTATGGCGCAAGCTTCCTAGCATTTTATACTCTGAAAACATGTTCTCCAACTATATTCTCTTGTCTAATGACTAATTTGACCATAAAAATGACAAGAAAATAGTCACTTCAAGGTCTTCTTGACCAAGCTCAGGGAGAAGAATCAGCTCTGTACTTTGACTTTTTAGTGACTCTATAGCGCAAGCTTCCTATCATTTTTACACTCTAAAAACATGTTCTTCAACTATATTCTCTTGTCTAATAACTATTTTGACCATAAAATTGACAAGAAAATGCTCACTTCAAGGAGTTTTGACCTGGCTCACGGAGTAGAATCAGCTCTGCACTTTGACTTTTAGTGACTCTATGGCGCAAGCTTCCTAGTATTTTTATACTCTGAAAACATGTTTTCCAACTATATTCTAATGTCCAATAACTAATTTGACCATAAAAATGACAAGAAAATTTCTCACTTTAAGGAGTTCCTGACCTAGCTCATGGAGTTGAATTAGCTCTGCACTGTGTGTTATTTGTGACTCTCTGGCGCGTAGCAGTTATATACTCTGAAAACATGTTCTCTAACTATATACTCATGTATAATAACTAATTTGACCATAAAAATGGTTGGAAAATGCTCACTTCAAGGAGTTCATGACCTGGCTCAGGGAAAAGAATCAGCTCTGTACTTTGACTTTTTAGTGACTCTATGGCGCAAGCTTCCTAGCATTTTTATACTCTGACAACATGTTCTCCAACTATTTTATCATGTATAATAACTAATTTTACCATAAAAATGGTAAGAATATGCTCATATTAGGGAGTTCTTGACCTGGCTCACGGAGTAGAATCAGCTCTGCACTTTGACTTTTTAGTGACTCTATGGCGCAAGCTTCCTAGCTTTTTTATACTCTGAAAACATGTCCTCCAACTATATTCTCATGTTTAATAACTAATTTGACTATAAAAATGGCAAGAAAATGCTCACTTCAAGGAGTTCTCGACCTGGCTCACGTAGTAGAATCAGCTCTGCACTTTGACTTTTGGTGACTATGGCGCAAGATTCCTAGTATTTTTATACTCTGAAAACATGTTTTCCAACAATAATCTAATGTCAAATAACTAATTTGACCATAAAAATGGCAAGAAAATGCTCACTTCAAGGAGTTCCTGACCTAGCTCATGGAGTTGAATTAGCTCTGCACTGTGTGTTATTTGTGACTCTATGCCGCAAGATGCGTAGCAGTTATATACTCTGAAAATATGTTCTCTAACTATATACTCATGTATAATGACTAATTTGACCATAAAAATGGTTGGAAAATGCTCACTTCAAGGAGTTCATGACCTGGCTCAGGGAAAATAATCAGCTCTGTACTTTGACTTTTTAGGGACTCTTTGGCGCAATATTCCTAGCATTTTTATACTCTGAAAACATGTTCTCCAACTATTTTCTCATGTATAATAACTAATTTTACCATAAAAATGGTAAGAATATGCTCATATCAGGGAGTTCTTGACCTGGCTCACGGAGTAGAATCAGCTCTGCACTTTGACTTTTTAGTGACTCTATGGCGCAAGCTTCCTAGCATTTTTATACTCTGAAAACATGTCCTCCAACTATATTCTCATGTTTAATAACTAATTTGACTATAAAAATGGTAAGAAAATGCTCACTTCAAGGAGTTCTTGACCTGGCTCACGGAGTAGAATCAGCTCTGCACTTTGACTTTTAGTGACTCTATGGCGCAAGCTTCCTAGTATTTTTATACTCTGAAAATATGTTTTCCAACTATATTCTAATGTCCAATAACTAATTTGACCATAAAAATGGCAAGAAAATGCTCACTTCAAGGAGTTCCTGACCTAGCTCATGGAGTTGAATTAGCTCTGCACTATGTGTTATTTGTGACTCTATGCCGCAAGCTGCGTAGCAGTTATATACTCTGAAAACATGTTCTCTAACTATATACTCATGTATAATAACTAATTTGACCATAAAAATGGTTGGAAAATGCTCACTTCAAGAAGTTCTTGACTGGCTCAGGGAAAAGAATCAGCTCTGTACTTTGACTTTTTAGTGACTCTATGGCGCAAGCTTCCTATCATTTTTATACTCTGAAAACATGTTCTCCAACTATTTTCTCATGTATAATAACTAATTTACCATAAAATGGTAAGAATATGCTTATATCAGGGAGTTCTTGACCTGGCTCATGGAGTAGAATCAGCACTGCACTTTGACTTTTTAGTGACTCTATGGCGCAAGCTTCCTAGCATTTTTATACTCTGAAAACATGTCCTCTAACTATATTCTCATGTTTAATAACTAATTTGACTATAAAAATGGCAAGAAAATGCTCACTTCTAGGAGTTCTTGACCTGGCACATGGAGTAGAATAAGCTCTGCACTTTGACTTTTTAGTGACTCTATGGCGCAAGCTTCCTAGCATTTTATACTCTGAAAACATGTTCTCCAACTATATTCTCTTGTCTAATGACTAATTTGACCATAAAAATGACAAGAAAATAGTCACTTCAAGGTCTTCTTGACCAAGCTCAGGGAGAAGAATCAGCTCTGTACTTTGACTTTTTAGTGACTCTATGGCGCAAGCTTCCTATCATTTTTACACTCTAAAAACATGTTCTTCAACTATATTCTCTTGTCTAATAACTATTTTGACCATAAAATTGACAAGAAAATGCTCACTTCAAGGAGTTCTTGACCTGGCTCACGGAGTAGAATCAGCTCTGCACTTTGACTTTTAGTGACCTATGGCGCAAGCTTCCTAGTATTTTTATACTCTGAAAACATGTTTTCCAACTATATTCTAATGTCCAATAACTAATTTGACCATAAAAATGGCAAGAAAATGCTCACTTCAAGGAGTTCCTGACCTAGCTCATGGAGTTGAATTGGCTCTGCACTGTGTGTTATTTGTGACTCTATGGCGCAAGCTGCGTAGCAGTTATATACTTTGAAAACATGTTCTCTAACTATATACTCATGTATAATAACTAATTTGACCATAAAAATGGTAGGAAAATGCTCACTTCAAGGAGTTCTTGACCTGGCTCAGGGAAAAGAATCAGCTCTATACTTTGACTTTTTAGTGACTTTATGGCGCAAGCTTCCTAGCATTTTTATACTCTGAAAACATGTTCTCCAACTATTTTCTCATGTATAATAACTAATTTTACCATAAAAATGGTAAGAATATGCTTATATCATGGAGTTCTTGACCTGGCTCACGGAGTAGAATCAGCTCTGCACTTTGACTTTTTAGTGACTCTATGGCGCAAGCTTCCTAGCATTTTTATACTCTGAAAACATGTCCTCCAACTATATTCTCATGTTTAATAACTAATTTGACTATAAAAATGACAAGAAAATGCTCACTTCTAGGAGTTCTTGACCTGGCACATGGAGTAGAATAAGCTCTGCACTTTGACTTTTTAGTGACTCTATGGCGTAAGCTTCCTAGCATTTTATACTCTGAAAACATGTTCTCCAACTATATTCTCTTGTCTAATGACTAATTTGACCATAAAAATGACAAGAAAATGCTCACTTCAAGGTCTTCTTGACCTAGCTCAGGGAGAAGAATCAGCTCTGTACTTTGACTTTTTAGTTACTCTATGGCGCAAGCTTCCTATCATTTTCATACTCTAAAAACATGTTCTCCAACTATATTCTCATGTCTAATAACTAATGTGACCATAAAATTGACAAGAAAATGCTCACTTCAAGGAGTTCTCGACCTGACTCACGTAGTAGAATCAGGTCTGCACTTTGACTTTTATTGACTCTATGGCGCAAGATTCCTAGTATTTTTGTACTCTGAATACATGTTTTCCAACTATAATCTAATGTCCAATAATTAATTTGACCATAAAAATAGTAAGAAAATGCTCACTTCAAGGAGTTCCTGACCTAGCTCATGGAGTTGAATTAGCTCTGCACTGTGTGTTATTTGTGACTCTCTGGCGCGTAGCAGTTATATACTCTGAAAACATGTTCTCTAACTATATACTCATGTATAATAACTAATTTGACCATAAAAAAGGTAGGAAAATGCTCACTTCAAGGAGTTCATGACCTGGCTCAGGGAAAAGAATCAGCTTTATACTTTAACTTTTTAGTGACTTTATGGCGTAAGCTTCCTAGCATTTTTATACTCTGAAAACATGTTCTCCAACTATTTTCTCATGTATAATAACGAATTTTACCATAAAAATGGTAAGAATATGCTTATATCAGGGAGTTCTTGACCTGGCTCACGGAGTAGAATCAGCACAGCACTTTGACTTTTTAGTGACTCTATGGCGCAAGCTTCCTGGCATTTTTATACTCTGAAAACATGTCCTCCAACTATATTCTCATGTTTAATAACTAATTTGACGAGAAAAATGGCAAGAAAATGCTCACTTCTAGGAGTTCTTGACCTGGCACATGGAGTAGAATAAGCTCTGCACTTTGACTTTTTAGTGACTCTATGGCGCAAGCTTCCTAGCATTTTATACTCTGAAAACATGTTCTCCAACTATATTCTCTTGTCTAATGACTAATTTGACCATAAAAATGACAAGAAAATAGTCACTTCAAGGTCTTCTTGACCAAGCTCAGGGAGAAGAATCAGCTCTGTACTTTGACTTTTTAGTGACTCTATGGCGCAAGCTTCCTATCATTTTTATACTCTAAAAACATGTTCTTCAACTATATTCTCTTGTCTAATAACTATTTTGACCATAAAATTGACAAGAAAATGCTCACTTCAAGGAATTCTTGACCTGGCTCACGGAGTAGAATCAGCTCTGCACTTTGACTTTTAGTGACTCTATGGCGCAAGCTTCCTAGTATTTTTATACTCTGAAAACATGTTCTCCAACTATATTCTAATGTCTAATAACTAATTTGACCATAAAAATGGCAAGAAAATGCTCACTTCAAGGAGTTCCTGACCTAGCTCATGGAGTTGAATTGGCTCTGCACTGTGTGTTATTTTTGACTCTATGGCGCAAGCTGCGTAGCAGTTATATACTTTGAAATCATGTTCTCTAACTATATACTCATGTATAATAACTAATTTGACCATAAAAATGGTAGGAAAATGCTCACTTCAAGGAGTTCTTGACCTGGGTCACGGAAAAGAATCAACTCTGTACTTTGACTTTTTAGTGACTTTATGGCGCAAGCTTCCTATCATTTTTATACTCTGAAACATGTTCTCCAACTATTTTCTCATGTATAATAATTAATTTACCATAAAATGGTAAGAATATGCTTATATCAGGGAGTTCTTGACCTGGCTCATGGAGTAGAATCAGCACTGCACTTTGACTTTTTAGTGACTCTATGGCGCAAGCTTCCTAGCATTTTTATACTCTGAAAACATGTCCTCTAACTATATTCTCATGTTTAATAACTAATTTGACTATAAAAATGGCAAGAAAATGCTCACTTCTAGGAGTTCTTGACCTGGCTCAGGGAAAAGAATCAGCTCTGTACTTTGACTTTTTAGTGACTCTATGGCGCAAGCTTCCTAGCATTTTTATACTCTGAAAACATGTTCTCCAACTATTTTCTCATGTATAATAACTAATTTTACCATAAAAATGGTAAGAATATGCTCATATCAGGGAGTTCTTGACCTGGCTCACGGAGTAGAATCAGCTCTGCACTTTGACTTTTTAGTGACTCTATGGCGCAAGCTTCCTAGCATTTTTATACTCTGAAAACATGTCCTCCAACTATATTCTCATGTTTAATAACTAATTTGACTATAAAAATGGCAAGAAAATGCTCACTTCAAGGAGTTCTTGACCTGGCTCACGGAGTAGAATCAGCTCTGCACTTTGACTTTTAGTGACTCTATGGCGCAAGCTTCCTAGTATTTTTATACTCTGAAAACATGTTTTCCAACTATATTCTAATGTCCAATAACTAATTTGACCATAAAAATGGCAAGAAAATGCTCACTTCAAGGAGTTCCTGACCTAGCTCATGGAGTTGAATTAGCTCTGCACTGTGTGTTATTTGTGACTCTATGGCGCAAGCTTCGTAGCAGTTATATACTCTGAAAACATGTTCTCTAACTATATACTCATGTATAATAACTAATTTGACCATAAAAATGGTAGGAAAATGCTCACTTCAAGGAGTTCTTGACCTGGCTCAGGGAAAAGAATCAGCTCTGTACTTTGACTTTTTAGTGACTTTATGGCGCAAGCTTCCTAGCATTTTTATACTCTGAAAACATGTTCTCCAACTATTTTCTCATGTATAATAACTAATTTTACCATAAAAATGGTAAGAATATGCTTATATCATGGAGTTCTTGACCTGGCTCACGGAGTAGAATCAGCTCTGCACTTTGACTTTTTAGTGACTCTATGGCGCAAGCTTCCTAGCATTTTTATACTCTGAAAACATGTCCTCCAACTATATTCTCATGTTTAATAACTAATTTGACTATAAAAATGACAAGAAAATGCTCACTTCAAGGAGTTCTTGACCTGGCTCAGGGAGAAGAATCAGCTCTGTACTTTGACTTTTTAGTGACTCTATGGCGCAAGCTTCCTAGCATTTTATACTCTGAAAAACATGTTCTTCCAACTATATTCTCATGTCTAATAACTAATTTGACCATAAAATTGACAAGAAAATGCTCACTTCAAGGAGTTCTTGACCTGGCTCACGGAGTAGAATCAGCTCTGCACTTTGACTTTTAGTGACTCTATGGCGCAAGCTTCCTAGTATTTTTATACTCTGAAAACATGTTTTCCAACTATATTCTAATGTCCAATAACTAATTTGACCATAAAAATGGCAAGAAAATGCTCACTTCAAGGAGTTCCTGACCTAGCTCATGGAGTTGAATTAGCTCTGCACTGTGTGTTATTTGTGACTCTATGGCGCAAGCTGCGTAGCAGTTATATACTTTGAAAACATGTTCTCTAACTTTATACTCATGTATAATAACTAATTTGACCATAAAAATGGTAGGAAAATGCTCACTTCAAGGAGTTCTTGACCTGGCTCAGGGAAAAGAATCAGCTCTGTACTTTGACTTTTTAGTGACTTTATGGCGCAAGCTTCCTAGCATTTTTATACTCTGAAAACATGTTCTCCAACTATTTTCTCATGTATAATAACTAATTTTACCATAAAAATGGTAAGAATATGCTTATATCAGGGAGTTCTTGACCTGGCTCACGGAGTAGAATCAGCACTGCACTTTGACTTTTTAGTGACTCTATGGCGCAAGCTTCCTAGCATTTTTATACTCTGAAAACATGTCCTCCAACTATATTCTCATGTTTAATAACTAATTTGACTATAAAAATGGCAAGAAAATGCTCACTTCTAGGAGTTCTTGACCTGGCACATGGAGTAGAATAAGCTCTGCACTTTGACTTTTTAGTGACTCTATGGCGCAAGCTTCCTAGCATTTTATACTCTGAAAACATGTTCTCCAACTATATTCTCTTGTCTAATGACTAATTTGACCATAAAAATGACAAGAAAATAGTCACTTCAAGGTCTTCTTGACCAAGCTCAGGGAGAAGAATCAGCTCTGTACTTTGACTTTTTAGTGACTCTATGGCGCAAGCTTCCTATCATTTTTATACTCTAAAAACATGTTCTTCAACTATATTCTCTTGTCTAATAACTATTTTGACCATAAAATTGACAAGAAAATGCTCACTTCAAGGAGTTCTTGACCTGGCTCACGGAGTAGAATCAGCTCTGCACTTTGACTTTTAGTGACTCTATGGCGCAAGCTTCCTAGTATTTTTATACTCTGAAAACATGTTTTCCAACTATATTCTAATGTCCAATAACTAATTTGACCATAAAAATGGCAAGAAAATGCTCACTTCAAGGAGTTCCTGACCTAGCTCATGGAGTTGAATTAGCTCTGCACTGTGTGTTATTTGTGACTCTATGGCGCAAGCTTCGTAGCAGTTATATACTCTGAAAACATGTTCTCTAACTATATACTCATGTATAATAACTAATTTGACCATAAAAATGGCTGGAAAATGCTCACTTCAAGGAGTTCTTGACCTGGCTCAGGGAAAAGAATCAGCTCTGTACTTTGACTTTTTAGGGACTCTATGGCGCAATCTTCCTAGCATTTTTATACTCTGAAAACATGTTCTCCAACTATTTTCTCATGTATAATAACTAATTTTACCATAAAAATGGTAAGAATATGCTCATATCAGGGAGTTCTTGACCTGGCTCACGGAGTAGAATCAGCTCTGCACTTTGACTTTTTAGTGACTCTATGGCGCAAGCTTCCTAGCATTTTTATACTCTGAAAACATGTCCTCCAACTATATTCTCATGTTTAATAACTAATTTGACTATAAAAATGGCAAGAAAATGCTCACTTCAAGGAGTTCTCGACCTGGCTCACGTAGTAGAATCAGCTCTGCACTTTGACTTTTAGTGACTATGGCGCAAGCTTCCTAGTATTTTTATACTCTGAAAACATGTTTTCCAACTATAATCTAATGTCCAATAACTAATTTGACCATAAAAATGGCAAGAAAATGCTCACTTCAAGGAGTTCCTGACCTAGCTCATGGAGTTGAATTAGCTCTGCACTGTGTGTTATTTGTGACTCTATGCCGCAAGCTGCGTAGCAGTTATATACTCTGAAAACATGTTCTCTAACTATATACTCATGTATAATAACTAATTTGACCATAAAAATGGTTGGAAAATGCTCACTTCAAGGAGTTCTTGACCTGGCTCAGGGAAAAGAATCAGCTCTGTACTTTGACTTTTTAGTGACTCTATGGCGCAAGCTTCCTAGCATTTTTATACTCTGAAAACATGTTCTCCAACTATTTTCTCATGTATAATAACTAATTTTACCATAAAAATGGTAAGAATATGCTCATATCAGGGAGTTCTTGACCTGGCTCACGGAGTAGAATCAGCTCTGCACTTTGACTTTTTAGTGACTCTATGGCGCAAGCTTCCTAGCATTTTTATACTCTAAAAACATGTTCTTAAACTATATTCTCTTGTCTAATAACTATTTTGACCATAAAATTGACAAGAAAATGCTCACTTCAAGGAGTTCTTGACCTGGTTCACGAAGTAGAATCAGCTCTGCACTTTGACTTTTAGTGACTCTATGGCGCAAGCTTCCTAGTATTTTTATACTCTGAAAACATGTTTTCCAACTATATTCTAATGTCCAATAACTAATTTGACCATAAAAATGACAAGAAAATGCTCACTTCAAGGAGTTCCTGACCTAGCTCATGGAGTTGAATTAGCTCTGCACTGTGTGTTATTTGTGACTCTCTGGCGCGTAGCAGTTATATACTCTGAAAACATGTTCTCTAACTATATACTCATGTATAATAACTAATTTGACCATAAAAATGGTAGGAAAATGCTCACTTGAAGGAGTTCTTGACCTGGCTCAGGGAAAAGAATCAGCTCTATACTTTGATTTTTTAGTGACTTTATGGCGCAAGCTTCCTAGCATTTTTATACTCTGAAAACATGTTCTCCAACTATTTTCTCATGTATAATAACGAATTTTACCATAAAAATGGTAAGAATATGCTTATATCAGGGAGTTCTTGACCTGGCTCACGGAGTAGAATCAGCTCTGCACTTTGACTTTTTAGTGACTCTATGGCGCAAGCTTCCTAGCATTTTTATACTCTGAAAACATGTCCTCCAACTATATTCTCATGTTTAATAACTAATTTGACTATAAAAATGGCAAGAAAATGCTCACTTCTAGGAGTTCTTGACCTGGCACATGGAGTAGAATAAGCTCTGCACTTTGACTTTTTAGTGACTCTATGGCGCAAGCTTCCTAGCATTTTATACTCTGAAAACATGTTCTCCAACTATATTCTCTTGTCTAATGACTAATTTGACCATAAAAATGACAAGAAAATGCTCACTTCAAGGTCTTCTTGACCTAGCTCAGGGAGAAGAATCAGCTCTGTACTTTGACTTTTTAGTGACTCTATGGCGCAAGCTTCCTATCATTTTTATACTCTAAAAACATGTTCTCCAACTATATTCTCATGTCTAATAACTAATTTGACCATAAAATTGACAAGAAAATGCTCACTTCAAGGAGTTCTCGACCTGGCTCACGTAGTAGAATCAGCTCTGCACTTTGACTTTTAGTGACTCTATGGCGCAAGCTTCCTAGTATTTTTATACTCTGAAAACATGTTTTCCAACTATATTCTAATGTCCAATAACTAATTTGACCATAAAAATGGCAAGAAAATGCTCACTTCAAGGAGTTCCTGACCTAGCTCATGGAGTTGAATTAGCTCTGCACTGTGTGTTATTTGTGACTCTCTGGCGCGTAGCAGTTATATACTCTGAAAACATGTTCTCTAACTATATACTCATGTATAATAACTAATTTGACCATAAAAATGGTTGGAAAATGCTCACTTCAAGGAGTTCTTGACCTGGCTCAGGGAAAAGAATCAGCTCTGTACTTTGACTTTTTAGTGACTCTATGGCGCAAGCTTCCTAGCATTTTTATACTCTGAAAACATGTCCTCCAACTATTTTCTCATGTATAATAACGAATTTTACCATAAAAATGGAAAGAATATGCTCATATCATGGAGTTCTTGACCTGGCTCACGGAGTAGAATCAGCTCTGCACTTTGACTTTTTAGTGACTCTATGGCGCAAGCTTCCTATCATTTTCATACTCTAAAAACATGTTCTCCAACTATATTCTCATGTCTAATAACTTATTTGACTATAAAATTGACAAGAAAATGCTCACTTCAAGGAGTTCTCGATCTGGCTCACGTAGTAGAATCAGCTCTGCACTTTGACTTTTAGTGACTCTATGGCGCAAGCTTCCTAGTATTTTTATACTCTGAAAACATGTTTTCCAACTATAATCTAATGTCCAATAACTAATTTGACCATAAAAATGGCAAGAAAATGCTCACTTCAAGGAGTTCCTGACCTAGCTCATGGAGTTGAATTAGCTCTGCACTGTGTGTTTTTGTGACTCTATGGCGCAAGCGCGTAGCAGTTATATACTCTGAAAACATGTTCTCTAACTATATACTCATGTATAATAACTAATTTGACCATAAAAATGGTTGGAAAATGCTCACTTCAAGGAGTTCTTGACCTGGCTCAGGAAAAGAATCAGCTCTGTACTTTGACTTTTTAGTGACTCTATGGCGCAAGCTTCCTAGCATTTTTATACTCTGAAAACATGTTCTCCAACTATTTCTCATGTATAATAACTAATTTTACCATAAAAATGGTAAAAATATGCTCATATCAGGGAGTTCTTGACCTGGCTCACGGAGTAGAATTAGCTCTGCACTTTGACTTTTTAGTGACTCTATGGCGCAAGCTTCCTAGCATTTTTATACTCTGAAAACATGTTCTCCAACTATATTCTCATGTTTAATAACTAATTTGACCATAAAAATGGCAAGAAAATGCTCACTTCAAGGAGTTCTTGACCTGGC